>JAQQSE010000026.1:0-1289465 GCA_035772565.1 Antheraea assamensis | reverse complement strand
GTTATAAAGTTTTGCTAATTAACATTTCTAGCAGAATAATTTCTAAGAACACTACACCACAGGAGTCTAAGAATATTACTATAGGATTCGAAGGTAGGAAAAGAGGAAAATCCGCGTGTAGATTTTCAATTACACTTTTGATATACTCGTACCTAGTAAATATAAATAAGAATTGAGTTGTTGGATTTTTCATCTTTGTTAAATAAAGAGAACTTAAAGCTTCTTAATCAAAATTGTATCATAATCAATCGCTAATTAAATCTATAGGTCAATGACATTATTATTGTCTGGTTACGTACAAGTAAATATGCATTTAATATCTCGTACATACTTCTATTTCTAAAAGCTTGAAATCCGTAAAGGGTACCTAGTCGAATACAGTTGACTGTGCAAACAGCGGGAAGCAACAATGGTTGAGTATTAAAATAAACATGCTGTATGCCACCATGTGGCGCACTGTGGAGAATAAACATGGAATAGGCTAATATATTCAGTGGGTTGCAAGTCGTCTCGTCGCGCGAAATAGAACACAAACCGTCCCATGTATACCAGAATCATGTGAGAAATTTCGATACAATGTTCTTTTTTAGAAATCTTATTAGGTATGTTTCGTAAAATTTAAATTAAAAACCAAACTTCGTATTCATTTCACGGGATTAATTGCTTAAGCATAAGCTGCCTGAGTTTGAAAAGTTCTAGGTTTGTAAGTTTGTAATATGATAGATAATAATCAAAGTACTGTTAATATAGCCATTTTGATATCTTGATCTTATTAACGGTCTTTCTTATATACATAAAAAATGGCAAAGTACGTATATATAAACATAATTATATATTGGTAAAAGAAAGAAATGAAAAACCATGAGGAAGAAACAGAAACTCACTCATTCCAGAAATATTCTTTTCGCAGGTATCATTGCCACATAATTCAAACCTCGATGAATTGAAATTATTGACATGGCGGCTATTGTTGGCTATATCGATATACCTTAGCTAACAAATACGATTATTATGCATATTACAAAGTGAACAAAATAGCCTCCCTGAAATGCCGCCCTGTGTACCTGTAGTAGTTTCAACGGAAACTTTTGGTTTGATTTAGTAATTTACAGACATTCGGAAACTAAAACGTATTATTCCAGTGCAGTTGCATTGCTGACGTATGTTTTCATCCAAATCAAGTTAGTATTTTAATTAATTTACCTAAAATTTGATTTTGGGCGTTGCTTTATAAAGTATAAATAAGGTACAGCAAAGAACAAAAACAGCACGAGTGTTCTTGTGACGAATAATTCTGTATCTTAATTATTATTATTTTCATTATTGACAGACCAGTTTTTATTTCGGTTTAGCCCTGCCCAGAATGCCAGCTTTGGTTCGAAATTTCGTCTCGCCCGAATCTAACATTTCTGTGGGGCTTTGTGACTTAATGTTCCGAATGGATTAACTAGCCATTACCGTTTATTATCCAGTGTTGCCTTAGTGCGGAATTCTCCAAACTGGGGGGAATCTTAACTCGATTGAGGGTTTTGACTTTGATAGGAAAAATGTGACGCTTCTAACATTATTTTCTAAGGTTAATTGATACTTAATGGATCAAAACATTGATATAAAATTAAATCACTCATGCGTGTGCTGAAGGAATTTCCAATGTTTAAAACGTTTTTAACAATAGAAAAACAGGATCACGACTGCCATCTTCAGAAACACATGCTTTATTACTTCTTCTTCACCGTGGCCTTTATGGAAATATCGATGAAGAAATTTGCTTAGCTATTTAACAATGGGAAGAATATATATTTTGAAATTTTAAAATTGCCAGCTCAACAATTGTCCTTGAACAGTAAATTATAGAGAAAACCGAAACCGTTTACGTAGGTACTATAATATCTGTATGTAGGTTATCATTCAAATGAAAATGTTATATAACCTAAATGAATCGTTAGAAGCTAGAAAAAACGCTTGATTTTAGAGTATGCAGAGTAAAATGTACACTTTCAAGTCTGGTATGCAGTTATAGTTCAGGACGAATATTCGATCACGGTTTACCTTCTGATTGAATATCGTGGTCCGGGCACTAGTTTTAATACTTAAGAAGTGTGTTTCGAGAAATTTCCAAGACGTAATCATAAGTTAAAAAAATAAGAATTAAGTCTGTAAAAAATGGACGAAGCAAACAAAAGAAATATACATATCCAAAAAAATCAATTTCAGAACCTACATATTACTTAAATACTATTATAATAACAATTGGTAGTAGTTTTATTATATTTTTAACACACGAACAACATAAATAACCGCATAACTATTGATATTTGTACACCGAACTACTTCTACTTATGTATAAAAGTTGACACTGTGTCTTTATTTGACACTTTATCAAAGGGCGCCCCTCGAGGCGTATGAAAAACGTGAGGCCGCGCGGAATGATCTAATTGTATTCATTAGCCGGGGCAGGCCGGGCAAATATTGACTGTAGCCGGGGCCGGCCGCACTGCTCCCGGCTCTGTGCGCGCTATCCTCCAGCATACGACATATCTGGTTGTTTTCCGAATATACTTCAACATTACATTGAACATATAAAAATTATATGAAAATTATTTGATAAAAAAAATTATGCATATGCTAACCATACTAAATTTATGGAAAATTATCCTCAAATCTTATTATCATTTTTTGTGGTTGTGTATTCTAACTTTTACCCATGGCTTCGTTGGCATTAATGTAGACAAAGAAAATAAAATACAGTCGATTTGACTACGCTATTGGCGAGACAGGCTGGTCACCGGGCTTCTCCCATATTACTCGCTGATAATGTACTTTTTTATAGATGGCAGAATTTTTGAAATCAGTTAGGTATATTTTGAGTTTATCCATTACAAACAAAATATCAAATCGATTCTCTTTATAATATTCGATGTATTATATGATATTGATGTAAATACACGATTAAATAATTACGTTTAGATTTATATAAAAAGAATACACTGCGCATAATGGGAAGTTCAGTAATTCAGCAGTCCGTGGTACAAATGCACTCTAAAAAAGTGCAATTTTCGGAATATACAAGTCGTGACTAATGATTGAGTTATTCGAATAATATATCAAATATATTTCATACCGATTAGTGACATCAATTATAATATTTGCTATTACCTGGGGAACACAACGTCGTTCATGTAAAACACGCTTTAAATCTTCTGTAGGAACTACGTGTACATTTGAACTAGACGTTGGTTGTATTAAGTTGTAAATTGCAATTTTATTATGACTGCTTGACGCTTATGAAACAGCTATATGATATAAAGCCTAGATCTTTTCTCGAGTTCAATTCTACATTATAATAAAAAAACACATAAAAATTTAATAAGCGCGTTACAAATGATACGCTTTTTAAAAAAATATTGCACTGTTTGTTAAAAATATACTCAGATTCACACGTTGATTTCATATTGGTATGACCAATTACACATTATATTAACTAATCTATTAATTTTAAGAACTTATTAGTTGTCATTGAAAACTCATTTTTTTTAATGATTATGTGAAGAAGATTACTTCTAGCTCGAGGTCGTGAATGATATAGGTAAAATAAAGAAAATCAATCGTTAACGCAGCGGTCGAGCGCGATCAAACATTGTGAACACACCCCCCTGTTTATGCTCACCGGATGAAAAGGCAACACCGAACGCCCCGGAATAATATTAGCTACCCTCAATAATCCACTCGATTCTGTCTCCTTACTAATAAATATATCTTATGACTGTCGCTATAAAGCTGATTTTACATTGCACCCCCAGTGTATATGTAGACGTTTTGTGTAACAGTTTGTATTTTTTTACTAACTGGTAACACGTGTTAACATTTGAAGATAATCCTGGATTAACACATCATAATAAAGTGATGAATTCATCGTTTATTCAACCCATATGTCGGGCTATTCGACAGCGTTTAGCACCAATGACAGGTGTGATGACGTAAACGATTTTATACCAATCACACCCGACCCAAATCTTTTGGTACAAGAAGGTTTACTCGTACAAATTTGTAACATTTATAATAAACTCCTTATACTGCTTTATTAACCGACTTCAAAAAAGGAGGAGGTTACTATGTTCGGCTGTATGTTTTTTTTTTATGTATGTTAATCGATATCTTCGTCATTATATTTATCTTTAAAAGTATGAGCTAGTTTCGATTAAACCCCATATCGGAATATTAGACACCATTTGCCAAATCCCAAACCAAAATATGAACAAATATAGTCGCTCCTATACCATAATTGGGGCATTCACAGTTTAGTTCTTATATAGAACCCTGAGATTTAGACACCATATTTTTAGCTTCCTAAGCTTCCTTCGAAATTGTTATTTATTTGCTTGTTTTTACTTAACATTATTATAATATGGGTATAAAATACGATTTCTACAACTATCACTGATATTTTTATAGGCTTATTCATTTTGGCATGAAATACTTCCCGTGCCCAAAACGAGGTTTTTTACAATTTCCAAAAATATTATTGATATTTATTATGGTTTATCAATTTCGAAATGACCAACACTTCCTCTTTACTAAAATCTCTTATATTGAAATCTTTTGAGATTTAAATGCATTTTAATGCTTAGTCATTATTTTCTGCCAGAAGCTGAAAGGTAAATATTATCAAATGTTTATACCGCATAATTTTTCAAATGACACATATTACCTGTGTACAATATTTCATCACAATCTCTGGAATACATATAAAATCCTTTTTTATCCTTTTTTAATCCTTAACTTTCAAAGATATATTTGACAATTCTAGTGCCCTATCAATTGATGAATAATATAAATGTCATATGCACAAAAATTGATGAAAATCGATTAAGCCGTTTTTGAGTTAAATACAAATAGACAAACAGGCAGACAACAATTTTTCTAGCACCATATTCGTAATCAGTCTCGTTTATAATAGACATCTATAACAATATTTTGAAATAAATTAACTATGCAGATAGAACTACAGATTTACTAATATAGATTAAGCAAAAGTAAGATATCTCCTCTTAACTTAAATATAAATAAAATGATAGTGATCTGCCGTTGTGCGCGTATTACTTAAAAACTACTGAGTATATTTAGATTACATTGTATTAGTTTTACTTCTTATACAATTAATTCTTATCTAAAAAAATATGACAATATCTCAATTTCGTCATCAATAAAGTACGATTTTTATAAACATTACATAAGATTAAAGAAATGTTCTAAGCAGAACAACGCAAAAAAAATCGCCGGTATCTGTTTGTAATATCTGAAATTACCTTTTTTAAGATAATAAAACAAAAAAGTTACCTTGTTTTATTTTCCGTTATTGTAGGAAAAGTCTATGGAAATTGCACCCGCATAAAACACTATTTATACTTATAACTTCGAACTTGGTAAATTTTCTGTCCGCCGACGCAAGAGATAATAGTGAGACGATTTATTTTATAAAATTATTTATTGTGTACGTAAGCAGTTCGCGACAGATGTGGCAGCGGTGACTGCGTGTACGGTCCATTACTCTCAGCAGCCCCTATCCACTGCTCCGTTCATAAATAAATAACAAACAAATGTGAACTCGATATATAAATTGCATATTGATATACTTTGAAAATCTTTAATACTTTTTTATTTAATACTAGCAGGCCCCGCGGACGTTGTCCTGCCCTGATAATAACAAATATATACTTATGTACATGAAATGCTTAAGGTAACTAATGTATTTTATTTGATAAGGTATAATACTGTATCCGTTTAAATAGCCTTCCAATTACCTCATTGTATGTGACAATTTTTAGAAAATAGATGATCCTTAAAAAATAGGAATATGCCATCGTAGACTTTTTTGTAGATATATAAAAGAGGAATATCTCAGTATGCATTGTTTTGTTATATCTCAAAGGGATTATTAGGCAGCGTTTTCAATGATAGCTCCCAGGCGGCTTGACTTTTTCAGATTCTATCAACAATTATCATTATATTTCAACCAATTTACAAAAAAACCTTGACAAATTATATACCAAAACATTCCCCTGAAATACTCTATCTATTGATGAAGACCGCATTACAATCCGTTTAGTAGTTTTTGAATTTATCGCGAACATCCAGACAGACAGAGAGACGCGGCGGAAGACTTTGCTTTATAATATGTAGTGATTATTGACTCGGATTTCTTAAATTATGTCGTACCATTAAATAAAAAGACATCCAAATTACAATCACTGTTGAATGTGTTATGATGATAAGTGTTGTGAATTCGAATGTAAAAAAAATACGATAAGGTCCATATATTTTTTTATTATAAATAAACCGATTATTAAAAATTGTTTGAACAAAAAGTATTATTTAAATCAAATTCATAATAATACATCGAATAGTGAGTTAAATAAAAAATTTAGAACTTATACTATAAATTGCTCATAATATATCCGAGTGAGCTAAGACTTGAACAACCTGATGTTTTATTGTGTAGTCAGTAACATTTCTTTACAATCTAACCCGTGATGTACGGGGTCGATAACATAATCTTATACAATTAACACACGGACTGGTACTTGGACCAGAAAATTGGTAAATCGAACAATGATTCAATATAGGTTACCGGTAGATCCGAACCTGCAACTACGGCTGTCGATATCTTATCGATCATAAATAATTAATCACACAACGTACGCACAAAAGTCGGGGGATGTTTCAATTAAAAATATCACTGATCTGAATCGATTTTGACGAATCATTGGTGTCAGACTCCACTTCCGCGAGACAATACACCGTAATCAGTTCAGATCAAGAGGCACGCGACACGACAAATCACCGATAGCAATCGGCAGATGTGCCGCTTGATTTATCTACACTCATGTTGTTTAATTATTTTAGAACTATAAGTACGGACATTGTGATTGAATATTTTTATTTGTTTCATAGTATGAGTCTAAGCTTTTGGTGAAAGAAAACACCTTGACAATATTATAACAGACTACTAGAGTTTCAAGTGTTGTAATGTACGTACTGTTCGCGTTAACTAGTCCCCTTTCTATATTCTCTTTCTATCACCTTTGAATTTTCACTTCACAGTATATTATTTCAGTGAATATTTTAGAAGATATCACAGATTTTAAATAATGCGCGTCAAATAAAAAGTTATTTGTGCGAAGAGTTTCTATGTGCTTGATGAGCAAATAAATATTAAAGTGCTAAAAATGATACTGAAGTCGTTTAGACTCTTATGACGTCACATAACATCATATATTACACCCATACGAAGACGGGTAGACGCTAGTTTAGTTATATTTTGTAATTTAAAGCACATAAAGCTATTGCTGGTTGTTACTAACATATAGTAATGAACAATGCTTTAGAAATGAGACGTTTTAAACAAATCTGACAGTACTTTAAATATTCATAGCCAACAACTTTTTAAATACCGTCCAGTGATAATGTTATAAACTGTCACCAAGAAGAAACATTATAAGCAAATAATAGATGATATACAAAATGGTATGAAGTACTAGATGACAAAAATATAATAAAATAAACTGCAGTTAAGCGCAGACAATAGCTTCACTTGTCCCTTGCACAATTGGTAAATGGCTCGAAAGCAAAAATATTCATGACAATATCATCCAAATGTGGGGCGTTTTTAACATGATATACGGAAATTAATATGAAACTAAATAAAAACTTGATATACGACATATTTTAACACTACATATTATATATTTGAAAGGTTGTTTACGACTCGGTAAACTACTTAAATTTAGATTTAATTAATTATTAAAATTACACATGTTAGTATACAAATTTAAAAAATATTGATGATAGCAAATATAACTGTATATTGTTTCCTATCAGATTGGATTTTATAGAGTATTATTAAGATATGAAACAGAGTAAAACAGTTTCAGTTTTCCTATTCTATTGCAATACGGTAAAATGTAGATGAGCCCATTGGTTATGACAATCATATATTCTGTGGCGTCGGATAGTTTGTGACGGCTCGCCTATGCTCCCCTGCCGAAGTTGCGACATTGCAATGGAGCAAAGATGAACTTGCTATTTTTCCACAGTAATAGAAAACTTTTATTCATGATAAATGATCAAATCTAAAACGCAAATCATTTTGTTACGATTATATATCAATGTTAAACGGACTCCCTTTTATAAAGCTATAAAAAACTATGCAGACTGATTTCCCCTATACTATCTGGTATTTATTATTATTAGATACTAAATAATACATTGTTACTAAAATAATCTACGATATTTTTACTTCACCATTTTGTATAATTATAATCCAAATTTAATAATTTATTATTTTGAATAGTTTAATACATTATGAAACTAACATCTATATAAATAAAAATCAAATTATCGAATGTATGTAAGCGCATTTTATGAAGATTATTCTTCTTAACAATAAATACAGCCACACACAATAATACACTTCACATCATACATATTCTTCTTTTGCAAGTGACAGTGTTGCTATATTTAAATAAACGCAATTACAGATTAAGAATCTTAACACATTTTAAAATTTGGTTTAAAAAGTCTCCTTATAAAAAAGTTTGCGAGACAGATTGACGTTCACTTGTTGGCAACTTAAATTTCATTCCAATTTAAGGGAAAAATGTGGTCTCATTTTCTTGGCCAGTTATTTTTATTTAATTGTATGGGTCAATACAGTATCCTATATTTAATTATAATTGAATATCTAATTCGTTCAGCCATTTTAGACTGTTGTCGGTAAAAGTGATCAGATTATCGAGGGAACTGTTGTATGTCCTTAGTTGGCATTCTTTTATGAACTGATGAATTGATTGTGTTTCCGCTTCGCATTCACAACCCATTGAATCAACCCATCCTCTCCGATGTATAAATTCAGCACCACCACCCATGTTCAGTACGCAATCTGTTGAAGTTATCACCAATCATTTCTTGGCAGTTCGAGACCCTTTAATTTGTCGCATAGAATGATGTTGCATCTTGTCTCACCCAACTTTGATGCTTTTGCCACTCCCTTCCTAGGCTGAATTCCATATTGCCTAATAACGCAGCAATTTTGTAAGCCAGACATCTAGATTTTAGTCTATGGTGTGACGAATTAAAACTCTCCATGCATTGGCAGACTAATATTCTTGTCTGCATCGCCAGTAAGCCCGTGCGAAACCGAAGTGCGCAGCTAGTTTTCAATATAATAAGTAGTTACATAGATTTTTTTGTATGGTAGTACCATACTATACTATACCATATATGGTATAGTATACTGGTAGTAGTATGGTAGCAATATAATTAACCGTCCAACATATTTTTATCATCTTGGATTTAGAATTAGAATTTAGAATCGTACTTAAATTTAAAAGCAGGAGTGTTATGACATACTTTAGTGGAGATGTAACCTTATATTTCTGCTTACTCGGGTCGGCCAATTAGGCAACAATGTAATGTTCCACTAAACCCTAAATTATTACATCCGTATAAGTCAATGGATATGGCAACATTCATTTAGCTCTCACGGTTAATGCCTCTTGCTGCACCATGTGAATATCCCAATTGTAGGTCCCTAGACATTTAGTACAACCCCACACAACAATATTTTCCCATTCTAATTGTATTTCCATAGTTATACCCTCACGTAATACGTAATACACACTTGATCCCGAGGTCCCAATGGAGCACAAAATAAGCAAGCGTTAAATGAAAAATAATTATGTGACTCTTTCTTTATCAATAAATAACGTAAATTTATATAACACTTAAATGTTAACATAGTAAAAAAGTTAAACATAGTGTTGTAATATTCTTAGAGAATACATAGTATTAACAATATTAATTTATGAACTACTAGCAAGCCCGGCGGACGTTGTCCTGCCCTGATAATAAAAAAATATATACTTATGTGCATGAAACGCTTAAGACGGCTTGACTTTTTCCGATTCTTTCAACAATTATCATTATATTTCAACCAATTTACAAAAAAAAAACTTGACAAACTATATACTTAAAACTTCCCCGTGAATTACTCTATCTATTGGCGAAAGCCGCGTTACAATCCATTCCGTAGTTTTTGAGTTTATCGCGAACATGCAGACAGACAGACAGCTGCGGCGAACAACTATGTTTTATAATATCAGAAGATTCATAGGAATTATAATACTCAAATATATGTTAATTATAATTTTTGTCTGACGTTTAGTTGTATAATACCGAAACCGGGTACCTAACTAAGGAAATTAAGTTTACCGATCTATTTTCGATAAATAATTTTAAATGTATACACAAAGGTTTTTAATTTTTATACGTTTATTTACTCGACTAATACCGACAGTATGATTACTTAGTATATTAAAATAATATGTTCATTCATAGATGTACGTTTCAGTTATTTCAAAGAGAACATCAGATTACCACAAGTATTAACGTTCAGGCTATAAATCATTTAATTAAATTATTTTTCTAATTTAGTATTACTTGATTTAAACTTATTAAAAATTCAACAAATTTTATAAAACGGTCCTTTTATCAGATGTACTATTATTTTTGTGGCTAATACGAAGAACATAATTTATGTAATAAAACTTCTTAGGACGTCTTCAATCTAACTTCAAACAAGTAAGAAATACGACAAAACAACGCCAATTATTTGAATTAAAATGTATTATAACATAACAACACTTAATGAATAATTGTCTTATTAATAAGGATAGTTTAACAATACACGAGTTAGTATTAACATCAGTTTATTTCAATTTCATTAAAATATTTGGAAATTTAATGACATTATCATTTGACCTATTTCTTATAGAGTTTTAGTATAGATTGATCTAAAATAATAGTAAAACAAAGTATTGATTTAATAAATATTATCTAAAATACAGTTAAATCAATCTAATTGTGAATCAATGATAATTAAAATATACGAATAAAGCTGTATAATAGTTATTGAACATGGTTTCAACAAAAACCGAATAATTTATATTATTCAGTATTTTGCATTATTACTTCAATTAATAAAAGTGTAAATCAATACATATAAATTAGTATGCAATTATAATATAATATAAATCTATGCATATAAGAATAATTTAGGGACTGACTCGCACATCAACGCGTAATCCGAATTACTGAGGTTAGGACCGTGAGAATTTGCACGCATATTCCTTTTACAATGTACATGAGCACTAAGGAAGGATTTTTAGAAATTTAACCCCTAAGGTAGTGAAAAAGGGGATAAAAATCTACTATTTCTGAGCTTAGTTATATGTCAATTGGTATTTAGGAATACAATTACGGATTCAAAAATATGTTATCAATTATTTATTTTTTAATAAAATATATTTTATTTAAAAAGACAAACGCAGATGAAGTCGCGGGTGGTTGCTAGTTAGTCTATAACGTTACGTGAATCTAATAGCATTAGCTAAACGCAACGCTCTCCGTAACCTGTCTACG
This sequence comes from Antheraea assamensis, assembly GCA_035772565.1. Taxonomy (NCBI): domain Eukaryota; kingdom Metazoa; phylum Arthropoda; class Insecta; order Lepidoptera; family Saturniidae; genus Antheraea; species Antheraea assamensis. The sequence goes on along the minus strand of JAQQSE010000026.1, from coordinate 1,277,987 downwards.
TAGGATCCAGTCGCTTTTTAATCGCTTTAAGTGCTCTCTCGGATTTGCAACACTTCTTTATTGTGAATAGCTAAAGAAGAAGAATGGCATGTAATCGAAAAATATTATCCCGCTATTGCATTTAGAAGCACAGCGGCAGTGGATACCTAATCATCGAGTTAAGAGAATTCAATTTATTTAGTATAATTTTTATCTTTTTGAAAATATTTCACATTAATAACAATCTATTTGCCTGATTTATAAGATGTGCCCACGACTTCATCCGCGTGAAACTCAGTGCAAAAAAACAGTGACTAATAAAACCATCTGTTAAAACCAACAGTTAGCTGTACTTCAGACACCTGCTTATTTTTATATGATCGACATGTCGGCCCTCGGCTCGAAACTATGAATTTAAACTAATTAAAGAGTCCTTTGCTATTAACTCTCCAAGGCAAGTAAATTGTTCTGATGGTCTCATTCGGTACACTTTCACGCATTATTAAATAGTTAATTGATCATTATGAAATTTTGCACAAACATTGTCAAAAATACAAACAAGGACATACACCCATACACATTTCACCCTCAAAATGAACTGTTCCCTAGTGATATGTCAAATATACATGAGTGAACTCGCGCGTAAAAGCTAATGAAGATATATTTTTGAAATTTAGTAGGTAGAGTCAAAAGTTTCCAAAGTATTTATCTGTATGTAGGTACATATAAGCATAACAGATGTGTCTGTCTTGACGACAATTTTCTGGTATCTAGAATTTTCAGTGTATTCTTATCTAGCAAACTCATCATTCTGCTTAACTACAAAGGCTAAACATTAAGATTTAACAAAGGTATCTCAGAATCTATATAGGGGTCGAAAAATAAGAAAACCTTTAATTTTAATAAAAAAAATACAACCTACAGTAAATCTAGATGAAACACAAAATTCTCATGAAACAATATAAACATCTTCACGAGAATTAAGTCGCAGCCACCAGCTAGTTTATTATTAAAATATATTTATTATTTTGATACTATTAAAAGAATTACCGCTCATTACACCAGACATGCGAAAATAGTTACGAAATATTTCGAAATATTTATGTACTTTTGAAATATCGTTAGATCTAAATCCCGTGGGAGAAAGCGTTACACGGTGCGCGGGCGCAATCGAATGAGAAGCGATGCGCTTCCCACGATATATGCGGCCCGGCGTGGCGTGGCGTGACGCGGCGTGCCTGTCTAGTGATGCTGTCTTTATTACTGTCGTATCGAATGTCACGCCTTTTGTTATAGTATTATTACAGAGAGGTCTCATTGACATTGACTTAATCTATTAGATTTATCTGATAATAATACTAATCAGATCTCATTATAGGTTAGCATGCAATGAAATTATTCTTTGGTATATGTAATTGGAATCCGTATGTTTAATAAAACGGTAGATTGAAATAAGCGTTATTTATAAAATGTACTATTTTGTCTACCAAAATCTATTATAATATTCACAAGTGTGTGGAAATAACATTTTTTTAGAAAAAGAACAGATATAAATCAATACGTAAATATCAAAGAAAAAACATATTTATGATATTAACTCTCCCTGAAGGTCTGTAACTATCATCAAAAAGTTTAAAAAGCGGTATTAAATAAGTTGTATCCGTTGGAAACAGCTCAAATATTTTTGCAATTGCTATTTAATAGCACAATAGATTGTCACGAATTTACTTATCAATTGCAAATTAATGTAAAAACGCATCTACCTATATATAAATCCTACAAACGATTTATTATACCATTATCTTAATCTAACCTCGCTTTTAATTCATCCACTTCAAGACTATAGTTTGTAGTGTAACAACAATGCCAAGAAAAACAATTTGAATACTACATTTACATAGTATGACTTATTTAAAAACTAGAACCGTTATAAAATTAATTAATAACTTTCAAAATAATAAGTTTCAATACAGTAAGTTATTTCCATTATATTTGTACCCTCAATATAAATTTATTTTCATTTAATTCTTAATATATAATAATTTGGTTGTAGCTTTTATGCGACCAATGTTATTTTAATTGTTATATTTTAACCATTACTATTATCGTATTCTTATATTTTATATAATTGAGAGTCTACATATATACACTCATGATATTTATATAGCCCATGTAATCCTTGTTAAAAATCTTTGAAATAAATAGCTTTACTATAATGCATTTTTATATTATTGAACATTGTTTAAAGATAATGGTATTGACGATTCTTGCATATCGTTTAATAAGAGCGCCCCGCCGCTAAGTGATTACTTAATCCTCTTCCATTGAAACGGGACAGGCCGGCAATCAACACGATTAACTAAGGGTTAACATTAAACCGTCCCATTACTTTAACGCTATCATTCCATTTAGAAACTATAACTACTCTGCTATTATCTCATTAGAATTAGAGTGGGCAGTCATTTATGGCGAACCACTTTAAAAAAAAGTTTAACTAGATATTTAAATTTAAGTCATTCAATAATCGTAAATTAAATATTGTAATGTCACTAACTGTTTTCAATATTAGTATCAGAAACGAATCGTTTTCTTCGTGACTTACATATCAGCGCACTTAACAGAACTAATGTTGAAGTAAAACTGCTAATACAGAAAATGGAGCGATTTGATAAGTAGGAAAACTCATACTGGACACCGTAAATAGTTTGTAATTCTGTTCCATGTTGAAATAAAAGCTAATGTGATTTTATGTTATTTGTTTGAAAACAAAAGTATTTAATATTTACATAATAATATACACAAAACAGCAACATGCGTATTTTGTCTAACAACGTAGATTTTCAATACGAAAACAGTAATTACTTAAACACAGTATAATTTGAGAACGTTTACATTAAAGTCTAACAAACAATAATAATTATAGAATGACACTTCCCAACCTAATCTCAGCAATAACAATATTATGGTTTCATAACTCTTAACAAAACAGAACAGTAATGTTCAATGGGTGTTTTTATTCTCCATTTGTCGTACAGAGCCCAGTGACAAACATTTGTGGCAAGTGTACCTAATCAGGCGCAGACAAGAAGCGTGCGTGAGCGTTGTGCGGCACGTGCTGCCACGTGCGGGACACCTGCACACTACTTCTGTGCATCATGGCGGGAATAGACAACACTAGCAGTGCTATAAACTCATAATCAGTTCATAACTAGATTGATTCAATACTAGATAATAAAAGATTTTACCAAATATTCATGAAATCAATACTTTGTTTTACATTTATTTTTGATAAATATTTACTAAATTCTGCTAGAAAAAGGTCGAAATTCGTGATCACTAATCATAAAATGTTTCAGTGATTTTGTAGTATATTCATTTTGATACTAACTTGCGTATCACAATAAAATAACATAGACTATATTTCATATTAATATATATATAATTATATTTTATTACTTTGGTTTTTATTTTGCCTAAAAGATTAAATATGTTAAATTGTTATTTATGAAACATAACGTCATGGAAAGATAATAACGAGATACGATATATATATATATTAAATATATGCAAACTATATTTAATAACATAAACGTACAGTGAACATAATCTTATTTTATACTCATTTAATATAGTATGATAAAATATAATTTGATTCAATAAAATATCCGAATTTTTACTTTCTGTTCTTCATAAACCAATGTAAATAAAATCACTGACAACATATAGCATAATGACAAAATCTTGAGAAATGAATCAATGAATATCAATATAATCTAAGGTTATACGTTTCTAATAATCTCCTATGGGATGGAATCGCAAGGTCTAAGATCGAGATCTAGATTGACATTTTGCTGGCTCCTCCCTGGATACCATGTCAATCTTTATTGAACAGTCTAGCCTCTCCGCTAGGTTTCAATATGCTTGTTGACCGTTAGTACCTCTCAATTACGAACACATTTCGATAGTAGCCGTCGTTTTGAAATAAACGTAAATTCAATTTACATGAGAGATTAATTTCAAGTAATTTCTTTAAAGAAAATTTTCTTTAAATGTAAATATTTATATATATATATCCTAACTAATATTACAAATACAAATGTGAGAATGTAAGTTTGATTGTTTGTTTTGCTATGCTTTCACACACGTCATTATTTCATACATGTTATTAGGTGTATGTGTAAAAAAGGACTGACCTTTCATCTAGACAAACAATACTGTTCCCGAGAAATAGGTAAAATCTACATTACAGCGAGCGAAGCTGCGAGTAAAAGCTAGTTTCATAATAATTGTCCGTGTATCGTAAATAACCCAAGAATCTTTTCATTCTACTGTACACGGGTATATTTTTTTTATTTACCTAATCCACTGCAAGGTCCCAGACCTTTTTATTATATCAACAACAGATTATAACCTATATCTAACAATCTTGTATTATATTATATTATTATATTATATTATATTATATTATATTATATTATATTATATTATATTATATTATATTATATTATATTATATTATATTATATTATATTATATTATATTATATTATATTATATTATATTATATTATATTATATTATATTATATTATATTATATTATATTATATTATATTATATTATATTATATTATACTAAAGACATGAATCGAAAATTTGGATAATGAGTTTTTATTATGGTGCAAATGAGAAATTATGAAATCATGTGAGATTGTGATCAAATCATAAAACATTTCAACGATACAAGAAAAAGAACCAGCTTATGTACAAAAATTAAAGAGAACTGAACATAATACATTTCACATAAATTCTACTAATGCATTTTGTTAATGATTAATATTGAAACAGTGGAAAAACTAAATATGAAGTGCACCCTACTATAACTAATCTCTCTCGCCAAGTAGAAGGCAACAATAAAAGCAAACACGTTAATATTATAGAATTTATCGACTCGGACGGTACCACAGAACGCCGCGTGATGGATTAAATTGCCCGATCTCTATGACAACATGGGCGCAGAAAAAATACGCCGTATATTAAAAAACAGCTGGTCATTTTTCAAGTGATTCCTTTTGCTCTAGCCGAGCAAGTGGCGGACTGTTTATTCGCTCTTTGGACATACACCGTATCCGAGGGAAATGTGCGTTCGCACAATGCTTACATACGCTACAGAACCTTGTTTGCGAAAAGCCTCTGATGAATTTGGACAGAATTTACGTGTTGAATTAGGGCACGTTTTGTCTCTTTTGTCGTTCTTAATTTTGAAATGCAAATTTTGTTGACTGCGGTCTAATGTAGTAAATTCAGAAATTTCGTGTTTGTTTTAACACTCTAGCTAATAATAAGACAGGTTATGTGACTGTTTCTTAAAAAATAAGAATATATATACATATATACTTATTCAATAGTAGCAATTTAAATAAACTTAGTTCAATATCGTTACTTTTATATTATTATAATTGTATATTAATCGCATCAATAAATAGTTTTTAAACTTTTGTTTTTTTTTAAACGCTGTATAAGATAATGTATAAAATGTTCATAGTTATTTCTATTAGTTCCTTCGTAATTATCCGTAACTAAGACAGCCGAAATAATATTAATATAAAACTTATTAGTAAAAGAATTTCCTATTACAGTACAGGCGTTGGTAAATATATGCTAAATTGATATTTTCGAGATATTTCGAAGGATTGTAATAAAAAAAGAGAATATACCAAGAACAGATAGTTGTTTCTGAGCTCATTGAATATGTCAACAATTCAATTCAAATCGATTACTTGTAAGCTTTACGTCCTAATTTCCATCAAAATAGCTGATTAAAAGAAAAGCTAATATTATTAAATGAACATGTAACAATTTTAACAAATCTTATTTTGCTATTAATGACATGAATTATTGACGCTTATGATACAATTTTAAATTGTATTTGTTGATAAATATTGAAATAAAATAATATTTTTATGAAAAATATCATAACGTGTTTTTTAAATCAAAATTTTAACCAAAAATCGACCGACGTTGTACAGTTACAAGATTTTAATCGCAATATGAAAATTCACATTTTCCAAGCGAATTTTAATTATCAGGATTCGCGCGCGTTTGAATTACGCGACCGCCCGCAATATTTATGGGGGCACCTCTGCGTACCAATACACTTTTTAACGTAATGAGCGCTCGTTGCCATGCGAGGGTGCCACCCACGTTTATAGATATACAGCCAACCACGATTGTTTTACAAATACATACTACTTTTATGCAAAACATAAATCTTTTAAATGGTTCCTACTTTATTGTATACACACACGTACTCGTATATATTTGTACAAATCTTAGATAGTAGTTTCTCAGTCTGCTTTGTTTATGACGTGCATTCTTTCAATATACTTATATATACTTGGCTTGGAAAGTGTTTTTAATCAATGTATCAATGATAATATTAACTTATAATGTTATCCTTAGCCACAAAAAATTCAGCGATGCTATTTTATGACTAATCCAATTATTACAAAAAAATACATAAAGAATTCCCAAACTGCGATCCTTTCACGTCGTGTAGCAAGCGTTAACATAAAAATAAGCCGTTATTATGAAATCAACTTGAGCTAACCGTAAGGTGTCTACTACATATTTTTTTCTGAACACCGCACGTCAGCCGCAGTCGAATTACCGGACACTAATTGGACTGTGGAAATGTGACGGACGCGAATGGCGCGGAGGAAGCTGCTTTTATCTAGTTGAATCTGCCTTGTGAAAATGAGCCACATAAATCCTCTTGTTTTATTATTTTACCAACAAATCATAGGTCAAAAAAATATTTCATTGTTAATTTAGAATTTCGTAACTACACTCGTTATTCTCTAAATTTATAAAGTCGATGTGATTCTTTGACAAAAAGTCTTTCGTTTCGTTAAAAAATTATCTATGTATTACATTTTTTTTGTGCTTCTATATAACATTCTAGCAGCCAACCACGACTTCCTCTGCGTTTGTGTTTTTAATAAGAAGTATATAAGACATTTATATAATTTAAAAAACTGTGAAACGCACCTTGTTTGCTTTTTAACAGAAAAAGTAAATGGCTGGTCTAAATTTGATGTATTTTCATACAAATTTTCATCCCCCTTTTACTATCACAGTGTTTGAATAGCTAAAAATCCTTCCTTATTGCTCACATATTCTCACGGTCCTAGCCCCCAGTAGTTTAAGTTGTATATTAATACTTCAATCAATCAGTTATTTTTTATATAAATGAAGTAAATAAAAATATATGTATATACATACCTGAACTCGTGCTTCTGTGAGATCGATTTTCATAGCGATTTCTTCTCTTGTGTATATATCAGGGTAATGTGTTTCTTGGAATGCTCTTTCTAGTTCTTTCAACTGTGCCGATGTGAACGTAGTTCGAATCCTTCTCTGTTTCCGTTTTTCTGTCAGGGATCCCTCGTGGCTGCCGTACACTTTATATGGAAGACCGGCTGCGAATATAAAAAATAAAATTTACTACAGTATAAGTTAGTTTTACAGCATTATACACTACTAAATATGGATTTATGATACTAAAGCGCTTACTGCTAAGTAAATAACAACACAATCTAATTCATCATACACGATTAAAAATATTCATTTTCACGTGGTCATTTTAAGTAATTACTCGATTATTCATATACTAACTCCCTGCCCAACTTCGTACGGATATACTAACGAAAAAATGAGACATGATATAATAAAACGACATCTGAATAACTCAATGTAAATCTGGCAATTTTTTTTTTTAATATTTTTTACGGTCATGCATAATTAAGCGCGTAACTGGCTGTATAGCGTAAACGATATCGCCTGAAGAAGTTTTAAAAACTTATAATGATACTACTTCTGTATCACATCGATAGAAACAAGTTAAATATTTCGTTTGTAGGAATGAATTCATGATTTTTCTCAATTTCATATTTTATTTTGTTAATTCTTACCATAGCCTACTTATTTTTATTTATCCACACCGATAACAATCGAATATTATACTTTCACAACGTAAGCTGTGTGTTTTGATAAAAGAACTTGTACGATTATAATAAGTTCAGTAAGATATATACGCACGCTTTAGATACAAAGTACGTAGCGCGGTGAAAAACTCGTAGAGGTAGGTTGTCGCAAGTATTGATCGTAGCGTGTTGCACTACGCCGTAGCTTCCTGCTACGTGAGACTAGCGGCTTATTTTAATTTCACTCCTTATTTCAAACGCTTTTCTTCTATCTAATTTTAGAACTATTAACGTGCTTACATATTTTTTCTATACAATAAAATAATTCATTGTTTCCAGTACTTTTGTAAGCAGTGTGCGTTCATAAATTATACAGTGTATTACAGTATTGTTTAAAATGAGTAAAGCGAGGGTAAAAGGACGTGCAGAAATACTTCGTCCTTTGGTATCGTCGTATATACTGCTTGTATACGTTGAACAATTATAAAACAAAAATTGCATGTGTACATTAAAATGTCACGAGAATCGTGTTTTGCCGACATGCATAACATTGGCAACAACACACTCGTTGGTAATCCCGTGAGGATTTCTAAATTACATTAGACATTACGGTTGACGGGATTGCACCGCTGGGCTGCGGTCCGTAGACCGCACGCGCGCAACGACAATTACCTCAAATGAAGCGGAATTAATCGAGACTCGCTTCTTGGCCGCGCTGCGGTCTCATTTGCATTATTAATAGAGGCTGCGAGGTGAGGGCGAGTGGGGGGAGATTGGCGTGTCACTGCCCCGCACCCCGTACCCCACACGCCTGCCCCTTGCAAATAGCGGAACCTAATGAAGAGGATCGTGGCAAGATGTTTCTGTTCATAAGATGTTTAATTTGAGTTTGCTGCTCGTGGGTCAGGCTGCCGACCCGCTCATTGTTATTGCGAAGTTTATGTTTTGGGGTATGGCTGGTGTGTTCTACAAGAAGCTTCGGTTTTACTGCAATAATATTTTACTTTATAGTAAGCTGGTGCTTGCGACTTTGTACTTGTGGAAATTATTCTACTATTTCATGAAAACTGCGTGTTTTATTTAGAATCATTGTGTACCGTATTTGCTTTTAAACTGTAATTTTGTTGGTACCACTTACTGCTTCAAGTTCTTATACCGTTTATAAGTTATCTTTGCAAAATGTTATAATTTCTGCTTAGCCCCTATAGTAAACCGTAATAATATGCACTTTATATAATCTTCTACATATAAATAAAAAGAGGCAAAGGTGCAAAACATCTTCCCTCTGTGTTTCTCAACCGATTGTAAAAATATAAAAAAGTATAAAAAAGGTAACCTGTTTAAATTGGCAAATGATTAATCTGTTTAATCAAATTTGAATTTTATTTAGTGATAAGTTTAAATAGAATATAAGTATATTTATAAATCAATATACAAGATGAAATGTTAAAAGAATAAGTATTTTATATATTTTTAAATGTTAAACTAAAGAACATACTGTAGTAGTTTTGTTTGAAAGTTAGTCACGTGACAACATGTAACGTTAACACGGCAACACGTGGGACTAATTAATCGTCACAAGCCGATTAATTCACAGGTGATATGATCCGTGGCCTCCCACCTCTCAGACCTACCTAACCCACCCACTCTGTTAATTATTAGGCAGCGAGACTGCACGGAGGGCGTTCAAGACAACCGAAACAAGTTCTCACTTTGGGAATACTTTTACAATAGGTAAAAGCGCTTGAACGCTTAATGCTGGATATCTTATCTTATATAAAAATTAAATAATAGAGAGGTCTGACGTTGTGCGCGCATCAACTAGTAGATAGATTTCAAACAAGTTTTTTTTAGTTTTACTTTTACATACTTGGTCCTTATTGTTAATATAATGTTCTAGTAAACTACAATTTTTGTAACCATTACAAAATACTAAAGAAATTTTGTGAACAAAGTATATATATTTTTTTCCGGTTGTACATTAATTATATTTTTAAGATAATAAGCAACGCAGACGAAGCTATATAGCTACTGTAGCTATAATAAATACTTTATTTGTGTATTTATAAATACCACCCTCTCACAGAAAACCGACGTGAAGTAACAGTGGTTGCACTATTGCGTTTCGTCCGGTCAGTGAGAGCGCCGGAGGCCCACATATTTAAAAGGCCGGCAACGCACTTGCGACTCCCTTGGTGTTGCTAGTGTCTATGGACGGCTGTGATCACTTACCATCAGGTGACCCACCTGTTCGTTTGCCCTCTATAATAAAAAAAAATTGCGTAATACAACATTTCTTACGTCATTTGTGAACCCAATAAATTATTATTCAGATAATAATATTGTCCTAATATTTATAATAATCTCTAATTTATTTGATCTAGTTCTAAAAAATGCAGTGGCTAGTATTTCATTTGTAATTAATCATTAAGATTTCAACATTAGTAGTAGAACAAATCTAATCAATTATTGATAACTCGAAAACTGGAATAAATTATACGTTTCAGAAAGGCAATATTCATTTAATATTTTATTTTTTCAAACTGTATAGTATACCTAGATATAAAATACTCGCGACTTATATTTTAACCGGAGAAATCAGTTCGTAAAATAAAATATGATGAAAGCAACCCGGAATCTCTCTGAGTAAATTATATCGCTATCCGTCTAGTTTAGGTGAGGTTCATTTTTCTCGCGTCACGCGAAAAGTTTACCGGCATCCATAATGCAGGCAATGTCGGCGCGTCATCACGGCATATTGCGGGCCCGCGATCAGCGTACGTGTCGTCGCGGACTTGACTGATATAGCAACCATCAAATAGTACCAATATATTGATACTTTTTAATTTCTTGCCGAATTCAGAAACATTATGGAGTTGTACACGTTACAATTTTTTTTAATTATAGCTATAATATAAATACACCAATGCAAAGGCTATCAAAAATTTTGAAAAAGAAAAATGAATTCAATTGCTTATAATGTATTTTTTTTTAAAGTAAATGATATAAAAAATCGTATCTTGAGTAAGAAACCTATATTAAGTAAGTTAATAACAATAAATTATTTCACAAATTTATTAATAAATTGTATTATGTCAATCTGAGTTACAAATGTACAGTAATATTAAATATTCTTATATTTACCTATAAATTTCGTTGTATTCCATACTAACTTAATACAGACAAAAGAATATATATTATGGTAATAATCAACAGTATTTAAAAAATGGTATGTAAAGTCGAATACGTACAACAGCTGTAAGTATTTTATTGGCATATAAACATATCGCTAAATTTGCGTAATGGTGGTCGTAAAACGGTAACACGCATTTTAAGATCGAGCTCGACATGGAACATGGACATCTTCCTTTACGTATACATAATATATTAACACTATAAAGTCTAATTCAAAACGTGCATTTGACTTTATTTATATTGTAGTCATAGCCTTTCCACCGTTGATTTAATCTGTATATATAAAACAAAGTCGAGTTAGTTCAAACACTTATAACTCAAGAAGGTCTGTACCGATTTTCATCACCATTGACTTTTTGGATTTGTCTTCACCCCTGAATAGAAGAATAACTATGAAAATATCGATAAATTCATATATATATATATATAAAACAATGATAGTTTAGTTCCATCATAGCAGATAAACTATGGAAATGACAAATATCCATATATCACAATGTGATTCACTGAAGATAATAAACTAGTAATTGACCCATAGAGCAAAATACACAGCATCAACAAAGCATATATCTTGCTGATACGTCATTGAAATATTTGGTTTTGTAATTGTATTAAATTTTTGTTTAATTCATATATATTATCGTAATAAATAAACTATTTAACTTGTATATTATTAATCATTTATTAAATTAAGTTTAGCTAAAAATTAACATGACATTCAGTAACTGTTAGGCGTTACGAAGTCTGCCGGGTCAGCTAGTTGTTATATAAATAATTAACAAAAGAATAGTTATTGAAAACAATTAAATAATTGTAAATTAACTATACTATATAATGTAGTCACAATCATTTGGCAATTTAAGCAATGTTTACTCTATGTAAGATAGTCAAAAATATATATATATAGTATACCTATTTATATAATGAAAGGAATGTAATAAAAGATATATGTTAAATACAATGTATATAAATATAAGTTTCGTATAAAAAATAGGGTTAAACATTTCATAAACTCATTGTTGTGAAAACGTTTATGTTCAATAATAAATAATGTTCGTGAAACCGAACTTTTGCTATAGTCACATACCGAAGGAAACAATAATTTCTATTCTAAAAATAAAAGTCGGTTCTCGAGTCGAATGTACCGCAGTAACATTGTAGAAGTTACGATCGCGGCTCCCGACGCTGCTCAACTGTGAGATATTGCTTTTTTTATGACCCACTCTACTATACTATACTAGGACAGAATAGATCACATGATGCGATAAAATATTGCCCTTCGTCCTAGCACCAAATCGAATTAACCCGTCCACTTGCATACAAAAGCGACATGAGAATAGAAATGGCGATATTGAGTTAGAAACCGAGCTATTTTCCCTCGTCGTTATACTAAGGCGTCTTGTGTGTACCTACTCGAAAAGAATAAATAAAATGGCCGCTTCAGAAAGAATTCGTATTTGAATTTCGAATTACCGAATATTTTTCAGATAAACGTATACATAATATAGGTTTAGTTGTATGTAAGTAGTATGTTTTGTATATGGGCAAACATATTTAACATTTAAAAATCATTACATTTCTCATTCTAGAACATCTATCTATATGTTTCGTAAATCATTTAAAGTATATACCTAGTCTGTTAATACTTTTTAGTTTTTATTTTTGAGTTTAATTAAAATTGTAAATATTTTTTCTTAAAGTATGTTAATATACATGCAACATTGGTTACAGAGTATCCGTCCGTACATATTAAAATGTAAACAGGGAAACGGAAACCTTCATCCTATTCTTGTATTGCCGTTAATTGTGTAACAATTAATACACAAACTTGTAATTAATTTCTGCGTGATTAACGGATATAATCCGGACTTACTCGAGATTACGTGAGAGTTGCCGCCCGAGGTGAGTTATTGTGTTGCGTGGGCGTCAGGGAGACGGGGGCGGCTCGCGGGGCGGGGAGAGGTGGAGGTCCACGGCCGCAAGATACGGAGAAGGTTCGCTCGCGCTATGCTGTCCTCCCCTTAAGATTCTCGCGGACGCCGCTGCCAATTAGGGACGCAATCGCTCACGCGGCGAGAATGCACCCTCTATGGGCCCCCCGGACTCCGCCGCCCCGCCCAAAGCTACTCTTTGTATCGTGATCGTCGTCAGCGCTGTCGCAAGCTCCCTACCCTCCACTTGTTCGCCAAATGAAAACGGTTTCACTTTGGTATTACTACAGTAAAAGCAATAAAGATAAAGTTTAAAGAAAGGTTTTTCACCTTTTTGTTGAATCTTTTCGTTACAAAAACTTTTGAGTTAACGTTTTATTACGATTGCGCAGCGTAATGTAATCATGCATATGAGTATATAGTAGAAATTACAATTTAACAATATCGTACAAAATAGTCGTATACATTATTATTTATTTTCGTACGGATCATTCAATGTCAAATCGCCTTCTTTAAACTCGACCCCTTTTCTTTTTGGCTGATTTTTGCTACCTTTTCTACGCTTTAAATAGTTTTCAGGATTTTTTTTATTTTTTTCTCTAACCAAAAAAAAACATATTTTTTTTAAAAGGCTTTATTTTTACAAATTGCTCAACTTCTTCCATAATTAATTAATTTGTTTATTTTAAACGTATATCTTTAAATGTACTTTTTTTTTCATTACTGCCAACCGAGTCCTCTTCAAAGACTATTTATTACTGCCATTTTCACGTATTGAATTAGTCTCTGCTACTTTATGCGAGTTTCTCTTTATGAAAATATGTTCCAGGATTTTAATAATGACTAATCACTTTTGTCATTTCTGGAGTAAGTGACTTGTGATAATTTCAATGTCAACGTTCTAACAAGATGATGGCTCCCTTGTTATAATTTTCCATGGAATTTTTGTGGCATCTCAGAATTCAAGCTCCGTGATGTTATTTTCCATATACTTCACTTGTGCGCACAATAACCAAAGTATATTACGTAAAACGCCTCCAATATTACAAAATATACGACCAAATAATATAAGATTATGAATAAAATATGAAATGCACTAGAAGACAGACTAAAATCCCGCCAAAAACTCCTTAAATGTACATTCGGAAGAAAAATTTAAGTTTTTAAAATGAATTAAATTGTTCTTGTTTTTTTCTAGATAATAAAACATCGTTTATGAAAGTCACCATGTTTATTTTTTTTATTTTCACTGAACAAAAATTTTTATAAATTCCGGAACAAATACCACCCAACTTGAAGTAGGCAGATTTTTCCTTCTATCCCTTTTATGGATTGAAACTAAAAATCGTCTGATCTTATTTCACAAAGTACGACTCGAGTTATTTTTGAGAATTTATACAAGATGTCAAAATTTGAAAACTTAAGAAGAAAAAATAATGGGTGTGTTTATTTAATAAACACTGTAAAATATTAAACAAAAACACTATAGGATATTAAAATTGACAACATTTTTCACTTTTTCGAAAAAAAATATTCTTGTGTAATTATTTTTTTTACTCAAAAAGCCTTGATCAATTGCTGAAATAATGTCGCTCAACAGAGAGTCGACAGACATCCTTTTTTTATCAATTTAAACAAAGACTTTTTTCTCGCTGAGTTTATTTTACATGACAGCATTGTGGTAAATTTTGAGAACTAATTAAGAACCTCAGAGTTTTCAAAATGTAGAAAAAACTTAATATGGAAATTCTCCAAAATATTTTGTTAGTCTTTTAAAAAAGTGGATAAAAAAGCACCTATACATAATTCTTGTCCTTTTTCAAAAAAAGAAATAAAAAATTGTTATTTGGTTTATTTTTAACCAAATCACAGACTTTTAAAAAGACATGCAATGCATTTCATCTTGAATCCAATATTTTTTTAATTTTAGCCCGGACTTTCTTTCATTTCTTAATTTTGGGGAAAACATGATTTCTCTAAAAGAACTGAAAATGTTTACAGATTTTAACATCTTCATTAATTTTTATCGGAGGGTACATTTAAAGACGAAATTTAAAAAAAGCATCTTTATTATATATATTTTAAAGAAATTATAACTATTAAAAAAAAACTTTTTTACAAAACTCATAACCTTTTTTGGGTTGGAAAAATTATAAAAAAAAAACTGTTAAATTCCTGAAAAAAGTTTTATATGTGGTAGAAAAAGTAAAGAAAAAAATCAGTCAAATCGAGAGGGGTTGGATTTAAAAGTGGTGGACTTGACATGAAATAACCCATATATGGCTTCAAAAAAGACAATTTTGTGCTTACTCCGCTAAGTTACAATATCTTCATATTACTACTAGCTGTGCCTCATAATTGTATATTTACTCGTATTGTATTATTTTAAATGTTTTATTGTTAAACAGCACCTACTACGATTGGGAATAAATATTTTCAGTTTTCAAGTTATTTTATAGCATCTAGAAAAAATATTTGGAAATTTAAATGTAATATTCTGTTAATCGAAGGCTTATATGTATACTTCCCGAGTGAAATATCTGAAAAAAAACTAACCTGCCTTTTCGAGTTAAATCCACGTATGCACATAAACAGAAGTTTTTTTGAAATATAATATTCGTTAATATGCTTTACTATAAAGTTACATGACAAACTTTGAGGGAAAATGTATTATTAGAACATATATATATATATGCACTATAATTGCGAGAGTAACTTTGTTCGTTACATTACCACTCTGTAAAAATTGAACCAACTTTGATGAACTATGGTATAGAAATAGATAAGACCTAGAAGGACATAGGTTACTTTTCGTTGCAAAAATAAAACCTTAACGGGCTTAAATAGGAAATTATTTAAATAATAAATATTATGTACAAAAAGTTCTGCGATAAATATTTAGATATATAATAAGCAATTATACTTAAAAGCTTTATTATTTAAAGAAAAAAGCACCACTACTTTTATATAAATCCGTTATAATCTATCTTTACACAAGAAAGTGTATTTTCAAAATTTTTATATTTGTTCCAATTTCAATAGTTTCTGTTATGCGTTGATTAGATAGTCGGGACTTTTTTATAATCATTATTAATTTTCAGTAACTCTGATTATATTCAAACACAATAACAAACCACACATTTTTTATATCGGTTACCATAAGAAAGAAATAAACAAAATATTATTAACACACGATTTAAGGCCAAATATAATATTTTATATTCCATAGTAGGTATGTACTTTAATTTAAGTTTTAAAAGCGTAAACCATAAGATAAAACTTCAAATCACATAAATCCAGAATTAACAGCACCAGACTCTTTGTTACATCTTTTGTTAAAAAAATTAACAAATACACATACACATGTTTCTAAGTCAATTCTAAGCTTCTAAGCTTAGAAGTTAAGCATTAAAGAAAACCACCTTTAAATAATGTTAAAGATGATTCCTTTTTAGAACAAAAACCCTAGGAAATAAATTGTATTTAAGTATAAAAAATAAAAGCATAAATAGTATGGTTAAGGTTTCCAAGAGAAGTAACCTTTTTTTATAATGTTATATACCTCCTTTCTCCCTCGCCCTTATAGTATACATTATTTTTTAAAATAACTGTCTGGCTATTTGAAATGGAAAATAAAATCAATATAATACTTACGAATTCCTTTATAGTGGTTATAGATTTGTGTTTTCATAACAGAAGAATATTTTATCTAGTTAAATGGTCTCCCATTAATTTTTTTTAAAGGTTATTACCAAAATTTATGAACAATATTAATTAATCAATTATTCTTTAACTTTTAGTAAATATAAATAAGTAAGGAAGTTTTTAATAGCAAATTTAAAATAATATATTTTCTATATAGGCTTTTCTAAAAGGGCTAAACAGTAATCATAACATTTAACAAAGGACACTTAATATCGGTAAAAGGATTATATGCGTTTAACATTGATAACAAAGTAACATTAAAAAAATAAAAGATAGATCGCAATTCTACCTGGTAAAGGAGATAATTCCGATGAAACAACACAACCATTTTGTTTTCGTGAGTGAAGTCACGAACACCAGTTAGTTTACTATACATTTGAAGAAAAACCGGTATACGCGACCAATTAACACCAATCATATTTATTTAACTTTTTTATGATTACAACCAATTCCTACCTATTCATATGTTCACTACTTCGATTAACAAGACGAGAATTGTTCTTAAGTACCTATAGTATACTCGTATGTAATCACGCTTCAGTAAAATAATTATTCTACTAAAATCGTCCCTGAGTTTTATTCCATGATAACCAAAAAAACAACATTAGGCTGTTTCTGTCTATTTTAGATCGAAGTTCCTTAACGCGGCTAGCGGTAGAGGTCGAATGATAGAAATCATCATGTAAGGAAAAATTGTTACGCTTTTCTGTTTCATATACATAGTATGTGTGTCCGTTTATGCACTTGAAATTCTAGCAACGAGTATCGTGCGTTGCTGGTTGCGTTAGTTGTTGCAATAAATAAAATAATGGGTATGAGTGGGAAAAATATAATTACTAAATGTATGCTACCTAGGGCGACAAAATTTGGCAACACTTAAATATCAAGTTCATAAATTTAATAGCGCCATCTATCTTGTTATGTCGAACACAGTCGTGCTACTTCAAAGTTATTACTACTTATTTGTTGTTTCTTTGTTAGCATTTTTTTATAAAAATTTTCGTTCACTATTCTACATCTCATTTTAATAAATTAATATTTCTCCTAAAACATTAAATGAAACTTTTTGATTTGATTAATAAGTTAACATTATTTGCATCAGAATAAATTATAGAAAATAAAAATATACAGATTACAGTGAGAGAGTCTCATGGAAAGGGTACAACGTTTTTTTCTTACAAGATGAAAATGCACAAATATACACAATCCAAATCTTCAAATCGACTTACTTTTTTGAATATATCACATTGAATACTATAATCTCGCCTGATTTAAAATTATGATATGGCTTAAGAGAACAAAAGAAGAAAAATCTAAACAGATGGATACTGGCTCTTAAGTTTACTAGAACACATAGATGCTTGGCAACCCATTTCCAACTTAAAAGTGATATCTAGCCAGACAAATGTTAGAAAAAGCACTACTAGCATGATGTGATTTCAACAACACATTTTCCTATACCAATAGTTCTGCCTCATTGTACGATTGGAAACTACGTCGACCGTTGCGGTGTCAGAGCATACTACCACTGAGGAATGGTTACTTCAAGTACACTAGTGGCCTGTTTAAAATACCTAGGAAATAACACAAAATAACTCGAAGTCGATATGACTTTGTATATTGCCTGCAGAAGTTCATACATATGTCTTGTCATTCCAACCATCTATCTAGAATTTAATTTATTTCCTTCATGCAACATTCTATTATGTGTGGAAATCGAATTGGGACCACTTAGTGCAATATCAGAGCTACTGTCATAATGCTACAAAATAACTCGTGATAATAATTTGTTTTGTTAAATTTATCAAAATGTGAAGTGTTTTTTTTTTCTATTTACAGGGCTACAACCGAAGGTATGTTGTAAAAGTGAAGTAGAAAACTCTCAAGCTTTACAAAGTAATAAAAAAAAAATTGTGGTTTTATGAAACCACAATCCAAGTGAATCTTTTTTTTTTTGGTTCGTTGGGATTCAACTGAAAATGTTCGGAAAATTCATTTTAAGAACTGAGTACAATATTTATTGAAATGATTTTAATCACTTTGAATTGAGTCATGGCTTTGGCTGCTCTGCCGAGCGCCTTTCACTTTACCCCTATTCTGCAGCCTTTTATAATGCAGTATGCGATAGATGGACGAAAAAATTAGAGGCGATGTAAAAAACGTTTCATTTTAATATAACTAGTTATTAAAAAAATTAACAATTGACAGTACTGTAGGAGCCTAGATACCCTACATAAGTTAATTCGTTTGATTCATTTAAAATATTTTTATTCTCAATATATTAATGCTATAGCATTGCTATATAACATAGAGACAACCGACGTGATTCAATTCCATGGTACTAAGTAAATTAGGTAGGTTCTGTCACGTTCGAAGCTCGAACTAAGCTCGCTTCCTGAGCATTTGTCATCAAAATATTCGTACTATTTAATATTCTTAAGTTTGTATTTATAGTTTGTGTAATTTTAGTAGTATTGATTTGTATTGTTTATATGCTATTTGGTAGCATTAATGGTTTCAGAGTTTAATAAATGTTATTAAATATATATATGGACAGACATACTAAAACGTTTCACATTAGATTTCGTTTCAGCATTTAATTCGTTATCGATATGAAAAAAACGTTCTGACACTGATAATGAATTTAACTGTATAGATATAGATCAATTTTGAAACAATATTGGGAGAGTGGGATCTCTTTCAGATACTATGATAATTAACATAGGTCTAAATCCCACATTAAGCCTGACATATCGGTGAAAGAAATTATTATCAGAAAACTATATTGTGATAGCAAAACTTTTTTTGCCTAGATAGCCTCTATCAAGGTGGTAACCAGTTCTCAAACACTTATCAATGTGTAATTGGCTTTTGGTAATCAGACCACATAGCGTATTAGCATTTTAATATTTAATTAAATCTACTCGTATTTACCAAATTATTAATTAAACTGCTTTTTGATAACTGATGTTATTTCATTAGATATTGAGCTATACAAAAGATTAAAATAAAAGATTTACATACCTAATATGTGAACGAATAAGTAAATTTAAAATGAATAATCTATGCGTGTTGTTATAACGTGTACCTAATTGTAACCGAAAATTTATATTCCATCTTCAAACAGACAAAAGAGTAATTTTCATATCGATGCGACGGTGGAAATGCGATTTGATAAATTTTAAAATTACTGTTAATGAATGGCTCGTTGCTTTTATGAACCTTTACAATGTCGGTATCACGCATGATGTTCCAAAAATGAAAACTACATGGGTGAAGCGTTGTATGAATCGAGGCAACTTGTTCAGCGGAATATAAACGCGTTTTGGAATAAAAAAAAGGTTACTAAAACATTAAAAATAAATACAGTACAAATATAATACACAACTTTATGAATAATAACTTTAATGTACTTATAATTATTACACTTGTAAAGTTACAGCTAAAATAGGGTATCTTTGTTTTTAACGGGATTTAAAAGCTCCACTCCCTACATGAAATCTAGTCGCTATAAATAAAGCAGCTTGATGGATAACATATTATACATAGAATTAAATTGAATTTCTATAATAATTATAACGATTTTCATCACACCGCAATAAGTTAAAAAAAAGTGCTATGAATATTTTCCAGTCGTAGAAGAGATTAAATGAGAATCTGTGCGTTATAAAGATAATTGATTGTAATACCCGATGAATCGCAACAATATAGTAGATATACTATGAAACACTTCATATAAGAAATTCCAATTCCAATTAAATTTTATACAATTTAATAAATCTTTTGGTTAAAAAAACGTCTAAAAATTCTCTAGGATCACATAGATTTGGTAAGTACAATATAAAACACTATAACTATTCTTTGTGTACATATGGTAACTGCCGTCGGCGTATGCTTTTACTTTGATTTTTTTAAGTATCTACGTAATTACTTACGCTGTAGGTTCATAGATGGCGGGAATATATGATGGTTCCGCATAGCAGCGTCTTGAGGACGAGCGCACTGCGGTGGAGGTGGCTGATATCGCATACCCTGATACCGGTAGGCCGCCTGCGACATTTGCCCACATGATGCTAGTTCACCCCACGACAACTCGCCGCCACCGGAACCCAGGCAGCCGCTGTCAAAACCACCGCCTGCTCCGCTCAAGTATCCGTACTCCATTGCTAGCAGCGACCGCTCCGGCTATCTAACAAACTCCAATCTTGACATGTGCTCGAGTTGAATACTTTAAAAAGTTTCCTTAAATCACGTTTAAATCGCAGCGGTAACGCCGCGCCACGCGGGGCGCGTGCGTCTTATGGTAGAGTTAACCGCGCGAAGGCTCACTACCACATAATTGGATGAGAACGTGTATATTGAATTATACCGATTACAGATGGTATCGGGTCCCGGCGATAGTTTTTGCCGACACGGAGAACCGCGCGCTCGCCCCACTCGAAATCAAATGATAAGCCTAATTCAATAAGGGCGAGCCTCACGGACAGGGCGGGGCGCCTACCCCCGGACAAGAGCCAATGGTCGAGGCGGCCGCATCTGCCGGCGTGCCGGATTGGTCGTCGAGCACCCCGCTCCGCGGCTCTCACTCGGGGGTGCGTGTCACGACACTTGTCTACTTTTCTTTTCGCCGACAGTTCCTTTGTCATTGAGGAAAATAAAAAAGTTGTAATTAACGATCCAGGTGGGTACTTACCCACTTAATTAATGGTTGTAGATATTGATTCGTTAATCTTGCTATCGAATCAAATATACCTACTAAGTTGATAAATAATAAATTTATTATTTTCGCTTATTTTGATAAAACTTTTGATTCTATTAACTTCATGTCAGTTTTAAATTTCATCGTCTCACTTCGATGCTTAATGGTTAAAAAAATTATTAAGTTTTATATCTAGATGAGATTTCAGACCTTTACATATTTCAGCCATGTATTAATTTATGTATTAAAGAAATACCAATTAAATATATATTTAGTTCAATGCAAAAAACTCTTTTCCAAGCAAAATTCGTTCAAACGATCTAGAGATCGATAGAAAAGGATTAATGCTCATTATGAATTACAAGAAATGTTTCAAATGGAACAAATTTCTATATAAGTTTCAAGTTTTACCACGATATATTTTCTAAAAAAATAAAGGCATTATCACTACAAAGCATCCAGGTCAGGATAAAATAAATTACACTACATTAGATTAGAACAAAATCAAATGGTATGTACTCCTACGGGAAAATAAATCGAGAGGGGGATGTGTGAGAAAACGACGCGTATAATATTCACAATATTGAAATTACAAGCACTAGGCTAGTCCCGCGGGAGATTGCACGCACCGCTGCACCGCCGCCCGCTGCGACCAACACTGTGCTCACGGTCTTATTTATTATTTATATTAATTACTTTGCTAAAGTGAAACATTTTTCTGTTTCATAAACCTGCATTTGTAATTTCATTCATTATGGAAAATAATCTTTCGATATAATGAATGGTTTCGCTATTCGAAAAGCTATTTTTGAAATAACACTTTTTGAATTTATAGGTACACTACCAATTTCCAGCGGCTTCGCACGCGTTTCTTTTGCAGTAATTATTTTCAACTCTATTTTATATAAAAGAATAAGAAATGGACTGAGTGAGGGATAAATATCGGGTTTCCATACAAATTTTCAGTCCTTTTTTCACCACCCTAGAGGATTAATTTCCAAAAATTCTTCCTTGGTGCTCACCTACAGTGTAAAAGGAACCCACATGTAAATTTTCACGGCCCTATCCCCAGTAATTTGAGCTTTG
The DNA here is from genome assembly GCA_035772565.1 of Antheraea assamensis. NCBI lineage: Eukaryota > Metazoa > Arthropoda > Insecta > Lepidoptera > Saturniidae > Antheraea > Antheraea assamensis. The sequence continues at coordinate 1,255,413 of JAQQSE010000026.1, read as the reverse complement.
CTTAGTTATGTCCGTCAGATTGTCAGTTATTTTATAAATAAAATTAATTCAAAGAGTTCGAATCACACATTGACAAAATATCGTGATGAAATCATAGTCCTGGTAACGCATTTGCTGGAAGTTTTCTGGTTTAAAGTCTCGGCCTACTGTACCGGATCATACCATGATCGTAGCCGTATAGAAACGTGCAACAAATATTCTTTGCATAAATTTATATTAAACGACAACTAGAATTAGACCGTCTCTGAGGTTTTATATGAGCTTAATTCTTTTTTTTTTCGAAGACCAAAAGTGATCTTTGTATGTCTTATTTACTCCATTGATACCCAGAATATTTTGTAGTATAAATAAAAAATGTGTGTATACTTATGTACACGCGTTAGAAGTTATACTTCTTTGGCGTAACAAGATAAAAATCTTTAAAAAAAACAAATATTTTTCGCCTTACTCTACATTTGTAGAAAAAACGACACTAACAATACAAAAAAAAGTATTTAATACATACATACTCTTTTTGAATAAAATGTTGACTATAGTTAACTTCAGGGTGTCGGTTTTACGTGAGGATGTGTGCGCGCATCGTAAAAATTTACTTTCATCATTTTTTCCTAACGCACCAAAACAAGTATTACTTCAAAAATATATTTGCAAAATCGTGAGCTTTAATTCACTTGATATCTATACAACCAAGTGAATAGGTGGTAAATTACAATTTAAAAAAGCGAGACGTTGTTTAAAAAAAAGAAAGTGACGCAATAAATATAACTAACCTTAAACCTTAATCACGTCTCAAAAATAATTACAAATATGAATTTAGTTTTATACTAAAATGCCTTAGATTGCATTACTTTAATTTACTTTGTTCATAAATGGTGTTCTTACAAAAACAACGCAAAATTTTTTATCGACTACCACTAAAACAATTTTTACACTCAGACGTACAATTTTGAAATTATACTTCTTTTGGCGCGTTAGGGAAAAATGATGAGAGAAAATTTTTAGGATGCCCGCGCACACCGTCATGAAAAACCGACACCCTGAAGTTAGCTATAGTCAACATTTTATTCAAAAAAGTATGTACGTATGAAATACCTTTTTTCTATTGTTAGTGTCGTTTTTTCTATAAACGTAGAATAAGGCGAAAGATAACATTTTTGAAAAGATTTTTATCTTGTTACGACAAAAAGTATAACTTCTAAAGCATGTACATAAGTACACACACACGTTTTTTAAATTTATTTCAATTTTTAAAATTCAACATTACTAAATGGTGGGTGCTTGTAGCAACCACTTGAGATTTTTTTAACGCTATCAACGTCAAAAAAATAGAATTTTCGTGGGAAATTGTCGATTGTCAACAGAGGTTAATTTAAATGGTAGTGCGATATAATCAACTCTCCCCTATATTATTATATTTTCGTGTATATATATATATATATATATTTCAATCAAGTTTTCACTAGTACATTGATGTAGAAGACATTTTATGTGTTCCAATTTAAGAGAAGGAGTAATGGTTCAAAAGATTTGACTGTTGTAATATCGAACCGATGCCCAGAGGTTCGAACCCCTACGAGTACGGCCGTACATTCCGAAGAGGTACTTGGCCCAGTAATGTCTCTCTTACAGTCTGATATTATTATTACTATAATTCAGTGCAAATTAATTAAGTATTCATACAATAAATAACATTATGATGATACCAAACCAAAATTGACGTTGCATAAACAACATATTTTGAAAGAGAGAGACCTTATGATTACTTCTGCCTCGCTGGATAATACTCTTTGTAATTAATATGAAATCATTCTAACATAATCTATACAAATAAAAATTAATTGCCGAAGGTATGTAAACGCATCAGTCCAGAATGGTCGCACCTAATTGGCTAGTTGTTTTTGTTGTGTTTTTAATTATCAGGACAAGAAAGGAATGAAAAAAAAGGTATTAAAAATCATACGGAAAAGTGATAAATCTTGGTTAAAAAATCTCTATATTAATCAGTAAGACAGAAAACAGTAGGGAATTCTTGAAAAATATACACAAAATTGACAGTCGTACTGTAAAGGAAAAATTTGGTGCAATTTTCTTCATTGATACACCCATACGAATCCAACGCAGCAGTTAAACGAAAACTGCAAAATGACGGTTTCAAATTGTCAATCAGAAATTTAACCCCTCGACTGATTTTTAAAGTTCTGGGATCTGAAAATGGCGGATTATGTTTTTAATTTCACAACATCGTACATTTCATGGTGTAGTTAAAAAAAGTTCGTACAAATGGAAAAATAATTTTAAAATACATTTTACATAAAAATGACAATTTGTAAAATGTACATGATTTGTTATTTTTTTGTATAAGTTTTGTAATAAATCACATTTTTTTAAGCTTATGCTACCAACAGTCTATTGTCCTGGGCCTCATGAGGTCTACGTTCATTTATAGAGAACTTAAACTTTTATGGTTTTGGACAGTCCAGGGGTTAACCAACGATATTTACATGATAAAATTCTTAACTACCTGTATATGTTAGATTCGTATAAGGTTCTGGAAGCCATACTAATGAAATATGTAATGTTATAACAACCATAAAGTTATATATTCCGAGATCTTTAAAGTTCGACAATTTTTTTTTTGGTTATTTCTTTTATTTCATTTGATTTCCTTTACTTAGACAATAAATATGAAGTGTCTGTACGTAATATCAAAGTGACAACTTTTTATAACATATACATATGCAACTAAATATGACAGTGTATACGCTACTTTTTTATATTTTATAGGTTAGTGTTTGACCACAATCTCATCTGATGTTAAATGATGACGTGCGTTAATGTATTATATTCATCAACTCTCTTTGCTTAATTAGAATAAAAATTATCAACTGATTGTTTGAAGATAGAAGAGGTATTTTTAATAACAAGTTACACCGTAAACATTTTACTTTAACAATTCCGAGATATCTACTTCTTGCGGAACTGACAACAAATACATTATAAAATGCATTCAGCAATTTTTTAAGTGTATTAATTTTATAGGATTCAGTTGATTTATGTATTTGTCGTTTCTTAATGATCCCTATACGTATTGTATCGCTATGAATAAGTACTTATCTGACTAATTATGGGAATGCTTGCTGGAGCAGCCAATGCATGAACAAGGATACATTATTCTTGTTACATATTATTGCAACACATATTATTGCACATTGTACGCAACTACATCACTACCTAACGCAAATTTTACATCTTAATAGAAATTATGTGACTAAAAAACTAGATTTAGATTATGATAACGCAATATTTATGAAAAATATTAGTCAAAATAAACGCGACATTGAATATAAATATTTCCTACATATCCCCCACTGTCAAGAATTAAAAAGCTTAGAATAAAAAGCTAGCCATTACTTTTTATATGGCAACAAAAACTGAATATAACAGATCTACGTAAATACACAGATAATTCGCAGTTTGGAATTTTCATTACGAGTTTCTTATATAGTATAAGTGAAAACTAAGAGGGTTATGTACACTTGTAGGTGTAGGTGGTAGAGCCACGCTGAAGCTATTACTGGTTGCAGCATGAATGGGTCGGCTCGCCCGGGGTAGTACCACCCTCTCACAGAAAACCGACGTGAAGTAACAGTGGTTGCACTGTTGCGTTTCGTTCGGCCAATGAGAGCGCCGGAGGCCCACATATTTAAAAGGCCAGCAACGCACTTGCGACTCCCCTGGTGTTGCTAGTGTCTATGGACGGCGGTGATCACTTACCATCAGGTGACCCACCTGTTCGTTTGCCTCCTATAATATAAAAAGAAAAAAAAACTTTTAGTAGTTACATATTTAATATATAAACATATACTCGTATATGTATATCTCCATACCTTATGTGCTTTCGTACTGGCTTTACCATTCGTCTGGCTATAAACCTTTATTAACGCATTCGTTATACTTGCACGAAGATTATAGACATACTATAATTAACCGACAGTAAATGAAACCCGCGTTGTACTTACAAATGTATTTCAAAAATCAATTCTGTAATTCTAGAACTTCTTAAAATTGTATATTTCTTAAGTTACAATTTAAAAAGTGCTTGCAGAATTGCGAGCATCAGCTAGTTTAAAATAAATTGGAATAGTTTATATAACTAACGAAGTAAAAATAATAGTCAGTGAACTTACTATCACGTTCATAGTCATAGTGACCCAGTCATGTATATATCCCTACCACCTTGCGTGGATACAGTGACTGATCTTGAAAAGCGCAAGACCGAAGTGTACCACAATGGCAGTTAATAAACATAGTATATGTAGAAGTGAACACAATTGTAAACTGTAGTACCCTACCACCCACACACTGTTGAAGTGTAACGAAGGACTTGATATAGGAGCACTGTTGAATCATGGACATCGGCGTACTTACATCGGACTCGGTAATAGTGGGATGCTATATTACAACAATATTTAATTAAAGTAAATAAGTAATTTTTTTATTAAACTACGATCATCCAGTGTTCGAAGTTCGACCATAAATGGCTTTTTTTAAGTTTCTAAGTTAATCAATTTTTGTGGGTTAAAGAGTCTACAATTATTGTAGATTAGTAGACATCAGTGTCGTGAGGTATAATGAATTGAGACTTACTAATAAAGGCATAGACACATCGATGGTACGAAAAAAAACTATTTCCAAATGTTTTTATTAATAACACTAGAGTTCGTCAACAGGCAACTCCTAAACGAAATAGCTAGTAAGCTAAAAAAGAAAATTGGTTGAGAACAGAAGAGAAAAACGTACTGAACTGTTTTATCCTCACCTATTTATTTAACTATAGATATTCAAAAACATGTATCTAATTATAGCTATCGAAGCACAACGGTCTTATTTTGCATGATTAAAACATACTGACCCATCGCTAATAAAACATGTAAAAGTGGAAATGGAAGCGTTTATCTACAAAGCTTATCGCAAGAAACAATGAAAAACAAGAAGTCTCTACGATAAAATACGAGATCACTTAGCAACATCTAATCAAACAACAACTACTGCCTTGTAATTTTTCACTTCCCAACTCGCACCCAACGTTTTATTGTCATTCCTTTTACTAAATACTTTCACTGTTTGCTTTTTGTAGTATTTGTTGTTTTTTCATTATTATTTGCATAGTAATATAATTATTATTAATTTCAAGCCTATCTTTTCGTGTATACTAAATGTTTTACAGTAAGATATATCTTGTTCCTACATACAATGTCGTAAATGTAATTCTGTGAACAACTCCGTGAAAATTTGATTTAATTTAATATCAATTATGAATTAAAATTTTCAGCCGGATTTCATATATTAAATGCTGTGTTAAAACAACCAGAATCAAAGATAAATATGAAGGAACATTTTATATGACTTTACGAGGTGTCTTAATGAAATTTATAAATAATAAATCATGTGTGGCGTGCATCAACCATGCAATTCATAATAAGTTACAATTATCGAAATTTCAAAACAAAATTGCTTATTCAAACCTAAATATATTATTCCGACCTTCACATGTTGAAATCAAACTCTAAACAATCAACATAAGAAAACAGCATATATTTTTCAATTGCGGGAAGCGTCACAAGTCGCAGCGCGCGGCATCTAATCTGATAATGCGTCGGTTATGGGCGGCGTGCGTGCGCTAGACTCCGCTTACCCCTGGCTAATTCAATTTGCGCCCTCCACAGGGCCACATGCCGAGCGCTGCATCGAGACTGTCCCCGCACTCATCTTCTACTATTTTTAATTAACGAACAATCGTACAAATCTTAAATATAAATAAATATAACGGTAATAATACGGGGAAAACAAAATATAAGTGGCAGTGATTTAACTTTAAATTGGTGTTGGAAACCATATAGTTTTATCATAAAATTATTCCTTATGGCACTTAAAAGTAGGATGATTAAATCAGGTACTCTTAATTTTTTTAAATATATTTATATGAAAATAATTTTATCATTTATTTGATTATACGAAATTTATAAATAAATCGCATACAAACTGCTTAAAAAATCTTTTAATTATTTTGTCTGGTTGGCTTGTTAGGGCCGCTACAGTTTCACCGGATTACATCGAGATGATGATTATTGGAATGAGTTGACATTTAGAACCTCGTAAATACATCAACTAAAAGAGATCTTAAAAATTTGTATTCACAAATTCCAAAATTAAAAATGTATATCTATGTCAATAAGATAGGTAAGTTTAAAAGAGGTCAGTATATTTTTCTCCTCTGTTTGATATCGATTTTCTTTTTTTTTATTGACAGCTATTGACAACAGTTTTTCTACTTACGTCTACTATCTACAATATATGTGCAATATTTTTTACAAAAAAATAAAAAGAAATATAAATAATAGTGCGTGAAAAAAAAACAATGTTTATATTAAATCTGTGTGATTTAGTATAGTGAAAATACATACGGAGAAGGGGTGCAAAAAGATAACGTTTGTGTTACAAAGAAAAAAAACATTCATTGTTTACATTCATACTAAATGTCAAACATTTAAATTTCAAACATAGGTAAATAGTCTGTGGTGAAACAGTCGCTTTAAAGCCGACGTGAAGTAACAGTGCTTGCACTGTTGCGTTTCGTTCGGTCAGTGAGAGCGCCGGAGGCCCACATATATTAAAAGGCCGGCAACGCACTTGCGACTCCCCTGGTGTTGCTAGTGTCTATGGACGGCGGTGATCACTTACCATCAGGTGACCCACCTGTTCGTTTGCCCCCAATAATATAAAAAAAAAATATCCTGATACTCTTCATAGTGATTATTTTGAATACATCGCAATTACAGATCAAACACTGTATACCCAGTAAGCTTGCAAGCCTGGATGATATCTATGATGAACAATAGATTATGACCTCACAGTCATCACTATTGCTCTTCGATTCTACTGTTGTACTTACCGTCAAGCACATTTATATAATTTGTACTGATACTTTAAAAATAGCTCGCGGAATCCTGGTGACTTTTCCATAGAACCTACTTTAGAAAAAAAAAACAATCTAACCTTAAAACATTCATATCATCGAGAAGAATCAGTAACTGTCTCTAATAGTATAATAATAATAAAATACAAACCTCTCATACCATGCATCTATCAATAATTTATGAACCTAACAAAGCCTTTGACTTTTTTGTAAGGCGTTGCAGACGAGGGCTCAAACCGGGACAGTGCGGGGCGGCGCGGAGCGGAGGCGGGCGCTCGGAGGTGCACCTGCGCCTTTGATTGATGAGCGTTAAACCATCGCCATGATTGCGAACTTACGACAAAACTTAATGGAGTTTCTCTTTGTATTCAGATATACGATTATTCTATATACTCTACACCATATAAATAATTATCACAAGTGTTTATAATAATTCCATGATTTTGTTAATTCCTCTAGTACCTAAACTCTGGAACTGCTGAAATTTGGTAATGAATTATATAGTGAACTTTCACATATTAGGGAGTAGGCGTAATCTCCTGTATTATTCGTATACAATATTAACAAATTGTTGAAAACATCATTGCTTTGTAATTATCGATAACGACAATGACCGGCCGGTGATATCGCAACTTGCGAACGAGTATTTTTTTTTTCATTTATTTACTTGTACTTACACAATTCAGCCAGCGATGAATATAATAATCCAAGTGATATAAGTATTTATAATAATTTCGAACGATAACTAAATTATAGATCCAAGTGTGGTTATATCACCTAAAACAAAAACAACTCATACTTACAATTAATACGACAGATATGACCATAACAATTGACATATAAAATTAATAAATTTATTGTTTGAAAGTTTAATTTTATTCAGAGAAATGAATTTACCTGTAACACTAGTAAATGGGAGAAGGTAAGAGTAAGAAGGGTTATACGATAACCAATAGGTGTAAAACTATAAGCACGTCACGTTTCTCACACTCGATGTCAAGATACAAACAATGAATATTTCAACTTATCAACTTATCCAGTAGCAGAATAATTGAAAACAAAATGAAATAATACAAATTTGTAATTCGTTAGTGTTATATAACCGATATCACCGTCTATACCATGTAGTAAATTGTAATTGAATTTTATGACTTTTAATTATTTACTTTATAGTGTGAATTATTTCTGTTGAACTGACGTTATTTTCGACAATAATGGTCTTTGTTTGTTTTGTTATTTGAAGTCATGAGAAATCTATTTAAAGTACGATTTCCACAAAAAAAAAGTAACCGATTAAATAAACTGATACATCGTCTTGTTTAAATGGGGATTCAGTCAAGACAATAAAGGAGGTAAGTTTAGAAAAACTATAATTAGATAAACTTAGAATATGTTACAAAATAATATTTAAAAATAATGGGTACATAGACATATCATCATCATCATCATCTTACCCTTATCCCACCTAAGTAGGGTCGGCACAACATGTTTTCCTTTTTCACTCTCCCCTATTAGATGTCATCTCAGTATTCACACTTTTTATACACATATAATTTTTCACACGATCCATCACATCTTTTTCGGTCTTCCTCTACTCCTATAACCGTCCACTTTCAAACTCAAAACTTGTCTTGTTACATGACTTTCATCTCTTCTCATAACATGCCCGTATCATGCTAACCTATTACTCCTCAACTTCTCTGTCACTGGTGCTATTTTCAAACTTCCTCTGCTATACTCATTTTTAATCTTATCCATTCTTGTTACCCCACACATCCATCTTTTAATTCGCATTTCTGCCACTTGTCATCTTTTCTCATACGTCTCTTCCGTAGCCCAGCACTCGGATCCATCTAACACGGCTGGTCTTATTATAATTTTATACACCTTTTCATTGAGTTTTAACGACATTCGTGGGTCACAAACCACCCCAGACACCTTTCGCCAATTCATCCACTCTGCATTTATCCTATTCCTCACGTCCTTGTCTATTCCACCGTCGTTTTGGATCAATTAGCCGAGGTACCGAAAATTGGAGTAGGCTGGTAGGAATACACCGTTTAAGGTAATATGACAAAATGACATAATGACAAAATATTAAAGCATTAGACATGCTCAAGTCTCGGTATGCCTATATTATTATTGTTATTTGTTGTAATTAATACTTAAGTTATAGCTAAGTGGATATTGTATAAATAAACTCCATGTTCAAAAATCTACGTAGATACCTACGCAATAGCGATTTTTATAACATATATAGCATAGCATAAAAATTTGCTTCGTAAAAAACATTTAGGTATAACAACTTTTACAGTGATCGGTCAAATGACATTATACATTATAAATGTCATATACTGCTATATACTGACATAGATATTTCAATAGGTTCACTTACTACCGTTATTATGAAAATATTTTTTTATCTAACACAATTGCGTATATATGTCTGTCAATATTTCTAAGGACCAATCATGCGAGCAGATATAAGATCACACAGGTTCAGTTTGTCAACTATTCCGAGTTTACACAAACATGTTCTGGTACGAATGTAGAGTAAATAAAACAGGGACCGTTTATTTACTATCAGCAATCCCGTAGCTTTACAGATAGCTTTAGATCAGTGAAGGGGAAGATCGTTCCTCGGCCGAGCGACTGGACCGAGGCAGGCCTTGCCGCACTGCTTGTCAAAGTGGCCGCCGGCGTGTTTGAACAACTAATGAGCGGCTCCCGGGAGACGCGGTATTTACCCCGGAACGCCTCGACTGCCTGGAGCGCTCCTTACCAGGCTTTTTCGTATAAACCGTCTGGGTTTGCCAATGTCCCCGCTTCTACACGGCTTACTGTCATGTTTATCGACGCTCAATGTCGTATACGAATTTTTAATAAGAAATGAAACCTTTCAACAAATTTATTAAATTTTGCGTCATAAATTAATATTCAACTCAATGATTATTTTTATTACCATTAACTAGCTTCTTTTTATATTGAGAACACGTAATGAGATAAAATGCCAACTAAACGTCAATCTGTCTATTTTTTGAAGATCGCCTTACTGTCTTATGTCCCCTTCACTATTTATACGACGAGTTTTTAAACCTAAACTGTTCACTTTTCCGTAAGATTTTTTAAACATTTTCTTTCATACAATCCCTATCCTGCCAATTACAAAGGCAACAAAAAAAGAATTAAGCAAATAGATGTAGCCCTACTGATATGATACGGGTACATACGGTCAGTAATTTATTTTTATATATACAGATAGATTAAATAAAACCCTTATAAGATACTTTTATAATATTAAGCACTATAACACGTATTTCTACCTCAAAGCAATATCGTTCGCTCTATTGTATTTCGTCTTGGTTCGAATGAAAAAAAAATTTTTTTTTCAGAATTCGTATATCAGAAGATAGTAACCCGTTCAACGTAGAAAAACAGATGGCTTTCTAATCCAGCAGTAGACAACCGCCAACATATATATGCCTGGTGACAGGGCTTCAACTTAACCATTTATCAGAAAGCATTAAACATTGCTTTACCATCAAGTTAACACAAACGTTCACATTGTAAATAGTATAAAAAATTAGAACTTCTATCTGGCCCGGTACAGTTTAAGGGGTCAGTTTATACATTTATTATTTAATAAGTCATGAATACAAAAAAAAATATTGATAAAAAAAAACTGAGAGGTGTGCTTAAGGCTGGAAATTGATATATGGATTATATTTGTTTTATGCAAGAAAATCAAACAAAAATATGGGAAAAAAATTGGGATAATTATAAAAAAATATAGGTCTCAAAAACGGTGCCATACCAATTGCAACTATAGTTGAAAACTATTCACCATAATTATATAAAAAACGTCAAAAGTAATCAATCTCTTTAGAAGAAGAATTATCATAGACGCCGGAATATAACCGAAAGATAATTTGTCTGAAATCGACCATAGGATCGTCGTAGTAATTCAGTCTGTAATTATTTCCCTCTGAAAGAGGTTTCGCTTACTATTTCTATAAATAATAATGGTTAATTAAGAGTTTAACCCATTCCTATCATTACAAATTAAACTACATCTTTAGAAATGTTTTTCATTTTTTTTCTTTATTTTAAACAAAAATCAAATGTGATGTTAAGTGACAATAGATTGATATAAACTTGAAACCCTATCCCCGACTCATATATTGCTTTGTTTTGGTTCAGGTTGTAATTTTATTAAAGTAAATAAATATTAACTATAATTTTTTATGGCTAAAAACTTCAAACTGGATTTGATAAAAAAAAACAGACTATTATTATAATAATATTATTTGAAAAAACTAATATTAAACTACGATTCAACTTCAATATTTTTCACAGTTGCATATAAAAACGTTCCACTTTTATTCAAGTGATTTAAATGTATACGGCAAATAATAGATAAATTTATTTTTCACGTACTAATCATATCATAAATATAAAAATATCAACAAGTATATGTCAAAAAAATAATTAATATTGACATATTTTAAATTTACAAACACTTTTTCTTCTAAAAATAAATAACACTCAACCAATTATAACTTTTTCTAAAAAAGTTCGAACAGTAGTTAGTAACTCCATCTATTGGATATTAGTTAAAATAAAACTCATCTTTGGAAAGATTACTCTAGCCTACTTAACAAATGATATTCACACATAATAGATGGCGCTGAAAATTGTGTACATGCATCATATAGACAATATTAAATAAACAATTTATACAATCAAGTGCCACAAGATTCAATTAGGAAGTTCGTTTAAATAAATTATAAATCCATTTGATTGTTGTGGCAAAAGCGCACTCTTACTTTTACATGGAACAACTAGATGAAGCTTTGAAATTAATGCAATTTTACTAAAATGTCGGTTCGATAACGTCGACGTACGTACGTGAAATCTCTATGTATAATTGCCATGTTCTTATTTGTATTTATTTTAAGATAAAAAAGGACTAAAATGAATTCAGATTTAGGGGAGGAAACAGAAGAATAAGAAAACATGATTTCCTTTATTTTATGTAGGTATAATCAGGCTGAGCTGCAATTGTCTCTCTCTATTTGATATTGAATATAATGAATAGAAGCACAGATGCGACAACAATAGTCTCCCGGTTTAATTTATCCTTCAAATTTCTTACAAACCGCATTATTAATTTTATTTGACTGTAATGTTTACAATGAGATTGTATCAATTACCGAATTCTTAAATTCGGTAACCATTCGCAACCGCTTTGGGGTGGAAGTATTTTATATATATTTTATTGTAGGGATAAAACTCGAACGGGCCACCAGGTGTGTGAACATAATATCATGGCGCGGCGGTTCATGTGTGGGACAGTTAGCCTAGTTTAATAGCTATTCCACCTGTCAAATTGATGGCGCAGATAAGTCATCGATTTGCAGCCTTGTAGCGTTAGTTGACTTTTAGTAAATGTTAATTGTATAAGGCTCAAAAATAAACTTGTATACGCCGAGCTTCCTAGCTTAGCTTCTTCTAATATTAGCATTGTACTTCATCACGCGGTCTAATATTGCTCATTGTTATGTATTTTCAGGCTTATTGTAACCACTGTGCAGACGGGATAGTGAGTAGCATTTCGACAGCCACATTTTTAAACTCTGTCTCAATTTTTACATCACCTTGCCTTGTAATATTTTGATTTCGTTCACGGCGCTTCTGTAATACCGTTTTGAATTTTTATTTGTGTTGTTTTTAGTTATGTAATATCTATGTTAAGCCTGTGACTAGACGTCCGTACATTGCTAAGGCCCCTATTGAAAATAAGCGTTGTAGTTATTTGTAGTGCATTCAGTGGTACTGCAGCATGTAGCTGAATGTTGGACATTTTTCATTAAGTAGTAGTTATGTGTTCTTTATTAACCATATAACCGTGATGTGTCCCAACAATAAAAAACCTTTTCTTTCTTTGTTTTTCTATCACTATTTTTTATATTTTCTGAGATTTTGAATTGGATTAGCATTTTAGTATATTTTAAGTCATAAAGAAATTGGTCTCAAATGATCAAACAACTAACTAAGCAAACACAAGAAAAGAGCCAACCAAGCAAACCAAGAAATTATAGTGTTAGTTGGATTATCCTTAGTCTACTAATTACTCATTATATGTCCGTTAACTCTGCTAAGCCTACGATTTTTCCAAACCGGGGTAAAAACTTGATATTTCGTTTCATTCCTTCCTTTTAAACAATTTCCCCCTTATGTTTCCGCCCCAGTTAGAACACTCCGGTTAGCATCGCCACTCTCGCTACATACGGAGTTAATATCAAAAGTGTTTTGTAGTCCGGTGAAACAGTAGAAACCTTGCCAGGTCAGCAGTGTATTATTATAACTTTGAATACCTTTAACAGTTAATACATATATAAACAATCTGGGTAATAAAACATAATACGAATCGTTTCTAAGTTTCAATAATTCGGTATCTTAACTCTGCCATCCCAATACATTCTGGATAATTTAATGTATGTTCGCAAAAACTTTGATAAGCTGCTAGCCTACACGCTCTGATTGAAAATTCAAAATGGCACTGAATCTTTGCTGCCGTTATTTTATCAGGAGGATCTGGGAAGATATTTTGCGGCCGTCTTTTATACCGCGGAGCGTTGGGTATGTTCGTGTAATTCGCAACGGATATCACTAACGGGCTAGAATGATGAAATAACTGGTCGTGAAGGACTTTACATACGCCCAGATCGACGGAAACTTCAAGTCTTTAAGGAGATCGATCCTCCGGACATACTATGGGGCACCGAAAGCTTTTCGTAAGACGCCATCTTGTAAAATCTGTATTTTACAAAAGTAGAGTTTTTACATAAGAATGAATCCGGGTCAAATGTATGTCAGGATGAATGTAGAACACACGTCTCATAAAGCGTGAGCTTATGTCTCAGGAACGTTTTACTCTTCGAGCAGGCACGTATCTAAAGTTATGGTTACTTCGTATTTCGGAGTGGTTATGATCCTGTTTATTTTATTTAACGTCAGTTTTTGGGGGGAGATAAATCCTAATTATCCCCTACTCTGTATACGTGCCTGACTTCCATCATACCAATGGATGCAAGCGACCCATGATCATAGCAGATCTGTATCACACTATTCCGACGTGTGGTATAAACGTGAATACCCTATTCAGGGTGACAATCAGGTATTTAACCTGCCGGCATAAAGGAATAAAAAAGTATCGTGGAACTCTTACCAGGATTGATTTCAATCGGTCACCTACGATACCATTCGTCGATATCACGACTGGCACGTCGTATATTGCGATCTGAGGTAAACTCTATGCCTGCTTGAAGTAATGATAACTATCATCAACGTAACAGCCGAACTTGCACCTCAACAACCCTTGACAATGTTATCATGTTCGTATCTAATATATTTATTTTTTCCTTAATCTTTCGACACATCTGATGTTATATTCTAGATATATGCTCCCTCGTATCGAGAAGAATGCTACTCATAAACCACTATGAGGTCGAAATAAATACTGGTCAGCTGTTTATTTTTCAAAGAATTCCACTGATTTAAATAACAATTATGTAACTAAAAATTTTTATCTACTGTCGACTGATTACCAGTAGTTTTCAATGATTTCAGTAAACTGGTACACTAATCTTATATCATAATAATAATTATATTACATCATTAACATAGAGCGGATCATAAATCTGCCAAAAGGGCAAAACAGTAATATTCCGTAACTAAGTACCAAAAATATAGCAATAATTCTAATGTATTAATTAATAATTACTATGCACTACTAAAGGTACCGTCGAGAAGAAACCCAATGGAATGTATGTATTTTTTTATTTATTTTATCATAGGTATTCTGTACAATCACTTATAATTTAACTAAATCACTTAACACATAACTATTATAAGTTAGACTTATAATTACTTAAATTATAACAATATCTAAAAAAAAAATGCAAACATCTTTGAATCGTTGGGAACTTGGAATATTCTTTATTCGTATAAATTATTTTAAAGGACAATTTATTAGGCACTGATAAAGAATTTATTTATAATAAATAAAGAGGGAAATTACCGCAAACAATTCCGTTTTATAATAACAGAATCTTTTTATTAATAATTCAATTTATGAACTAGAATTAGAATGAGAAATTACAAAACACCACAACATAATATATTTGATTAACACCGCCTAATGTAAAAGGTCATATTTTTTTAAATGAATTAAATTGTTCTTAACAAATTATATTTTACAAGCGATCAGACAATATCATTTAACCACGAATGGTTAAGAACGAATGAACATTTAACCTAATCACGATCATTCTGAAACTAGTAATGAGTATTGTAATGTAACTCATTGATTTCACACATAAATCCAGGTATCGATCTGGACGCAGGATAAAGTCGTATATTAAAACTGGTAGCAGTACTAATTTACGTCCTTAATTCTGCTCTTAAGGTACAAATTTAAGCTCTGTCGTTCTTTGATTAAAAGAAGACTAAATTATACTTGAATGATATTGTATTTAAATAACCTACCATTCGATTATAAACAACCTAATCCGGTAGTGCATTATGTACAATAATTTAAAGTACTTTTTAAGGTGTTAACAATGACATAACGTCGCAAGTTAGAACACCAATGTTAAAACTTACACTCTTATGCGTTTGGGAATAATATATATATATATGTATATATATAAGTAATTTAATCAAATAACTACACTTCAATAATAATAGGATTAGGATAGTAAAATAACGTAAATGATTTTCGCTATTAACCCCTGGACTGTCCAAAACCATAAACGTTTAAGTTGTATACAAACGAATGTAGGCAACATGAGGCAAAGGTCAACAGACTGTTGGCAGAATGAGCATAAAAAATAATTTTTTTAGTACAAAACTTTAAAAATTAACAAATTACGTATTATTGTAAAATTATAATTCTTATGTAAAATGTATTTTAAATTATTGATTCCTTTGTATGAACTTTTTTTACTAAAGCATGAAATTTATAATGTAGGATATCCTGAAATAAAAAAATAAAAAAAAATAATACGCCATTTTGAAATCTCGATCTTAAAAAATCAGCCGAGGGGTTAACTTAAAACCTAGACATTTTGTGTATTTAGCCATCTTTTAACGAACGGACAGATTTATTATGATCTAGACTATACAAAATACCCTTATTAGGTACGTTTCTAGTAATACAATATCTTAAACATTTAGTTTGGTCAAAAACAGGAATGTGAAAACGTCTGACTAGAATTTACTAAAACTTAACATCGCACTAAATAAATATTAAATTATTTTAACATTTTCACTCTCAAAAACGGTTAAGAGTACACACGCCCTAGTGTTCAGGTTTACTAATTGGAATTTACTACAAAATGAGATCTTACATATTACTACAAACGAAGACACACAATTCGTAGGTATAGAAGTATACATAATATATTAAATTTCACTAACACGCCTATTCCGAGCTCTCACATTGTTTTAAAGTCATCCGCCATAATGTTATTATAATTAGTAAGAAATGTTTTGCATTCAAATTTTATAAGTTTAGTGATAATAACCTGATGTATAAAACTACATTACAATTTTATGAGTTAAATCTCTATAAAAAAAGAATTGTGTGGTTTTATGAAACCACGATGCAAGTGAAACTTTTTTTTTCGTAGGCTTTTAACTGAAAATGTTAGGTATATTATTCGATATAGTGTACTAAACTCGCATTTTGTACATTTTTATTTCATTCTGCGTATTAGAGTACGGAATACATATTACAATAGCTATTTGAATTGAACAACGGACGCCGCCATATTGGTCTTGGCTGCTCAACCGAGCGCCTTTCACTTTACCGCTACTGCGCGGCCGGCTGTAATGCGACATGTGATGATAGATGGACGAAAACATTTGAGGCGATGCAAAAAGAAGTTTCACTTTAAAAACATAATCTCAGGTAATAAATTTTGACTTTATGTAAAACAAAAAAATCTACTACTAATTTCATTAATTACCTTCCAAAATTCAATGTAATACAATATAGCTCCTAGAATATTATGTTAGGTGTCTGTGTAAAAGAGATCAAAAAACTAACACAAGTTTTGTAACACGCAGTGAAAGAATTTCTGCAACACAAGCACTAAAAAGATTGCATTTTAATAAATAACGTTAATTTAATTTAACCTACTCTCTTAGATAAATAAATCTGAGATCAATGGATAATTATTTTACTATGTCCGTTTCAATAATTTGACGGATCTTCTGTCCTCGGTTGGACGATTTTATTTTTGTCGTTCCGTTCATCTTGTACTAACAACACCCAGGTGCGGGATATAAAAACTCATAATAATGAAGCCGGTCTGGTCTAATCATAGCTTTTATCAATGGTATATAGACTTGCTAGGAAGAAATAAAGAAATATTGAAAAGAGTATCAGAAAAATCAAAACAAAAACGTAGGCTTTACTGAGATAGCTTATTAAGTTTAGACTTGAAGCAAGAATTTCAAATGTGACACCTTATTTCAGAACGTATCTCTTCAAAATTAATAATATCGCCAAAAAAATACACAACACGGAAGTTTTATAGCAAGTCAGATATCAAAAACGAACATCTTGTACGTCTGTCGGCGTATCTGGGAGTTGTGTTTGGTCCGGGCTGGAATGTTTGTAAGGTTGTATATGTCTCGGCCTTGGTTCTTGAGGTTGGGTTTCCCTCGCCAGCACGCGCTCCACATGACGCGCTACTAGTTCTGCCGCAGCGGCTGGTGTCCGTGTCAGTGCGCATAGATCGACTATCGACATTCGTACCCGGAGACCTCGCGCAGCCGCTGTTATGCAAGCAATGGCGATCATCGAAGGAGGCACCAAGAGGAATTCGGTTTCTGCAGACAACAAAATATATCTTAAAAATATATGTCCATTTTTATAGTAAAGAGAACATTCAAACATCCTAACGAATATTATATGCGAACGTGAGTTTGCTTGTACGCTTTCACGCCTTAAATACTCAACTCACCATCATGAAATTTTTCATACACATTATCAAGGATGTTTTTTTTTATAATTTATAGGTTAGCATTTTGACCACAATCTCATTTGATGTTAGATAATGATGTGGAGTAAGATAGTAGTTATGCTAAACCTACAGGGGAGAGACTGGCTCTCAAGTGCAGCTGCCGCAACACACCAACAGGTGCGTGGCGACAGATTTTCAACTTGAGGTTGGTAGGTAGTCAGGTGGATTTAGAAAAAGCCCTACCACTATACTATGATTTCATCACGATGTATTCCTTCACCGAAAGCTCCGACTCAGTTACTAGGATTCGACCCTACGTCCTTCGACGCTATGTCCGAATGCACTACCAACTGAGCCATCGGATTATCGCACCTTGTAATAATAATAAATGTACTGTTCCCCAAGGATAGACCGAGCGAAGCCGCAAGCAAAAGCTAGTATCTAGTAAAATTATAAATATATATATAAATATTATTCTATTATTACTCTATTTATCAAATCCAATACATCATTATTTATATATGTATTACAGTAATTAATACATTTGTAAGAATTTTATTTATATCATTACTTAAAGTATGTAAGTTATACATCGTGAACTGAGAAGCAGGTAGGATGCATCTGGTGCTAGATAATTGATGCGAACAGGTGGTCCGGACACCTTGCATCTCAGCGTCTCAAGATGAACCCTTTATTTTAATGGCATCAACCGGTATTTTACTGCAGTGATAAGTAAAAATATAAATTTATTATGATTATTAGATTTAATATGTTTAATTATACTATGGTTATAAAACTTCGTAGGAACAACAAATATATGCTTCCAATATTAAAATAATAACACGTTCCAAACAGACATACTGAAATATTTCTAATGTTCCAGGTAGATATTGAGAATAGAGAGCGAGAAATCTTAACACCAAAAAGGGATCATAGAAAAAAACATCAAGTAACATTTTGCACAATACACGACGTTAGTTATTGTTTAGACGAGAATAAGGAAGGAGAGTCGAGCAGCTGCCAGATTTGTGCATTTCGTCCCCGTCTGGATCTTTGTGCGTACCTACTCGGGCACAATAGACCCGGAATAATGGTAATTTACATCTTAAGTCCGTCTAAGTAAAGCGCAGCTGCAAATTTGCTAAATATCGTAAGGGATTCTTTTATTAAAAATTTAATATTGACGACGGACTTTCATGAAAAGTCACAAGTGATAAATTTCATTGTTATTTTTATATTGTTCTGATAACTGACCCTACGATATACATATGCACCTATCTCATTCGTTAAGATCTAATATCTCGACAACGCGTTAGAGATTCAACTGCTTCTAATAACAGATTATATACATATTTCCTTATAGATACGTAAGTCCGAATAATAAAATAATATAATTATACCTCTTGAAATGAGTAAAAAATTCAAGACGCGAAATTACAAAGTTAAAAGTTATTATGATATTACTGCCTCAACGCTATCAGAAAATAAGCAAAAAATAATCTAATTAAAAATAGTTTTATAACTATTTTCAAAATACAACCTGTAAAAATAACTAATCTAGATGTGTATCTCATGTTTATAACTCATCTTTGGTTATGATTAAAAAGAAACCGAATCGATGCAGTATTCAGTTAAAAGTTTCTTTGGATGTCGGCCTTAAGTCAAGACGGCAGATGTGAGGGCACCTGGCGCGACCCTTCCGCCTGCACCTCCACACAGCTCAAGCGAACAAACGTAGGGTCACTGCCCACCTACAAACACCCTTCTTACTATACCTTTGTAATCGTCTACACGCTATTTACGTTAGAAAAAACAACGACATAACACGCGAACACGTTATAATTTTTATCAGAAAGACACCTTGTAAGTATATGCGCAATACAATATATAATGTACTTAAAATAAAATGTAATGTATCGATTCCAAACAGCTATTTCAAATACTATATACAACTCATAAACCACTGAAATATTCAAGTTAATCTAATTAAAATATTAAAATTTTATGGTTGGGCATATATTTATGCTCATTAAAAATCTGTAACTGGCTATGTCGGGTCTCATATCAGTGGAGATCTCCACGTCCACGTTACGAGCAGCGGACCGTCGCGATCCGTTGCGCGACAGGTTGCCCGTCAGTTGGGTTCCCGAAGTCGACATCTGCCAGCGTGAGACACACCTAGCAAACACGAACCGAAGACACCCCCGCGTCTTGCCCTTCTAATTATCACAAATGTAATAACCGTCGATTTAATAAAAATTTAGAGCCGTTAAGAAGTCCGTTCGGGAAACCTGTCTACCCCACCCTAGTGAAGAATCCTGCTCAAATACAAACAACGTTAAATTGCAAGGGTTGCTAAACTTTATAGTTAAACCTGACACACTCTATTACATTTTATGTCTTATTTTCTCAAACACGTTTAGGACATAAAATCTAATAATATTCATACATCCCATATAGAGGTATAATTAAATAGTATAATGGGTGCATCGTTGTATAAAGAAAAGCATCACACATAAGACTGTTTAAAAATATGAAGGTCTATTATCTGTAATGAAGAGAAAAAAAATCGAAGATATTATCGATTTGAGAATTATCTATGTCGGATGTATTAGATGGAGTCTCGGAAGTGTGGAATTTGAGAATATTGAGTTTTTTGGTGACTTGTATTGCCAAGTATATCGGGTTAGATAGGGTCTAAGGACGCCAGGTGCGCGCCGAGACGGTTTCATTTATTAGGGAGCTTTTGTCGTCGAGACTTGGGACAGGGATTCGGGAGCTGTACAATAGCCATGGGTACGTCTTCAAGCATTGTCCCCAGTCAGCTGTCGCGGTCGTTCCCTTGCCTGCACGAACATAAGTCACACGTAGCGTGCCAATGCAGTTATGCATTTCTAAATGCGAGTTTTCATAACAGTTTTCTCAATTGCTAAAATTAATTTGTATATGATAATATGGTATATCAAAATTCACGTTCTACGAACTAAAGTAAATATCAAAAACGTTTGGCAAAATTATTTTCTTTTAAAAAGTGTAAGTCGATAAACCCCTTTATAATTTAAGTAGTGTAAGGGTCAAGTAATGTTATTACCGTTTAACACCTCGGGTAACGCACGATCAGTTACCTGTAATTATGCTGCTTCCGGCAACCAATACCGACAATTTAATACCTTTCTACCGCTTACACTACAGCTAGAGTTTTCAAAACACAAATTAATAGTATTGTTCTATTCATCAAGCAGTATGAATATTATATTAAAATAATTGTTGAATATTAAACAATATATGGTTCATAATATTTCTAAACTAGCTGATGCCCGCGACTTCATTTGCGTCGTTTATTATCTTAGGGTTATATTTTATGTAAAAAGTAAAAATGACATCAGCACCACTACACTTGCCTCACTTCTCCACGTTAAGAAAACGCATCGCTGACTGCGTAGTGTTTATGAAAATATCTTTGTATTCTTTTCTATTAGGTCTACGAAACTGGATTAAATCTGACAATTCGATACTACATATTCCATTATTATACTTAAAATAAAATCTTTCTAGACGTAAACACAGCATATTTTGTTCTACATTCAAAAATTATAAAAAAAAATACAAAAACAAAGATGTCGCGTATGTGAGGAAAAATATACAATAAAAATAATTAAAACTAAAATTTTACTTATCAAATAAAATACCCAGTTACAAAAAAAAGTTGAAAACTATTGTATCAGTCATACATAAAAAAAAGACAAAAAGAAAAAGAACAGTTATAAGAATGAACTTTAATGAAGCTATCGGGATTATTTTTTTTAGATAAGGATCAACTGTCTAAAATCGAAACTAATCTAATAGTTTTTGAAAAAACTTCTATAAGGTTCATGTTTATATATTTTACGTAATCTCTATAACAATATTTTTAACACCCTGGACTGTCCAAAATCATAAATGTTTAAGTTCCATACAAACGAAGGTAATAGACATCACGGGGCAGAGGTCAACCGACTGTTGGCAATATAAGCTTGAAAAATATTATTATTACAAATTATTTATTATGATTTATTACAAGACTTTGAGAACATTACAAATAATTTATTGTAAAATTGTAATTTTTATGTAAAATGTAATGTCTCATTTATACGATTATTTTTCTAAGCCATGACTTTTACAATGTCCTGAAATAAAAAAAAACATAATCCGTATTTTGAGCTCTAGGTCCAAGAAAATCTGCCGAGGGGTTAAAGAGTATATAATTAACTACATTTTTGGAAGAATACTTTATTAATGAATTATTTTATCTCGTAGCAGTAGGTGCAACAATAAGGGATAGTACACAACTATAACAAAGTGAAGCTAGTAAGGTTAACGCCTGACAGTCATAAATAACTATTATCAAAATTCCAATACCCTATTAGAGTATGATAAGTAATCTAAGCCCTTTATTTTTATAATGTTTGTTAATTGTATTATGAGGCGGGCTTTGAATAAATGTAGGAATCAAGGCAACAAACAAGCCTTTTAATATTCGTTGTGTATGTCTTTAAAATTTGAAGGGAAAAAATAGAATGTCGTTTTACATTTAAAATATGAATATAGCAATTTGGATGTAGTCCGGTGAAACTGTAGCGGCCTTAACAGGCCAACAGTGTAGTCAGTTAAAAAAAAAAACAAAATGTCCATAGTGTTATTATTACTTTTATGACAGAAGATTCGTTAAAAATGATCAAATAACATATACTTTTATGATATAGGTTAACTCTCAATTTTACTAAATTGTATACTGAACTGAAATTTCATACGTTATATTTAGAATCTAATCAATAGATGTAAATAGTTAACACTTACAATATATTACTCTAACAGATACTTTCGGATTAATTATGATAATTACTTACTGGTAATAGTTTTTAAATACAACAATTAACAATATTGGATTTTTTTGTAGCTTTTATACATAATAATAACATTAAGTACAGTTTAAAATGAACTGTAACGGTGAATATTATTTACAAACTATAAACAGTAATTTATGAAAAGTAGTTACGTCTTCCTGGTCATTAAGTCGTCTATTAATTAATGTTTCTTATGGTAGGTATGTATAATAGTTTTTGTGCCCAGTGAGTAGGCAAGCGCATCCTATAACGGCGAAGGGTTATTCCTGGTCAAGTTTTGTCTGAATGCTTCTAATCATATTTGTAACGTTTTCTTTTTAAATTGCCGATAGAAGTTTAGAGTCTTTTTCATGTATAAATTATAACTATAGTAAAATAAATTATTGGATACTAATCCACAAAAAAACAATACTTTATCTGGTCACTCTATAAAGGTGCTATAATTTACGCTAAGAAGTGGTTAAAAATAAATAATTAAAATAAAATACTGTATGATTTATATGAATGAAATTAATAACGTTACCTGTATTTAAAATGTTATATGCTATATCAATATTGTAGGGTATCTACGTACTTAAGAGTTTGACGAATTACAAGCTAATACGCTAATGGAATACAATACGCATAAGATATTTAAATATTAAATTACTTAACAGCTCATAAAATTTATTGAAAAATATTTGACAGCCGCAAAAAAAAACAATTTCGTCGCAACACACGTGTGGTATTATTTCCATAATTTATGTATATTTGTAGCTCGTGATACTTGACCAGTTTATTTCAATAAAAATTTAATTGTCAAGTTTTACGATCCAGCTCCATAGAGAGGACTGTCGCCTCTTTTATAGCGTATCCAGTTAACATACTATTTGAAGAATAATGGTATGGCAGTGTTTTCACACAATGGGAGGCTTAGGGTCAGTGGCTGAGGGGTTTCGGCCATCGTGTCGGGCGCAAGGTGTGCGCGCTATCAGTGTGCAAGCGGCATGTGCGCGTTCCGATACACGCGTCCACCCCTACATCACAATAAATGCTTATACAATCATGTCATGTGAGGCATGAGGCACTGCGCACGCTTGCACTCCACACATATTACCAAACAAAGGGAGAGAAATACTAAAAAAGTATTATTACCGAGATAAAATATCCTGATTATTTCTGTTTACAAATAACAGGAACGGCACTCAATACGATATACATATGCACAACATACTAATTTTTTATTAAGCGTTTAAATTGATATTATTAATATATAGACATCCGATGTAATTATTAACTCTATCCAAAGTTTTATTTATAATTTTGTTTATAACTTCGGTGAAGACATAAATTCTAGGAACATTGTACGTCAAATTTAACCACAGATAACTTCGATATCTTATGACAGAACTGCTTATTTAGTAAATAATATTTTGTAGGTGTTTTTATTTATTTTTTTAAATGATAACAATTCTATTGAGTATTGTAGATAAAAGCTTCTACTCGGTGATAGAAATGTATAAAAAAAAAAAACGAAATTGAAAAAAGGTCGTCAATTGCTACTAAATAAAATTGGTAAACAAATAAAGGTCAAAAATACTGAATTGTTTTGTCTTTGCCTATTTACTTATATATAGAAAATGCATATCTGTTGCTTTCATTATTTGTTGGAATTACTACTACCCGTAATAAATAGTTGAATACAATATAGAAGTTGATGTGCTGCACGTTAATGTACTGGTGAGCTAGAGTCAAATGGATATCACATAATTCTTCTCGATGAATATAGTAAGTAGGGAATAAAGAAAATAAGGTGATCGGTCAAAATATGTTAGTTTCTCAATCTTAGATACTTATATCAACATCCATCTGTATAGATAGCTGATAATAACATATGTATATAAGAGATAATAATTTTAAGGTTACAAGGTTCGATTCTTAATTAAAATATAATATTCTTGATATTCCACCTACCGGTATAGCAAACAGAGGTCAGAGTTAGTGCATGCTCTCGAACAAGTGAACTAGCTCGGCCCCATGGTACTCTGGCTAATAACGGCTCGACAAAATCAAAAGCCGTCGCTATTGATAACTGCCAGTTCAGTCTTTGCAGAAGCATCAATTCCCATTGCTGAAACAAACGAATTAATTATAAGTTTAAAGAGGAAGTTAGGGTCCTTTCAACTTGCGACCCCTGATTCACAAAAGACATGAATGACCCCGTATAAATGTCAATTCTCATACTTTTAGAACTAATTTAACGTGCATTATATCATAAGAACCGCACTAAGGGAATAATAAATACACGTCGTTAATACACGAAACGTAACCGTCATACTCGATGGGTTAGACGGAAACCGCAAAAAAAAGTAGCGAATCATATTACAATTACTAGAAACGCAAGGAAACGGTTTCAAGAAAGTTTTGAAGGAGCAATGTTTTGTTGATATGAAATAACAATAATGGAATTGACCCTACTCGACACTCGTCCTTTTTATAAATAGACTAGATAACATCAACAACAGAGATTAATTTTATTTTTAATAAGAACGGGGCCCGTTAATAGTACTGTAAATGCCAGATTTATTTCTCGGAGTTCAATCAACTTAAACGTAGACAATATTATCTTTACTTTCATTATATGATTGAAATGTCTCAATAATTATCAAGTAATGATTAACGTCAACACAACAAAAGGCAATTTAAACTACTGTAATTATCATTAATGCACTAATGCAAAATAACAATTAATTGTCCTTCGTAAACCTTTTTGTTTATTCTATTAGAAACTAACTTAAATGATAAGTAATTAAGTATAGGTATTAAATAATAACAATCACCATGACATCACTTGAAGCTTAATGATAAAAATAAAACTATATACTAAATTAATCCAATAAGAAGCGAAATTACATAAAAGAATAGTTAATAGGTCCTTCACAATAAGTAGCATACGATTATAGAATATGTTGCCCACTTCAAAACATTGAATCTCTACAAACTTTAAAATTCAACTACACCGATATTTAATTGAGAAACAGAAAACAGCGTTTTGACGATTTTACAATTTGTAATTAAATTTTAAATATATATGTATATAAATATATATATTTGTTTGTATGTATATATGAATAGGTATATATTGTGTATATTTGGAATTGATCTATTTAGTGCACTATTTATGTATGTGTATTATATATATACACTTCAGCGTTAAGCTCTTTATATTTCTACACTTTTTATTGTATTCATTTTTCTTTCCCTTTTTTCATATCAGCACTACCTACAATTACTTTAATTTTCTCCACGATACCACTAGTTAGCTGGAAGAAAATGCCTTAAGCTCGCCAGTATACAAACTAAAAACTGCAATATAGTATTCATGCATTAATTAATTTAAATGTTGTCTCACAGGTTGTGAGAAAGACAAATTGAACTCGCACCATATGACATCATTATGTATTCGAGTAGCAAACTTATCGTAAGGATCGCACGAATGAATGGGAAGGAAGTACATCTATACGACGCCATAAGGTGTTCGGAAGTAATGACGAAATATTTTCACACGCTTTGCATAATATTACCACGGTATATTTAGCATAAATGTAAATATTTATTACAATACAGTTTAAAATAGAAACAAACCCATTTTATTTCAGAACGCAAATGTAAGAAATATATTTATAACTGGCTGCTGCCCGCAGCTCCGCATGCGTTTTTTTTTATAATTGTAATTTACTTCTTATAAAACCAGCTATATGTCAGTGAAAGTCCCATGAAAATAGGTCCAATCGTTTTGGAGATAGTACTACAAACGAAGCCACGGATGACACTAGTCTAAAATAAAGAAGCCTATGTCACCCGCTGTAATTTTAACTATCCGTCAGTTAAATTTCTGTCAAAATCGGTCCAGCCGTTTCGGAGATTACTCGGAAGAAACAGACAGACAGACAGGCAAAAATTTTAAAAATTGTGTTTTTGTTATCAGTATCATGTATACGTTCATATCCAATCAGTAAAAAGTCGTTATTTTGATATTACATACGGACACTTCATTTTTATTATATGTATAGATTCTGTACATGACAATAAATGGTCCCTTAATATTACTATATGCCAGCTTTATTACTTTATCTTAACTAAAAATATCAGACACATACGGTCACACTATAGAAATAACCAATTTATGGATAGAAAAGATGGCTTTTGCTTTGATATTTGTTTGCAGACCGATTGACATTAACAACTTTTAACGACCGTTCATCCAGTTTACTTTATAATGTAATCGTTTTACCTATCCAGTTTCTTTTTAATTAATTAAATTTATAAAACATATTAGCTCAACTTAAACAAAACTATTGGTATTTAATTATATATTAAAAAAGAAACTATACCAAAATGCACAACGGGTATGAATACGCATTTTGTATGTAATTTGCGATATTATGATGGGAATAGTATGTTTCCACACAATTCACAATTTAATGTCAAAAATCGTAGGTCAAACTTGCGTATAAATAAAATTGATCGAGTCACACCTGCTGCACGCATTTGTGTCATAACAATTACGACAATTTTCATAAAAGCCTCGCTGTGGGAAAGTATGCGTTGAATAGACCGCACGGTAAGTGTCGCAATAAAAGCTCCTATGCGATGACGTTGCAACTAAACTCTTTTTACAGTTGGTAATATTTAACAGAAGATTATAAATACTTTTATCCACTCAATACATAATGAGAACGTCTTTGAAATCATTGAAATATAAATAAATATAATTGAACATTTGATAATATCAGTAGATATAGTAAAAGAGTCGTTTTTTGTATCTGTCCTCTGAGTGTTATCTTATTTCTTTTAAACTACGCAGCGGATTTTGATAAGGTTTCCACTATCATTCAGAAAAATTCTTCCGGTCGATTTATAAGTATAATATGTGTATATTACATTTATATAAAGTAGAGAAAAATCGATGTATTCTAAGGAAGTCGCAAGAAGGAGTTTTCAGGCGCTTACATTAGGAACACTAATTAAACCTGAAAAATAAAAAATGCTTACAGAAAAGTCGACGATGGTACATGTCTATCTCTGAAGGATAACCCACAGTAACCATTTTTATCTTTTACATATTATTAAAAAAGTGGTTATTTGCTATCCGTATTTAATTATATCCGTATCAATTAGATTGTCAATTTAATGTAAATCGAAACTGCCCTTTACAATATCATTTCAATCTCAGAATAAACCACAGATTAAAATTACGCGCCAAAAAAAATAGTCGTTGGAAGATCCTTACATAGCTTCTGTCTTTAATGAACTATAAATATAAAAGCGCCAAAAAATGAATTGTTTAGTCACCTATCACGCCACATTAGTACATTGAACCGATGCGAAGCCGGAGCGGATCGCTTATAGTATATATAAATAATATGAGGATATTTATTGTATTATGCATTTTTTTTTCAGTTTTCCTGTATTCAAAATGAAATAAACCTATCACCTAATAAAGTTGCAATTTAAACGTACACAGCTGAAAAGTACAAATTCAATTCTAGCAAAATGCAGTCGGCATCTAAATAAATCGTTACACGTCATCGAGGATGTCGCGACATTTAATTTAAGCAATGTAGTTTATGTAGGTAACCACTTCCACTTTGAAATGTCTGTTAATTGTACCAATTTTACATCACACTACCACCTCCTGTTCCATATTTCCGTCGGATGTATACAAGTAACCATTTCGGTGCTTTACTTCGTCACAGGCTATGGCTTAAGTGAGGGTGACATTAGTCACCTTGTCTTGTCTTATAAGGAAGAAGTAATTACCGGAAACTGGCATACTACTATACTCCAAGGAATCGGATGTAGGGTTAAACGGAAAGGGTTTGCGAACAAAACAGTAAACGACTAGTTACCGTCCTTAAAAAAAAATATTTACCGAGTCAACGGATCCATTTAACCTTTTCAATTCAAGGATGATTGGTTCACGAACGATCAAAGACTTGTTTTTGTTTAGTCTTAGTATGTAGTTACTAGTTATATAATAAGCAATTCACCCAAGAACTAATAGTTTTATGTAAATGTATGAAGCATAACCATCTGATATTTCACTACATAATTTCAAAGGTCAGGTTATTTTACCATTCCAATACTAGTCCAATAATCAGTTAGACACTAAATAAAAACGTACTATTTTTTTACGAATTAAAAAAACAGTATTCTAGTAAACCTAGACCCAGACTAGAGACCCAGATGAAGTATCTGGGCCTCACCCTGGACGGGCGCTAGCGGTTCGAGCCCCATTTTACGGGACTCGGACCACGAATTACGAGGCCGGTTGCTTCCCAACATTGGGGGGCCGAGTGCAGGGTGCCGCCGACTGTATATGGGAGTTGTGCGAGCGATGGCCGTCTACGGGGCTCCGGTGTGGGCCGACGCCCTCGGTGCCACTAATGTGCGGGCGCTACGCGCTGCGCAGCGTATTGTGGCATTGAGGGCGATGAGAGGGTACCGCACTGTGGCCTCGGCGGCGGCCTTTGTGCTCGCCGGCTCCCTACCATGGGAGCTGGAGGCGGGAGTTCTTGCCGCCGTGTACGAGTTCAAGGCGGCACGGAAGAGAATCGGGGAGCCTCCAGCTCCCAGTGAGATTGAGGCCAAGAGAAGGGAGGGCCGGGAGGAGGCGTTAGGGCGATGGAGACAGGACCTGGCGGACGCGCGGTTCGGGCGTTATACTATTGATGCCGTCCGCCAGGTCCTGCCGGAATGGATAGGGAGAAGTTGGGGCTCCCTGTCGTTCCGACTGGTGCAGGTGCTCACTGGACATGGTTGTTTCGGGTGGTACCTGCACCAGATCGTTCGTAGGGAGCCCACCACCGCATGCCATGAGTGCGGCGCTGAGGAGGACACCGCGCAGCACACTCTCTCTGAGTGTGCTGCGTGGGAGGGACAGCGCCGCACTTTGGCTGCGGTGGTAGGAGGTGATTTGTCGCTGCCGAGCGTGGTTGCGGCCATGCTCGGCAGCGAACAAGCATGGAGTGCGATGGCCTCCTTCTGCGAGGAGGTCATCTCGCAGAAGGAGGCGGCGGAGAGGGCCCGAGAGGCGGACCCTCTCAGCGGCCGTCTCCGCCAAAGGAGGGCCGGTGGAAGGAGGCAACGTTTTTCCCACCACCTTCCACCTCCGTAGCTGAACCTGAGGGGATGGGCCGGGGAGCCCATGTCCTCATTGGGGCCGGGGAGCCCATGTCCTCATTGCACAGGTTCAGCTGACGAGGGGAGGTAGCTGGTTGTGTACTCAGTTTACCTCCCTATAAGGACGGAGCCCGGCGGCTACTTTGCCGGGCTGACCGCTGGGGCGACATGGTGATAGCTTTGCACGGTCCCATGTCGCCCCAACCAAAGCGACGGTCGGTACACCGTGGGGTTTTAGTCCGTGGGAGTCGGACAGAACCCACTCTCTCCCCCGAGAGTGTGGGTATCCATAATGGATTTCCCCACGTTAATAAATAAAAAAAGCTCAATGTCACATTGAGAAGATAATGAAAGAAAGATCAGATAAGGCCATACTATAAGATTACACGTTTAAATCTTTTCTGGTTCTCCACTGTAGTAACATTGTATACCAGATCACAACTATTATTACTACGCTCTCTACAGTAGTAGAAATGAAAAATAAGTGACTTGATATCTTACCCTGACTTCATGTGGATAGACTGAGTTATCGGTGTAAGCGCAAAGCAAGTCGACTGACAAAGGATGACACTGTCGAAACTTAGAGGCCAGAAGCATGGCCGTCACGGCAAGAAGTTGCAGTTGCTGCCGCGAGACAGCACGTTCTAGCAGAAATCGGTCCATGTAACTCACTGCCAACGGGAACACTTGCTCTTCACATTGCTGTTCTTCACACACCTGTAGGTGAGACAGTATAAACTATTACATTATTAATGATGCTTGAAGCTACGATGGCTCCATAATAGTACGTTCATACTTCCCATCGAAGAACATGTAATCAGATCTCACAAAGAGCATGGTAATCAAGTGAAGGAATGTCGTTATACAAGCACCATGATGATAAGACTAATTTATTATACTTATGATTATTTTATCTGCTTGTTTGTTGAAACATATATCTTGTAATCCGAGCATAGGTCTGGACAGCTATTTTTAAGAGTTTATGTTATTTCTAGTATCTAAACACAATGTATGAACTGACATTTTACAATTATTAGACTATGCTCACTATTAACGAAGAGATTTTGTAGTGATTGTTATAATAATTAAGTCTCCTCATTCAAATAGAATTCCCCTATTCATGTTTAAATATAAAAGTTGGTAATACTGACGTTCCCGGCCTCAAACCGAAAGTTCTTTAGATTGGTTTCACAAAGCCGCAGCGTTAAATCATTCTCAGCGGGGTCATTGTCACGGATGCGTAGTGTTTTGTAATATTACAAACTTTTGAAACTATTACTGTATGCTAATAAACTTATTTCGATGGATATCTTTGTTTCTTAAACTTTCTGCAAGAATTTGAATAAAGATATGGTTTAAAATTGATAGAATGATATGACTAAGCGTGAGCAGTTGCATCAAAAGTTCAAAAATGCAAATGAAACTAATCGCGTAAAATAGATGTTGATAATTTGTATAGGTAATAAATCCTTTTTATTGTGACTAGACTTGACATTAAATAAAGTGTGATAATAATTAATGAAAATAATTTTCTTCACGAATAATATTCTAAGATTTTTATTGTTTACTATTATATTTATTGTACTAAAAATGATTTGCTAACCTTACGTGAGTAATGAGTACTAAAATTCCAGTGCGCATTAGAGGGTTACGCTTAACAAAAAAAATATATAAAAAGGATTCGTTGATGACCGTTTGTAATCGGTTCGTGTACATCGTAGGAATGGTATTATCTATAAATGTACAGAATATAATATACTCGTACACAGAGAATGATTTTTTGTATTATACAGTTAAACTTTTCACACGTATTTACTGTCATTGTACAAATAACTATCTTATGGCTTTGTCGACCTTATATATATCTTGTGTCAATCATAAATGCAGGAAAAATACATATATTTATGTACTTCCAAAATCTACTAAAAAGAAACCTTAACATTAACTAAGCAACTGATTATATTATATTAACAGACAATACAGAATTACTTGGGTTAGTAGGCTTGTATCAGCAATGCTTAGTCACCAGTATTCTCTAAAAATAGTCTAGCAACGCAGCAGATCAATGGCTGTGGTCATTGTAATCACCATTTGACCAGTAGAATATCGATTCCATGTGCACAGGGTCGAATTCCGACGTGTACTAACGAGACTTTCGGAATTCAGATACATACAATAATTTAAATTGGTACCATTATCGGCTGACTGAAAAATATTCTTATCGTACCACCAGGTGTAATGGAAAATTTAAAATAGTGAATATCTTAGCGTCGTTACATAATAGACTTGCATCGTGGTTATTTTGCCCATATCTTCCCTGTGCTGAGAAAGAAAGAGACATTGGACCCAGTATAACAGCAGTGGGATCCTTGAATCTGGGATTATTGTTGCATATATAAGTACATATTAATCGCATACAGGTTTTAGTCCGATGAAGCTGTGAAGGCCCCTCAAGCCAACAGCGTATTGTCAGTTCGAAAAAAAAAGCGTGCAGATTGGATCCCATTTACTATTCCTACTCAAGCGGGGATACATAATATATTTTGAAACACAAACAAATCTATTGGTATATCTGGTTATCAACAAAATCACAAATTAAGGATGGTAGCTATTTAGATAGATTTAAGATAACACCCTAACAACATATACACAACATACACAGAGTGTGTACTTTTAAAAATAACACATAAAAAAAACATTTTTTTTCTTTACATTTATGGTCTTAAAAATGTAATTAGATATTCGTAAATAATTAATATATGCGTCACTTTTGGCACTCACTATTGTCGTACAAAGAAAACTGGGGGGCCCGAGCAATTTTATCAGAGCGACCATGATGTTGAAACGGTATATCTGATAACAAGAATAAAGCTCTCTGTCTGGTCGCGGTCGACTTTGTCTTCATATAAAATAACCATGATAAGCTTATTCTTATTCAAATACTTCGAGACAAACATCATTGACTTAAACATTAAATATAAACAAAGCACAGTAACAATTATTAATCATATGTATGACAATAATTACAAAATTTTATTAAAATATTAGATTATATTAGGTATAATGTTTTAAAGTGAATTAAGATACAAATCGTTATCCTAAATTAACTTAAGTAGCTAACTCATTAAATTCAATCGGCTCTTAATAAGGAAACTGTGCATTTATCAGAAGTAAAAACATGTTTTATTTACAATTCATATAATGTATGTACTACAGGTACATAAGTGACTATTTTAAATGTAGACTAATTAATAATGAACATTTATATATAGCTACATGTATTCTTAAACAAAAGGCGTTACGAGTTACAATTGTATATAATTATTATATCGACTGTAAAGTACTTCGATTCGAACAGCTGATCGACGTGAAAACAGCTGACTAAATACCTCTTTTACTAAGAGCTTGATCAATTTTTGGTGCTAATTTTCATTTATAGAAACTATATTAAATTCTAATATTAATAAGTAAATATATCATAATTTTAATTGATATTGATACTAAAGTTAACCAGAAACAATATAGGTAGGTAGTTTATAAATGAATTCACCTCAAGCATCCAAGTCGTGACAACTTTTCGCATGAAGGGTTGTATA
This sequence comes from Antheraea assamensis, assembly GCA_035772565.1. Lineage (NCBI taxonomy): Eukaryota > Metazoa > Arthropoda > Insecta > Lepidoptera > Saturniidae > Antheraea > Antheraea assamensis. Next base: position 1,221,758 of record JAQQSE010000026.1, on the reverse strand, counting down.
TCAATTTGTACATTCTGAAAATAATCCGTATGTATAGCGTGCAGTCTCTCCAGAGTGAGAAGATTCAGGAGTATCCGTGGATCTCTATCCAAAGCCCGATCCGGTCCGGCGGTACACATGTCAACTGGTCTGCCGTTGCCACTGTTCCCTGAATTCTGCATATTTTCTCCACAAGATAAATCCATTTTCACTTTCACCTTTTTTAATACACTTCGAAAGTTGTTTAATATACAAACTACACGATTAGGAAATAAATAAAAATATTCACGCAATATTTAATTTTATCGTAATTTGTTTACAATGTTGTAGCACGTAATCACCGGTCGCCGCACACTGCACAGCCGCTTGGCAAGCGGCCAACAGATAAATGTCAAAATGCCAATACATGAATACACTATACAGTTAGGGCAATAGTGTGTCGGAACGTTACCCCACCTCACACCGCACTCCCTTGGGGTCCTATTGAGGCCCTACTTGGCCCTTCTTACATGCTTTTATTATATGCCCTTGCGATATTTCAACGCTATTCACAGTAACACATAATTAAATTAGAATGAAGCAACTAATTTTAAGTAACTAAATCTAAAACAAAATGAATTGATATTCCGACAAGTACTTTGTAATTGTGTAAGTGATATTATTACCAGTTATATCATATGCGTGAAAACTTGGCAAAATTTTGAATGCCAAAATGGGAGAGAGTTTTAATAAAAAAGCCTTCCTTTGAGTGCATCAATCCAATTAGAGTTGATTAATAAGAGTGTTTAGAATAGTTATTTTCTTACATATTATTACCTTAAATTACATTTAGTAAAACTAGTGCCAAAATAAATAAATTCGCATACGGACAATTTTTATAAAATATAATCTATGGTATGGTACCGTAGGACCGTTTTATACACTTGGATATTAACTATTCATTTATTTTATTATATTTATATGCATTTTATATAATCTTATATAAGTTCTACTTATATAAGATTATATAAAATGCTTTTTATTAAATAAATATTACGATAGATATTTCAAATAGAGTAAATAATTTAATAAAATCGTAAACAGTTATCACACCGATAACCAAGACGTAGGTAGGTATTTTGTCATTTTAAGGCCCAGCTTAATATAACCAGACAGATACTTACATAGGTATTTGATTACGACTTTTTTGGAAAACGATATATTCAACAAATTATGTTAACAATAAATACATTATACATTTGTACTACAATCGTAATATTCTTTTGTCAAGGTTTAGAGAGTTGGCATGCATCGTAAACGAGCGATTTTTTCGACTTCATAATTTTTACAATATAAAAAAATGTACACTATTTCAATTTTGTATATATTACGTACATAGAAATACACGCCGTAGCGTAGTGGTAGTGAACCTAATTAAGCTGAAAAGTCGCGGATTCGATTCCCGCAAATGATAGACACGTATTGTGATGAGCACAGCAGTCAGTTCTGTATCTATAACAAAGCAGACGTATCTTCAAAATTATGTTAACACCGTCCAAATCTTTATATGCAAGTAAAACAATTTACTTTTTATTGTAATGGTATATAAAAATGTATAATTTGTATTGTAAATTATTATAATAACAATTGAGGTCCTGTTTGTTCGGAGGGCGCACCTCACTAGAGGCATGGAGGGCACGCGGCAGCTGCGTGCGCGCCGGCTGTGTCCGACCCGGTTGACATTTTTTTTACAAATCAGAGCACACCTGATCTCCCAGACCAGTTATTATTTTAATTTTATTCTTTGCACATTCGAGATTATTTCAAACGCGTGCTATGACCGTACTTTTATTTAATGCAATAATTACCCTCCGGTAAAAAAGGGGCATTTTTGAGTTCAGTAACTTTAGAATTTTAGCACTCGAATTTCTTAAATTTAGTGTTGTTTTTATTGTAATACATATTATAAAACAAAGTCGTCCGCCGCGTCTGTCTGCCTTTCTGGATGTCGCGATAAACTCAAAAACTACTGAACGGATTGTAATGCGGTCTTCACCAATAAATAGAGTAATTCACGGGGAAGGTTTAGGTATATAATTTGTCAATGTTTTTTTATAAATTGGTTGAAATATAATGATAAATGTTGAAAAAATCGGAAAAAGTCAAGCCGCCTTAAGCGTTTCATGCCCATAAATATATATTGTTTTATTATCAGGGCAGGACAACGTCCGCCGGGCCTGCTAGTACAATATAATATATATATATATATATATATATATATATACATTACTATAGCCTCTAAATATTTACGAAAACAATTTCCAGCATTATCAATATACAATAATACAGCCAAAATACATAATTAAATTTGTAAATCGTCTTAACTTTTCTATTTTTTTTCCCTAGAACCATTTCGAATGTATCCTTCTCAATAATCGTCCTACGGTCTATAGCCATTATAAATTTGACAGTTTAGTAACCGCTTTTAGATAAAGTTAAGACAATAGACATTGTGAATAAAAGTGTCATTCAACACAAAGTAATCGTATATTCTGACAGGTTGTATGCAAGTTCCTACTGTCAAAAATCATGAATTGTCAATAATATGATTTAAGTATCCATTCATGCAGCTACAAATAGGATTCCTTCTTTTTTAATTCCTTGAGAATGTGATAACAAATTATAGCTAACCCCTAGTATACCTTCACTGGTCTCATTTAAAGCTACTCGCAAACACGATACTCAGATGTTAGTAGTCCAAGAAACAGCAGAAATATAAATGTATGCTATGTTTTAGTTACATTTTTTTTATTCTGAGACAATATTTCAATGCAAATTGTGATAATAATGGCGGTTAAAATAGCTATGCAATTGCCGTTTTAACGCACTGGTTAATTTGAATTAAAATTGAACCTGTATGATGTCAAATGTCAGAGTGAAACTTTATTCACAAAAATCCGATTTTTTTTAAATATGGCATTTGTTTTTTCTACTTTAAATGTTTACATTCGGCTTGTAAAGACGGATACGTCAAAAATCACAGTAATTTTCTAATACAAGTTCCGACGTGGGATTAACGCTGCAGAATGTACTCGTAATGCCAATGCGTTTAGAGGTATTAAGGCTAACGAACGCAGCATTGGCTTTGGGGTTAACCGTTTTCGTAGTGGAGACGTCGACTTGAAGAATGAGCCGCAAGGAAGTCCATCCACTAAGAGAAATAACGATTATTGGAAGAAGATGGGGTAATGCGGTCCGTACCGAACTACCAAGAAGTTAGCGATGTAGTTCGACGGTAGCATACCCGCAATATTGATATATTTACAGAAAGTTGGTAAAATGAGAAATGAGTGCTTCGTGATTTGATTGATCTGCAGAGAGCAATCCGTTAAAGCTTGCCGTACCTTCTGTACAGAAATGAAGGGATTTCGGACCGAATTATAAAGTGTGACGAAAAGTGGATTTTTTACTATAATCACAAGCGAACAACGCAATAGTTGACCCCAGATCAAACTCCACAAGAATACCCTTAAGCCACGCTCGCCCATTGAAAGATGATAGCGACCGTTTCGTGGTAATTTCATGGTTTAATTCTGCACATTTTCCTCAGCTCCAGTAAAGCAATAACAGTAGATGTCTACTGTGCAGAACTCCGAACTATTATGGCGAAACTTGCAGCATAAAAGCCTGGACTCATCAATGGAATTTCATTTCATTATCGTCCCATGACAGTACAAGATCTCACACTGATCGAAAAACTGTTTTAACATTACTAGACCTACAGTTAGAAATCATTCGTCAATCGATCAATCTTTCAAACTCCCCTCAACAAACTACCACATTTTGTTGCGTTTCGAATAACATGTTACAACTCCAGGTCCTTAGATTTCTATCGCAATTGCTTAAACGATCTTCCAATTAAATAGCAGACATATAGAGACAACGATTATTTTGATTAAATAAATGTATCCTACAACAAAAACTTTCAGTTATTGAGGTTATGATTTTTTTCAGATAAGGAACAAGTTTCTCTGAAGTAAAAGTAAAAAAAATAAATATTGAAATAGTTTTTACATGATGCCGCACAAATACAGACATTTATCATTTTAATTATAACGATGATATAAATTCGAAACTTTTTATTTTCTATTCCGTCGTATATATAACGGTATAACCGCAAACCGGTATATTTTTAAATATAAATGATGTCCTAAAGTGAATCTAAATACCTACAATGTCTACTACATGTAAAATTCCAAATGTATGTGCAACCGTGCAGAACCGGAACTGAAAATCAACATTTGGCTGTCGTCTGGGATTCTCTTAGTGGACAATTCCCGCGATGATAATTGTGTAAACTACGGGCATTTACACACATGCCATCGTCAAATTACGCCGCGCCGGCCACAACATAACCACTAATTATTAAGTTATCAATTTGTCAAACCTGTCCTATCTTTTGTTAGCTTTATCAACGAATTATGAAAGGGTTAAATAAATTTATTATACATTGTTTCGCATATTTTTTTCAGTAACTGGAAATAAGAAAGCGAGAATATTTCATTTAGCACTAACAACATAAGTTCAGTGAAAACTACGAGAAATAACGAAGAATTTTTAATTGCTTGTTTTAATTTATTATTTCTAACAATGTTTTGTATCAATCAATTTTATTTCTTCTAAACATACTGTTTATTTTTTTCAGCTGACTCATAATGTCGATTCTTCCTTGGCCATAGGTATTAAATAATATTGACTCATTAGTAACGTGTTTGGACACAGTATCGAACAAAGTAGAGTCAAACGACTACAACGAGCTTGAGTTTTCTATTAATAAAACCAAAGTAATGAAACCATAGCAGTACCATAGTCATAAGATTTTTTTAATTCGTGTCTGGCTACCTACCCCTCTAAAGATGACAAACTGTCGCCATGTGCTTTTAGGTCAGGTTTCACAAGTTGCACTTGGCACACATTGTCACAATACCAAGCATTTGATTTGGCAAGTCAGGCAGAAGAGTTGAAGGTTCAGCTAAAATCTGCTTGCTTTGGTTAGGTAGACAATGATAACGCGACGCGACGCTCCAATTCAAATGCCGAGTACAGGCAAGATTATGGTAAGTGATGGTATGTGATAACTAGGCGAAAATTTGTAAATGCATTAGTATATTATATTTTATATATATATATATATGTGTGAAACGTAAATTGATTGAAATTATTATCTATTTTTATTGCGTACTAATGTCGTGAACAAAAACTAGTTTATCTTGTGTACATTTCAAGATTCCTCCTTGTTATAGCTATATCCGTAACCAATTAATATAAGCTGAGGCTTTTTGTAGAATTCGAACTTGTAATTGTTAACTTGAAATATCTTGTAAGTCAATTCGAATTAATTAATCAGATAAAAAATTTAGGGAGTGCGAATTTATATTTTTCATTTCAAATCTCTTATCGCATTCGGTGTACAAGGAGTATAATCTAAATAAAAGATCTGCCATTTTTTTTGTTTACATCCATTGATACTGTATGAAACAACTAGTATTACGAACATTGGTACAATAAAACTATGAAGAATTCAAATTAACTTTAAAAAACCACTCAAGTGCGAGTTCAATTCGTGTACTGTATGAGCTATTCCATTCCACAAAATATTTGTGTTAGATATTTAGCAAAAATTGTGTTTCTTATTTCATTTAGGATCCTTTTCAGGTAGCCCGACATGCATTTAACCTATATTTATTATTTAATATTTTATACTTTATAGGTTAACGTTTGACCACATTCTCATGTGATATTACATTATAATGTGGTCTAAGACGGTAAATACGCTACACCTAGCGCGGACTGGCTCTCAAATGCAGCTGCCGGAACACACCAACAGGTGTTTGGTGACAGATTTTCAACTTGAGAGTGGTAGCTACCCAGGCGGACTTAGGAAAAGCCCTACCACTTACATGATTATGATATCAAAAAATTAAAAAAACTTTAAATGTGACACCTTTCTTGTCTGTAGAACACTTGAACATATTAGATTATTATTATTACTTTTTTATTGAAAAACTCTAAAGTGACTGCCTGTATTAATGGTAAAGACAATGCAACGAAAAAACAACGGCGATACTCCAGAGGCTTATAATACACCAGCGCGTAGCGATTGTCGCAGTCAGGTCGGATAACTATTACGGTTGTTATACCTGGTTTATGGTGATCACGATCCAAACGGACATAACTGTTGTGTCCTACTACACAGCAATAATATCCCATATAATAGCAAATATCTATGAAAATTTCAATGATATAAATATATGTATATATAAATTTTAAAGTTCGAATGTAACAAACTTTTCAAGAACATAGCATGCAATAGATAGGGTCTGATGGCGACTAATATATTCATTAGAAGCTTTTATTTGGATTTTCAACAAAATCTCTTTTTATGCAGTTCTTTAAGAACAAGAGAAACACTACCTTATAAAACGATTTTTGTTAGGCTTAAAAAACGTGTATCCAATGACCTTCGCAGATAAAAAATAATATAGGCGTTTATTGTCAAAACGTTAGATATATTCTACTTCAGAATTGGCAGTATGAATTAACTCCTTTGCCTGTTCTGTTGGACGAATTTTATTACTACTAGGTATATTCTGTGGATAGAAAAGTATAATAACAATAATAATCTGATAATTATCAAAACGATTTATGCTTGAAAAATAACTTGAAACCCGTTGATTAATGGCATAGATTTTAATTAAGGAGAAATAAAGGCATTCCTAATGACTTCTGAAAAAGACCCTCTTGTTAGTGAAAGGTCCGGTACCGTTAGAGAAGTAGGAAACAACGCGATATGGAGCTTATCGTCTTGTAAACCAGGTACATAAACAAAAAAGTTATGTTCAAAAACCTAACATCCTAAAGTTTTTACAATATACTGAAAATTCAGTGAGGAAAACAGATATTTTTGGAATAAACAAATTATAAAAATACGAATCTATAATATAAAAATACAAATCCCTAAAATGTTTGTAAGCTATGTAAGAAAATGTGTCTAAGAATCACTGAACAATGAAACCCACAAGCGTGATAATAATTAATTAAAGACTGCTCTCTTGAAAATAGATGATATAACAAGAGACATTCATTATATATTTGATAGGTGCCCAAAGTTTACATAGCTTCATAACCAATTTAATTAATTACATATGGTTACAGGTTTTGGCATAGATCAACTCAGAGACGATTGTATGGACACATACTGGCAGTCTGATGGTCAATTACCACATCTTGTAAACATACAATTCCAACGAAAGACTATGGTCTCACATATTTATATCTACACAGACTATAAACTGGATGAGAGCTACACACCGAGCAGAATATCAATAAGGGCTGGAACACATTTCAATGATTTGCAAGAAATTGAAGTCATAGAACTCATTGAACCTAGTGGTAATTATTTGTACTCATATTATTTTCATTTTATTTCTCAATTATTCTTTTACTTTCAAATTTTACGAAATGTACATATTTTGAAAAAAAAAAACAAAACTAAGCTTATGGCACAGTGAATCTAAATGTTGTTTTCCGAACTGACTACACTGTTGATCTGGCAAGGCCTCTACAGTTTCACCAAACTACTGAAAGGAGTGCTTAAGGCACTCGACCGATTTTATATAGGCAACCAGCACAAGGGCCCACGGCATACCTCTGCTTGGACTGTCGCTGAATCTAAAATGTAACTCCTGTTTGTTAGATTAATAACATTATGAATATTACATACCGAGGTCTGTTAAATTTATTTAATTTTTTATGATTTTACTGTACTATTACTTCTTCAGATAATTTTATACATTTTAATTTTTGAATTTAATTTGAATGACATTTTTAATATCCACTTTATAACTTTTTTTTTATGATTGTTTAGTATCAGTAACCATCCACTAAAACTGAAATGTTTATTGCTTTTACAATCACCTGAATACCCAAGCAGTTCTGTTCTGATTATTTTAGTTCTGATTGTATCCTTATAAAAACAATGTGGAGTAATAAATAAATTTACACTTACCTAGAACTTAACACAAATTCTATTGCAGAAGCATTACCACAATACCAATTTCTGCTGCAAAAACAAACTGGCGCATGAGACACTCCAGCTCAATCATCAAAAGTAGCAACCTATTAATGATTGACTTCAGTTAGGACTTCTTGATCTTTCTAAAGTTATATATATATAGATTGTAGTGACCACTTAACATCCAGTTGGCTGCAAGCTCCTTGCTACTTCATGACATTAAAAATAATGTGAACAATTTTATCTCTCTAGAGTCCATACTGTGTTAAAACATGATTTTTTTTCATAACAGAAAATCTACAATTATAATTTGCATGATAAAATATTTCAGGCTGGGAGATGATACCAATCAAAGATATACATGACAGACCAATCAGGACTTACATGATTCAAATAGCAGTATTGGGTAATCATCAGAATGGAAGAGATACCCATATGAGACAGATTAAAGTGCACTCTCCATGTGAACCTACTTCATTTGATTTTAACAAATTTAAAAATTTCTCTACCGTTCAATTCCAACAATATGCTACAATCAGATAAAATATATGTTCTTCAGTTTACAAAAGCTTATTTTGTTCCATAGCTTATACATATACTTATATTATTTATAGTTGAGAACTTAAAACATAGTAATTAGACTATGTGTTATGTAGTATTTTATTACAAATTTCTTACAAATTATATATATAATTTAACATGTATAGGTTTTTATTCAGACTCTTCACTTTCTTCACTGGCATCTTGTAGCCATTCGAAAAACTTGACTAGTGACGTTTGGTTCACTATCGAGCTCTCACTTTCTTTTAAACTTTCATACCATTCAAGGAGAGAATCTTCATCCACTATGTCTGCTTCATACAATAAATGGGTAATTTGTCCTGTTTTACCTTCAAGCCATGAACATTTGATACAACTATCCTGCAAAAGTATTCTTTAATGAGATAATTATCATTTTAAAAGTATGTTACAGACAAAACTCTTTGTTTATAAACAATTAAAAAATTGACATATCTATTTTTATAAGTTATTTTTTTTAAATATCTTTTTTTTTTATTTATTGAATAACTTACTTCTACAGCTCTCAAACAATCCATTATTGAAGGTTTAGTTTTGATGTAATTTGATATCACAGGACGAAAATATTTCAATATATCTTTGATGATGTTCAGAACATTTTTGTTTTCAGATAGAATTGGCAAACTGAGCAGTGCTCGTACTACAAAGAAGTTTACTTCATGCAATTCAATATTATATGCATATCTTGATGAGTTGATTTCCAGAATTAGGTAATCACATTTAAGCTTTTCTTCGTATCCTCTTGCAAGACTGTCAATAACTTCTTGCAAAAATACTGAAATATATAATTTAAGGGTTTAATACTTCTGTACACACAACCCATCACATTATAAAACAATTTGCAAAACAAAGTTGCTTACTGTTTGTGTCATCCGGCACAGGAGAATCTGGTAAAGAAGAATCAGCACTGCTGTCTGATGAGTAACAAGATTCACTGTCACTCCAAACTTTTTCAAAGCCTATAATGTCGTCATCGCCACTACCTGATGATTCTTCCCATTCAGTACCACTTTCTGATGTGGACTTCAACAATGGTTTATCTAAAACAAAAATCTACATTTTAATAGTCAAAAAGATAAATTATCCACATAAATATGTACATAGTCACTTCAATTTAACTGGAATTCTGAATCATTTATAATAAACAGTGTATGAACTTATAGTACTCATTCGTAAGTGACAATAACAAACTTTATTGATTGTATACAAAGCGATGTATTTTCACTCAATGATTGAAGAGAAATGCACCAGAGCCTATCAAGAAACAAAAGCTAAAATCGCAATTAATTGTATCGTGTATAACCCAACATATTTCTTCAAATAGCTTGTTTGTTGCCGCTTGTAAGATGACATTTGATATTCTTTTGAAATATATCAAATCTAAGTTTATACTTACACATTTGTAGTGATAGTGTTTATAAAACATATTAATTATTATAAATGATTAATTGAGCCTTATTAGGCTCTGGTCTCATTTGAATTGCAACGAGAGGAACACATGTTATCTTCTTTTTAAAAAAATTGAAAAGAGGCACGATTATTTTTGCGTATTAAAAATGTCTCGTTTAGAAATTCTCTATCTCTAAAATTATATTTAACACACTTTGGCGAATCACAAAAACGACGACAAAAATCACGATTTCATATACTACGATCTGTACTGACGACTGTCAATGAATATTGGTCACTCAATAGTCAGTTTCCTTGGTTTTAATATACCTACCATCAATTAGGCTGTAATCATGTCCAAACCAGTGTATAATAAAAATGAAATTGGTGATAATTGAAATTCAATACCGTCACATTATTACAAAAGCACAAAAAGATTGGTTGTCTGTAAAATCGGTTTACGGACGATAATTTTCCGTGATAACGTTATATGAAAACATTGATGAAAAATTGCATACTTTTATGAACTGAATTTAATTATTATCACTGAATTACCGATGGAGTCACCTGCACGCTTGGCTCAGAAGGAACGTGACGAAGAGTCATGCTTTTTCGTGCGTGCAGCCGGCGTTAACCGATTTATAAGACGTTATCACGTCAAAAACAGAAGTAGTATTCATTGTTTTAAAGAGATAACGAGATTGATTACCTTTATAGTCTGAACTTTCCACTAAACTTGACTTTAATAAACTTCCAGCGTCCACTTTAACTCCAAGCGCGATAATTGTACCACTCATAAGTTCACATTTCTCTTCTATGACACAATTGTCATCAATGAAACAATTATTAATTTTGCAATTATCATTTATAATGACATTATCCATAATATGAGTTTCTTTTATTGTAACATTGCTACCAATAATACAGTTCTTGCCAATAACCGATTTGGAGATCACAGTGTTATCATTGACACGAGTTTCTGCTCCAATTAAAACATCTTCTATTAGAACACATGATCTGAAATATTAATATATCTAATCAGTAAAAGCTACATTTTTTTTTTTAAATGATGTACTTACAAGTATCACTAAACTACTAGTTGATCTCTGAACTTGCTGCAAGTAGTTGTGCAGTGAAGGAGATATAAATAAAACAGCTATTCTCTACTCTTTAAGATATTCAAAAAGCCTTATTTCATAATTATTGTTTTCAACGTTTTGTCGAAACCTATATTTACTATAGTAGTATATTTATACATAAATACTTTTTAGTTTTTATTTGTGGTAATCAATCTTTTAGATTATTACTGCCATTGTCGAGTAGGTAACAATATTACAAGCGTCTTGTTATTTTTTTTTATAGTTACAATATTCATAATTATAACATTTTTGAAACCTATCAAATTAGTGGGACTAGCAATTGAACTTTTAGTCTCCTTTTGGGATTATTCTGTGTTTATCAAGTTGCCAAGAGACCTGCATACCCGATATGGCAGTGGTGGCTGCTGATGGATTGTAAATATCTCGAAGTTCGCTGTTGTTTTTGAATCGCAATGTGCCTACCATCAAGTACAATACTATTCTTTATTGTTATTACAATGAAAAAATATATACACTAGCAGCCGCACGCGACTTAGCCTCCGTTTGTATCTTTATAGTGTTATATTCGCGCGGAAACCGATTTATTTTTTCTAAAATAAAAGTAGTGTAGATTACTCTTAACAATATCATCTATCTACCAATGAAAAATCCATCAAAATCAATCTAACAATTTCAAGACAGACAATAATTTTAAAAATTTGTTAATTGTTATAAGCATCATATACAGTCTCATATCCATGTAGTAAAATGCTATTATTTTGACATACAAACAGACACATCAGTTTTATTTGTTTGTATAGGTAGAATTAAAATAAAATGAAAATTTTGCTAAACAACATACCTACTCAGTGTAGCAGTTTTATCTACGAAGTTGGGACTAACCATAAAAACATATTTATTTTGACTAAATGTTCCAGATTCAATCGACAAAGGATAGACCCAGTTGTAGAGTATGTCCCGACTGAAAAGAAAGGGTTATTGAAAAGACTACAATTCAGGTGTAGCTTACTTACCGAGTAAAAACAAAACATTTGCAATTTTACCAATATTTAACCAAAATTATTTGTTTTTATTTTTTGTAATAACTTTTTCCATTACAGATGAAGTCAATAATTTTATTAAGTACTTCAGATTGATATATATGATGTCTTGAATTTTGTGACTCGTCTCCCTATCACAAGATGTTACACTTTAATGATCACCTCTAACACCTAACCCTTGAGGTAATTTATGGTTGTCCAATTTATGCCAGGGACAAAACTCGCTGCAGATGCGGCATCAAAATGTGTGAGCAGCACGGAGTATATCGTGCGTAACAACGACACGTCTTACTGGAATGTTGTACTGCACTCGTTTCAATAAGCCTGTGTCTCGTTAACACGCTCCCTGCCATGTGTACCACCGGTGGTACACGTTAAGCTTGACCTGCAGGCCATGTGCCAACACGTGGCATGGAACATATTAAGTATTGTAATATGTGATTAATAGAAATTACATGTTGCTAGACAAATAACAAAAAAAAAGCATTTTAGGCTGTGCGTAAGTCACTCTCTCCAATGGTAGGACCTAAACTGCATATAGGTAACTATGCATAGTATGGCTTAGGACAATACCTGCAGCGAGATTTTGATCCTAATATAATGGAAACAACAGTGTGCAGGTAATAAACTAACTAGAAACAAATGAAAATATTTTTAGTAGCTTGTGAAATCCGAAAGTAATTTAACACATTTAATTTGTGAGTCCAGTGAAAATATATGTATGATATTTTTCTCACATACTTTATTTGGTGTTTCTTAAGGTGCTGTTTTTGATGCTTACCTTATTAAAGAATATTACTGAATTTATGTGCAATTAACTATTAAATGTGTGCCGACTACTTCAATTCCATTTGTATAACTTATTATAGATAAATAACTTACCTGACAGTTTGATAGGTTTTCCAATTTGAAACAGTTGCTGCATATTGGTTTGATTTCAGCAAAGTGTAATACAAAGAACTGGCTAGAATCTCTTCATTTATCAAAATGCCATGGATGAAATCATCCATTGTTTGAAAATCAAAGTTATCAGAAAATAGTGGTGGCACTGTTGGTGAACAAAGAGCAATATTTGTCTCAGCTAGATTATGGTGTAATTTTATTTCGGAATGATTCAATACCACTTCCTAAAACATAATTTATTGTTAAATAGAAAATAAACAATTTTTTTCTTCACAAATCGGTATTACGATTTTGTGAAAAAATTACTTTTTCGTATTTTGCACTTATAATGTATAGGTACCATAAATTTCACTGTTCTAGATAAAAAAAACACATTGTTGGCGTTTCTACTTATCAATGAAGAAATCTGTCCGTTCTCAATCTGTCACTTTTTGTTATTGCTACGAACATTCATTATTACATATAATTATTATACATTGGTTACGTTTGTTTGTTTGTAAGATGTAGCTTGTGAAAATTTGTAGTAATTTTTCTTAGCACAAGAGTTTTTTTCTCGAACTGACCTACATTGTTGGCTTCATCAGGCCTCTACAGTTCCACCGGACTACGAGACTACAAGAGCATATCATGATCGGGTATAATCTATATAAATTGAAATCATTTGCTGAATTGAAGCTATATATATAAGCACAGCACTTCAGAACGGCTGCACCTACTTTGCTGATTCCTTTTTGTTATGTTTGTAAATGTCACAACAAGTTTGTATGAAAGAAAATGTTTGATAAATCATATGGAAAAGTGAAAAATTTGCATTAAAAAATCTCGATATAAAAAAGTAACTGAGACAAAACATAGTAGCGAGACCTTCAAGGATATAGACAGAATTAACATTCAGTTCCGGTTTTGTCATTACATGGTCTTGGTGTAAAGGGAAGATTTGGTTTCATTTTCTTCAACAGTAGACCTGATCGAAATCAGGCAGGAGCTAGTTTATGTTTAGTAAACAAATTTCTGAAAAAGTTTAAAGTCTTTTTACAGAAAAAAGTCATGTTACTCAATAACACCAGATAGACAATTTTTTTCTAATTTAACTTAATCATATCTAAGTATAATTTATGAAGTTCTATAATTCTTTATTAAATTACAATTTATAAAACATTTAATTTAATGTTCAATATTTATGTTATACTCACCAAAGGTAAATTTATAGTTTTGTCCTTAGGTTTTGGCTTAAATTTTTGATGTATCAACACTTTACTAGTTTTTCCATCAACCGCAAGGAAAATAGGCTTATCACAGCTTATCAAAGGATGTTCCCAAAATAACTTTTTATATACTAATGTCATAGCTGCACCTTTGTCCTTCTTAGAGGTCTGTCTAGAATTTAATTCACAAGAAATATATTCTTTTTCTGAGTAAAAAATCTTACACTAACAGTGAAGTTTTTATGAACTGCTATATTATTATAATATTGATTATGACTCTAACAATTCCAATCACATTTTGTATTTATATAAAACATTTTGAATTTTACGTTTATATGTATAGGCATCTTCCCTGAAAATGCAATAGTATGTCAAAAGAGATTATGTGGTACTTGCATATTTTACAACAATTGGTAATATTGAGTGATAAATTTTCAATAAATGAATTAACCACAGAATCTCTTAAAATGGTGCAATACGACATTATAGGAATGCGAATATGTTTGTTTTATATCCAATAGAATTAAACAACAGAGCTAAATTTGTTCTCTCAGATACTAATAATAATAAATGAATAACTTCAATATACCAAGTGATGAACTAAAATATAATCAAAATAATCTATTTTCTTAAATATATTAGTCACAAGTAACAAATACTCAAATCCTAATCTTGTAAAATAAAAAAAAAAAATTATGATCACTTAATTTGGTAACAAATCTTTGACCTATAGATAGACCTTGCTCATAATATAAGCATACATAACATAAAGAACTTACTTATGTTGTTCCAATAAAGAAGCAAAATTAATGTTAGTGATACTGTTGATATTAGCTAGAACAAAGTATCCTCTAATAAGTGCTGCTGCATCAATCTCTCTCATAACATCACCCATTGTCTGACAAGAGTCTGACATTATCACTTGAACTTCCATGGTAGTACTCCACAGTGCTTTGGCTTTTATGCACTTCCTGTTTCAAAAACAAACTTTAATTTAGTTACATTGTTATAGAAAAACTATAAGATATGATAGTTTTACTTTATAAGAGTATAAAAACTCATAGTCTTAGTTATAGTGATACATAGATTATATTGTATACAAAAATGCATTGTAAATATTTGTAAGTATAAAATAATAATAATAAGAAATTTTGACACTATTTCTGAAACAGGAATATTTGTCAAAAGTTATATTTTTTGTGTTTATACTATCCACACGAAACTTTATGACTTCCCTGGATATAGTTACCCATAATACAAAAATTGGATTTAAATAAATATATTATAAGCAATTTTGTCACAGTTAACTTGTAAAAGTTTATGATTTATTTATGTAACAACTGTGATACAATAAACATAGTAAAATGATATCTATTCAGTCACCATGTTTAACATGAATAATTATTATGAACAAACTACATAAAATAATATACGACTTACTTAACATATTCTCTAATTTTGTTTCCATCTTGGCAACAAAATAAAATTGTTTCACCAACTCCACCCAAGGCTAAAGATTCAAGTATATAGTCTATCAATGGTACTCCTGCAATATTGAGTAAGCCCTAAAACAATTCGAATCCTTATTTGATTTACAAATTTCTGATGAAATAGCAAGAAATTTTGAACAAACTAAACTTACCATTGGTTTACTATTACATATGGGAAGGAAATTCTTATCATATGTATCCATTAAAATAACGGCCTGGACAACGTTTTCTTTGTCAATTTCCATGTTTACTATATAATAAACAACGTAGTTTATATTTTATAAGATTATATCATATAACGTTTACACTTTGCGTATTGCCACCAACTTAACACACTATGGCTCAATATAAAATAAGAAACTTTGAGACTGACTGGGTGACGTATGCAGTCTAGTACTTCATTTTACTCACAGTTTTGATGTACCTATTATTCACTATTTTATTTAAAACTTGATTTTATGTAAACCAAAGAACCATAACTATAAAAAAGGTTAAATCTACAGACCAAAGACAAATAAAAATTACCATAGAGTAAGTAACTAGCATTGCCAACGTACATTGTATAAATTCCCCAAAATGTATTAGTGCAATCCTCTGGAGCTTTTGGCGGGATCTTGGAATGTAAAGTAGTGGATTGTATATTTTACTCTTAATCTTGTGTTATTTGACTCTATATTTTGTAATATTGATAGCGTTTTACGTAATACAGTTTGATTAATAAGCACAAGTGAAGTGGATGGGAAATACGGAGCATGGATTCTGACTTGCCACAAAAACTCCCTGGAAAATTAAAAATAACGGCTACCATCTTTTTAGTTCATTAAAATGATAGCAAGAAACTTGTAATATCATTACAAATTTGGAGGTAATAATGTAGTAGGATATTTGTTGCCCAAAAAAAGTACGATGCTTATTAATCTTTTCGGTTGCTCTGAATATAGCCTTAACTTCGATATTGCGCATAGTACAGTCAAGAGCTAAATACAAAACAAAGTTAAAATATTATTATAGAAATTATACATTTTCATTTACTTATTCTTAAATTGTCTCCATGTTATATTTATAATATAATACGTATTTAATCAATTATGATTCAAATATATACTTGCTTATTAGGTTAGATAATAGGAGTGTGGTAGTATAACTACCACGTTACTACTTTGAGAAGGTTTTGTAGGTGATATGAGATTTTAAAGATGTAACATCGATTGTATTAACTTGTAAACGCTTTGAGAGCGAATTTACGAAATCCTGTTTATTTGAATTGAACAGGCATATATACACGAAACGTACATGCACATAAAATATTTGCAAATTAAACTGCTATGGAACTAGTTGTCGTGTAGTGATACGACATACCGTGTTTGTTAATAATATTAAAAGTTTGGAGGCAGAATATCTGAAAGTAAACTTAGTGTTTGTGGGTACTATGTATAGTAAAGATTCAGTTATCGCGATACTTCTGATAAGAATGCTGAGAAATAAAATTTGACTCGGAATTATGAGGCTAAGCATCTGATCGCATACTTCATACTTCTAGCTATTGTCTATATTAAGATCCAGTTATCACAACATTGTTCTTCACCAAAATGTAGAAAAAGGAAACCTTAATCCTATATAAACTATGTAGGTATTATAGGCGTCGGTAAAATAGTGTTATTAGCAATATCTAATATTTTCTATCCTCAAGAATCTACTTATCTTCAAAAGATAGAGCTGCATAATGAGAATATTTATTCTAATATCTGTGTTATTGGCATTAACGAATTAATGATGTTGACGTTAATCGCATTAAGTACTCAATCATTTTTAGGTACATTACAGTGAACCAAGTATGAACGGCTATAGATTTTATATAAAATTATATTTTTAGTTATCTATACACAGCCCACAAAATAAATGTTATTGTTACTGTAAGTATTAAAGTCGGCTTTAGATATTTTCTCGACGAATTTGTTGTTAATTTTGTGTCCATGGTAACAGTGGAACTATAATTGATCTTCGAATACCTGCTGTAAAACCTCTTTAAATTATACTTATTAAGCTTTAGGTAATTTAATTTGTATTTTGTTAAATACAGTTAATCATTTTACAAACACGAAATTATGGATTATGATTTGTCTCGTATTGACTACACAGTTTGTGGAATAACGTACCCCGATACATTGAAAATATTACCTGGACATGGACCAAAAATGGAACAAAAAGTATGTACCTAACTACTTAGAGTAAAATTTTAGTGATATATTAGATACAGAAAACTTGCTTATCTGAACCTCACACATACTTTATAAATTGATAAAACATCGTCATAAAAATCAAGTCATTTTTTGGGTACCCAAATACTCACCTTTTGATACAACAATATACAAACGGAGAATTGATAAAAATATCTAATCTAAAAGTATTAACGAGTTAGTATAGTAGTACTACCCCGTAGTTATAGTAGGTAAAATAATGTAAAATGTATGCAATGACAATTAAACGAGTACTTTGTTGTTTTTATGCTTCTGTAGTGGTACACCATGATACTAGTAACCGCTCTCGACTTCGTACGCGTTAATTATAATTATAATATAATCATTCATAATCCTCATTTCCTTACTAATATACTAATCCTAACAAATATTATAAATGTCACTTTGCTTATTTGTTACACTATCTCGCCTTAACTACTCAACCGATTACTATGAAATTTTTCATACACGTTTTCACTGTTTTTAGGGGTACCAAAAAGGATATAGGGTACTTTTCTTTCAGAAAAACAGTAGCTACTTTTCTGGGGGGACAAGTTATACCTACATTAACGCGAGCGAATCCTGGTAATAATAATAATAGTAGTTTTCTACTGAAGCGATAATGGCTTAGTTAATAACGTTTTCGGACAAATCGTCGAAGGACGTGGGTTCAAATCCTAGCAACTGAGTCGGAGCTTTCTGTAAAGAATAACATCGTAATGAAACCATTACATGGTGGTAGAGCTTTTTCTAAGATCGTCTGGCTATCTACCACTCTCAAGTTGAAAATGTGTCGCCAAGCACCTATTGGTATCCAGCACATGCACTTGAGAGTCAGTCTCCCTCTAGGTTTAGTGTGACTACCATCTTACACCAAATCATCATATAACATCAGATGTGATTGTGGGCAAATGCTAACTTATAAAGTATTCAAAAAACGTAGTATTATTATGTAGTTTTCTATTAGTAAGTGTTTTTAGAATCAGATTAATAGACCCAGATATCCAAACTTACAAGCTACATATTAAGATTATTAAATAACCATATTGTTATTAAATTACATTTATTTTAAAATGATTACAAAATAATTTACTTTTATTAATAACTAGCTGACCCGGCGAACTTCGTAACGCCTAACAGTCGATTTTTTAATACTTATTCTGCTATTCGGGACCATCGTATAAATATTGACATTCATGTTGTTACGACACTAACGTCACTCAATTGTTTTTTCTTCTCGGAACCTTTCCACTAAAACTTAAACTTTATGCTGTAATAGTATTAAAGTACAAATTGAGTTTTAAGTATTATTACGAATCATTAGTATGGGAGTATAAAAAAGTGTTGTTTTTAGATTATTCAAAGATTATTCTAAAAAAAGAATTAGCGAAATCGGTTCAGCTGCTCTCGAGATTTGCTCTTAGCAACACATTCAGCGGTTCATTTTTATATTATAGATGTGATTATTAATTGAAAGAAAACATTAATTATATATTTACTTCTAATGATTTATATGGCACATTTTGACTGACGATGTTTTTACTCTTAAGGCATGATATTTACTATTTATGTATATTTAATAGACGTGTATTTATCGATTCAAGTTATAATGTATGTTTCGATATTTACAGTTCGCGGTTGGAGATAAAAATGGAATTTTACAATGTTTAAGTATACGAGATGAGGAACCAGTCGTCAATTTCAAAACTCTACCCGGGAAACCAATTACATCTGTGCAACTTGCTTCTGCGATCGGTGGGCAATCAATAAAAACTATATACTTTAAATTTTCTTTATAATTATTCTAGTTAAAATGCATACAGTTGTGATTAAAACGTGACAATATCTTACATGTTAAAGTTTAATCAGCGTAGATATTAATTAAATAGAAAATAAAAACTTTGCGCAAAATTAATATAAAGTAGCTTGCAACGCAAGGTCTGCACGCTTTTAATTATACATACAATATAAGTTATGAATAAATAATAATACACAAATTGAATGTATTCAGTTTTAAATTATCTGTATTTATAATATAAAAACAGTGCTAGAGCTTGTGTAAATTTCGACTTTGACAGCACTAGCGCTACACCTATTTCTTACCCTTTCTTGAATAGTATTACTTCTCGGCTGTGTTCCAGTACGAAGGATGCGGTTAGCAATAGGTGCTAATAGACAAGGTGTTCCAACATACTCCATACGACTCAAAGTAGCCTATTATGGTCTTAGAACTGCAGTCTTTTGAAATTGCTTGTATACGGTTAATGGTTGCAATAATCATTTTAACAACAAGTGGATTACACGCCTGTTTTATACTTCACATAATAAATATATATAAAATGTCTACCGCTTTTTGTTGAGTATGTTCGGGTATATCTAAATATAATAAATATGCAAAACAAATGTTGCAGACGGACAAACCGACAAAATATTCGCAGCTTCCGGTAATGAAGTTAAAGGCTACACAAAAAAAGGCAAGCTATTTCTAAGCGTCGAAACAGCTTTATCTGATACGATCACATCCATGTAAATATCTACAACTCAGTATAACTGTTTCTTTAACCAAATAAATACAATTTTTTAACAATGGCATTTAATTTATTTCATAGGTGTGTTCTCGGAAGTGACTTGATAATTTGCAGTGGTCGTACGGTCACTTTTTATAGAGATTTGTGTGAAAATTATTCATATATTTGCGAAGATCGAGTCCTTGACATAGCTGCCTTCGCGACACCAAATGTTAGTACCGTACATCCACTATGTTATGGAAAATTGATTTATTTTTATTTCTAAACTACTAACACTTACATCGTTTAATCTAGCTCTAAAATATAAGTTTACTAGCAGGCCTAGACTGATAATAAAAAATATATACTAATGTGCATCAAATGCTTAAGGTAACTAATGTTTTCAATTCGATAAGGATTAATACTGTATCCGCCTTGATAGCCTTCCAATTACCTCATTGTATGTGACCATGTTTTTAGAAGGTAGACGAGTATAATAAGCTATCCTTAAAAGGTAGGTATATGCCATGGCAGATTTTTTGTGGATCTATAAAAGAGGAATATCCCACTATGCATTGTTTTCTTATAGCTCAAAAGAATTTGACAGCGTTTTTGATGAAAGTTTCCTAGCGGCTTCACTTTTTCAACACTTTCAACAATTATATTTCAACCAATTTACACAAAATCTTGACAAATTATATACCGAAACCTTCCTCATGTATTACTCTATCCATTGGTGAAGATACATTACAATCCGTTCAGTAGTTTTCGAGTTTATCACGAACATACAGACAGACAGACGCGCGGCCGACATTGTTTTATGATATGTAGTGATGAATCACATACAAGATATTCAAACTTCGACACTGGTATTATCACGGAAGAAAGAGAAGAGATTATAATTCGTTCATAATTCTTGCTCGAATTAATTTTTACACCATGTATTAACTAAATTGTGGACTTTAATCCGAATTAAATTTATGTATTAAATCCTATACGAAAAACATACGCAATTCAAAATTTCTAACTATATGTATAAAATACTTGTGACTTATATATGTACTTCAAAATGATTATGTAATTCATATATTTAAAAGATTAATTCTATTTTCTACTTAAATACATTTCAGACGAAACGCATACGATTGCTAGTCATCGTTGCAAATAAAGGAGCAAGTATTTTGGAAAACGGACAGCTACTAGCACGTACAGCTATAAGTTCCGGCCCATGTCGTTTAATAGTGCCCCTCTTGACCCACACTCCAGATATTTATGCCTTTTACGGTGCTGGAAACGGATCTATTGGACTAATTGTTTATGAAGAGTAAGTTTGACGAACGTCCTATGATTTGTAAATAAAATATTAATGAGCTATAAAGAAAATTTTAATTGAATTAACCATATATGCAAACTTTTAATAAAATTTGAAACTATTAAGGTACACATTATAATAACATAGAAATTTATAATAATCATGATATATATTTACTAGCAGGCCCGGCGGACGGTGTCTTGCCCTGATAATAAAAACTATATACTTATGTGCATGAAATGCTTAAGGTAACCAATGTATTCAATTTGATAAGAATTAATACTGTATCCGTCTAAATAGTCTTCCAATTATCTCATTACATGCGACCATTTTTAGACGATAGATGGGTATAGTCAGTGGCGGATTTGCAGTCTTGGCCGCCCTAGGCCCAGGCCTCCTGAGCCTTAGGGCAAATCCACCACTGGGTATCGTAAGCTATCCTAAAAAGATAGGTATATGCCATCATAGACATTTTTGTAGATCTATAAAAGAGGAATATGCAAATGCTTGACTTTTTTACTATTCCTTCAACAATTATCATTACATTTCAACCATTATAAAAAAAACCTTGATAAATTATATACCTAAACCTTCCCCGTGAATTTATCTATTGGTGAAGTCCGCATTACAATCCGTTCAGCAGTTTTCGAGTTTACCGTGAACATCCAGACAGACAGAGAGACGTGGCGGACAATTTTGTTTTATAATATGTAGTGATAATTTGTAATATAACTTTTGTCAAACAGCTCTGTGTTATTCAGCAAGTGCCTTGTGGAAGGGCGAGATCTGGGTTCTGTAGTATGTCTTGGGTGGTTCATCAACAATGGTGCCACCCATTTGGCTGTTGGCAGACACGATGGCTCCGTTCAATTGTATCTTGTCGATTTAAATAACCTTAATGAAAAACCACGTCTGAAATTCACTTACGTAAGTAAATAGTTCCTATAATTTGAATAGAATAAATCATTGATATTTAGAAAAATTAAAAAAAAAAAACTACATTTACAGTTTTGTGGAGAACCGATAACGTCAGTAGTTGGCGGTAATATTAGTACTGATGAAAGTGAATTGCTGGTGGCCACATTTTCTGGAAGAATATTCGCGCTCAGATCAAATCGCTTACTTTCCGTAACGGGCGTCGGAAAGATGCCTCTTGAAAGTTTATCAGCTCGACGTGCCAAGCTTGAGTATTTATAAATTACCCTATATTTCATAATATTTATAGCTTGTAATTATTTTATTTTATTTCTAACAGACTGGAAGTTACACGTCTTGAAAAACAAACTGCTAACGAGCGTGAAAAGTATCAACGTAGCACCCGTTCTTTACAAGCGGGAATATCAATACCACCTTTGTTAGACATACAATATGAGGTAGGTACGCCATTCTCCAGTATACTATTCTAATCTATGGTTACGCCTACGAAATTGAATATCCCATTACTATAAGCTTATATAGTCCATTGAAAAGTTACATTTGGGGTTGCGTTTTTTAGAGGACGCAATTTTATTTTTTTGATGTGTAGGGGGGGTCAGTGTAAAGCTAAAATCAAGTTTGTGGGGTCGCCGCCCTTGTCCCACGGCCGCCATCTTGAAAATAGGGGTTGAAATGGTTATTACGATTTATCTCTTAAACTATTTATCTGATAAAAAAATTTATTAACATTTTTTGTTGCAAATTTAATCCTCTACAACTTTGGTTCAGTACCTTTTTGTCGTAGAATTATAAATAAAAAAGATATAAGCGAAAATGTTCACAAATTTGAGAAAAAATGTTATAATTTTCGATATAACTTTTTTTTTTATCAGTTTACGAAAAAATGATATCAGACCATTTTTGTAGATCGTTTTTTAAGGATTACCTTTTATAAGCAACATTTTTTAATTAAGTCAATAGCTAAGGTTTTACAGTGCTCCGAAGTGAGTATTATTTTTCAGTAGTCTTAACTATACATATATTATACGTGTGTACTAATAATGTTTCATCAGTTATTTTCTTTTTTTTTTATTTCGTTATTATAATTTTCTTAATTTAATTTAATTTTCTTATTTTCTCATGATGGAATAATAGAAAAAGCACGCTTAAAAATTCTAAATGCTAATAAAAAAAAAAAAAATTTCACTGAAGTTAAAATCGTGTTTAAAATCATTCGAAATCGTCTTCACAATTAAAAACAGAATAAAATACATCTGCACGTAGAGAAATAAGTAGCACAACTGAAAGATATAAGTTGAACGACAACTTCAACACAATATCATCAGCTATTCTGACAATAAGAGAGGTTAGAAATAATAATAATAATAATAGCAGGCAGATGTTCTTTTGCTCCCTCATGGTCACTTTAAGTATTTTCTACCTGGACAGTATTTTCAGTAACGGCCATGAAATTTAAAATTATTTTAAAAATCAATAATTGTAAAATTCTGTAATGGAGTGGAAAAGAGTCAATAATTAATTATTAATAATATTGCAAAATTAATAATTAAAAAAATATAATAACAAAATAAAAAAAAAGATAATAACTGATGACACATTATTAGTACACACGTATAATATATGTATAGTTAAGAGTACTGAATAATAATACTTACTTCGGAGCGCTGTAAAACCTTAGCTATTGACTTAATTAAAAATGTTGCTTATAAAAGTTATTCCTTAAAAAACGATCTACAAAAATCGTCTGATATCATTTTTTCGTAAAATGATAAAAAAAGTAATATCGAAAAATATAATTTTTTTTCTCGAATTTCTGAACATATTCGCTTATAACTTTTTTATTTATAATTCTACGACAAAAAGATACTGGACCAAAGTTGTAGAGGATTAAATTTGCAACAAAAAATGTTGATAATTTTTTTTTATCAGATAAATAGTTTAAGAGATAAATCGTAATAACCATTTCAACCCCTATTTTCAAGATAGCGGCCGTGGGACAAGGGTGGCGACCCCACAAACTTGATTTTAGCTTTACACTGACCCCCCCTACACATCAAAAAAATAAAATTGCGTCCTCTAAAAAACGCAAGGTAAGGCCTAAAAAATGTAACATTTCAATGGACTAATATAGTATAGATCGTATGACAGCAGAACTGTCAAACTTAGTTGTCAGATCCTAAATTCATGTTTGTGTTCGTGAATCATACATGCTTAGTACCACATGTATATTTCACGAATTCATATATGTATGAATAGTTAGCTTCGGTTGCGGAGTTGCAGTCTTGGCCGGCCTAGGCCCCAGGCTATGTAGTAAGTACCAGACACCCCTTTCTCACCACACATCATATTGAGTACATAATGAATTTACTTTTTTGCCAACTTTTATCTAAAAATCGGTTCAAAAATGGTTTCCTTTACTTAATTACAGGTTTATTCTCATACAAGATAAGATTTCATAAGTGTTTTACAACGTGTTACAAAACTCGTTGGCACTTAAGGGAATCAAAATCATTGATTAAATCCAATTTCCTTAAAAAAAATCAGCTTCTATGTTAAGTAAAGCAAGATCGTTTAAGATTTAGGAAGATTATTGTTATAGGATGCGGTTCAGTGCAGCCCACCATAATTTGCGCGAGCATTTAGAATATTTACGTACTTTGAGTTATGTCTTGTTATCATCAGTGAATTTTTTGTCACGATTATATGCCCCTAATATCTGGCCACCCTAGGCCCGGGCCTCCTGGCCCTTGGGCAAATCCGCCACTAGTTAGCTCAGTTAGATTCGGTATAACAGACAACAGTTCAATCCAAGACACACTGTACGCCCTTGAGCTAGTTGCCAATATAAAATCGGGGAAAGTGCCGTAAGTGCACCTCTTAGTTAGGGCTGTCAAGTCAACAGTATAATCAGTTCGAAAACAAAAAAAAAACTCAACTATCAACAAAATTTCCTTTAACAGTGTTTGGTTAAACTTTATAGATACACTAGCTTTTGCACGCGGTTTCTCTCACGTTTATGTAGTTTTTGAAAATAAAATACTACCCATGCTTCTCGCTGATAATGTAGATTTTTACAGATGAAAGAATTCTTTAAATCGGTAAGTTACTTTTGAGTTAATTAATTACAATGTAAGAAATCGGAGTCATCGTGTTTTCTCTTTGTAATAGATAGATTTAGAATAGATTTTTTGAATAGATATAGGTAATATCGAGTCATCGTTAATCTATTTTTACCGCTCTGAATATAGCCTCAAGTTCGAACATAAAACCATGGGAGTTTCTTTAAACTATAAATAAATATATGAACTTGATTTAAACCGAAAACCTAAGTTATCCTTGTTGCATTTTATTTGTTAATTAGTATATATCACTGACTATGTATCAATTATACCCTACATTATGTGTCAACAGAACTACGAAAATATATCAGATTTAGTTTTTGTTTATTACATATACACAAAATAATTAATGTTATTTCCAGAAAATAGTATCAATCACTCGAAACCTTTCTACTTCTTTCCATCAATAATACAATGCCTACGTGAAAAGTGTGGACTAATTACATCTATTGGTGTGATTCAGTAACCAGTAATCATTACAGTACCTACATGGTGATGAGTAAAAATTTACACTCTAAAAATTCGTATATAAAATATATTCGATCCCTCTCAAAACGCGTGTTTTGGGCCCACGCTAGCGTATCCGCCTTTTGCTCCGTTGCGGCCGCAGGGATATCCCGCTCCAAGCACACACGTCGTGGCCCCCGTGGCAGCATCTCGAGTCTAAGTTCGTTCCCCGTAGTGGAGCCCTCGAGCTACTGCTTACGCGATACAATAACTCACCGTTACATTTGACACGGCACTTTTCAGACGTGCACACCCACATAGTTGGAGGATTGTTATTTTTTCCCCTCACGTAGCTTGGTTAGAGTCAGTATTAGTCAATTGTCAGATTGGAAATACACTTTGTTGGTGAGACATGCATGAAAATGTATGTCTCATGAACGAATAAATGTATGAATAATTAGCTAGCTTGGTTAATTTAGATCGATGTGCGTTGGTTGTAATATACAGGAACAGTCTAAGCCGAGGTCCCGGTGGCCCTTGAGCTCGTTGCTCAATCGGGTGAGTGCTCTAAGCGCTCCCCTTAGTAGTTCGGTGAAGCTGTGAAGCCACCTAAGGTGTCACCAGAGTAGGTCCGTCAGAAAAAAAAGTAAAATTAAATTCTTTCATCAGTATACGTGATATTTTAATTACACATTTCAAACAGCATCGAGGTGGCCAAATTGAACAATATTTTACAAAACTCCATATTGTCTTAGCTGCAGAAGACAAACGTATACTTACTTATACATAGAAATAATAATACTATTGTTGTAATTTGTAGTTACTGGGAGCACAACGCGATGGATGGCAAGAAGTTAATATTACTTCTGCCGTAACTCTTGATATGCTCTTCGTTTATTGCGCAAAACAACTTGATATGTTGACAGACAGTTCTGCCGTTCTTAGCATATGTTCTTCACAGGTAAGTAAGATACCCATAAAGTAGCAAAGCTGTTGTAATTGTAAGCTGTTTCATAATTCAATGGAGACACTTCTACAATATATTTTTACTAATGTTTGAAAAGGAAAATGAGTATTTATTTTTTATAATTAGGAAATGCTATCGGATTTTCTGGCTACTGTAAGGTGTCAAATGGGTACTAGACGCGTTTGGTTACGTTTTCGCAATATTGTGGACACCTCCGCAGTATCAAAGTTGGAATCTACACGCGTCCTCATTTACGTTATGCCAGCAGGCGCTCCACGAGTGGCTCGACTTATAACGATCAAATTACCAATTCTGCCCCATTACTCTCAACATGAAAACGGCGATTTCGAAAATGATATTAAAAAAAGGTGTGTACTTTTAAATTATTTTTTAAAACAAGCATCAAGATTATCGATTAGTCAAATCATATTACATAAATATTATGTAGAGTTTAGATATAATTACGAGCTTAGCCTGCTGTTTAAACATAACGTAATTATAACTGCTGTGTATCAAATAATTACTTACTAAACTATCCACTTATAAACCCTCCGCCTGATTTTTTAAGACACAGATCTCAAAATGGCTGTTTATATATTTATTTTATTATTATTTCACGATATCGTACATTATAAATAACATGGTTTAGTAAAAAAAAGTTCGTACAAATGAAAACATAATTTAAAAGTACATTTTACATAAAAAATATAATTCTACAATACATCATTTATTTTTCAAATTTTTATGAACTTAAACCTTTATGGTTTTAGACAGTCCACAGGTTAAATAAATACATAATCACTACATAGTATAAAACAAAGTCGCTTTCTCTGTCCCTATATCCCTATGTATGCTTAAATCTTTAAAACTACGCAACGGATTTTGATGCGGTTTTTTTTAATAGATAGAGTGATTGAAGAGGAAGGTTATATGTACAATAGCATAAATTAAATAGTGGAGAAATACTGTTATTTTTGAGGTTACTCCAAATTTAACGCGTGCGGGCCACGGGCAGTACTGAATAAATCAAAACTACTGGATCGATTTTAATCATTTTTTCAGTGAATGACATAGGCTATAAATTTTATACCCGTGCGAAGCCAGAGCGGGCCGCTAGTTATAAAGTTCGATTAGTTACAATTGAGTTATTTCATTGGTATGTTTTGTGCGGTTCATTCCAAATTCTCAACTATTCGAAAACATTTTTTCTGGGCGATTCAGATATTAAAATTTATTACCGTTGTAATATAAAGTTTTAGATCGCATGTAATAGTATTACTATAGAAATAATATAATAAGTATAAAAATATCAATACTTAACGATTCCAATGAACTGTGTATTACCGGCACTAAAACGTTAAATAAAATTATAATTGATTCTTTTAATTTTTTATAGATGTTTATGTCAACTACGTGTATCTGGAAGCTTTTCAGTGGCTGAAATGACCTCATGGTTGTCGCATGCTTTATCAGGAGAATTACCAAGACCAGCGACAAATATACATTTTACCCGCTCTCATGCTCTTTTGGGAACACTTCTTATTTGTACATATCAGTGGGTTTATACATTTTACAGCTTATTGTTTTTAAATAACTAATTAAAAATATAGGTGCAAATAAAATATTTAATGTTTCAGGCGAGGTTTGGCGATTTTCAAATCAGATAATATATCCACTATTGTGATTTTAAGAAATATTATATCCAATTGTTCCATCGAAAAGGGAATGCGCGTGGAAATTGCTTGTGGTCTGTCTGATTGTCAGGGCCGTCTCTACCCAAGCTACAATGAGTACGGTGCACCCGTGTGCTAAGCATGACCTGTAGAGGCCGAGACCTGTAAAAAATATGTAATAAAAGACCCATTTTGCCTTTGCTATATAAATAATCCCCATGAGTGCCGTAGGGCAAATAGATTACTAAACTTCAAAAACAAGGAGTGCGGCACCAAGATAACTTTTGTATCCCGGTGTTACTTGTGGGCTAGAGACGGCTCTGTTTCCATTGCTCTCATAATTCATTTAATTAAAAATATTTATGCACAAGTCTTTAATTTCAGATATTCCAAATGATTACTGTATAAAATCATTTAAACAAATAGAGGATCAATTCACACTAGAATATAAAAAGCACAAAGATATTGCTTTGAAAGAAGCTCTTAAGTAAGTAATCCTGTACGCGTAATGGTAATTATCATTATTTTAATTAAGAAACTTCAATGATAAGTATATCCTTGTCCAATTTGTAAGAAGCTGGACTCTCATGATTTTGCTAGAGTTATATTTTTAATGTTTGTATAAATTGATTGTTACAGTTCTTTAGATCTCGATTCAAATGTTTCAAATAACGAAGCTCCTTTACTCTGTGATGAGTATACGCGAGTCTGGTCGAATTCAGCCGATAAATTATCTGAATCCTATTTTAATGACTTTGTGGGTAAGTTAAAAATACACTGAATCTGTGTACATCAACACTTTTTATTTGAGTTCTACAAAATATCGGCACCGTATTCTTGGAACGTAAACACAACTGCAACAGATGCCATCAACAGCTATGACCGTCATGCTAATCTGTTAAAATGCATCGCTATGCTTTGTTTAAAGTATTGGATATCATAAGAAGGAACAAACATATGGGATAACGATTTCCCATTTTATAAATACAATATTAATATATATCTACAGAACTAACAAAATTTGAAATATGCTACAAATTAGGGTGGACGTTACTTTGCACTACTGCTTGGAATTACTTGACCGCTGTTACGTCTTAGTATTTTGCTCCTTCACGGAGCATCGTCTGACTTATGTCGACTTTGCCGATGCGAGCGCCTCTAGCCCACAAGCTACACCGGGATACAAAAATTATCTTGGTGCCACACTCCTTGTTTGAAGTACAAAGTAACGTCCACACTAATCGTTAATAATGGGTTTCGGCAAAGTAACGGTTCCATGAATCGAAAATTAAAATATGCTATATAATTACATACAAATCTCTAACAGAGCCGTAGCCATTGCCGTCCCTCCCAGAGTTACAGGAGCCTCGACGTGTGCAAACAAAAATTCGTAGAATGTTACCAATCACCTTAAATTCTTATTAATAAAAGATTCGTAGTGAATTCATGATGAAAATAAAAAGTTCCTAGATTCTAGTGGTACGTAGGTCACACGATAATATAATTCAGTAGTAAGAAGCACGTTCCCCTAATGCTACTCCCATATCTGCGCGACGAAGCTTCGGTCACTTGTGCCACTAAAAATTAACCTCGAAATTAATTCTGATAAAGGCGTAGAATAACGTTTACACACCATTGTCATTTCAAAAGTAACTCTTTGAGGCTAGCTACGTCACTTAGTTCTAATGCTGTGTTTTTTATGCTTTCACATCTTAACTGCTAAACCGATGACCATAAAATTTAGCATGCACATTATGATGGATACAGAAAACTCTCATCCAAAAAAAGTACTGTTCCTGAGGGATAGTTACCTATATTAACACGAAGCCGGGAGTAAAAAAGAGTAAACTAATTTAAATTTACTCAACATCACCTAGTATGGAACTCGTAACTTCTATACTTTTATTAAATTGAAAGGAAATTTATTATAGAAAAGAAAATTTTAAGGAAATATTCCTTAAGTTACTAATAAATCACGAGAGTATAAGTTTCCAAAGTTTACTGAAACAATGAAAAACCTATTTGAGTAGTTTTAGAGAATTTGAGTATCTTTTAACTTTAATTAACCCCTGGACTGTCCAAAACCATAAAGGTATAAGTTCCATACAAATGTAAACCTCATGAGGCACAAGTCAACAGACTGTTGGCAGCATAAGATTAAAAGTATACCTCATTTATTACAAAACTTTGAAAAATAACATTTTATATATTGTAAAATTATATCGTTTATGTTATATACATCGTTTACGTTATCGTTCGTGTATTTTAAAATTATTTTTTCATATGTACTAACTTTTTTTACTAAACCATACAATTTACAATGTCCAATGTCGTGAAATTAAAAACATAATTCAATTTGAGATCTGGGACTTCAAAAATCAGCCGAGAGGTAAATAAATGGCTCAGTTTTCCATTAGCGTCCGTCGAGTTGGCAGTTGATATTTTTTTTATAGATAGATTATATTAATATAAGAACACACACAAAGTTTCACCATGCGGAGACGCCTAGTTTTTGAGAAAAAAAATATTGAAAATCAATTATTTT
The DNA here is from genome assembly GCA_035772565.1 of Antheraea assamensis. Lineage (NCBI taxonomy): Eukaryota > Metazoa > Arthropoda > Insecta > Lepidoptera > Saturniidae > Antheraea > Antheraea assamensis. The sequence goes on along the minus strand of JAQQSE010000026.1, from coordinate 1,190,277 downwards.
TGCAATGTTTACGTAATTTTCACCACAGATTATAGCGAAATATCGCCATTGAACGTTTCGTTTTACTTACGGTTATGTTGTCATAAGTTACGTGAAATTTAATTTTTTATAAATTTTCATAAATATTTATTTTTTATACTTGTTTCAATAGTTTACATACACACATATATTTTACAGTTTATGTATATTAAATTACAGCATTATTTTCATTACGAACTATTACAATTAAAATGTGTAGAGTTTATGACTCGTAAAGACGTTTAACCGGCTTGTGAAACGAAACGTAAAACTGACGCCATTTTTGTTGTTATTGAGATAACAAATAAAATAGGTTAGGTTCGACTTATGTTAAAGAACCTGTTTGAATGACCCCGACTCCACCTGGGACGAGTTTGTCCTACCCCTAGAGTGTTTTTAAAAAGCCGGAGGCGCGTAGGGAGAGCAGCCTCCGCCCGCTGTAACAAATCGTAGGCATTGGACGAGCCGGAGCGGCCGAGGCTGGTCGCCGAAGGCGACCAACAAGCCGAGGCTGCTGAGGCGAGGATCGATGCCTGGGATATGTTACGCAAGGGCGTCGAGGCTGCTCTTCCCGCAGCGCCGGAGACGTTGCAGAGTCAAAATAGATACAGAAATTCGGAATTTTTCCTCGGAATTAAAAGTTTAAAAACTCGAAAAGTTGGGGGCTCCGCAACTTTTCCTTTTAAGGGGTGTTAGTACTGATCATCCCCTTCCCTCCCATCCCCCTCCCCACCGTCAATTCGACGGACGCTAATGGAAAGTCGTACCAAATAAATCAACAAGGTTATCATCTTCTAATATATGCTTAAAATTCTTCAACAGAGACTATAATACAGTGGTTTGTGGACTGGCACGCATCGTCTCTACATGGAAACAAGTTTAATTATGAGGTGGCATTACTAAGAACATTTTTACAGGATAATCGATCAGACGATATTATACAAATACTTTCCCGTTGCTCAGAATCATCTAAAGCACTTACTAATATTAAATAAAAAGCGTTATTTCTTTAATTCAAACTTCTTTTAATTTTGACTCCAATTTATGTACACAAGGACTATTAGCTAGACGCAAGTCATAGTGGTACAAAGCGTGTTCATTATCACCAAATCTTGATATTCTCGTAATATGGTGAGCTAATTCATTTAACGTGAACCGTTGTTCTCGAAGAAAAACTGATGTTACAAAATCCGAGCATTGATAGTCTTTGACGGAATCCGCCACTCGCACTAGATTTTCTAAGAGCTACAGAATAACAGTTGCATTAAATTTAATGATGATAGCACCAACCACTAAAAAATATCTATTTTATACAAAAAAAAAAATCTGTTAGCATTATTGTCAAAGCTGTTTATCATATGAATATTAGAAAAAAAAAAGGGTGCGGTTGGCAACATGTATAGGCCAATGAAGTGTTGCTACTCAGATCGAAGGTATAGCGATTAAATGTGACATGATTTTAAGGTTGATGATATGTATTAAAATATAGAAAAGAGAACGATTGTTAATGATTTATGAATAATCCAGAAGTTACAACAAACTAGAATTAAAAATATATTGTAATTATTAATTTAGGATTAAAAAACAATATATAAGTTTTTTCCTACAATCCTATTATGTACTACTATCAAGCTCTACATTATTACAGCCTATATAAAAAAAATGCTTTCTAAATTAAGGCTTTAAGTCTAATAAACATGATATACTTGAAGAAATCAGCTAGTGCAGATGGAATGATTTTACGTTTCCTGAAGACTTATCCTTATATTGTAGTCAATTTAAACAATCTTTATATTTTATACTCTATGTGTTATCCTTATACGTATCCTTATATCATATATTACCACAAAGATTTATCAAAATCTGTTCAGTATGAAAGAGAAACACCCATCTTTGTCACAAACTTTGTCATTTATAATATTAATAGTGTGAAAGAAGAACTCGAGATTATAGTTACTAATTATAAACTTAATTGATGTATATCACTTAATAACTGGACATCAGTTATTAATTGTGTTATGTGTAATTTCTGTTATGCAGTTACTGTATTAAACATGAATTTTAAAGCTATGATAAGAAGTTGGTATGCCAATTAAACAATGTGTAGTTTCGGATCTTACAATATAACCAAGTTACCAGTAAAGTAATAAAATGCAGTATGTTTGATCCTATAGCATAACTTACTAAAGGGAACCAACATAATAGTTTAATCATAATCTAGAAGCAGCCAGTATAATCTCCTACAACTGATTAAAAGTATTGACTCAATCTTTTAGAATTAATCTGGGAATACTTATTTAATTGTTCAGCATTTTGTAATGATACTGAGTTGAACTATGAGTATAATTCTAATTAATGTTATAAATGCAAATGAGTCTTTGTTTGTTTATTAGGCTTTTACCCTTTGACTACCCATTTTGCATTCACATTGCCAGTGCTACAGAAAAGAACATAGGGTACCTCAGCCAAAAACAACGCTACTTCCAATGTATAGACGCAACCTACATGAATGTTAACAAAGCCACAAGCAAAAGCTAGTAATAAATAATCAACTGGTGCTATACTGACCCGCGTTACATTATCTTCAATTATAAATGCTTGTTCAAAGGCACTGAGTAAAGTAATGTTTTGAAGTGTACTAGGTTCTTTAATATCCTTAATAACAGGAATTCCACCACGCATAATTTGATACTTTATAAATTTTTGCATGTGATTTAATTCTTCAAAATACATTTTCATAAAATAGCTGCCAGCTCCAGATCGGGATATATTTGGTTGAAGGAATAAAACAGCAATATTCAAGTAATCTTGGGCTGCCTGCTGTTCTGTATGTATTTGTTTATTAATTGCTTCTTCGACTTCAGAACAAAGTTTTAGTCTTTTACTAGATACACATCTGTTTATATTTCCAAATAAATATAAGTAATATTTTATAGCATGCTTTGAAAAAAGAGGAAATATGTTTCTCGTGAAACAACTATGATTTCTTATAATGTGAATATAAATATTATTTTGAATTTTTTTTACATACATGATAATGAAACAATTTATTTTGTAAAAATCACAAAATTATTCTTTAAATTTCTTTAATAAAAATAGTAATTGTAGAGACTTCAAAATATATTAAGTATTCTAGTAGGCAATGATAGATATGTCATGTTGATCATGTTGCTACTTCAAATCAAAGATTTTTTTATTAATAATATGTCTTCATATTACACATTTCCATAGTAATTATTTGAGAAACTCATTTATTGACATTGAGTGTAACTGGAATAATACACAGTACTTCCAAGTTCAATCATTTAATTAACCATTAACATGATAAATATACATAAATATAAGAACTATAAAATATCTATAATAATTTTATGTCTAATAAGAAAATTACTTTTGAAAGGGATAGTAATCAAGTCCTGAATTGTATTTGAATTTATATGAAAATCTGTTTACTTGAGTCTTTCCAACTTCTATCATCTTTTGTACTTCTTCACGGTAGGCTGGTGGAAGTAGCTCTTCTTCTAGCGTACAGTTACTGTCGTTTTCTTCTTGTACTTTGAACACTCTTTGCCTTATAATATCAACATCTCGGCTATATTCTTCTTTCAAATCAGCAACTGCTTGTGTAGCTGTATCTATTTTGAATATAAAATAATTCGCTTCTCGATGAACAACTCCATGTGAACTGGTTTTATATGGCATTTGTCTAAAACCCAAGTTTTCGATATTTCTTATAATACCACCACGGTCGAATATAGCATTAGACACACGTTTTAATGTACCTGTAAGTTCTACTTTTGGCATGGTACGCAATAATAACGCTAGTTCATAAGTCGGCATTTTTATGTAAGATTTGCTGTTTTCATATATTTCGCGGATAAATACTACGAGACCACTGTTGAAAAATTAGTCAATTTCAGCAATACCATACATCACGCATTATACATTTATGTAATGTACTCTGTGATCCTAAATCCATAACGCTTCCACAGAGTATAACTGTTCTGTGAAGAAGAATCCAGAGAAAAAAAGAATTGATTATTTGTACTAATATTTACTTATCTTTGGTATCTGGTCTAGATACTTTTGCCTTTACCTTTGGTATCTACTCGGCACTATAATCTGTGCCTTTATCTATTCATTCATTCAATAATGGCTGCAGGTTGCTGTTTGCTGGTGGTAGTGTTTGATTATTGATATAATTTTATGGGATTTGTTTTTAAATAATCCTTGAATATGGGGTCCTTTATGAAATTTGTTTCTGATTATTGCAAATCCTGGGAGAAATCTGGAAAGGAATATTTGTGAGTATAATCAGTATTTACCGCTTTATGTAAATGTTGTGCGAAATTTAAAAGATATTGTCTCTTTATTTATTAACCACATGTTGAGTGTTAACAACTATACGTTCTCTTATCTCCATGATTTGTAATGTTTACGTAAAACTTGGTTTTTACGAAAGCATTTTTAAATTGTTTTTTTAGTGTGTATAAAATCTTTGGTTAGGTATTATACATAATACATTCAAGTTTTGAATAATAGACGATATTGCTCTTCCAGTATAAAATATGTGACTCAGTTTGTTAAAGACGATGAGAAAAGCCCACTATTTACTAAATCAGGAAAACTCTCTGGCATGTCACAAAGTATTTATGATCTATTGCTTTGTGGACTTCGTGGATGTCTTAAGAAGGATGCAGTTTTATCTGTTCTCAAGGATATTGTGGTGAGTACAATCTTAATTTAAATTAAGAAATGAAGTTCTTCAACATGTCTTTGTATTTATATAAAAATATTGTTTGAAAAAGTCATCTTTCCTTTCAGGTTATTGCAACTTTTACTTAACCCCTGGATTGTTCAAAACCATAAAAGTTCTATACAAACTAATGTAGACTTCATATGGCACAGGTCAACAAACTGTTGGCAGCATATAAGCTTAAAAAAGCACCTGATTTATTACAAAATTTTGAAAAATAATAAATTATGCATTGTACAATCATAATTTTCATGTAAAATGTATTTGTAAATTATTCTTTTATTTCTACAAACTTTTTTTACTAAACCATGAAATTTACAATATACTATTCCATAAATATCAAAACAATTTTAAAAAATCAGCCAAGGGGTTAAAAATTTTAATTTTTGTACATATTTTGTATTTGTTACTATTTTTTAAGAGATCTCATATATTCTTCATTCAAGTCAATATAGTTATATTTTCTTAATATCTCTTTAAGATTTCATAGAGGTACCTTTAAGAATAAACCTAAATTAAGTATTTTTAACATATTGGTGGTTAACTCATGTTTTGAAGGCCTAATTTTAATAAACGGTCACAAGAAAACTTCTGATGCACTTTTCTTTCTCAAACAATAAAGAGTAACCAAAATAATAACTGGTGACATAATATAAATTCTCATAAAAAGTTTCGGTCAAAAATCTGTTAATAGCATTAGCGTACAACTAAAACATACATGTAATGTTTATGTTATTTTGTAAATTGTCTTAAGAGGAAACACGGTCTGCACCATATTTAAAGAATTCGTTAAAAGAGGACTCTATTGCTATCGCACTCTGCCTGAACCATCAAATAGAGCATGAGAGAGACAACTGCAGCTCGGACTAATCATACTTATATAAAAAACACGAAAAGAACATTTAGTATTCCCCAGTTTCCTGCTCCAAGAATCGGCCGATTTTTATAGTTTTTTCAGTAATAAAATAAGAAGAACTTTGGCCATACCTTTATGTTTTGCTATTGTTGTTTATATTTATCAAATTTCTTTTATAGATTTTTGAAAACATTGGTAAAATGGTGCCATTTTTGTGATTTTAGGAAGCTCCTATTTGTTATAATAATTGGTTTATAGATACAATTAAAACATATGGGCATGTAAGTGATTAATGTAGATTATAGGGTATAAAAATATTTGCTCTAGTATCATTATCTGGGTGGAAAACAGGGGAATAAGTTTGTATGGATGAAATGGGTGCCATTTCCTTTTAAACCAGTAATTTCATTTCAATGTTACTATTACACGTATAACTGCTGAAAAAAATTGACCAATAAATTTTTTGGGCATATACTATTGTATCTGAAGACTACGTTAAAATAACAAATAGATTATTTACTTATTAGGTGTAATTGACAAAGTAATATCTATTTATGATTTCCTGAGTTATTTTGTATGGTACTCAAAATAATTTGTAGAAGCAGAGGAATGTAATTAAGTGAAGTGAATAACATTACTTCTGAATTGCTTTTAAAAAGTAATTGACAGTTTCAACAATTGTTTTTATATTTTAAACCACAGTTGAAGAAACAAGCTCATGTTTAATAATGGCAATAATAAGAGGACTGTCTCCTGATACAAAGAATATGAAATTTTGTTTGTAGTTAGGTAGAAAAATCACAAAGATGAAATTTTTTTTTTACAGGTATTGCATGCAGATGTTCCTTCCATAATATTGGATGTAGTTTGTGTGTTAGATGCTGAGACATGTATAGACATGCAAAATGAAGAACGAGCTAACTTCTGCTATATTGTTAGGGAGATGGAGTCTTTTATGTCTGACAAATTGCTAAAAGAACGATTGGAAATAGAAACATTACAGGATGTTGGTACACTAAAAAATAAAAACTTTTATACTAAATTCATCAAAATTAAGACAAAGTTATAGTAAGTATGAAATTCGTCTGGTATAATTACAGTATGTTGTGTTGTGATACTTTTGTTACTAGCTTGGTTTACAATCACACACAAGTTAAAAATTTCTCATTAAGGATTTTTTGTCATGTTAAAGCAGTAAATATGTTTGCCAGTTTCATAAGATTTCTAGAAATAACCTGTTACTATTTGTACTAACCATTTTGAAATTGAATAAGGGACTGTAAATTAATTTTAAATAAGTGAGAATAGTTACTCTAGAGATAATTTACAATCGAGCATTTTAAGTGTCCTTTGCAGTATGCATTCACTTTAAACACGAAACTATTTATTATTATTATATCTTGACTCCTATTTATAATATCCTATCTGCATTTTATTTAATTACCAGTTGGCTATTTTCTGTTTGTAATTTAATGTTTTTTTACTTTATGGTCATTAAAGAGATATATTTATTTTTATTTGACCAAGTCCAAACTTTGTTCAAATTTGAAGCCTCTTGGTAAAATAAAACTATTTTGATATTACGGTTTTTTTATGATTTACAGCATGTCTTAATATGTTCAAGGCTTCATAAATCTAATTAATTCATCTTAGATGTTTTATTTTATGATATAATTTAAAATACTTAACATTTTATCTACTGAGTTACAAAAAAATATATATTAAAAGAAAATCAATACGCCCAATGTTTACTTTGTTATAAATAAATATTAAAAAATTGTGTTTCATTTAAAGTATTTAGTTTACAACTAAATGTACTGGGCAATAAAGTATGTAGGCATTAACAGTATAGAAAAGTATGAAAGCTTAATAGAAATGCATGTTGAACAGAAAATAATAGTATATCTTTACTTAAACTAAATCCTTTCAATTTATATGTAATAAAACGTCTTGTTTTACTTTTAGTTACAAACAACGGAAATTTAACTTATTTAGAGAAGAAAGTGAGGGATACGCTAAATTAATAGTTGAACTGAATCAAGACATAAGGGATGATATAGAATGGAAAAATTTATTAGAGATTATACAATCTCTTATAGGTAATATAACTTTCATTTTTACCGCATATTTTATTTGCTTAATATATACTTATATATACTGACTAAAAATATGTGGTTGGTACAAAATGATTCTTATAGATATTAAATATAGTTATTTGCTTTTAGGTTGTTTTAATTTAGATCCAAACAGAGTTTTAGACATAATATTAGAATCGTTTGAAGCACGCCCACACTTAGATCATTTATTTATTCCACTTATAAAAAATTACATGGGTGACCCACAAGTAATTTCAGAAGTCTTGGGTTTTAAATTAGGAAATATGGAAGTTTTAGAGAATTATAAGGAACCCCCACCATTGATGACTGTGATAGCTTTGCTTTTACAGCACCAAATTATAGCATTGGATGACATTTATCCTTGGGTAAGTAATAGTTCATATTAATATTGTTATCAATATCAGGACTGTTAAGTTAACTTATTAAATTGTCACAGTTGCGTCCTGATGATTCTATAATAGCTGCAGAAGCAGACAAAGAAATTAAAACTCTTCAAGATTATATACGAAAATTAAATATAGTGTCAACTAAAGGTCCACAAGCGAATGGCCCTATTATATTTGTTGAAGATAAACCAGATCCACAGGTATTTTTTACTTATCTACTAATTTTTTTTTTTAATTATATGTTATTAAATTATATTGGTTTTATTAGGATTATTGGAGCAATCAAAAACTTGTATTATGTGAGACCCTGTTGAAAGTTACTGCTTGGCGTGAATTCGCAGCATTGTTCAGTCGTCTACCAACAACAAACATGCCTCTACGACCAGCTAAAGCTCTTTGTGGAATGTTACATGCGCTAGTTGAACCACTGTATAGAAGGTTAATTGTTTTAATTTAATTTAAAATTTAAATGCATGTAAATAATAATAGAGGTATACCAAAAATAATAATATTATCTGTTGGTCAAATGTTCAGTACAGATTTTGTCCTAAGATTGAAATTTGGCTAAAGTTAAATGAAGTACTTCTTTGATGATAAAAATATTAGTCACTGTAAAATAGCTACTGAGTATTTAAATAGTTATAAATTAATATTGGATTTTCTTCACATGTGCTGGTTGTTTTTGCGTGTGTACCATTGTCTTTTTATATACTCTCTCTGAGTGAATACCTATTTTCCGTCTTTTGTGCGTCTAAAATATTGCGTTAAAAACATGGAATTATAAAGAAGTTTGACTCTAATGATATTACATTTACACAATTACAAAATATTCTACACAAATAAGTTGTCTTTCTTTTATTTTCTTTATCATTTCTTACGGTTTTGTAAGGTTTATGGTGCATTTTATGAACCCTTAATACGCGTGTCTTAGAAGATATCAATTTTGTTTTTACAAAATTTCTAATCCATTATCTTAATTACATTATTTGGTTAATCTCTATTGATTGTGACGTGGTGTTGTAAAACGATTTTCTTTTTCTAAATAAAAATTTTAAATGCCATTTGCTTTTCAGTCAATGTCTTGTCTCTCCTAAAATAATTGGAAAAATTATACCTCCATTGCAATCAAGCTTAGCTCCTTCGGCATGTAAAACATTTGACGATATGAAAGAAACAGTCATACCAGCGTTAATATTACTAGGACCTTCTCTTCATTATGATGCTATTTTGATGTACAAAGTAAGTAATTTTATATTTTATTAATGATTAATATATTTTGTATGGTTCTAGCTTCACACGTATTAACGAAGAAAATTAAATCAAATTTTTCCTTAAAAAAAAAGTATATACGGATAAATTCCTCTTACCAGCTAGAATAATTGTTTGTCTGCCATAAATTTAAACTTCAATTCCTTTATTTTATATTTACATCGCACATAGCAGCTAATAAGTATACCAAAATATGCCCATAAATTTTATTGACATATTTTTGGTTGAAAATGTTTGTAATTCCAGATTATTAGAATATTAAGAACAGCACGATCCGCGAAAGAGGATCCTTTACATTATGAGGCATTAACAGTATTGGATGCAGCGATTCTACCAGCTCTTACTCTTATGGATGGAAACTGTTGCATGGCCGAAGAAATTTACACTCTTTTAAAGTTATATCCATATCAATGCAGGCAAGTCATTGTAGTTTTATTATTATTTTCAGTGAGAGATTACGTAATCATTAAGTTTCCGAGTGTATACACAAAGTAAGAGCAGGCATGCTTAATATTTATTGTTAACAATATTTTAGACATATATCTTGAATTCATGTTTGTAACTGAGCTAGATTCGTTTCCTTGAACATTGTATTTTGGTTACATAGAAATTTTGCGTATTTTTGGATTATTTGGAGGCTGAATTATATTGTTTTATTACATTTATATTACATACATTTTATATTATAATTTTGTTCTCAATAAGTATTTAACTCATTTGACCATTCCACTAATTTTAATTCAATATTGTCACTACTGTTTATCGTCTATAAAGCGTACTGATGATATATTATTTAGTCTAATACTTTGAAAGTTATCTATCTGCCTGTATAAATGTAATGAACATGGGTTTCGCTGTTTCATAGATATCTAAATACTGATTGATGCTTTGATCTTAACATTCAATTGGAACTATGTATTTTAGATGGGTTGTTTTCTTTGAATTATAAATTTAGTAAATTACCAAGCCGTCTCCGATTTCATGTTATCTTTTAAAAAAATTATAATTACAGCTTAGTTTCTATGAGAAAGCGTAATAATAGTGTTCTGGATAATATTTTAACAAGTTCTCTATCTAGCAGTAAAATGTTTGTCGAAATCGTTTCAGCCTGGACAAATAACAGACACTTCAATACTATTTATGTATATAGATTGAGCGTATTGTATTTTTGTAGATATTGCTTGTATTCACGTTGGAAGAATGAGGCGGGTGAACGGATACCGTCGCTGATGCGAGTCCGGGGTTATTCTCTCCAAAGAATTAAACACATCATGAAACGTGTATCAAAAGAGAACATCAAACCACAAGGTCGGCTCATTGGAAAACTGTCACATGCTGCACCAGCTTTCCTTTTCGACTATATGTTACTGCAGGTATGCTATGAGTTAATAGATATATTCTGTCAATAATTTTTAATTGTTCTATTGTATAATCATTAAACCAATCCTTTTAAAATCCATTTATTGATATACTTGAAATGCATATTATTAAGTTGAATAAAGAGAAAGTGTGATAAGTGATGAAAATTGTAAAACGTACATTTGTCTTTATGATTTACAACATAACAATGTTGTGTTAGACTTAATAAAATCTATTTTTCGAGTAATTAGTATCGGATTTAGCTTTTTGATGTTAAATGGCGATCTGGTCTAAAATGATAAACAGACTAAAATTACAGGTGACTGACTCTCAAGTGTGGTTACCGGAACACACCAACAAGTGTTTGGCGACATACTTTCGACTGTCGGAAGCAAAGTAACCAGAAGGACTTGAAAAAACCCTATCATTATGCTATGGTTTTATCACGATGTTTTCCTTCATTGAAACCTTCGACTCTGTTGCAAGGATTTAACTTACGTCGATTGACGTGGTATCCGGGTACGCATGAAATTGAGTCATAACTTAGACTGAGCCATCATGGCTTGAAACTGAGCCAACATAGCTTTGAACTGAGTCATCATCGCTTAAAACTGAGCCATCATCACTTCAAACTGACCATCATCGCTTCAAATTGAGCTATCATCTCTTCAAACTTAGCCTTCATTACATCTATTATCAACCTTTTCTACAGATTCAGACATACGACAATTTGATTGGACCCGTGGTGGAGTCGTTAAAGTACCTGACGTCACTGTCCCTAGACGTGCTAGGTTACTGTCTGGTGGAAGCGCTGAGTGCGCGATGGCTACACCCCGCGTGGCTGCAGGCGCTCGCCGCCTTCGCCGGGGCCGCATTTAAAAAGCATAACATTGAGCTCACCGCGCTCTTGCAGTTCGTCGCCAATAGACTCAAAGCGCAGCAGAGGTCAGTTAATTTTCCTCAATTTATTTCGTTAACATCAAGACCTGCACATATGGCATATATGCCAGAATATATATTTTTTCTAATATTTTGTCGTGTGTCACATTTGCCCTTACGTACCTATCCCCTATAGTATAAATCGTAAATTTAATGGTTTAAAAAGTAAAAATCTTAAAAATAAAAAATGAATACATTTTACATAAAAATTAAAATTGTATATTCCATAGTTTGTTTATTATTCCAGTTTATCAAATTATGTAATAAATGATGTCACTTTTTGTTTATTTTAATACCAATACTGTCTGTTGATCAGTGTCATCAAGGTGTACATTCTTATATGGCTCTTCAACTGTTTAATATTAAAGAAAACTAGAGATTTAAAAAGTGCTCTATACGTCGGGTGTATCTAATAAAAATAATATCCAAGTCTTAATAAATTATGTTTTTAACAAGATTATGTTATTGTCTTTATGAGTAATTAATTTTGTTAACATAATCAACATTCGCGATGAAACTATAGCAAGGTAGTAAGGCTTTTTGTAAGTCAGCCCGACTAGCTACTACCCTCAAGTTGAAAAGCTACACTTGAGAGCCAGTCTCCCTCTAGGTTTAGCCTGACTACCATCTTTGACCACATCATCAGTTAACAACATCACATGAGATTGTGGTCAAATTGTGGTCAATGCTAACCTATATGGTATAAAAAAAAACAATTGACAGATTTAAGTTTAGATGTAGTCTCAAACAGAGGTACAATCGTCTATTGGCAAATCGGTTCCCAGGTTCTTTGATATCCATATACACCTGACTTTAATCCAAAATATTTTGCTATGTTGTATTTACCTGCATATTATTACAATATTTATCTTATACTTTGAATTACTCTTTAAACAGCTGATGCCCATTAAAATTTCAAATATATATATAACGACGCTACTTATTTGGCTATAAATAAATTCTTAGAATTTTCACTTCCTTTCTTATTCTTCGTTTTTTGATTCGTAGCCAAGACTTAATAATCTTGAAAGAAATAGTTCAAAAAATGGCTGGTATCGAAGCAGCTGAGGAAATGACAACTGAACAACTGGAAGCCATGGCTGGAGGTGAATTACTGAAAGGAGAGGTGAATATTTGACTCAATATTTATTATATTTCCTTTTATTTTGTAATCGAAGTAATGTACTGTATTGTATTGTCCAGGCGGGATATTTTTCTCAAGTACGTAATACAAGAAGATCGTCAGCTAGATTGAAAGAAGCCATCGTTGGAAATAATCTGGACATTGCTTTATGTATATTATCAGCACAACAACGCCACAGTTGCGTTTGGAAAGGTTTGTACAATTGCATTTCAAATGGTTATGATTGGTTATATATTTCAATAATATTTTAATTTATCATGGCTTATTACGTAGAATATGAAGAAGACTCATTGCAAAGTGGCGAGCCTCCGGGATCTCAGTTGAAAGTTGTTGGAAAATTGGCGGATCAATGTCAAGATGCTTTAGTACAACTTGGCACATTTTTGGCATCTTCCCATGCGCCTGACGAATATGCTGCAAGATTACCACCTTTACAGGTATTATTGATTAAAAATATCGAATAGTAAAGCAAATATATAATATACTTCAAGTAACAAATAAATACACTCAATTTAATCCTAATTGATATTAAAAATGTGAATGTGAGTTTGTTTGTTTGTTACGTCTTCACGCCGTAACTATTCAACCTTTCGTCATGAAATTTTGCATACACCTTGTCAGAGGAACAGAAAAGGACATAGGGTACCTTTTATCCAGGGAGGAAAATGTACTGTTCCCAAGGGATATATCAAATGTACACTAACGCGAGCGAACCGCGAACAAAAGGTAGTGTTTAATATTTCACTGTTAAAAGAATAAGAACCTGGCATATACAATAGGAAAATAATAATCGGGCTTTTTTAATTTTTACTTTTGACATTCGTAACGTGAAAAGCGGCACCTCGAACAAGAGCGAGTATTTGTCAGTTCAAATAATATGAGCCTAAAATAAACAAGATGACAGTAATAAAATAAATGTCTTTCAATATTGTTTTTGACGTTTGACATTAGTGATTGTCAATTTACTTTATGGGATTAAAAAACGAAGTATAATTGTTTATTTGTAGGCACTTCTTCGTGATTATCACGTAGATGCAGATGTTGCGTTTTTCCTACATCGTCCAGTAATAGCACAGAAGATTGCTGCGAAATTAGAATCGTTGCGAAAATCAGATGCCAAAGAGTCGGATAAATCAGATTCGCTCGATAAGAGTATAGAGAGGTACAATGTAGCCTCGAGAGAAGCTCTTGAGCCTATAGTGGTGTCTATCACTCCGATGCTGCCGACGAGAGTGTGGGAAGATATATCGCCTGAATTTTATGTAACATTTTGGTATGTATAAAATATTGACTGACTTGGTTATTAAATTATTCTTTTTTCCTATGCCCAAAAAATGGAAGAATTTTTTTTTTTTCTGTTAAAAACAACATGAGCCATAGTACGTTCGATATTCATTTTTTGGTAAAACTACGTTTTAAGGATATTTATCATTAAATACGCAAATGTTCTTATTTAAAGAAATAAATATTCCTTTGTTTGTCGAAATTGTTTATATTTCAGAAAGTAATATTTATCATGAAAATTAAAAAAAAAACTGGATTTACTAAGAATCAAACTTAGACAGTTTCGAGGTACATGTTGTTTTTAATCAATTTAATTTTTCCTTCCAGCGTTTTTCCATGAAAAAAGAAGCTTTTTAGGGGGCATTGAATAAAAAATATAATTGTTAACAACTAGTGCAGTGTATATCTAAGTGTACTACATGTATCGTCGATTTAAGTTGATATGCAAATTTACTTTGTGCTCATAAATATTATCTTCCTGTAGGTCTTTATCAATGTATGATCTCCGCGTTCCGGTGGAAAGTTATGAAAGAGAGATTGAACGTTTAAGAGCAGCAGCTGCAAGTGCTGCTAAAGATATATCACAGGGTACAAAAGGCAAAAAAGACCAAGAGCGTTTGAATAGTCTAATTGATAAACTACAGGTTTGTACTATTCACTATGTTATTCTATAACTACCAGGGCTGAGTTGCACCAAAATCGTGGTTATTGTAATTGTTAAAGTTAACTTTAACAATGACAAGACTTGCTAACAGTTACATTTGCCAAAATGAGTTGCACCATCAAACATTTTGTAATTGTTAAAGTTATTAGGGTTGCTACTTCAATAAGCCAATTAGTCCCCAAAATCGAAAAGGGTAATATATTTTACTTGGCAGGACTTTGTTATAAGTGTCACCAAGTGTCACTATTGTTATTCTGTGACTGTCAACAGATTTTTGATGACAAATTTCAGATGTCAACGACAAAACGTAAGCGTTTGTCGTCCTGTGGACATTTTCCAATTCTAGGAAATTAAACTTTTTTCTTTCTAAAACGCAAATTATCTTCAAATATATTGATTTCGTCATCGGAAGAACTATTTTCAGTTTCCCACAGGATTTCTCTTAGCAACGACATGATATTATAAAGTTTTTTCTAGTGAACATGACAACCGATTCAAAAATTGACATTAACAATAACGGTAACCGGCCAACATGGAGCGGTAATAGTTAACGTTAAATCGTGACGTCATTTTAACCATTGTCAATTGGTGCAACCTATTTTTTGCCTAACAATAACTTTAACCGAATTTTTAACTTTAACATTAACTGGTGCAACCGAGCCCAGACGTTTTCAATGACGGACGATAAATATCAGTTTTTTAAAAGATAATCTAGTTTGTTTATATTTAAGTATCTTAATATATTTGGAAGTACCTGATATATACGTTTATTAATGTTTATTTATTATTAAGTAATAAAAATACTCACGATAATATGTACACTTTAAATAGTACACTGATCAAATACAAGACATACATATTGTTATAAAACGTTATTATATACTCGTAATTATTGGATCGATGTACTCCTTGTGAAACAGTAAACGTGATTGATGACGACTGGAACCGAGTATATACGATTCAGTGCGTCACCGACCCGAACGTGACAATTCACTTTTCAATACACCTAAATAAGTTTTATTTATTTATTTATACATAATGGTCATCAACGTGGTAATAATACATTTGTGAATATACTAGTAGTAACAATTTAGTAAATTAATTTAAATACAGTCATATTTATCGACAACCACGGAATGCTCCAACAATAAATTAAATTTCAGTAAAACTAAATATTTTACGATTTTACAAATTTAAAGAATATTTTTGCATTTAAATAATATGAACAAACTAGAAATGAAAGATAAAGAAATTAAATACTAAAAACAAGAAATACTCCAAATCTTCACTTTATGGATAGACTGATATGCCTCTACCGTTGTTTTGACATTTTTCCATTTTGAAGTTTTCCCTAAATATAAAAAAAGTTTGCTGTCTATAAAGTCGGTATACGGACGATAAACTTACGTGATATGAAAAATTATGCGTCGCAAGCCGAACACTTAGGCCGATCGCGCCTCTCTATCGCTTGTCCCGCTCTCTCGCTTGCACGCTCGGCTCAGGCGGAACGTTACAATGTGTCATGCTTTACTATGCGTGCAGCCGGCGTTCATCGATTTATAAGACGTTATCACGTCAAAATCTGAGTTTTGTGTAAATCGTAAGAAAAGTGTCGTCGGATGTAGGAGGAACGTCGGCGACAGCAAGAGCACGTGTCGCGCGTGACAAGCCGGTTGCAGCGCGAGTGCGTGGGGTGGTTCCCGGCGCGCGCCGCTAAGTCCGCTAAGAACGAGACCGTAACGCGGCTCATGCAGCTGTGCCTGTTCCCGCGGTGCGTATTCACGGCCGCCGACGCACTCTACTGCGCACAGTTCGTTCACACTGTTCACTCCCTCAAGACGCCGAATTTCTCAACGTTGCTTTGCTACGATAGAGTGAGTATACAAAAAAAAAACCCTCGCCAATTTTTTGACCACTCTTAATATAGATGCAGAGAACACAAATTCAGGTGTAAATACATATTATACTATATGTATAACATCGAGACAACTTCCCTCTCTCTCTTGAAATCAGGGCATCATCTAAATTGTTAGGGCAGAGGGCAGACACGATAGTTTTTCATCTCGTTCTGACAGTGGTTTCACGTTTCACCTAACTCCAAGTAAACCCAATCTTATTAACTTCCGCCAGTATATATCTTCACCATGTCTGCTTAGGTCGACTACGTACCTACCCGCCTGCCTTGGGTATTCCATTCCAATGCTTAGGTATGTGGTTGTTGTCCTTCGCAAATTGTGGTCGATCCAAGTCCATTTTCGACGTAGCAATTATAAGTCTATGGGATCTTCTTGAAACACTTTCCAAAACTCTGCATTCTGATTGTCTCTAGCCAGAAGACAGACATATCGAGACACCTTAAGAATAATTAAATCTCAATTCTAGATTCCTATAATAATATTTTTACTTTATTTTATATTAAACTCTTCACTGTGTTATGCAGAAGTTCGAATTTAAGGATATTCAGAGCTGCCAAAAAGATAGACGAGGAATGAAATTATTAAAAATGTATATCTGTCATTAGAGCAACGAGTTTTCTGGCTTAATTATGGACTGTTCTTTATTAAACAAATTCTTATTATTAAAATTAAATACTCTTTTTAAAAATAAGAGTTCAGTAATAAAATAAATAATCCAGGGGTAAAATTTTCAAAAAGAAATTTTGGTAATTTGGACAATCATGTTTCAGTTCTCTTTTATATAAAACGTAGCTTAAAGTGCACGTAAAATGTACTACAACTTTTAAAATGGATACTGCATTGGTTAAGGAAATAGATCGATTAATGTGCATACATGTCGCACTGAGCTGAAGTCTGGCGTTTGCCTAAGTAGGTTTAGTTGCCAGATATCACATTAAAATGCCTCAATATTGACATGTGTCATCCTGTTTAAGGGTATGTAAGCTATATCAATGATTTGGGGTAAGTGTTATTGTAAAAAAGTTGAGGCCATGTATAAAAAGTTTCACTTTAATAAATATAATATAAATAAGTTAGTATACATCTGAATAGAAATATTTGTAGAAAGTAATAATAAACAAGAAATATGTGATAATAAAAGGACTATTTATATATAAGCAGCCATTTATATACCTGTAACGTTTAGTGGTCATTTATTATTTAAACAAAAAAATTACAGTGCTACAAAATATGGCACATTTCAACTTATGAACTTGATATTTAAGTATTATCAAATGTTGTCGATCTAGGTGCATAAAGTCGTATGGAGAGAGAGAGAGAGAGAGACAAACGAGCATAACGATTTTTCCTTATGTGATGATTTTTATCATTCAACTAAGCAGTTATTTAATAACAATTAATTTGATCAGTTGTTCTGTGACATAACGTACTCCGTGATGTCGTGCACGGAGGGCGAGGCCGCACGGTACGGTACGTTTCTACGCAAAGTTCTCTCCACTGCTATGCGATGGCACGGCGATAAGCAAGCCTTCCACAAGGAGTGTGCACATTATCCAGGATTCGTTACCAAATACAGAGTCTCCAATCAGTTCACTGAAGCCAATGACCACGTGGGATATGAAAATTACAGGTAATAAATCTTCATTCTTTCATTTTTCCTTATATTTGTCTTAATCTCCTAGTTTTCGATCTAGTCGCATTCCATTACCTGTAATGCCAATACTGGCATAGACATATTTCACTTTAGTTTAGACTAATTAATTTCGACACGTAGTCCACAAACATAAGTTGTCATTTTAATATTATTAGTTTTAATAGTATTTGTTAGTACATAGTTAAATTTGATTTTATTTTATTGAGCATTGATGTGCATACATACATTTTTTATAGTAAAACAGTAAAAAAACTAGTAACAGTAATTATAAAACATTAAACTTACATATTTATTATCTGTAATGTGGCACAATATAAAAAAAAATATCGATAGCATAATTTTGACAGATACAGATTATCATCGTCATCACTTGCAGTGTTGTTCTCATATTGAAATGAAGTTGTTTTTTGTTATTATTTGATCTGTTTGCAAAGTAAAGTCAGATCATTGATATATTCAATTTTGCGAGATTTTAAATTATTCTCATAATTATTAGGTGATTTTAAGTAATAATTGAAATTTTCCCATTTTTTTTTTTCTAGACACGTTTGCCACAAGTGGCATTATAAAATCACAAAAGCGATGGTGGTTTGCTTGGACTCGGGTGATTACGTACAGATACGCAACGCACTTATTGTTTTAATACGAGTCTTACCACACTTTCCAGTGCTCGCTAAACTGGCACAGATCATCGAAAGGAAGATTGATAAGGTATTAATACTTTATAATCATTTTATAAATATATGAAGTGATGGTAGTTTTTTTGCATTCGGATCAAGCGTATGAAAGTACGTACGACTGCATAAGCATATACAATTAAAGCTGGTTTAACAAATCTTACACACTTGAAACAAGCACATACTACAATTAACAAGTTATTATTTAATCAGGCAAATTTAATAAAATCATATTCCTCAAATATGATGCCTGTCTAGATAAAATTACAAAATAAAATACTATCTGAATATATAATTGTATCCTAACCTTTAGAACCGTTTAAATAAGAATAGAATTGTAATAACTTAATAGTCATAGATATTAGTTTAAATGTTCGGTATATTATTTACTCTTCAATATACTATTATTAGGTGAAAGAAGATGAAAAAACCCAGAGACACGATCTCTATGCACTCGCAACAGTTTACAGTGGTCAGTTGCGCAACAAGAATTCTAGTATGATGAGAGAAGCTGATTTTCATCAAGTAAGTATACACAGCTTTTTTTGGTGTCACCATGACAGTATATCTCTGTTTTAAATCCAGTTAAGAATCTGTAAAAACTTGATATTTATGGCATTATCGTAATTAATATAAGAAAGCCTGTTCTTATTAAATCAAATTATAATTGTATATGAGGCACATATTTGTAATTGTTGTAATAATTGTACATTACAACCATAGTGACCTAATTCCATGGACAAGCCTTTTTTATCTTTGATCATAGACTAAAAACCATAACAGTGTTTTGCTGCCATCTAGTGAATTTTCAATGTATCACTTTTAGATCACATTGATTCTATCAACATTTTCAATTTTAAGTATAAAAGATCATAAATTCAATATTGTAAAAAAATAGGCCACTATGGTTCTCATGGCTTCATATATTAAAGGATCATATTTTTAAAATTAGAAATATAAGGATAAGGATTAAGTAATAAGAAAGGCACAGTGGTTGTTACACTTCGATTTCTCCGATGTCATTATTGTTCTAGGTTATATTAGCATCGACAATTTTTTTTACACATATTCAATATCTAAGAAAATAAGATTTTCATAAATATATTTTAAATAATAATAAAATTATTTTTAGATGAGCGATAAGCATAAAGTGGCTGGCGCTCAAACAGCGGCACAAGCTGCCTCTAAAGAGGAGACATCAAACGCGAAGCAAGAACAAGAATCTACACTGTCACCACCACAACCGCTTGGTAAATTAGTAATTTAACCTTATTAGGGTTATATATGGCCGGTGACAAATTGTAAAGTTATATTTGAAATTATAGATACGGAGAAAAGAGAATCGCGTACTAGCGACCGACGTCGTGAAGAATCAGAGCGAGATAAAGAATCTAAACGGGAATCAAAATCGTAAGTACTTTTTTTGTAAATGTATGTATAACATATTTGAAAAATAATCAATATTATTTATAATTATAGTAATAAAGCTCTGCCATTGTGCACAAAAACTACTAGACAGTCATCGATATATATTTTACTTGTTGGACACTTGAACCTTATCTAAACACATATCACCATAGCTTAATTTGATATAAAAGTTATTTAAGAAACTACAATTTTCTCTACCAATGCGTGTTTTTTGCCTTGGAGAAATGGGGTAAATTGGAAGTTTAATCTAATAGTTGGAAACTAAATAATTTTGTTTTAACGTGTGGCACATACAGAAGTTATTTTTTAATTTGACAACTTTTTGTACTTCAATTTACTGACGTTATGAAATGGGTCATTTTTATATATTTCATGTTCCGTGTTATTATTTTAAACCCACTTAATATATACACTTTAATCAAACCATAATAACTAATAAGTCACTAATATTACACAATATACCTACATATCATTCAGTAGGATTCTTGAAAAAAATATTCTAATCTATAAATCATAGATAATTCCAGAACATTTGTATCTCTTAATGTATTCAACTGTATAATTATTTGTTTGTTACAATTTCAATTCTTGTAGTTCTTCTGCCAAGGATAGAAGTAAAGATGATATCAGAACTAAAGACAAGTCACCCAGAGAACGTTCACATAAGGTATGTAATAAATAATAATAATAATATTATAACGGCACTAAGTTGTTGTTTGTTAATAACTAATGTATTGTATTGACTACAGGATGGAAGTTATTTAGAGACTGTGTCACCTCCCCATGATCATCGCAGTGTTGCCGATGACGTAGAACGAGGTAAGATTATATTCATTAATATACTTTAATTATAATAGTAATAATGTTAAGAGTAAATATTACAATATGTACATGAAAATATTTCATACTAGGTGTCCGCTCCGGCTTCGCGCGTGAGGGAGGGGGGGAGGGGTATACGGGGTATCGTATATATGAGAAAATGTGACCACATCTATTTAAGGTAGGCGTCCACATTTACGCATGGGTAGTATTGCATCAAACGGATCGGAGTATTCTTTGTATAGGAAGTCGTACAAGTGCGTTTTTTTTTTCGAACTGACTACATTGTTGACCTGGCAAGGCCTCTACAGTTTCACCGGATTAAGGATACATGTGCGTACTGTGATCCGCATCGTACGGATCTACCCGTCGGTAATGCCGATGACGTTGTTCCGAGGCGCAACTTTCGATACGTCCTGATGGACGTCATACGGAATGGCGGACACCGCGCGCTCGCTCGCTCTGCGTCGCGACGTCCGCCATTTACGTTCGATTACAAGTGGCATCGGCAATCCGATTGCTGATAGTTGCGTCGGTAAATTCGATTGCTGCTGATACTGTTGACGCATTGTAAAAAAATAATCCATTTGATGCGATACGTTGATGCGTAAACGTGGACACACCTACTTTTTAGTACGACCACGTAATAAAATAAAGTGACAACTAAACGACATCAGTATGAAAATTCTATTAATATTTTTGAAGATGTCCCTACTGTCTTCTATCTCACTCGCTCGCTCACTTTTATATATGGAGATATTTTAACCAAAATTTGTCACAATTACGTACGATTTTTCAAACATTTTCTTTTATACAAACCCTATCGCTACGAATAAGAATGTTCGATTATTCGAATAGTTCGAATAGTTCGAATCTCTATTCGAATTAATCGGTTTGGTTCACTTTCGAATAATTAGAATATTCGCACAACCCTTATTACATATGTAGATATAGGCGGATAGTAAAGTTATAATTATTGTATTTTAGATGTGAAGCGTCGAAAAGTTGAAACCAGCGGCAATGGCAAGGTGAGTATTGTTGTAATAAACCGACATTGCATCCTGCTCGCGCCGGACTGACAGACTGACGGACGGACGGACGGGTGGGCTGGGCAACGACCACAAACCGCCGCATTCATACCAACGTTATAGTTATGTTCTCAGCACCATGCCATCAACACGTCAACTATATGTGTTAAAATGTGATCGGACTTTCAGACTTTATATACAAGTGAAAATAAAAGTGTAAAAAAAGTAAACAAAAAAAAAAGACTGTTTCATCTGTAAAATACAATTCAAGTAAACTAAAACCAAAACAAATCTTCGGGAATTTTTTTTATCGAAGAACTAGTTGATACTCGCCCGCTTCGCTGTGCATTGAATAAAGATTTAATACAAAAAAAAAACGGCAGAGTCGATGGATTCCAAAAAAACAAGTAGCTTAGAACCGTCTACGAAAAAATCCGCATCGAATGGATATAGGATAATGAACCACACAGGAACTATATTATCAATATACATACATGTATATATATATATATATAAATTTGAAGACTTAGATTTATACCCGCAATGCAACAACTAAAAACATAGAGGACAGGTGAATATCGACAATAGTATTATGTTAAAAGCAGCAACACGTGAACAATTGATATTGAATCCACCATCAAGAAGCAATGCGTCATTTCGTAACACAAATGGATTTTATGAATATCGGATTTCCTATACGAAGATTTATGGATAAATTAACCGATTAATAAATCATAATTAAGTGTTCTAAATATAAAAAGAGAATTAAACAAAATGGAAACTATTAACGTGTGAGTCGTACGTCCATACAGCCCAGTCCGCTAAAACGGTAAGGTAATTCGAATACAAGCTAAAAGGTTCACTAAATTAAGTATAAATTTCTAGTCTAAAAAAAAAATTATCCAACTCATTTCTACAAGAAAATAAAGCAATACTGAAACAAAGAACTCGGGATAGTAGTTATGTAATGAAGTTGAATTGATATATAGAAAAGAATACAAACTCGTCTAACTTTAGACAATGAAAGCTCTGGGAGGAAAAGCTTTGGAAAAGGAGGTCATTTTTACTGTTAGCAAACTATAAAATAATAGTTGCACCTTTAAACCACATTCTCCATTAATGCCCGTCGTAATCGTCTGCTTGAAAATTTTTTGAAATTAAGTATAAAATAAGCCATAAATAAAATGTCAATCATGAAGAAATCTTTAAATTATTAGTTGAAGATTTGAGCCAGAAGAATATTCCTGCAAGAATCCAGCTGCACGCTTTGGACGTAGGCGTAGAGAAGAATGAGGAAATTACACTGTTATTCTGAAGACATTATTAGCTTTAGTTGAAGATTTGTCCCAGGAAAATATTCTCTTAGGAGGCAGCCGTAAACTTTCAATGGAATGTAACGATAAAGAAAGCCTGAGGAAATGAGATTTCTATTTTGAAGAAATAATCCCTGGTTGAAGATGCGTTCGAGGAAATTATTTTTTGAGAAAGCAACTGTAAAATTTAAACAATACCTAACGATGACGTGAAGCAATAAGAAATTAAATGTCTATTTTGAAGAAATGTTTAAATATTTGTTGAAGATTCGTCCAGAAATAATACATTTTTCGAGAATTCAGCGTTCATATTTCAATCAGACATAACGTACAAGAGAAGCAATAAGGAAATCTATTTCAATTTTCCAAAAAAAAAATCATTGAAGATTCGTCTCAGGAGCATGTTCCAGAATCCAGCGTTGAATTGTCAATAAAACCTAACAATCAAGGGAAACATAAAAAATATATATAACTAACATTTCAAGGATTGGAATGATGATATGAACACATGGCTAAAATTGAATACATCCGAGTTAAATGGTATTCAGAAAGATGAACACAGATGAAAGCAAAGAAAGAAAGAAAGTTCACATTTATGCTTAATTGACTGGACCTTTTAGCCAAAAAATTAAGTTTTATTTTTTAATGAAGTATAAGTATTTTGACTACGTAGTTACTGATATAATATTTCTAGTATTTTTCGGTTAAGAACTATTACTAATTAGTTTTTCCCAATAAGCAGGGTAGCAAAGATATAGAAGAACGTTCACCAGAGAAGGAAAAAAGGAAGAGCAAATTAAGAGGGGATGATCGTAAAGAACGTAAGATGAGCCGTAAGAGGGTTAGTAATGTTAGTATATATCTATTTACTATAATGTATAAGCTTCATATTAATTACAAATTATATACTACACAAGATTAAAGGTAAATCTGAATGTTAATGATCTCGAAGGTAAGAAACATTGATTACTAATTATACTCACTACTATAAATATACAGTCGTAGCAAATATAACAATTAATAATGGACAATCTTTGCAAGTTCAACTATTTCATCGTATTTTATACCTCAACTATGTAATTTTATCAAAGGAAAAAATAGTATAAACTCTGTTTGCCTTTTGTCTATTTTTTGTAATTGTAAATATATATATTTAGGACAGAGCAGAAGAATCTACGATCTTGGAACAAAAGAGGCGACGCGATGAACAGAAGGGTAAGTTTATTTTAACAACAAAAATGCTGAACAATAAGTTCTCAGAAAAGCAAAAGCAATCGTAGTATGCATTAGACATAGTAAATTAAAACAGAAATGGCGGAAAATAAGGAGATTCTATCTGCTTCAATAATTATTTCTGCCTAAACAAACATGTTCACAGGGCTGTATTCCTTTTCGAAAGATATGACGTACAGCAAAACACATGGCACATACAACATAAAAAAAAAACATATGACAACAAAAATTAAGCTTGAAAAATTGCAGTTTTAATGTCCTGAAAGTCAAGTGTCGCATCTATTCCTTTTAGTACGATTTTATCATTGAATGCAGTTAAGTTATAGAAAATAAAATTACGCCACGGATTTAATAAATGTCAGACAGATGATAAACGTATTAGTTTTCCTAATCTCTATATTGTTAGTTTAACCCCTTGGCTGATTTTTTAAGACCCAGATCTTAAAATGGTGGATTATATTTTTTTTTTTTTTTTTAATTTCACGACATCATACATTCTAATTGTAATAGCTGTCATAGTTTAGTAAAAAAAAGTTGGTACAAATGAAAAAATAATTTATAAATACATTATACATAAAAATTATAATTTTACAATGCATAATTTGTTACTTTACAAAGTTGTGTAATAAACCAGGTATTTTTTAAGGTCAAGCTGCCAACAGCCTATTGACCTGTGCCTGATGAGGTCTACATTCGTTTGTAAGAAAATTAAACCTTTATGGTTTTGAACAGCCCAGGGGTTAATACGAGAAACTATTAGTGATAGAAATTAAATACTAGTAACAAATGTATTATTTATTAATGAATAACGTTTTCAGCTTTACTGAAAATGGGAAGCCATCAAAACGGTTCACAAGACGATCATCATTACGAAAAATATAACAAAAGGGTAAGTCTTAATATGTACTGTAAACCGTGTATATACTAGAAACATGATTTATGTATTTGAATATTTAATGCAGTTCTATAATTTTTTTTACTTCTCTGCAAATGTCTCTTTACGAGACAAGTAAAGGGTATAACCATCAAAGTAGCCAGAAATTTAATAATAAATGCCAAGTCGATAAATTTATTGGTACACGCGTAGTCATCAATTAGGGTATGTCATTAATATCCCATCTCAACAATACATCTCTGTATTTTTTTATATGTATAATTATTTTGAGATAATTACAATACTCTTGCATCTTTTTCTTCATTGTGAAGAGTGGTCACGACATATTATATACTATACGCACAAACTATATGGATGTCGAACACACACAAAATTAACTAGCCATTTGCCTTCACTAATATCAGACCAAACAATGGAGATTATTTGGCTGTAATAACCACAACTAAATAGGGGGAATCTTCGTTATTTTTCCCAGAGCGGCTATGTAGTAGTTGGTATCATTCAATTTTTTTACAGGACAAATCGCCATTCCGAGACCGTTCACACGAAGAACCCAGAGATAAACAATATCCTTTTTAATTTCATAATTTTCACTTACACTTATTAAAGTTTTTAGTATACTCCTCGATTATAGGAACTACTCTATATTTGAAATTGTAACAGTTGCATGTAAATAGGTTTTTTCTGTATATTTCTGTATATTTCTCGTAAATATGATCAGCTTTCCATAAATCAAGCTGTATCACTGTTGATTATTTAACCATTATTTACAAATTTCGTACAGACACTGTGGGTTAATATAATTTGACGGCAATTAAGGCCTTTTTAAGGTTATGTTTCATCACGATTAGGGCCATGAAAATAGATTTTCGCAACCTCGACCTTTAAAAAATATTATCTAGTACCTTTAGAGATTCCTACTAAATTCGTACAGCTTAGCAATAACAGAGGAATTTCATTTCTTTTTAATTTTGTGCAGACACTCTTTTTTCAAGTTATAATCAGTTATGAATTAATCGGTCATGCTTATTGAGCAGTATTCGCCGATGGAGCGAACTAGATACAGGTAGATCGTTAGCTCGATTTAGCGTTTCGCGGCACCGCTCAACTCCTGACACAGATCCGACTTCTGGGACTTAAATGTTTACAGAATACGTTGAATACGTTCCCTCAATTTACTCTGATTAAAGTAAGAGTTGTACGTTTGCAGGTGTGACTACAACAGGTCATGTGAATTCGTGGAGTACTTTCAAGTAGTGATGATCCTCAGATTACGGGATCTAAAGAGATTGAGTTTCTGTTTGACATTGGAAAAAAACTGATTTCCTAATTCGGTCTACCTCTTTGACCGAGATTTGAAAGAGCTTTCGTTGTGTATTTTTTCACTAACACGAAAACTACTGGAGTAGTTTTTGAAATTTCGATTTTAAATCAGATAAAGTTCTAAAAGCAATTGGATTAGCTACAAACTTTAATTATTTAATTTATTACAAGATCAGGTCATAACATTCTGTGATGTAATAAAGTCCTGACTAGATAATTCTATAATGGGCTATAAGCGTTTTAAAATACATACATTCTAATATTTTCATAAGCCGGCGGCCAGCGAGTTATGAACGTCAAATTATCTGATCTGTCAGAATTGCCATTATCTTGCAAATTCGTTTTCGCTACAGATACAGATTAAATTGGTGCTTATTGGTCACCCGTATAATAAGCCAGACTTTGTTCGCTTCTTAGGGAATTAGGGATGGGATATGTCACTAAGTCCATACGATATATGCAAATTCTTAAAGGGAACCCGCTGTCAATATATATGGACTCTTCGCCGCTGTACATCATATAAAAATATTATTTTCTACGAGTGCAAATAACAGTATTCATTATAAAAATAAAATACAATACATGAAGTTAAATGAATGAATAAGTTGACCATTGTAATTAACGAATCTTGTAATTATTTTCGTGCCCTAAACATTTCTGTAATTGCCGCACCTTCACTGTATGTTAGCAATGTTCTTTATAGACAGTAATGCTTATTAATTACAGATATCTCACATTGTTTACAAATTTTTTTTTTGGTATAAGCAGGCACTGTCACCACTAATACTATTCCAAAATGACGACAAGACATTGTACAACTACATTTTAATTTCCTTAACCATGGTATACTAGACGGTCTAATGAATCCAAAATGAGAAGATAAGGTGTTGAACAACATTCAAGAATTATGCAACTGGTGAAGAATACATTGCAAGTAAATAATTGTAAAATACTGTTTAAGCAACTTTTAAGTATAAAAATACATGAATTAAATATTTTGACCATATGTAATCCATTTGTTTCATTCTAATTATTGCAAAGAGAGCAAGTAGAATGTTCATGTTTCTAATAATATAATGTTGCCAGCTGCACCTGGTCCAAACTGTTGCTGGGCATAATTTAAGTTTTAGTAATAGGAATCCTATACCATCACATGATGGACTATATAGAATTTAAATTAATTCCACTATGTATCGTCATTGACGGACAGAAATTCAAATAAACGTATTATCACATAATACATATTATATTCATTACAAAGTGCACGCCCACTGCGTTACGTAAAAAAAGACATTGCCTACGATGTAATCTTCTATTGGAAGACTAAATTTTATAACTATTTCCAGTCGTTCGAGTGTTATTGATGAACAGACATTTAAAAAGTCCCTTCTCATTATATATATTACATAAAAAAAATTATTCACAAGCGACCCATATTGATTTCACACGGGTGTAAATATATAGCGCCATAAACGCGATTCCTATCCACGTATTATATATGCGATCCATTTTTGTGTTTTTGATATTGATACTACATTGAAATCAAAGAAGTGTCTCTAATTCTCGTTACAAAAAATAATTCAAAAAAGGAAGAGGTTGTACGTGTTTTTTTTAAAGTAATGGTAATTGATACCATCGTCAATTGCGAACATATTTTAATGATTATTTTTGTTGTTTGTAAATTTATGTTTGAAATATTTCGTAGATTATTTGTTATAATTAAACCACGTAAAGGGCAAGTTAAGTTAAGTAGAACACCTATAGTAACTAAAATATTTAATTAGTTAAGGATTGGTAACTATTACTTTAATCACAGTTAATAAAAATGGTTACTATAGTTTGTAGGCGATGGACACCTATATAAGCATCGAAAACTTGTAAGAACAATTCCGTAGTATTTTATTTTGATGTATTTCCTAAATTTCAGTTAATGTTAACAACGTCAGCATAGATTAGATGTAAGCACTGGAAAACTATTTTAATTACAAAACATCAATTGCTCTCTGCTTTTTATTAATGTGGTATGGTTTGTAATATTCATTTTATGCACATTCATATATATTATATACATAGATACTAGTGGTCGAAAATCGATCACAAGTCATTAATTTTTTAACTTAAGGAAAAAAGCTTTTCTAGTTATTCTTTTATTCATTTAAAGTTCGTCAATATTTTCTAAACAAAAAAGAAATAAAGAAAATCATTCAAAAATAGAGCAGGATATACGTAAGTAACCCTTTTGCCTCTGCATGTTTAAAGTACAAGATGATTTGTACTAATCACTGGAGAGCTCAAACACAAAAATATTTGTATTGATTAGCAAAAGCGAGAGCAAAAAAATACAACGTGTCACGTGTACCCACACGTTAAACTTGATATTTCGGTCACGTGTACCACACACTTGTGATATGATACTTTGTTACATTTACACGATGTGATAAGTACAGAAAACTAAATAATTACTTAAATATTAATATTGTAATGTCACATTATATGATAATAAATCGGTTGTTAATCAATATATTAAACGATCTTAACGACATGTCAGGCAAAATTAACGTAAAACGTGTTAAATGTATAAAAGACGATGGAGGAATTTTTTTTACGAACGATGAAGATATGAAGATGCGTTAGAAGGAATATTTTGAAAGACTGATGAATGAAGAAAATGACAAGACTGGACCGGAGAGTTAGAGACTGTAACATCAAATTTAGGCTTAGTGCAGGAGATAAACAAGGATGAAGTAAGAAAAGCTGTGAATGGTATGAAAAAGGGAATCTGTTGGGACAGATGCTATACCTATTGAAGTATGGACCTTTTTAGATGTAGATGGATGGATGAATGTTTGACTTTATTTTTTAATAAGGTATTACTAAAGGCCATACCGAATGCATGGTTAGTGCCTATCTTTAAGAATATGAGTGATGTATAGGATTGCAACAATTTTCGAGGAATATAGCTTATGTCACATAGTATGAAGGTTTGGGAAAGGGTACAATCGAGACGAATAAGAGATGAGATTGGAGCGAAAAATTAAATTCAATTCGGGTCTACGCGTGGATATGCGACAACAGGTATCATACTCACACTTCGGCAACTGTGTGAAGAACACAAACGTGTACATAAGAACTTGCATACAGTGTTTGTTGATCTGGAAAATGCGTATTATCGAGTAACCCGGAATGTTCTGTGATAGGCTCTTAAATAGAAAATAGTATCTGGGAAGTGCTTACAACTTGTTCCTTGTATGTACAGTCAAGCCAAAATACATGTCCGAAGCTGAACTTACCGATTATTCCTTCTTATTACGGATGCTTTAACATTAGATATATAGGAGGAGACTCCTTAATTTATACTGATTACTGATGATATTTTTCTTGTTGGAGAAAATGTTGCCAAAGTCCAGAGTAGACTGGAGAAGTGGCTAGAAAAACTGGAGAATATTGGTTTGAAGATTCGTAGAACCAAATCTGAATATTTGTTATGCGACTTCGGTAGTCAATCTAGTTTATCTGGTATAGCCTAAATTTTGAAATGGTGTACTCTTAGCATCCTATTAAAAAAATGAGCAGTTACTGACGAATAACCAAAAAATATTTATCGCGTTATTTTGGATGTTGCTGCCGAAGGCGGTTTATTTTTGGCTTAGACATGCTAGGTGAAATCAGTAAAACATTTGTAATATCGTTGATCCTTGCGAAAATTCGATCGCAACAGAGAATTAGAAATTGTATCGTCAGGCATTGCTGCCACTTTGTTAGATGGCGGACGAACTGTTCATTCATTGTGCAACGTTAAAAAAAAAAGAGGAATATCTACAGTGTTGCAACGAAGTGCAATCATAATAGGGGATGAGTGTAGCATGGCTTCCAAACATTTACGGGAAGCATTACATAGAACTATGCAACATTTAAACCGCAACGACAAATTATTTGACGATGCTGCCCTACCACTGTCTGGTGGTGATTTTCACCAAACATTACCAGTAATTCCTCGCTCTAATTTTGCCGAAGAGAACAACTCGTGTTTACAACAATCGTATTTATAGCGAAGCGTAGAAACACATTGACTAACCATAACATGAGAGTACAAAACGCATAATAATATATCGGTAGAAATATTTTATAAACAACTGCTTGATATTGGCAACAGTGAAGTAAAACTGCACCCCAATATACAATGTATAAAATTACTACGTAATTGCCGCATAGTTCAGACAAAAATTATACTGATTAAAAGTGAATTCCCGTAAATACTGAATAATTGTCTAGATCACGATTGGCTTTACTAGTCATGCTATTTTGGTAGCAAAAATTTTAAAACCGATAAAATTAACTTTCAGCTACAACGGTTGCTACCAGGCGATGTAATGACTTTTATATCAATCGATGCTGCTGATGAAAACAAAACCGTTAATTTTCCAACTGAATTATAGAATTCTCTGGTTATGTGCCACCGTAAAGCCTTCTTTGAAGATTGGTTGACTGGTTATTTAGCTGCGTAAACTGAATCCACCTAGATTATGTAACGGTACACGTTTGGTCATCAGAAGCATCATCGGAATAGTTCTTAAAGCAGCAATATTGACTGAAAAATTTCAAGGAGAAATTGTTCTATTGCCACGGATTTCAATGATCCTTTCGCAATGACTATAAAAAAGTTTCAAAGTCAAACAATTATTCCTTCTTGTCATGGATGCACTAACATCAGAAATACAAGAGGAAGCACCTTGGTGTATTGTTTTTTACTGACGATATTGCTCTTGTTGGAGCAAAATGCTGCTGAGGTCCAGAGTACACTGGAGAAATAGCTGGATAAACTGGAGAATGTTGGTTTAAAGATTAGTAGGATAAAAACTGAATATTTGTTCTGCGACTTCGTGGGTCCCTCTAGTTTTTGTTATATTACCTTAAACGATGTGTACTTACAAGGCTGCTCCAATTATAGGTACCTCGAGTCATTGATCCAAAACGACGGTGGTAAATAGGATAAATGCAGGGTGGATGAATTGCCGAAAGGTGTGTGGGGTAATTTGTTACCCACGAATGCCGTTGAAACTCAAGGAAAAGATGTATAAAACTATAAGACCAGTCGTCTTATATGGATCTGAGTGCTGGGCTACGAAAGACGAACGAGAAAAGATTACATGTGGCAGAGATACGAATGTTAAGATGGATGTGTGGTGTAAGCAGAATGGATAAGATTAAGAATGTGTACGAGTATATCAAAGTGGCTTTGAAAATAGCAGCAGTGACAGTGAGAGTGACCTCATAAGAAGAGATGAAAGTCATGTAACAAGAAGAGTTTTAAGTTTGAAAGTGGACGGATATAGGGGTAGAGGAAGACCGAAAAGGTATGGATGGATTGTGTGAAAAATGATATGTGTATAAAAGGTCTGAATACTGAGATGACTTTTGACAGGGGAGAGTAGAAAAGGAATACATGTTGTGCTGACCCTACTTATCATGGATAAGGTGGGATACGGGTAAGATGATGATGATGATAAAATTGAATAAGAATAAAAAATGTTCAGGACGCATAGTTTTCAATTAATTAAGAAACTTTTACAATCGAATTGGTAGTTCCAGAATTGTCCTCTTACAACATAAGTTTCCAAACTCTATCAGTTCATGGCATTGTTGGTTTAACAATTTGTCACAATGCGACACCCTCTTTAAAATGACACTAATCAAGCATAGAAATGAAAAAAAATATATATATGCTACACAATCTATGCGTTAGCCGAGTACAATTACATTTTTCGAATTTATACTAGTTTCATATTTTTATTTATTGAATTATTTTCGTTTCCAGTTAATAAATTGTCTTGTGTACGCCCGCTACTAGCGCATGCTGTAGCGCATTTTCTAGAAGATTATGTCCTAAAAACTTGTTCACAAACTCTATATTATTATTACAAATAAGATTTTCATGTAACATAGTATATACAATATGTACTACTACAAAATGATAACTTTATTATAGACTATTAGAGCCGGGGTAACAAAAAAAGGCAATCGAATTATTTATAAACCTTTTACAGGGCAACAATTTTATAATAATGTACTCTGTGGCAACAATATGGCGGCTTTCGATAATGCGGTAAGATTTGTTGTAATCGTGGTTGTAATAGTGGCTTAGCATTTACGCATTTAAAATTTGAGTGCGAGAGTTGTTATATATATATGTTTTATTAAATAGGTCGTAAGACTATTCTATACGTTGAACAAACAAAAATAAAATTGTTTACGTATTTCTTAGGTTAGTATGACGCTCATATTTTGATTATTTCTGAACCTGTAATTATTATTATCTTTTTATACCTACATATTTTTCCATAATTTCAGTAACATTAATTTTATATTAGAATAAATATCTTAATAATAATGTACATACCTAATTTCCTAATTGATGTAGTTGTTTCATCGTTTGTTATTGTGGAATAGTTGTTGCATTGTAATTTTAGCACTAAATTGTGTTTATATTTCTTACAGAAAATGTGAGACATTGGAACAGTGGTTCATGAAACAGTGACAACTATTGATATACTTACCGAAAACCAGAAAGGATAGTTCAATAAATTATCTGGAATACTTCATGCTAAAAACGACCACAAAAACAGAGTGTCAATTAACGGAATCCGATTATAGTGAATAAAAATATATTATTTTAATAATCGTTTTTTTTTTCAAATTGATGCTTTTAATATGAGCATTAAGTGGTATCCATTGTAATATTAAGTAGTATATAAATACAGAGGAAAGCGGTAGCTACTACTACAACGTAGTATTGGCGTATTCTTTAAGTTTATTTAGTTTTGCACACGCTGCGAAGTAGTATAAAAAAACTGGTGTGTCTGAAGAATAATAAATATTAATTAAGTGTGAAACTAGGTTTTCTAAGTATTTTATACATACTTATTTTAGGGTTAAAATCTTATTTTAATTTGCTGTGCTTTTTCGGTCTCTACTTTCGTTAGTCAGATACCGGCAAGAAGATCTGTGACTGAATTCGATCATGTACAATTACTTATGCTGATTATTTCTTCGATCTTAACAACTTTTTGTCACATTCTTGTAGGAAACAGGTACCTATAAAATGTTAAAATGCTACATCATTGCGTCGCTTTAACGTAGGTCCATTTCAATCACACTACATTTTTATAATTAAGAAGACAGTCCATCAAGCGTCTCAAACAAAATATATATAATAAAAAAGTTGGAATTTGAAAATACTATCTTAAATATTAAATATGTTCATTGATGTTACTAAACTAACAAAGACAAACTGAAATATAGGCTCAAAATATTTGTATTTATAGATTCGTTTTTTTAATATTAAGGATCCACAGTTTATCACTAAACAAATTTATAATTATAATGAAAAATTAAGTTATTACAGTAATTGTTTAATCAAAACAAATTTATCTTGATGTGTAGGCATTTTTGCGGATAAAACTTTTATTTTAGATATACTGTGAAAACCTGTACATGTCAACAGTCTATAGCATGAATTAATAAACGCTGAGATCAAAGACAATATAAAGCGGATATTTTTAATCTGTAATGCGATGTGGAAGCAAATGGATAATAATATTAAACTATTGTGGTAAGTATTGAAACAAAATACAAAATATTCGTTTTCTTGTTTGATTAAAGTAATAAATTATATATTTTACTATTGTGTGGTAAATACTAAAATGGACTTAAAGTGATTGATACGGCTTTATTAGAACTTGTGCATTATGTCGACGGCCATCTTGTGTAATGTTTATGACAGTGTCATTGGGAGTGGTATGGGTAAGCAATGTTTTGCGTATATCCATCGTTAGGTCTGTTACCATTTTTAAATTTGATTGGGATATGCCTGCATACGTATAAGATATAGTAAAAATTAGTATTTTCTGTTATCACAAAAGTGTCGGCATTTTCAATAGTTACGCATAAACGATCGTGAGGAGTAGTTGACGTCATTACACTCTATATTAATTTTCTATGCATTTGATGTCCACGTATATACATACGTTTTTTTGTTTTTGCTTTTAGTGTAATCTGAATTAATTATTAACACATTCTGCTGACGGTAAAAGAAAACATCAAGTCGTGTAGACAACATGAATGGTTGTAGAATGTTCTCGTAATGTCGCCATGGGCTCAGTTTTCCATTAGCGTCCGTCGAGTTCGCAGTTGATATTTTTTTTATAGATAGATTACATTAATATAAGAACACACACAAAGTTTCACCATGCGGAGACGCGTAGTTTTTGAGAAAAAAAATATTGAAAATCAATTATTTTTGCAATGTTTACGTAATTTTCACCACAGATTATAGCGAAATATCGCCATTGAACGTTTCGTTTTACTTACGGTTATGTTGTCATAAGTTACGTGAAATTTAATTTTTTATAAATTTTCATAAATATTTATTTTTTATACTTGTTTCAATAGTTTACATACACACATATATTTTACAGTTTATGTATATTAAATTACAGAATTATTTTCATTACGAACTATTACAATTAAAATGTGTAGAGTTTATGACTCGTAAAGACGTTTAACCGGCTTGTGAAACGAAACGTAAAACTGACGCCATTTTTGTTGTTATTGAGATAACAAATAAAATAGGTTAGGTTCGACTTATGTTAAAGAACCTGTTTGAATGACCCCAACTCCACCTGGGACGAGTTTGTCCTACCCCTAGAGTGTTTTTAAAAAGCCGGAGGCGCGTAGGGAGAGCAGCCTCCGCCCGCTGTAACAAATCGTAGGCATTGGACGAGCCGGAGCGGCCGAGGCTGGTCGCCGAAGGCGACCAACAAGCCGAGGCTGCTGAGGCGAGGATCGATGCCTGGGATATGTTACGCAAGGGCGTCGAGGCTGCTCTTCCCGCAGCGCCGGAGACGTTGCAGAGTCAAAATAGATACAGAAATTCGGAATTTTTCCTCGGAATTAAAAGTTTAAAAACTCGAAAAGTTGGGGGCTCCGCAACTTTTCCTTTTAAGGGGTGTTAGTACTGATCATCCCCTTCCCTCCCATCCCCCTCCCCCCGTCAATTCGACGGACGCTAATGGAAAGTCGTACCTCGCCATGTATTGGAAAAATACAGAACTATTTACTTTACAGATAATAATTTCTGTAAATTTATTACGAGAATATAATCAGTCTCTATTTCCAATGTATTTTATAATAATTATATTCATTGATTCTGAAATTGTTGTTTACAGTTTCTTCTCGTTTGCATGATTTAACTTTTAGGTACGTATTTAATTTAATATTTGTATAGTAAAAGTAGATATTTTAGTATATACGTATCAAAATGAGACAGCCATAAGAATATGAAATATGTCAATATCATATAGATGTAAAATACATAAATCAATCGGCTTCAAAAAATTAAAGCGCTTGCTGACGCCATATTAGATTGAGGTATAACATCCCTAGTCAATAAACAAGGCTGTTATTGTCCATAATTAAACTATTTTCAGTCAGAACGCAGTAATAATAGGATCTTTGACTTATTGTTGTTGCCTGATTTAATGTATCGATAAAAAAAACAAGCACATCTCTTCTTTACTGAATAATATAACCTTACTTACGTAACAACTTTATGTAAAAGTAATATGGTGGCTAACGTTTTCACTCGAAAATTTGATATGGTATTTTATTGGTGCCAATCTATTTTATTTTGAAAAAATATTAAATAAGAAGTCTGATTATGGCTCGAACAAAAAAGTGACGATTACTTTAAAAATAGTATTACATTGTCTTACGTTAGTTTGAGTAGTTCACGTACGCCATTGTTGATCAGAGATTTTGATAAACTTGAGGATTTAAGCATTAAATAGTCTATATTTAATAATGCCAAGATGTACTTATAAATAAGTTGCTGTGAAATATTTATTTTTAAATAGATGAGAATTCTATGATTATAAGAAAAAAAATCAAAACGGAGTATATAGTTCCACATCTGTCTATCTATAATTAGTAACATGAGGCGTATAAAGTCAAAGGCGGTTAATTGAAGAAGTGGTAAAAATTTGAAAAAAAAAATGGCAACACTGTACTTTACATATTAATTTTTCCGTCATTAATTTGTTTCCATTTCCATTCACAGATGATGATTATAAAATATTAACTAAGATTACCTATTGCTACAATTAAAATTTATCAGTTCCTTTTATCAATGACTCCATTGTAGCTTATATCTACTTTGCGGGGCTTGATTTTATACGTCTTAAATATTACTGAGACCACTTTCACATTCAACATCCGACCGGGAACAAGTTTCATTTGTCCTGCACTCGCCATTTGCTTGTGTAGTTTATCATATAGGTTTATATACAGGCATTCATAAACGAACTACCTGCAAAAACTTAGATATACTTATAATCTATCTTGTCGGCGTGATGACGAAAATACCTCTCCTCGATTAAACCGCAATAGCAGTTTCCCGAGGAAAGCCCTACTACATGTAATTTTTCTTTTGTAACAAATAAAAAAGGTGACGTGTTTGGATGCCAGAACTGTTTTAAGGCACAAATATTTCTCATCTAATTTTGTAAAGTTTGTAATGAAATAACTTTTAAGTAATACAGTTACTTAATATAATAAGTGTACTTAGTATGATGTTTTAAACTCGCTTCTAATTACAAAACTAAGGATTATACATTGTAAAGCACACAAACATGAAACAATGAATAAAAATTGTCAAATTATAATATAATAGAACACCGATTCTATAATATAATAAGTGTATTTAGTATGACGTTTTGAACTCGCTTCTAATTACCGACTACTTACAAAACTAAGGTTTATACAGTAAAAATCACACAAACATGAAACTATGAATAAAAATCGTACAAATTATAATATAATAGAACACCGATTCTAAATGCTGTTCTACACGTGGTGTATAGGGGCCAAGCAAGGAATATTTCAGTTCTCATACATTAATAAGTCAGTAGTGACAATCTATTTTATGTGTTATAAAAATGAATATAGTTTAAATTATTTTTATTATGTTACATGTTAAACTGAAAAATTGGGTATTGAAATATAGGTGATTTTACAAAGGCCATTCCACTCCGTAAACTTCGTAGGCATTCGCGATACACGTGTGCAACAATATGAACGCCGAGACGGTTTCTGGAAATATGCACTTCTCTCGATTTATCTCAATTATAACCATTGATATAAAAATTAAATTAGCACACACTTACTCGTCGAGAACTTTATTTTAAATTGGCATATCAGTAATGATAAAAGTCCCTAAATTAAATAAAGAGAAAAAAAAACTAACGAACTTATATCATATTTTCTTACAAACTTTGCTTTTCTGTACACAGGTGTTATAATATACCTACTTGCTTACTTATTATAATTTTATAGAGCGGACTGTATGTAATAGTTAAAAATAGTTAAAGTATACATGAAACGTGAACATGTGCAACATTAAACATAGTAACTTTTTATTTAGTTTTATTTCAATATTTACCAGATTACCATTAATAATAGCTAAATAATATATCAGTAAATTGATTTATTAACCATTATAAATTATATTTTTATAAATAAACAATACACGTGTTTTGTGAACAAACGAATATTCCGTAATAAGATTTATCGTTGATCATTGAAAATACATCCGTTAACATTTTCATACGGACGGAAGGAAAGAAAGAAGGAACAAAGCGGTATTTCAATTTAGGCTTAGCGTTTATTTAAACAAATTTGATAACCTCAACTCGCCGAGTACTAAATGCAATCATAACCCTCTGACAGCTCGATTTGCAATATAACTCGACGCTATATATGTCGCAATGTCTCACATCAGATCTTTTCAGAACGTGGTCTTGGATAAGTTATGAATTGACAAACCAGTATTCATATTATCACGCAACTGGATAACGAAATGCAGTTTCTTAGTAAAAGTAATTTATTCGTACATATAAAGATAAAAGTGAAAAACTCACTATTAAAGAGAAAAGGTTTACAGTTCTCTGTTATTATATAGTCTTCTAGATATTATGCTTTTGTCGCTCATTGTATTCGCGTCGATGTCCAGAATAGAACTGCCATCGGTCGTACCGTGGCTGATTTATGACTGCTAAAAACGGGGTCAAAATCTCTAGAATGCATTTAAAACATAATTTATTAGTGACCCGCCTCGCCTGGTGTCATAAATTTCTGAACGATTTAGTTTCACACTTTCAAACGTGACACTTCACTTCATATAAACAGATTCTTTTTATCTATACATATAATAAAAATGAAGTGTCTGTATGTAGTATCAAAATAATGACTTTTTACTGATTGGATATGAACGTATACACGATACTGAAAACAAAAACACAATTTTTGTCTGTCTGTCTGTCTGTTTGTTCCGAGTAATCTCCGAAAGGGCTGGACCGATTTTGACAGAAATTTCACTGACGGATAGTTTAAATTACAGTGGGTGACATAGGCTACTTTATTTTAGACTAGCTGTCATCCGTGGCTTCGTCTGTAGTACTATCTCCAAAACGATTGGACCTATTTTCATGGGACTTTCACTGACAGATAGCTAACGTTATAAAAAGTAATTAAAGCTTTTTTATTCTGGACTAGCTTTTACCAATGGCTTTGTTTGCAGAACTATCTCCAAAACGTTTGAACCATTTTCACGGAACTTTCATTCCCAGATAGCTGATCTTATAGGAAGTAATTTAAAATTATAAAAAAAAAACGCGTGCAGCTCCGGACATTGAAATTGATATCTTCTAACATAATAATTTTTGATCTACATCAAATGCCCTACGTAACTAAAAATTGCATAAAGGTTAATACTAAATGGATCAAAATAACGTCGTAAATAACCAACCATTTTTTAATAATACTTCAAAGATACAAATAATTACTGTGAGTTTTATATTTAGAATAGAGATATAAGCAGGAGCAGGAAATAAGTATTTAAGATGTACATTTCCGTACTATGATAATTTGACGTATCTCATAAGATTTGACCAGCGTTAACAAAGTAAGGATCCAGAAACTCCTTATTGCAACTTCATTATTATAGATCGACTTGTCACTATTTTTTACGTAAATATAAACCATAATATATTAAACATATGAACCTATTGAAAAAAAATTAAATCCACTACTATTTAACCGAAAGACTCAAAAAGCAACTTGGTTTTGTAATTTTATTTTACAATTTTTAGGAACACTTACAGCTAAATTAACGTTATAAAACAAAGAATAGGTTATATTATGTATACTATAATATGATAAGATAATATACTTTTTTTTTCTGTTTTGTAGTACAAGGTAATATTGATATGCATTCGTGGCATCGTGTATTTATAATTACTACGACTGATTGGATATAATTTTTTCGTGCTTTCTAATAAAATTGGTTTGTTTCCTAAATGATGAGGAATCAAAACATTTACTTTTTTACGTAATATTTATTTACTTGCTTTATCTACTGGCTTACAAAAGATATAGATTAGACTTAGACTCACCTTATATAATTAATGTATGAATGCATATTGTAATATTTATGATTTTTAATTCCAAATATGTCTGTAATGATTCTTTTGAGATCGTATATTAATGTTCCGTTATTTATTCATCGGAAAATAAACATTTTTTTAAATTTCAGAGAATATTTCCAATATGGAATTAGAAAGTGTTTTCTCATCTAAAATTACACGAAGTCAAAATCAACAAAAGAATGACCTTTATGATCTTTTGAACATATCACCAGCGAATCCCATAAAATTGTCTAATGCAAAAGACGAAACATATGATTTTCCTCATAAAACTGAAAAACATTATGTATCACAGAAGAAATCTGGACTGAAAGTCAAGACTGTTGGTGAAATTAGAAAATTGTTTGAACAAGACGTATATTCTTATTTGCCAAATGAAATTGAAAACCAACAGAATATTTTACTTCGAAAAATAAGAGAAGGGTATATCAATGACGAAACTACACGTGAACTGGCATTAAATATATTAAATACTGATAAACCTATATCTAGGTCTACGTGGCAAATGTTGGCTAAAATAAATCCAAAGCGTTATAACTATAATGAACAATCAGTGTTGTTGGAA
Source organism: Antheraea assamensis (assembly GCA_035772565.1). Taxonomy (NCBI): domain Eukaryota; kingdom Metazoa; phylum Arthropoda; class Insecta; order Lepidoptera; family Saturniidae; genus Antheraea; species Antheraea assamensis. The sequence goes on along the minus strand of JAQQSE010000026.1, from coordinate 1,149,099 downwards.
GGAAGATATATTCGAGTTAACGGAAGTAAAGGGGGCGACAAAAAATTTATTTGCCAGTATGATTTATGTAACTATAAGATAAATAAAAAAATTACTAAGAAAAATAGTCAATTGTACAAAAGAAATGCATTGCTAAAAAAATCCTTATCTATTAAGTTTAAACCGGGACCACTTAGAAAAAAACCATATCTCGATGAGTCACACCAGAAATATTATATTGGTAAAACACAGTTAATTAATATTCCAAAAGCTGGATTAGACATCTGTCCTTTGTATGGCGTAGGGTTAGAATATAACATGACTAAATTTATAAATAGTTTTAGAAGTTCAAATGGTGTTATTTCGAAAAAATGGGCAGAATTTGCAGTTTCGATGCTAGGAGTTGTTAAAAATCGTTCTGTTATTCAAGTTGATACAAATAGTTGCATAAACTTTGACCTCGCATATAAATACCACCAGAACAGAATACTAATGCGTTGTGGTATTGATAATTCATTAGAGACTAAATCAAGACAAGATGATGAAACCTTAAAAAGCAGTGAAAAAGGAATGGTAAATATATCAGAAATAGAAGACATTATGCAAAAGATGTTAGATTGTGTTGAAATTAGTTTAAAACAAGATAGCATGTATACTAATGAAGAAGAGATAAAAAGTATTACTGAGGAGCATCCACTGAATATCATACACCATAAAGATAAGCAGAAAAGAAAATACTGCGAATTAGATAGGCTAGATGTTACAGTGATTCAGATTCCTGAAGATACTTCCAACAATGAACGACGAATTTGTCATAAAGCGTTTTGTAATTTAGGTTGTATTTGTGCTTCCTTGGAATGCACCCAAATGATAAGAAACCACTGCGGTCTTACAGAATGTATGTTTACATGTAAATGTGATTTTTTGAAATATAAACACCTGAATTCATTACCAAATTCATGCTCGGATTTATTACCAGGTTTATTAAATTTAGACACGGAAATCAATTTGAAATTAGCTAAAGAGGAACAAAAATTTCATCAAACTGTTGTAGTGGCTGGAGAAAAAAGCATTTTATTAAAGGCACTGAAACGAAATTGGAAAGCATCGAAAAAATACGGTGATTTCTATAAAAACGTTAATTTAAAAAATCCTGTTGAAAGTAACCAAGTATTATCTATTGTTGCACTTAAAATTGATGTAAAAAATATAGAACCATGGTGTATGATCCATAAATTATACAAATGCTTCTGCAAAGGAAAATTTAAAACAACTTCTGTTTGTGAAAATATCAATGATAGCAGTATTAATAATAATAAAGTAGCCGTGGTTAATAATGAGAATTGTAACGCTGAAATCACTTTAGATAACAATAAAAATACTAATCTACCTGTTTTGCGCCCAAGATGCAAACGGAAACACAGTGATAAATTAGACCAAGAACCCAGTACAATTATTGAACACAAAACATTTGATACCTCCGAGTGCGATATCAAAAGTTATTGTGCCAGAATCGATCCATATAGAGGAAGGAAATACAGTAATAATTATTATAAAATTACTAACAATAAGATTTTAGAAATGGAAAAAAATGATAAAAATTTACTTAAGAGGATGAAAGCTATCATAACCAGTGTAGAAGTTAATGACGAATGTGATATTACGAGCAAAATAACTGATAAGGAACCTGAATCATTAGAAAATATTTTGAACACTAAATCTGTGGAGAAGACTAATTCTAATTTATTACATAAAACAAATTTGGCTACATGGCTTGAGGCTAGTTACAAATTCTATAAAACTAGAAACGAACGTGGAAAATTAATATTGAATGCACCGAAACCAGGTAAATTAGCGTTATATCCTTGGAGTTTTATTTTAAAACGATATAAGGAACGAAAGAATATGTTTTTAGTCACAAAACAAAAACCATATCGTATATTCATGGCAATAAGTATGGCAGATGAAATTGTTAAAGAATGTATATTCATTGACGATATCCGATTTAGTGACCTGCATAAGTTTCCGTTAACAGTAAGGAACTTGCTTACCAATGTTACGAATTTAGAAAATGTTTTTTACATTATGTATGGATACCCAAATAGTTGGGAATTAATTGGTTCAGTAACAAAACTCAGTGAACCGCTTGATTCAAATAAAACAGCTCCTATAACTGATCCTGAATCCTCTTCATCACCTCAATCAGATTCGAGGGAAAATTTCTTTATAGCAAGAAATATATGCGAAATACAGTCAGATGAAGTTACAGATAATAAACGTTCGTTTTCATCGTCATCTTCAGTAATTTCCATTCACGATAATGATAATACCGAAAATATAGGCGATTTAATGTTAAATGAAAGCATTTATAAATGTTTGGGAAAAGATAACACGAATATGTGCTTAAATAAATCACAAACATCTAAATGGTTTATCATGAATGTTGAAAATGATTTTACTGAAATTCAATTTCATGAGAGAGGATTTTTTGTCAAGCAGGACAGTATATTAAAGGCTATTAGTGTTGCTAGAAAAACAGGAAAAACTGTTAGACTGTCAACGAAAAAATGTGCCAGTAAATCATTTTCTCCACAATTTGGCATATATGCAATTCCGGACTCTAAAGGTAGTTACGTGTTCGTGGGTCCGTATGAAATAAACGAGACTTTGGGAATAGAAACAATTAAGACAACTTTAGATTTGGACACAAATAAAAGGACTCGTGGAATTTGGATCATAACAGATAAATTAGATAACAGGAAAGTTATAGATAATCCATTATCGTTCATGCCTCCAAATAAAATTGATTATAATGTGATGGTTCCTATAGACACTGATTTAAAAATCAATAATATAAAATTGGACAAATCTGATAACAAAAATAATAAAACACAAAATCCCTCAACTTCAGTGAAACCCATTAAACCTATTACAATCCGTAAAACAAATGGATTCTATCATTTAGCTCCGAATGGAGCTCTGAAAAAAATACCATTACAAAATCTCAAAAAGGGTGAAAAATCTTCATTAGAGACTAATACAGAAAATCGGAATTCACTTTTACTTAATAACTCTAGTTCCACATTGAACAACTTAGGAGATGATTTTGATAAACGAGATAAGAAGGAACTGAATTCCTTGACAACAAATCTAAGTTCTGCACCAAAAGATAAACTCGAAACGCATAAACCGAAAGCAGGCATGTTGATTTTAAAACCTCATGAAATAAACAAAAGAGTGATGTATGCTAATTTAAATAGAAATAATCCAAATGCATTAGGTAATATTCAAATTGAAAATAATAACATCACATCAAGGGAATCGACAACTGATATGGATGTAGAAAATTTTCTTTCAACTGCATTACCATATGACAAAGAAGAACGTAGTACTATCGTCATATCGGATGATTCCGAATCCAACACGGACGAAGATTTCTCTTGTGATAGAAAGGAAAGCGACGTGTGGATACAATGCACGAATATTAAAAATGTTGGTTGGATTAAAGGGAAAAGGAATGACCATGATTTGTTGAGTTTTGAATGTCCTGGATTTAAACCATCAGTATTTTATCATGAAGAAGAAGCCTTTAGGAAAATAAACCAGTAAGTATGCTTTAAGTTCTAAGCATAGTTTTTAATACTCATGATGTTATACTGAGTATACATTGCTGGTCTTGTAATTACAAACGAGTATGAGTTTTAATTTAAGTATAGATTAACTTGAAGTTTTACTTATTAAATAGTGGTACTTATTTATCTTTACATCCGCACCATGAAATTATGTCACTTTTGGAAATGTCATACAACAGTTTATGTAATAGTTAGTATAAAAGTATTCCATAAAATAAATTCACTGTGATAAACGATTAATTAGTAGCAAAAAAAATTTATGGGTATAAAGATGCAAGCAGTAAATGAAGCCATTACGTTATGAATCCTTGGTTGTCGGTTACAACTTTACAGTTACGTTGCATAAATTCTGTGAGTTTTTCCCCATTTTCCTAGAAATGTTCATCTCGAACTTTCTACCTATATGTCATAAACTCCATTGACACTAGTGATATGTTTATCGGACGATTTTTTCTTTGGATATAAATAGGGATTATATGCAATTCCAATTACTGTAATTTCTTAAATATGGTTTAAACCTGGTTTGTTCATTAGTTATTATACGGTTGAAGTAATCAGGTAACTAATAAATTGTCATTAGAAATGGAATTAGTGTCTCCTTTAATACACGTTACTACTAGAACAAACCTTCATCGTTTTTCACATAACTAGTAACGCATCCTGAAAATTATAATATTTGTTAAGTGCCATCTTTGACATACAGTATACTTCTCATATTTATATCTCGTTCATTGGATGACCTGCATATCATATACCATGGAAATTCATCACATGTTTTTACTTCTACCCCAAAATGTTCTATTCCATTGGTGACCTGCTCAATTATAATGTTTTATAGTAAAAGCTCCATTTTGAGATCTTATTAACATATTAAACTAACAAAAAAATTAATCGGCAATCAATTCCTGTCTTTAATAAATCATAAAACATGTGTAGGCAAAACTTAAGATTCGTTAAAATTATGTCCTCTCGCAGTTGATGTTCGTTCTCGCTGCCTGAAAGTCAAATTACGATGACGTTAAAGGGATGAACAATACTATTTTTTTTCTTTATATTGTTACAGAAGTTTCTAAAACTCAGTTTTAGTCAGGCTATAGAAAAGACTATCAACCCTGAAAATATACTCCAGTAATTCGGCATCGTAACAATGATTGTACATTCCCTGATATCGTCCAAGTTTTTTCTCATAAATGCTCTTATTGAAATGCTTCTGCATATACCATATTTCTATGTAATTCTCTGAGTAGATACCCCCTTTGCACTACTCGCTTTGCCCAAGAGCACGTTTTTCACATCAGAAATTGTAACCTCAAAGGCTTAAAAAATGTCGGTACTGGTTTATCATTTTGAAGTGAAATAATACCGGAATAATGTAATATTAATTACAATATGATAAATGTACTAGCTTTTAACTAATCAAAAGACAAAAAATGTGTATTTTTTTAACAAATCCCAGATTTTGGTTCTGTTTTCTCACTTACACCATGTGTCAACTCTAGTGCTCGAACGCGACCCGCTTCGTTCGACAGTATACAAAAACTTAGCTACATTAGGCTATTCCCCCCTAAATAATATAACAATTTTTATTCCTGTAAGGTAGAAGAATGTGATGGTTTTTGTTTTCAGGGTTTTAGCGAGAAAGATCTATATACCTAAACATATCAGCCTGAATTGGGAAGTAATTGAGTCCGCAAAGAAACTTAAGAACAAACAAATGTTGGATGTTAATTGTTTGAATTCAGGATATGTAAGTATAAGAGAAAAAAAATAAGTATTTCATTTCTTAAGGGAAATGTGTGGTTTTATGAAACCACGACGCAAGTGAACCTATTTTTGAAACCGTAGTATTTTAAAAACTGAGCACAATAGTTGTTTAAATCATTTTGAATTGAGCCACGGGCACGCTATAGTCGCCTTGGCAGATCTGCCGAGTGACTTTCACTTTACGTTCACTCCGCGCCCGGCTGTATTGCGGCATGCGATAGATGGACAATAAAAATTTGAGGCGATGTAAAAAAACGTATCACTTTAATAAAGATCTGAAAAGGAATCAAATATTACCTCCGAACATTCATCAATTTATTACATATATTTTATATATACAATAAATGGAATTGCGTAGAATTATAGTAATTTTATGATATCAAAATCAGTCAATCAATATCAGTGTCAATTAATTTTAATAATGCATGCTTTGATTCGATTTAGCACATTTTACTGTGTATGTAGTATTTTTATTTATTATGTAGGCCTTAACGGAAAGAGGACTGCAACCTATTTTAAAATCGGTGAAGAGAACAGTTTGTAAAAGCAAAATGAGAACATATTCGCACACTGAACATTCTCCTAAAGGCAACACGGATGAAATCAACCAGTCAACGTCAACGTCAACGTCAACAAATGAGGTATCATAAAATTTTGTTGTTTATTTTTTTTTTTCGCTCTCACTACACTGTTGGCTTGTTAAGGCCGCTACAGTTTCATCGGACTACAGTAGTTTATTTACATCAATATATTTGGTACATAATAGTGAAAAAGTGGTTATTATATCTGAAATCATATAAATAAATACTGTTAAAATTCTTGTTTCGTATATTGAGTTTTGCTTAAAATTTGTGGAAATATATGTTTGATGAAGATTCAGATTCTTCTTCCACGCGCCGATTCCGATCCATACAAAAAAAAAAAAACAATTAAACAATATTATTTCCAAGCTTAACCTGTTACACTGTACAACGAATTTTTAAGAGTGGTGGTATTTTTAAGCTGTAAGATAAACCTAGAAAGATGCATCCCAGTTATATTATAAACGATATACTTTGTGGTGTGTGTGTGTGTTTGTGTGTGTGTGTGATGGTGTTTGTTACTCTTTCACGCATAACTAACAAACTAATGTATGGATTTTATGTATGGAGCTTGGCGGACGTTATCCTGCCATTATAATAAAATTAGAATCAGACCGCAGCGCCACCTACCGGGTCCAATTGTGAATCTAAACCATTCTTGAATCCAATCCGGGGTTGAAATTCGCCCCTCGAGTTTACTAGCCTCCTGTACCAAGGACTGTCTATAGATATTTATTTCCAAATGAATTTACTCTGAAATGTTTTGTTTTAGACATCAGTTATGATACAAGATTTAGAGGATGAGAGTGTATACCTTGAAAATAAAGGACTCATGCTTTGGAATGAGGCTGTTGCTAATAAAAGTAACATAATGTCATCACTTACATCAGTTTCCGAGGAGGTGAAACAAGAAATGACAGATACCCTGAAGAACATTGTAATTATGAATGAAGAATAACCCGTGGCTATGTATGACAGTATGTTTTTTTTATAGTTCTCTATAATGATTTTGTGGATCTGTGATTGATTTGTGGTTTTAACAGATTCTTCGATGATTGTAAGTAAAACGTATAATTATCAAAAGCAGGCAGTATTAATTGAAGAAACTGAATAAACAAGAAGAAGAAGAAGAAAGAAATAGAAAAAGCTGACTTTCTCTATCTCTGATTTAGAACGTGGTATCATCAAAAAGTTGGGATATTTTGTGGTAATTTGATTTCTTTTTTTATTTTAGCTTATTGTGATATACAAAGATTATGTCATGAAAGTTGAATAAGTAGAAAGTGCCAAAATTCTATTTATATCAAATTCAAGGTCATCAATATACAGAGCATATAAAGACCGAGATAAAATTCCTATATTTATATATGTAATTCCTAAGTCACGATATAAAAAATATAAATGTAAATACAGTTTGAAAAAGAGTCCAATATATACTATATACTACCAATTGTGTTAAAGCGTGTTGTTAATTATCCAAAAATGATATATTCGACTTTAAATTTTATAATAAATCTGTGATATTATAGGTTTAGTTGTTGTACATAGGTACTTTTATAATTTTCGTTATAGTTATAAATAAATTTAGCTATCGTTTCGTAATTATTTTTGCAATAATCGTTATATTTTCTTACATTTGTTCTGTATTTCGTTAACGTTTTATTCACAACAAATATTACAAACCTAATGGCTAGAAATTCATTTAAATTATACTAATTTATATATTTAATTAGTGTACTATATCTGTGCAACCCGATTATATGCAAGTTTAAGAATACTAATACCTACTTTATAGTCTTATTATATAAATCAAGTACTCACCTACACATTATATTGAAAAATAAAGAAAATAACCTAGTCAAATTGAAATATGGATTTTTTTTATACGATGCACATTACATAAACATTACAAAGTACATTTATGTAATCATACGTTTAATTTGATTGTTACAACAAATTAAAAGAAAATTGCATTTAAGTGCCAATATAGTATTGGTGTGAAATAAACCTTTTTTTTTTCCAAGTGACCTGCACTATTAGCCTGGCAGGGCCTTTACAGTTTTACCGGACTACAGTGCTAGTGAAATAAAGCAGTTATCAAATGATTGCACATAACGATTTGAATACTTCATATTTTTAAAGTAATCCGTAAAAGAGTTGCTTTTTTTATCGAAATGTTTTTAATTCGACGCTGGAAAGGCTAATCGACTAATGAACCATTGACATCTTTGCACGTAAGCCAATTAGCTAATTTATCGTTCTAAATACGCTTTTATATAGTTATGCGTCGTATTTTAAATCATAAAACACTTCTGAACAAATTTTTCATATTGTTATATCGCTCGATATCGATAATTTTTTTTTGAACCTGGCAATAATTAAAGATTTATTTGTAGGACAAAATCCAAGAGTAATTCTATAAATATTGTATTAATTCTTTATTTTAAAACGTTTGTAAATTAACATTATATGTATTCAATACTGTGACATCATTTCATAATTGATCGCTGTCGAGCATACATTTTTAATGCTGATTAATTTTGTAAAATAAATAACACAAGATTCAATTAATGAGTTAACTTCGAATTGTACATCACATAATACAATAATATTTTAAAAGAGTCTAAGAATTAAGTTTTACAACACTTAATGGTTATAATAAAATTTAAAGAATATGAAGGCTGATAGTAATAAGTATTGTAGCGCTGTATACACAAATCCTGTGTAGGTGGTACTTAGTCCATTACCTATTTCGTTTAGCAACGGATTAATACCAATAATTGTCAGTACCTACCTTATTTCATTGTAATTATATAGCCGTATCGACATTTTCAAGTAACTGAGGAGGGCTAATTACATGTAATTATACCCATAACAAACTTGTTTTTTTTTTCTTCCTTTTTGAAACCTCACTCCTTACGAACATAAAATTAAATATGTGTGGCAATATTATTTTATATAATAATTCGTTCGTGTGAAAATGGTTCTGTTGTTCCATGTTAACTATTCGTTTTATTTGGAATAGTTGTGGGCTGATTTTTTATTGTAATTTTGTTACTATTATTTAATCATATGAAACCTTTTAACTTTTTAAATTGTCTCTGTTAATGTTATAATGATTGATTAGTTCTTTACACAAATGCTTATCTTGCCCAGATAACACTTTAAAATGTTCTCTATCCAGTTAAAATATCGTTATTTTCGACTTAGTTGTTTCGGAGATTAGCCGGAATAAACAGACACTTCAATTTAATTATATATTATGGACATATACTCGTATAGATTAAATTTTTTGCTAATTTCTTACTTATCTATAGCTTCGTTTGATAATAATGTATGTAATGTAGATGAAAGAATGTTTTAAATTGGTTGAGCATTTTTTGAATTCAACCATTACACGCAAAAAATTAATTCTTTCTCTTTATGAAAGTATCATAGGGACTGATAATTTTAAAAAGAACATTTTCAGGATAAATAACTTAAGGAACCCTTCAAACGTAATCAAAAACCTAGTTAAACCCTTCTTCAGAGGTGATGATGTTTAGTTATACAGTCATTAGACACGTGGTTCAGTTTTATAATATGTATTTGTGAAATGAAAAGTTTTCTTTTTTCGAACTGACTACACTGTTGACCTGGCAAGACCTCTACAGTTTCAGCGGACTACCAAGGGGAGCGCTTATAAGGCACTCATCTGATTTTATACAGGCAACCAGCACAAGGGCGCATGGCGCGCCTCGGCTTGGACTGTAACCGAATATCCCGAGTCTAACTAAGTTAGCTAAACTAAGCAAACTGTTATTTCATACATATATGAATTCATCAAACATACACGTGTACCAAGCATGTACGTTTCACGAACTTATGCATGTATCTTGAATCTGACTACTTTTTTTTATTAACGTTGGGAAATCCCTTAGGAACGCGCCACCTCCTTCCACCGGCTCTTCTTTGGCGGAGAAGACCGCTAAGAGCGTCCAGCTCTCGGGCCCTCTCCGCCACCTCCTTCTGCGAGATGACGACCTCGCAGAAGGAGGCCATCACTTGCTATGCCTCTTCGCTGCCAAACATGGCCGAAACCACACTCGGTAGCGATAAGTCCGGCCCTACCGCCGCAGCCAGAATGCGGCGCTGTCCCTCCCACGCAGCACACACAGACAGAATATGCTGTGAAATGTCTGACGGTTAGTTAACAATTCCGAATTCAAGTTTTTCTGGTATTTAGATTTGTATATTTTTGTTTGGAATTTAGTGATACATTTGTTTTCGCATCATTTGATTTTTCTTTGAAATCGTTCTTTTTACAAAATGGAAAACTAATAACCACTCGAAGTAACTCGAACTAACATATCGGAAATCTACAGTAACAGAAAGCACGGTACGTTTTTTGTTCCAACATTTTGGTTCTGGAAATATTTACCTACGGAATAAACTCCGCGTAAGGCCGGAGACCCTAGTTGACAATTAAGAATTAAAGATGATCGTAGAAGCGGATCCATTGCCTACCACGTTAGAGCTAGCAAAAGGCTTCTAAGGGAGTGATAAAACAATTTTTATTCGCCAAAAACCAATTCAAAAAGCTCGTGAAATAATAAATGTACATCGACTGGTAACGGAACGCGATTCGTCCAGGTGGGCCACCATGATGAAAGTTACACTTGGTGTATGTTGCCAACAGTCCACTCGGACACAACATAAATAACAACGCGCACTTGCATTTACTTGATGTTGCTCGTCCTTAATGCTGAAAAATTTTACCTTTAGTGTAGCGCCATTCCTTCTCAACAAATAAATAAACGATAAAACCTAATATAAGTGAATTCAATAGTTCGCTAAAATTATATTTGCGTAATAATAAATTGCCTATTGTAATCCAAAATAATTTTCATTAAAGGTCGAAATAGCCACATAACAAAAACTACACCTTGCTATGTGATTATAAAGGGCAAAACTATAGAGAAGTTGAGTCTAGATAAAACAGGCTCTCAAAATGCAGCTGCTGGAACACGCTTACTTGAGGATATTGTTAAGTTAGCCAGTCTATACAAAAAAGCCCTGCTATCAGGTTATGCTTTTATCAAGATCACAGCTCTAACCAAAAGCTCGGGTTCACTGTAGGGATTCGAACCTACGTTAGTTGACACAGTGCCCGAACACATTACCACCGAGCTATTATTTCTTACGTGTCATCTCTGTAGTACTTGCCGAGGAGTGCAAACCTTTTGTTTTGTTTTTTTTTTGCACACATTAAATCTAGAAAAGTTCGAGAAGTTGTTTTATTTCATTATATTACAAAACCTACGGTCTTGTAGTACCTATTTGTTTTGGAACTGACTAACGCTACTGGCCTGACGGGCCTTCGCAGTCTCACCGGACTAGTACTCTTAGTACCACTACTAACATTTACTATAGACCATGCGCAGCCTTAATCTGCCTTTGTTCATTGTAAACATGAAAACTTCTATTCCTAGATATTATCTTGCGTATTATTTTACAGGTTTTAGGTGATTTACAGTGTTTTAATTGAACTCGAATGGCTAAGTACTTATGAAGCATTTTCTATGAGAAACTTGTACATATCGTATACGCCTTAAATTAAATACTAAACATATCCAATTAAATTAGACTGTAAAATAAAGTGAATAGGTGTAAAAAAAAACAAGCCATCTTTTAACTATGTACTTTTATATTGATTTAAAATATTTTTCTTGTATATACTTTGATAACCCTGACGTTATATTAATTCACGACATATTGTTTCAAATTCAAATAATTATTTCATTGGTTATGTATGAAACATTTCTTACCATTTAATTATAAAATATACAAATAAACTTGTCATATATATACAAAAAAAATCTGTGCAGTAAGTTGCATGCACAATACACATTATAGTTTCACGTATGTAAACATTTGTTAAATCTATTTCAAACATTCATAAAAATAAATACAGGAATATATTATTTAAGCATCTATATAAAAATAAAGGATGGACATTATAGTAGCATTTTACAAGTTACAAATTGTTATACATTTTGAATAGATAAATTCTGCATAAGCTTTTGCTTATATTATTATGGAATTGATCAACATAGTAGCCAAATTTTATATTTCCACGCTAAATGTGTATATATTTTTTGACGATTTCCGCTATACATTTTATAATAACTAGTATTAGGTTTATTATTGCTGAAACACTTTTTCTAAAACGAATAAGATTCGTTTTATCTTTTTTTTTTGCTTTTTTGAATCTACTTTGAAATACATTTTGTTATTATTAAATAACTATTATATCTTATAATATCTTCTAAATAGGTTAGGGTCTAGTGGTCAGCATGGCTGACGACAAATCTTGCTAGGGCCAACTAATTTTGTAATTTACTTGGTCTCGTTAGAACTTGACCAATTAGTTTGTTAAAAAAATGTAACGTAAACAAATTTAAAAAATCTATTCTGGTTTATTGACGTCACGAACGCCTAGGCGTTCTAATTTAATTTATTTTCCTTTGTTTTTAATTTCGGTCAGTTGTCGAGGAACGTCTTATGTTATTTCGTTGCGGAATAACGAACTCTGTTTGTCGAGGCGACGTGAAAGGATTGGTGGAGGCGAAGGTCGCCGTCGCAGATGCTTGTCTACGTGTTCCGCTGCTCGAACCCCTGTTGATTAAATTTAAAATTGAAAATAAATTTGCATTATTAGACTATGACCACCACTAAATGCGGAATTTTTCGTAGTAGTTTTTAGGCTACTTATTTTTTGGAATCCATTGACACTTTGTAATTTTTTTTAATTAAAAGTTTGTGTAATGCATAGTGACCCAGGCGGGTATCAGCTAATATCGTATAGTTATAGGGAGCTAACGACTTGCTCTTATGTTGAAAAAGGAGTTCCGATCGAGCCGTGGTTGAGTACGGACGTATTCATCCATAGCTCTCTTGGCGCTGTTGCGATCTCCGTGCGAACGAGATAGCAGTGAGTTCTTATTATTATTAATTGTGCTTCTTGCAGAGCCCGCTTGCCGTGCAGCGCTGTTGTCGGCGTCATCTGTTGTTAGTTTGTGCTGTAGATAGACACGTCTACAGAAAGTCAATCAATCGGCCGAGGTTTCGGTCGATACGTTCTTTTCAGAACGCACACTCAGTGAGCGTCACCTGGCACACTGAGTGTTGTACACTTCGGTGATTAAACCGTACCTTTCGGTACGCGACGGGACTGCGAAAAAACTTCGTTGCAGAGCGTCTGAAGAGAGAAGAGAAGAGGGAAGTGTCAGGGACCTCCCCCTAGGCCTTGTAGGTTCTTCTGTGCGGCATTGCACTTCGCCCACAGCTCTCTTGGTCCGGACTCGGGATAGTCCCGTAGTTTTCCGTTGGCGCGCCCCCCTGCCCCTCAGGCAGGGAGGTTTGACATGTCTTCCCCCGCCCCCATTGCAGGCCCCGGTATGGCTGTTAGTATCTCTCTAGAACAGTTTAACTTCTTCCAGGATCTCGCTAGGCGCGCCGGTATTAACGAACCGCGCATTTTATCAGAGCCAGTTAGTAACGTCGTTGTCTCGCCCCGCGTGGCGACCGCCAATTCATTCGCCGCGTTAGACTCGCCGCGTTCGCCGGAAAACGCGTTAGATAGGATTAGCCTAGTCGCGCCAATCCCGTGCTCCAGCTCGGATGCCGAATCCGACATGGAGCTCGATAGTTTCGTCGCCCCAGCCTCCGACGGCTTCACCGTCGTGAGCAGAAAGCGCGTCCGCACGCCGCCGATCCCCGCCGCGTCGCGCGCGTCAGATTCAGAGTCGGGTTCCGGACACCCGGCTCTGAAAACTATTAGAGTAGATGGCGCCCGGGTGCCCGCGAAAAAGACGGCCAGTCGGTCGCCTCGCTCGGGCAACGTAAGCCCCGCCCCCTCACCAGCCAAAGCTACGGGTTCCGTAGCTGCGGCTAAGAAGCCCTGCACCCCTCCTCCGGTCGTGATCCAGGATAAGTCCTCCTGGCTCGCGATCTCCACGAAGATGAACGAGTCCTCGATTCGTTACACTTCAGCCCTCAATATCTCGCAAGGGATACAAGTGAAGGTTCCCACCTCCACTGACCATCGCCAGCTGACCTCTCTTCTCCGAGAGAGGAAGCTGGCCTACTACACCCACGCGCTCGAAGAGGAGCGCCTCCTTCGCGCCGTTATCAGGCGCGTCCCGGTGGAGCTATCCACCGAGGACATATCCTGCTCCCTTAAGGAGCAAAACTTCCCAGTGCGAGAGGTACATAGAATGTACCATCCCCGCACCAAAGCCCCATATCCTATGGCCCTGGTCATCCTTGACCGTTCCCTGGAAGGGAAGGCCATCTTCACTCTGACCTCCATTTGTGGCCTCACCGGCATCTCCGTGGAGCCGCCACGAAAGTCCCAAGCCCCGTCGCAGTGCCATAACTGCCAGAGTTATGGCCACTCCGCCCGCGGATGTCATCTGCGCCCCAGGTGCGTCAAGTGCCTGGGTGACCACTCCACGAAGGAGTGCGCACGCACTCCTGAGACCCCCGAGCCTCCTAGCTGCGTTCTGTGCGGCAATGCGGGTCACCCTGCGAGCTATCGCGGGTGTCCCCGTGCACCGCGCACGCAACGCCCACGCCAAGGCAGACAAGCCCGTAGGCCTCCGGCTGTCTCCGCCCGCCCTCCGCCTCCACCACTCATGTCCGTGGAGGCCTTCCCGGGCCTGCCGGGCACCTCCCGTGCCCCGGCAGCGCCGGTCCAGGCATCGAGCGTGGCACCTTCTGTGCCGCGCGCCCCCCAGTCCTGGCGGGCCCCTGTGGCCCCCTGGGCTCCCAGGCCTCCTCAACCTCAGGCTTCCAAGCCTCAGGTGCAGGCTCGGCCTGTCGCTCCGAAAGCGTTGCCCGCCCAACCTGCCCAATCATCTCATTTCTTCTCTTTTACTCGGTCGGGCATCGACTGGCTGTCCCAGGTGCTCTTAGAGCATAGTATCGAAGACATCATTGCGTTTAACGAGATAGTTAACGGGAACAGTGATATCGGTCTGCTTAACGCGGTCTCTGTCTTCCCAGGCATTGCCGCGACAATTCAGCGCCTCGCTCGCGAAACAGTAGGAACTAATAATAAATAAAATTCACTCCGCCGAGTAAAATTAAACCACGCGCTCTTTGTCTTTCGTTTTTCAACGCGAGAAGTCTCCGCACGCAACGCGATTTAGTAGCCGATTACTTACGCGATAGGCAGATAGATATATTATTAGTTCAGGAAACGCTCTTAAAGCCGAGCATGAATAATCCGCGAATCGCGAACTATAACTTAGTTAGAAACGACCGTGTCGCCCGCGGAGGTGGCACTCTAATTTATTATAAGCGTTGTCTATATTGCATGCCGATAGACCCGCCCGTTCTCACAAATATGGAAGTGTCAGTGTGCAGGTTAGGAATGACCGGTCACCCCGATATAACGTTAGTTTCCGCATACTTAAAGCCGAGTTTAGAGCTTCTCAGGTCCGACCTGGAGGCTTTGTTCGCGTTAAGTAACACTGTCATCATAGCCGGGGACCTCAACAGTGGGAGCGTCATTTGGAACAGTTCGAGTACTTCCCGCAACGGGGCGACACTCGACAAACTAAGTGGCGATCTCGCTTTTGACGTCATAGCCCCGCCGGAACCCACTCACTATCAGGATCACTGTCGACCGACAGTGTTAGATGTAGCTCTTTTGAAAAATGTCCAGCTTCCGGTGCGACTCATACAAGTCGTACATGAACTGGACTCAGATCACCGCCCCGTTATCTTGCAGCTAGGATCGGACTTCGATATAGATTTTCAGCCCGTGCGCGCAGCTGATTACACGAAATTATGTAGTTATTTAAAAGACAATCCGTCCTCGGAGAGTCTGAATAGAATTCCGGACGTGTTGGTGTCTAAAGCCGACGCGGATCTGGCCATCGATTCCCTGGTCGAACACCTTCAGACCGCCGTCAGGGTGACCTCGAGAGAGGTCAAAGCGGTGAACGATCGCTGCTTCATACTCCCTGACGACGTGAGGGCGTTGATCACGGAAAAGAACGCCGCGACTCGAGCCTGCGACACTTACCCGTCTGTAGATAATCGCGATCGTTTACGTACTTTACGGAAGTTGGTTAGGTCTCGTATTCAAGAAATCCGAGGCGCCAGGTGGGACAGACTCCTGGAGGATATCCAGCCGTCCCACGTGGCGTTTTGGACGTTCACGCGTAAGTTCAAATCAGAGCAGAGTGCATCGATGCCCCCGTTAGACAGAGGTCATGGGTTGCCTCCCGCGTTTGATAGTACAGACAAGGCGGAGTGTCTCGCCGCGAGTTTAGAGGAGCAATGTTCTCCAAACACTGCTAACACTGACCCTGTCCATATCGAATCGATAAAATCCGCGGTAGATAGCTTTCTCGCGTCTCCTCGCGCGGATACCCTAACCCCGGTTACTTTTGACGAAGTGACGGCCGCTATCAAGCGTCTGAAGCTTAGGAAGTCCCCAGGTCCCGATGGAATCAGGAACGAGGTACTGAAGCTCCTTCCTGACTTCATCATAGCTCTTTTGGTATGCATCTTCAATGCTGCCATGTCCCAGGGTCACTTTCCAGCCGTCTGGAAAAAGGCCATAGTGATAGGCATTCACAAACCCGGCAAAAAAGCTACGCTTCCCGCTAGCTATCGCCCTATCAGCTTATTGGATACACTAGGCAAGTTATACGAGCGGCTCCTTCTGAACCGCCTACAGACCACGATAACAAGGTTGAATCTGCTGCCGCCTGAGCAGTTCGGTTTCCGTGCACAACACTCGTGCACGAACCAAGTACACCGCCTCACGGAGTACATATTTTCGAAATTCAATGAAGACCCCCAGCCCCAGGTCAGTCCGGCCAAGCCTAAACCGAAACGAACAATAGCGGTCTTCTTTGACGTCGCCAAGGCCTTCGACAAGGTCTGGCACGACGGGCTAGTCTACAAACTCTTCAAGTCTAGTATTCCGGATAGTTTAGTTCACATCATCCGCGAATTTCTCACAGATAGGACCTTCCGCTATAGAGTGGATGGTGAGTTATCCCAGCCCCACCCGATACGTTCAGGAGTGCCCCAGGGGTCCATCCTCGCGCCCTCCCTCTTCAACCTGTTCATCAGTGACCTACCTCGGTCCCCGGGGTTCGAGGTAGGTTGTTACGCTGATGATACAGTAATCTACGCTTCCGATTGGCGGCCGTCGCATTTAGCTATCCGTATGAATAGGGCCATCGAGGAACTCGGCGAATGGTTTCTTCGATGGCGTATAGAGGTTGATCCCGAGAAAAGCGCTGCGATCTTTTTCGATCCGGTTCAGCGTCCGCGTCCGAGCAATATAGAGTCCCTTAAATTGTATGACACCGAGATTCCTTGGGCCCTTACGGTCAAATATCTCGGTGTCACGTTAGATAGACGCCTCACGTTTAAGCAGCATGCAGTGAGAGTACGAAACAAAGCCGCTATGGTTTTGGGTCGTCTGCATCCGTTATTATGTGCAAAGAGCAAAATGTCCGTCAGACATAAACTCACACTCTACAAAATGTGTATTCGTCCGATTTTGACATATAGCTGTCCCGTTTTCGCGCATATGTCAAAAGCGAACTTTAAGATTTTACAAAAAATACAGAACCGTTTTCTACGAAAGGCGATCGGTGCCCCGTGGTACATCCGGAGAGTCGACCTCCATAGGGACCTGGAGATGCCGTCTATCTGGGAGTACGTTAAAACTCTCACAACTAGTTATTTCGATAGAGCCATGAATCATCCCAATCCGTTAGTGGTATCCGCCGCGACTTACGATACACTGCCAGGCGCGCCGCGTTATAAAAGACGTCCGCGTTACATTTTTACCGACCCTCCCGATGATATTACGTTAGGTAACTTAGATTACCCTCTCGTCACTCGAAGAACAGCGTGTGCGCGCCCACGCCCGCGTAATCACAGATCACGCCGCCGCGGTTTGGCTGTGAATTTTGCCCCAGCACACAGTCCTAGGCCTCCCTCGGCAACTGCTCTAGCCGAGGTCCGATCCTCCGGTATGGAGCCCTCGAGCAGCTTGCATGCGCGAACAGAGTAACACCGATTTGACCAAACACTCGTCTACAACATAACACCGATCACCCCACACACGTGCACACACACTCACTTGTAGGTACACATAGTGGTGGGCTATTTTTGTTTGTTTTTTTGCCCTTTCGAACTGAAATAGTTTAGAACTCAGATAGACAGATACAAAATACGTGTACGGGATCGTGAAACATACATGCTTGGTAACCATGTATATTTCACGAACCCATACAGGTATGATACGGATAGGCTTAGCTTAGGTTAGCTTAGCTAGTTAGATTCGGGTTTTCGACGACAGCCCAAGCCGAGGCGTGCCGTGCGCCCTTGTGCTAGTCGTCTATATAAAATCGGGTGAGTGCCTTAAGCGCTCCCCTTAGTAGTCCGGTGAAACTGTGAAAGCCTAAGAAGCTGGCAGTGTAGGTCAGTTCGAAAAAAAAAAAAAAAAAAAAAAAAAGCTCTTATGTTTTTATTTGATTTTTTACACCAATTATATAAAAAGCTTTTGGTTTGATACGCATATCGCCCCTAAAAGATAAAAAGTCATCGTTCCTTGTAACAAATGTTACACTTTATATGAATCGTCTGCAGCAGTCACCAAGCAGCACTAATCTATAGTATTATGGAGGCACACTTTGCCACTACTAATTGCTGTTACCTAATATTTACTTTATAGATGTACTAGCAGGTTCTTGTTCGCTACTTTGGGTATTAAATTGCAAAAGATCCATCGTCAATGGCAAAATATCCACATTGAATTTTCTTTCAGTAGTTTTAGCGACAATAAAACTGAAAGAACTTTATTTTTTGTATTTAAAAAACTTGTTTGTCTTTTAATAAACTAACCTCGAGGTGATGTTTAAATCGGCCGCGGCTGAAAGTTGTCGCGGCGGAAGGGCTGGCGGCATTCCAGTGGGCCGAACAGATGTTATTGTGGTTCTTGGTGGAATCTACAGTTAAAATGGCATTATTTACCGTAAGAAATATTTGTATTCTACCATATGATCTTCATGTAAACCAGACATAATTGGAATGTTTGCGGCAAAAATAAGAATCCAAGTGGAAATTATGTTATAAATTCTGACAAAACGATAAAAAAAATTATACGTACTTTTTGTTTAAATTTATAAGTTTCGATTTTGAATACTTTCCTATGAAGAATTACATTTATATTTTTCTATGGAAAAGATAAGATTCTGTGGGCTTCTTTCTGTTAAAATTTACCAAAATTTAATAATATTTTCATTATTATAAGTGTGTATAAATTTAAAAGGAAATTTTAAAATTAAAATCCTAATACCTTTTCAGTTTTTATTGAATAAAAAACTAATTTGTTCGGAATCACTTATGACAACATGATTTTACGAAAATCTTAGTGATTTCTGCATTGTCAAAACTTATTGTTTTCTCATAGCAAATTCTCGCTTAGAATTTCTAAGATCATCTGTACAGGGATGGCGGTCATGGGATGATTCAACTGTAGAATCCTACACAAGTTTTATCAACCTTAAGTTAAACAGCACACTACTTAATGACAATATTAATTTATGTGACCACTCATCATGGCACTGTGACATGGCACTACACAATAGATTTTGGTAGGAGTCTCATTAAATTATTAAATGGTATCATGTAAGTAGTCCCAAAAAGGAGAGGTTATAAGAATATATAATACAGAATATATAAGAATATATGGTAGCTATATAGGTACAGTACATAGTTACACTGTTTAATGTTTATATAGGTGAGAAGGAAACGAATTAAAGATGCTAGAACTTACGAGTGGAGGATCATGAGGTCGCGGCGGGGCTGCCTGTGAGTGTGCCCTGGACAATCGCTGTTGTGGAGGATGTTGGGGACTCGAGTGCGGGGAAGGCTGAGCACCGGTGGAGGGTGCGGGTGTGGGCAGGGGCGGGGGCGGACGTCGAGGTGGCAAACTCCCCGTGCGTTGAGGACCACCGCGCGGTGCTCCTCTAATCGGTTCACCAATTGCTATTGGATCGATTCCCCCTCCGGGATCCTTTAAAGACCGACCTTCCCCCGTACTCATCACACTGCTAAGAACATCCGGCGATCTTCGTTCAGGCTGCCGGTTAATATAATAATATTTTAATAATGTTATTACTCCGTCAATTTTATACTTAATCACATACGTTTTTTATCCATTAATTCTTTTTTACTCGTTAAATTATTTTATAAAATATATAGGACATCAACTTCAGAATAACATATACTGCCCGTGAATGAAATGGGTTGAGAATAAACGGATTTCATTTTTTACCAAATCTCAAAACGTTATATATCATTTTTGTAGGCTATTCATATTTGAAAGATAAAGTTCCATAAATTCATAAAAATCGATTGTGCTGTTTTTAAGTTAAATCCAGGCAGGCAGACAAAAAGACAAAAATTATTTAATAAATTCGGATTCAGTCGCCCTTATGATAGATGTCTACAACAAAATTTGAGAATAAATGTACAGACCGTACTACAGACTTATTAAATATCTATAGACAAATTGTAACTTTATAAAATTACAGCAATAAAGTTTCTGTAAAACATATCTTTACTTCAGAAATCGTTACACGATATAGTGAAGGGCGACACAACCCCGACAGGTCAAATATAAAGATCAACTGTAATCATTTTTCTACATTTAACATTTTCAACGTTGATATCGTAATCTTAACAAATTGATGTGTCGTGTCTGACTATAGGTCAGTTTTTACCTGAGGACTTGTACTGACAGATGGGAGGACAGTAATTGGTGCTGCTGAGGTCACCTCTGTAGTGGGCGTAGGAGGTACACGGGCGGCCTGTTCCAATATCGCTTTCTTTTGTTCCTGACCCGCAGCGAAATACGAAAACACGCACAACACTGCATAACATATTTGCTCCGCCTGGAAATGTTACCAGTTGCTAACAGTAAAAACATGAAATTAAAAATAATAAACATAAAAATCTTCTTTTGTTGTATGTTAGTTACACATGATATTTATTGATCATGCGG
Source organism: Antheraea assamensis (assembly GCA_035772565.1). Lineage (NCBI taxonomy): Eukaryota > Metazoa > Arthropoda > Insecta > Lepidoptera > Saturniidae > Antheraea > Antheraea assamensis. Next base: position 1,128,055 of record JAQQSE010000026.1, on the reverse strand, counting down.
TTTGGTAGAACAATTTGGAATAAACTGAAATTATTTTACTCGTAAACCTGTTGCCCATATCAACGGTATGTAGTTTTTTCCGTAGTGGAAACTCTTAGTGGATGTATTCAAGGAGGAACGTTATAGTTTTTTCATTAGTAATTAAGAAAGGATTTAAAATTATATTTTACACTCATAATGATAAAACTTGCTTTTTTTGCATCAGTATATATTTGATCGACCCGTCGAGAATAGTACATTTCTTTCTGGATAAAAGCTGGCCTACTCCCTTTCCTGTATCGCTGGCAACGAGTATGCAAAATTTATTATGTTCGGTTGAGTAGTTAAGTCGTGAAATCGTAACAGACAATAAAACAAACTCAGTTTCGTATTTATAGCAATATATTAGTTTGGATTGTATAACGAATTATGAACATTCACACTGTCTTTGACGATTTCGTTAAATAATGATAACTAATATTATAAAGTAAAATAGTCTACCTGGATAATATATTTCATTTTTCTATATTGAATCTCTAGTATTTACGATAAGTACGAACGTGTACTTATCGATATATACAAAACCCGAAACAGGGATAGTTAAATTCCTGACGTATCGTGAATACAGGTGGATTTTTGTAACTGATTGTAAACTAACTTCCTGATAACCTAGAGGATTGATTTTTCGAATATATCTCAGATTTTTATAAGAATGTAAAGAATTAAAAAAAGATGGTAATAACCAATACAATAATATGTTACATTTTCTATAAAATATTAGAAATCTATATAAGCATCAGGAGGCTTCGAAAAAATATGTTTAGTTTGTCTTATTTCAAAAATAGACACAAAAACATTTTTATTAAATCAAAAAAATGAATTTCATGTTATCGTGTTACAAGTTGTTTCTATGTTACCCTTTACCCTACCTTCACCCTATTGTTTCAAAACATCGTTATTAGCACATAACCAATAGATGGTTATTGATTGGTCGGCGGCAAAATATGTAAAGAAAATGTTACAAGGAGTCGTTCTTTATCAGTTCATTTATGTATAATATGTATAGTCGCGATATTAAGGAAGATCGCAAGTTTCTTTAAGTTAAGATTTTTCTAAGTTATCTTCTACATACCTATACAATCTGTGATTATGCCCAAATAATATATTGTTCTTACTATAGTGTGTATAGCGCATGGACGACAATATGCCGTTGTCCCTTATTAGGACATAATATACTGCACAACAATTTAATCGACTCTCGTTCAGTGGCAAAGAACAAAAGAATCAAAGACAGAAATTACGTCACAAAAAAAAATGAATAGTTACGTAAAGCTTAATGTTTTAGAAGGTAATATTACAAAAAAAAATATAGTAAAAGCCATGAAAACCAATGTAAAACATGCAAAAAATAATGTAAAAAGGAAGGTACATACACGAATAATTACAAAACGTTTGTTACATAATCGAGTTGGGATCCGCTGGCCCCGATATAGTAATGACAAATCAATACAGAGATGATACGATGGAGATCGAGCACAACTCTCTCTGCCTACAACATAAGAGAAAAAAAAACAAACACAACATATAAACAAAAGACATGAAAGAAGAGTGTGTTGTATATGTATATAAATGTTAATCACTCACCATAACTGACTTGTACTTTCGTTGTATGATCTGCCTTGTTTTTGGATCTGAAATACCAAATCAATGTTACGGCATCCGATGAAGAACTCACAGATCGCGCTAATTCAAATTATGCTGTTAACTCTAGATATCAGTAACTGTATTCAGTAAATCCTTTCGTTAAAAAAAAATCGCAATCAATTTAACGTCTAAGTTTCCGCGATCACTTTAAGAAATAGTATAATACATTGAACATGGCTAATTCCATTATAAAATTGTCACATAGTTACTTGCACGAGAATAAACTAATTTATTAAGTAAAAAAAAAAACTTACTGAATTCTTCTAAAACGAAGATACCACCGTTCTGTGTGAAGCATTTCCGTATATGCTCGAGACGAACAAAGAACTGTAACACAAATAATATATTTTATAATATAATATATATAAATATATACATATACATTTTTAGTAAATGTATATTATAAAAAAGTTACTATTGTACGTTATAAATATACGCTATTAATATTTTATCCATATCTGTATTCTTAAATGTAAGTTGTATTTACCCTTATTTATTGCCTTAAAAAACAAACGACTAAATAAAATATAAAATAATAATTAACACCAAGATATTTCTGGAATTCATTCTTTTACTTCATGCACACAACGTGCAAATGTGAATGAAATAAACATGTACCTAGCTATTTAAAAAAATATGGAATTTGGAAACAATATTTTTCTATGTCAAATAACACTACAGTATAAAAACAACCTTATCATGCATGCGTGTTTATGTCTTAACATATAAAAGTTGACCATTTTAGTATTTGTTTCAACCACTTATCACAAAGAATACTCCCACTCAGAATCATCAATCAACGTTACATCAATGTATAAGTTTAAATACTTTTTTCTGTGTTGAATCGTAAAGAGGTTGTTTATTGAAAATAAATTAATATGTTCACCTAGTGGCACTTTATGACGTATTTATTCCTTTGCATAATAAAAATAGATCTCTGTATGATGTAGATGTACGTAGATGATGTAATCATACTTTTCATTAATGAATTTCTAATTATTGTTATAAAATCTCGGCACTGGCAGACATTCTATATTAATAATACTATAAAGTTAGATTTTAAAAACAAGTACGAATAAAAAAGTAAATTTGTAAATATTTTTATAATTCTAATACTGCAGGAACCAGACTTTTCCACAAAATCGAAAACAAGCGTGTAGCGCGTCTAGTCTTGGCATATAAAACATACAGCGGGATGAGGCGTTGGGTTTAGCAACAGAGGATGGAGAGGAGTGCAACAGGCGAGGTCAGCAGCAGAAGTGCGGGTTGAGGAGTTGTGAGGCTGGGTGGGAGAGTGAGGGCGAGGTGCAAGGTGCGGTTGCGGAGAGAGAAGACCGCGCGGCAGGCCCGGCCCGCAATAGAACTTGTGAGATGGCAAATGCTCTACGACTGACCTCGTGTCTTGCGTCCGCTAAGCTATAGCGTTCATGTGACGCTCGCTCGGTGACAGGGGACGAAACAACTAAACTTTCGCACGAGGTGCGAGAATAAAGGATCGAAATCGCTCGCCGGACGATCCACGGTACGAATGCAAGCTGTCGGGTGCGGTGATGTAAACAGATAATAAATAAAGGGCGTCTATGTGCATGCACGACCGCGCGCTCAGCGCTCGTCGCACTCGGGAGATCTAATACAACGCTAACAACGGCTAAAAACAATCTGTAAGCCTCAAAACTACAGGTAAAGCCCTACGACCTCGAACGATCATCGCTAAACGCGCGCATCACGGTGTCCGTGACTCGGATCATGAAGGTCGTGTCGATTCGTAAGAGCCAGCCATTACTAGTGAATGAACCACTTTGTACCTCGAAATCCTTTAGCGCAGCGACGCGTGTTCAGCGTGTCCGGAGAGGGTAGAACAGACAAAAAGAAGAGATTAGTTATGGGCGTCCGAGCGTGTGTCAAGGACCATCTCAAAAGTTCCTAGCGGAGCGGCACGCCCGCGCCGGCCGAGCACACTGCATGGCGCCACGCACTCCACCAGTTACACAAGTATTGCAGACAAATAGCACATGCAAAAGTCGTAGATCATATCGACTGAATCAAATCGATAACTGTTTACCTTACAATGTAAATAAAAACTCTAAACTATAACAACGATTAGTAATTCATAAAGATAATTAAGGAAAAATATAATAAAAAGATATTGCATCTTTATATATAACAATTAATAAGCTATATTAAATAATAAGAAATGTAATTGAGATGTAAATGTACCCGAGACCAAAAATCATGGTAGATAAATAATTGTAACGTACAACCCATATATTAGCATATATATTTATATATAAATAAAGAAAATATATACGAAGAATCGAAATAGGAAAGTTTGAGTGGTCCTTGCGTTCGGTCAATACATCATTAGGGTTATAAATATACAAACTATTTAACTTATCTGGGGATCATGCTATGTTGCGATTCAAGTGATTCTAATATAATTATATCGATGAAAACCCTTGGTATTCATATCGTCTTTAGATAAAAAAGCTTAGTAACGATTAGTATGAATAAAATAAATATGCGCTGACGGTTACAATACTGAGACAATGAAGCATCGCACAACCGCCACGCTTTTGAACCATACGAACCCTTCAACAACAGTACCTAATTATACGTAAGTCTACAATTAATATGTAGAACTGAACTGAGACCTTACAAGCGAGTACACGGACAAAAAACCTTACCTGTATTCAAATCAATGCGTATACCAAAACATTTTTATAATTTGTTAACATGTAAAACGAATCCTAAAGCTTTGGTATAACATTGGGTTTATGTAAAAACATAAATAAGCATACAGAAGTCACGAACATAGAATAAAGTCAATTGACGTACCTTGCTGTGATGAAACAAGAGACCGACGCCTTCCATGCACACCTTCAAATAAATTCAATTTAGATTAGCTTCACTTTTTCCTTACAATTTAATTTTATATTTCTTTAAGCTGCAATCGACATATACCAGTTTGTTGGCCAATAGTTAATAAAAGGGTATGGCATAGTGAGATTACAGTTGGTAAAGGAAAATAAAAGAAAAAATATGTTATGCTACTCTTGTTTTTTTTATGCCAAAGGGCAGCACACAGGCAGACGGCCAATGTGATGTTAAATGGTTACTGTCGCCTAAGGATAATTGCAACACTGTTGTGTGGTCGACCTTGAAGAACGTGTTTTAATCCTTTTTTGAAAAGCCCCAGCCCCCAGCTCTTGAGGAACACCGTGCTTGGTAACCTATTCTACAACATGAACGTGCTCATAATGAAGCTTCTAGAGAACCTTACGGTTGTCACCATTCTACTGGGCTTTAGGGTATGTGGATGAGCAACCAGCCAACGGCGGGTGGTGCGAGCATGGAACGGTAATGAGGGCACCATATCAAAAAGTATAAAAAGAACTCTTTTATAAGTAGTAATAGGTACTTCGATTTTTTTTCTATACTAAAACACCCACTAGGTAGCAAATATCTGATTTAATAGTATCTGTTCTGGATCATTTATTTCTAAAACGAACATGTACAATACGTATGCGTGTAATGTAAGTAAATCATCTAAATTGAAAAGGTTAATAATTGAATGTTGAAGTATAAACTACATTTTAATTTATAATTACTTTGGTATTTGTTATTAGCATTGCGTTTTTTATACAAAGTTCTACGGTATCAATATTAGAGTAGAAGTGATCCAACGCTACCTGTATGAGCCCGCCCTCCCCTGTGGCGCAGTCTTGTATAGGGAACTCGCCGCCTAGTTCGGCCGCGTCTTGCTTCCGCCCGCTTTTCTCCATTGCTTCCTTTATGCAGTAATATAACGCTTTGCACTGCAACCATAATAAATCATACTCTAGTGTCAATTATTCATTCATATATACAATGGATTTCCAGTTCTACCCAGGGCTACTATTAATTTGTACTAAAAAGTATTTCGAATTTGCGTGTTATTTATCCTTGAAAAAAGGCACATTAAAATCTAATAAAAAATATAAGTTTCTCCTTTCTTCACTCGTTCCATAAAATACTATTTTTATAGTTTATTCTGAAATATAAGCAAAACTATTTCTGGCAACCTCTATTGTTCCTGTAACTACCTCCAACAGGATTGCATTCCTGTCAGAGAAAACTACATTGGAATATTTCGTGTCAGTGTATTTTACCGATTATTACCCTTCGTGAACTTTTTAACATGATCTTTATATAAACACCACTTCGTACTGAAAAAATTGGAACTGTCTTTATAAATGGGTCACTGTGAATGATGATCGTCATTGACGGAAGATACAGGTTTTTTGACAAAGAACATAAATACAAACTTTTGGAGTAAACTAGTTTTATGTGGGTAACTACGAGTACAATAAAGAAATTATTAGGTTTCTTTGATTACGCTTTAAAAGCCGTTAAAACTAAGTTAGTATGGATTTACTAAGAAATAAATTAAAGACAAACAGAATTGAATTTTATAGGGATATCAATTTATTTAATAGTTCTTTTTTCATATTTTAAAATGAAATATATAGTAGGTATACCTTCTTTGTGTAATATTTATGCAGCTGTGTTTGTCCACCGTTTTTCCTCCACAGGCACAAGACTCTTATTTTTGGACTGTATGTCATATTGACCAACCTTTCATACCACCACCTCTCCACAATCGTGCCTGCAGCGAATATTTGAAAGTTATGCACGAAGACCTTTATTTATAATGCCAATAATAGGTACAATCTTATGTTATCTTTTTTTTATAAATAATTATTAAAAAGTCATAGTTCCTTTCAGTTACGGCTATATTACCAGAGTATCATTAGCCTTCCGGAAAAAAAACTGTCGAAAGTAGCTATATCACATTAAGAAGCAATTTTATAAATTGAGGGAATCATAAGCATCACACCGCTTGCCCCACTTCTCCACAACAAGAAAACACATAGCTGAACCTATGTGCTTATAAAAATAACTACTTAGACTGATGAGACTTAGAATGGAGAATGAAATATGAGTGTGCATACCTTGAGTGGATCGCAAGACGAGTCCGTCATCACGCACTTCGAGGAAGCGCAATTCCCCGGCGGCGTCCGCCTCGTGCACTGTGAACGTCGCGCGGCGCGCCAACCGCGACCCTAACGGCTTCAATTCTGTATCGTTGCCGTGCTGAATCCGAATATTAATATTACCACAGCGTCTTATAGACATTCCTTATTTCATACGATGTAATCGACGAATGTAATCAGTTAAACCTTCTACTAAATGATATATAGCAACCACTCATCGATTAATTAATTGCAATTAACAACTAATTCATTATGCCTTAACACATATTGAGAGTATTAAATCACTAGAAGAACATTAAAAAGAAGTCTCCGACAAACACATCACTTGAAGTCGTCCGACATTTTTTTTTACATTTTACAGGCTTTAGCGTTTGAACACAATCTCGTCTAATGCTAAATGATAATTTGGTCTAAGATGGTAACCACGCTAAACCTAGTGAGGGGCTGGCGCTCGAGTACAGCTAATGGAACATACCAACAGGTGTTTGGAGACAAATTTTCAACTTATAAAAGGCTTACACCATGATCTAGTTTCATCACGTTTACAACACATTATTATTCACCGAAAGCTTCAACTCAGTTGCAATGATTTAAACCCCACGTCCATCGACGTGATAGCCTAACACGCTATCAACTAAGCCATAATTGCTAATAAATATTGAAAACACAAATGATTTTATCTTCATACATCAATTGTAAATAGTTTTATAGAAACATTTCATAATCGACTTGTCAAGTTTATCATCAAACAGTACAATAAACTAATTAAGATACAACTCGGTTCATTCCAGTTCCATGAGACGCACTACTACCAGCTATGATAAGATATGTGATGCATTAGCACTAGTAAATAATCACACACGTCAAAAGTTAAACAAAACACGACTAACCAAAGTGTGGACAATGTCTAGAAGATGGTTAACTTCTTGGCTGTATACGAGCCCGATGTGACTCTTAGCGAGTAATCGTCGCACTTTATTGCGAATTATGTCAGCCTCTACGTCGAACATAACCATAGCGGCAGTTAAATTATATAAAGCCGTAGAAAGTAGTCGGTCCTCTTCGTGTTCGAGACGTTTTCTCTCAGTCTCGCTTAAGCATTTGTATCGCTCCATCATCTCGTTAGCGCCCTGGTCCATGCCTATCATATCACGTTCTTGACTCACAGCGTCAAGGAACGCGTCTTCCCAAAATTGCATTTGATCCCATAGATTTGATCGTTCCTTGCCTTTAAAAATATAACATTTTAATTAGGAAAACGTAACAAAAATTTTAAGAATTCAAATTAATATGGTGACACATTGCATTACTGTTTTTACCTATGAGTCCCTGATAAAGATACGTTCGTGCTGTATCTGGTGATGTTAAAGGGGAAGTAACTGGCACTCCTACTGGAGGCCGATAGCCACTCAAAGAGGACTTAGAAGAATATACACTAGCAGCGCGAGGCTTACCGCTTCCACTCGCGCCACTACCGCGAGCGACCTGTAAATTATGAACTACAAGTACATTCAGAATACACATACTCATTTATTACAACAAAGATCTACGAAAATAATTGAACCTTAATAAAACACATTTCGTACATTTGTATATAAGTATTTTTTTTATTAATTCATTAAAACAGGTTCCTCCACCATAGAACAAAGCAATACAGTTCTATTTTACGATGAAATAGAAATCAGTATCATGCAAGAAGATACGTATACAATTAAATTGTGTGCATAATTTTGTACAACAGTAATACCGATTAAAGGTTATGGCTCTTTGTTTCAACGAAGAAGCGTACAATAAGCTAAAGACGTAACAACACAACACATACTAGGACTTACATTGAGGAACATGACGTCAGTATCAGATAAGTTGGACTTAAAGGAGGCGCGATGGTCGAAGAGATTGGCTCGGTTGGTGGTGATCGAGCCGCTCTCGTCGGCGGAACAGTCCGACGAGGGCGCCGCCTGCCACGCACACAAACAACCCGCCTATACCCACTCTATTATCAAACTACACGTAAAAAACTACCACTTCGATAAACGATTAGACACGAACATACAAACTGTACAGCTGTATTATAAATGATCGTTTTTTTTTATAATATCGAAAATAATTTTAATAATTATAACACATCTACTTATTTTTGATTTCTTACGTGTAATCATAGCATTACGTTTATTCTGTCGTTCGTATCTAATAGTTCTAACGGTTGAATGTAACAGTTTAATTTTGTTTTAGGGAAATTAAAGATATTCTGTTTGACTTTTTTACGAATTTATGCAAAAATAATTCATGTCTAAATCTATTCCCAACTTAAATTAATTTACAATTTCTTCACCTAATATTGATCCTATAGGTAATAATTCAATTGCATTTCATTTTACATCCAGCAAGACAGCCCTTTACCTTCTAAAATTTCAAATTTCTTTCCTACGGTAAAGAAGATTTACGGTAAAGAACTAGAATGATTAATGTATAAGTAGGATACGCGGGTTATGTGCAAAAGAATTTAACCGAGCCATTTTATCATGAAACAAAGACATTATCAGCAATATAGAATCGTTGAAAGCACTTTATACCATTCGACAATGAAAAATAGAACAGACAAGTAGCGAAAATATAAATAATAATATTTATCATTTTTTTTTCTTCAGATATAATGTGATATATTTTGAATATAGATTTATTGTTTTTTAAAATACATGCTCAAGGGAAACTATAAATTGCATTTTGGATACACAATTTTGCAAATGATAATATTTATAATCAGACGTCACCATGCAACAAATATATTTTCCATGCCGACGACATAAATTTACTTACGTCAGAGTCAAAAGAAGTTAGTTTACTGAAGAGAAGATTTCTCTTTTGATTTAACATATCTTTGAACATTTCAGTGGTACTTTGTGCCTCTGAAGAATCCATTTCTGGATAATTTAAAATAGGTACATCTGCAAGAAAACAAAGTCTGTAAGAGGAATGAAATATGAGATAAATCGGAATATGTTCTTTTAAAGGTTGTTCTTCTATTTTGTCAGTCTTCTAAGAGAAATCGCTCTTATTATGATGGGTTTACAAAGAAAACTTCTTAACTTATATGCTCGATATACAATGTTATAGAGGTTTTTACCAGTTTGAGAGCTCTTTCTAGATGACGGTGATGATGAAGGTGTCTCAAGGTCAGAATGCATATAATGTTCTGTGAGCGCTGAGCCGGCCATGCCTCCTTCTAACCCGGCCAGCTCCTTGCTCCAGTAGTGTGTGTGTGCCATCTCTGCTAGTTGAAAAACTGAGGCCATGCCACCGAGGCCAAAATTTGAATACGTATGCTCTAACCCGTGAACTACCGCTTGGAGTACCTTCAACATTCCCTTCCAAACAGGTTTGCTGATAAACTGAAACAAAAAGGTATATTATCAAATAATCGTGCATAAATCATAATCAAAAAAGATATTTTAGTAAATAAATATACCCTATGCTGTCTTTATAATGTCAAATTTCAACAACATTTAACCGATTACTTTTTTTTAATACTTCGTAGCGTTAACCGCAATTTCATCTGACGTTCAGTAACGATGTGGTTCAAGTCAAAAAACACTCTGAATCTAGATGGGGCTAGCTCTTGCGTGCAACTGCCGGAACACTTCCTATAGGAGCTTTACTACATATTTGCAACTTGTGTATGGTAGCTAGCCAGGCGGACTAAGAAAAATCATTGCCGCTTTGAAATATATCATGAAAATTAACCCTTTTTTTCACGCACAAGGTTATTATACCATCAATATTATTATAACCCACCATTAGCTGACGTTAGGCTGGATTTAACTGTTAAAAAGATTTACATTATTTACTAACACGGGCGAAATCGCATGTGGTTGCTACATTATAAATGTAATAGTGTTACTATTTTTAATTTCAAAATAGTAAGCTAGGCTTCAAGAGTTCTTACATACAATAATACTAGCAAGCCCGGCGGACGATGTCCTGCCCTGATAATAAGCAATATATACTTATTGGCATGAAATGCTTAAGGTAACTAATGTATATAATTTGATAAGGATTAATATTGAATCCGTCTAAATAGTCTTCCAATTGGCATGATGACTGGTTTTCAATTACTGTCCTATAATACTCTAAAATATATACTATTTCCAAAAAACTATATTTTTGGAGAAAAGAAAGATTTTTTACAAAATAAACGCAAATGTAATTTTAAATTTAAAATGAGTGCCAAAACGTTTGCCCGTGTCATGGCGTCTGTTTATGACGTCATGATATTGACAATATAAACAGCGAGCACATAACGAGTGAACTACAGAGTACTTTATGCCATAGATTAGAACTTATCGTGAACAAACCAACAAATTAGTTATTTTGCGTTAAAAATATGAATAATAATAAATATGAATGATAAAGTGTATAATATATATAATAAAAATATCAACAGTCCTAGTACAAAATGACGTTTGCTGAAGCGTGACGTAATTCACCGTGATTGGTGTTCAACGTAAGATGGATGATTCCTGTATTTTGTAGATTTATTTTATTAAATAAATTATCAATCTCAACCTGAATATAAAAATAAATACATTTTTCCTAACCTATTCATACGGTTCTATGGGATAAACAGATTCTTTTTGTAATTCATGATTACTGTCATCATGCCAATTACCTCATCATATGTGACCATTTTTTATTAGATAGATGGGTATAGTAAGCTATCCTTGAAATATAGGTGTATGCAAAGCCAGACTTTTTTATAGATCTATAAAAGAGGTATATCGCACTATGCATTGTTTCGTTATATCTCAAAAATTAGGCAGCGTTTTCAATGAAAACCTCCAGGCGGTTTGACTTTTTCCAACACTTACAACAATTATCGTTATAATTCAACCAAGTTACACAAAACCTTGACAAATTATACACTTAAACCTTCCTCATATATTACTCTATCTATTGGTGAAGACCACATTACAATCCGTTTAGTAGTTTTTGAGTTTATTGCGAACAGACAGACAGACAGTCGCGGCGAACGACTTTGTTTTATAATATGTAGTGACTATACAGATATAGGAATGTTTTAATTGGATAAAAATAATAAAAACTGTAACTTACCACATCATCCACCTTATCGCAAGGTGTGCTTTTTTTGTTAAAATTTCTATTTAATTTGCTCAGAACCATGTTTCGGTAAGATTCGTCTTCCATTAACTTTTTGAGTCGGTTAAGCTTGAGCCAGCCCACACCTTCGCCTTCCAATACATGTTGAACTAACTACAAATATTACAAGTACCATTTAATTATTGTTTCATTTAAAAATTGTTACATGATAAGTACATATATGTTAATATAAGTATATAAATTCATAAACCCCAGCAATAGCGGCCTATTATTTGGGGCGTAAGTGCTCAACTGGATCATGAAGCAAAACCGGTATTAAAATCGGAACATGGTAAAAAGTGACACGTTTCGGTACTTCTATTTTAAGCAACAGCTAACGTATCTGTATTGATTGGTAATATCTAATACTCTCTTGACATTATAGCTCCATATTAATAATAGATACTTCATTAAGTTAGACAATTAAACGTGGTTAAAGAAATCTAACGCAAACTTTGATTAAAATGCTTTAGAAATTCAAAATTCCTAATAATAACTTATGTGATATCGTTCAAACTTGGAAATTGACCATACTATTATTTGAATATATCTTTGGAGAACCAAATTGTTAAAATTCTCAATAATAGCGATTATATCAACCTATGTAATTTATTTACAAAAGAGTTGTTTACATTAAAAATTATACAAAATAAATAAAATAAGTACGTCGTTAAGGAAGGCCTGGTTCTCTGAGGTGGGTGGATGATGAGGTCGTAATGCAGCGGGAGGTGCAGGTGTGGCGTGTCTGATCAGAGGCGAGCGTTGAACAAGTCCTCGTGCTCCCTGAGAGAACGGACCGAAAGATGCCACCGCGGCTCCAGGACTACTCGCTGGTGCACTAACACGACCTTTCTCCGAGGCTTTCGATTGCTTGCCTGACAATACACATAACAATATATTGGATACATTTACAATCTTTTTTATTTATTTAAGGGCTTCTATTGCTGTATATTGATACGACTATTGAGTCGCCTACACTCAATTAGCAGAATGCTAGATATTAGTAGACGAGACAAATAAAATGAAAGCAAATACAAATCAAATGTATTAGTTAGTAAGAAATTATAAAATATAAGAAGAAAGGGAGTGTCTCTGATGACGAGTTAAGAATTAAACGAGACTCAAAGCCATCTCACTACATTAGATAAAAAATAAATGTATTTTGGATCATTAGGGATTTATTTATGATTAATATGTTGTTACGTGAAAGGAGCAGAAATGTGAACGTAATAGTGAATACATGATATCTGGTCAATATATATCATGTGATTGAATAAAATGAGGGGAGATTCTAAACACTTTAGTTATTTTATATGTATAAATAAAATTAAGCATTTCTATTTTCTATTTATGACACATAAAATAAAACGCAAAAGGATATATTAGTAGTAAAAGACACTGAGAAAATTAGTTTTACTTGAAGGCTTTTATTAAATTATACATATTGGCTTACCTTTAGACCCGAAGAAATCACTAAACATACTCGAGGTGGACGCAGCCAGCCCGTTGAGATCGGAACTGATGTTTGAAAAGAAATCACGATGCGTCGTTGTTAGTAAATTAGATGTTTGTAGAGCTGTGGAGTCTCGACGATTATTTGCATTACCCGTCGACTCTTGACTCTCTCCCTAACATAAAAGCGTAATGGTATGAACTTTAAATGTTGTTAGGACATTATTCGGAAACTAAATTTGAGACGGTTCAAGTGTTTAATTTTGTTTATTTATAAGACAACAATATCATTGCATTGAACACGAAAAGCATTGATAGTCCTTTGACCGAAGCTAACCCATAGGCTGTTCGTGTAGAAACAATGGCAAAATGCTTTAAATAGATAGATTTTTACTTCAACAATATAACGAGCGAACCTACAAATGGGCATATTCCCTATGACTGCAAGGGTTAATGCTCTACATTCTCTTTGAATGTCATTATAATGGCAACGTGGCCAAGATATTTACATTTATATACTCTATTTAATGACATGCCATAAATATCAATAGGTGGTACGTCTTCTAGTCACATTTTATTGGTCCAATCCAATGAAATATTGAATAATTAATTTTAATGTTGGCAATATATTTTACCTTGATGAGCAGTCCTTTTTTAGCGACGACCTCTTTAGCGCTCTTAGTCAAATCTCCAAATGTGGACTTCCCCACGTACGTGAGATCTTCAAAGGTATTTTTGCTAACCGCAGTTGCAGTCTTGCTCGCTTCTAATGCCGATTTCGAAGCTTCTTGCATACTTTTGGATGCTTCCTCTGCGGCCTTTTTAGCGTGCAAAGTTAGCTGTGGATTGCACTATTATTTAAAGCACATGAACATTTTGTTTTCCAACTGTCTGTGTATCTAGCGTGCCTCTGATATACGTGCAATAACTCGTGTATGAATAAAATCTGTGATTGATTATTGCAGAAAGTGTTCTTCTAACAAAATTTAACACTAAGGAAGATATATGGGTGATAGACTCACTGTTTTTTAGGTATTATATAAGGCAACGTAAATCTATAAACATGGTTGCCATAACAGGGAAATAACTATTGTTCAATGTCTCACTGATTATAGTAACAATTTTATTATCTAGTAATCCTAAATATAGGATTACATACGAGCACGTTATTCTTTTTTAAAACATCCTATGTAACGAATACAAGCTTGCTCTAAGCTTATTTTTCTTGTCAATGTTTTAGAACAAAAAGGCAAATAGCATAATCCTCGAGACATGTTGTTTTTTACTCAAGTTGAGTTAGCAAATAAAACATATAGTAAGTATATAAAAGAAACGTTTTAAATACAAAATAAATATATTGATGGATAGTGCCTCTTTCCATACGACTTTATCTACGGTGATCTGCTTGCCTATAAAACTTAAGATTAATTACAATTGCAATATATTTCTCTATCAATATACTGCTCTGTAGGTACCTGACCAAATGGTGTAAAAATGATCTTCTCTTCTCCATCTGCTACTTTTCCTTTCTTTATATTCGTTATGAACAAGTAAAAGTTATTTTTAAACATTAAAGGGAATAAGAATTTGTAATCAAACACAATCTACACACTTAATCGATGAGTTGTAATGTATGTCATAAGAGTAATATCCTTATGTGGGTGTTTTTTGTTAAATCAGTCAAAATAAACATATCGACTTCATTTATTATTCGATCGTTGTTCTATTCTGCCTTGTACCGTAGTACTAAAATGGGTAATTCTGCATTTATGTGTTAAATATTTACCTAATTGTGTCAATGTTTTTATCATTGTAGTATCTATACTTTAGCTTGGAATCAAATGGCCAGTGTGTGAGGTTTACCCTCAAACATTAATTTTAAACGGTACTACAACTGTACTTATTTATAAATAAATACACTAGAAATACAAATTATCATAGACCATATAGATTTGAGTGAGCACTCTACGATTGATAGCAGAATTTAGAAGCTAGGTTACCGGTTTTTTTTCTGTGTATTAAAATATTAGGAGTAATATTAAAATTAATTACCTTGTCCATATGCGCCAGTAAGCCTTCTTGGCTACTTTGTCTGGTTGTCTCACGTACTAATTCCTTAGCTTGAGCCGCAAATTGTTCCAACAACGAGGTCTGCGAAGCCTGACGGGACACACCACTGCTCGTGCTCTATACAAACATTAAATAACACAATATATTTCTTTATTTACTGGACTACCACTAGTATATACTCGTATGCAGTGAAAAAAAAAAGTTAATAAAGTATAAAATATCTACCTTTCCACGTTGTGCATGATGCTGTTGGTGAGTGTGGTGCGCAGGCGCACGTTCTGAATCGCTACCGCTGTCAGGTCGCGCGCGTGACATAACAGTCTTCGGCGTTGTTGTCGAGTTCGAATCCGATTCTCGGCCAAAGCTACCGCCACTCTCAGTGTCCTGAATATTATTAAACGTTATAAGGGTATTTCAATACTTAAAATCGGGGGTTATTTAATTGTTTCAAAAGGTGCCTCGGCCGAATCGTATTTGTGTAAATGTATAAAATATATTTTTACCTAAACTATCCGAATTTTTACACATTTGCCAAGCATGTTTTAAATATAGTCGAATATCCAAGAAAAATAATAGTTCCACCATTCAACTTTTTCACCACATATGTTACAGTAGAGTGATAGAGAAATCGAATTCTGATTCGTTCAATTGGAACTTGTATTTGGTTTTCATAGAGATATATTGGTGGGTCCTAAGCTGTAATAGTGATACCATAATGCTCTCTGTATGACAATTCCTGGGGGTTTATTCATCAAGTGTGGAAGCTACACAAACATTATTTAAAACTGACTCTAGAGCCCTTGAGGTTAATTAACTCTTAAAATAGTAAAGTAGTAAACATGAGACTATCACAAAAATTTCCTTGAAAATGTGTGAACCACATTTCCTTATCGTAAAACCGTCCATAAAAAGGCGACTGCCAACGTGTATCAATAAATACAAATAATTACACTTTTATTAACAAGAGCGGGTTTGGTAGGACGAGGGGCTTCTTCCTTGGTGAGATATTCGGGTAGCTCGCCGTCTGAGTGATCACTGTGCTCGGAGCTCGATCCTGACGGCGATGGAGAAGTCGATGCCCGCCCTTCTGCACCACCACGATCCATATCTTCAAAAGCGTCGTCCGCATCACCTAGCTGCAGCGATGATGGCGGGCTGTATACCTGTACACATCAACATAGAAAAAAGAATATATTTAAATGGTGTTAGGGTTTTGCTGAGTCCGCCTGGCTAGCTACCACTATTATGACCGAAATTATGGTCTAATGTTAATAAAACCTTAAAAAGATTTAAAGAATAATGGAAGCCAATCCAAAAAAGGTAATTAAACCTACATTTAATATAGCACCTAATCGTCATCGCTAAGTCAACTTCTGAAGAATATATTTTAAAAGAAAATAATTACTGTTTTAGGATCCAGTGACGATGATAGAGTCATTGGCACTTGTACCACAGCGCTATAAGTTTCCCCAATAACATGCTGATGGGTGTTCCCACCTAAAGTGCAGAATAAACATATTATTATCATTGCGTTCACAGTTTAAATAAATTCAAACTAGTTTAAAATAATGCTGACCCGGTGATAAGTCCGATGAAGCAATTTCTGAAACAAAATCGCTGAGAGATGAGTACGAGGAACTCGTACTCTCTGCCGCATCGGAGTCAGATCCACTTTCATCTGTAACGTTCATATAAAGTTATTAGAAACATTGTTACTTTCATTATACTTAAAAAATACCATACAATTGTTTTATTTTTTTATTGTATAGATGCATTATATAATTTGATACCATTAAAAACAAATAACACGATTTTGATTATATACTGCATACTGCTTGCATTATTAAAAATATATAGAACTGATTTTTATAGTTTTACATGCATAGCATTATGTTGAAAAAACAATGTTAAATTATAATGCAAACAAATTGTAAAGCGACTAATTAATTTTGAACTTGTATTTAAAATTTCATATTAATTTGACATGTCGTACTTTTGGCGTGATAGCGTCTTATAAATCGATAAACGCCGGCTGCACGCACGAAAAACGATGACTTATTGTCACGTTCCTCCTGAGCTGAGCGTACAAGCGAGAGTGCGAAACAAGCTATATCGAGGCACTATCGGCCTAATCGTTCGGCTTGTGATGTATCTATCTCTCTTCCACTATATTAGTAATTTAGTGAAAATAATTCAATTCAATTCATGAAAGTATTCAATTTTTCATTAATGGTTTTTATGACGTTATCACGTAAAATTCTTGTCCGTAAACAGACTTTACAGACAACCAATATTCTTTTAAATAACAGTAATACCAGTAGGTTGATTGTCCTGTCGTTGGAGTTGTCTGAGAGCCCCGTTCAGTGAGCTTCCATCATCCCACACCGCGAACCGTATCGGTTGTAGCTGGTCAGCGAACCATTTGGCCTTATCACCGATTTGCCGCGGATCGAACACGCCAGTTTGTACCCGGAGAAATGCCACATTGCACGGTGTTAAAGACCATTCGGCCAAAAATTCTACTGCCTGTAATCATAGTCATATTAAATATACCCTGAGATATTATTTTTTCTGTAAGCTTAAAATGAGTTTAAAGTCTCTAACAAAAAAAAACGTAAAAAAGAGTATGATGCTTTGAACATTTTTATGTGATAAGTAAGCCTTTATAAAAAGCTAGCAATGAAAATTCAAAAAATTGGTCTCATGTATACGAGTATGTACACTTTTTTTCGTTAAAGTTGTTATTCATTAGGCACTTTAATCTTAAACAAAAAAAATATATTTAGAAATGTACATTTTTATAGTCAACATTTTTTTTTGGTTCATAGTTTAGATTTTCATAAACGCGTATGTTTTTGTTCACAAATTGTAAAACCATAATTTTAGTTCACAAATTGTGAAGAGGCAATAATTTTTCAATTACAATAATTTAACTCACCTGTGTTCTAGCAAATTTATTCAAAAAGGAGCTGGTCCTTGGCCGCGATCTTAGAAAACTATTAATTTGAAAGGCGACTACAGGTCGCGGATATAAGCGAAGGGTACGCGTGTGCTCCATGAAGTTTGCCAATATATTTTGCGAATTAAAGAACCGAACCTGCAATATCATATGGTATTAGGAAGTAACCTCCAATTTAGTGGTCAAGGTGTCTAATTAAAATTCTGGAGATTGCGGATTCTATTTGAACGACTAATAATTAAAATTTGGTTCAATCTGAATTATGCCTAAATTATTAAATTATATAATGTACAGTCTTCACCGACCTTTTTCGTAATATAGTCATGAGTTTAATACAATCGAACTCAAATAGCTATTAGTCTTCCAAATAAATAAATAAATACAAAATTAAGTTAAAATATTATTATAGAATTAAAATCGGCATTTATTTATTCTCATTTTTTCTCAAAATTATACATTAAAAATTAAAAGTTAAATGCGCGTCGAGCACTTGTTTCAAAAAAGTTTGACCACAAAAGAGTGTCTTATTTTTGTTTAGAAATAAACATTTTTTTAAATTGAAACATTGTATAACACTTGTCTAAGATCACAATTCTCATTTTATTGTTGTGATTGATTTTCCTTCTATATGTTGGCAAAGGATGTTACGTAGTAAATTGTGGTTTTCGTCTGTATAATTAATTTGGAAAATGTAGATAAGTTAGACAATTTTGAAGATTCATAAGTAAATGACAACTACTACAATATGACATTATTGACATTTCACAATGTATTTATTCTGAGATTATACTGTTGTTCCACTTTATTTTAAACTTATATATTGCTTATTTTAATAATGACATCATTTTCTTTAAACCAAATATCACAATAATTATAACCAATTTCACTTAAAATTAATAAATATTGTTAATTATGATCCAAACAAAAATATTATTCGTAAATTGGAACGTTTTTGAATGTTGAGATTGAATTGACTGAATGCTATTCAGAGTTGCTTGCATAAAAAACCAAAAACCAGATATTTAAGTAGATTTTTTATTTTATTTTTTTATATTATAGGTGGCAAACTAACAGGTGGGTCACCTGATGGTAAGTGATCACCGCCGTCCATAGACACTAGCGACACCAGGGGAGTCGCAAATGCGTTGCCGGCCTTTTAAATATGTGGGCCTCCGGCACTCTCACTGACCGAACGAAACGCAACAGTGCAAGCACTGTTACTTCACGTCGGTTTTCTGTGAGAGGGTGGTACTACCCCGGGCGTCGGGCGAGCCGACCCATTCATGCTGAAACCAGTAATAGCTTCAGCGTAGCTCTACCACCTACCGCTTAGACACTTTTTTGTAATAAATTATTTTAAGCATGTGTTTAAAATTTTAGACACTGTTTAGTAAAACTCGTGTTAAACGTGTGTTCATTTTTGTTTTTGTAAAAAGACCGCATATGTCTTATTGATAGGTAACACATAAGAGGCTGGCTTACCATAGCAACACGTGTAGCAATGTCAACTGAATCCACATCGTTTCCGTATATAAGAGGATTAAAAGATTGTGGAGAGCGTTGCGGGGAGGTAATTGAATGTCTTTGTGGTGTAGTTCCTTGCTGAGAGGTGAGCCCAACCGACGACGCCTGTACCGCGGAGGAAGGAGATGGGGTACTCGCTGATACGCGGCGACTGTTTGTCGTACTACTTGGAGCGGATTTAACTCCTTCACCAGAAGAACGATAAGATGCCGGTTGTACTCTGCCACATAATCATCAGTTATATTAAATCAATGAGATTCTTTATAGCGTTATATAATATCAGCTATTTTATTACAATCACAAGGTATAATGATCGTTCGTGATTCAAAAAAGGTATAGCAAAAGAAGCCATTTTCATAATTAAAAGAAAACTAAACTCACTTGAGTGTGGCACCGCCGACACTGTCTCTTCTAGAGGGTAACAGCGATGCAGATGCATGTTCGGCCGTGCTGTTAGTCAAGCTGCTCAATGCCTATTCAATAAAATTCTTATTATATATATTTATTACAATATGTATTTTCTTTTATATTACTTAATTTAAAATTGCCTTTACGAATGTGAATAAAAGATATAATATTTTTTAGCAACGCATAATATTATGGCTCATTTATGTTGTTCATTATTTTAAGTAAAAAATATATATATTAAAGCGTCATTTTATAAATTAATTTATTAAACGTAAATAAGGCAATTTAAGAATATATATAAAAGACCAATTATGCAATTTTATATCAATCATATGGGTAATACTTTTAAATTTGGATGTAGGTGTGTACACACACTCGGAAAGAAAGCTCGTGTTCTTCCATAGGCATATTTTAGCGTTACTATCACAATACTAAACCACATGCCACACGTGATAATTTAATTACTGTATGTATAAGACTCGATATTTATGACTGAAATTGTCTTTATAATACTACATTTAAGACCTTTTTCGCCCGTAGGAAAATTGACCAATAGAAGTATAATTCTTAAACGACTTTTCAAAATCTACTACTGTTTTCTTAAGTATTAAAAAAGCATATATTAATGTTCTATTGAATAATAGACCTTTGCAGTCATTAAAATACTGAAAGAAAACATTATAATTTTATCGCATTATTCCCTGGAATGATACAGATATAAATATAATTATTTATATATACCTGCTAATATCGGTCTGCGTTCGAATTATGATTCAAGAAGAACAATTTTTTCTATATTATTTTAATCATTAAATTAAATACTTAGCGTTAAATGAAATACCGAATATAAAGGTGTTTAATTAATATAAATGTATATAAATCGCTTAATGGTCAATGTTCTTAAGTATGAATTATTAGATAATGTAACAAATCCATTATAGTACACCACAATTCAACATATGTTTCAGTCATGGAGAAAGTCAAATCTTATCACAGCAATCAATATATGCAATGCTAAAAATTTGATGACACATGTTAATAACATTTCCTTTAGGGAACATTTTACTAAAACTCATGAAGTCTGTGTACTACGTTACCAATATAAATTCAAAGGTTAATAGCAATGCATAAATTCAAATCAGTGCTAACTACAGTTATTAAACAAAATAATCATACATTATTATATACTGTTTGATAATTGTATTAAAGATAAAAGAGTGCAACGTAAACAAAGATAATAGAATATTTACACCAGTTCCGGCACTGCCCATAAGTTGCACGGCCTGGCGACGGAAGAAGTGAAGATATTAGTGAGTATGTTTGTACAAATTAGTGTAAAAAAAACATAAACATAAATGATGGTAACAAAATAAATTTGTCAAAGACTATTAGACACAACATTGTAAACCATATTTTAGATTTCTATAAACTTCATTCAGTGGCGTAACTATACCATTGGAAGCCCGCGGCGAAGTCATCAGAAGGAACACTCCCACTATGAAAAGATGTGTAGGGTCGCGGTACAAGTGATTGTATTATTTTCGCTCGCCTCTCGAGTACACCCTATAGTCACACCACCGTATTCGCTGCTTAATTATTTATTGTAATTAAGAAAAAAAAGCTTTATCTCAATTTATTTTACATTATAGATACACTGCGAAATATCGTTGTGGTAATGGAGGCTTGTGTATAATAATCTCGTGACGAGCATGTAAAATTTTTTTTTTCGCATTTTTGAAACTATTTTAGTAATTATGATCAAGTGTACAGAAAATAGTCAAAATAATTTAGTGACACAAATAGATTGTAACACATAGTGCAATTTTAAAGAAAGGTAGAGTACAACATGGATAGAGGGTACAGAAAATATTTCATTGTTCATACTATTTTCTAGATAACTACCTGTTTTAAATGGCTCTTTAATACGGAGCCTTCTGGTTCCGGTAATGGCGGTAAATCTTGTTCACTGCCCGATGGTGGTACTAATTTTGTAGCGTCCAAATCGACTAACCATATGTCATCTGGTAACCTTAAAGAAATAGAAGTAATTTCAAATAATAGAATGTACCTAACTTTATTTAAAAGATTTTTTAAATTATATTATATGTACAGTTCTTAAATTATGTTACAACGCATATACAATGAGAATTATTTTTCTATATTCGACAAAGTGGCCGATAGTTTAGTCAAATAACAAATTATGCCGAGACATGTGTCACGCTTTATTAGAGGAATTAACTTGAACTGGAATTCAATTTGAGAACGAATATTATTATATCGAAACAATACTGTCTTATGAGATATTATTTTTCTTCAAAGAACATCTGATGACAGAAGATCTGCCTTCATGCAGACAAGAAGATGCGTCGACTGACGTAGATTCGAACCCTATAATGAGTTTTTAGCTTTCAGCGAAGGAAAACATCTGGAAAACAAAAGGACAAAAGTCCAGATGGAAATTTGTTACCATACACCAATAAGCATTTATAGGCACACTATGTGACAATCTAGACACTAAGTGAGAATGTGATCAAGGACTAAACCTATAAAATATATAAGAGAAAAAAAAACCTTAATTAGACACTAACCTGAAGCCTTTCTTGTAAGTAAGAAAAGTAGCAGGTATTCCAATGAGGAACGGTGTCGGTGCAAGCAAGAGTTGTTCGGCGCAACTCATACAGCTTGGCAGTAAAGGAATCGCCGGGAACATATATTCAAGCGGGTAGAGCATAGAAACTAACGCCATCACAGACATCGACAATGCATTATAGTCACGTGACTGTACAACTACTTTGTTCTCTAGGATTATCAACGTCAATACTTTTAGACAGGTGTCAATACCTGTAAAACATATATGAATTTGGTAAATCTCGCATCAGAAGTTAACAGTGTATATAAAAGTAAATATCATATACGTACTTAATTTATACTTCATTATGTATATATATTCATTTTTTATATTATTCTGTTGAATATTTATTGACAGCAAATTTTATTTCTTTGAAATAATTGTTTAAAACCCATAAATACCATGATCACTACGTTACTATTTCATGTATTACTATAAGATTTCATCATCATCATCATCAGTCTGTAAGAGACCCACTGCAAGGCCATAGGCCTCTTCCCGAAGGAAGGTATGGGCATAATTACCACGCCAGCCCACGACGTATTGGCGATTTCAAACTCCGAGAAATACACTGTTCTATACTTTCCCACATACGGTGATTCTACAAGAATATTTCTCAAGTTTAGGTTTCCCCACGATGTTTTCCTTCACCATCAGCCAATAGTGTCACCAATTTAAATTAGTAAATGAACGCGAATTTCGAAAAATGCGTTGGTACATGCCGACGGATTCGAACCTGCGGATATTAGATTCATATTCCACCGGTCAAACCGCTCGACCACCACGATGTATTAATTTAATAGATGTATATAAAAATTACCTAAAAGTTCAAGGGGCAAGTGCAGTGGAAAGTCGACTAACGAAAATCTCGTGTGATCTGGCAATGCAAACAGCAACGGTGCGTGCGCGGTCGGGGATAAAACTTCCAGTTCGACACGCGTCTTCCCCGGCACGGGTACTGGCGCTGACAGTAACCTCAGAATCCATGTCTCTATCTCCTTCACATCGTGGAGCACGATCGTTGGTGTATTGTCGTAAGCCTGACCCGTTAATACTGACCATACTGTATCTCTGTTAAATATCACATAATAATATATTTTCAAACCACGAGAATGTAAATTGAATCACAATTTAATGTATGTTCTATATAAAAAATCTCTAATCCCTACAGCTATGTGAAATATTATTAATTCATTTAGAAATAGGTTGTAATGAACTTTGTATTTATGAAGGTGTATCACGCGATATTTCCTTGAATTATTTTAACTTCAATTTCATTGGACATTAATCAAAAATACCATATGTGGTAATAATGATAACAAAAAACTTAGCACGATTTCCATTTTTACATGTCAACGTTAAAGATACATTCACATAAAATAATATATGCTCTAATGAAATTGATAAATGACGCAAAACGAGGGCGAAGTGTTTGGTACAAATTATTTTCAATGGCTTAATCAAGCTGTTGAATAAATTAAAACTATTATGGATATTATCCATTACAATGAATTCTAAAAATAGCGCAATTGTAACTGCCAGCGATTTCCAAAGTTAACTCTCGAGTGACTGAATAAACCGGTAATTATCGATCTCGCCGACATTTTCTAAATACATCAGTGTATCAACCAAACTATTACATTTGATATATTTCAACAACAATTACAATTACAGTTTGGAATTCTAGTTGTTTTATAATAAGTAAATTATTATGAGATAGGTAGTATAAAATAATTAAGTTTTTTTTTATTTAGACAATTCTAGTTTTTTCTTTCTTCATTTGTTTCAATAAGTGGCATTAAAACGTTTACATTACTATTTTTAGTTGATTATTCATAAAAATATTGTAGTTACACATATCTTACTTTCGAAATTACGAAAAATGCTTATCAAATTGTATTATTTGTAATTGTATTTTTTAATTCCTAATGATGCTTTTATATACAATTGAAGATTAATGCAGCTCAATAGATATTAGTTATGGAATAATTAATCAGATCAACTTGCAACAGAAAAACACATGCATATTTGTATGAAAATTATGTTTTAAAATATCGTTTAATTTTTTTTAGTGAGTGTAGTTATCATACGCATGGAATTAATATTATTTGTAATCCTACCTAAATATTTGCCTCGAGGCACCGACACGTCGGGGACTGGAAGACTCGTTGCAGGCATCGATTAATTTCTTTAGGATAAATAGGCACTCTCGGAATGTGGAGAAGAAGGGATGATGTGATAGAAGGCATAAGGACGTTAGGGAATGATTTCGGATGCGCTAAAAATACAAAAAAGGATTAGTATTATATAGACACCAATATATTATACGATGAAAAATTACGAGATATTCTTTGAGTTACTTCCATTTAGGTTATTAAAAATAGGGATGTTGACTAGTATTTAAGATAAAAACTTTGCTATAGATTTTGCTTTGATAAAAAAAATATTAAATTCATAGTAAAAATGAACTCAATATTCCATAATTAGGTAAATGTAGAAAGAATGGAATTAAATAGTTGTACGAAAAGCCTATTTTTGTCTATTATCTAATTATTAACAACTAGTTATGAATTAATTCATTATTTTATAATATTACGTGATCAGTCCTAAATATTGAATTATCATAAATGAACTCTTTTTTTATATTTCACGTTGAATATTTCAATGAAAAAGTAATATAGGTTACTGCAGGTCCGGTGGACGTTGTCCTGCCCTAATAATAAAAAATATATACTTATCTGCATGAAATACTTAAGGTAACTAATGTGCTTTATTCGATAAGGATTAATACTGTATCCGTCGAATTAGCCTTTCAATTACCTCATTATATTTGACCATTTTTAAAAGATAGATGGGTATAGTAAGCTATTCTAAAAAGATAGGTATATGCCACCATAGACTTTTTTGTAGATCTTTAAAAGAGGACTATCGCTGTACCTATGCATTGTTTTGTTATATCTCAAAGGGATTAGGCAGCGTTTACGACGAAAGCTCCCAGGCGGCTTGACTTTTTCCGATTCTTTCAACAATTATCAGTATATTTCAACCTATTTACAAAAAAAAAATTTGACAAATTATACACCTAAACCTTCCTCGTGAATTACACTATCTATTTGTGGAGATTGCGTTACAATCCGTTTAGTAGTTTTTCAGTTTATCGCGGAGATCCAGACAGACACACGCAGCGGATGACTTTGCTTTATAATATGTAGTGATTCGTAAAACGTTTAAACTTCAAACGTATATGTATTAATTTCAGTAGGTATACATAATTAATACAATATATTACTATTTTGATATGAGTACGAAGTTTAATATAGTAACGTATACGAGATAACTTTCAAATTTCCGGTCATCAACATGTAAATGTCATCAGGATGTATATTTTATATATCATTTATTTTGGTTATCATTTAAAACACCACAGTAATATACTGCCAACCAAATCCAATGGCCATTATCGTTTTGGTTAACTAAATTGATAGTTTGTATATTTATTGTATACTTTATGTATTTCAGTACAATTTATTTTTCATATGCTTAGTAAATAATAAGCTAGATACCAATTTATCAATATACAATAGGTTGATATTGTAGATTATCGTTTGCATTATTCTAGTTACATATCTCTATATATCCCATGCTTTATATGTACTCATGGGTACAAAAGGCGATAGATGATAAGTGAATATAGAATTACCTGACGTTTTCTTGTGGCACGTGGTGTAGGCGACTGGTCTGACTCCGAGTCTGGCGGCGGCGGCAGACGCGCGGCGACCGCACTGCACTCACGCTCCGAGTCACTCGGTGCCACATTGCTGCTCCTATAGTCACTGCAACATACGCTGCAGCTGCACTTTACGCTGCACTTACCAATAGATAGCTAATAATAAATTTGAATAATTGACAACTAATTCGTAGCTAGTTTGGACAACATTTTTGTATATCCGAAGTTCAATAATGAACCTGTGCTTTTGCTGACGGAAAAGATCGCAATGTACCTAACCATAAGCATGATAGAAAGGCTTTCTCTAATACGCGCCTCATTAACTTCGACATTCAAGTTGAGAATCTATCGACAAGCACTTATAGGTATGTGTCTTCGCAGCTACACTTGAGAGCCAATTCTCTCTAGATTTAATGAATTAGCATCTTAGGGCCATATCGTCACTTAACATCAGGTGAAAGGTCAAATGGTGGTCAAGCGCTAAAACTTATAGACAATAAAAGTAAATTATCTGCTCTTATGAATTGATGTTCAACACAGTTGATTACATCATCAGAAAATGTTTTGTAAAGAATACTTTATTATCACGTAAACGATGAGTCTCAGTAAAAAAAAATACATATCTGTAAAAGCGATTTACGGACGATAATCTTACGTGATAACGTCATAAGAAAACATCGATGAAAAATTATGCGTCACAAGCCGAATGCTTAGGCTGATTGCGCCTCTCTATCATTTGTTCCGCGCTCTCGCTTGCACGCTCGGCTCAGGCGAAACGTGACAGTGAGTCATGCTTTTTGGTGCGTGCATCCGGCGTTCATCTATTTATGAGATGTTATCACGTCAAAAAATATTGACATTTAGTTCTTCGTAAAGTTCGTAAAGACTATCTAATTATAAACAGAAGTAACAAATGCCCACCTGGAAAAGGCGGAATCAGAACTTTTCTCGATGGACTTTCTCCAAGATTCTCTACGGAGTGTGGTGCGATCGCGTGGCCCAGGAGCCGCGGCGCGCTCGACGGCACGGTAGAAATTCACGCAAATCCCGTACCGGGTTTTACCTATGCATTTATTTAGATGTATTCTACAATACATAAACTGTCCAACTGAAGATGCAAAAAGTAATCTTATTATATTGGTTAATTATCGAATTTCAACTAAAGGGTAATAATTAGCAAGAGCGTAATTAAACAATAATCTACCACCAGTTTATGATACCATTACGAAATTTTACTACACATACTCGTAATTCGGTGACGCGAATTCGCGTCTATTGATGACGTAACCGTCCACGTATGTACGTACATATCTTCCTTCAGTTTCCACAAATTTTAACCAAAAATCAGATCCCGTTTAATATCGATTATGAAATATGAGTTGGACTTATTATTATAGCTATCAACTGCTCGCGTTTCCACTCGCGTTTATCACGCAATATTTCTTTTCGAATTGTTATTTAATTAAAATGTAAGTATTTTTAAAAGGATTACTGATAATTGTAATAGACTATCAGTCCTAGAATGACATTTGATCATTTTTATACTGTAATGAACTAATAGATATTTTATTGAATTAATTTTACAAAACACCTTGTTTTCATTTTAAAACAATAATTTAGGATCCAATTACAAAACTCAAATATATTTATATACGATCACAGCTATCGCGGGTCATTTGGTGTTAGTTATTGTAAAAATCCATTGTTTGCCTCCGGAGATTCTCATCAGATTATAATATATACTAAAAGCTTCACTGAAAAAACAAGCATTCAATAACGAAAATTGTATTTAAACCACAACGGACATACAAACATACAGGTCGAATACAAGACCTCCTTTTTTTGAAGTAGATTAGAAACTTTACTTCCACTCTAAAAAAATCTCAACAAAATCGGGTGAAAATTAAATGAATGCCGTCATTAGTCACTTGTTTATTAAATGAACATTATTGGTTAATTAGAATATTGTACCCTATCACTTGTTGAATGGCATCAGCTTACTGTGTGCGACATGAAATAAGAATCGATCAAACTGTTTTTATCTTAAATTCGGACACACAAACCGGTAGACAGCTGTCATAACCGTACCTGAATCTTTATCAGTTAGAGTAAATACAAATGAGGTAGAATCTCTAGGCGCTAAAATTCCCGGTCCTCGGCGCGATCCCACTGACACACATCCTTCTGGCTGGCAAAAATACACCATGTCTAACGGCAAAGGGAAGTCATCGTGGTTCGTTAATGGATATCGACGAAGAAGTTCGGGAGCCTGCAATAGCAAAACACTATTACAAGTTCTGTTGTAAAAAAATGATAAATACATATTACAACGTTTATAATAACATAATTATTGTCAAATCGAAGTATAATAGTTTTCATTATAGGTCTGAGCAAACAGAAATAATAAATAATAAAAAATTGCATCGATGAAAGAAATTCGGTATAAGAAGAATGTTATTACTAATTAGTTCCATCAGTTGTAAAAAAAGAATTTAAATAATAAATGTTATTTGATTGAAGAAGGCGTATTTCATAAGTATCATCAATAACTTAAGTTGGCGCTACTTTGCAATTCCGCCCGGGATCGATTGATAAAACGTTCGATTTTATTTGCTCGATGTGTACCCGAAAAAGTTGAAGTTACGCATAGTTCTATGCTATAAAATCAAACGTTTTTTGTTACAATGAGACGCGACAGGGTGAAACAATTCCGAACGGAAGTAAAAAGTAGCGTCCACTTAAGTACTTCAAAAATGTTAAATACCCACTACGTGAAGATTGTTATGATGGATTATGAATAGTATTTATTTAGTATGAAAAGTCGAATATCACAAGCACTGCTATCGCAGTAGGTACTGTTATTGCCTACAACGTTTATCACACTATCAAAATGTAAAAGCCATGGGAATTAATTTTTTGACTTTTTCGGTATATTTGGTATTCATTTTTTTGTACTGAAATTTCGAAATATTGCTTACTAATTGCGCTCTCCGGTTTCACACCATGCTACGCCTACTACAGAAAATTAATCTTTATCGCAATAAAGATTAACAAACCTACGCTTTGTATGTGGTAGAGCTACGCTGAAGCTATTACTGGTTTCAGCATGAATGGGTCGGCTCGCCCGGGGTAGTACCCTCTCACAGAAAACCGACGTGAAGTAACAGTGCTTGCACTGTTGCGTTTCGTTCGGCCAGTGAGAGCACTGGAGGCCCACATATTTAAAAGGCCGGCAACGCACTTGCGACTCCCCTGGTGTTGCCAGTGTCTATGACGGCGGTGATCACTTACCATCAGGTGACCCACCTGTTCGTTTGCCCCCTATAATATATAAAAAAATGCCTACAGAGCTCGGTGATGATATTGTCTCTTTTTATATTATATGGATGAATTTTCAAAATCAAATCAGTTGTTTCAGAGAAATACTTCTGTAACCAAATTCACAAAAATTTGGAAAAAAAAAACAAATGATTGAAACATTATTTATCTTGTTTACCAAAACATCAGATGATTACCTGCACGGGAGCCAGTCCTTTCCCCGAAGTATAGGGTCGCGCTCCAACTATAGTTAAGTAATCCACCAACCGCGGACAGAAGAACTGCTTCTGAATATCCATTTTGACAATATATACAAAATCCAATTGTCCTTATGTATTCTTAAACCCATCGTATGATATATAAATATTGCTTGTCATAATAATCTCTTTTTATTTGTAAGTACTCCTAAAAAAAAAAGAGAAATGCGTACAACAAATAGATTGATTTGTCCTACAAATCGCTTAGAAATAAAATAATAAAAATAAATTTAAAAGTAGGTAATTAGACTCCACATTATAGAGTGTAAGTAAGTAGCAGCAAACAAAAAAATAATCTTTATAGACAAAACTAAATCATGAAATGCCGGTCCTGAACTGAAGTAATGCAGCCGATCCAGGTATTAGATGGCAAGGGTAGCCAAGATGAGAATAATAATAACGTCAACCTGAAAAGTCCTGAAAATAAAATACCTCAGAGTTAAAGGGCCAACGTCCTTTTTCTAAGGAAGGTTCGAGCATAATCACCATATCAACACACAAGATATAGGCGACTACAAGGTACGAAAAATCCACAGTTTTATATATCTCGATTTCCCAAATCTGGTGGTAAAATACTAAGGTGGTAAGTACTAGTAAAATATTTCTCAAGTTCAGATTTCCTCATAATATTTTACTTCACCTTTACTCGATAGTGCCACCAATTTAAATTATTATGCATATGCAAATTCCGAAGTAAATCGTTGGTACATTCCGGAGTCCAATGTTGAATCGAATCGATTTTCTACCGGCACTGCGACGGCGCCATAATACAATTGATTTGAAAATGACAATTCTTAGAAAAACATAATATAATAATTTAAATTCAATAATAGTAATGGCTCTTGAAACATTTTTAATCATTTGTTAAACAGAAACTGCAACAAAAAAAATATGAGAAAGCAAAGGTGCCGAAAGACAATCTTTCCCACTTGGTAAAGAAATAAAGGCGGCGGCGTCCAGGTGTACTATTATTTAATATATTGAAATAAGTTAAAATACCATATATTTATTTTACGGCAGGTGACTTGTGGCTTCATTTAACGAGGGATAAAACGAGACTAAAATTGTAAAGATTTCCTTCCGAAATCAAAAATCCACTTAAGTATACCGATATTGACGTAAGTGAATATTTTTTAAATAAAATAAGTTAACATTTTAGTAAGACGAATAAAATAATAAACGTTATTTAATAATAGTATTAGATGCCAATTACATAAAGTTTACAGCGTTATATTAATTCATTATTTAACAACTGATTGTAGACTGCCTCACTTTTTTCGCAGGGCAAAAAATAAAACGTTTTATGTAGTTTAAAAAAAAATCAATTTGTGTGTAAAATACTATTAAAGTCTATTCAGTGGCTCAAGAGAAATTGAATCAAACACATCCGCATTTATATTATCAATATTTGTACATTAAGCGAAGTATTAATCCGCTACCGATTCATTCATTTTGCTACATAAATATAAAGCGCTGTCGATCGACAAGCAACAACTAGCTATTATTGATTTAGGTGCCTATTAAACGCGCGAGTATAATACCCGTCAGGGTGCCTTGACCTATTTATTGCCTTGACACGTATCCAGGGGCGCCGGTTCGTCTCCCCCGACCCGTGATACGAAATGGCGCACTCACAAAAATTAATCACTGTAAAACTCATATAAGTTTTATTACGTGACATTAATGTGTCTGAGCTTAGGTTAATTGCACTTATAAAGTTTTTACATAAAATAATATATTGCTTATCTTCAGAATTATGGAAAATTATTAAGATTAATTTATTAAAAACTTATTAAACTTAAGTACCTAAATACAATCTAAACATAATCAAGGAGTAATCGCCGTCTTTATTCTGGCGTATAAGCCTCCAAGAAAAAAAAGAATATAATTAAAAAATGTTATTTGATAGATGAAGGCGTTTTTATGCGGAAATTTATCATCAATAACTTTTTTTTTGCCAGCTAACTTAACTAGTTGATATTGAAATACAGAGCATCGGAGTATACCTCTTGAACTAGCTTTCATCATGTTACGAGACGATTCAGTCTATCCCATATGACGCCCGTAAAGGTAATGATAGCTAAGTGGTTAGCGTGTTCGGACACCGTAGCTTCGAATCATTGCGAATGACCCGTAGCTTTCGGTAAAGAAAAACATCGTGATGAAACAATAGCATGGCTTTTATTCTAAGCCCGAATGGCTAGGTATTTTATCACCTAACAACAATACACCTGTAGGTGTGTTCCGGCATCTGCACTTGAGAACAAATCGCATTCTATAGTTAGCGTGTTTACCATTTTGGACCACATCGTACCATTGAACATCAGGTGAGATTAGTTGGTTTAAAGCCGATACAGTGTATAACCCCACTTTAATGACCATCACTGTCAAGTACGGAAGGCTTGAGTGTGTAACCATATATAGATCATAAATATTTATTATTCACGTTCCCTTGTGGCCTCGGGAAAGACATCACGAGGAAACCTGGATAATTGAATAGTTATCGCACACTACCACAATATAGTGGGAAAATATAGAACTATCTATAAATTTCTCGGTGTTTAAAATAGTTATTAATTGAAGATTAAGCTCGTGTGTTTCGTCATATAAAGAAAGATGTATATATTAAGCAATGGGACATGAATAGATTAGTATTTCTTTTGTATACCTTATAGGTTAGCGTTTGAACACAATCTCATCTTATGTTAAATGATGTTGTGGTCTAAGATGGTAATCACGCTAAGCCTATTAAGAGACTGGCTCACAAATGCAGCTGCCGGAACACACCAACAGGTGCTTGGTGACAGATTTTCAACTTTTGGGTGATAGCTAGCCAGGAGAACTTAGAAAAAGCCCTACCACTAAGTTAGGGTTTCATCACGATGTTTTTATTCAAAGGAAGCTCCGACTTAGTTGGTATATTATAAAACTAGCAGGCCCGGCACACGTTGTCCTGCCCTGATAATAAAAAAATATATACTTATGTGCATGAAACGCTGAAGGCGGCTTGACTTTTTCCGATCCTTTCAACAATTATCATTATATTTCAACCAATTTACACAAACCCTTAATAAATTATACATCTAAACCTTCCTCACGAATTACTCTATCTGTTGGTGAAGGCCGCATTACAATCTGTTCAGTAGTTTTTGAGTTTATCGCGAACATACAGACAGACAGACAGACAGACGCGGCGGACGACTTTGTTTTATAATATATAATGATAAAGTTATTATTATCAAATAAAGTGCAAGTCATTTAATTCATAATATTATTGTTAACATTTTTTTATTGTCTAAGAATGATTGCAGCAACGTAACTCAGGTTGCCAAATATATAAAGCGTATAAACCTGCGACTCCTAATGAACATGTTTCACATTTAGAACTTAGTAGTGTACATGTTTACGAATGTAATCAATCATAATTTACATAAATATTAGAAAAGTTACAGCAGGTTAAGAAGAAAATTTAGTTAATCTACTTTGGATAAAAAGTAGAAACTCAAAACAAGAGACTAACGCATAGAAAAAAACGAATAAAATTAACAGCTTGTACGTTATCACTCGCGAAGTCGTTTCATAGTTGTAAGTATTAACGTCATGAATGTGACGCGTGGGTGGCGAATATCATCAGTTTCATTAGACAAACCGTAACCTTATATTAATGTAATCCTGTTCTACATATGCATTTAAAGATATCCGTTAATAATATACAATTATTGTCTTTCTAAATGCTAGGTATACATTTTTATGTCCATTAGGTATATCAACTTTTCGTTTTTCATCTAAAAAATCCACACAACATTGGATTATTAAGAAACTTCTGTGTCGTGTCACAAAACAGATAATTTAGGTAGCTATTTTAGTAGGTTTTATTTGAATGTATATACATTGTATTTTATTTGCATATACATGAAAATATAGAAAAAAGTATTAATATGCCAGGGCAGGATTGTGAAAAGTTTTAACACTCTAATATACATATTAATTAATTTAAATATATGTAACTAGATACATTGATTTCTCGAGGTGTCAAATTGTTATTTCATCTCAGGAAAACGACGTGGAAAATAAAAATAAAAGTCGGAGTAAAAAAATTTAACACAGAGTAAGAAGTTACAATAAATGGTTTCAAAATCGTTAGTAAAACATATTTCATCGAGTAAACTTATTCTGTTAAAATTGCGTAATTAAAGTGCAAAATTCAAGTACCTACTATTAGAAATTAATCTCCGATTTATTGGATAATTTTAATTTTTAATTATATCTGAAAAGCTTTTAGGGCGTTGTAATTAACAAAGATTAATGGGCTCCGTCGAACACTACGAAGACGACGCGACGGGACGCACAGTGGCGACTTACTCCAGAACACATCTAAAATTTTATTGATTACAAGCCTACGATTAAAAATGATATGTATAGTTTGGCTTGCAAAAATGATTTTAAGATAGTTCATTTGTTAAATTTCCCATATAAATATGACTTCCATTTACGATTTATGACTGACAAAAAAAAACTATTTATAACTTATGTACGTGATCTTCATATAAGTGTAAAAACATGTAATACATCAAAGTCTAGGCATGTAGTCATATGAATAAGATAAACATACTTATGTAATTAAAGAGAAATAAGAAGTAGATGTTAAAATAAGGACAGACAGAAGTAAGCAATTGATATCTGCATAAAACATAGATTACTTAAAGCGGTGTAAGAAACATAATGGTATTGTTATTTAAAAACTTCACATATAAGTTACGCTTGGGAATATTTAGCTTTAGGTTAGTTTAGGATTACATGACAGAATATACAATAACATCAATCGGTAACTTCCAATACAGTAGTAGGAAAATATGGGCTAATTAACAGAACGAAAAAAAAGTGTATATATATGCAAATGTAACAATGGGGGTTCCGAAGTGTCCTTGTATGTAAAGTGTTCAGTTTTACTAATCGCACCAGCATGTTTTTACAGTTACTGGTGTTATAGAGATACTGTAATATACGAGTACATAAACCGTTTTTAAGTGATAACATAACGTTTAAGCGACTACGTATTTATGCTTTTGTAAAGAAAAATGACGTCAGGCAGCATTTTTTAAATAAAGCTAATAATATATTTTTCATCAAAGAATAAACATGAGTTTTTATAGGCAAAGAAGGTATATAAGCTGTTTGACGCCTTTGAAGTATTAACGTTAACATAAATTGTTCTATTGTTAATATTATTCGAAAAATATATCGAAAGCAATACTTTAAATAATAGTATATTATAATCAAAGAAATTAAATACTTTATTAAACTACGTTAAAACAATAAAACATAGATGACAATCTAGCTACGAGTGAAAAAGAAATTAAAATATTTCAAGGGTAACTAACTACCTATCTGCCCTATCATACCTACATACGATATGTTTACCGACTGAATGTGATAAATTAATCTGTATATATTTACATACGTTTTCAAGGACAAATAATGAATAAATTAACATGGCGACGTGTTTATATATAGGTTAAAATTGAACAAACGTAACACAAATAGAATATGGTAGGTACGCAAAGTTACAATATATTAATGAAGCAACTAATTGGAAACGATTAGTTTAACTGCAGGTTACGTCACGAAAACGTCAACGTGACGCAGTTTTCTCAAACAGAAATTAAAATGAGCAACATTGCAAAGGTATTTTAATATTTAGCAAAGGTTACCTTATGATTATTTGAAGTTGCGTGTAGTTTCTACATAATCGTCCAGTCGGATGAAAAAACAGAGTATCGTTCGTGTTTAGTTTTAGTACGAGATGTAACTGTATAGTAATGCATTTCACAGGCTAGTAGCGAATACAAGAGTGCCATGCGCGCCCGCCCACGCTCGATAACGCTACGCGCCGCCGCACCGGCAACCCCGACACCCCTCTCCCCTTTACTCCTCTCATATCTTAACTAATATTACAAATAAGAATGTAAGTCGGTTTGTTTGTTACTTTTTCACACCTTAACCCCTGGACTATCCAAAACCATAACGTTTAAGTTCCATACAAACGAATGTAGGCCTCATGAGGCACAGGTTAACAGATTGTTGGCAGAGCAAGCTTAAAAAAGTACCTGATTTATGAGACATCTTTGAAAAACAATAAATTATGTATAGTAAAATTAAAATGCTTATGTTAAAATGTATTTTTCAATTACTTTTTCATTTGTAGGAACGTTTATTTAATAAACCATGAAATTTACAATGTACGATGTCGGGACATTAAATAAAAAATTTAAAACATACTCCGTCATTTTGAGATCTAGGTCTTAAAAAATCAGACAAGAGGCTACCTAATCAATCATCATTAAATTTTGCATACATGTTGTAAGCTGTACAAAAAAAGGACATAGGGTATCTCATTCATCCAAAAAAAGATGTTATTGTATCGAGGGATACCTCAAATGTACATTAACACGAGCGTAGCCACAGGCAAAAGCTAGTATGTAAATACACGAACACATCATTTTCTATGGATACGTATCCCACAAACAGCTGAGGTCGCTACTAGTTTAATTAATTTCAAGTTGGGAAAGGCTTTCACCGCAAACGACTTTTATTATATGCTAACACAGTTTTCGAGTTACGAAACTTACACAGTAATTCGACCTTGTTATTTCATTTAACGTGTAGTTTCTAGGGTTAGGGGATTATTAAAATACCCGAGTTTGACCCAACCAGCATAACTCTGCGGAAAGTATCCTATTCGGAGGAAAGTTTTCACTTTACATTAGAACGTTTATATTGAAAGATAATACTAGTCATTATGATTTCAGTTCATTGTCATAAAGGATAATTCAAAATTGTACTTTTTAAGCAACATTTATTGCTGTCATTGATTAACGCCAAGAAAACTATTATCAATATATAAATATTTATATTATATATAAATAAATTACATTGTATTATCACATAATTTTATTATAATAAATATTAGTACAAAAGGAATCTCTCAAAAAACACACTATGTTTACTTTCCAGTATCTTCCTTTAGCGAAACAGTTCTATTGAAGACAATCTGAAACAAGAAATGATTATATAAAGAAATCTGATGATTGATAGCATAGTTATATATAGTTCAGTCGTTTAATTATGATACATGTTATAAGCAACACATTATCATGTGTATTATGACTTCGTGACGTCACGGTGTCTGGAAATCGTCATGTTGCAATATAACTTATAACCATTGCGACACACGGACCACCAACAGCGCAAGATGCCAATACAAAGATTTGGGAACTCATCACCACTATGGTATAGTGAGAACCACCTCACATTGAATACTAATTTCGTATCACTATACGTCTAACTTCGAGCACTAGTCACATATTTTAGCTTAGGTCTTAGCTTACATTTTAATACATTAAGTTACCGCACTCACATATTGAATACTAATTTCTTATCACTATTCGTTCAAACTTCGAGCACTAGTCGTCCGTTATCTTAGGGTAGGTCTTAGTTTAGATTTTAATACGTTAATTTAAGGTTAAGGATACACCTTTTAATATTAATATGTCTTATATTCAAATTGTACTATTATATTTTATTTATATATGTGGTCAAATACACACTTTTGTATCGGTTATTTAAAACAAGTCATGTACAAAACACAGAGTTAAGTAGTAATAATAATAATGGCAGAGTGAGAGTCCCATCAATGGGACAAAATACTTCACGATGTAAGGTGTAGGCATAACGAACGATTCCGATGACGATGTATTAGCGATATTACAAACACTGACAAATCCACAGTTCTTTATTTATTATTAGGTCTTATCACGATGTTTTCCTTCATCATCAAGCGATAGTGGTACTATCGATTTAAATTCGTATATATATGACATCAGTATTCGAACCTACGGACATCTAATCCAAACAGCTTAACCATCCCATTACACATATAAATATATATATATATATATAAAGCAATATTGCGTTTGATCCATTTATTTTTAGAACTGCAACTTTTTTCATTATGGTCTATCTATCAATACCTATTGTCCTAACTGGCTTTGTGGGACCTCGATGTGTTTTTAGCTTCCATATCCCTTTCTGCATTATTGATTTTCTTTTCAAATAATTAAATCTATCATTTATGGGAAAGTTGAAAATAGAAAATATTTGCCAAAAATATATATAACTAAAACTAATGTTGACGCTTTCTTTCACGAGTAAAATATTTTCTATAGTTTTTAACGTGTTTTGAGAAACGTAAACAGTTAGGTTTTTGAATAAAATTAAATGGATGTGGTAAAATTAAGTGAACAATTGGCATATACATTTAAGGGTTCTCATTTCCTTCGTCTATACACCCGTGCAAAGCCGGGACAGGCCGCTAGTGAGTATTAAAAAAAACACTTACATGACTTGAAGTGGTATCAGGATCGACAGAGAAGAACCCTATCCTCTCGAACTGGAACTTGTCATACACTTTGACTCCTTTCATAGAAGCGTCGGCGTACGCTTCCACGATCTTCAAGGTGTCCTTACGACAATCTGAGAGGTAACCGTTAGGTACTTCATTCGAGTCCTCTGGGTTCTTGTGTTGAAACCTAACAATTTATAATTATGTAGAACTGATTTTTTTTATCAGATTATGGCAGTGTCTAAGCAGAGATTAATAGAAAATAATTGTGTGGTTTTATAAAACCACGATGTAAATGAAACTTTTTTCCGATCGTCGACAATTAACGGAACAATTTCGAAAAATTATTCGTTTTAGAATATTAAAATCACGTTTTAAATCTTCAGTTAATATTTGGAAAATGGGAATGATAATGGGCAGTCAATAATAGAAAAGATATCCAACTATACATTTTAATTTCAATCTGCATATTAGAGTAAGGAATACATAATAAATAGAATCATTCAGATGATAGACGCATTTTAAAAAATGAGCACAGTATGCGCTAGATGGACGAAAAAATTTAAGTCGATAAAAGAAAAAGTTTCATTTTAAGAACGGTGTCAGCCTAGAAATCTACAATCTCTCTTACGATGCTCAAACGTGACGAACCTAAGGAGAGTCACTATGACATCCAAAGGAGTCCCCGTGAAAACCAAAAGATTCACTGTGATGGATTTATCACCATGTACCTGGTTATAGCGATACTGATAAGGCGATGAAAGAAAAAGTTTCACTTTAAGAACGGTGTCAGCCTAGAAATCTACAATCTCTCTTACGATGCTCAAACGTGACGAACCTAAAGAGAGTCACTATGACATCCAAAAGAATCCCCGTGAAAATCGAAAGAGTCACTGTAATGGATTTATCACCATGTACCTGGTTATAGCGATACTGATTAGTAGATATACACACGGGCTGACCCGAGAACGCGACATGTGTAAGCGAGACCCAACTACCGTATCCCATTATATGCAGTATCTTTTATTTTTTATCTATAGTAGACTTCATTTCGTATATCTATCAATATTATATATTATCTTCCCGTTAACAGTTTTAATCAAACGTAAGACAAATTTACAATTGACTTTAACACAGTCATTGCCTTTAAGAAATCATATTCTTCTTTAATAACAAGTAAACAAATTTAGTACGTACATTAACATAATATATATAATAAACCTTTCTTTTTTTCATTTCTTTCAATATATTTTACAGTACAGTGGAAGCAAATAAATGTGCTTGTTAAAAGGAAAATAATATCACTTAGAAAGAAATAAGACTTACAGTAGTTCATAAAGTCGAACCTCAATTCTGATTGGTTCAGATACCCAGTGAATAAAGGCTTTTGGTTTCACAGCGGATTCTGTTGGCTCGACGGAACATTCCAATTCTGTGACGACACCATTAGCATCTTTTATCACTTTATCAACCTGGAGATAATGGATTATTTTTACTACAAGATCACATGAATTGTTGTGCAAAGAGAGAAGGTAAAGTTTTGTAGATGGTAGAGCTACGCTGAAGCTATTACTGGTTTCAACATGAATGGGTCGGCTCGCCCGACGCGCGGGGTAGTACCACCCGACACACAGAAACCCGACGTGAAGTAACAGTGCTTGCACTGTTGCGTTTCGTTCGGTCAGTGAGAGCGCCGGAGGCCCACATATATTAAAAGGTCGGCAACGCACTTGCGACTCCCCTGGTGTTGCTAGTGTCTATGGACGGCGGTGATCACTTACCATCAGGTGACCCACCTGTTCGTTTGCACCCTATAATATAAAAAAAGGTAACGTAGTTAAGTTAAAACTTAACTTTAGATAAGCAAACGGAGTCCTTTTGAAAATAAAATTGTTGGTGGTCGTTCAACTTGTTGTTGGGAAAACTGATATTGTGCTTTGAACTCTTACTGTAAGCGCTAACATCACTTAAGAAACTTCTTAGATATCTCCTTGCTAATTGTAAAAGATAAGTTGACTATTCTATATTTATATATGATAATAAAATATTGCTGAGCATTTAAACATTCTAACTTAATATTTCCAAAACTCTTCCAACATGAAGCGGCTGGTCTCTTAAAAAATAAGAAGATTTACCTTAATAACATATCCAGCATGCCTCAAGCCAACAGTTTGGTTTGGTGTGAGACGTCGATATCCCTTTTCTGGTTGTTCTTTGAAATCTGTAGCTTCGATATAAATTATTTTACCGAATGCCACATTATGAGAACCCTTCTCCGGTTCATTGGGAAAATCTGGCACTGTCACATGTATTGACTTATCACGAGGGAAATTGACTATTGTTATCTTCAATGGCTCCAAGACAGCCATTACTCTGTAGACCAAACAATAATACAAATAAATAAGTCACTTTTATTGTATGATTTTTTTGCTTATAGTTGGTACAATACAATCATTTTTTTAATGTAAAAGTTTGGTTATGTAGTATTTTATAAAGATCAGATTTTTACGTTGGTTCTATATTTAATAACTTGATACAATATTCAATACAGTTGCGCGTAAAAGCAATTTTATTGCACCGATTTCAGGTTAACATGTTCCGTGCCAAGTCAATTTTGACTGAGATATTGACTAAAAATGTATATATTATCATACAATGTTATATTACAATATTGATAAATGAGTATTTCTTTCGTTTTCAGTAGTTATTCACATTATGTAAATGTAACTAAGTAAGTAGTGTATTACATCACAAGTGTGCGGTACACGTGACCGAAAGAACAAGTTTAACGTGTACCACCTGTGTTACACGTGGCACGAAACGTGTTTGTTACTTTTTGACTTCCATTACGGCAATCATACTGTTTACTTTACTTTACATCCTTTTTTAAATCTCAGTTAAGACTTTTTATGCCAAATAATAAATAATGTTTTATGAGTAATAATAAACCAAGTTAATAAAAACCTCTTATCTGCGCATACATAGCTAACTCAACCACGAAAATGGGGCAGTAACAGTCTTTAAAGAGGACTGGGTTACCAAGAATAAAAAAGAAACAAGACTCTAACTAGACCACAGTTACATATAGCACGACAGAAAATTTTTGCATTATATTTATTAAAAATATTAAATTTGAGTTTTTGAGATCAAATTCCATTTATGACTTTATTGTAATTTCACACGGACGAAGCCATAAACAATAGCTAATTTGTTATAATATTATAATTATAAGATAATAAAATGTAATTTTCAGCGTGTCATAATTATGTATTTTTTACAAGTACATAATTTATAATTGTATGTGATATCTGATTTATGCTACTCTCATACGTTCCTGACGAAGCTTTGACCACCTGTTACATTAAAATTAGCGTCAAAAGTCGTTCCCAAAAAGACGGGTGAGTGCCTTAAGCGCTCCCCTTAGTAGTCCGGTGAAACTGTGAAAGCAATATTGCTGGCAGTGTAGGCCAGTTCGAAAAAAAAAAAAAAAAACGTTCCCAAAAAGTCACAGAGTAAACGCTCGCATATTCACCTTGTATTAATAACTCGAAATTAGCATTCACTAAACTCCTTTGATTTGTATAAAATCGTGGGTCCCACCAACTATCGTGTACTACACGAAATCTATCTGCACTCTGCCCGATAATTCGTAACGCATAACAATAATATTTTTCCAAACTTGTATTTATTGCGACCAAAGACTTCGTAGAGATATACGCAGGTACGGGAACGCATTATAGGATACTAACTTATGCCCGTGGCTTCGTTTGTAAATTTGACCTAGAACAGTACTATTTTTGTGGATGAATAGGTCCTTTTTATATACGTTTCTGTATCCCCAACAACGTGTAAGCAAAATTTCATAATGATCTGTTGAGCAGTGAAGGCGTGAAGAAAAAACAATTAAACAAAAAACAGACTCACATTCGCGGTTTATTATGTTAGTTAGGATATATGTTGAGTAAATTACCTAGGAGCAGTGAGATTGAGCACGTCTCTAACTGCTGCATCAAGCATCGTGGGGTCGACAGCGCCGAGCGCGCCCGTCACGCCGAGC
Organism: Antheraea assamensis; assembly: GCA_035772565.1. Taxonomy (NCBI): domain Eukaryota; kingdom Metazoa; phylum Arthropoda; class Insecta; order Lepidoptera; family Saturniidae; genus Antheraea; species Antheraea assamensis. The sequence goes on along the minus strand of JAQQSE010000026.1, from coordinate 1,085,383 downwards.
CCCGCGCAGAACGCGTTCACCGCACCGGCCGGCACCCCGCGCCGCCGCAGCGCCGTCAGCGTGTACAGCCTCGGATCATCCCAATCTCATAATAAAGAAACATTACTAAGCTAACTGATACCCTCCGACTACGTCTACGTCGTTTATTATCATCTTAACAATATATTTTATGGATAGATAATAATTATGTAGTCTCTTGAAACCACGATACAAGTGAAACATTTTTTGCGATCGTAAAGGCATTTAACTGAAAATTCTTGGAAAATTATTCGATTTATAGTACAAAAATCGTGTTTTTAATCTTCATAAAAAATTTAGCACATTATTTATTTTAATGATTGAATCATTTTGAATTGAGCCATGAGTGCCGCTATATGGGCCTTGGCTGATTTGCCGAGCGCCTTTCATTTTACCCCTACTTCGCGGACGTCTGCAATGCGACATGCGATAGATAAACGAAAAAATTGAAGGCGATGTAAAAAAATCTTTAAAAAAAACTTAAAAGATCGAAACCAAAAATATGACGTAAACTTTACTCACAAAGAGTCTTTGTAAACAATTATCTCCATTTACTGCCTCTCTCATGCGCACCTCACCGCGAGCCTAACTAGAAGTTAGCAACTCTTGGCAACAAAACACTTATTGCTGGATGTGTACTACTTATAAAAATCGTAGTTTCATAAAATTTTATATTAAATGGAGTTACTGTGATAATTCTTTTTTTAGATAAGGACCATGTAGCAAAATTGGAAAAAAATATTCGTAAATTATTTAGTGCTTTTTGAATGACGTATGCATAATTATTTATATAAGAAAATAGGATTACCTTTAACAATTTCTTCTGAGATAAGTTTTGCTATCTTCCTCTTAGATACAACGGTATAATTGACATTGAGCCGACCGTATTCCCACTGGACTGGACAGTAAATGTCGAGGGCATTACACAGCCAATAATATGATGACCTAAAAGTATTCAAAACGATAATTTTTAAGTAACTGTTTATGTTACAATCCAGTCACGGGAGAGCTACTATTGAGAACAAATAAAACATGAGTTAACTAATTGACTATTCAGTGTAAACTAAACGAAAATTCATTATATGCCTAAACTATAACATATAAGGCAATTTTTAAATAAATAAAGACATCAAAGTTGCTAACATCTATATGACAAATTATTATTAAATTGTTGATACATATTTCTGAGTGACTGATTTTGTTGTACATTTCTTATAAAAAAAGTACTGATTTTAAAAAAAAACTTTAACCAATGTACTTGCAAATTATCTATTTAAAATGAATTGTTTAATAAAGTTAATGACTTATTACAAAAATTATAAGTACGTACCTTCTTGACTGAAATTCCTTAGTACAAAGTGAATGTGTGATATGCTCTATACTGTCACATAAGCAATGAGTATAGTCATATGTGGGATAAATACACCACTTATTACCCGTTCGATGGTGAGGTTTAAACCTTATTCTGTACGCGACTGGGTCCTGTTTACCTTCCTCGAGTGTTATCTTCATACGCAATGTAGCATCGCCTTCATCAATTTTGCCATTTTTCATATCCTAAATATATAAAAAATAAATATTATCACTTTGTACAGAATAAAATATTGGTTGTGTTCAGTTATAATTAATTATTGTACAGATTTCTTATCTCATATAAGTCTACCTAAACAAAAATTTATCAAGAGTATCATATCCATTGTAAAAAGAAAATAAATTGGTAAGAAATAGTAAATTTTTTAAACTAAAATTTAAGTAAACTTTTAAATGTACAGTGTAAGTAATATATTTTAATTATTTATTTTCTTGACTTATTATTTCTAATTTATCCAAAGGCATAATGTCAGATTTCTTTATAATGCAATATAACAATAATGTATAATGTTTCCAGTTATAGTAAAGTATGCAGATTAAACAAAATTAATTTTGTAGATGAATTCTAATACAGCATCATCAAAACCTATACCTCAAATAGTTGCAAGCTTTCTTCAACAGGTCTGTTCCTCCAGGGCGAGGGTGGTGGATTGAACCCTTTAATTTCCTCAGCTTGTTGATGGCATACATAAGCTAAACCTTTTTTTATTAATTGTACAGCCCACTCATACAGTTGATCGAAATAATCTGATGAATGTGTAATTTTGTATGGTTTATAGCCTGAGAAAAAGTAATAAACATAAATCAATTACAACATAGAACTAGTTTCAAATACTTTCTAAATGCTTTAATACCAAAACAACAATAGACAATGTGATGCAATAATTTATTTCTATGAAAAGTAAAAGTGAATGTTTGGTTTTAACAGTCAAATAATAGTAATATAAACCTACATGATCTTACTTGAAATTGATGGGATTAAGCATCTATGAAAATTTCTATCTGTTAGTTATTTTTATTATATTATTGATATTAAAATTGATAAATAGGATAAACCAAAATACAAACATTATGCCAATATTCACTAAATAAAAACACACACAATTGAATCATATACTAAAATTAAGACAGCTCAAAATTTTTATTTCATGTAAAAAAGAAATACTTTAGTTCTGCATATATGTTATAATCTGTTTGAAAAGTAGTGAGTATAAAAACATAAATTGAATAATTTTAAGTTTAGCTTTTCATCTATTTTGTGCAACATTTATAAAAAAGTATAGAGTAGGTAATTGTAATTTATAAACATGCTCACCTAACCATTCAACCATGTCCTTAATACCAACAAAGAATTTTTCCTCTTCCTTTTCAGGGTTTGTATCATCATATCTCAAGAAGCAAATTCCATCATGAGCTGCTGCATAGCCAAAGTTAATATTAATAGCTTTAGCATGCCCTATGTGCAATATTCCATTAGGTTCAGGTGGAAATCTTGTCCTTACTTTTCCTCCAGTAATTTTTAAATGTTCTTCTAATAATTGTTTTGTTTTTGGAGTTACTACATAACCATCAGATTTAAAGTTCTCTCCGGGGGCATGAAATGGTAGCTTTTTCATCAGCTCCGATATAGATGTTGCACCTCCAATTTCTCCTACTGCTTCTGTGTTTTCTGTTTTAGTGGCTATAAGGTAATTAAATTTTATAAAATTATAGACACCAATTATTAAGAATGAAGTCTAAAAACTTTTGTATATAGAATATGTGATGGTACAACTTTACCTTTATTTATCTCTTTCTGGGGTTTAGTAGATGCAGTATTACTTTTAATCTTGGCTGCTTTGGGTACAGGTGTCAAATCAGCTTCAGTTTTTGGCCCCAAAAGGTCTAATATCTGTAAAAAAAGTAGTCATTACATATTTTTTCGAATCTAATTGACGAATATATAAAAAATATATTGATATTTATAGTATACATAAATATTCCAGACAGAGATTTCCAAATTCTTTATCACAGCCATTTAAAAATGAAAGTGCAATAAGTGAACAATGGAACTGATAAGACAAAAAATAAAAATGTCACAATTCGAGCTTCGTTTAAGAACATTTTATGTATATTTTAGTTTGTGCCAGCTCCTAACTTGTACTTTTGCATTTTTAAGCTTCTTTACAGAAACATTATATGAATATTCAAATAACAGATTATAATAAAGTCTTCTACTTTAATAAATTTATTTCTGTGTCGATAATAAGCATAAGATTCAAGAATGATAAGTGCATAATTGTCATTACAATATAAATAACTCAAAATAAATAATATACAATATACCTGAACATCCACTTCACTTTTGATAGCTTTCCCATCAGCCCATGGTAAGTCAGCTCTCACAGCTTGCATAATAATTCCAGCGTTAAACCTATATCTCTTCTCCAGCAATTCTTGTTTATATTTAACCATATGTTTCTCAACAGCCTGCTCAACTTGTTCGGGTGTAACTACAATTCCAACACCACAAGCATTTTCAAATTCTTTAATGTTTACATTAGTCTCATTCACATTACTGAGAATGTAATCTAGTGCAGCATCTACCCGGAGAGGGGAATCCAATTTGCCTGATGCAATATACTCACAAATAAAAGGTAACTTGTCTAATATTTGTGGTTTAATTTTAGTCGCAAGGTGATATATTAACATACCCGCTCCGGTCGGTATTTTCTGCAAATCTACCTATAAAAAAATTGATACGATACATACAATTAAATTATATTATAAATAGCAAATAAGTTATTTTAAAATAGATCTAACCTCATTCAATGCAGTTAGTAAAATTTTAGTAACATTCGCATTTTTTAAAGTCTCTTTAGCTTTTTGCTCGTTTAAACCTAATTGTTTAAAAACTTCTATCGTTTCTTGTGGAGACATTATTGTTTTTCACAATAATTACACAGCAAGCAATTCAGGCCAATTTTTCAAAATATTACATCGGTGGCCGTATGCACAGAGTACATTACTACCGTATGGCAGAACGTTTCGCCGTAAAACAGTTTGACGTATAAAACCACAGATGAAACTATGAATCTGTGACTCGAACTGATTCGTAGGTAGACACGTACTACGTTATACCAAGGAATTTATAAGTAGGCTACAAAGTCGTAGACAGAATTTACGAACCACAGAACAATATTAGGAACAGAGTAAAAGTCTGAATTTCTGACAACACCATAGAATATACTTTGGACAATATTACGGGTTTATTGTTGCCAGTAAGTACAACATAAATTTAACTCTGACAATTTTTTATAATATAACTTTAACGTACATAATGTTCACACTTATGTGCAAAAATCATGCAATATTACGCACGATGACACCAATATCACACAAAATAGAATCAAATAACATATGTTTGTGATTAAAAAATAAAAGATACTACGTGACAGAAAAAAGTCCTGATAAAAACTCTTTTAACGATCTTAAAAGTACAAAGTATGAATGTCAACATGTCGTTTGAGGTTTTGGCTCCTGTTGTTTAGTACAAAAATGTCAATTTATACAACATTATTTCTTTCTATTTGTTTTTGATTAGCAGGTCTTTTTATCTTAGAACTGTTATGGAAGTAAGTTTGTGTGCGGCAAGGAGCAATCACGATATCTCATTTCAATGGCCAATATTTTGATTTACTTAGCCAAATATTTTAATAGAAGTACTTCAAATCAAAAATGTAGCCGGGATTGACACTGAATCATAAATGATCACAGAATGTAATTTTAATCTTTCTAGACTTTAAGAAACTGTAGATATACTTAACATGACTTTGTACATAGAATAAGTTGTTTTATCTACTATTTATTCAAATACAAGGACATGACAACAATATATTAATATTTAATTTTTTCCCCGAGGCTTCGCTCACGCTAATATACCTAATTTACCTATTCCTCAGAAGCTATACTTTTTCTGGATGAAAGATGTTCTTTTCTGTACCCTTGAGAACGTGTGTGCAAAATTTCATGATGATTGGTTGAGTAGTTAAAGCCTGAAAGCGTAACAAACAAATAAAAGTGATGATGGCTCAGTTGATATTGTGTTTAGACGTTGCGTCAAACGACATAAGTTTGTATCCTTGCGACTGAGTCGGAACTTTCGGACAAGGAAAACATCATGATGATTCTATAACATGGTGTTAGAACTTTTTCTATCTTCGCTTGGCTAGCTACCACTCTCAAGTTGTAAATCTGCAGTCAAGCACCTATAGGTGTGTTCTGGCAGCTGCACTTGAGAGTTTCTAAATTTAGCGTGTTTACGATTTTATGCCACATCGTCATTTAATATGAAATAAGATTGTGATCAAAACGCTAAAACCTATAAAGTATAAAAAAATCAACAAAATGTTTATTATATACATATACGAGTATGTTTCATCTATTTGCAAAAGCAAGACAATTTTACTCTCTCTGAGGACAACGAAATAGATAACCTGAAAGCCGGATTGTTCCCACCAATGTGGGAAGTATGGTCACGTGATATATACTACCTTATATATAACAATCCGTTAAAGTTACTGTTATGAAAATGACTTATTCTAAGTAATATTGGTGCTTATGATATACTCACTGAAAATAATATAATATTATTATATAATGTTCGGACACACAACTAACAAACAGCGTTATTGTTAGTACTACAATAATTTAATTTAGATATTAGAAGCCACACTCTAAAAAGGTCAATCGTTCTGGGAATGTAAGATACGCGCAGATTACTTGGATGAAGAACGCACCACAGATGCACAAAGTATAAATGGGTAAATCAGTTATCAACGCGTTTACAAGTTTAAATAGGTGTAGTAGTTTAAGTTGCGTAGGTGGTAAAGCTACGCTGAAGCTATTACTGGTTTCAGCATGAATGGGTCGACTCGCCCGGGGTAGTACCACCCTCTCACAGAAAACCGACGTGAAGTAACAGTGCTTGCACTGTTGCGTTTCGTTCTGTCAGTGAGAGCGCCGGAGGCCCATATATTTAAAAGGCCGGCAACGCACTTGCGACTCCCCTGGTGTTGCTAGTGTCTATAGACGGCGGTGATCACTTACCATCAGATGACCCACCTGTTCTTTTGCCCCCTATAATATAAAAAAAAAAAGTTTACGCAATCGGAGTCAGATATTCCTTTTCTCCTTAATAGCCCTTTCTTCCTTTTAAAAGTAACACGCAGAATAGTTCGATTAAGACAGCACCACAGACGCACAAAGAATATATTGGTAAATTAGCTGCCAAAGCGTTTACAAGTTTACGACAATTTTAGTCAAATATTTATTTTCTTATTAACAGTCCTTACCTCCTTCTAAAAGTAACAACGTAGTAGTAAGGCTGCCAAATCCTGCTAAAATACTATTTTTAAAAGGAATACTTCGGTCAATGAGTATAGCTTTACATTCAAAGTGCGTTTCCTTCTGGCGATGATTTATATGGCATCTATGAAATCATTTTGTTACCAAATTTTTTTATGCGAGAAATATGTAATTATTCGAAAACTCTAAACATTTCGATATTTTAGGTATATAGATATACATAGGTATACATAGATATACATAGATATACATACGTATATAGGTATATAGATATACCAGTAATTATGCATTATTATAGATTAAACATGTTATATAATTTTCTTCCATCTGGCACCCGATGTCGACCTTTTCAGCGGTTAATTATTTAGAATGTACACCAATCCCAAAATTCCTAGATACTTTTATTCTCTACTTAGATAGCATATTACATGCACACCCTTTTCATTTATATTCGACCCTCGTAAACCCTTTCCTTTATCTGCTGTACTGACTTATACATCTATTATACTCACAGGAAACGTAGAATGGGTTTCACAATAAAATCCTAATTCAAAGTTCAACTATATTGATCGCAAGTAATGGAATAAATATAACTAGTGTTCGCACACTGCTCCAAATTAGACCATAATCATTTATTTTATCCTAAAATGAAGCAATTAAATGATTAAGTAATTAAAAATAAATCGGAATCTAAAATTAATCGAATTTACACGTAAAATTTGTTGTCTTTTGGCAATTTCATACAATCTTCAACTGTTACAAGTTTTCAATTTTCGGACGACGTATACGTAATTAAAATATGTGTGTCTTCGAAGAGAGAAATATTAGCGATTATGGCTCAGTTAGTAGTGTGTTCGAACACAACGATGTATCACAAGGACGTAGGATCGATTCCTAGTAACTGAGTCGGAGCTTTTGGTGAAGGAAAACATCGTTATGAAACCATAGCATGGTGGTAAGACTTATTCTAAGTGCCCTTGGCTAGCTACCACCCTCAAGCTGAAAATCTGTCACAAAGCACCTGTTGGTGTATCCCGGCAGTTGCGTTTGTGAGCCAGTCTCCCTCTAGGCTTAGCGTGACTACCATCTTAGACCACATCATCATTTAACATAAGATGAGATTGTGGTCAAACGCTAACTTAAAAAGTATTAAAAAAAATATCCTATTTTTCAATTTTAACCAAAAAAGGTACTGGACTGTTTCTTGACTTCTGGCTATTTGTATACCTACTTACATATAATTTGAAAAACTATGCCTCTTAGGGTTGTGGTTTCATTTAAAGTCTTATAAAACGGTAAACATGGATGTTGTACAGTGTTATCAAAAACATTTAAAGAAGAAACTAAATAGACTCTAAATGTATATATCGTACAGTTATTTAGTATACATATAGAATTATAGGTGTATTAGATAATTTACACACAAATATATTGTAGGAATTAGTATCTGTAACTATCACAAACAATATACGAACATATTCTTCCCGAAATCTAACTACAAAAACAAACAATCCTTTTGAAAATAGTATAAAAGTAAAATAAAAATGTTATAAAAGAAATAACTTCAAGGACGCTTTATAATAACGCAAAGCGTGTCAGCGATTACATTAATACACATTAACATTAATATTGTGTAAAAGTTCTGTGTTTAAAGATCTACAACATATATCAATTTTCTTGACTATCAATTATATGATACAAAAGTTGATCTGCTACAGCGTCACTGTTAACTACAGTGAATTATTTATCTATACATATAATAAAAATGAAGTGTCTGTATGTAATATTAAAATAACGACTTTTTACTGATTGGATATGAACGTATACACGATACTGATAACAAAAATACAATTCTTAAAATTTTTGTCTGTCTGTCTCTCTGTAATGGCTGGACCGATTTTGACAAAAATTTCACTGACGTATAGTTAAAATTACAGCGGGTGACATAGGCTACTTTATTTTAGACTAGCTGTCATCCGTGCCTTCATCTGTAGTACTATCTCCAAAACGATTGGACCTATTTTCATGGGATTTTCAATGACAGATAGCTAACGTTATAAAAAGTAATTAAAGCTTTTTTTATTTTGGACTAGCCTTTACCCATGGCTTTGTTTGCAGTACTATCTCCAAAACGTTTGACCCATTTTTCACGGAACTTACACTAACAGATAGCAGATCTTATAAGAAGTAATTTAGAATTATAAAAAAAGACGCATGCGGAGCTGCAGGCAACAGCTAGTATCTAATAAAATGGATAATAGAAAAACCTTTATCCATAAAATGATACTTATGTGTGCTAGTTTTTACGGTAATCGGGCAAAAAAACAATATCAATTTTTTTGTATATACTTGCCGTTGTTTACCGCGAATGGGTGAGCTTTGACGGTTCAATACAAAGAGGAAGTAACGTTTAGCTCAATGCTCATTGACCCGAACGAGATTACACGTCGTTGTCAAACCGTAACATTATTTACACGCGTACATGTACTTATCTGCCAATGATTTAGTAGGCGCCTACATTCTGTCAAGGTCGTTAAATATATAGGGATCGATCACATACGTGTATATGTATATAATTATTAACTTCGAAGTATATAATTGACCTTTTATTGTATTAACGCTTATCCTATAATATAATACAAAGTCGTCCGCCGCGTCTGTCTGTCTATCTGGATGTTCGCGATAAACTCAAAAACTACTGAACGGATTGTAATGCGGACTTCACCTATAGATAGAGTAATTCACGGGGAAGGTTTAGGTATGTAATTTGTCAAGTTTTTTTTTGTAAATTGGTTTAAATATAATAATAATTGTTAAAAGAATCGGAAAAAGTCAAGCCGTCTTAAGCGTTTCATGCACATAAGTATATATTTTTTTATTATCAGGGCAGGACAACGTCCGCCGGTCCTGCTAGTATATTATAAAAGGCAATATGTTTGTATAATTTGTCTGTCTGTATACCAGTGTTAATTATACGTTCTTACTATCACTACCAAAGGAGATTATTAAATCTATATATATATATCGTCATCATGCATTCAATATGGTTCGCAATATGTGGTACGCTGTTTTCTAATGCCCGCCATCTTGACTTGACAGCCAGTCCTCTATGTTTATAATTTTATGATCTTAGATCTCATTATTATTTAATGTAAGGCGAGACTGTCGTTAGACGCTAAATCCTATAAAGAAAACCGTACCACCTTATTATTCTGTACCTATAAGTTATATTTTCACATCATTATATCTGACTCGGGTCCCTCCACGTTATCTCAGTAATGAATAGCACAACCCCTTTAGAAAGGTGTCGCAAAAGGCCGCTAATTGGACCTCATTACTACTAGCTAGCAACCAAACGACTAGGAGAAGAAAATTTAATATTAAAGTCGAAAGATAAAAATATGCAAATAACATTTATAGTTTTACTTTAATATTGCAATTAAGCAAAAGCGAGTCATTAATAATATTAAATTATTTTTATTCAAGAAATATCCATCCTTAAACTGACGAAATAACGGACAAATGTAGGCTGACACGGAAAAAAGAGTTAAGTTTATTTCGGAATACATGCTGTGTACTTATCAATTCATTATATCTCGCTTTATACAAGGACATCAAACAGATCGATTACACATTACCTACTCAATATTCGATTGTTTAGTAACTTTATACCATTAAAGAGACCGCCTCGTTAAACATAATTATAAAATGAAGGCCGTTTTGAGGTAAGTGGTAATACTCCTATCAATGTCAGGCCTTCGAATCGTCTGTCAGCGAGGTGAAGTTACAAAGAAGCTTGAAAATTGAACCGGTAAGGGAAATTTAATAGATCATAATTACGAGCTTCGCTTGTTAACATTTTTCCAATTATAGAATCTCGTTTGGGTATTTTGGCAAGCATTATTTTCACCTAAATAGGTATCCAGTGAAAGAACAAATCCTGTGATTACTATCAGGGCCATAATATGTAGCTATTTTGTAGCCCGGTGAAACTGTAAAGGCCTTGCCAGGTCAACAGTACGAGTATAGTCAGTTCGAAAAAAAATGTAGCTATTTGAAGTTCAATTGATAACTCGGTAGAAAAATTCTTCCACAGGCAAAGAGAACAATTTCCGTCATAAATATTAAATATAACACGATTGTATTGTTTGTTCCGGTTTCTACTATTTAAATAAAATATATACTAAGTAGATTATATGGCTTAAGTACACATTTCGTTTAGCCTGTAATTAGGTGATTGGTATCTGACTGCCAAAACAAATATAAACTATATGCACGTACTATCAACACGGAAAAAGAAAATATTTCAATGTAAATCAACGATCTCAAATAAATAAATAAAGCATCCCAATAACACATTTCATTCATTTCTAGTGCCAATCTAGTTCCCACGTACATTCAATGCACGTTCAACTAACAACACACAAAACCGTATAAAAACACGGTAAGGAAAACATTCAGCAACTTCCGTAAAACAAAAGCAGTAAAAATGTTCAAAGATGGTTATTAAGAAAATGAATTAAATTTTAAATAACTCTCAATTAGTTACTGTTTTATTATGTAGGCAATTTTATATTTATATTTACAGCTATGGTTTTTGAAAAGAAAACACGTAGTAATCGTTAATTGTGTTAATTTTTTACCGAATTTATTGCTTTGTTCTAACTGGTATGTTCGTTAAAATGTACCTCACTCTTCGATTCATCATTACAGTGTCAGTCAGTCGTACATATAGAGCCAATTGACAATATTTAAATTTGCAAAATAAGCTTCTCTGTTCAGTGGATAAATTTCGTGGCCGTGTTAATAAATTTCGTTTTCCTATCAACTCCCCTGTTCCTACAGTTTCCAGAACTTCGAAAAATTCAAAACGGTCTTCCATTTTACGATATATAAAACAAAATGATTACAAATGAAATTTAAAATGTTTGTAAAATAAGAGTCACTCAGTAATGGAGTTACTAATTCAAATATGGGTTTTTTAAGATTTAGATAATCCATAGGGCTTAAAATGTTACTTAGACGTTGGTGATAACTATTTATCTTCATGTTATCGCCGAAATGTATTTGCAAATGTTCCTTTATTCAAACTATAGATATGCACACAAAATCTACAGTGCTTTTAAACCTAATAACACTTCAAACTGTGGTACATTTTTTACCTGTCATGTCATATTAATCGTTATGAAAAAGACCCTCGTGCTTGCCTTCATTATTAAAATATTCGCCCTTGATACCGATAAAATATAGAGATAAGCGTTTAATCTATTGCGTTATTTTATGTATAAAACTGATCACATTTAAGCAAAATGATAGAGAGTTGATGAAATGTATTAAGAAGACAGAAAATAAATATTGTGTAACGAAGCGAACTTCTTTTGAACTACAAAATAAATATACACTCCTGAAATCATTGATCACAAATATTATGCACGTTCAAAGTTTATATAAACGTTATGATCATCTTATTTGCTTTTAGATTTAAAAAGTGTTTATATACTTACAGAAGAAGGATAATGAAGGATCGTAGACTTAATATATTTGTCTTTTTTTCATTTGTAGTAATCTGAATTTAAGAACTTATAATGTTATTTATTTACGAATAGAATTATATTATACACATTTAACTATATACAATGTAAATTGTATATCCTCTGTAAGCATACCAACTAAAATTGTAAGGGTGCAACAATGTCTACAGAACTTACGTTATAAGCTAGGATTTAAAAAAAATGTAGGAAAATTTATACCAAATTAAAACTATGGAACCATCGTGTCTATATACTGAAAATATTTTCCAAAAACTAATTACGGATGATATAATGAAGAAAAGAATAAGAGATTATTTTTTTAAATACTTTCTGCCTGTTTGAAAATTCCAATCTTCATTAGTATTAGATGAGTATTCATGACGGTTTTTATAAATAACTTGAGCGTAGCTTGAGGCAATATATACGCTTTATTTCATTAAAATTAGCTCATGGGGAAGAAATATATTTTAATTTAAAGTTTTCAAAATCGGCGCAGCTTAGTCATTTACGAATTACAAAAATTTTGCCAACGTCCAAAAGTGAGTGTCGTCCCATAGTTTTTTTAATGACAATTTATGAGACTTTTGCAAAAGGACTGTAAAACTAGGGAGGCATGTCTTGGAGCCCGAAGGAAAAACATTTTTACTATGAAAATAATAAACGGCATTAACCCAATGTTATCAGTAGCAAAAAACGATAAAACTTCACTCTAATTTGATATGCTGGTTATGAAAAAATACCTGGATGAAAATGCTTTCATACATGTATGCGGCTTTCATGGAATTCGCGAAAATGGTTTATTTGTTTAGGATGTAAGACATAGCCCAAAATGGAATAATGGCTTTTCCCTACTAATATTATAAATGCGAAAATTAGTTTGTTTTTTTTTTTTATATTATAGGGGGCAAACAAACAGGTGGGTCACCTGATGGTAAGTGATCACCGCCGTCCATAGACACTAGCAACACCAGGGGAGTCGCAAGTGCGTTGCCGGCCTTTTAAATATGTGGGCCTCCGGCGCTCTCACTGACCGAACGAAACGCAACAGTGCTACCACTGTTACTTCACGTCGGTTTTCTGTGAGAGGGTGGTACTACCCCGGGCGAGCCGACCCATTCATGCTGAAACCAGTAATAGCTTCAGCGTAGCTCTACCACCTTTGAATGATTTGTTTGTTTGTTACCCTTTCACACCTTAACTATTCAACCTATTATCATTATTACACGTTGTCGGGAAAAGAAACATAGCGTACCTTTCATACAAAAAAGTACTTTTCAAGGGATAACTCAAATGTACGCGAACGAAACCACGGGGGAGAACTAGTTCTATATATTTTAATGCAGTGTAATTGAACTACATGTTTTACGTGGACCGATTGGGATCTGTTTTTCTATGTTATTGATTGTAGCTGTTTCATTACTACTTAAACTGTATGATACAACTTTTATAACTATTTTAAATTACCTCTTTCTCATTACTATTTAGCGCGGGCTGTTCAAACCCAAATAATATGTAGCCTAGATAATACTTTGAAAAAATCCATATATTCTAGTATAAATGCCCTGAAAATTGTTTCAACCGTTTCGGACATTATCCCGGATAAACAACAGATAATTCAATTTTATTTATATATAAGTAGATTTAATATTGTTTCAAAGTTTGCGTAGTTTTTTTTTTACAGAATAACTAACTGTTCGCTATGATTTTGCTCAAGTTATTAATATGGCATCATAAAGTGTCTACGCGATTTAGACACATGTCCTATCCGATCTATTTTTCCGCGCTGTGACATTTTCCATTCATCAAAGTCAATGAAGCTTCACAGATCTTGTCCAAGAAACAATCTAATTTTTGTTATGCATAATTTTAATTCTTTTAAGATAATTGAAATAAAATGCTTTATAGTTTTAATCTATACTAAAGTTTAACTAATTAAAGGTTAACTAGTTTCATTGAATGAAATTTAATTTTTTACAATACAATATTTACAATACAATATACAATATTTTTTAACAATAATGGCGAAAAAGGACAAGGAAAGGAAAAAAATGCTAGTGAACCACCTGAATCAGATTTGCAGAAAGAAATCGTCATGGTTACGGCAGTCCTGAAACCAGAGCCCGTGGAGGTGCAATTCCCGGGTGCATTGTACACATGCGAATCATTTAAATCTTTACCACCTATTATCAAAGGGTCAAATATCCACGTTTGGCATCGATACTAAGTCAGGAAGTTGAAGTTATTGTGGTACTACAAAATAATCACAAGGAGAGTTGATGTCAGGCGCGCGCGGCCGATCGTAACAATTAAGCCAAATCATACATCATAACATGAACAATAAGATGTACCGACCCTACTTAGATGGGATAAGAGTAAGGAAGATGACTGAATTAAGATTAATATTCTATCGGTTAAACCTGACAACCCACATTATTTTTAATCTTTAGTAACATTATAGATACGAATGTGACGTTGCTTTTTAAGCTTTCACATCTTAACCACTCAACTGATCATTATAAAACGTGCATATTATCAGGTAAACAGTAAAGGACATAGGGTACCTAGGTACCTATCATCCAGAATAAAAGGTACTGTAGCCGCGGCATAGATCAAATCTACAATTATGCGTGCAAAGCTCCGAGCAAAAGCTTGTATTATATAAAAGATAAGAATGGTTACCGTAGATTTCCTTTAGGAGATTCGCATTTAAAATTGTGGACTAAAGATATTCTATAGGCATTCTTAAGATTTTTAAGATCCGTGGTTCATTAATTGAATGTATTTCGTAAGGTTTTCCCGAGTGTTAAAATGTAAACGTCCAAAAAATATTTTTACGCCTTGATACACCAAATCGTTTCTACTTAAAAAAAATGCGTAAACCTTCTAGAACATAATCTGTAAGTGATAGTGATAACCGTCTTAAAATTCATTGCGTTGTTTAGAATTAAAGGAATACAAATAGGCAAACGCAAAAAGTAACTTGGTTTTATTTTATATTGTTTATTGTTAGATTAAGAACATGTAAATAATTGAATCATCTGTTAGTTAGGATTTGTTTAATATGTATAATAAATGCTACGATAATTGAGATATTTATTATTTTATGCATATTCACAGTTACAGTACTCGCTATTGGTATCTATAAATACGATATTTTGTATCTTTATATTGATACTAAAATAATCTATATACTATGAAGTACGTAAGATTTGGGAATGGACGTGAATAGTCCATCCGAAAATTAAGTTAGTCACATGACTATATTTAGGATATCCTATCCTGTCTTAATGACTCGAGTCATGCATTTCATTTTTATCACCATAATATTATATGAAGAAGGATTACAATTTTAGATCGGAAACTATCATATAACGTAATAATATTTGCTTAGTAATGTTCCTGGTCGTATATAAAAATATATGTAACAGTATATATAAATATATAAATAACACACATTTTCATTATTGAAATACTTGAGCTCACTTTATTAAAGGAAGGGAGGAAGCATACAACAAAAAGTCAATCATTCATTCCAGTATGCTCCTACACCCACTTCACTCGTGTTCTGGTCGCGTACGGAGTTGGTCGTTCGCGAGCGAGCTCCAGACACTTTGTTCTAACATTAAATTACAATTCAATTACTTCGATGAATCATGGCTATATATTTTTAGTGTATAAATAATTTATATTTGTTTGGTTATACTTAAGTTCATGTGGTAAAACGATGTTCTACTTGGTAAGTGAATCTGTTAATATAACCAACAAATATATTGTACTTTTGTGTCCATATTATGCACAAATTGGTTTCGAATATAGTTTTAACATTTATAAGTTATATATAAATTTTTTACCTAACATCATATGTGGAAATTAAGTGCGTGCATACGGTGTACTTTTGTTTTTATAGATTTGTTTATCTACAAAACCAGAGCGGCAAGTAATGGTAGCTTTAAAAATAAGCTTTAAAATCTGAATTATGCTTCAAGAATAAGAAAAGTACCTAATATCTTTCGGTTCTTATCGCCGTCCTCGACGAAAATAACCTTTAATCTTCCTAAGACTTTCTTGTGGTTATTACTCTTTGTTACAGCTCCACCACACTTGTTAACAATGTATAACACATTGATGTGTAAACGCGTATTATATGTATATTAAATGTTTTCATAAGTTTTCTTTATATTTGCACTGACGAATGATTGCAAACATTTTGGCGAAAACTCTTTCATTTTGTTTAAGACGGGATATGTGGATTTTAAGGCGGAACACACTACGTAGCATTTTTTAGAGTTATGATAAACACGCAGAAATTGTATAGCGACTTGCAAAATAGCACGTTTCGTTTTAGTAATATTTTATTTTGGGAACTTAATGTAGATCCTTGAACCATATAAAATACAAAAAAAGTATTTTAGTAGTATTTTTACTATATAATATTAGAGATTTCTTTTTAATCTAAATAATGTTCACAGGAATAGTAATGGCCATCAGTCAATAATCGAATTTTGCGATTAGGAATCTAAAGTTTATTCGAAGTTCGGACTTCGAATTTCCATAAGACCATGTTGATAATGTTTTTTTGCATATCCGACAGAAAGAAGCCAAGTGACTAATTTAAAAAAGTCGTACGTGCTTTACTCTGACAGTACTTGACAATAAAATGAGAAAAGCAAAAAGAGCTTCAATAAAATTTTATTGAAAGTAAGAAAAGGTGTACGATTTTTTTTTCAATGTAACATTCATATCACTTTGGAATAACAAGGCAAGTAAGAATATAGGTAATTAGATATATATAGGTAATAAGATTGTATATCTAAACATGAATTCGACTGTTAATGACTATATTTAGGTATAGATAGTAGATGCTGGATATTGGTGTTCTAATAGCTTTATAAAGCGTTATTCGTCTACTATCTTGCTTGCAATGGTAATTTATAATGCTACATACATAACGCTTATATCATTAAGCTAGAAAAAAAGATAACGCGGCGTAGATTTTAATGCAAAATTTTGCCTATTTTAGAAATTGTTTACCAAATATTATGTAGATTATGTTAATTTTTTGCGTAACTTTGAATGAAAATTAAGATTTAATGAATACGTATTTCATAAACATAGTTTTAACCCCTTTATATTATAAAAATACTTAACATTTTCTCGATTATTCTTTGCTGAAGTGCATATAATCAGGGACACTATGACCACCAAATTTTTGACATGACGCCAATTTTCCTTGTCAAATCACATATTATATAGCTAAGAACAATCTCTAAAATTATTATTTCATAGAATATGTATAACGCCTACATATTGTAATAGATCTATCAGTTTGAATACATTATCAATATGTTATGACTTACTTTACTCGTAGTTCTTGTACTAACTGTTCACACAACGTACAAATGTTATAAATTACTAATTCTGCTCACACAAGTTTTGCTCGCGTCTAATATTAATTCTCATTAAATAAACTATAAAATTTAAAAATCATTCTTCAAATCCGGTCTTTTCAAGATAAAATAAAGCATACAATCTTTTGAGCTTCATAATATCTATGTGATTTTTTCTATTACACGTTACAATTTTAATTGTTATTTCTAAAATAGTACTTTTAAATTCGAGTAAAATAATTGAATTCCATCTGATTATAAGTCCAGTTCAAGCACAGCATCGACTGCTAACAAATGAGAATTTATCAATCGTACCTACGCGCCAATGTGACAAGTTTTGCACCGTGTATTTGATCACGCAATTCAGTTGGGCACAAGTATTATTCACCTGATTTACTACCACCAAACGATAAAGTGATTTGTATTGTGTTGTCTTATGCGAATTGCAAGTAGTAAGTTATTCGCAGAAATAATAGATTTCAATCTCGCTGTAATTACAAAACAATTTGAATTTTCTCAATCCAGTTCTATATAACAAAGAACTTAAAAGAATTAACAAAGAAGTTAATATTATCCTACTAACCTTTGATAGTATCTAGTCATTCTCATTGTCTCCAAAAAATGTTCGTACTATTCCTGGTCACATACAAATATACAGTCACGCAACATTCACCTAATACTTCTACGAGTTTAACATTTATTTCTCCAATGCATAGGACACTTCACATATATTTAAAAGTTAATTTACTTTCCCCGTGGAAATACAGGTAATCTGTAGATTGTACAACTTTTTTGGTTCCAAAAAAGATTAATTTGATTTAATTCATTGTGGATACTCGGTTAAATGAAATATGTAAATCCTATATCCTAAAAACAAAAAGAAGTGTAATCTGAGGCCCTCGCAGATATTTAACTAGTTACGTCAAGCAACTAATTATGATATTCTCACACAATAAATAGCTGTTGCAATCTACTACATGACCTCATTACGATATCATAATTCTTATTCAGTATCGGGTGGGTGGTCTGTAGGTCGTCCTGTCGGTTGTCGATCTGCTAAGTACTGTCGGTAAGTTTCAAACTCTTGTCGCTTTTCAGTATCTAGTTTTTCAGCAGATTGTTCTCGTGAATAAACGTGAAAAATCTATTTTAGTTGATGGAGTCGTTCATTTCGAGATATTCATCGCAAATCAGTCGCAGATATTTCTCACTTTCTTTATATCTATCACCTGAAATTTATTGATAAGTACTATTTCCACATATAAGTGTTTGTCATTTTTGGTTAATATATTTAACGAGCCGTTGCAAAATTTGAAGTAACGTCGAACTCCGTACCATTATATTTCCACCCAACTATATTTTAGTAAAATTGTAGTCGAAGTGTTCTGGTTATGATTTGTAAAATAGGTCTGCTCAAAACGACCGACAAAAAATAGACCATCTACGAATATACAGTGTATTCGCATTAGGTATTAGTGCACGCCACATGACCCACACCCATTTCGTTATGATAAATAGGTCAGGGAATAACTACATACAATATTGTAAAATTTTAAAAGTGAATGGTTCATTAAAAATATTTATTTCTGAGTTCAACATTTAAAAGTATGCGCATTTAAATGTGAATGAATAAATCAGCAGTTGTGTCTGTACAGTTTTTTCTTTCGAGTTTTTGTGATATACATATTGTAGGCCAACGTGATATGTGTTTAAAAAAAATTGTCTATCTGCTTGTTTAACTCAAAAAGGGCATGACCGATTTGTGTAAACTTTTATACTTAAGAAATTTATATATTTCGTCAATTATAGTGTTCAACAATTATGAAAAATATTAATTATGATGAAATCTGTATGTCTGTGTGTTTCCTTAGTTCTTTAAAACTACGCAGAGGATACAATTTTCATAACCAGTTATAGAATCGCTTTAAAAGATTTATATGTATAAGCGTAAAAATATTTTTCGCGCGTTAAAGTTGAAGTTTAAAGGTATCTTTAAATCTTAATTTTAATCTTAAACCTACACATATAATTTGTTTATTTTTTAAGATAACCCGCAGTAGGCTTATTTATTTTGTACGTATTATTACAAAATATTGAGTTTGTGCTAGACCTCCCGACAGAAGTGAAAACTTTTAAATACAGTATTAAATACTAACTGTATGCGCAGAATATATATTGTCCTATATAAAATTGGGTGAGTGCCTTGAGTGCTCCCCTGCGTAGTCCGGCGAAACTGTAGACGCCTTGCCAGGTCAACAATGTAGTCAGTTCGAAAAAAAAAAAAAAAAAATATATATATTGTGTATGTATGCATGTATTATTGGAACGATGCACTCCTCAGAGAACAAACGTGGTTGATGACGACTAGAACTGAGTGTATACGAATCAGTGCGTCACCAACCTGAGTGCGCTTGATGTCGAGTTTAGCCGAGTAAGCCCGATTCAACGTCACAGACTAAAGCGTGACGGTTCGCTTTCGTTGACTGTTTTCACTTCAAAAATAGAGGGTTGTTTACGAAGAAGTATACTTCTCCAATTTAATATTTTAGTTACGTTGAGCGCTTAGTGTGGATGAAAATTGCCCTGATATGACATTTGTGTGTCTTTCTTTGACTTTGATGAGTTGTATAAATCGTTAGATACTTATGATGTCACACTAGTAAATATTGCACTCACGCGAAGCTTTTTTTTTTTTCGAACTGACCTACACTGCTAGCCAATAAGGCCTTTACAGTTCCACCGGACTACAACTCACGCAAAGCCGGAGGGGGTCCCTAGTAACTAAGTTGTACAATATCAAGTAATATTATAAAAGTAACGGTCTTATAACAAAAACAAAAATGAGCACACGTTTAACACAAGTTTTAATAAACAGTGTCTAAAATCTTAAAGACGTATCTAGCTAAACGTTTGGTTTAAGTTTTTTATGCAAGGAACTCTAAATAGCATTCATTCAATTCAATGTCATTATTCAAAAACGTTACATTACATGTAGATATTTTGCAAACAATTTGAATTTACAAATAATATTTTTATTCAGAACTTCATTTAGAAAATCTATATATTTTAATTAAAATTTGATGTTATTAATGTGATATTTTAGTTTAAAGAAAATGATGTCATTTTCAAATAATTAGTATTATATATAGGTGTAATATATTATGTCAAAGTGCGTAAAATGGAACGACAGTATCCATCTCTGATTTTAAATACATTGTCAAATGTCAATAATGATCTATAGTAGTGGTTATGATTTACTTGTGAATATCAAAAATTGTTTATCTACACCCTCCAAATTAATTCTACGCATGAAATCTACAATATACTACGAAACGTCTTTTGCCGGCAAATAGAAATACAACAATAACATAATCACTGTCAACGTAGACAATGCTTAAATTAAAATATTGTCTATCTCCAAAAAAGAGTAAGACACTTTGTGATCAAACCTTTTTTAAACAAATGTTCAACGTGTATTTAACTTTTTTGTAAGATGCATACAATATAAATACTAACTCATTTCGACATGTTTTAAACCTCCCACGGATACACCTATACGATTGTTGTATTATAGAATATCAATATTAAAATCAGACTCGTGCATAAGTCTGCAAGTAAAGAAAAAGCTTGATGCAACCGTAACAGATTACCTGAAGGTACTTTTTCTCTACTGTTGCTAATAAAAATGTAGATACAGTCCAAATACCAAACAAACGTCGAAAGAATTCGCAAACATAATCGTTTTTACTGCGATAATTAACGTTTAAAAGTATGCAGTAAATGTAATACGGCACTACTAAAATTATAGCTAAATGTTACCTTGCTACGAATTCAGATATTCCATCAAAATTTCACAAGACATAATCGCATTTTCAGATTTGTGACGCGGCTTTATAAAAATGTTTTCAATTCTACAGTGGAAAATCAAATAAATTATCGCGACAGTTATGTCTATGAGCAGTAGCACATCGCCTAAAAATTCCCTTGCGAAGCTCGTACTTTATCCTAAACCGAAACCGTTCAAAATCATGGTACTGGGTCAGTCGGGAGTTGGAAAATCTGGTACGTAATTCCTCTATACGAGAATTCGCGTCGAAGTCAGACATTCGTTATAAAAATTATGTTTCGTTGCAGCGTTAGTTGTAAGATTTATCACACGGCGTTTCATCGGCGAATACGATCCCAATTTGGAAAAGATTTACGGCTTTCAAACTGTAATAGATAACGAGATGGTATACTTTGAAATTCTCGATTCCGCTGGTGACGCGCATGTGAGTTGTTTAACTGTACGTTTTGCTTTACTAAGAAATAAAAACGTTTCGTTTTCAAAACCATTTTATGTATTGT
This sequence comes from Antheraea assamensis, assembly GCA_035772565.1. Taxonomy (NCBI): domain Eukaryota; kingdom Metazoa; phylum Arthropoda; class Insecta; order Lepidoptera; family Saturniidae; genus Antheraea; species Antheraea assamensis. The sequence goes on along the minus strand of JAQQSE010000026.1, from coordinate 1,063,383 downwards.
GTAGGAAGGAGAGTATGCGAATCTGGAAAACAACATCAGATGGGCTGAGGCGTTTATATTGATGTATTCAGTGACAGACAAGTGCTCATTTGATGAGTGCCACCGATTAAAATTTCTCATAAACTATAACAAAAGGCGACGGCGTCTCACGGCCTCAATGAAGGTATTGATTTCCCATCACGCCCTCACACATATTTACACGGCTTGACAGTAAACACCATATACAAAGAGAGGACAGTGACAGTAAACAACAGCCAAAGGTTATCCTCACATCCTTCTCGATTGCTAGCTTCAAAGTAATTAAATAGATATTGGAGGGATCAAACATCTCAATTTTTTCGCTGGGTTTTTTTTTTTACAAAGTATAAACTCTGATCAAAAGTACATATATCTGTCGATTATTGGAATTATTTATCCTTGAGGATTGTATATTAACAAAATAAATCCATTTAAGATTTCCCATTTCATTAAACTTTAGCAAACGTTTTTTTTTTTTTATTTGATTATATTCGTGAAAAATAAATACTATTTACAAAAATAAAAGATTATCGAGTAAACCAAAATACCATTTTTCTTGTTTTATATAAAATGACAGACTCATTACCGGTAGTGTAGGCGGAAGCCATTACTAATAATTTATTGCAAGTTTTTATATTTTTGTATCGGTATTTGAGGATTATATGAATCATAAAATATAGCGAAAATAGAAAACAAATAACAATACACCAGAAAACATATTACATATATACACATTATTATCGTCTATAATTTAAAATTAGTCTTATCAATGTGTGTTAAAATTTAAATAAAATGAAAAAAAAAATCATCTTGTGCCACATTCCAGGACGGTGTTCCAGAGACACCTGTGGTTCTTGTCGCAAACAAAGCAGACCAAATGGGAGACCGTATGATCAGTACTGATGAAGGTCAACGACGTAGCAAAGAAATTGGTTGCGTCTGCTTTCATGAAATCTCTGTTAGAGAGAGCATTGAGCAGGTATGTACTAATAGTTAATACATTTTTAATTGAGCCGTTGCACGGTAATACAGCCGTTCAGCTACAAATTTCGTAATGGATATACTATAGGATTTGTCAATGTCGGATTTTTGTCTGATGTCGTTCTAGGCCCTGTAAGATATGCCGCCCTTTTTGCTCTGTAAAGAAGTGAAAATCAAAATTAAATATGCAACTGACAATGACTTAAATATAACTTTTTTAAGTTAACATCGAATATACCTTTAAAAATAAATTTTTGACCTAAAAATAACTCTTTAAAGTACATAAACATTTTAAATTACTACTTATCAAATTAGTTTCCTTTTCTTGGCTTTGGTTCGCAAGAAAACGTCGATTATGTCTTTGTAACTAATTTCTTGTTGCACTTAAGTTTCAATAGATAATAATCCATAGACATTAAGCCTATCTTGACCCTACTTGTATGTAAATAAATTTTTACGCTTTTCACAACGTTATGCAGGTATTTTTAACCAATTTCAAAAAAGGAGGTGGTCCTATATTCGGCTGTATGTACATTTTTTTAATAAAAATGTATAGGGATTTTGTTAGGTAAAACAAATCGACTGCTTCAGGTATATATCGGACTTCACAAGTACATATTTAATTTGTCGAATGCTCCGCACAAGAAATTTAATCTGCTAAAGAATTGATTGTTTTTATTTGCGTCTGAAGTACTGAATATATACCTGATACTTGTATTATCGTAATATTGGCTACAATAGTTCATAATGTCCAAACCATTTTTTTCTAATGAATTTAATACAGCATTCTCAATATTCTTAGCTTTATGAGTAAAAACATTGTAAATAAATGTAAACCATATACAATAGACGAAAAACGGCTGATATATTTAATGTTTTTGTGTAAGATGCAGGAAAAATTCTTAGTTTGAAAAAATAAATAGTTTTATGAATATCAGAGTTTTCGTCTCCTTCAGTGCGTGTTAATGAGTTTATTCAGTCACGAAATGCTTCGTCCGTGAAAACATTTGTTTCACCACTTCTACTAAATAGTAAACTAGAAATAAATTATTCTGATATTTTACCGATTTGAAACTTTTCCCATTTCGAAAATTTTGCCGCCCCCAAAACCATGACGTGCTAGGCTGGGGTCTCATGCGTCTAGGCCTAAATCCACCACTGTGATTTGACATTAATAACCATAATGCTTGTCAAGATGCTTGATGCTATGTGCTTTAGAACGTTATTGTAAAACTAAATGATTTTTTATTGGATTTATTATACCTAAAACGTGGAATGGCTTATCTATAATTATTCCTAGTATTAAAATCATTTTACTTTTGTAACAATGACAGTTTACCTAGTTTTTACAAACATTCCTAAATTTAATTATGTAGAATGGAGGATTGAGTTAAGGTACTGGATTCCTAAAATTTGGTCTTAGTAATTCACGGATTAATGTAATGAAACTGGCATTGATATATAAATGTGGTATCTTCAGTTACTATCAAAATACCGTACGACTTTAAGCTGTAGAAGCAAGGGAAGTAAACTAGCCTAGCAACTTTAATATGATTTAACTGGCGGATCTCACGAACTGTTAATGCAATAGAGGTCAATCTCGCCTACCCCGGTGTTTAATATGAGGACTCCATTGCAATTTTGTATCAAATGCAATACGGAAGAACACAATGTTATTAACTAAACCTACAATATTTCCTATCATCGTGATCCTACTATTAATATACATTGGAGAAGGCAAGACAATGTCATTTTCATTGTCTTTGCATTTAGCAGTCGATTATTTAAAGCAAAGTAATCAAAAATTTTAGCTAAGACATAATTTAGATGAACTGTCAATATAAGCGAAATATTGTCTGCAAAAAGAACCGTGTTAACATAGTTATAAACCATTAGCGTTAGAACATTTATAACTTTTTTACGTGGAAGAAAAGCCGTTTCAAAAATGGGACCCTGTTGGAGATATCAATTCGAGTCAGCGACCCAATAGAAACTTTTATCCCACCTTCTAAATTATTGGACCATATTAATTATAGTATTATCTATTATATTCCCTATGTTACCAAAATCTATTTTTACTCTAAACACAGTTTTCCTTTATATATTACCTGCCTGCCTATATGACCTGCCACTGCCCCACCTTGATATATTACCATTTTCTATACAACATCTCCAAGTACATTAAAGTTCCCAAAAGAAAAAAACTTTATTATGGGTATGTGTTGGAAAATCAACCAGATTTATTATCTTAGCTATATCAATAAATGTGTAGTTCGGATTTTACATTTCATTTTTTCAAATTTGACAAACACCAGGGGAGTCGCAAGTGCGTTGCCGGCCTTTTAAATATGTGGGCCTCCGGCGCTCTCACTGACCGAACGAAACGCAACAGTGCAACCACTGTTACTTCACGTCGGTTTTCTGTGAGAGGGTGGTACTGCCCCGGGCGAGTCGACCCATTCATGCTGAAACCAGTAATAGCTTTAGCGTAGCTCTACCACCTACAAAAGTCAAAGTGTTACTTATCAACACTACACTACAACTTTAAAATTTTTTGTATGTTTGTCTATCTGCTTGTATATACCAATTTAACTTTAAAAAATGGCTTAACGAAATAACAAAGAAATATGAAAATAATATTTATTCTCAATCGATTTCGATACAATCTTGTGTACACGGCCAGTGCAACCCATATAGAGATTAACATAGAAAAGTATCAATAACACTTAGACATGTAAAAAAGTAGTAGTCCGGTGGAACTGTAGAGGCCTTATTGGCTAACAGTGTAGGTCAGTTCGAAAAAAAAAATGTAAAAAAGTAAACTAAAAATTAAAATGTTATTTAGTTCACAACCGATTTAAATATAATATTTTACACTATAAGTATACGTTATTCCTAATCTGATAAGCTACAAAAATTATTCCATCTCAACTGATTGTTATTAAATGTTGTAAACAGCAGGTATATGTCATTAGACAATTCATAGAGTATAAGAATAGTTAAAAATAATCTTAGTAATTGTAAAAACATATAGAAGTCGGAAGATTATACTAGAGTTCTGTGAAAAATTTGATAATCTGTGAATAATTTTGAGCTACGGGAAGTTGGGTCCCCATCTTTCGCGTAAAGATATGAAAATTCGTAGAGGGTTTGCCCATCGATTGCCCACTTTGCCCACCTTTTTTATAATTATTTTTGCCCAACTCTATTTAAAAGATGATGAAAATTTTAAATTGCGATGTTCTATACTAAAGTAAACTGTAATTAAGGGTGGGCAATTGAAAAAAAATGATGGGCAATCGACAGGATGTCCTTCTGTATAGGAGTGAATCTTACTAAGTCCCAGTTTTCCAAAATTAATCGTGTGGTAGGCAAAACATTTTCGATTATTGCTAGAGTATAGACCGTCATATTCTAATTAAAATATTTCTATAACTAAGGGTGGGCAATCGAAGAAAAATGATTAATTTTCGACTCCTCAATTTTTATTTTCCCACCAATATATACTCCTTAGAAATTGACTTTTCCAAAAAGTAAAAAATGGACAAACGTGGGTAAAAGAAGTAGATTCAAATGCAAAATTCCAAAATTCTCGATCCCTCAAATATTCTTTTTCCCCGTTGTCACCCGTTAGAAAATTGACTTGTCAAAAAAGTAACACATGGGCAAACGTCATACATTTTGAAAGTTTTTTCGGTCGCTGGACTACGCAATTTAAATCTGTCATAACTTTTTTTATAGAGGTGGGCAAAAAAACCTAAAAAGTAGACAAAAATGGACAATTGATGGGCAAACCCTCTACGAATTTTTATATCGTTACGCGAAAAATGGAGGGCTAACTTCCCGGAGCTATAATTTTGAAATAAATTTTAATGAAATAACGAGTCAAGAAGTGTGAGTACAGAAAAGAACCATGGAGTCGCGGGTAATTCGTAGTAAAATATAAATTAATATTGAATCTGTATTTATTTTTACGTCTGTTTTTATTATTCCAATTCATTCGTTTGTTTATGTTAATTTTATTGGTCCGTGAAAGCGATTCTATTTATTTCACGGCGAGTAATCTCACACTGCTTGTTTACTCAGATTAAAACTGCATTGATTTGTTACTAAGCGACTATAAATAAAACAAAAACAGATTTCTTCTGATGATTATCCATACTAATATTATAAATGCGAAAGTAACTCTGTTTATTACACTGTTACGTTTTAATCTCTTAGCTAATTTCGATGATTATTGGTATAGAAATAGACTGGACCTTGGATAAAGGATAGAATAAAAGTTGATGGGGTGAAATAGGAGATAAAACTTTCTATGGATATTTAATCATTTATCTATAAAAATTCATACTATTAAAAACAAGTAAAGAATGTTGCTTCATTTTAAAAATTATTTTTGACAAGTTTTGTACCTTATCAAATAAACAATTATATAAAATTCCCTTGTACAAAATTCAGAAGAATCGCTAAAATCGTTTTTTTTTTTTGTTGTTAAATACGAATATATAAATAGAAAGACTGACACAAAAAATGTAACGTCATATTCATAATCGGAGGCCTTTATACTGGCAATCTATGACAAAATTAAAAAAAGAAGGATACATTTCATTACAAAAAAAATAATAAGGAAACATATATCTATGTGTGTATTTCAGAGATTAATTATTATACATACAAAATATTAGGGAAAACATAACATATCAACACCTATAAAGTTTACGAGTGGAAGTTTACGAGTGATGGAATCGTGTGGTTTTCGTACTTCATTTACATACTGAAACTTACTTCATAAAACACCTACGCAGATTAATTTAACTTGACAATGAAACCAATTTATACGGGCTCTTGTTTATCTCATCAGTTCAGTGTTTCACTCAATATATAAATAACTGAAGCTACGAAATGGAAATTGGTCTGTAAAACATAAAAAACATCAACGTTTGGCATTTCAAATTAAATATTTGGTCATTTTTGCTACAAAGACTAAATTGTAATTAGAAATTACTTGTACCTTGAAATTATTGTAATAATTTTAAGAAGTCGCCACATTGTTGAAACCTATGGAATATCCACTGATAGATCTCCGTTGTACTATACAATTTATATAGGACAAACATGACACTCGTTTTGCATATTAATGTGAATTTTAGCCATCAATTTGATATACGAATAATATAGACAATGTGGTTACAAAAATAAAATCATGATTGTCAGTTCAATTTTCCAAGTAGACCATAAGCTTTGGTTCTCGTGGTCATCATAATCTTTGTCTACGCTTTTATTTTTGGCATATGTACATACTAATAATTTTTCATATTCCTACCACTATTTTATTTTACTCGTATATGGCTAGATTTTAACGCGTTATTTTAAAAGATTTATTTAGGTAACTTAAATCCCATATCGTTATTTGAATGTTACGCATCCATATTCTTTGATGAATTTAAAACAAGTGTAACGGAATATTTTGTTATACTTTTTGCCTCTTGTAACAAAATTTTCTACGCGCGATTTCCTGTTGCCTTTCTCTAATAAATACTAACATTAACTAATCGAAGCGTGCTAGCTTATTAAGCCTGGAGCGTCAGCGAGATGTAAAAAAATAGATTTTTAAAATTAGTTTTTAATAATTTTATAGAATACAGTTAACTTATACTTTAAGCCAAAGCTAAGTTGGAGCTATTGCTCGAAGCGTATAAGACTGTAGTGATATGAAATCGGGATTGAATATATGAAGTAGTTCTCACGAAACCATGGTGGTGACAAGTTCCCGTTTTTTCTATTGACATGTTTCCATGTCGTCCATACCATGTGGTCGGTCTATCGCGATACTTATAAAAAATATAGGGTTATATTGCAATTTAGTGGTTTCCATGGACTATGATGATGTAACAACCTTATAAATAAATTACAAACAACAAAAATTACAATCAGTAACAGTTTCTTAAGTAATAGTATTGGGTTTTATAACAAAATCCTATAGCATGTTACTGATTTGCCGGACTATAAGTTTAATCGCCATGTCAAGCGGGTTTTGTGTCAACGGGCTATTATAGAGTGGATCAATATATGAACGATGGTGATGTCTGCAATTGATTACTTTCTATGCATCCACTAATAACGATTGTAACGTGTAATATATTATCAATATATGTAAAAAGATAATCCCCATCGAGTTTCTTGCCGGTTCTTCTCGAAGACTGAGTTGTTTTCCGAAGTGTTGGTAATTTTGACGATCATAAGCGCCTTCTTAGGTGGGGCCTAAATTTAATAAAGTATTTTTTGATTTTGATTACTGATTTTTTCTTCGTATATTAGCGTGATCCCCTATTATTTACTCATTATAATATTTAATCTATTTATTTATATTAAACTGCCATGTTAATATTCTACAGGTGTGGAGTGTGTTCCGTGATGCTAGGAGGTTTTGGCGTGTTAGCAGTAAATGGTCAAAAGGGCGCAGCGATACTGATGTACATCCGACAACACTTTGTCGACCTCTCACAAGAGCTGCTTCAGACTCCACTCCAGAAACGGCTGTTGCTAACACGCCTTTTTGTATGTTATTATCATATTGCCCGTTTGTTTTAAATACATTACGTTATAAACGTTATAATTTAATCAGATATCAACAATTAACAGACCAAATATCAATCACCTGCACAAGTTTCAGTCCACAACTTCATTAATAGCGTTTCGTAAAAAAGTCGGTTGATTCGATCAAATAATACCCACGAGTTGCCTAAAACAATATTCGTAACTTTTGGGATTATGACTATTGTACTTTTAGGATTCATGTTATGTTGGTACTGTTGGAAAATTAAGAAAAAAAATGTTCATTGCACATGAAAAGGATAAAAATTGGATAGTTTGCTTTGGCGCTTTACTTACCATACCCTGTACATGTAGGATGTAAGTCCTTCAAAAGTGGAGTGAAGACACAAGATATATGTGAGGCTGTCAATAAAATTTGTTAACGACGGTTACCTTAGTTTTTGGACTGTACCGTGATTACTCCTTAGTGCTATACAAAAAATTTGTCGAATTAGAAACAAAAGAAAATGTGATAATTCGTTTGTCTTGAACGTATACGAATTTTTTAAAACAAACACTGTCTTTAATCATTTTTTTCAATATACACACTGGAAAAATCACATTTTTTACGAGAATGTGTAATAATACACAGATTTGCAGAGCATCTCAAACAATAAATAATGTTATAAAAAAACTTGATTAAGCACTTATATACCTACTTTTATCATTGAAACACAAGGTCACTTTTTAATGCTTTTGATTTTGATGTTTGATAAGAACTAAGTACACACTGGAAAGTGATTTATTGTACTGCATACGCAATCCCCACAAACAATTGCACAGATGAAAAATCTCATAGAACTAATAGCAAAAGATAGGGGGGAACACGAAAATCTTTATAGGAGACTTTTGTCGAATAGCAAGCTGTAGTAAAAAAGTAGGATGCTGATAAATAATACACAATTAAAACATTTTTCATTTAGTCTGTAATTAGTGAAAATATCAGCAACAAAACCTTTTTAATTTATTAACAGGCGAGAAGCCTTAACTTTATCCTGTCATATACAATACCGTAGTACAGTAGTCGCCTAACAACGTAACGCGACCCGCAAGCGACTCTTCCATAAAACACAGTGTAGTGTAGAATATTATTTATTAACTTGCCATTTATAAGACGAGTAAACATTTTTGTAACACAAGCTTACATAAAAGAGTCGCATTTAGAAAGCAACGATAACGCGGCTAGTAACTTGAGAAAAAAAAACATTTAGCAAAGGCAAGATCCGGAGTGCACTTTTAATCCTAATTATTTCCATAAAAATGTCTCTAATAAAGCAAGGCTTAAATTTCAAAAAGGCTCTTTAAATAAACTTCTATGTTGTATTCTTTATATTTAGATCTTTTGGAGGATAATTTTGCCAATCATTGCCGTAGTACTTTGTTTTGTTGTATCTCTTAAGTTTTTGCCAACGTTAGCAACGTAACCGCCTGTAAAATATTTTGTAAGAATTGATTACAATATGTCGACTTTTCTCTACTTTCAATAGATAACATATGCATGTATTAACATATAGAAGGTGCAGAAGAAATTCCCTTAATGGTAGTGAAAAATTTGTCAAAATCCATTACGTAGTTTTGAAGAACTAAAGGAACACACAGACAAACGTGAAAAGCGATTTTATTTTATAATATTTACAAAAGACATAGATTAATTAGTGACTAACATCGTTTGGCAATCTTAACAATACTAATAATTTTGTTTTATTGTAGCACCAGAAATTGTCGGTATTCAATCTAATGCTAAGTACAGAGTAATAAAAAAACAGGCCATCGCCGAGAAACGTATAGTGGATTAGCAGAATCCGCTGTCATATAATTCTGAATATAGGCTGGCTGATCCCGAAACACGACAAATTAAAAGAGTTTCACTGTAGTAGTTTTTGCAACGTACGCATTGTACTGATCCAGTCGTGTGGGTACCACCCCGCTTTATTACTAATAATTATCCTTCAATTTAATCTTATGATAAACGAAACACCAAAAATAAGTTTAGTTTGCACGTTTTTTTTAGGTACCGTTTACTTATTTCTTATTTTTTGACATAATACACAATAACACATAAACGGAGTTACTACATAGATATCGTAATATATCTAGATCGCTTACTTTGTAGTGTAATTACTCTATGTAGAGTTTGTAGAGTTACTCTGTAATTTTGTTTGTACATCAGTACAACTGCGTCCCTCGCGAGTCGCACCGCAGATAAATTCTTTATAATTATAACATGTTTAAATACATATATGTTGCCAAATTTACAATGTGATAATTCGTTATACTTTATAAAATATACACTGGGATGAATTCTTCTTATTTAACAATATATATTTTTAAACGAATATTTCAGCAACATTTTTTATGGAATTATTCGGCAGTTTTCTCACTAAGATAGTTTTCCGAAGAAGTTGTAGGATTTTTTTCTGACAATTTGAATTATAATTTAATGAGTAATTTATAGGAGTGTAACTTGTGTATAACTATAAAATTACAACTTGAAGGTCGGAGATGGACTGAAATGGAGTTAGATGAAGAGGATGAAATACCCGTCGGACGCAGCGATTCGACCTCGTCATCAGGCCAGTCGGAGTGCTCTGAAGAATTCAGGGCACGCGCGAGCACTGACTCCAGACTTCCTCCCCGTCCTACGAGACATCGCCACCCTCGCCCTACTCGCGCCTTCCCTGCCCCAGTTCGAAGAATGAGTGTTGCCATGAGAGGAAATAATGCTAGCACTTATTGATCTGTATAACTGAATAGTAAATGTATATTTAATAATTGGAAACAATAATTTATAATGAATAATAATATTCATCTATAAGGTATGAATATGTGTTAGATATTGTATTTTAAGGTAGTCCGGTGAAACTGTAGAGGCCTTGCCAGGTCAACAGAGTAGTCATTTCGAAAAAAAAATTGTATTTTAACTTAACTTATGCAAATACACATTATCAATATTAATTGATTATATTCCAAGTATATTTTGTATTCACATATAATAATTTATTCCCATAAGTATGTACAAATAAGATATTTATTTTCCATTAACTTCAAATGAAATATTAGTAGTCATAGAATTAGGACACATTTATTTTTATTTATAAGAAATACAGACATATATCTCAGTTTGGCTGTACATGAATTCTAATATGACGTACTTATGTGTATATATAAATAATAATGTCTGAGCATACTTTTAATTAAATTGTCATTTAAACTTTGAGGTATTAGTTTCCATTGTCAACCAATGTGCAGTGTTGTGGTCCTTTATTCTATCAATAACAAATAAAGAATATTGCTGTATTTTTAACGAATTAAGATGAAACAGATAATGATTTGGTTGGTGCTGGATTTATTTTTTTAATTTGTTTTCCCAGTTTATACCAAATATGTTCTATCGGATTTAGGTATGATGAGCGAGCTGGGCACACCAAAACTTGGATTCCTATCTCAATAAGTAATTCCGATACTACTACCACAATCTGAAGATGAACATTATCGTGCATTAAAAGAAAATTATCCTCAACGAATGGGGCAAAAGACATCACAATCTTCTCTAAAATGTCTGTTACGTATTCTCCCGCACTCAGAGGGCCGTTTTCTACGATATGTAGCTCCGTACATGCTCCTAAGCGAGTACCGTCCCATACCATTACTAACCTTTCACCATAAAGAAGCTTCTCTTCCAATAATTTTACACTTAACGTATATTTCTCCTAGTCGTCTTCATACTTTGACCCTTCCATCATCTGACTTAAGACACATTCAGGACTCATCAGTAAAGAGTACTTGTCCCCAAGCGTCATCATCCTAATTTCGGTGCGAACAAGCAAAGTTAGACCGTGCTACTAAATTATCGGTGGTGAGCATTGGGCCTCTGGTGGAAAGTATGCCCCTTTACCAGCCTCCTTACGTCTTCTTCCGATCATTTTGGTGCTAAGTTATTGAACTTCTTGTAGCTTGTTTCGTACCTCGGAAGAAGTCGCAGTACGATCTCTCAAGACACTTCTTACAGTAAATCTGTCGTCCTTCTCTATTGTTACTGTTTTGGGACCTTTTCATTTACATCATGTATGCTCCTTAGTCTGTCGGTATTATTTAATATTGCGAAAATCACAAAATTGGACACTCATAATGTTTGAGCCACCCCAATGTAAGTGTGACCATTTTTAATTAAAGTTACAGCTTTGGACACTTAAGCAACGCTGAGAATCCGGCATTATCACTCAAACTTATCAAATTTAATTCCCTTCACTCAGTAATAAAACGTTACGTTAAAAAATAACTTGTGTGATCTATGAAACCACGATCCAAGTAAACTTTTTTTAGGATCGTAGGGCTTTAATTGAAAATTTTTGGAAAATTATTCGATTTCGATATTCGGTCTTATTAAAATCGTGTTTTTAATCTTTTAAAAAACTGAATTTATTCAAGTAATTGAATAATTTTGAATTAAGCAATGTTGAGCGCCTTTTACTTTACCCCTGTTCCGCAGCCGGCTGTAATGCGGCGTGGGATAGATGGAGGAAAAAATTTGAGGCAATTTAAAAAAGTTTCACTTTAAATACAGAACTAATGTTAAATTACATAAAAACCTACAGAATTACATACACTATGAACAGATAGCAAAAAATAAACTAATAAAAGGCATTACTTTGCAGAAATCTATCATTAAATATTAGGGTTGACGTTACTTCGTACTTCCGCTTGGAATTGATTGACCTCTGTCACGTCTTACTGCAACGACAAAAATGAATAAAAAGGCGTTTACACTTTTAGGTACTCTTAGGCGGCTGACCCGACGTTAGCGGATGATTGAACCTGTCGTCGATTGACATTGTTGGTATGTATCTATATTCACACATGTGGTGGAAGGACTTATTTTTCGAACTTGGTTAGTATAGTTTAGAGGACTTGTCAGATTCGAAATAATTGTTTGAGTTCTCTGTGAATCACACATGTGTGTCTCGCTAACTTATATATAAATGACTAGTTTATCCAGCTTAGCTTAATTAGATTCAACCATTCACGATGTTGTAAACATTAGTTAGAAAAAAAGTTCTATTATATTACTCGAACATTTACACGTATTTTTATTATTATTGTTATTAATTATTATGTTCCAATTATCATTTTTTATTCAATATATAGTAATGGAAATGTACTACATTTAACAGGGTCAAAATAACGCGCCGCAAGTGGAGATATATTATCTCACCTAATAGTATGTATTTTATTTATGTATTGTTTACACGCTCACTTGAAAGTACATACTCGGACTCTCGACGGATGAGCTTAAGACTAATCAGATATTTAAGTAATGATAAGATTCTGCATTTATATATAATTCCTTAACATTATCACTACATATTATAAAACAATGTTTTCCGCCGCGACTGTCTTTCTCTCTGTTTGTCTCTTCGCCATAAACTCAAAAACTACTAATCGGATTGTAATACGGTCTTCACCCATAGGTAGAGTAATATGTTAGGAAGGTTTAGGTATATAATTTGTCAAGGTTTTGTGTAAATTGGTTGAAATATAAGGATAATTGTTGGAAGTGTTGGAAAAAGTTAAGCCTGCTGGGAGCTTTCATCGTAAACGCTGCCTAATTTTTTTGAGATATAATAAAACAATGCATAGTGAAATATTCCTCTTTTATAGATCGACATAAAAATCTGCGATAGCATATATCTATCTTTTAAGGACAGCTTACTGTAAGCCTTTTAAAAAAGTGGTCATATTAAATAAGGAAGGCTATTTAGACACGTACAAAACAAAAAGCAATCGGTAAATATTACGTGAAATTTACTAATAAGTAAATCTATTTTATTTCTGGATAAATTATTTCTAGTGATTAAAGAGGAAGGTTTATATGTATAATAACATCCATAACATAGTGGAGAAATACTGTTATTTTTGAGGTTTCTAATGTGATGTCGTAAATAATTTCATTTTTTCCGCTTACATTGCAACAAACGCAGGCTGAACCCTACGAGATTTATCAAAATAATGTACTAAGTATTATACACATTGAAAAGGTCTACAAAAAACTTCCGGATGGTATATGTCTATCTCTTATGGATATCCCACAATAACATTTTTTTGTCATTTACTTTTTACGACAAATAATGGCTAATTTTCGAAGCGATGGTAATATATTAATTGTTGTAAAAATAAAATAAATAGGTAAAAATGTAAAAAGTAAATAAGTAAAAATGTAGTGTATGAATTTAGATATTCCAAAGATAGCAGGAAATCTACATGGTATAGGAAAAGAGGAATTGTTTTACTCCAAATATAACGCGTGCGGGCCACGGGCAGTAATTAATAAATCAAAACTACTGGATCGATTTTAATCATTTTTTCAGTGAATGTTTTTGTATATACATGTAAATTTACATTAAGTCATTTATATCATATTATTAATTCTAATTTAACAATTTATCTTATATACCTTCTTATATATATCATAATAATATTGATTCTAATTCTAATATTCTAATTAAAGTTATCAACTGTAACGCTAAAGTAACACAATAAATAACATAAAAAATACACTATGTAAAGAAAGGACGCTTGCAATGACAAGGACTCGGACCATGTCTGAGGAAAAAGAAAAAAAAAACGCATAGCCCAAACTACTGGGGCTAGGGCCGTGATTTGCATGCATGTTTCTTTTTCCACAGCAGGTGAGCAGTTAAGTTTTTGGAAAATCAACCCCTTAAGGTGGTGTAAAAGGGTATGAAAGTTTTTGTATGAAAATCCGTCGTTTTTCCGTCATTCCGTTATTTTTTATATATGTAATAATACAATAAAGAGTCGACAATAATTACTGCATAGTTGCCATTATTTATTAAAATATAATCTAGTGAATCTGTTTTTTATTCGTTACCAGTAGTAATATGTAAAAATGCATTTATAGAATTTATAGGTAAGAAATTCCAAGAAAAAGATAATTTTCATAAAGGTATTCCAAACACCTATATTTAAACGAATAAACGAACAAATTACAACCAACAGAGCCAAAGGTGTGCATATAATATAAAAATACGTGGATAGTTAAATACTGGCGTGAATCAAAAAATTATAATAAATATTAACAGTTTCCAAAATTTAACGCCTCGGCTGATTTTTTAAGACCCAGATCTCAAAATGCCCGGTACTGTTTTTAATTCCGTGACATCGTACATCTTAAATTTCATGGTTTAGAAAAAAAAGAATTCATACAAATGAAAAAATAATTTAAAAATACATGTTAAATACATTTATAACTTTACAATAGATGATTTGTTATTTTCCAAGGTTTTGTAGTAAATCAGGTATTTTTTTAAACCTATGATGTCAACAGTCTATTGACCTTGTACCTGTGAGCTTTATATTCGTTTGTATCGAACTTAAGCCTTTATGGTTTTAGACGGTCCAGGGGTTAAGGCGATTGTAAATTAGACAGACTTGTTCAGGACGTATTATTTGTAGCGTTTTCTTCTTCAGTGCTATAAAGGCCGATAAGATCAATAGCTCACTTAATATTAATCATAATTGAATCGAGGTTCAATTATAATAATCTAATGCGAAATTATGTCAATGCAATGACATTGCACTGAATTTAATACGTTCATTATTCATTCTAATTAAAATACATTGAATAGTTGATGTTACAAATTATCTCGTTGTAGTGCCTTTGAAATTAGTTGTTCTTAATAAGTTCATATAGTTTTTTCATTATACAATTGGATGCATCAAACCTGAGTAAACTTTAGAATGTAAGTATAAACCACTATATAACATTAAATGTGGTAATTAGCTTTTATGAAACCGATTTGGTAATATATTTTATATCAAACATGGTTAGTATTTATAAGTAACCAGGTCGTGGTTGTTAACTCAAGACTTACAACTGCAGTCAGTCTATTTATATCGTATTCGGTTAACGTTTCTCCCGACCTCATGTAATTTAAGTCCTGCTTCGAGTGCAAATGCACGTAAATACCCATACAGCAAAACAATAATTCGATTTTTTTCCTCATAAGTGTTTCAAATTAATATAGGTAAATATTTTAATAAATCGTTGCAAATATTCGATTTCTTCACCTGTATTAATGTTTGTAATCCAGAGATGAACTATTTCTGTGAAAGGAGGTTATTGACTGCCTGTCATGGAGTTTATTGATTTCCCAGCGTGCGCTGCGGCGAGAGTTATATTTGTTGTGAAAAAGTAATGTCAAAAGCATTTCTGATTAAAGCTCAATAGAAATTTCCAAATAAATTATTCATGGCTTGTGGCACTATAATTTGATAATTTACCCATTTAGATTATTATTTACTGGTTAAAAAAACTTTTCAATAAAACATACAGAGTAAGTAGTATTGAGCATTAGTTGTTTAAAATAAAATGCAATTAACACATTTCACATACTATGTATACTACAATCATGCTGAATGATTTCTAACATTTTTACAAATATTATTACATTTCATCGAACTTATTTTTAAATTTCTCCTTCATTTTTAAGTTGCTCGAACTGACCTTCGTTAAAATATAGGTCAGCTGTTGTCCCGACAATAAAATTATAAGACATCAAAAGCAGAAGTAGGCGAAGTAGATTAACCTTGAAGTTTTAGTCTCTAGTATCTTGAATGATTTTATTCCTATGTCACCGCTTGTGGAATAAATTATGGTTATTTAACTTCGGAGATTTATAACGTTGAAGTGGTGATGGTTCAGTTATAGCCTGTTCAGACAACGCTTGTCATGACAAATGTTTAAATTCCATGAAGAGTTTGAGTTTGTAGTGAACTCGTGATGAAACTATAACCAGCATTTTACAATCTTAGGTGAGATAGTCGGCAAACGTTTAAACTATAACGTATTAAAAAAATCAATCTCGACTTTATCTACCCTTTAATCGCAGGTTAATACCATAGTTATCTATATATTAAAACGTTGATTATAATTGGGCTTCTGTAGAGTGCCACGTTAGCAGACACGTAACAGATGCATATTTCATTGGCAATTGTGCTGCCCACGATCTAGGACGATCTGGTTACCGTAGACATAATTAACTACGCCTATCGAGGATAGCTTTATGTTAAAGGTTTATCCAAAGATCTAGGGGGAGGTAAGATTTCTTGTATTTTTATAGATTTAACAGTTGACCACAATTTCGCCTGGTGGTAAGAAAAATTATAACTGTAAATGACGTGCAATCAAAGAAACGGGAGTATCGAAAGGTCAATAGACGGTCGATTTCCTCACGCTAACTTACAAATTTAGCACAACCAAAGCAACTATTTATTATGTGGCACCGACTCACAGAACAGACGCTCTCTTACTATTAAACAAGGTTTAGTAACACACATATACATGCATCTAATTTGTATCATCTAAGATTTTATTCCATAATAAGTGCTACCCGCTGCTTCGTCTTTGTCATTTATTATATTTGATGAACACATGAAAAAATATAAGCCCCAGATCGCCTACCCCGCTTATCCATGGCATCGTTGAACGTGTAATGCTTATAAAAATGCCGTAGTTTCTTATAAGATTAATAACGTTATATTAAATGAGGTTATCATAGTATTTCTTTTTCTAGATAGGGAGCAAGTGTCCAAGTAGTGTAAGTATAAAAAAGGATCGAAATATATCGAGCAGTATTTGAGTATGCAAATATAAGCATTAGAGTGTACCAAACAAAACCGACTTTTTTTTCTTCAAATCATCGTATAACTTAGTCAAAGAATACTAAAACAGTGACTCTGTCAAGATCTGAGCCTTTAATATTGATGTTTAGAGATCGCGAATCGTTTTTTTTTTTCATCTGTCCCTAGGACAGGATTTATTTTATTTACTTTGGATTTTTTTAACTCCGACTCTGATTATCATGCTGAAAAAAAAAACAACTTAAATTCTTATAGGAATTTGAATGCCTACAAAAAAGGTACTTTTATTTACTATTTAGTATTCTTTGACGACAAAAAAAATTTTTGACACACCCTTATAAGCATATCATATATATGCATATCATTTTATTTAAATAGATTCCACCATTTTTTGTCTATTACAATATATTATATTATTACCACTTTTCCCTCCTCTATATTTTGCCTTCATTTGTTGAGCTATCGATTGTCTTTCATAGTGTCTAATCAAGTGCAAGAGTTTCAAATTTTTGTTATCGTATAATCCATCAAGGCTTGGAAATAAAGATGACATGCCTAGAGATGCTATTAATTCAGGCAGAAAACTCTACTGCCTAAGATAAAATCGCTTTATCACGGTCTTTTATCTTAAGTTTCATTGCTTTTGTCTGTGACGAAATTGAGATAAATGAACGACAATGCACATTTAGATAATCTAAAGAATTCGCCAAGGAATGACGAGTGAATGTTGAAAATTAAAAAAAAATCTAACTTTGCTAAAACAAAATTTCCAAGCTTGGTAAGAAATTCACTTAAACAAGATTTTATTCAGAAAAAAGATTTAACATAGAAAGCGTTTCTGTGAATAACAGCAATGGTCAATAAAAAATTGACATAAAACCCTGGCACAACATTTTATTGATTTTTCATTATGACATAATCAGAAGAAAAAGTTTTCTTATAAGAATTACAATTTTAATGTCTTAAAAATATGCGTTATATTATGTTTGATGAAAAAATAAACCAGATCGAGTTTCTTGCCGCTTCTTCTCGATGACTGGGTTGTTTTCAGAACCGGTGGTAACTTTGACGTTCATTAGCACCTTCTCAGGGCCTAAACTGAATAAAGTATATTTGATTTAGATTTTGAAAATTATTATAAAAAGATTATTGTGTGACTTAGCTATATTTTAGTTTACCAGACATAACTTCTTTAATCATATATATATTGTGAACAAAAACACCGACTAATATAAAAAAAATGTAAAGATATAGGTAAGTACATATAGTAAAATAGAACTTGCTAAACCAAGTCGACGAGCACATATAGGACAAAGAGCTCATGAACTGCACTGATGTCTAGACAATTTCGTCCTTTGATGTTCCAGCTTTCATACTTAAATTTGACGACATACGGTGAAGCGTTCCAAAACTATTAATACTAAAATAATCATGTATGGCTCTTTGTCTCATTTACAAGAACTTACGATGCATGTGAGATTGATTTTTATTAACAATTCGATTCTATTTTGGTTTAATCGGATATCTTCAATATTTATAGTATTAACCAGAACACAAAAAACACAGTTTTTTCCGCTATTTATCTTCTTCTATATATGAGTAGGCAAAGGCTAACTGTTCAGTACCTTTTTGTCCTCTGATTGCCGACTGCTTTTCTTTATTTAATTTAATAGCGATTGACAAGCTTTAGTGTTTATCAATAAAATATGTGAAAACAATACTTTTTTCCATACCATTAACTATATTACATATATTTCAATACGTTGAAAATTAATGTATAGTTACGTATTTGTACACGCTCGCAGCTGACGTGATACAACAAAATTATAAAACTATATACAATGATTATAAAGGTGAAAACGAAATACAATAACTTATATAAACAAGAAACTTACACATACTGACTTATGATATTTGAATTATGGTCGAATTTCGAAAACTAGACGTTAATTATAAAATTTCTGTATTTCAAAGACAAAATATATAGATTTGTAATTATAATGTAAAATATTACCACCGATATCATAAAAGTAGTGAGAGTTCAACGCAGATATAAAGAAGTGTTTGTAAGCAGTGGTTTTCAATGTTTGGGTCGCGACTACCTCTTGGGGGGGTCACAAAAACTCTATAAAGGGTTCGCGGCGAATTGCAAAACCTTAGTAATAAAGAAAAAAATCAAGAAAGTTTAAAAAACATTTTTTATACGAAAATGTAGTTAAAGGACATTCATACAAATCAACAAATATAATAAAGATTATACCTCTGAGTTATATTCACATTTTACTGATTTAATCGTGTATGTAACCTATACCTTCTTCTTCTTCTTTATTTTTTGGCTCCGTCAAGGTTTGTGCACTAGCCAGCGTCAAGTAACATGATTTTGCCAAGTGTCTTGCGATAATTATAATGTTCTAAAAAGATGGTGGTTTCCTTGTTAGAACTTTTCATGGAGCCTTGGTGGCATCTCAGAATGCATGCTCCGTGGTATTATTTCCCATCCACTTCACTTGTGCATAATAACCGAACTATATTACGTAAAACACCACCAATATTACAAAATATAGAGTCTAATAACACAAGATTATGAATAAAATATAAAAACCACTACATGACAGACTAAGATTCCGCCAAAAACTCCAACCTATACCTAAACATGAAAATAAATAAAAACGTACGGCTTTCATATCTCCAATATAAAAAATACAGGTAAGAATCAGTGGAGGGTAGGGGGTCGCGAAATAATTGTACATACTAAGGTCATGTCATGAAAAAGGTTGAAAAACTCTGTTCTACAATATATCTATTACGTCCTACAATAAAGTCCTAAAGCACGTTACGATACTCTCAGCTGACAGTAATTTCCAGCACTGTTACAAGCAGATTTTATTATCAAATAGTTATTTGTTATAGGATGTAACATTACGTGAAAGATGTTGGTAACTGGAAATGACTTACTCTCTTTACAACCACTAAAGTAAGAATAAATGCTAGAGAAACTATGACTTAGTACTAAAAATTAAGTACTATAAAATATGATTTAGTAGTGTTTAAAAACATACAAAAAACCAATATCGAATCCTCTCTAGCTCTTCTCGATAACCGAGTTGTTGTAGCCTTTATTTCTTCTACAATTGTTACAAGGATTATTACATTTTAGTTTTTTATTTACATCACGCTAACAGCAGCCCGCGACTTTTTCTGCCTTTGTATCTTTATAAATCACTAGATTTTGCTCGCGGCGTCGATTGCGTTAAATTGCAGCGTTCAAAACAAAATACAGCCCATTTGATACTCGATGATAATGTACCCTTCTGTAGGTAAAAGGATTTTTGAAATCGATTTAGTATGTTTTGAGTTTATCCATTGTTAATAAAAAATTAAATCTTTTCTCTTTCTAATAGTAAATAATAGATATTTAATGTCCTACAAATTTACCAAATTTGATCTAATTTAATAAAAAATAATAACTAATGCCAAATTGTACGAGTATAATGCTTTTGGAATAAATATTGAAAAAACTAACTTAGATTCAGTAAAAAAATTGAAGCAAGTAGTACAAAAGCTTTACATTTATTATTTGTACTGTTACAATCAGCAGATTCATCAACATTAATTAAAAACCACAATACATTTGCGATAAAGTTAAAGGTACTGTCAGAAGTGCAAAGACACCAGAGATAAACCGAAACGTATATACAATTTCCTGAGAAATAGATATAAAAACATAAAAAAGAGGTTCGCGAACAACACATACAAATATAATAACCTTTTAAAAACAGTACCTAAATGGGTAAAATTTCATATAAATGTATGAATAAAACAGACAAGAGACATTAGTAGACAATACTAAATAAACAATATGTCAAAGGGCAGACGTGTAAAACAACTTCTATCACTTTTAGTGCATCTAATGAGACGTTATTTATTACCTAACACAAAACTTTGTCTGACCTTGCCAATCGTGTCGCTTGGTTGATTGTGAGCAATGAAATAAGTCATAGCTACTAGCTCTCTATTTCCACTACGAATGTGATTGCTGCCCTAAATTTCGAGCAACATAATTGGAACAATATGATAACAGCTGTTGTTGTCATGAAGGTTCATGTCATCAGTTATAATGTATGTAAGCAGTCAGACGTTCATACAATTGTTGATTTAGACATGTTTTGTAAGATGAACAACGAAAATAGAATAACACAGATTTTTAATTCTTAACATATTTTATCTCCGTAGATTAGCGACTTTGACTTATTTTTAACCTTCTTGTAAATTTGTACTTCCTAATATATCATTTTAATTTAGTATTATTCCTTAAAATAAAATAAAAAACTTGATAAGTAGAAGTAATATATCTAGTACCTATTAAAATATATTGGCGCTAGTGTCTACATAATATGTATTTTTGGTTTTTACTAAAGTTCCTTAAAAAGAGTATTCCTAAAATTTTGTAATTTATTAGTTTAGGATCAATATATGTATTATTTTTTAGTATATTTACATATATAAATCACCTATTACTATGTATACAACTAGCAGGCCCAGCGGACGATGTCCGTCACTGATAATAAAAAAATATATATTTATGTGCATCAAATGCTTAAAAGTAACTAATGCATTTAATTTGATAAGGATTTATACTGTATCCGTCTAAATAGCCTTCCAATCACTTTATTTTATGTGACGATTTTTTAAAAGATAGATGAGTATAGTAAGCTATCCTTAAAAGGCAGGTATATGCCATTGTAGACTTTTTTTTAAAGTCTATAAAATATAAATATCGCACTGTGCATTAGTTTATTATATCTTAAAAGAATTGGGCAGCGTTTTCGATGAAAGCTCCCAGACGGCTTGACTTTTCCCAACACTTCCAACAATTATTGTTATATTTTAAACAATTTACATAAAACCTTGACAAATTATATACTTAAACCTTCCTCATGTATTACTCTATCTATTGGTGAAGACCGTATTACAATCCGTTCAGTAATTTTAAATTTTATCGCGAACAAACAGACAGACGCGGTGAATAACTTTGTTTTATAAAATGTAGTGATCTAGTAATTTGATAACACATATACAAGAGATGAGCGTGTTTGACGATCAATTGTGACTAAGTTATGAATGCGTGATATTAAAAGTCGGTCAAGTAAAACAACTTCAAAAGCAATTTGAGAATAAATATCATTATTACGCAGTAAAAACTAACATTTTATCGAAATTTTGTTCTTCCGGTTTAACTAAAAATACATTGTTTCTTGTGATATTTTTCATATGCTATCATTTCTTACATATTATAAAACTCGAAATGTGTTTGTCTGTCTATTGGATAGTAGACTTCTTCTTTTTATTTTTCAGAATTTTTTAAAACTTTTTTGTTTTCAATGCAAAGCGCGGACAATTTTTCTTGAGAAACGACAAAATATATAGCCACTGCAAAAGCAAATATGAGGTGACTAAACCGAGGAGACGGTATAATGAATCAAAAATTCAAAGCGGCTTACCCAACTTAACAAAGAAGTCAAAATGAAAACATCAAACTACGCACGGGAAAGGCGGTATTCCATAGTGTATAAAAAGTGTCCATGGATATGCAAACACCTTTCGAATATTTTTATTGAAATCTGGTCAAAAACACATGAAAATGAGTACAATTATTTGGTTACGTTCGATAATAAATATACGGAGTCCATATTAGCCTTTGCAGGCTATCTCGAAATACTGGCACGATATATGAAACAATTTCAGAAACTGTTATATGAAGTGAATGAGTTCACGACATGGAGATATGGAGTATAGATGACACTCAGCAAGTGCCACTGCACCTATATGTCTAACGAGAAGGGACACCAAATTCATGGCTCACGACGCTATGCGAACTGTGGGAAGATTTACCATTTCACCATTTGCACAATCAACGCCATCTAAGTTTTCTTGGTAGAAGAATACATTACAAAAGACATAGGTACACTGTCTCTTGAAGCGATATTTATTATCTTTATTATTGACCACAATAAAGTAGACGAACAACCAATAAGTACAACATCAAAAAAGCTAGGACATATGACAATTATTTAACATCACGCCTGACTTGATATTTCCTCAGTAAGATACTTTTGTAAAAAAAATAAAAATAGAAGCAAGTTATAGAAAATCATTAAAATTATTGTTTGTTCCGAGACAATCAACAGATTCGTCAACATTATTTAACAACCACAATACATTTTCGTTGAGGTTAAAGGAACTATCAGAAGGGTAAAGACACCGTAGAAATACCGAAATGTATATATTGCAAAAATCTCATGGTGACCCAGTTATGTCTCCGCTAAAATACAAAGAAGCGTCTAGTATTGACAAAAGATTCAATTACACAAATAAATGTGATGACCGCACAGTCGAATAGAGGTAGGTTAGGTTCGACAAGGATTAGCATGCAGGGAGTCGACCGCCGCATGCCATGAGTGTGGCGCTGATACGGACACTGCACAGCATACTCTTTCTGAGTGTGCTGCGAGGGAGTCTCAGCATCGTACTCTGGCTGCGGTGGTAGGGAATGCTTTGTTGCTGCTGAGCGTGGTCACGGCCATGCTTGGCAGTGAAACAAGATGCAATGCAGTGGCCTCCTTCTGCGAGGAGGTCATCTCACAGAAGGAGGCGGTGGAGAGGGTTCGCGAGGAGAATCCTCTGAGTGACCCTCTCCGCTAACACAGAGTCGGTGGGAGGGGGCAGCGTTTTATCCGTCTCCTTCCACCTCCGTAGCCGAACCTGGGGGGATGGGCCGGGGGGCCCATCTACCCATTGAATAGGTATGGTTGACAAGGAGGGGGTGGCTGGTGTGTACCCAGCTTGCCCCCCATTATAAGGACGATGTCCGGTAGACACCTTCCGCTGGGCTAGCCGCTGGGATGACATGGTGCTAGCACTGCACGGTCCCATGTCGCCCCAACCAAAGTGGCGGCCGGTACACCGTGGGGTTTTAGTGAATAAGAGTCTCACACTACCTACTCTCTCCCCCGAGAGAGTGGCGTGTCCATGATGGATTTCCCCACGTAAATAAAAAAAAGGTTCGACAGTGAATGCGCCAGGTGTGACAATTTTATATCTCTGATCTGCAAGGGTTGAAATCATGGACGCAATATAGCCCCTATTGTAGAGCCTTAGCCAGCCCCCTGAAGTACAGTGCCTCAGTACGCAGTGAAGAGCAACATACTACTCGAGGTGACCCTATCTCGCAGAACACAACGGATCTAGACTAGAAAGCCAATAAACACTCCTGGGATTCGGTATTCAGTACCGGTCCACGGTTCTGGTAGACGGAGGCCCTGGCGGTACTCCTTTGCTTATTAAAGGAGACAACTGACGGGGTTAGGATGAGCCTGCTTCGGCTCACTTGTCAGATGTTGGAAGATTAACCTTCTTGAAAAGTTACCCTGGGAAATAAAAACATTACCGCGAGATAAATCACGTAAAAAAGTTACAATGGATGTGGACATAACATCGGTAAAAAATACGGATGGGTGGAGGTTGAAGGAATCTTCTCCCCCACTGTTAAACCGAAGTCAGTAAGGAAGGATCGGGAGATCTGATCTTTTATCGCACTGGTTCGGCAGATGGAAACACAGGTCAACCGGGCTGTCTCAGTCAGCGAGCGGCCTGTTATTCACGCTGGGCCTTGTTGCTGCGCGCCGAAGAGTTACGGTGCAAGCTCGCGCGATGCGCAATCGTGTGAGCTCCATTAGTGTGGCAGATGGTTCACTAAGTAACTTTAGTCGGTAAGAGTGCAACACTACTCACATTTTGTCCGAAAAAATGTGTCTTATGTAGGATCTTCCTAAGTAACAATAAGGTTCGATAAAGGAAAGACAAATAAAAAAAGAAATAATAAAATCCTGACTACAATAAAATAAAAACGGAAGCTGCATGCAATGACCTTGGGGATGTAAAATGAGTGGTTAAACTTAATGAATTTTGTATCTCCATTCTGCGTTTAAATAGCGCACCTTACTGTACGATTGGTGTCTTGCGCTAATAAAGCGTTCTCTGAACACGTTCCAGTTAACACTCATAGAGCAAAGTATTTTATTGAGATGGGGAAAAGCCTGCGAAAAATCTTACTATATCAGTGGGAATGTAAAAGAAGCATCTAAAGCCTTACTGATAGAATCCAAGGTATTCATAAATAAGGGGTATTACTTTCGACAAAATCCTAAAAATCATACGTGTAAAAGTCTATGAATAATTAGAGCCCAAAGAGGATTGATCAAAACAAAAAAACAGATTTTTTAAAAGAGGAGCCAAGTATACTATCGAGTAAGACCTTTTCAATTCTGGTTATCACTCCTGACTAAATAATCTATAGCATGATGTAAGCGTGTGAATAGCACTACAAAATCTCAGCAGTGGTTGGTGTTTTCACATCTACACTGGACATATTTTTATATCCAAAAGAGCCCAAACGTTATATATTATTATTTATTTACTTTTTATACTTTTATAGGTAAACGTTTTGACCACAATCTCATCTGATGTTAAATTATGATGTGGTCTAAAACGGCAAGTTACGCTTAACTTAGAGAAAGACTGGCTCTCAAGTGTAGCTGCCGGAACACACCAACAGGTGCTTGGCGACAGATTTTCAACTTGAGGGTGGTAGCTAGCCAAACGGACTTAGAAAAAGCCCTACTACCACGCTATGGTTTCATCACGATATTTTCCTTCACCGAAATCTCCGACTCACTCGCTTGGATTCGAACCTACGTCTTTCGACGCTGTGTTCGAACACACTACCAACTGAGCCATCATTGCTTCAAAACTATTGGTAGACAGATAATCAATTTAATGTTATTTCCAATGTGGTTCTAAAATCGCTATTAAAAATCAAAATAAACTGTATTCAAAAGAAAATACAAGTGAACACTTAATGCAAAATTGAAAAATACATTAGGATTTTGAGGAAACTATAAGTTTTGTTTAAACTTATAGCCTAACTATTTATTACTTTATACTATTTATTAACTAAATATACGCTGCTCCACTATTCGCATAAAATTAGAGAAATACATCAAAAAATCTATACGAATGATTAAATACTATAACAGAATATGATTCATACAGCTAACATTTCGATAATTAATATTAGATATGTTAGTACTACAATAAGAAAAAAAAACAAACATGAAAAAATAATAACTAAAAGAACCAAGAACTTTATTCGCAAATATATCATATCATATCATTTTTGTAGCATTTGAATAATTTTCCCACGAACTTGATAATCGGCGCTCCAACAATCAATCTCTATATAGACAACAGACCTCTGAGATGACATACGAGTATACCATAGAGAACGAACTACCGACTGTCTTGACGTGAATTCCTTTTGGCATAACAATACTAGAATATGTTCTGAGTGTATGTCATTTAACGCACACCACAGTATTCGTTTTCTATATCATGGGTGTTACAGCACAAAGAGCGTTATTTGCTTTAACTACATTACGTTTCTATATTTAGCAGTAACATTGATAGGAGACGTAATGAACAGCTATTAATAATAAAATGATAATCTTATTAATAAACAGAGACCCCGAAACATATCTGGAGGCGCCAGTGGCGCCCAGAACACAATGACAACTGACAGCTTTCCAACTTATCAGCGCTAATTATTAGTGCTGTAGAGCAGACTAGAGATAAGGGAAATATTATAATTAAGTTAACATCGCAAAACAAGTTCGTGCATAGATTAAATTCCTTTTAGGTTGAGGGTTACGAGCTTAGACTGCTTAGACACTGTTATTGCGTTTGATAAATTATGGAAGTCGCAACCATTTAAAATAAGAAGTGTTCTAGCTAAAAAAAAATTATTAAAGGAAATACGAATAGCGTTATCTATCATTCTATATAATTGGACACTGGCGTTGTGAACCAACTCTAACTTGGTTGCAGCAGTGTGTCGAAGTAATCTGATTCATCACTATCTAAACTAATATTACAGAGATTGTTTGTATTTTGTTTGTTTAAACGCACTAATGTCAGAAATTTTAGTTAAATTTGATAAATCCTGTAACCTATTTAGTAAGGCTATGCAACGTTACGCTATGTCTCTTAGGATCGAAGAAATAAAACTTTGAGGAGCAGAGTAATTGCCTTAGAAAAGTAAGTCATAAAGTAAACTAAGCAAAAATAAAATAACGTGTACCGCGGGCCAGTGCAACGGAAGCGGGTTTCCTAAACTGTGTTATCGAAAAGGACCGAACGCTAAATGCTTATGACAGAGAGAGGTACCACGGAGCGCGGTCCAGCCGCGTATTCGGTTCCCTACAAAAAAGTTGTTCTATATTATATACATATTTTAAGATTAGTGAAAGCTTACCTGTGTATATATATTTTTAAATACTGCTTTAAGCCTGTTGCAAACTGCAAATAAATATAGCTACATTAAATACTTTTTTTTAAATGTTTTGTAAAAAATAAACCTATTAATTTAAAATATCAATATTAAAAAATCTACGCACATGAATCACTTACAATTCAAATTAGCTTCCAACTCGAATAAGCCTGATTTTTATTATACCATCAGATTAAACCAAAAGCTGACTATTAAATTTGGGTATGCGATGTAGATTACATCTTCGGGCAACCTTAGTTTTACGCGATTATTTAAAATCAATACACAATAACGCTCATCGAATCCAACATAATTGATCGTATTCTCGCCGAATTATTTTCATGATGTTAGTTAATATCAGGTTTAGAAATCTGAATTCGAGAGAACAAGGTAAATCTTGTGGAGACTTGTCATTTATCAACAGAAGAACATGAAGGTTGTGACACAAGTACAAAAATAAAGTGCTTCTTTTTTCATATACTTTTTGTGCAAAGTTTACAATATAAAAATTTGTAACTGAACTCTTCTATTTTCCATAATTTTTTTAGCTCAGTCACATATGTTTAGGAGTACTGAACCGTATACATTTTAAATATCACATTTATGCTATTGCTGTTGACGTATTTAAATATTACTATTAAATAATGTAAATGAATATCTTTCTTGAGTTTATAAAAAATACCCAGGCAGTTTTAACCATAGGTACTAAATATTTCTCTCTAAAGGGTTATAATTAAACTAAGTACATGAACTGCAAATGTCAGTGACTTTAGCATATTAAATGAATGTCTTTTAGTTGCATTGCAATGTGTAGTGAAGCCTGCAATCAATTATCCCCGGTCAACTGCATATTCCATTCCATTTGTATGTAACCTATGGACTATACATAATAGGTGTATAATATTACATTAACTATATTTTATTGAAATTGGAATTACAATAATATTAAACCCTTTTTCAAGAATCGTAATCATATTACAAACTTTGAATTGGAATCTACAACTATTGTGCAGAAACTTCCAAGCTTTGAGCGCAAAACTCAGTTTCGATTGCATTTTTGTTTTTCTAAACTGTTAATAATATTTATTTCATGCCAGTTGTAAAATATTTTAACTAGTATACGTACGTTAATGTCAATATTTACCCATGTAAAGTAAATGCTTATATAGGTTAATACGCGCGAAAATAGGACTTTGCAAACGTGTTTCATTTGTTTGTAGGATTACAAAACTACTAGGTTAAATGTAATTTAGCTAGGATTGTGGGTGGTAAAATGGTCATTTTAATGGTTTATACGTGGGTACAAGGGTAATTAGAAAACCGTTTTATGATTTAGCTTTTTTATTTTATTACTTATTGCTAATTACTTATAACTATTATAAATTAAAATTATTAAAAATAATAACAATTATATTTATAAAACATATTAAAAACAAAATAAATTATACGACAAAATGTCAGATCCATAAAATCAGTAATAAAGGACAATATTCAAGTATGTACTCTAGCAATTACGTTATAGGTGCAACTGTACATTTTCAAATTGATATGTTATTTGACAATGTTCATTGCAAAATATTATGCTTAGTCACGCAAAATGGAGTTTTCGAAATTCGACTATTTACAAAACATAAATTATTTAAATAGGAAAAAATGTTTTTAGGCATCTAGGTGTTTTAGGTATTTCATCCGAAGTCATCACTTATAAATATGATAACTGACAATATAGAGGGTGAATTTTTATGTCAGAATCTCTTAGTTAAGAAAGAAATAAGTTAAGAAAATAAAAACAAGTAAAACTATTATTTAATAAGAGTCTAATGATGAAGCTTTCAGTTAAATGTATAAAATAGTCGTTACAACTTTTTAGAGAATTACATTTTTCATTAATTCTGCATAAGGTTTTTTTTTATATTTGACTATACGCTACTGGCCTGATGGGCATTCACAGCTTTACCGGACTAATGGGATGAGCACTAATTGTGCTCGGCCTCTTGGCAACAAGCTCAAAGGTGCCAAAGTGGCAGGACCTCGGTTTGAGCTGTTGCCTCTGATGCAATAACGCGAATCTTACAAAGGTAAATTAACTAAGCTAAGCATACATATTCGAATTCGTGAGGCACACATGTCTTTGTATATACATTGTATTGTACATGTATCATGTATTTAGTATATGTAAATGTAGCTAAACTAAACTAAATAAGTTCGAAAAACGTGGAAAAAAAAATAAAACCCTTCCACCATATGTGTACTGTACCTGTACCTGTGTGTGCGTGCACGTATGTGGGGGTGATCTCTGTGGATAAGGAAAAAGGCCACTGTTTATTATGATAATCAGTTTTCAATAACAAAGTATCAAACTGGTAAACAGGAACTAAAATGAACTGAAAAAAATGTGCTACTTCTTTTGAATGTATAATTTTATATTTAATTTTTTAAAGTTATACTATTTTGGCGCGTTAGGGAAAAATTACGATGCTCGCACACACCGTCACGAAAAACCGACACCCTGAAATTAGCTATAGTCAACATTTTACTCAAAAAAAGTATGTATGTATTAAATACCTTTTTTCTATTGTTAGTGTCGTTTTTTCTACAAACGTAGAATAAGGCGAAAGATTAAATTTTTGAAAAGATTTTTATCTTGTTACGCCAAAGAAGTATAATTTCTAACGAGTGTACATAAGTACACACTACTTTTTTAAATTAAAGATGTGCCACAAACAGTTGGTTACCTTTTAGTGGTAATGAGGAAACTGAAGACGTTCCACTTACTGATAGACAGTCTACTATTTTAAGAGAAGCAGAGCATTATGCTAAAACAACCTGATCAGACTTAGTTGACTGAATAGAAATGTCACCTACAATGACAAGCGTACTATACAAAATTAATGACTAGGTTACGGAAGCAGTAATGTTTTTGACTATAGCTTTGTTACATGTATGAGCTACGCGTTTTTTTTTTTATTGAATATTGAGTGTATACACGTGGTCAAGGGTGAGATAGTTGCGGGGGGCGGAGCGCGGCGCGGGGCGTGTCGTCAGCTGTAAGACGGGTGCGCGCGCGCCGCCCATCCTCAGTTATAATAAACGCGCGCATCGTAGACCGCGACACGAGTGATACGTATAGCAGCGGCGGCGCCGGTGGACGACGCGCCTGGTGTGCAGTGCGCTAGCACAACGCGTGTACCTCAGTGACCGCGATCCACAGCAGTTCACGGAGCACAAGTTGCGATCGCCGCGGGCGCCCCGTTGTATCTCGTCTGCAAAGACTTCTATTCAAAGAGATTTAAGCTACCATCATTTAATATCTCAAAGGAGGTGAGTGGCCTATGACTTTTCCTTTTAAAAATATAAACAAAAACATTGGATTTTTTTATTCAATGTTAAATGTATAAATATTTTCACTTCATTCATGGATAAATCCGAGTTTTTTGTCATTTTAAAATAATTAATAGATTTTAAATATACGGGAAGTAATTATAATAATACTGTCAATTATTTCTAGACTGACGCAGACATTCAAATTTCAGGAACAATTGTTTTGTTTATTCTTCAGTCAAATAGTCAATAGACAACAATAACATACAATAATTCATTTTGTATACGGAATAAAAAAAACTAATTTGGTAATAAATCTTTACAATATATATTGTATAATGTATCCATTTATTTCTCATCCTATGTATATAGTCCTCTTATTGACATAAAAACACCTAAACACATTAATAAACTGAATAACAGCTCATTACTTACAATATACTTATTATCACACATGGTATACCTACAACAGTATTTTGTATTCGGTCTGTTACAAAGTACTATAATTTAACTTTTACACTTACGTTAAGCATAACCACGGATGGAACTAGTTGGTAAAGCTCTTTAACTGTGAATTAGAAATGTTCAAGCTTGTTTCTACTGCATTCTTAACAAGTTTACACGTATAAATATTTTGCACATGTACGAGTGTGTGTGAAAATAAATGGTCTTTTTAATAACTCTCTCTATGTGTGCTAAATATATGCATATACTTACTTATCAAATATACAGTCCAATTATTTATATATGCAAGGTAACTAAAGCATATTTGCTGAGCCGGATGTTTAAAATAGGCTTTCTTATCTATTTACGTCTATTATTGAATAAGAAACAATGCTTAGACTGTATAAATTGTAAACATTTGACTTTATGAAATGTATGAAAGAAATCGTAAATTTCCTACGTGGTGCCTAAACTTGGGTGCGTACGTATTTGATTGGGCCTTCGCTTCCTTAAGACAGTGCGCTCTGGAGCCTTGTACACATTTCGTCGCTGGGTTAACACTACTACTGCAACTACAGAGGCTATACACATATAAACGTCTTTATGCAAAAACTTTTAATATCTCAACTCAGTTTTGTACCACTTTTTATTTATTATGAACATAATACCATAAATACGAAATCGAAACACACAAACCGATTAACCTGTAATATAATAAACACAGAAACTTGATACATAAAATTAAATAATATTGACTAACTCATAAAAAACCTAAAGAATTTTGAATATCGTTTCAAAACAGGGTAAACAATTACAACTACAAAGTTCATTATGTATATATAAATAAGATACAAATGACCTTATTAAAATTAATAAACAATGTTATTTCTGTAAAACATTACTATACATGTCCCTTTGCATTAAAACCACAAGTGACGTTTTTGAAATAATTAAATAAAACTAACTAATCCAATAAATAACATTTGATTTTGAATAGTTACATAAGCATTGTAAGGGATATGTCTATCATACTTATAAAAATTCAGCCATACCAGTCGAAAACAAATCCATGAGAATTACCTATACACGATCAATTATGCACATTTGATAGAATAGGAAACATAGTAGAAAGTCAAATACTTAAACTTAGTGCATTACGATTAACACGAACAAGTTTCATTTAGAAATTAAAACGCTTATACTTAACATTCTGTGAAAAAAATCAAATCCAGCTTCCAGAGAGATTCGCATTTATTGCGACGCTTTTTATTGAACCACCGCGTCGCGCCGCCGGCTGCCGTCCGACCAGACGCATCGCATATCTTTGTTTTTATACCCAACCGTCAACGTTCAGCTACAAATAAATCAGAGTAAAGAAAAACTTTAATACTTCACAATTGTTTTGGTAAATCTATACATATAAATAAAATTGGAGTATCTGTTTGTAATATCAAAATAACGACTTTTTACTGATTCGATATTAACGTACCTATACTCGATACTGATAACACAAATACAATTTTTAAAATTGTTGTTTGTCTGTCTGTCTGTATGGGCCGGGTAATCTCCGAAAGGGCTGGACCGATTTTGACAGAAATTTCACTGACGGATAGTTAAAATTACAGCGGGTGACATAGGCTATTTTATTTTAGACTAGCTGTCGTCTATGGCTTCGTCTTTAGTACTATCTCCAAAACGATTGGACTTATTTTCAAGGGACTTTCACTAACAGATAGCTGATCTTATAAGAAGTAATTCACAATTATAAAAAAACGAATGCGGAGCTGCAGGCAATAGTTAGTATAAAAGTAAATCATAAGAAATTATAATGGACCAATCGAAGTAATAAATATTCGTGGATAGTCTATTCTTTATGTCTTTACCTTTCTTGCAATGCAAAATATATGCTAGTTTACTTAAAGTTACATACCTGTATAAAAAGTCTGTTTCAATTTGAACGATTTTACTAAAAAAATAACTTGTCTATAACAAAAAGTAAATGAGATACAATACCATAAGAGGAGAAAATGAATACCAAAGATACTGTTGTAGACACTTTTTTAAGTGTCAAATTTAAGATAACATTCAATGTCTCGACGATTATATCCGTACGATCAAATTCATGAAAACAAAGATGACCGTGGAACAAAGTGCATCTCGTGTTTGCATGGACCACCTAGGTATTTGAACTTCAGGTCGAGTCAACTTTTAAATTGGGGTCGAAAGCGGTCACTGTGCGAACTGATATACAACAATAAATTGTAACTATGGTCAACTGCTATACAGACTCTTTTTGTTCGTGGGGAGATTAAACGCTCGTATTACTACTATTAGGCTACACGCATATCAATAATAATAAGAATAAAAATATTAACAAAACAAGAACAGTTGATAATTGAGATTTTAGAATCTTGGTCGTTTTCAAATGAACTTACTTTAATAAATAAAAAAAAAAATTATAGTAACTGTAATGGCTCAGCGAGCCAAAGTAAATTTTAGCTTCCTACTCTAAAATACATCGTGTCGTCTACACTGAATCCTCGCCCACCTCTTATCCGTTTATATTTGGTATACCACATTTTCAGTCTCCAAATTTTTACAAATACTCTATTACTTCCTCAATCTCCAAATTCATCTTCATCGACCCAAAATTTTTGTCAATACCTTTTTTCTGCTACCAATAATGCTTCTTCTATTTTATAATAGTGTACATGCTCCAAAGTCATATGTGAATAAGATTCAAATTACTATTTAAATTTCTGCTTAGTGGTTTGGACAATAAAACATTATAAGGTCGTACTGCATTTTAAAGTATTTTGTGTCTGGTGTTCGATTTGTATACTATTTATTTGTCTCGGTGATAATGCAGTTGGCCACGCTTTCGAAGCTTCACTTTACTTCGGCTCCTATGCCTCACTTGTAAATACCTACATCTTTCTTTACTTAAACCTTCTTTAATAGATTTTTCCTGCAACGTTTTTGCTAACCCTATACTGATTCATTACTTTGACCGTGAGTAACTAGATCATCGGCGTAACTGACCATCTTACGCTATTCATTCAGCATTATTCCCATATCTACCAGTAAAACTTACTTTAGATATTCTAAGGCCAGATTAAAAAACATAGAAGAGAACTTCGGCAACTACCTGAAACTGTTCGTTTAAATTATTGTCAATATTAGCGTACACTTTGCTTCTAATAAAATCTATCAATTTTATCGGGATTCGAAAATTTGCAGGATGTATACATTAACATACGCCTACTAAAATATACATACAAAAAGTTCCTTAATCCTGTTCCCGTTTCTTTTCCCATAGTTGCTTTGCGAGAAATATCTAATTCTAAAATGATTTCATTTCGACGTAAACGACGTGAATAATCTCTTAAAAGATTTTTGCTGCATATTTCAATACCTATCTTAGAAACAGTTTGTATAAGAGTTTATAAGCTCGCGATATTTAGAATATCTTTTCCGATATCACTTTTTGTGGATAAGGCAGACAATTCCTGTATGCAGTTCACTCGTGAATTATTTGTACGATATAATCATAATTTCCTGGAGGGGATTTGAAAAAGTTAATATTATATTGGGAGACGCTGTATCTAATGCGGCTAGGATAACTTATAAGTTGGTTTCCTTAATCTCTAAATGTGAGAATCAAGTTTAATGATACATGAATACAACGGAGTTACCTTACGAGGCTGGCATAGTCATCAAGGATGTACTATAGAAGCCTCGATAAAATAAAAAAAAAAAATCATAATTACAACATAAAATCATAAAAATTTAATAATATAACTAAGAATACTTTTTACAAATTTAACCTCGTTTAAAATTATTTGGTAAGTCAGAAAAGAATTTCGAATTTTTATTATGATATTAAACTTAATTTTCCATACACATAATGTACTTTAATCAGTCAAATATCTCTCATTCTATTCAGTATTGTTGTATGTCTGGTAATTCCATCATTTCAGGCTCATAGAACATCTAATCCTTTTCAGTAAAACTCAATCAAGTGCAATCTGATGTCAATGTTAACAACGACACATAGGTATACAATTTAAAAAGTTTTATAATCTTAGAAATTAATGTTGCGACATGAGTTCCCTAGCGAGCTTCAATAATTTTAGAAGTGTTGTTAATGTTGTGTAAATTCCTGTACTGCCGTAGTCAAACACGATGCTTTTGGGTTTGTTTTCTTCAATTACTTCCTCTAGTTTCGTAACTTGTTCGGAACAACTATTTGAATCGATTGTTTAGTTGATCGGATGTAGCTTAAAACACAACACCTTTGTAAACCCAATAAATTAACAGCATGAACTTTTTCTGATGCAATGCAGTTTTAAATTTGCTGGCTCATGTTTTACTATCAGTGTTATTGTAAACGACCTGTTTTCTATTATAAGTGATAATTATTTTAAGAAAGAGCTGATTACATTACGTTTGAAAGGAGTATTGCAAACGTTCAATTATTTTTTTAACTTATTTCTTTCCATATATTTGAAACCTAAATATCTAACATCCAAAAATTCTTCTGTATTTTTCATTGTTATTTGTAAAGTTGTATTTAACCTTTTGCATAATAATTGTATGTCAATTCAATTCAGTTTTACTTTTAATTTTACCATAGTTAAGTTTAAAGAGTCGACCAGAACGCTGATTAATTTTAAATGAAAAAAATTAAGCATCAACGTCATAAACTTCACCTATCTCTCTGAGCCTCACCCGCTTTCTTGGTCTTATGAAAATAATATATATATATATATATATATATATATATAAATAGTTAACATTTTGCTATTGCACTCCCTCTTAAAGTCCACTGCTGTAAACTAGCAGTTGTATAAAAATTATTCTGTCAAATACCAAATTCCAAAAGAAAAAATATGTAACATTGGTAGGAAAAATCAACATAACGCAACCAGAAATTACTCTCTTGCCAACGTCAACACGTTACCAAATTGTATATGTGCAACTTATAATAGAAATTGTAAGAACAATCTACCAGTATTATAATAAACTGGTGGTATCTTTTAATCCTAATATTTCGGGATTTCTCTAGTTAAAAAATTATTAATAAAAATAGAAAAAAAAACCTAAAAACATAAAGTTTTAATTAATTAACTATTGTGTAGTACCTAATATTTTTATATTATATAACAAAATGAAACATTCGTATACCATGATGATTTTAGATAGATAAGCGTTGTTAAGTAGGTACTTGATTGGAGACAAGATATCAAACTAATAAGCTTGCAAAACTAGAAAGGTGTCTCACCGTGTGAAGCCATTGACCGATTCAACCTAACAATTGGCCAAGCCGACAATACACTTGACCCCGCAAACTTTTAAATTATCTTTTGTTACCTATCATCTGCCCCTTGCAACTACCGTGTCTCGTTGCTAACCTGTTACAGTATATATCTATTTACATCCTATAGCTTCATACCGGTTTCTAAGCGATTTATAGCTATATGTGATCTAACTAAAGTACGTAGCACTTTCTAAATTGCGAAAGTACTTAGGTATTAGATATTTAGAAGGCTTGGTTAAAATGTTGCTCTCAAGGACGCTGAGCCAATATAGAGCTGAGACTTACTATTCTTTATTAAGCACTGTAGAACCGCAAAGTATATGAGAAGGCTCCACCAGACTAATACTAACCGTAATCATTGTTGATAAAATACTTCGTACTTCTCATAAGACGAAAAGAAATGGATAAATTTACAGTGAAACCAATACAATATCTGTATATAAACTGGTAGTAGGAAAATAGTTACAAACATCTTCCTCTTCTGTTTCTTAACCGATCTTCTTTATTGCTTTACCAATATAAAGTTATATCAAAAATTTGAAAAATTTTCGTATTTTTTCCTTAACATTGAGATTTGGTCGAAATTCGACCATAAACTATCACCAGTTATTAAAAATACCTACTTTAATACTTTGTGTGTGGACGAATCATACCTATGAACCTATTTTGTAGAATAATTTTATAGAATCTATTTCTTATGATTATTTTTAAATATCACTATTTCACGCCCCTAATTGAAGAATTAAGTGACTTTCGTGTACATAAAGATAGTTATTATATTTATTGTACTGTGCATATCATATTTTTTTAATGTATACTGTGTATAATCAATAGAAATTGATTAATGCATGACTGATATACTCGTTAAAGTGACAGTATATCGTACAGAAAGTAATAGATAATAGAACACATTGCGTGTTAGAAAGCACGTTTCTATCTAAATCTATTATCACTACTTAACACAAAATTGATTCTGGAAGTGCTTTATCTATCAATTTTTGTTCGTCAGTTTCATGGTTTTATGTTTTCCAAGGGTAACAAAACAATCACATTATTATCATCAGATACTGTAATCGTTTTTTTTTTTAATTATAATGCCTAGCATGGAATTCAATAAAAAGGGCTGCGAACTATCTGCAAGCTCTTTACACCGATCACCCCACACACGTGCACACACACACATAGTAGTGGGCAGTTTTTTTGCCCTTTTTTCGAACTGAAATAGTTTGTGCTAGTCGTCTATATAAAATCGGGTGAGTGCCTAAAGCGCTCTCCTTAGTAATCCGGTGAAACTGTAGAGGCCTTGCCAGGCTAACAATGTAGTCAGTTCGAAAAAAAAATTTGCAAGCTTAGCATTTTACAATTACATTGGTAATCTGTTTCAAACTGCTTACATATAATAATTATTATTATAAACATATAATAGTTGCATAATATAACATATTGTAAATAAAACTAGTAATATACTGTAGTAAAAGGTAAATAATGTGAAATGAAAAAAGATGTATTCTTACGAAAGTAATCAAATGAAGAACAACAAATAAATATCTTCAACGATAAGTAAAGTAGGTAGTAAATATAATATAAACCCCGCAGAGAATAATCTTTTATGCTGTAGGTCATATAAGCTATACACAGAGCAGTGATTCAGGTAATTATCCAATAGAGTGCGTAAGCACTGAGTTTAGTTGAGCCGTTGAGGACGTGGTATCATCAGAGATCGCATAGCCGGCGCGGCATAGCGCACGTTGCATGCGGCTACGGGCACTCAGTAACTAGCCAACACACGAGAGTTGCGCGTTGTAGTATGCATTCATGATTATTAAGTTTCTATACTATGTTGCTACGTGTCGGATTCACGCGCCCTGTGTGTGACTGACTATACTTGCAGTTTTATTTGTAACGAACAGGTTCCTTTAAGAGTATGTCGTGATGAATAACAACATATTCTGTAAATATTTCGACATTATTGATATTGTCGAAATGATGTATAGTTTTAGAATGCCACAGAAATTTTCACAATTTATTAAGAGGGCCGCGAGGACACTAGATGTTCATTTGTCTGTCCCTCCCATAGCCCTCGAGATTATGAAACATTATTTTTATTAATAACCTACTCTATTTTATTAGGTTATAAGTAAGCAATAAGTTGATTTTTAGCCTGATATATAATAATTTATAATGTCATTATTTATTACTTATATATGTATTTATATATGTATAGCGATTACATTGCGACTTTAAATATTCAATAACTTATTACAATTACGCTCATCAAGGCCATTACATTATAAAATTAAATAATGTTCTAATTGTATAATTTCATATGATAACAATGATTTAAAACACTTATATACCCATTATTTAAAGCTATGACTATCAATTAAATATTTTAGTTTAAGAAATCATGGTTGAACTTAGTAAGTGGCATAATAATTTTCCATTTATTTCTAGTCAATAACATGTTATCAACCGTATCTTTTACCTTGTACATTTTCCGGATATTAGAATGTAAATAGACACGTCGGATAAGTAATCACGTTGTAAGGAGTTGTAATTGCAAATATTCGCTACATCTACTTTACTTATATTAAGAATTAATGTACCTACTGTAAAAAGAAAATCGAGTTATTTTTAAGTTCACCAACAGATTTTAGCAATGTATAACAAGAATCGTGTACTTTTTTCCCGTCTATTAATCAATATTGAGGATAATCAAAGCAATAGATGATTTAATTTATCTAAAATAGATGTTAATATAATTTGTACATTTGCATAATGTTGGTAAAGATTTATTAGATGTTAAAACCTATAACCCAGATAAATTCATTCACTACACATATGAAATTGATAAATTACGTAGGTATTACTCCCTCGCTCGTAGGTATATTAAAATTGACGTTACTCGTGCTACAAACCTTCGTTTGCTTGCCACGCTATAAATAGAACACGCTGTGTCCTCAATGCATTTAAGGTGCCTGCACAAATCGCCATTACACCACGATGCTTACAAAACCGTTTAATGCGGCACCCACCCTATACATTACATATTATTGTACTGATAAATTGCTTCTTTATGAACAAAGAAGGTGAACATGAGACTGTAAATTATACACAATTCAATACTTATATATACATACATGTTTGACTGTAAAGTAAATAATTTATGCCAAATGATTTGGACTAATTTCCCATTGCAAACTCGTACATTTTAAATATATCTGAAAGTAACTATTAATCTGTTGTGACAATACGATTCGGTGTAAACTGTAAGGGACTAAAATTATAAGTAATATATATTTATTCACTATTTTTACCCATACTGCTTGTATTTAAATAATAATTCATATTATAAATGCGGGTAAATATTATAATTGATAGTTTGTTTGTTTATTAGTTAGCTTTCACGCCTTAACTACAGAATTGTTAATTCTGACATTTTTCATACACGTTGATTGGTTAGGGGTACATAAAAAGACATAGGGTATCTTTATCCAGAAAAAAAAATATTGGTCCCTAGGGATAAGTCAAATGTAAATTAACGCGAGTGAAGCCGCGGGCAAAAGCTAGTACAATCAAATAAACTTTTTTATCTAAATTTCAGAGAAACTAAAAAATTTGAAATCGTTTCCTTAATTTTCAAAATTTAATTGCGCAAATTATAAATAGAATAAATGTCAATCATATATAATAAATGTTAATCGAATATACTGAATGTCCTGTATATAAGTCAGTATTTTAAAACATTTAAATACTAAAATAAGCAGATAAAAATAATGTTTTAAATACTGCAAAATCGTGTACGCGTTTATTTAAATTGATTCAGCTTATAAATAATATTACACAATTTTTTTTAATGGGGTTGCTTTATCGTAGTATTTTTCCTACGTATAGGAATCAATTTCTAAATATGCAAAAACTAATCGAAGCAGCGTAATATAGATGATATATAGAATAATTATAAAATATTATTTCAACTTCATCATTAGTAAACACCGTGAATTAAATTAATTATGTAAAACAGTTCAAAGAGTTTAATGAGATGAGTAACATTTGAACTTTGACACTACAACACGACTCGACTAGATAGGTACAGCGAGTACGATAAAATGATTGGGCAAACAAAATGCCATCCTCTAAGCGGATTGTTTTTATTTAGTAAATTGAAAAGAAAATGCATTTCACTGTGAAAATTATTTATGCATTTAGGAAATGAACGAGGGATTCATATCTTAAATCAAGTGGGCGGTGTCAAGTATCAAATTACAAATCCACCCTTCAGTATAAAAGCATGAACTTTACTCGAATTACCACCATATTCACTTCTCAAGTGTCACTGAATTCTGCATATCACAGCTATTACTCCGTTTTGTATAAGGCAACCCTACATGGCTTGCTTTAATACGACTCAAAAGGTATAAAAATCAATTAAAAAACACATTACTCATCTTATTTCTTCACAGTCTTAATTTTACTATAAATTTTCGCCTTTAAACTTAACGAACCGAAATATCTAAATAGTAAAATGATCCGTCCGGGTAAAACCATATAGGCGTAAAGAGGTTGCGAGATTCAAACCACCAGTGCCATTAATTTTGCCGGTCTAATGATTTGATATCATGAGAAAATATCAACCAATTCTTCAGATATATCCAGATACCAATTCGTTTTCGCAGTAGTATTTGTAAATTAGGGTAACAATGATAACTGTTAGCAGATGTGACTCAAACAATGGTCATCCTTGCATTTTGATTGGACTGTACCATTAGATGCTGTATCTATAGTTCATTTTCATGAACTAGTGAGAAGAACGTAAAAATATTTCTAACTCCACACAGATCTAGCTACGAAATATTTTAATCACAAGCACTATTTTGTTTCAGATTTGTGGCGATGTATATGAACAGAGCAGTGCAGTTTGCTGTGTTAACAGCAGCAGTGTTATGGGAAAGCAAAACAGACGCTGCAACCAGAGCTTCAGTCAAATTTTGTGGCCGGCAACTAGGCGAGATTATGAGTAGAGTTTGCCACGCTTACAATAGTCCTTCGTGGGATGTTCCTACAGGTATTAAAATACTAATTCCAAATACATATTAAGTAAAATGTTATAAATTAATCAGAATAATCAGGACATTTATGATATTTGCCTAAAATATAATATCCGCAAGGCAACATTTTATCGTTATCTATAACAAAAACATTGAATAATAATAAAAAGGTCACAACTCGATTATAAAACACCACTGTCAACAAGTGTAATTATTATTTATCTGTTATAAAAATAGGTACTCGTGTTTAATATTGCTATTTTAAACAATCTTACCTGATATCCAATAGTTGTTAGTGAAATTATACTTAGTACATATTTGCAAACACAGATCTTCTACCAGTAAATTACGTGTCTTATCTTCGAAGTTATCGAAACAACATTTTACGCGAGCGTTGACATAAAATAAGAGTTTCTATATAATATTTAAATATTCTAATAAAACCTTATGATATCAATAATTATCTTAGACTAAAAAAACATACGGGTATAGAAGAAAAACACATTAAACATTGAAGATAGTAATTTGTACATAAAGTAACGCATTCATTTGTTTTTAAAAATTAGAATAACTGTATTCACCGTTTTTTTTTTTAAACTTACCTAAATCTGGAATCAAACTGTCTGAAAATGCACAAAACGGACATTCGCTATGCTATTGTACCAGTGAAGATGTTTATGACAAACATCTAAAATAAACATTTCGTAATTCGTATCCCACAATTAAAGAAGACTATATCTACTCTAAGATTTTTTAATAAAAGTTATTAACAGTAATTTCAAAGAAAGCTACTTAATCGAATAGTAAAGTCTAAATAACGGATCTGAATAATTCCTCCAGTTGCACATTTTTTTATTTTATTAAGAATTGTTTGGATCCAGCATTTATAGCTATATTCTAATAGCATCTAATAAAAATTATAGATATACTGTACCCGGCGTTTGATTTGGTATATTGGTTAGAAGAGCGAGACGTCCGGCTAAGGTCATCTTGCTTCGGTTTTACAAATCGTTTTCTCATTCGCACGCACATTAACTGCTATAGATAAAACTAGCTGCTGCCCGCAGCTCCGCATGCGTTTTTTTTTATAATTGTGAATTACTTTTTATAAGATCAGGTATCTGTTAGTGAAAATTCCATGAAAAATGGTTCGAACGTTTTGGAGATAGTACTGCAAACAAAGCCATGGGTGAAAGGTAGTCCAAAATAAAAAAGCTTTAATTACTTTTTATACCGTTAGCTATCTATCTGTAGCGAAAGTCCCATGAAAATAGTTTTGGAGATAGTACTACAGACGAAACCATGGATAACAGCTAGTCTAAAATAAAGTAGCCTATCTCACCCGCTGTAATTTTAACTATCCGTCAGTGAAATTTCTCTCAAAATCGGTCCAGCCGTTTCGTAGATTACCCGGAACATACAGACAGAGTGACAAAAATTTTAAAAATTGTATTTTACTATCAGTATCGTGTATACGTTAATAACCAATCAGTAAAAATCGTTATTTTGTTATTACAAACAGACACTCCAATTTTATTTATATGTATAGATGTATAGATTAACAATATACGAAACTGAACTTATCCATCTCGGTCTTCAATCCGATGTGCCAAATAAAAAATCGGGTGCTGTATGTATGTCTTACAGGTTATACATTATAAATATTTTGATTATATTTAAGCTTTTACATAATCTTTCCAATATAATATATTGAAATCCGTGAATCGTTCAGACAAAGAGGCTTTTTTGTAGAGAGCTTTCCTTTTTTTATTTTTATACGAACATTATGAAAAGTTTTGTACAATGGAGCCTAACGCTCGTCTTAAGCAGTAGGAATATCTAGATTATTACTTTTTATAAATCTAGTTTTAACAAAAGTAAATTTGTTTTCAGTTGTCGAACAACCTGGCGCCGTAGTACGACGGAGACGACAGTTAGGTATAGCCGATCAGTGTTGTATCATAGGTTGTACGTGGGAACAACTCAGCGAATACTGTTCTATAAGAGCATAGTAAGTGCTTGATCACATTTTAGATTTTTTTAAAAATTACTTAATATATCTTATTCTTGTATATTTCTAATAACAATTTTACTGTCCTAATATTGATTTTAAATAGACTTTCATGTTGCACAATGGCATTGGCCAAATTTATGTCTCCGAATTCTGCAATCTTAGCAAGAATAAAGAAATGTGTAGTTTGTTTTTCGTATTTAGTATTTATCACATTGAGGTTATTTAGATTTTAGTACTAGAATTTGTATTTTTTTTAAATATAAATACTATATTCGAATCTAAAATTTCCAACTTTAATCACTTCTTCACTTTCAACACTTATACATGATATATTTTTCATGTACTGCAGTAGGAATAATCGACCATGACTGGTTAATATTTAAAAGATAAATATTTTATAAACAGTTCGGAGTCTCCGTTTGAAGATCTAGCCGCACATATAATAGCGGATCGTTCAGCGGAGCAAGAGGGAGGGACAGCAGGTGGTCTAAAGACGACAACAAGCAGAACAGCGCCCGTAGTGGTAGGCAGCGCAGGGCATGCGGGCGTGAGAGGCGCACGCCGCGAGGTGGGACGCACACAGAGTCGCGGGTACGGGCGCATACGAGGCCGCCGTTGTTGGTGCCGACGCAAGCGTCGGTCAGGCCGACGGCGATCCTCCCTCATGGGTAACACGGTGTGTCTGATTGTCGTTGCCATTTTATTCTATAGTCATTTGTGATATTTGAATTA
Source organism: Antheraea assamensis (assembly GCA_035772565.1). NCBI lineage: Eukaryota > Metazoa > Arthropoda > Insecta > Lepidoptera > Saturniidae > Antheraea > Antheraea assamensis. The sequence continues at coordinate 1,018,867 of JAQQSE010000026.1, read as the reverse complement.
TTGTAACTTGGGTACTATTTCATTTTGACGTATAGTAAATACATAATTTAAAAGATATTTATATATATATATATAATTTTAAGACCCTGCAAATTTAAATATTACAAATTAAAAATCATGAATGAAGAATTTGATGGCAACGAGTAACTAACCCTCATATTAATGCTTTTTGCATGAATACTAATATAATTAATAACACTTCATCATATGGTGTGTGAAATAAGTACAGACTTGTACGAAAATTCAGAACAGAAATAATTTTGCACGTCTGACACTAAGGATAATTTATGTGAACGCTGCATTAACCACACTCATATTCAAATTAACATTATTTATCCCATGTCAATTAATTTTGGAACAATAAACATTCATAACTATTAAAAAAATCACAAATTGGGTGCTTCATTAAATTTCAATAACCATAAAAACCACACATATATAAATTACATCGACAATATTCGATTACGCAGATAGAAACAAAAAAAGCAACAATTACTATCGTAAAACAATAAATTGAACTAGAATTATTGTGCAAATTGCAACTAATAAGCGAATTAGCCAACATCCGCAATCAAGAAATGGTAATGTTTCATTGGCGTTAACGTCATGCCACACAGTTGCCTAAAATATTTCGTATTCGTGCTAAAGTATATTTAGAGTTGTAACGTTGGGAAATAGGTTATTTGCAAATATATAATACCATAGTGATTACCTATTTTATCTATATTTTATAATATATAATACTATCAGTGCAACTGATACATCAGTGCATCACTGCAGACAAAGGATATTTTTAAAATTTTACATTAGATTATTGTTTACGACCTACATATAAATTTACTGAGGAAAAAAATATTAAAGAACTGAAACGATAAAAAATTACATGTATCTATATATGCAATGGCGATAATTTGTATACATGTCACTTATGCACAGATAATATCAGCCAGTTACATAATTGTCCATAACCATAATCAAAGTTAGCAGTAGAATGTTATCTAACAACAGATGTCACTTCCGAAATATACTTCGACATTCATAATATTGTTATTCTAAATCAATTGCACATTCATTCATACTAGATAGATAAAAAGGATATCTGATACAGTCGCAAAATAACAAAGGTTGAAGTTTCTTAATGCTACTCCTATACCTGCGTGTATCGGCACGAAGCTTTATCTATGGTCAGACTAAGTGCAGATGTGGGAAGATATTATCGTTATGCGTTACGAACTATCGGATTGCGTGACGGTACACGCAGCACGATAACTGGGCCGGCTGTTTTTGCGCACATCAAAGGAATTAATCGGACGCTAATTTCAAGTTATTGGAAAGACACCGGTGTTGGAACGGGAATTCTGTGCCTTTATCCGAATTATTTTTGACGTTAATTTTAACGCGACAAGCAGTCGAAACTTCGTCACGCAGATATGGGTGTAGCGTAATAAGCACGTTGGCATGTCTAATTACATAATATTTCACCTTGATGCAGTCTGTACGACAACACATCCTAACTGTGAATAATTGGGCATTGTATCCAAAATATTGTAAATGTTGCTATAATTATAACGACCTAAGAAACGTACTGAATGTGAACAAAATGTTATTTATCATATTTTCTCGTAAACCAAATACACCAATCATTGCTACAGCAAAAGTAGCATTTTGCTATAAACGCTGAAATCTACAAATCTAACTACACAAACCAAGTGTTTAATGAAATACATTTCAGCGTGGTTCGTTTTCGTGTATCAAATTTACACATGATTATTTTCGACGAATCACTTACTTAACTTTACTTACTAATACTTTGTACTATTATTATCTAAAATCAATTTTCTTAATATTTGGTTTTTAATACGTTATAATTGTACCAGATTTATAGTGATAAAATTATAACGAATAAAATTTTGAGGTCTTTGTAGAACATATTTTAATATATGACTTATGTTGTTACAGAAACTAGTAAAAAATGCAGTACGCGCTGCTCCAGTAGTAGGCACAGTATCGCCTCTCATAACCTGGGGAAGAACACTTAACACTAACCTGCCACAGGCAGAACGTGACCGGTATGCATATGTTGTCTACTCGTAAACAATTCCATGATAGCTGGACATTGGACTATAACTAAATTAATATAGTCGATCAATATCGCCTATGGCTCTTAAATGAAAACATGTGATATATGAACGAAAGATACTAAAGATAACAAATATAAAATGCACTAACTAAGAAACAAACGATGCAAATAATCATAATAACCACTAATGTTCAAAGTGTTTAACGCGGGATTTGGTTGTACCTAGTGAAAATAGGTAGAAATAAAATGGACGAAGTGACGTACAAAAAAACTAAAATATTGATACTAACACAATTTATTCCCGTTCGATCTAATTTGTTTAAACAAGTTTTCTAGATTGTTTAGACCCTGAGACTAAAGATCTTTCACGAGGTGAACAGCTTGTTATGAATATGTATAATACTCGGTAATTACAATTGATAGGTAATATGTATATATTAATGTAATGTAATAAAAATGTAAATAGATAATATACATACATTATACAGATAAAAAAGAAGCTATGCTCTTTTCTCATCAGAGACTGGCATAAACTTTTATGTCTTATTAGTATGATTGATCTTTGTGAGAGAACAACTCATCATCATTACTATCACGTTAATTTATTAAATTTCATCATCATTTTTTTAACTGAGCTAAGTCTTGTGAATATTAGTGAAAGAGAATATTATTAATATCCTACCAATATAATCTGCCGTAATAAACTCGAATTTCATGTTCGAAAACGAATGTAGGACGAATAATACTGTTTTATGTTAAATATACACCAACTGTTTTACTTGAACAGCAACATGAATGATTACAACTGATCCACTAAGATAAATGTGACAATATTGCCAGGTGCAAAACATACTATAGTATATAAACTTTTTTGTAATATTTATAAAATAAATTTTAGAGATATATATCACGTCTATAGTTCATCTCAAACTGTTGCTATAATGTAAAATAAATACTAATAATCTATAGAATTGTTATATACATCTCTTACCATTTAAGAATTAAAGATCTCTAAAACATCTGTGATATCTTCAACTGATAAATGTAAATTTTTAATTTATATTATAGTTATATCAACATAATGTAGTTGTGTGTTTTTCTATATTTAATTTTGACTAGTATAAATTTGTGTATGTGTAAGTTACTACTACTCTATATAAACGTAATGTGACTGACTAAATAAATGGATGGTGTAATAAAAGTTGTTTTTATTGGATGCTTTACAATTTATTTACATAATAAATAACAGTATATATTAAGTCAATACCTATGAAATTGCCGTTTTACATTTGAAATTAATGAACTTGAAGTATTGGCGTTTATCATTATTGCACTTATCTAAATAGATCATTCGATATTTCTGCTATAAAAATTCTAGGAACGGTACTCGACACTGTTTAAATGTGCTTTTCTCTGGTTTATAGTATATCAAATTTTCTAATTATTTAAAAATATCGAAGTTTCTAAAAACATATCGGTACGCTTTCCATTAGCGTCCGTCGAATTGATGGTGGGGAAGGGGATGGCAGGGAAGGGAAGGATCAGTACTAACACCCCTTAAAAGGAAAAGTTGCGGAGCCCCCACCTTTTCGAGTTTTTAAACTTTTAATTCCTAGGAAAATTTCCGATTTTCTGTATCTATTTTGACTCTGCAACATCTCCGGCGCTGCGGGAAGAGCAGCCTCGACGCCCTTGCGTAACATATCCCAGGCATCTATCCTCGCCTCAGCAGCCTCGGCTTGTTGGTCGCCTATGGCGACCAGCCTTGGCCGCTCCGGCTCGTCGAATGCCTACGAGTTGTTACAGCGGGCGGAGGCAGCTCTCCCTATGCGCCTCCGGCTCTTTAAAAACACTCTAGGGGTAGGACAAACTCGTCCCAGGTGAAGTCGGGGTCAATTAAACAGGTTCTTCGACATAAGTCAAACCTAACTTATTTTATTTGTTATCTCAATAACAACAAAAATGACGTCAGTTTTACGTTTCGTTTCACAAGCCGGTTGAACGTCTTTACGAGTCATAAACTCTACACATTTAATTTTATAATGAAAATAATGCTGTAATTTAGTATACATAAACCGTAAAACATATGTGTGTATGATAACTATTGAAACAAGTATTAAAAATAAATATTTATGAAAATTTATAAAAAATAATATTTCACGTAACTCATGACAACATAACCGTAAGTAAAATGAAACGTTCAATGGCGATATTTCGCTATAATCTGTGGTATAAATTACGTAAATATTGCAAAAATAATTGATTTTCAATATATTTTTTTCTCAAAAACTACGCGTCTCCGCATGTTGAAACTTTGTGGGTGTTCTTATATTAATGTAATCTATCTATAAAAAAATATCAACTCCCAACTCGACGGACGCTAATGGAAAACTGAGCCAATATATCTTATATACGTGAATGAAGGAATTTCCAGCTATAGCTGTTTTAGGACGTTCTATTGTGTGGTGTTTCGACAAGCATTATCGAGGAGGAATGGACTAGAACAACTGAAAAGTCTCGGCTGTATCATAGCGAGCTTGTCTATAAATAATTATTTGCAATTCTTCACAGTACACCTGAGCAGTGATTGCTGTACCATGTCTCATGGAGCTTTTAATGAGCAATGCAGGCAAAGGTCCACTAAACACTCATGAGCAACTTCTGTTGACTCAATTTGCGTTCAGAACTGGTTTTGCTGCCTTTCCAGTGTCCAATCAGTGCAACAATCATTTTCGACTGTCACATTATAGTCACTTTCCAGTTTCCAGCACAGGGAGAACTCTGATTTTTAATTCACTACATACAGTACTCAATTTCCGAGTTTTTTATATCTTTCCAATTTAATGTAAATGAATCAATACATAAAAATTTCCAGAACGGAACGTAAACCTAAAATGCATCATTCATTCACTTGCAGTACCTGGTTAACACACGTCGTTGGTATTGTATGCTGTCTGTGCTTCCTTAATATTATATTACGAGAGAACTTGTATTCCAAAATTATGACGTCTTTTTGCCATGATCACAGGAACAGCAATATAAAAGCAAAATATAGAGAGAAACAAAAGAAATGTCACTGCAACATGATAAAAATAACTTTAATTTGCAATTCGCAGTACATAACGATTTTCGCATTAGTCAGTATTAAAAATCGGCAAATTCATATATAAGGATCTAATACAAAATATGCTAATACTTGAAAGGTAAGATAGCAGGTCGCTTGTGCCAGACTCATTGCAATTTACCGTTTATAGTCCCTGATCTTATGTAATGTTGCAGAATCAATTAATGTACAATATGAGAAATATTTACATACCTAAAAACCGAAATTTATACAATTATGTTACTTTACATCTTATACAATGAATAAATATGTTACACACCATTTAAAATGTACACCTACACATGTACAATAATAGAATGAAGTAATATCAAATGATATTTTATGTACATATGTATATTTATACACACATTAACTATACTATCTTTGATTTTAGGACATAATCTACTGATCTGATTGTAATAATTCTTTCACTACTAGTAACTACCTTATCCCTGAGTGACATAGGCAAAGTTTTAATATACTCATTTTCATATTACAAGTAACGTGTACAAAGTGGTGGGCAGTCATAAATAAATATTTGTATAGGTAATAAATATAAGCAAAGAGATTTTAGATGATAGCAAAAGCATAGCATGATGGTGGTGTGACACATAATAGACAGCTATCACAATTCAAAGTCTAATGACAAGCACCTATTAGAGTGATGTGGCAGCTACGATTTCATAAAGGTCACATAAGCTTCCTATGATACCATAAGCCATCTTTGGCTACATAATCCCTTACAGATAACTAAAATTGTGGTCAAAGTTAGTGTAAAATAACGATTGACCCAGAAAATAAATACAGACATCCTATTGTATTCTTACTATAATCAAGTTAAACAATAATCAAATACCATCAACGCTTTTTGTATTACTGGTGTCAGTTTGATTTTTTAAATAATTGTTAGTATCTGATTCTTGTTTACTAAAAATCATTTTCTTAAATAACACATATTTTGTGATTAATATAGCTACTATACAGACGGCTAGTCACAGTGGTCCTTTATCATTTCCATTTTGGTCTGCGTCATTCCCTTGATATTCTTGAAAGCTATTTTCTCGAATTGGCAATAACTGAAATCTTAAATTGTTTCCTTTATTTGTTTTCTGTACTAGTTTGCCAATTGATTTAACATTTTTCTCAATTATATTATAGATTTTTTCCTGAAAAGATACAAACATTTTTATAATTAAACCTTGTAATACACAAATGTTTGATTTGTTGTGTTGAAGTATTAATCAATATAGGTTCATTACATTTTGTACATATGTTGTCATTAAAATTTCAAGTTAATATTACAAATTCAATGATGCCAAACAAATATTAAAATGATATAGATACAAATATTTACAATAAATGTTGGATGTGTAAAAGACCTTGAGCTCTGAGATGAATACGGACTTTTAAAAATTATTATAGCATTAATTTACAAAATTAATGTTGTAGTCTTAACTAATATTAGAAATGTGAATGCGAGTCTCTTTATTTATCTGTTACTCTTTCACACTTTAACTACTCATGGTTATTTAATCATCATGACATCTTTGTAGACTTTGTCACAGGCATAGAAAAGGACATAAGATAATATAAAAGGTAAAAAATATTATTCCTGAAGGATCAAATTTACTATAATAAAATATTATATTTCAAATACAGCCACAGATTAAAAGTAGTTTATAATGTTGCACACAATATATGCTTATTCATTTATGCTTTACTTCACAAATGAAAAGTGTAAGTATAACAAGTTGTGTACATTACACCTGTTACTATTAATACCTTTACACCTCATAAATGTGAAAATAAAGCTTATAATAGAAATATATAAGATACATACTACATTTTCTGCTCCCTCCCCTGTTATGGCAACTTTAACTTCATATTGTTTCTCTAACAACTTGATAATTTTTTTCATACTCGTCTTTAAATCTTCTTCGCCAATTCTTGTTGTCATTGTTACAAGCTTTTGTCCCTTTATTAAGGTATTTTGCCTAGCAACTTGTTTTTCTCTTCTACTTTCCAGCTCCTCAGCGTGATATTCACTATTTGTCATTAATCTACAAAAATAATTTACCACTGTATTATCTATCATTTTGGGTGAATAAAAGATTGCTCTGTTCCATATACTAATTTAACAAACACTATTCTATTCGAATTCACTTTAATATGAATTTAGAAATTGTATCTTAAACCTCTTAGTTTGTTATTATTGTAATCAAAAACGGAATGGTTCTTGTTTTAATAAAAGTAAGTTTTATCCCAATACTTACTTATAAACAGGCCGCCTAGTTTTTGCGTCTACATCTTGAATTTTAACCAATTTTAATTCTCGCTTTGTCGATAAATTTTGTGCATTCTTAAGATCTGTAATACTAACAGAATTATCAGCACCAATTAGTGTAATTCTATTTTCTAAATGTTTTCTTTTAGGTACTTCTTTTCCCTCTGTCGTTATTCTAGTAGATATTTGTCGACATTCAAATAACTTTCTCATACTAAATAAAACTATGAATTTAGACATTTTAAATTATGCAAATATTTCCATTATACAAAATATATAATCCAAAGAATTACTCTGTGCAAAGATTAAAGTAATCATGCATGACAACAGATTATAACCACAGACTATAAGTAGTACAGATAATTATATTAAGACTAACAGAGACAAATAAATGTTAGTAGTCCGGTAAATCTGTAGAGGCCTCCGGGTCAACAGTGTAGTCAGTTAAAAAAAAAGAAATATATTGTACAAGTGTCAATGTTGTGTTGTACAGTTCTTGTCAATAATTCTGGTCATTTTAAAGTTACCTCGTTGTTTTACATATAATATAATATGTACGTATACCTAAATTTGTGTTCTGCGCATTTGTATTCAGAGCGGTCAAATAGACTTACTGTTATTTTCGCACAATGACTTAAGAAAATACTATGTAAAGTATAAATGATATATTATAACACAAACCATAGCTTACGAAATAGGTAGGTACTTTCCTACATAATCACAAAATAGTATATTATATCCCAGACAAGTAAAAAATGGTTGCAACACTACAGAGCTGCCACGTCCAATAAATAGATACATAGATTTAGCATGGATGTAATGATATTGGTACATAAATAAACATTGTGAAAATTAAAATAAAAAAATTGTTTAAAATTGTTGCTTTGTATAATAACATTTAATTGTGCATAATTTTAGGAACTTCGAAGTACAGTTCTTGCCAAATTTTTTGGCCGCTCTGAACATATTTGCACTTTTTTTTTTTTTCGAACTGACCTACACTGCCAGCAATATTGCTTTCACAGTTTCACCGGACTACTAAGGGGAGCGCTTAAGGCACTCACCCGATTTTATATAGACGACTAGCACAAGGGCGCACGGCACGCCTCGGCTTGGGCTGTCGTCGAAAACCCGAATCTAACTAGCTAAGCTAAACTAAGCTAAGCCTATCCGTATCATACCTGTATGGGTTCCTGAAATATACATGGTTACCAAGCATGTATGTTTCACGATCCCGTACATGTATTTTGTATCTGTCTATCTGTGTTCTAAACTATTTCAGTTCGAAAGGGCAAAAAAACAAACAAAAATAGCCCACCACTATGTGTACCTACGAGTGAGTGTGTGTGCACGTGTGTGGGGTAATCGGTGTTATGTTGTAGACGAGTGTTTGATCAGATCGGTGTTACTCTGTTCGCGCATGCAAGCTGCTCGAGGGCTCCATACCGGAGGATCGGACCTTGGCTAGAGCAGTTGCCGACGGAGGCCTAGGACGGTGTGCTGGGGCAAAATTCACAGCCAAACCGCGGCGGCGTGATCTGTTTTTCGATGGACTGAAGGGTAGTCTAGGTTACCTAACGTAATTTCATCGGGAGGGTCGGTGAAAATGTAACGCGGACGTCTTTTATAACGCGGCGCGCCTGGCACTGTATCGTAAGTCGCGGCGGATACCACTAACGGATTGGGATGATTCATGGCTCTATCAAAATAACTAGTTGTGAGAGTTTTAACGTACTCCCAGATAGACGGCATCTCCAGGTCCCTATGGAGGTCGACTCTCCGGATGTACCACGGGGCACCGATCGCCTTTCGTAGAAAACGGTTCTGTATTTTTTGTAATATCTTAAAGTTCGCTTTTGACATATGCGCGAAAACGGGACAGCTATACGTCAAAATCGGACGAATACACATTTTGTATAGTGTGAGCTTATGTCTGACGGACATTTTGCTCTTGGCACATAATAAGGGATGCAGACGACCCAAAACCATAGCGGCTTTGTTTCGTACTCTCACTGCATGCTGCTTAAACGTGAGGCGTCTATCTAGCGTGACACCGAGATATTTGACCGTAAGGGCCCAAGGAATCTCGGTATCATACAATTTAGGAGACTCTATATTGCTTGGACGCGGACGCTGGACCGGATCGAAAAAGATCGCAGCGCTTTTCTTCGGGTTAACCTCTATACGTCATCGAAGAAACCATTCGCCGAGTTCCTCGATGGCCCTATTCATACGGATAGCTAATTGCGACGGCCGCCAATCGGAAGCGTAGATTACTGTATCGTCAGCGTAACAACCTACCTCGAACCCCGGGGACCAAGGTAGGTCACTGATGAACAGGTTGAAGAGGGAGGGCGCGAGGATGGACCCCTGGGGCACTCCTGAACGTATCGGGTGGGGCTGGGATAACTCACCTTCCACTCTATAGCGGACATATTTGCACCAAACATAAATTATATTTAAAGGCGTTTTATATTATATGTATAACACGTAGTCCGGTGAAACTGTAGAGGCCTGTCATTCCAACAGTGTAGTCAGGTCGAATAAAAAAAATGCATAAAAACGCGACAACTTAAGGATAGATAAATGCCAATTTTAGATTCCTATTTAAACTTGTTTTACATTAAGCTCTTCAGTAAATTACGCGCAAACCAGAACTTACGGCTACTTGTATTCAGAACGTCCAAAATAACGAGGACTGTACAAAATTTTGTTATGCGTACTGGCAACACTCTAACGCTAATTCTTTCACTTAGTTTTGACAGCTCCAAGCAGCAAAATGGTTTGTTTATAATTTGTGATAAAATCTGTTAATATTTATGTAATCTTTACGTATACTCTTAAATTAATAAGTGCAATTCTTTTTCTTATATTTCAGTCAGCTCATAAGACATTTATTATTAAGAGAAAATTAGCTAAGAAGCTGAAACAAAACAGACCTATTCCACAATGGGTAAGAATGCGCACAGGGAATACGATCCGGTAAGCTTAATGTTTTGTTTATCCTTTAAAATTCACTAGCAACTGCCCGTCACGTCGTCTGCTTTTATATCTTTATAAATCACCATATTTTGCCCGTAGCTTGCATTAATGCAGATTTGTTCTATCCCTTAACAACAGTACATTTTTTCTGGATGAAAAGTACTCTTGTTCTTTACTGTAATCTTGGCAAAGTGTCTGTAAAATTTCATGATAATCAGTCAACCCCTGGACTGTCCAAAACCATAACGGTTTAAGTTTTATACAAACTAATGTACACCTCATGAGGCACAGATCAACAGGCTGTTGGCAGCATAAGCTAAAAAAATACCTGATTTATTATAAAACTTTGAAAAGTAACAAATTATGTATTGGAAAATTACATTTTTTTGTAATTATTTTTTCATTAGTACTACCTTTTTTTTACCAAAACCATGCTATTTACAATGTACTATGCCGTGAAATGAAAACAATTCACCGTCTTGAGATTTGGGTGTTAAAAAATTGTTAATGTTAGATAGAAATTTTATTCTCCGTCATATTTTATGCAATAATCAATTTATCATTTTGGTTAACCTCAAGAAATAATAGGATCTAAACCTGCAAATAAACTCTTACGGTATGTAAAGGGTAGGGCATGATCACCTAACATTGTGTAGTTAACTCCTCAAAGATTTCTCAGTTTAATATTTAATCAAATATTGTAAATGAAATGATATCAAATATTGACTGTAAATTCGTTTTATTTGAAAAAAAAATAGGCTCTTTTCAGGTTTGGCTAGTGTTTTACTAGTTTATCAAATATAATTTGCATAGACATAAAACTACACATATTAGTAGGTAAAAGTTGATATATGATAATGAAATCATGGCTTTTAGTATAGAGCAAAATTAAATGAAAATGAAGAATTTTTCTTGAAACAAGAAATTTTTCATTTATATTGGACGAAAAAAAAATTAAATTACTGTGATATAAAAATAAATGAGACATAAATTGACTGTGATATCTATAATATACTAATATCTATAATCAAGTTTACGGTGGCCTAGCGGGTTGACCAGTGAAATATCGACCCCATGTCAGCAGGTTCGAACCCCGGCATGTACCAACTAATATCTCGGAATTCATGTACATTTACTAATTTGAATTGGTAACATTATCGGCTGACGGTGAAGGAAAACATCGTGAGGAAACCTGAACCTGAGAAATGTTCTTGGAGTACCAACATATATGGGAAAACATAGAACTGTGGATTTCTCTGAGTTTCAAATCGCCAATGCGTTGTGGGCTGACATGGTGATTACGCCCATACCTTCCTTCGGGAAGAGGCCTATGGCCCTGCAGTGGGTCTCTAACAGGCTGATGATGATGATTAATTTGTTAATCTTTCTTCCCGTGTTTATATTTGTATAAATTTTGAGTTATTTTTTCTGCATAGGTGTGTAGACATTGTACAAATAAGTTAACATATATATTTTTTTCTTTTTCAGCTACAATGCCAAGAGGCGTCATTGGAGGAGAACTAAGCTCAAGTTGTAAGCTTGTAAAATTTTGGATTTAAGTACAATAAATTTCCTGTAAACCCTAAATTGTTTTTTTCTATTAACTAGATATGTTCTAATAACGTGATTATTTAAAATGAAATATTATTGTCTATTCTATTTTGGTTGTATCGCTACCTTTTTATGAAAATATGCCTGATATTGCGGAGAGCTAGAAAAAAAACTTCAAATAGGTTTAATTATGTATGCTTTATTCTGAAATAAAATAACATTTTCCTTATATATATATTTCTGTATATATATATAAACAAAATATTGTGTTTTCCTGTTACTAAACCAATAATATTATTGTATCTGTCTCAATAAATTCATTTATTAACTCAAAATTGTTTCTTAAATGTCACATTTATATAAACATGACATCTCTATAAGTGATAAGAAAATGAAAGTTATTTGTTCACCGGTATCTTCCATCTGTTAACACGAACGTAATGGGTAAGATTGATAAATTCCCCACTCTAAGGGTACTGTTAGGCATGAATTCCCTAATACTTATTACACTCTTTGGGCTTGAAACATTTCATACAACGTCGATATTTCTGTCTTATATAATAAAAAAATGCCTGTATGTTATTATTTGCAAAATTCTCATACATCTGTTAAATGAGTCGAATAAAATGAAAGGTGACAAAATAGGAAGGCGGTATTTTTTATACTTTAGATATTTTAGCATTTAACCATCTCATCTGATGTTAAATATCGATATGGACTAAGATGGTGAACACAAACCTAGAGGGCTGGCTTTCGAATGTATTTACCAGGCTTTCGAATGTATTTACCAGGCTTTCGAATGTATTTACCAGGCTTTCGGATGTATTTACCAGGCTTTCGAATGTATTTACCAAGAAACATCTGCAGATGCTTGGCCACAGATTTTCAACTTGAATTTGGGCAGACAGGCGGGCTTAGAAAAAGTACTACCATGCTATTGTATCAAAGACGTAAATAATTTTTTGTATTAATCTCGTCCGCTTTGATTAGTTTAAAGATGATAGTAAATTACAAAATCACCACGATTAACCTAGAGAACAAATTATATTTATTTGTATTTTTGCAATTGCCAAATTGTTATTGGACTTACTTTCACATTTTTGATTTTATACGACTCATTTATTAGGCTTAGAAGTTACTTAGGCGGAGATACTTCAAACTAACAACTACTTTTTAAAGCTACCACTACTGTTTAACCCCAATATCTCGAGGAGCAAAATGAAAAAAATTTAGAATAAACGCTGTCCTCGTAGCCAGAAAAAAATAATGTAGTCATAGTATGATAATTAAAATACAGCGGCTATCATTTACTACCTGTTAAATAGCAGTGATGGCATGTGAAATAGCAGTGATGACAAAATGTAATTGTACTGATATACAAAATATCTATTATTGTAACATTAGTAGTAACGTCATTCCTGTTATTTTTTATGGTGGGATCTTAATTTGCAATACAGTGGTTATTAGTTTTTTTGAAATGTCCCACAAATTCTCTAGAAAATGTTAACAAGAGTACCCTCATTAGAACACTGATCATAAAAAGTCGCAATTCTAAAATACGAAACATTTGCCCACTTGATAACGGCATGAATAATCTTCAATAAGGAAACCTAGTTTCCAGAGTAGGAAATGAAGACTATGCCCGCAGCCTTTTTCCGCATATCAGACTGTATGGCGTGTTCTCCTTTATATTGATGGCAGAAATGGTAAACTTTTGGGGATTAGTATCCAAGGTTAAAATTTTATACATTCAAATCACACATCTATTTTAAAAAATTGGCAATCGTTATTAAACAGATGATCTGTCCGAAAGCGTATGTTCATTTAATATATTATCATCTATATCATCTCACTTCCTTTCAAGAAACTTTCGACATTCCTTTGAAGTAGTTCGACCAGTCCTATTAGCAGTAATTCTTAACTTTTATAAGTGCGTTCGTTCTGCTTACAGTCGTCCTGTTTGTCTTTTCAATTCCGATAAAAACTAAAACTCTAATCAGGGTTTTCTTCTTAAAATACTATAACAATTCACTCTACAAAAGAATATTCTCGTTGTTGAAAATTGTATCAATACGAGATATTTCCCCTCGCTTCCCTGATTTATACGCTTATATACATAGAAAAAAACCACTTATAACTATATTCTTCGTCTATAATGCTATAATATATAAATATACCTACATTGGACTCAGGTTTTATCACAAGGGTGTGTCCGATTTAATAACGTTGTTACATTTTCACTTACAACTTACCTATTTCTGAAAATGCTGTTTAATTATATGTTGAACATAAATTTGTTACGTAGTAATTCTAAACTTGCATCACAATATATTACGCGTTATCTACAACTCATAATAATTATATAGGTATGGGAATTAAAAATAAAACCATTTGTCAACAAGTCGATTACTTTGCATTATCAATTGTATATGTGTAAACACCATTGTTTGCGTCCGTTGTACTTAAAATGTTAATTTATCACAAATTCTAATACTGAATTGTCTATAACTGTTAATCCCACATAAATATGAAACTTTGGCTGTGTCATGTAGTTTCATCTTTAGTGTCGTTTTTCTTGTTTTGTTCTTCTTTCTTCAAAGCTCTGGATTGTGCCAATAAATCTTCTAATAATAAGTCATTATCTATTAATTCTACACTCCCTGTTCGCTGTAAAATACGAGAAATATTATATTAATAACAGGTTTTTTTTTAAAAAGAGGTTTTTCTAAATATTAGGCCCATAAATCTGTAGAAAAAGAATGGTACGTTCAATATTGTATAAAATCGCACACATACAAATACTTAGTGTATTAGTGAAATAGAACTTTTCTACAATAGCATTTGTATGTATTTTATATAAGAAGATTTACTATTAAACCGTCATCTTGCTTTACATTCCATGTACTTCATGTACATGTACTTCTGTACAAAATTTACTTCGGGGACAAAAAAAGATGCTATATATCACGTGACCAAACATAAATTCATAAAACACAAAAGTTTATATTTTTTACAAATACTGTATCATTGAGAAAAGTACCTAGCCAGACACTAAAGTATAATTTAAGTAGTTGTAGCTTCTTATAATATTATGAAATCTGAATTATTTTAAGGAGCAACACTAGTATGAAATTTTTTTAATTGTTTTTTTTTTTGTATATTTCTGTAGTATATACCTTTAAAATAAGATACAACGATTTCAAGCGTATATCTCGAATAGTTTTGAGCTACAACCATCTGAAGAGCAGCTACTAATTGGTTCGAAAGTTATATTAGCTTAGGGATCTGTGTGCATTCTATCATGCGTTCTATCGACCCGGAAATTCATTAAAAATGTGTTTATGTTTTTATTGTAGACGTTGAGGTATTAAGAAAACTATGAATATGTAAAAGGGTGGGGTGGGATCGTGTACCAGGCTACAAGTTACAATTTTGAAGGTGCTAGGCCCTGGCACATCTAAACGACACATCTACTTTTATTGTGACCGTTATAGTGAGTACATCGTACATAATTTTACTAAAAACGACGGAGAATTCCTAGTATTTAATACAAAAAGACTCCCATGCGTAGATCAGCTCATGGAAAACGAAAATTTTAGCGGAATCGGGATACATTTGAACAGTTCACAGCAAACATGGTACGTATCGTACATACGCGTACTGTTACGTCGCGTCGGCTAACAAACTTTGAAATAAAAAAGAACACACTGGAAATTCCTATGTAACTGATTCATAATTCAATATTATATACGTGCTAAATAGTCCTACATATAAACAAAACAAGTATATGTGGTAATCTATAAATGTAAACAAAGGATAAGAAAGCGGAATAGATTTATGAATGAGTCTTTGTGCTTTTGCCGGCTCAGTCGTAATATGCGCATGGAATTTCTAGGAATCCGTCACAAATGGTTCATAGCAATAAGTCGCTATACCCGAAATTGATGCTGTATCCGAAGTTGCTATTACCAAATGAATTTCCTACGAAAGTATGCTTTAAAATCAAGAGACGCAAGTCTGGCGTCGATATAACCGTTATTAAATGAAGTCCACTGTATGTTTTCCCGTACCATGAATAACCAGTTTTCCGATCGATTTTTTTATTCCGTCGTTTTATTAAATTTTTTTTTTTTTTGATAAACTTTTTGATTTTTTCTAATTCAAGCACCGTGAAGGTCGTATCACCGCTGCAGCCCTTTTCTTGAAGCATTAAGAAATTACGACTAACTAGCTGAATTTTCACCCTTTTTGGGTTAACATTTTTATTCACGTATTTATTATATATGTATGTACAAATACACTTTTAAAACGATAAAACATTCTATGAATTATTTTTTGTTATTTTAATTCACAAAATTCAACATTTTTTCATGCCGTTACCACTAGTGATGCCCCTTAATCTAAAATGTAGTAATCAGATAGAATTATTTTATACATATTGAAATACAATGTTCTTCTTTTTATATTGCAATTTGAATTATTAATTTTGTATCTGTAAGTAGCGAGTGAAATTGGCGCGGCTGCGATTATCTACTCAATTGAAACGCATAATATATTCGAATAATCACGATACAAATATTAAGATGCCCTAACTGATACATGCAATCATATACTTGAATAATGCAAATTAAAAATACCTGTTGAGCGCTTACTGAACGGGCCATAAGCTTTTGTAAATGTTTCTCACGGCGATGCTGTTCCCGTATACTGCGTAAGCGGTCGAAGTCGTCCAAATCAGGCTCATCTTCACCGTCGACTTCATCTACTGTAACATTTACAGCCATTATACAGTGTCGGAACTTCAATATAACCTTTCACGTACTCTCATTTTCTATCAATAATAGTTGTGCGTGTAAACTATGGATAATGATATATTTTATGTACAGCGGAAAAACATTTCAAACTGAAAGTAAAATATACTTTGTTTACAAGATTTATTTGTAAGCAATGTTCTCCGTTTACTTCCCGTGTGTATGCGCACCACACCGTTTGTCCCACTTATTTATGGCAATGAAACACATGGCTGAATGCGTAGAGCTTATAAAATCAGTTTATTAAAATGTTAATAACTGTGTTTTTAAATTAAATGAATGTATCGTGACATTTGGTTTGATACAGACTAAATATCCGAGAAGTAATACTGAAAAAAAAAAATCTAAATCTATGTGTAGTTTTTGCGTGATGCGCGTACAACTACAAATTTCTATTATATTATTTATATAGATTAGTAGTATTTTTAATATACTTTATTGGTCTCGCGTTTCACCACAATCTCATTTGATGCTAAATAACGATATGGTCTAATATCGTACGCATTCTAAACCTAGAGAGGACTGGCTCTCAAGTGTAGCTGCAGGAACATACCAACAGGTGTTTAGGGACCGATTTTCAACTTGTGTGTGGTGGCCAGCCAGACATTTTTAGGAAAAAGCTCCTACATACCACTATACTATGAATTCATCACGATGTTTCATTTCACGGTGAGCTCTGACTTAGTTGAAAGGATTGAAACCTACACGTATCGACGTGGTGTCTGAATACAATATCAAACTGAGCCACTGAGCCAATAGCATATATAAATCAAATATAATAATTACGAAGAGTCTGACTGCCGGCAGCACTGAGCGATGCGCCGACGTCACTATCGAGTCGCGGGCGGCGTTCATCCCCCTCAGTCGGGAACGACACCTGCGTATTCAGCGACTGCACCGCAGGACTCTTATCCCCCGCACCCACGCCCGCCCCCTGCCGCACATCACGCGCCGGCATCTCCCACTCGTTTGGCGCCGATCGAGATAGCCGCGTGTCGTCTTCTGATACAATAATACGGGACGCCATGGGTAACGCTGAATTTACACTCAGGGCTAATACCCAGGGAAGTAAAACTGGGAGGGTGGCAAAGAAATACCGATAATGCTTTTGCTAGTAAGTAATCCTAGTATATTTTTCGGAAAATTTAAAACATTTGTTCAAATATTATTTACATTTTGCAATAATAACAAAAAAAAATAATTTTTTAATGAAGCAATTACAGTTATTGGTTTTATGTTAAACAAAAAATGTAAAATATTTAAATCAAATAAGTTGCAATCCTGCATGCTGTCATCTGCATTTCGATTCGTAAATGAGTTTACGTTCCTTCAACAGTAATCGTCAATTATTTTTTTGACCGCTCTTAATGTAGCCTTAAGTACGAGCTTGCGCATTGTATTTAGCGCGACTATATTTCGTCACGAGTTTAATACAAAGTTATCATGTTATTATAGGGATCTATAACTCGCATTTGTTAATCCTTAAGTTGTCTCGATGTTTTATACTATAGTATGCATGTATACCTAAATTTGTGTTCTGCGCATCTATATTCACGGTAGCCAAAAAGACTAGCGATGACTGTACGTGTTTGTAAGGTCTTGTCAAATATGATAATTTTACGTGCAACGAACCACGAAAAAATAGTCTGGGTTTAGATCGATTGCACTTTTAGTAGATATGAATATGAAAAAACAGTTTTTTTCCTGGTATCAAAGTATTTTTTTCGAATTGAAAAAAAATTACAGTAAAATATCAAACATAGTAACTTATACAGCAACGATATAAAGCTCTTTAAAAAAAATAATCAATCTTAAAAATACATGTGTACAAAATCGGAAGTAAACGTTTAAAAAAAAGTTTAGTAATTTGAACAACCTAAGTTTTATATTAAAATGTAACTTAAAGTGCATTTATATTATAATCCGCATTAGCGAAGAAGATGGCAGATTAATGAATATAGATGGCGCACTGGTTACTGAACATTGCATTAAAATACTGCAATATTAACATGTAGTGTCTTATTTAAGGATATTGAAACTTTAGCAATAATTTAACGTAGATATTATTGAAATCAAGAAATAAGTAGATATTTGACCAAAAGTAGCAGGAAGTAGTAATAAACAAAAATTTTGTGATAACGAAAGGTGACAGTAGCAGTTAATTAGTTTTTGTAAAGTACATCGTTTGTGCAGCTTATCATAACTTACTAGAACTGTGGTTGGAATTCCGGGAAGGAACTTTGACTGGGTCGCTCGGAGCTGACGGCTTTTGAGCGAACAAACTCATCGCTGTAGGCCTGGAACACGAAATCACAATATGAATGAATACGTACGATTAAACGTAAAGTGTATATGTTAGATAGTATTTAATACCCGCCCACTTCGCTCTGAATTAAATAAACAAAGAATTAAAAAAAAAAATTACAAACGGTGAATGGAATTCAAAAATAAATAGCCTAGAATTATCTGAGAAAATTTTCGCATTGAGTTTTCATTCTATGCCGATACGATCAGTAGTTTTCACATGATTGAGCCTCAAAGGAACAGTATTTTCATTATATTTATGTGTATATATATATATACACTCATACATATATAGATTGGTTATATAAAACGAAGGTTATTATACCGTTTGAAAACGATTAGTGTTTAGGTAATTAAAACGGCAATGACAGAACAGAGTTTTTCGTATTAGCTACACGAATCAACACTAATTGTGATGAATTAAAAATTACATCATAGGTGGTGAGTAACGCCAACTAATCTCTGTTCCAACAAAACGATTGACAATAAGACGAAAATAAAATAAACGCGACTAGATGATACATAAAGCACCTGCTACATACATTTTCTAGTGTGCAGTACATATTGACAATGATTTTGTCGTGTACAAAACTTGTGAATTTTCCAATTTCGTAATTGAATAAGAAAAATGGTTTTACCAAGTTATAGGTATAAGTGTTAATGCAGGGTAAAGCAAGGCAAGATTTTAGACAACAATGTTTAACTCCATCACTGTAATAGTCATAGTAGTATAGTAGAAAGTAAGCGTAAACTTGAATGCCTGGTTGTTTCAATAGATAAAAGCAATAGGTAAAGTCCTTTCGAATATTAAAGGTTTTAATATTGTAATACTATGTACTACTAAACTGTCTTCTGCATTCCTCGAGAAAAAAAAAGAAGTAGATTCACTAACTATGGAACATGTACTGCAATAGTAACGGAATATATAAAAAAAATCTACATAAGGTTGTTAAGATTACGTCGAGAATAGATGTCTCAACATCACCGTACAAGGGTTTAGATCTCGCGACAGGCCCAAAAACGTTGACTGGACGTTGTGATGGCGAAGATGGAGAACGACCAGAAAAGGATGCCAAAGACCGGGTAAAGTGGAATAAGTTAAGGAGGCATTCGGACCCTAGCACCAAGCTGGGAAATCGCTAGGTAGAAAAAGAAGATAAGGTTGCTTGAAACACAGCAATCACATTTAATATTGCCGTACAATTCACATATCTTGTGATAAATGATACAAAATATAAAAACTTGATTTAATGACTGCTTAGAACACCAAATATTCTATTACCATTTATAAAGGTAAAAAATGAAAATATTAATTTCATGCCCCAATAATAATTCAAAAAGTACAATTATTACTATTTCACATTATTCTGTATTAAAACTTATATAAATGACAATGACATGTTTTATATGTAAATAAATATTATGTACAATGTGTAATTGTACAAAATGTATCTTTTTTAATATATGTTTGTGTGTAAACTAATGTCATAATGTAAAAGTGTAAAGTAATACATGTTACAAAGTCGTTGTTACAAATAAACAATGGATGAGTAATCGGATGGGAACCATTTAAACGGTATTTAAAAGTAGCATAACTTGATTCTCTAGTATAAGCCTTCCAGAGACTTCTACCCCCCCTTTCCTAAACCATATAAGAGCACCACAAGGCGTCTGAAGGCAGTTTCTCAAACCTAGTTCCGATCCCCTCGCAGATGACCTCTCGAACACGCTGCTATCGCGATTCAGTGACACTGCAGTTATTGGTTTTCACACACATCGCACTGCATCCCACATTCGTGCACACACAAATAGGAATCGTAGGCACACGTATAATGAAAGAGGTCTTGTTTTTAAAGGGAAACTTTTATTTACATCGCCTCAAATATTTTCGTCCATCTATCACATGTCACATTATAGCAGGCACTCGGCAGAGACGCCAAAGCATATATAGAGGCACCCATGGGTCAATTAAAAAGATTCACTTGCATCGTGGTCTCATAAACCACGACATTTTTTTTCCTTTATTTTTTCGATTTTGGTCAGTCAGTTTTGAACAAATTATCAGATTCAAAACACATGTACGCGGTTATGAGGCTCATAAGAACATAACGAATGTGAGTTTTACTAAGGTTTACATTTATAATTTCGTGCCTCAAGCGCTCACTCAAAAAATCCCAGTGAAACTGTGAAGACTAACAGCGTGTAGTGATTTAAAAAAAACCGACAGCAGTTATATTCTGGATATTGGAGTGAATACATAATAAAATATAAGGAAGAAATCTCCAAGTGAACTACAAGTACAGTATTACAAGTTGTAAGTGCTAGCATAGTGTAAATAGTGATAGTGAGTTTGTTCAATCCTTTTCTTTACGAGTACATATAAATTTATTTCGACGTAAATGACCGCAACATATAAATATTGGAATGATTATATTAAAATACGGTACGGTATAGGTACCTGCTTTCCGGTCGTTTCGCCATACTAGTAATAGTGGCCTGTTCATCGACTTCTTCTATGACTTCGTTGGCTATCTTCATACTGCCGCCTGCAGTAGCCGGCTTGTTCAGTGTAGGATTACTTGCTGATATCATAAATCGAGTTCCTGTAATGAAATCATCAAATATTAATCGTCCGACACATCATCACATTAGTGCCAAATTTTTATATCCACTTTACAAGTTTAAATTGTTTAACAAACTATATGTAATTGAAGTCGCAAACTGTCATGCTGTTCACCTGATATTAAGTGGTTAATATTTAGCCCATACATGGTGGATGGTAGATGAATAGGGTCAAAGAGGATTGAAGTCCAATCCGAGGTCAATCTCAAATAGGTTGACTAATGCTAAGACCAGCGTATAGTATACTAGCGGACCGCTCCGGCTTCGCACGGGTATAAAATATATAGCCGATGTCATTCACTGAAAAAATGATTAAAATCGATCCAGTAGTTTTGATTAATTCATTACTGCCCGTGGCCGGCACACGTTAAATTTGGAGTAACCTCAAAAATAATAGTATTTCTTCACTATTTAATTTATGTTATTATACATATAAACCTTCCTCTTCAATCACTCTATCTATTAAAAAACCGCATCAAAATCCGTTGCGTAGTTTTAAAGATTTAAGCATACACAGGGATATAGGGACAGAAAAAGCGACTTTGTTTTATACAATGTAGTGATATAATGTTTACTGCTAAATATTAATATAAAACTCGGAAGAATACATGTATCTAAAAACTGTAATCGTTGTTTTCGGGACACTATACTATATCCTTTTTCTACGAGATTTAATTTTTTATGTTTCAGATATAGATGCAGTATCGGTTTGTTCATCATGATATTTTTCTTCGACGTCATACATGAAACCCGTATTATAAAACTATAGCATGGTGTTTGGGCTTTTTCTAAGTCCGTCTGTCTTGCCAAGCACCTGTTGGTGTGTTCCGGTAGCTGCACTTGAGAGCCAGTACCCCTCTAGGTTTAGCTGATTTATCACCTTAGATGACATCATTGTTTTACATCAGATGAGATTCTGCTCAAAAGCTATAAACCTATAAAAAAATGGTAGATCGTTGTTGTCAGACCAATACCTACCATGGACACTTTTTAGAGTTTATGACATTTTCACTATTATTATTATTCGCTTATTAACAACATTTTCGTATAAGAAGAGTGCTATCTCAAAGCATTATACGGTGAACTGTGGACGCTTGAAAAATATGCTATGTACATTAGCGACAATATTGTCAAACAAAAACTGCTATAGGAAAAATTAATTGAAAAATTACATTATTTACGTATAACAGGTATTGGTTTGACAATGACGTTATGCAACATTTTAATATAAATAAGCACTATAATCTATTCGTAGCCCTATTAAAGCTATTTCGAGAACTGTAATAAAATAATTTTATTTTTACACATCACACGAGTATATAAAGAAATACTATTGGCTTCGTCATTCACAGATAGAATAGAAATAAGCGTTTAAAAATATATAATCAGAGATGTAGGTTATCGTTTGTATGATAGAGCACTCTTGAATACACTTATAAGATATACTACTAATGACAAACTTTAGTTCATATCGACGCGATTATAAATTAAAAGAAGGTCAAAATACGTTGTAAAAAACGACCATGAAGCTTTATATATCAGATATACGTATTACATAATGTTACAAAACAATCAACAAGCGGATGTGTAGAGAAGTATTTTTTACATGTATGGAGTAAAAAAAAAGCAACTCAGCAACTGCAATTACTTAACACTTATATATCAATAGAATGTGCGAAACCAAAGTATTTAGTTACGCACTTTTTTTATACTCCCAATTTCATGCGAAATATAATATATCTTATCTGGATATAAAATCGAGCTCTTTAATTTTTTTTATTGCAAATCTATCATTATTACTTACTTCTTACAGATAAAAGTAATAGTATAGATACTTACACTAGAGCTTTAGGCTCTCGTGTTCAGTTCTATATCAATCTGAAAATTACATTCAGATCGATTCCACGAAATATTTATCATATAGATTATTACTATTCAGTAACAAGCATGGTGAGTACGGTAGTAGTCAGTAGTCTCACATATAAGCATAATCAATATGCTTACTAATACTAATAAAACTGAATGTGATTATGTTTGTTTGTTACCCTTTCATGTACTTAATTACTCAACCAATCATCATAACATTTGTGTAAACGTTATCAGAAAAAGGACATATGGTACATTTAATACAGTAAAAAGTATTGTTCCTAACGCATAAGTTAAATCTCCATTAAACGTAGTGAAGCCACGAGTAAAAGACAGTTATTATATACGTGTAGATGAATGAAGATATAGTTCTAGATAGTGATAAGTTAAATCTACAAAAATGCAGTTGTTTAAAGAGATAATTAATTGATTATCGGTAAATTTTCAACTTTAGTGTGGTAAATAGGGGTGTAAATATAAAAGAAACTTGGAATGAATT
This sequence comes from Antheraea assamensis, assembly GCA_035772565.1. NCBI lineage: Eukaryota > Metazoa > Arthropoda > Insecta > Lepidoptera > Saturniidae > Antheraea > Antheraea assamensis. The sequence goes on along the minus strand of JAQQSE010000026.1, from coordinate 994,765 downwards.
TAATTACTACACATGATAAATATGAATTTAGATAGAGATACTGTAATACCGAGGAAAATATGCTAACTGCAGTAATCTGTATTTGCGTAATCGCAATAATGTATTTAAGTTATTTTCTATTTAGCACAATTATTTTATTGGGTACTTCTTTATAATGATGTTACTCTTAATTTTAAGATCTACAATTATGTATGGGATAAGAAGGTTTATATGTTTTTAAAGTACGATAAAATTACGCCTAATTATATTTTGTTAACCTTTAAAAATTGTTTTTAAACAAATATATAGGTATAATCATACTATTGGCTAAAATAAATGTAATCAACGAGTATGCTGTGAATGCACCGCTATTAACAGCCGTTACATATATCACTAAATATTATAAAACAAAGTCGTCCGCCGCGTCTGCCCGTCTGTCTGTCTGTATATATAAATTGAATACATTAGTTATCAGGGCAGGACCACGTCAGCCGGGCCTGCTAGTAATAACTAAATAATTAAAAAAGTATGTACTCACCGCTATCGGTCTGATTATTAGCTGACGTCGGTTGTTGTCTTTGATCTTCTTTCGAGAATAATCTCTTCAACATGGACGTGACAGAATTGGTTCTATTCATCGGTGTCTGTTGCAGTGACGCCATCGAATTAGACGAGCCCATTGAATTTCTGTCTTCTTTTTTACGCTTACTACTGCCGCGATGCGCGATAAAGTGTATACCAGACTGCGCGTCGTCGTTCATCTGTATTTGCTATAAAATTCATACAGACCCATTAAAATCCACGTAATTACGTACTAATTCATTAGTTAGTATCACACGTTTACATTTATTTAAGATCTTGTTTAATATCATCGAAGAAGTCATAATAGAATTGTAAAGAGATTAAATTGTGTGATTGAAGTTGTTAAAAAAATTAGAGGGAAAATTTAGTTTTAAAATAAAATTTATTAAAAAAAAAAGAATTATGCGAGTAGTACTATTTACAGCAATTAAATATAAAAAAAAAATATCCACGAAAACCGCATAAATTAGCACACAGGTAACAAATAAAGGTAACACTGAAAACATTCAATCGAAATTCTTTAAGTATTGACATTTAGAGATAGCACAGAGAACACACATACAATTATTACAAATAAATGTTAGTTAACTTTCAACCATACAACAAAATAAATAATCATCTCACCCTTTTTATGTTACTTTATATTTAAATTATAGAATTAGTTAAACAATAAGTAGTTATTTGTTATTATATCTGATCTAGAGTTATTATCAATTATCAATATAAATAAACGTATTGGTAGTAAAGATATTTGTTCATTTCATATTAAATTTTGCTACAGTGATAATGGGTTATTTATATAATGTATGAGTCATTATTCGAAAGGGCTGCCAAAAAATGTCTTATTAAAATACAAATAACGAATATTATGTGTCAGAATTGTAGCTTATAAAATATTTTCCCGATTACCGGGAAGAATAATAGATAAATTATTATCGTTTTATCAGAATTATATTATCAGGAAATTATAAATGTATCCTTATTTCTTTATAGCGGTGATAAAGAATAATGTATTCATATTATCGTGTAATTACTTTATTCTTAAGAACATGACGTCAACGTCTTTTAAATAGGGCAATGATAATAGAAAATGGCACAGAACCCAATATGAATCACTCTGGTTTCATTATAGAAGTATAAGAGACAATAGAATCACTTTGAAATAAAGTTTAAAACACAAATAAGGAAGTTAATATATATTATGTTATACTCTCACGAATAGGACGGCAAACATTTACTTTCAATAGGGCGATGAAAATAGAAAATGACTGAGAACATAATATGAATCACTCAAGTTTCATTATAAAAGTATAAGAAACAATAGAATCACATTGAAATAAATTATAAAACACAAATAAGGAAAATATATTGGCAACCCTTAACACCGACACACTGCAAAGCACCAATTCCGGGCGCGCGCGTGCAGCATGCTTATAACTCGTTCGTATCTAACCTCAGGTGGGGCGAACTTGTAACTCACGGTGTTGGAGGGAACCATCTCGTCGATCTTCACCGAAGACGGAGCTGTCATCACCATACTGCGCTGCCTAACCGGTACAGCGACACGAGCCGTCGAAGCTTCAGGGTGTTCCTCTCGCTGGTTTTCAGTAGCTATCGTATAAGGCAACTCCGAGGGGAATACCTCATCCCAGTATTGATCTTTGATCAACTGCGGATGCTCGTGGTGCATCTCATCCACGATCATGTATGATACCTGTAATATTCATTCAATTGTTACCAAATTCATCTTACCCTAAAATTATATTGAGACAAATTTGAATAGTAAAAGTATTTAGGACTATCGATAAAATCATGTATGACGGTGATGAATTGACCATACAAGTAACCAAATTTAACTGCATTATAACCAAAGGCCTAATCTAAAATAGGTAAAAATCAGAGAATAATCCTTACTAGTCCTTACTTCCTTACTAATATTATAAACTAGCTTTTGTATAAATATTTATGTAGCATTTGATTTATACCTCGAGAATAGTACACTTGTTCGTGATGAAAGTTACCCTATGTTCTTTCCTGTCCAAAGTACGGTTGAGTACCTCCTCAAAGCGTGAAAACGCAACAAACAAAGAAACAGACGTTCTCATTTCTAATATTTGTAAGGATTTACCAATACCAATATAATCAACTACTTTGACGATGAATTAACCATATAATAGAATGGTTAATAATGAATTAGCGATAGGAGTATTCAAATTTAACTGCATAAAAGCCAAAGTTCAGAAAAGAATCCTTACTAGTACTATTATGCTAATCATTTAAATTATAAATTTATACTAATATTATAAAAGAAAATGTAAGTTCGATTGTTTATTTGTTACGTTTTCACGACCTAACCACTAAATGCATCATGACATCATGGCATTTTGCATACACATTGTCAGGGCTATTGAAAAGGACATAGAACACTTTTCGTTCAGAGATAATAGTACTGCTCCCGAGCGGTAAGTGAAACAAAGGAATAACACGAGTGAAGCCCACGATAGAAAATGGTAATAAAAATAAACTGACCTGCAAATCTCTGTCAATAAGCCAGTTGACTTCAAAATCGTCATCGTCTTCGCCGAATGGATTTATCAATGACTCGGCCACTTTCAACCAGCCCATGTAGAAGAAGAATTCTAATGTACTAAATATAGGAAAATAAAGATCTATGTTACTAATAAAGGTCGTATCGCTACGGGATACTTTCAGTTTATTTTCAACCCATTGGCTACCCAGTGCTGAAGTTATAAAGTAGGAGTATACAGCGATGGTAACTACCTGTAAACATAACAATACTGATTTTTACCATCACTCAGTATATTTTACACAACAAGCTCATATAATTATCGCATTAAATTTCACTCTTCATCAGGAGTGTTTAAGACCAATCGTTAACCATTACAATATAAAATAATTCAAAAATCGATTATCGATACTGATTTACTACGAATTTAGCTATTATTTAAGCAAGGAATTAAGTAAACAAAAGGACCAAAAAAAAAATATTATGAAGTACAAAATTAGAACGAGCAACGTAAAAAGCTAAGCCACTGATTATCTTAACCAAAAGTTTTTGTCATCAAACGCTATTTATATAAATAATTTACGAAAAATAAATAGAAATCTCAGTTAAATTTATGTGACATATCGACTATTATTATGTAAGTTTTGGTTCCATTCCTTAAAATATTGTCTAATAGTGATACTTTACAGGAAACCATACCTGAGTATAAACAAGCGGCACACTTATTGTGTCGTAACTGAGGAGAAGTCCAGCTTGTCCTCTAAACTTGTTTAATTCATCGATAATTGTTTTTACTGCAAAGTCATCCCTTATTCTGCCCTCTTTACGGGCTCTAGTTACTATACTGGTAGCCCATACTATTGGTAACCTACAAAAACGAATGTGGTACACATACATTATTATATTCAGTCTTCCACAAAACTAATTACTTTAACGACCAATGCATATCGCATGATTTCTTTTAATAATACCAAAATTTGACAGTAAATTAGACTGTACCTAATGTGTTATAAAAGTAGTTTTCTAAAGTATTTTGCATCATTTTTGGCAAATCGGGGACGGTACTAGAGTAGCGAGCTAAAACGTATGCAAACAACGCTGATAGGAGTATTACTTCTACTGACAAGGATATTATAATGTAGTTAAAAATGTCACTGAAATCTTGTATTCTTTATGAGAAAGCAAAAATTTTACTTGTCTATTGTTTTATCACTACATATTATAAAACAAAGTCGTCCGCTGCGTTTGTCTGTCTGTCTGTATGTTCGCCATAAACTCGAAAACTATTGAACGGATTGTAATGCGGTCTTCACCAATAGATAGACTAATACATGAGGAAGGTTAGGTTTTGTGTAAATTGATTGAAATATAACTATAATTGTTGGAAGTGTTGGTAAAAATCGTCACTTGGAAGCTTACATCCAAAACGCTGCCTAATTCTTATCAGATATAACAAAACAATGCATAGTGAGATATTCCTCTTTTATAGATCTAAAAAAAAGTCTGAGATGGCATATACCTATCTTTTAAGGATTGCTTACTATACCCATCTATCTTCTACAAACATGGTCACATACAATGAGGTATTTGTAAGGCTGTTTAGATGGATGCAGTATTAATCCTTATCAAATTGAATACTTTAGTTACCACACAAGCATTACATACACATAAGTTTTTTTTTTTTTTGATCAGGGCAGGACAACGTCCGCTGAGCCTAGTAAGAACATATAAATGAGATATTTTTCGTTAGAAATAGTTACAATTAACACTAAGTCGCTTAAGGTGATAAGTGCTACAAATGAAAAGCCCCAAAAAAGGCATATTAACTGTGGGACGTAATCTATCTTTCATAATGGGTCGTAGTGACACATGCAAACCTAGGCTCTGAAGGTTGAACCTTGAGGTGGTCTTCGCTATAGACATCACAGTTAGGGAAACAAAAACTAGATATATGTAAATTAACCAGTTTCCTTTTACATTTATGTAAAACGGCATACGTAATGGTCTATACCTATTTGTGATAATGATTAAACACGTTGCGTAAGTGAATGAATTTAATACCATGATTCATAACTAGTAATCAGCATAAAAATTAAAGATAGACTAACAGTAATGCATAAAGTACGTCTTCCGTTACTAATGTGAACATAACATTTCATATTTGTAATATGCAGATTAGATAACAATGACATTGCTGAAAATAAAATGGAATGCATCACTCCAATTGTACATTTAAAATAGTTACGTAACCTTTGTGATAAAATGTACACTTTGGAGTTATAGCGTGAAGGTCACACTCTAATGGCATATTGCAAATGTACAAATGATTTAAAAATTGTTACAATTGCCCGTTCCGGCTTTACAAGGGTGTGGTAGTGAAGAAAATATGACCAGATGCTCCCTTTACAGTACGACTATATAATAAAATACAAAATTGACAATATTTTTGAAGAGCTTCCTTACTATGTCATGTCTCACAAACTTTTTTTTACGGAGATTTTTAATCCAAATTTTCCCTTTTTCGTTAAATGTTCGAACATATTAGCCCATACAAACTTAGTCCTGACAATTAGAAGCATAACAAAAAAAAGTAGTGTGTACTTATGTACACGCGTTAAAAGTTATACTTCTTTGACGTAACAAGATTAAAAATCTTTTCAAAAATGTTATCTTTCGTCTTATTCAACGTTTGTAGAAAAAACGACACTAACAATAGAAAAAAGTTATTTTATATATACATACTCTTTTTGAATAAAATGTTGACTATAGCTAACTTCAGGGTGTCGGTTTTTAGTGACGGTGTGCGCGCGCATCGTAAAAATTTAGTCTCATCATTTTCCCTAACGCGCCAAAAGAAGTATAACTTCAGAAGTATTGGCTAAATCGGTGCAGCCTTTTTGAAGTAATGCGCTTACATGCGCTTAATTTCAATATATATAGATAAAAGTTAGATATCAGAAAAAGACTTTGATTTATATCGACCAATCGTATATTTGTGAAAATTAGCGACTGTTTGGGGCTTTAGGTTATGTTCAACATCACGTAGTTATAAGAGTTAACTGTTAAATGCTTGTATAGATGTATCATAATATAATCATTACTCGTGTAAACATGAAATCATTCAAAACGTCGAATCGAATCACAATGCTGTGTACTACTGAGATAATACTTTAGTGGATGATAGGATAAGAATGGAAGATATATATTATTCATTAACATACCAATGTTTCGAGGGTTTTGGAAATTTTTGGTTTAAATTGTCGAGTATTGTTTTCTCGTTATCGTTCAATAGGCCAGCTTCGACGAAGTTATCGAGTGTAGGAAATCGCTTCTTTACTCGTGGTGAGATCATCGTCAGGACCATCGTTAGACACAAGCAGGCATAGCGCACGATTGTTCGTCGCATCAGACGCCCGCGCTCATCCTGTTGACTCAAGTGTTACAATTAATACAATACTTTATGAAATTATCCATAAAAAATAAATTTCAAATCATTAGTATACGATAGCATTTGCGGAAAGACATCGTAAAAGTTTATTCGGCGTATTTTATTCCATAATACATTAGTAGATTCACTAAGGATTAGTTAGATTAAGTCAATTTTAATTATTAAAAACATTGTAATGGGCAACTACATCAAAAGCAGTACGGTATCACACTTTTAATTCTATTTAAAATATACATGCAAAGACAAGTAGGAAATAATAAAGACAAGATTAGTTAAGACTGTATAACAGTGTGTGTAATGTGGGACGTACGACATGGCAATCTACAAGGTGTGCCGCATGTTCCTTTGATAAGCAAACATTTATAAATGTGATAATTTCGCATATCCCGAATCTGCCTCCGTAAGTGTGTCCGTCGGTCAGAAAACGTTGGCGTTACAATTCCGCCGTGTGTGTTTTATCGTCTAAATAAAAATTAAATACTATAGATTGATTTAAGATAAAATGGTGAGAATTAAAAGAACCAGTTTATAACTGTCTTACCTGTCCATGTATTGTAGCCGAAACGAAGACGGCGAGAGAGTCAGGCCAAGGTATAGTTGTATATTGACTCCACCAACGATTCATAACAACAGTAACATAGAACCCTAATACGAACGACAAAGGGATCACGTTGCCATGCATACTGCAATAATTTACGACACCTTCGAATATCCTGCAAAGAAGTTGTTTGCTTATTAACCACTTCAAGATTACTTATTTTTTTCCAAGTCCATTTTTGTACAATGGTGTCATATGTGCTAGTTATTTTATACTTCTGTTTTAATTAAATTTAACAATACAATCGATAACCGGGTTATTCCCGTATATAGAATAATAATTTATTATAGCTTTATAAATTATTAACGATACTTTTATTAGGTAGATGAGATTAAGAACTGCCTTTAATTGGTTATGTCAGTAGTTGCATTTATTTCAGTGTTTTTTTTTTTGTATTAGGTAAAATATTCTAATATTATTATTTTATTTTATTTTACGTTACACGAGGATAAAATAAAGATATCTATAAAAATAAAATATTTTCGGATTTCGTTTTAAAATAATTGAAAACAGGTTAGTTTATATTTAGGTTAATATTATAAAAAGGAGAAGTTTTGAAGTGAAACTTCTTTAGAATCGTTGTGATTTCAAACCGGATGGAACGGAAAAAAACGACAGGTAAGAGACACAAATACAAAAATGTGTAGGATGAAGCCGGCAAAGAATGAGACAGAAATATACATACTATTTTTGAAATGAAATAGTGAGCCAGAGCGAGAGAGCAAAAGTCGGCGTGTGTGTATATTGCACACTGTTTAATACTTGCTTGTATTTGAGCATTTAACGTGTGTTAATATATGTGAAAAGTACGTGTACTACTGTACACTGTATGCAGCTGCGTATTACAGCTTTTTAGTAAGAAGTCAGCGTGGTGTGTTATTATTTAACAGTGTTTGCGAGTATTTTGATATCTTGTTGTGCTAAATAATAAATTTTATAAGATGCCGAAAACGAATGCCGAAATGTGTCGTCAATATAGACGCAAAAAAAATGAAAATAAAATTAAAATTAAAAAAAATCCAGGAAAAAGTTCAACAGAACGTAGTCGTGAGTTTCGTGCGCGTAAAAAACAATTATTGAACAATCAAAATAGATGTTCAAATATAAGTGTTAAGGTGACTGATATAGTAAATGGTAAGTGTAAATATTTTTGAAGTGAAACTTCATTAGAATCGTTGTGATTTCAAACCGGATGTAACGGAAAAAAACGACAGGTAAGAGACACAAATACAAAAATGTGTAGGATGAAGCCGGCAAAGAATGAGACAGTAATATACATACTATTTTTGAAGTGAAATAGTGAGCCAGAGCGAGAGAGCAAATGTCGGTGTCTATGTATATTGCACACTGTTTAATACTTGCTTGTATTTGAGCATTTAACGTGCGTTAGTATATGTGAAAAGTACGTGTACTACTGTAAACTGTATGCGGCTGCGTATTACAGCTTTTAGTAAGAATTCAGCGTGGTGTGTTATTATTTAACAGTGTTTGTGAGTATTTTTATATCTTATTTGTTGAAACTGAAAATATGCAACACGAGCAATAAATTATGTAACTTATGTTATATAAAATACCTTTTAAAATGAATCAAAACCTTTATTTTTAAACAAATAAACTTTGTAATTATCCTACCCTTGTTATATATATTCATCTCGTCCTTTTGTCGATTTACTGAAGCTTCACTTCTATCGTGTGTGAATCGAACATACCTTTTTTTTGGATTTGAATGTAGAATATAATCTACGGAACTACAACAGATTCTGACAGTTATTTCACTCATAGGAAGTTACATGATCCTTGAATGCCAAATACTTATATTTTATTGCTATTAAGTTCTTTATTTCAATTAACGTGTATGACACGACATAATTAAAGCTGATTTAATTGCATACCGCAGTTTTATCGTTACTACAACTGTATTTGTGGAATAAAGACGAAAATTTTGGCTTAGATGTTATTGGAATTCTATTAATACTTAATATTTCAGTAGAGGTTTTCAACATGAGATGACTAATGGCTACCTAAATTATTAATATCAACTTATTTCCATAGCTTTTATTGCTCTTTTTAGAGACGAGTAGGTATAGAAAAATAAAATCTCCTTTGTTGTCACCCGATCGGTAAGCAGTATAGAAAAATAAAATCTCCTTTGTTGTCACCCGATCGGTAAGCAGACAGCTAATTGCAAATATCACAGTTATTCGTCCACACACTACTAAAATCTGTGTTCCATATAATGATAAAAAAGCTGCCCTTAGGTGACTGGCTAATTTATGATGCATTTTCATTGTTAAATAATATAAACATCCTACTGCTAGTATATATTTTTTTTTTTTTTTTTTCGAACTGACTACGCTGTTGACCCGGAGGCCGCTACAGTTTTACCGGACTACTAAGGGGAGCGCTTAAGGCACTCACCCGATTTGTATGGACGACTAGCACAAGGGCGCACGGCACACCTCGGCTTGGGCTGTCGTCGAATACCCGAATCTGACTAGCTAAGCTAAACTAAGCTAAACCTATCCGTATCATACCTGTATGAGTTCGTGAAATATACATGGTTACCAAGCATGTATGTTTCACGATCCCGTACATGTATTTTGTATCTGACTATCTGTGTTCTAAACTATTTCAGTTCGAAAGGGCAAAAAAACAAACAAAAACAGCCCACCACTATGTGTACCTACGAGTGTGTGTGTGCACGTGTGTGGGGTGATCGGTGTTGTGTTGTAAAGTCGAGTGTTTGATTAACAGTGTCACTGTGTCCGCGCGAGCAGCATGCTCGAGGGCTCCTTTCCGGAGGATCGTACCTCGGCTTGAGCAGCTGCCGAGGGGGGCCTAAGTATGTGTGCTGGAGCAAAATTCACAGCCAAACCGCGGCGGCGTGATCTGTGATTACGCGGGCGTGGGCGCGCACACGCTTTATTTCGAGGAACGGAAGGGTAATCTGCGTTAGCTACCGTTATTTTATCGGGAGGATCGGAAAAAATATGTCGCGGACGTCTTTTATAACGCGGCGCGTTCGGTACGGCATCGTAAGTTACCGCGGATACCACTAACGGACTGGGATGATTCTTTGCATTCTCAAAATAATTACTAGTGAGGGTCTTAACGTACGCCCAGACAGACGGCATTTCCAGGTCCTTGTGGAGGTCGACTCCCCGGACGTACCAAGGGGCACCGACCGCCCTACGAAGAAATCGGTTCTGCAGTATTTGCAATCTCTTGAAGAGATTTTCTGACATGTGTGCGAAAACGGGACAGCTATATGTCAGAATGGGTCGGATACACATTTTGTACAGCGTGAGCTTGTGTCTGAGGGACATCTTGCTCTTGGAACAAACTAAGGGATGTAAGCGGCCCAGGACCATGGCGGCCTTGTTTCGCACTCTCTTAACGTGGGATCTAAAAGTGAGACGCCTATCAAGGGAAACTCCGAGATACTTGACCTCGGAGGCCCAGGGGATCACTACCTTATAGAGTTTAAGGGGCTTGAGTTTACACGGCCGCTGGATGGGATCGAAAAAGACAGCGGCACTCTTATCGGGATTGACTTCTATTCGCCATTGACGGTACCATTCGCCGAGAACGCGAACGGCCCGTTTCATGCGATTCCTAAGTACAGTCGGCCGCCAGCCGGAAGCGTAGATCACTGTGTCATCAGCATAACAACCTAGCTCGATCCCCGGGGACCGAGGTAGGTCACTGATGAACAGGTTGAAGAGTGAGGGCGCAAGTATGGACCCCTGGGGTACACCTGAGCGTATCGGGTGGGGTGGGGACAGTTCACCTTCCACTCTAAAGCGGAAAGTCCTATCTGATAGAAAATCGCGAATTATATGAGCTAAAATATCGGGAACGCGAGACTGAATGAGTTTATGAACGAGCCCGGCGTGCCAGACCTTGTCGAAGGCCTTGGCGACGTCGAAGAAGACTGCTATTGTGCGTTTCGGTTTAGGCTTCTTCGGATTTACATCCGGATTGGGATCTTCGTTCCAATTGCCGAAGATGTACTCCGTGAGGCGGTGTACTTGATGTGTGCAAGAGTGTTTGGCACGAAAACCAAACTGCTCAGGTGGTAACAGATTTAATTGGGATATGGAGGCTTGGAGACGGTTCAGAAGGAGCCGCTCATATAGCTTGCCTAACGTATCGAGGAGGCTGATCGGCCGATAGCTATCGGGAAGCGTAGCTATCTTGCCGGGTTTGTGAATGCCTATTACTACGGCCTTTTTCCAGACGGCTGGAAAGTAGCCCTGGGACATGGCCGCATTGAAGATGCAGACCAGAAGAGCTATGATGTGGTCAGGAAGGAGCTTCAGTACCTCGTTCCTGATCCCATCAGGACCTGGGGACTTCCTATTTTTAAGACGCTTGATGGCGGCCGACACTTCATCGAAAGTGACCGGGGTTAGGGTATCCGCGGGCGGGGACGCGAGTGCATGTTCCACCGAGGATTCGATCGATCCAATATGGATAGGGTCAGTGTTATCAGTGTTAGGCGAACACTGTTTCTCTAAACTATTCGCGAGACATTCGGCTTTATCTACACTATCGAACGCGGGAGGCAACCCAGGACCTCTGTCAAGGGGGGGCATAGGAGTGCTAATATCTGACTTTAATTTTCGCGCTATATTCCAGTACGCCACGTGGGACGGGGAGATATCCTCCAAAAGCCTGTCCCACCTGTCGCCCCGGATCTCCTGTATTCTAGATCTTACGAGTCTCCGTAACGAACGTAAACGAACGCGGTTTGCCTCGGTCGGGTAGGCGTCGTGAGCACGAGTCGCGGCGTTCTTTTCCGTGATCAACGCCCTCACGTCGTCCGGGAGTATAAAACGGCGATCGTTCGCCGCTTGTACCTCTTTCGAGGTCTCCCTTACGGCGGTCTGAAGGTAGTCGACCAGGGAATCGATAGCCAGATCCGCGTCGGCTTTAGACACCAACACGTCCGGAATCCTATCTAAACTAGCCGATGAGAGATTCTCACTAAGATGGACGCGAAGCGAAGGATAATCAGCCACTCTGACCGACAGAGGACTGGTATCGGAAGGCGAACCTAGTTGCAACACCACCGGGCGGTGATCTGAGTCAAGTTCGTGTACGACTTGTATGAGTCGTACCTTAAGCCTGACATTCTTAAGTAGAGCTACATCTAATACTGTCGGACGACAGTTATCCTGAAAGTGAGTGGGTTCCGGCGGGGCTATGACGTCAAAATCGAGAACGTCACCTAGCCTATCGAGTCTCATCCCGTTTCGAGAAGTACTCGGACTATTCCAGATAACGTTCCCGCTGTTGAGGTCCCCGGCTACTATGACCGATGGTCCTAAATTGAACAAAGCTTGGAGGTCGGACCCCAGAAGCTCTTTGGACGGCGGAAGATACGCGGAAACTAAAATAATTGACGGATGACCGGTCATCCCTAGTCTACACACTGACACTTCCATGTTGGACAGAGCGGGCGGGTCGACCGGCATGCAATAAAGCGATCTTTTATAATAAATCAGGGTGCCACCCCCGCGAGTGACCCTGTCGTTCCTGACTATACAGTAATTCGCGATCGCGGGACTACGCGCTTTAGGTTTTAATAACGTTTCCTGTACGAGGAGAACGTCTATCTGCCGTTCGCGTAAGAAGGAAGCTACTAAGTCGCGCTGAGGTAAAAGATTCCTAGCATTAAAAAACGAAAGGGATAGACCGCGCGGTTTAATTTTATTCATAGCCGCGAATGCTATATCTATTTTCCGTGAGAAGCACGGGCTAGGCGCTGTACGGTAGCAGCCACGTTAGGGAATTGAGTGATCGCGTTCAGCAAGCCCAAATCCTGGTTGGAGTTAACCACGGCGTTAAAAGCGATGATCTCCTGCAGATCATGATAGATAAGGATCTCTGTGAGCCAGGAGAGTCCGGGCAAATTAAAAGAGAAAGCGGGACTGCCTTGTGCAGGAGCGGGAGCGCTCTTCGGGGGCTGAGCCTGAGGCCTGGCGGCCTGAGGCTGAGGTCTGGGTGCCCAGGGGGCCACGGGGGCCCGTCCGGGCTGGGGAGCGCGCGGCACAGAAGGTGCCTCACGCGGTTTGGGAGCGGCTACTACCGGGCGAGAAGCGCCCGGCAGGCGCGGGCTAGTATATATGTATCGCTTACACTTAAGTAGAATTATATCAATACGAGTAGAGCAGTCAAAACTCTACATTATGACGTTCGCGCCTCTAACAACAAAGACAAGCCTTTCTATTATCTCTTTCTACAAAAATGCAACTTATGGACATCGTTATACATATGTTATAAATGTAATATATTGTTCTAAATGATGGAATTTATTATTAATTCAATCAATACACTAATGTAACATTAATAAACACTAATGTAAAACAAAAGTATTACACGGATTTTTCAGCTGTATTATTCGGTGAATCGAAATCATTATAGTTATTAACACAAAACTTGACATTGACATACAAACGATGAAAAAGGAAGTTGTTCGGTGCATACGTTCACAATATTGTTTGTAACGTTTTACAGGAGACCTTGATTGTGTTACTCATATAAAACAAAATTACAAGTTCCTTTTTGATATTCCGATTACAATTGTACTTACATATTTTTATCTAATCTTATGATTTAACTATACTTCTTTTACACGAATATACTTAATAGTTTTGGACTTTCTATAAATATAAAACCCATTTAGAACGATTATGAACAAAAAAAGTTAACCAACGATTACGTTATTCGGCTTTTCCGAACTGTTAAGGACTGCAATAAAACAATAGAAATTATTGCGTAGATTCGATCTTTGCAATTTTTTGATGTTATTGGGTAATTGAAATATCATAACATTTGGGGTTCACGAATATCCAACGGCTCTATATCGGTAGTATGTCGCAATAATATGTTGCATCCAGCGTAGATTATCTGATTACAAAACCATCACTACTAATAGGAAAAATACACAATTATGATTGACATCATTTTGAGAATAACCCATGAAAAAAGTCGAGCCTTCTTTCGTGTCGAAGCCTACCTAATAGACCTAATCATCAGTGCTTATTAGCGTGACATTTACTGGGCTCTATTTACCATTTGTCATAGAATATTATAGTAACGATTACTTTGACTTGTTAGATACACGTTAAGGTCATGTGTCCTATTAAATTTACTTACCTTTTAGCATTTTCATCTAGAAGCATACGATATGTCAAATTGAGAACGTAATATAAAAGTAAAAATACAAGCAGATCTAGCCAAACAAGCTTGTATATGCTTCCCCGCCATCTGAAAAAAAAGACAATCGTTTTAACTCGAAATAAAGGACGAATGCGCTCGTCTTGCTTTGTATTCTATTAATACAGTTGCAATTTGTACATCAGTTTCATATACATCAGAGTACACTAAGTAAAATTTTTACTATCTACAGGACAATAATATATTCGATATGGATATATTTATACCTATATGTATATTGATTAATGTTTTGTCTTAAAGTTTTTAAATTCACGCACATCTCAAGGTAAGCCTCGCGTTAATCTTGCCGGCAAAAGAATCTCCTTGAAGATTGCCTCAAAAATGCATGATGGTCCGATCATTACATAAACAACGAATGTGCCGAATAAAATACACGTTAGAATACTAATATAGTGATAGTCCTTCATCAGTACGCTTATTGTTCTATCATGGTAAACATTTTGCAAAGATTACGTCATCTAAGACCGAGTCGTCAACCGGGGTTTAACGATGATTGGATGTTCACACTTCATTCAGTAAGATGGTCGTGACTTACATTAGTTAAGGTTTGTAATTTACATATACGACCGATGGTCGTTGTGACCTTGTTTTTTCCTCTTTAATGGCGCACTTTTCATTTTAAACCATTTTACACTCAGGCTGTTTTTTAGTAAAGACCATCTAATTAGTTAAAGGCCAATACTTGGTGTTTGTTGCATATAAGGAGGAAAACATCATTACGACACAATAAAATTATATTAAAATACGATTGGTCTAACCAAAACGGTTAGGGACAAACGACAGTGAATATTTTCTTGTTATGTCGAATAATATTTGAATTTTAATTATAAACAACCAAACTATTCAGTTGATATTGTTTCTTTCTGGGATCAGCCAATTATTGCTAAGATTGAAACGAGTACTTTTAAATGTTTCTATTGTCGCGTATCGCGTAATTTTTATAGTCATTGTTCCTACTGAGACAAAAATTGTGATTGATATGAATATATGAATTTAAAAAAGCCTTATAATACCGTGATAAACGAGAAAGTTAACCTCTGTGTAGCATAGCTCTCATATGTAGCAGCCGGAACGTAATATAAATATAACTATATAGGGCGCACTAAAAATTTCCGGAACTGCCAGTGGCCAGTAAGTACTGTAAGTGTACATTAAGACTATTTAAAAACAAATTACGATATTTAAAAATGGAAATCTTTTTTTTATGCTTTATAGGTTACTATTTGACCACAATTTCATCTGATGTTAAATGATGATGTGGTCTAAGATGGTAGTCACGCTAAGCCTAAAGGGAGACTGGCCCTCAAATGCAGCTGCCGGAACACACGAACAGGTGCTTGGCGGCAGATTTTCGTCTTGATGATGGTATCTAGACAGGCGGATTTAGAAAAAGCCCTACCATCGTTTAAAATGCGGTTTGTTTCATCTCTTTGTCACATGTTTTTACATTGTAGTGCTATTTTAAATATTACGAGTCTACACCATGGAATTAACTCGTGAAAATTTTCGTACTATGTTTGGGACGATTTTAACTATAGTTTACACAACTCGGCAGAGTTTCGCACGCCTTCACACTACTTTTGGCAATGAAACAGCATGCAGGTCGATTGTTTATAGCTAATTTGTGGAACTCGCAACGCTGTCGTGTTAATCTCTGTGACGAATTTCGTAATGATCGTCTGTTTATCGCTATGAACAATAAAACATAGTTGCTGTACACCGTATGATCGAGAGAGACCGGCAAGTGACCGACCCTAAAATTTCGGGCATCTTTAGACATAGGAACGAGTCAGATACAGTCAATCCAACATAAACAATTGCCTTTTTAACTATTGTGTTCCCATGTATCCGTTTCAATTTAACTGCGGGTCAGAAACGGACTGCGTCATTTAGTACAATACCATGTTTACCAGATTCAACGAAGGGACTTTAAATTTGGTGTGGGGCATAGTGACAAATGAAGAAATATGATTTACAGCTACGATCCCTAAAGAAAGCAGTAATAAACTGTTTGGGTCTTACCAAAAGTCGGCTCAACCAAATAAAGTGGCGAGTGAGTGGCACATTTTTTAAGTAAAACTGGATACATAGCTACTGTCGCTTTGCAGGGTCGTCGTGCAGTAAATTTTTGAAAGGGAAAGCGTAAACATTATGGGATCCTGCATACAACCCTGGCCAAGCACCATGCGATATCTGCCTGCTTTCAAAAATCAAGAACTATATACGCGGTCAACGATTTTCAACACCAGACAAAGCCGTTGAAGAGTACAAAAATCATGTTTCCGAGTTCACCATGGAGGTTCACAATGTATACTATAAGTGTATTGAAAATTGTTTTATTCACATGAATAAGTGCATTATAACTAAGCAAGAATATTTTCAGAGACCATAAATTTCTATTTGACCAATCACAGTATTTTCGTATTATTAATTCTGGAAATTTTTAGTGCGCCCCACGACGTAGAGACATGTGAAGCCCGGAAAATCCATGAGATCGTATTAACATATAATTACAAGGAAAAATTAAATTCACAAACCCAACACATCTGCCAAATCGTCTGTGTCTAAATTATAAATATTTCGAAGTTTTTTGTTATGGAAACACACGTTTGTTTTGCTTCTCTCGTGTAAATATAACTTTTTGGAAATTCATGGTATTGATTCTTAACTGTCGATATGAATGTATAGGATGAACACAATGAGCGATTATATCTCGAAAAGAGACAATACGATTGACTAAACATTCATTTTTATTGTTGCGATAGCATTTAACTTTAACCTTGACCTCGAAATGGAAATAGTATATTAACATTCATTTTAAGTAGTATTTGCACGCGATGTAACGTAATGCATAACGCTACCTGTACGTGCGTCTACTTATTAGGTTAACATTTTATTATTATCTAATTTTACACTAATCAGTAAAGTTTATATAAGTATCCAGTTATAGTCATTCATAGTCTGCGTGCGCTACTATTAAAACCTCTTCGTTTAAACTTATACATATAGTATATTATCGTAATCTAGTTGTAATATATTATGGCTTGTCGCATAATAATCTGATGATAACATTTTGTATTGAATTTTTCAAAACTGATTGACACTGACCGATAACCAGATTAAATTTTTATAACGCTATGTGTCATTATACAATATGACATTGAACATGATTGTCGGTTTTCCATCAGATTATTCAAAATGTTCACTCTCTGCATTAGTATATTTTTTTGTTATATCCGTAGACATATTAAAACATAGTGTGTAGATATATTATGAAACATGTATGTTTTAACTACAATAATACCGAATTAATTGCCGCTTCAAGTACATTATGTGTGAACAATAGATGGTTTGTACCTACTTTACTGTGCATTATTATGAATTTCCAAATAATATAGTTCTTCTATCTTTTAAAATGCATCATGAAATCATTAATTTGATGCGCCTGGCCACGAAGGCTACACCTCCTTGGGCACATATATTGGTGGAGGGCGTCCGGATCAGGGTTGGGGTCCAGATGAAATATCTGGGTCTCACCCTGAACGGACGCTGGCGGTTCGATCCCCACTTTAAGGGGCTCGGACCGCGTATAGTTGGGGCGGCAGCGCCACTCAGCCATCTGCTTCCCAACATAGGGGGCCCGGGTGCTGCCGCCGTCTATATATGGAAGTCGTGAGGTCGATGGCCGCCTACGGGGCACCCTTGTGGGCGGTGCTCAGCGCATTGTGGCGCAGAGGGCGATACGAGGGTACAGGACGGTGTCCTCGGGGGCGGCCGTCGTGCTCGCCGGCTCTCTCCCCTGGGAGCTGGAGGCGGAGGTTCTTTCCGCCGTATATTTTTACACGGCGGCTAAGAAACGCCGAGGGGAGAATCCAGCTCCCAGGGAAATAGGGAAAATGAAAGAGAGGGTCCGGAGGGACATGATGAAGAGGTGGCAGCAGGATCTGGCGGACGCGCGTTACGGTACGTATACTGTCGACACCGTCTGCCCGGTCCTGTTGGAATGGTGCAATAAGGAGTGGGGCTACTTGACGTTCAGACTGGTGCAGGTGCTGACCGGACACGGGTGCTTCGGTTGGTATCTGCACCGGATAGCGCGCAGGGAGCCGACCACCGCATGCCATGAGTGTGGCGCTAAGACGGACACTGCGCAGAATACTCTTTCTGAGTGTGCTGCGTGGGAGTTTTAGCGTCGTACTCTGGCTGCGGCGGTGGGGTGCATTTTGTCGCTGCCGAGCGTGGTCGAGACCATGCTCGGTAGCGAAGCCATATGGAATGCAGTGACCTCCTTCTGCGTGGAGGTCATCTCGCAGAAGGAGGCGGCGGAGAGGGTCCGTGAGGAGAATCCTCTGAGTGATCCTCTCCGCCAACGCAGAGTCGGTGGGAGGGAGCGGCGTTTTGTCCGTCTCCTTCCACCTCCGTAGCCAAACCTGGGGGATGGGTCGGGGGCCCATCTCCCCATTACACAGGTTCGGCTCACGAGGAGGGGCGGCTGGTGTGTACCCAGCTTGCCCTCCATTATTAAGACTACGCCCGGCGGACACCTTCCGCTGGGCTGGCCGCTGAGGCGACATGGTGATAGCACTGCACGATCCCATGTCGCCTCAACCAAAGCGGCGGTCGGTCCACAGTGGGGTTTTAGTGAAGTAAGAGTCTCACACTACCCACTCTCTCCCCCGAGAGGGTGGCGTGCCCATGATTGATTTCCCCACGTTAATAAAAAAAAAGATTATAAGTACTGTAAATATCTTGATATGTTCATATGTAGTATTGACACATGTAGTTACACATAGTTATATCAATTCAATAGGGTATCACAAATTATTTAAAAAAAAAAACAAAATTTTAAATTGTGTGAAATGTAGGCATTAATTTTTCGATTAAATAATAAACACCGTAAGCTACATTATATTTGATTGTAATACATTCTTGTAATGAAAAGAATTATATCGCACTCTTAATAAAGTAAGGGCACAAATAGATTTTTTATGTATGTTAGTTTTTGCAATAGAAGGGCTAATTATAAATAGTTCTACACGGTGTATCTCACAGAAAGAGTAAATTTTCATGGTAATGACGTTGTAAATCAGGGAGTAAGGGCTAATTTTTATGCCGTTTCTCAAAAAACTACTTTTCTAAGTCTTTACTTTACTAAGGGTGCGATATGCCCTTTTAATATGGAATGTACATTTAAATCATCCATTCACTCATTCATATATATTTAAAATCATTCAAATATACTACAAGTAAACAGAGAGTTTTATTATAATATAACTTACGGAGTCTATAATTTAATCGAGAAACGGAAGCCTAATTTTAGAAATGAACAATATATTTTTAAATGTTTTTTTTTATGAAACGTGATACTGTATATAATTATAAAAGAAAATGTATTGACCGATAACTTAATTTTGCACGAAAATTAAACTAAACGTTTAGTAAAATAATCGACTCGATTGGTCGAATCGCGGAATCGCCATTACTACCGTTAACGCGCTTAATATAACATTAATTAACATGTAATTTATTTTAAGTACTTATGTATACTATGATTAAAGAATTAACAGAAGCACAAAAATATAACCAATAGATTCAATACAATCTTTACGAGTAATTGGAAGTAAGCTAATTTTAATTTATTTCTCTGATAAGTGAACACAGATGTGAAATTAATGTCTTCACGTTGCGATGCGGCGTAAATACATTGGTTTTTTTTGGCATGAATCGCGGGCTGCTGTAATAATTCGCAGAAGTTTATGAGTCACGAAATGTAGTAATCAAACATTACAAGAACAAGGGTTTCCCACAAATTGTATTCTGTAGTCGTTAGGAAGTATTATTTTTTTAATGATTCACAGCTAAAGTCTACTTATAATATTTTTTTGTTTATGATTATACAGAATAATTGAATAAAAGTCAAGTTACTCTGAGTTATGCTACGTAATTGTATTTTAAAATGAGGATACATTATCATTTCGTTAAGTAGAAATTCGTTTGAATTATAGAAAGTAGTTAAAAAGAAAACTATTACTGTTGGTCTGATTTCCAATTTTATAAACAGCCTAAGAACTGACGCCGTTTACTAATTAGTCCATATATATAATTACTAGTATGCACATCATAATATATGGGAAAAGTTGTATTTTCCTACTAATACCGCATGGGGACAGTGTGTTGCGAGATACGTATAAACGCAGTTCGAAATTTTTGATGATGAAAAGCGTAAACTACTAAAGTGAATAATATATACGTCATCATTTTTCACCACGTCATCACGATCAGGTAATATAGGGTCCAAGAGTTGAATAAATAAGATACGTATATAAAACATAATTTTATTCGAAAATGTCTAAATTGAAAACAAGTGTTTGGTAAGAATGATTAAGTAACAACATAATAAAAGGCCAAATATATGATACCCCGTTTTATATTGTGCATATATATTATTATGAGAGAGATGCGTAACCTACCATCGGCTAGGTCGAAGCTCTTACGGCTTGTGGAAGAACCGCTGCACGTGAATCCACTTAACCGAAAGAGGTTCGGTTATTTACCTCTGCCTCCTAAACACTGGCATAGGAGGGCCGCTAAAAATCGGTCCCATACATATGTCAACAATTTATTCATAACATCCTTAATCATAATAATTAGATATGATAGTTTTATTTATATACAAATAAATAAAATTGAAGTGGTTATTTGTAATCTTTTTACTATATAGATATGAAAGTAAACACGGTACTTATAGCTAGAAAAAAAATTGATGGTCTATCTATTATTTTTATTAATTAGCGAGTAAATCCTCTGATAACAGACAGACACCTTATTTAGGTTGACAATATTTACTATGAAATATGCTAAGTTAATAAAGTATTATTAAAATGATATCTATAACGATTTTCTCCATCTATTTGTTCCGGCTAAGTTCTGAAACGGTTGGACCGATTTTTACAAAAAAAAAAAATGGTTCCTTCTGCGCAAGTATAATAAGCGTAAAGAAAAAGTGTCCAGTGCCGTGCGCGCCACATGCGCACGTTTACACTGGCACTTTTTTTTTTATTTAGCTAAATTTCACGCCGACGGACTCACAGGTAACAACTAGTACAGTTAATAAATCTAAATCTGTTATAATAATAAACTTGTAACAAGTACCATACATATAAATTCTATAAACTTTATTAAATTCATTCCGAACATATGCCCATAATGTGAACAGCCTATTGTATGTATATAAACAAAATAAAAAGAAATCTTCGTAAATCACGATATTGGAAAATGCAAGCCGTCGCATCGCCGTGTTCACTCCTAATTTGTGAAAAATGGTAAATTACGAACAAATTGTATAGAGTGGGGATGCAAGGGTTTTTTCTTTAATATTTTTAGTTATTTAATGAACGGTTGAGAAACAATAATGCCTACAGTTATTATTACACTATTGTTAGATGAGCTGTTGAACACGCTGGAAATCAGTATCATAGCTAAGGGTGACGTAACTTCCTGTCACTCCATTCTCACGACAATGTTATATAGAGACATCGTACATCACGCAAGAATGACCGTTACTATTTTAATTGCTATACAAGTTTATATTTGCCATAGGATCAGTTTGTATATATAAGTTTAAATACGGGTAAGATTTATAACAGATAAATGATGGAATTTAAGAAAGACTCAGATCTCAAAATGGCGGACCATGTTTATAAATTTCGAGCTAATTTGTCTGTCGGCTTGTGCATCATAAGGTGTGTACATTCGTTTGTATAGAGCTTAAACCCTTATGGTTTTCGATAGTCCAGTGGTTAATCCTATGAAAACAAAGTATTGTGACAATTCATTCGTTAAATAAGTGCTACTTAACTGACAATCACATTACCATATTACAGAATATATTTACATGACTATTTTAAAGTGTGTTTTTGTAGTCAGTTGATAAATTTTATTATGAATAAATACACCGTCAATAAAAATATTAAAAAAAAAAATGTAAAAAATTAGGTTAACATAAAAGTAAGTTCGCCTTCAAAGCATCACCGCTTTGTCGCACTGCGACAAAGTTTGTTATAATGATAAAAGATTGTTAACAGCAAGTGATAATTATATTGATAACAGTCAGGGTCGTCTTATGCATATTTTGTACTAGATTTAAATAATCACCACTGATCCCTCTACATTTTAAAGCTTTGTGTTCGTGATCTAGAAACCCACACAAGAACATATATTTACGAATTGTTACGGCACAAAATGATAGTACAGACTTAGTATATAATACAAATAACATTAGAAAAACATAATAACAATAATAATAATAAAATAACATGAGATAAAGATTTTTAAAATCGCTTATTTGTAACTCTTTAGTGAATATTAGAAGTTGGTCATACGAAGGCAAAACCTATTAGACAGAGAACTCGCAGTTATAGAATTTACTAACACTTATAATGTTTTCATCCGAAGAGGAGAAACTAACGATAAAAGCGATAAGGCAACAACTGCCTTCATTAGACGCATGTAGTATTTTATCATTTCTGTAACACATATCGAAGGCGAAGGAGATTGATGAAAGCCTCAGGAAACGCTACTTTGCAACAAAGTAATTATCCCAGGCGAAATAGCGTCCGTTAAGAAGAACTTTACCTTATTATAGTATAGGTTATACTGTATATAGCTAGTTTATCCCCCAAAATAAAGGCAAAAAAGCCTTTTAACAAGTGGAATTGTTCAACGTAGCCCTTAGGATAATTTACTGTCCGTTTACGTTTTACCCTTCACGTCATAAACTGTGATATAGGTTGCAAATCCTGCGTAAATAACTTTTTTTTTTAAAGCAATATTTTTATTTGTGTTTTTTTTATAAATTTACTTCTTAATATCTATTGCAGTGCATTAATCACTAGTTTGTGCCCCAATCCCTCGAGGCGACCCTGATAAAATAAAATTTGTATCAGTTACAAAAGTGCAATGACCGTTATTGTGAAGGGTGGAAAGCAGAAAGTGCAATTTGTGATCTGAATTATATATGAACTTTTGCCTCGCAACAACCGCGACCGTAGACATGTGAATAATTCCAAGTGGGCACGTCGAAAGTCTAAGGCAGTTGGACATCTACTAACTACACTATAAGATTTTATTCCATCTTAGTATTTTTATGCAACCGTTTTCTAAGTATTTATACATTCTTAACGTATAAATTTTATTATTCGTTTATCTTTTTAAAGTTTACATAATAATGTGATAAATTTGAATTCAATATAATGTATTGATTCTGAATATAATTCAGTACAATTTTAGAATTTTGTTTAATTATTTATTCATAATGAAATTCAGTGTGATAGAAAGTAATAAAATGATCTATATTGTAATAAAGGGAATAGGGAATAATAATAAAATAGCCTCGATCAAATTAAGCAAGATAATAATGTATTCAAAGTTTTGATGGTTTCGCGGAATGAATATGTTTTATTTGAAATGCTGAATGTAAATAATTAAATACGTTGTTTACCTTTCTTGTTTGTATCATAAGATGATATATTACTCAACAGAACCAATAAAGCAATTCCGCATATGCAAGAAACCGTCATTACAAACAAATGTTACTACGTAGTATATTTATATTTTAAAAGGAGCGTAAGGGCCTGAATGGTTTTAAAGGTTTTCTTATCGGTTCCATTAAAAAACAAAATGCAATAATGATAAGCTCAACTGCCTAACCTGTTCGAGTTGTTTTGTTTACAAGACGTATCATTAACGTCACTCCAGTCATAGATATGGTGTTCCTTTTTAGTGTGACACAAGGTAAACTCTATGATCCGACGGTAAACATAAATGATTCCTAGCATCGTTAACAATGACACACACTGAAGACAGTTATAAACAGTGCACAGTATATGTAGATGTTTTGTATGAATAAACACTGTAATTTATTACTTAATATCCTTATATTACAAATAAGTACGTAAAATGTTAAAAATATTAATTTTTTTTAAAGGTTTTAATAATGTATTTTTTTTTCAGGTTATTTAATTACATTAGTAGCATTTCATGAGAATTTTGATAGAATTATATTACACACAACCACATTAAGGAGATATTATTAAATAGTTAATTTATATTTGTACAAGATTCTTCATAACTTATTATTAAATTAATTCTACATTGTTTCAGACAATAGCGAATCTATCCGATTCACTGTAGGTAATTTTTACAATGGATTCATTTTATCTAGACACGGTAATTTTATCGCGAATATAACCATTTTCTATTATTGTATGCCATTGGTTACTAGCATCGTCGACATGCAAAGTTACAACGTTTTAACTGATTCACACGCACACACCTCAGTTGGTAACATAATTTAATTTAAACCATTGTGGAAGTATAGCGACTATATTTACAAGTATCTGTGTAACTGTAACGTCGTATAAGTATTGATCTACTAACGCGAGGACCTTTGCTTTTGTTTTGCCTTACGTAAACCTTTTTTTTATTTTATAAGCACTATATCAAATAAACAATTCACTTGTTCATCATCATCACACATACATAGTACCAATAATAATGATAGCCTGTAAAATACCAACTATATGAGGCCATGTTTCGGCATTGTCACCACGGCAACCCAAGTATTGGTAATTTCAAACGCCAAAAAATCCACAAATATATATTTAACCACACAAATGTTACTTCAAGAACTTCTCATGTTCGAAGTTTCTCAACGATTTTAATTTGTAAATGTACGTGAATTCTAAAAAAAAATATTGTTAGTCTTTGGGAATTCGAATCCGTGGACATCGAATCAATATTCCGCCAAACAAACTATTCGACCAGCATACCTTACATACTATAACAAATAACAATACACTGAAGTATTTTTATATATGTTTCATCATGGAATAATACTCTGTTCCTTTAAAGATTTAATTAACAGATAACACGCTATATGTGAACTTGGTAAACTATCGCATGCAATTTGTTTATATTTAACAACCTCCTTGTTATTAGAATGAAGCAAATGGCTCTTATAAATAATAATTGTAAGAGGTATCTATGGCAGTCTTAATTACTTTTGATTGAGTTGTTTTAACATAGGCAATGAATATACAGTTGCAAAATCTATGTTTCACGTCTGCTTATCATAGTCAAAGGTATTATTATAATATATTTGTTATATCGAATTTTGAGTGGAATAAGGAAATAAATAAATCTATTTTCAAAATGAGTGAATCTATACGTAATAATGTAATAGTAGGTTTTCTGGTTTTATAAAACAGTTGACGATTTTTTATAACACGACTAGCTGCCTGCTGTGAATTCGCGCGAGCGTACTAACGTGCGACCATTAAAATAAAATCAAAAATACTTTATTCAATTTAGGCTCTAAGAAGGCGCTTATGTACGTCAAAAACCACGCCTGGGTTGGAAAACTGTCCAGTCATCGAGAAGAACCGACAAGAAACGCGATCGGGTTAATTTTTTTAACACACATATATCTAAAAATACATTAACTTTACAATCGTTTTTAGTGGATGCACAGAGAGATGGGTCAATTCCAGACATCACCATCGTTTACTTATTGATCCAATCCATAATAGCGTTTTGACATCAAAACCCGCTTGCCATGGCGCTTAAACTTGCAGTCTGGCAAATCGATCATATGCTTTGGAACTTTGTTGTAAAATGTAATATTAATACCGAAAAAACTGTTACTGGTTTTACCAAGTTGAGTTACATGGAATGACCCGCTTGACATAGTTTCTAGTATTTAAAACATGCGTCATCCGGTCTTTTACGAAATACAGCTTTTCAAAGTTAACAAGATGACGACGGAACAACTGAATATGAATACCATCACCTCCAATGTCAGTTCTGTGATTTTTTTTAAGATCTTCCTTTCTATCGTCGGTCTCACACACCTTTTTGTATACGCAAATTTTTAACAAAAATTTTTCACTCTTCCGTTTAATTTTACAAACATTTTCTTCCATATACAATCCTTGTCCCGACAATTAGACACACA
This sequence comes from Antheraea assamensis, assembly GCA_035772565.1. Lineage (NCBI taxonomy): Eukaryota > Metazoa > Arthropoda > Insecta > Lepidoptera > Saturniidae > Antheraea > Antheraea assamensis. The sequence continues at coordinate 968,373 of JAQQSE010000026.1, read as the reverse complement.
TAAAAAAAACCTAAATAGGTGCAGGTGTTCGGAAATGATGTACTTACATACATTCGGCGATTGATTTTTATAGATGAGGATAATTTAATTGTAATTTCGTAATCGTATACTAATCATGTCCACGTGTAATATACATATATGTCTTTATATAGACACCTTACACATAATACGTATGTGGAAAACAAATTAACGTTTTATAACTAAACATGATTCTAAAATTGTAGTTATGTTGCATTTTTTTTCCTATCGAATATTTGTATCATATACATAATATTCAGAAATAATTATGAATAAACATTATAAGACAAAGTCACTTTTCTCCTGCCTGTCTGTACATTCCCTAAGTTATTCTAAACTATGCAATAGATTGTAATATGGTTTTCAATGCTATTTAAACATTTTTTATATATACATATTATATTTATAGCAATTACAGAAATGTATGAGTAAATCAGGCCTTAAAACTAATTTTACGGGAGCTTAAAATGCTAACAGTGGTTAAAAATTATAAAAGATCCATTAGAATGATTTACTACTGAATTCTATATTTTAATAAGACTTACAGAAAACTCCACGATAGTATATTACTCTCACTTAAGGTTAACCAAAACAGTAACCATTTTGTAGCTTGTACTTAATATTGAAATATATTAATTTGACCATTAATTAAATATTAATCGTCATTCAATGAAATAATACTGGGCATTAAGTGTATCTCAAAATTATCATCTCACGTGGTAGAGCTACGCTGAAGCTATTACTGGTTTCAGCATGAATGGGTCGGCTCGCCCGGGGTAGTACCACCCTCTCACAGAAAACCGACGTGAAGTAACAGTGCTTGCACTGTTGCGTTTCGTTCGGTCAGTGAGAGCGCCGGAGGCCCACATATATTAAAAGGCCGGCAACGCACTTGCGATTCCCCTGGTGTTGCTAGTGTCTATGGACGGCGGTGATCACTTACCATGAGGTGACCCACCTGTTCGTTTGCCCCCTATAATATAAAAAAAAAAAAAAAATCCATTCGTTTGACACGTCTAAATAGCTTAGTAACTTATAATGCCCCATTAGTTTATTGAACCCGAAGCCGAAGCCGAGGCGGGTTGCTAGTTACAAATAAACTATAAATTTTACTGGACGATAATATCGTGTAACCTTATAAAGTAACGTTAACGTATTTAGAGCCTCGAAATACAAAACAAATAACGTTATCTCAAACGTGAGGAGCGAAATGACTCACGGCTCATTGTCAGTCAGTAGCTGCGAATTTTAATTATTTATGTAGTAAGTATCGTAAAGAGTATATACTATTAATAATTCATTAAACATACTATTTCGTTTAAGTAACCATTCATTAATTATGTAATAATTTTGAAGATTCTTTACCACCACCCGCCCATGTACCCATGTAAGGGTATATAGCATTTCTCGAACCCTCTTCTTTCGTGAGATTCTATCTTGTTTTTTAGAATAATTAAAAATGTTCTGGAAAAAGAACTAGTTACACTAAAACTCACAGTTTAACATTAATGTATTTTTTTTTAATTCTTATAAGGTAATACTCTTATAAGTTACGAAATAATGTCCTTATCCCCCTCCCCCAAAGAGTTGTAGTATGTAGGGGTTTTTAACCGCCCCTCCCCTTCAGAACCCTTATCCAATTAATAAATGAATTCCAATAACTGTTAAAGACCGAGTTAATGACCGGAAACTGAGTGTCATATTAGTAACTTTGATATTTGCAATAATTTTCAGAGTGGCTATGAATTATTGATGATTGTAAGGCTGTAATAAAATCGAGCAAGTTGCGTTTACGATTTCCATTATATTATTGCCATAGATACTCTATTTGAATGGAAACCGTTCTCGATAGTAGTCACAAATATTAAAAAATATTATGCAAAACATTATAAGTTTATAATTTTTAGATCTGAATGTTATTCAGTGTAAGTTAACACACAGAACATAACATTCCCTTTCTAAAAGTATTCCAAAGCAATTGTAATTTACCCCGAACTAGTTCTAATAAATTTTATTAATAAAAGGTACAGTTCGTTTTCTATACTGACAGTATTAGTATCTCTCCGTATTTTTTAGGAGCTTTTGCTAGAACATGGATGAAAAACTAAACATTCACTCGTATTTGAAAATTATCGAACTATACTAAATAGACTATTCCAGAAACCACACACTGTATCGGTTCAAACAGTTTATGAAACATAATCTAAATAGATAAATCAGTATGCAAAACCTATAGTGCTGTTAGAAAAATGTAATGTTCGCTTATTTACAAAAGGTTAATCTCTGGAACAACTCATCCGATTCCAAAAATTCTTTCACTCCTAGAGAAAATTACTTTCCCCCTGAGTAACAGACTATATTCTGTTGCTATTAACTTTCATATTGTAATTAACGCGTATAGGCGTATGCGTAGTTACAGGCGGCATTCAGTTCAGTTAATTTTAATTTTTAGAATATTTTGTAATATAATTGACAAAATTGTTTTGTTACATTACAAAATATTTTCTATTAATATCATTTCAAAAATATAAACTAAAATAATCCAAATTATTTTTCTCGTTTAAATAAATAAATTAACGAAAATCGCTAATAGACGATATATGATTTGATTTGAAAGCAAAGTCTTAATAAGCAAAAATATTATAAAAGTAACATAATAACTTTGCTTGTATCGTTTCCTATCTAACTAATATATTTTACGTCTGGACGAAAACCCTTACCCTATTTGCATGGCATGGCAAGAAAACATACATCGCGGAACGCGTAGTGCTTAAAACAATCGTGGTTTCTAAAACTTTAATAACTTTATATAGAACAAAGCTATCATTATAATTTTAGATAAGGACCAAGTATCTAAGAATTATAAATAAACTACGTGATAGAAATCAAACCAGAATCTTTTTGAGTTATGTGCGGACAATGCAGGTGTCCCATTTTATTTACATAGAAAAATAGTTTAAAAAAAATCTCTTTTTGTAACTCTTATAAGTTTTAACTAGACTACAATTGTGAACTGATGTTAAATGACGTGGCGGTATTGCCTGAGGATTTAGCTCTAAAATGCAACTGCTGGAACACACCTACAAAATCTTGGCAAAAGATGTTTTACTTGATCACAAAAAGCCCTACCACCATTCTATCTTGTACACAGGGATGATCACTAACAGCTGAGGTTTGTAATACGATTCGAACCTATAATACGTCGATCGACACCAGGTTTAAAAACGTTTCGTTAGTTTTTAATTTTGATTACTTATTTTATTGTAATAAAAAGCATGAATTATACTATTATAAAAATATAGACTTTATACAGGGCAATCTTTGAAACTACCGAACCGACGCGGCAGTGTAAATTCCTTCATTCATAGAAAGCTTGATTCTCTCTGATTAACATAAGATATATTTTATTCTTATTATGTTTTATACTGTAAGTAATTCAAGAGTAGCTGCTAGTCTATAATGACCATATTATTGTATGTACATAATATATTTATTAATAGTTCAATTATTTTATTTTATTTCTCTCCTGCGTTAGCCTAGTATTGGGCACGAAACTCAAACCTTTCTAACTACTTATCGAACTATGTTCCAGTTATCACCGATAAACAGACCGATTAATTTTTATGTTCTCATATAGTGTATACATTTCTTTTTCGAAATGGTATTTGAAATCAATATAGTGTATAGCAACAGTAATGAGTTTTATTTTTCACTTGCAAGTAATGTATGGAAATAAAAATTCATACTGGAGACTGATTAGATTTTAAGCAGTTAAGTTTTACTTATCATATTCGTTTTGCTCTTCGTTATTGTAGACATACAGAATTGGAGGTTTTAATACTGTAAATAATTATTTTATACAGCTAATTACTAATTATCTTTTAATAAGTCGTGGTGGTGGAGTCAGCATGTTCGAACCCTGGCTGTACTAACGAATTTTTCGCTATTCGCGTACATTTACATATTAAATTGGTGACACTATCGGCTGATGGTATAGGAAAACATCGTAAGGAAACCTGAACCTGAGAAATTTTCTTGTAGTACCACTGTTTGAGAGAAAATATGAAACTGTAGATTTGTTACAGTTTTAAATCGCCAATACGTCGTTGGCTGGCCTTGTGATTATGCCCATACTTTCCTTCGGGAAGAAGCTTATGGCCCTGTAGTGGGTCTCTTACAGGCTGATGTGATGATTTCAATATTATTATCGTAATTTCGAAACAACTAAGCATTACATTTCTTTGTTTGTGCAATCCATATACATTTTTATACACCTCCCGAAAAGGAATTAATGTATTTATTGTAATAATCATAACACCTATCTCAATAAAATTGAAAAAGTAATAATTAAGATTACTATCTGGTGTAATAATAATACCGTTATTATATGTATTATTAAAATAAACCATATTTTGAAAATAACGAAACTTCAAAATAGACGTTATTTTAATTATCAGTTATTCGGACTGTAGTCTATTATATTCTGCCAACTCTGCCTTGTTTCATGCAACACCTGTAAATGTGTCTTAATTTACTCGTCAACCAAAAACCGTAACCGGAAAGATTGTTACGTCTATGCAGCTAAAAATTATATTATAAAGTTCTATGAGAGAACGCAAACTTCGAAGAACGAGAAGTGTAAATGAGTTCAGAGTACGCATTAAGATTTTTTTTATTTTTTAATATGAGGAAAATGGGAATACCGTTATTATTAAATAGAATAAATGAAATGTACTACTTTGGCTCATTATATATTTACATATACGTATATATTTTAGCGTGTCTAAAAAATCAACTAACTGACTCACCACGAACACCTAAACCTACAGAATATTTCGTACAGGAAATGAAACTAAATGTTTTAGGAAAGTTCTGTTTTCAAAGCAGATGAAAAGGGTATATAACGATAGATGCAATGGAAGGGTTTAAGTTAGATACGAAATAATCGATATTTAAATAAGTTTAAATTATGTTATTTCTTTTTTGGAAATAAATTATTAAAAGATCAAATTTTCTTGTTTTAAGCATTATAAATAAAAAAAGTATCAAGTTTGTACATAATTAAAGTAAATAAATAAATAGATAAAACACATATTTTAAATTCAATACAATTTAAAATGAATGTGTCTGATCTTTTTTCAATAATTTTAAAAAAGTGTTAAAAAATAACTATAAATATACTGCTACTGATATGAAAACTTATTTACATAAACTTACCTATACAAAACCTTCAAAAATGTGCCAAATCCTCGGCAAGTAGCAACTTCGCCGGTATATGTTACAGTCATTTTTATTAGTTCTATATGTTAATTTACAATATCACAGCTAGAAATTTGTAAAATAGTAAGAAATGATCACTAAGATTTCGTATAATTTATTACAAAATTATTAAAAATATACAAAAGCATTATTACGAGTTTTTGCTAACACAATTCACTGACTCAATTATAACTGTTGTTTGTAGCGATAATATTAATTAATTATGCAGAAACATTCGTTCAACACATCCACTGTTCGCAAATCACAGAATACCGGAACTGATACATTTATTTTCTCTCTCTACGTCTCTACACACTACTTACCGAAGCACTTTTAGAAGCACTGACCTATGCCGAATCAAAACGAATACAGACTACGAAAAAAGTAGTGTTGTTAATTCAAAAATACAATTTGTACCAAATATTTACTATGGAACTTTTAACATTTTGTTACATCTGGCTATTTATTCTAAATAATATTAACATAAAACTCTTACATCCAACAATCAACACATTTTTATTTTAAAAAGAAACTAAATTCAATATTTAGGCAACACCATAAATATAGTGTGACTATAACGTACCGTAGAAAATAAATGATAGCGTTAGCATCATTTATGTAGGACATCTGTATTCTGTGACTAAGACTGTCTTGATATTTGCTAAATTTCAGTTTCGGTATATAATACGTATGGGGACATTCATGTAACTTCTCTATAGCTTTAAAGCTGGAAAATGTGTAAATATTAAGTTATACTTATAAAATATATACTCGTATACGTAATATCGTATACGTAATTATCGTATACGTAATTATCGTAATAATTATATGTACTGCTCACAATATTCTTTAGTGGCGCTATGATATAATTCTGATATTGTTTAAGGTTTGCTTAAAGAAGTTTCACATCACAAATGTGCAATTTCATTTCAATATTATGTTTAAAGTTAAGCAAAATATGTATATTGAAGTTATTAAGTGATTTTATTTTTTAGATTTTAGTTAGCTTCAGGTAGCATTTAGTAGACTAATAAAACCTTTGGGAGCTAATATACTCACATAGTATGTTTACTCGCTCACTGAGGATATTTGTACGAAAAAAAACACTGTCTGTGCGAAAACTTAGATACACAATTTCAAAAGCAATAAAATAATAGAAATAATAAGCAAAAAACTATACAATATAGAAAAAAATATTATTTAACGTAGCCCTATTTAGTATTTTTAATTTAACTAGACTAGCATAACAGAGCAGTATTGGATAACTATTTAATATAGATATTTGTATTATTTAAACCGTGGTTTTTGGTACTTCATTTAGGTTTGAGTTGACAACACTGATTTATTCCAGCGACCATTTGTTTGCATCCAACCAGGACCAAGTGTTATACGTCAGAGTCTGTTATTGCTGCTCACTCTGAGGTATAACATATAGCGCTGTCCTTTTCTATTACCATTCTATGACGATTTTTGTTATGGGAAAAAATCAAAACTTGATTGTGAAGCATAAATGCCAAGATGGCTGATTTTCGATTGTAAATGCTTTTTCATAAACTTTTGTTATAAACACCGAAATATTATTTTATTAGTAGTCATTTAGTCATAAACATAATTCGTATGTTGTTATTACTTTACCGTATATGTTGAACGTTTAGTTAAAACATAGAAAATACTTCCATAATGAGTGATATTGCCAACAACGAGGGGACTTCTACTGAGGCGGATAAGCCGGCTCCAGAAAGTAACGAGGTGAAATTCCCGCCATTTCCTGGTACGCTATTCCATTTTGAATCAGTCTCCGTGTAGTTTACCATCATATCATATAATAATTACCAATTTACAGAACCAACCGATAAGGATTTTGAGGATGATGTACCAGAAGACGAAAGAAACTACTTTAAAAATAAGTTTCCAGGTAACTCTACGAGAATAATGCACTTTTATAGTTTGTCATTCGTACTGTTTTCGAATAATTCACATATTTTTATTTTCAGATTTGAACGCTATTAAGTATATTCGTTTACATTGCACAGCATGTGACCGTCACTTAGGCTCCTCAGCTCGAAACATCAGTCGTATGCGGGCTCATCCTATGTTACGTACTCTTGTATGTCATACATGCCATACATTTTATAATAGTGGTGAATTTGAGAAAGGTGATGATGGATCAGAGTTATATTGCCGATGGTGTGGTCAAGGGGGTCAAGTTTATTGCTGCTCAGATTGTCCTCACGTATTTTGTGCGGTAAATCAAATTTTATTTTCTTAGAAGCTAAAAAACTGAATAAAAATTATTGTTTATTCTCATGAACAACCCTTATTATTTATGTGGCCAATGCATGGCAATTAAATCACTTGTAAATTATATGGACCTATACAATGAATTGATGGTAATTTAACTTTGATAATGACTTAAAATAAGAATAACTTAATAAGAAAATTATTAACTTAATCAGAAAATAGTTGAATATTTTTTTTCTGTTTACTTTTAAAGATGCAAATATATACTGAAAAATACTATTCCTATAAGAATCATGTGAATAATGTAAATAGGTCAAAATATTACTACACTAACTGTAACATTTCTTTAAATGTAGATTAAAGCACTGTCAATCACAAATATTTCCTCTATTGTAATCTTTTTGTTAATATTCATTGTTTTCATACATTGTATTAATCAAAATTATTATTATAGAAATGCATAAAAAGGAATATGGGTGTTTCTAAAATAAAAGAAATTGAGAATGCTGATGATTGGAAATGTTTTAAGTGTCGTCCAGAGACTCTGAAAGACCTTCGTGCTCTTTGTTGGGCACTATTAAGATACTGTGACTTGAAGAATGAGTAAGTATTGTATAAATTCAAATTTACTAAATATATTTGATTGGATTTAAAATCAATAAAAGACAGTAGGATAATGTGTAATGCAGTATGCAATGACAGTGGTGTGATTTGAATAAATAATTTTTACGATCACCATGTTAATTTTAAAAATGACAACTCAATTTTCTTTTCTTTCTTTTGGATTTACATAACTAATTTTGTTGGTTGACATTGTAATTGAAATGGTGTTTTTATTAATAAAAAACAGTAATTGCATATTATGACATAAATGAAAGGGCTAATTAGCTAAAAACCATTCATATTTTATGCATATTAATGAATTAGCATCTCTACTGGTAATATTACATTACATAGAAATATTAGAAAAAAACTTTACCATCCTGATTGGTGACGATTCATACTTTACCAAATAATTTATCTGTGGTATTATTTTATTTCTTTATATAAATAATTGCAGAATAACCTACAAAACGGAAGATTCTAAGTTACGAGAAATATTTCAAAAAGAATGTGCACAAGATTACACTGAATGCTGTAAATCGAGGCATCGAAAGAAAGAGAAAACTGAGGTACAAAAGAAAAAAGAGGAAAAGAAAGATGTTGAAAAATCTACAACTACAGTTATATCTAAAATTCCATCTACTATACAGGTACATAACACAGTAAAGCCTTAAAGCAATTTAAATAAGATAAATTTACCAGTGTTTGATATATCAAGCTGTTTGAATTGATCAAATGATTCTTCAGTACTGTTTTTAAGTAGTTACCACCAAAACAAGTAAACCATACCCATAGACAAGTGTCCCATAGACAGAGAAATGCCTCTTTTCAGTAAAAGCTTCTTAAGAAGTAATTACTTTCAAGATTTGGATAAATACCACCCAAGTTAGTAATTTTAATATCCTTTCTGCTTTATGATTTATCAAATTTATCTAACCTACAATTAGTGAGCAAAGTTAAGATAGTCTGAAATTATAATCTATAGACATTACAATGGAAACTAGATTTTATAAGAATTATTAGATCTGCAGTTTCCATTATCTTCTATTGTTATTTTTCTGTAGTCTGATTAGAAAGCACAATATTGTAAATAATCTCATCATTATTAAAATTCTACAACAGTTTCAGTGAATAATTTGTTGTTTGCAATTATTATTTCTATCTAACTTTGGTATATTTCACTTTTTATTTTGATTAGAAATTTATCTCAGGAGTCATATCGTTTTGATGTATCTCAATGAATTATGAAAAAACTCAAGAAATAGCACATGAAATTGAAGTTTTTAAATATTGTACATAATGTTGAGATGTCAATGTATCACTGTCAGTTAAAACCTCTTATTAATGTATGGTACCTTATTACCAATTCCAACATATTGCCAATTTAAAGGGCTGAGAAAGTTATTCTATATTTTTGTCCTCTGTAAGTCATTTCTTATACTAATTAAACTGAAGTTAGAAAAAATGACATTATTTAAAAAATGTTTGAAATTTCCAAGGTTAAAACCAGCATACATTAGATAATATAGTAATATATGTGCAATGTAAAGTTAGTATTATAGCTCTTATACAGTATAAATATTAGGTATATAACAAATCAGCTATATTTTTTTCATGTTACACATTGGCTTGTTGCTTGGGAACCACCAATGAACTGCTCGAATTATTGTATTAGCATGCTGATATCCACCAAGTACCTATAAACACCTATTGCAATGTTAATAAAAATTGTTTCTATTTACTACTTTAAAAAAAATTAAAAATCCATTCTTCTGCATTGATTTATAATAAGCTAGTTTGTTATATAAGTTACTAGCGGCCCGCTCCGGCTTCACACGGGTATGACATATGTAGCCTATGTGATTCACTGTAAAAAATGATTAAAATCCATCGGGTAGTTTTGATTAATTCATTACTGCAACCTCAACCGCAAAAATAACAGTATTTCTTCACTATTTAATTTATGTTATTATACATATAAACCTTCCTCTTCAATCACTCTATCTATTAAAATTAACCGCATCAAAATCCGTTGCGTAGTTTTAAAGATTTAAGCATACATAGAGATATAGGGACAGAGAAAGCGACTTTGTTTTATACTATGTAGTAATATAGTCAGTTGAGAGATGACGAAAACAACATTTCTAATAATTGTATTTAGTATTTAAATTGTAAGATTATACTTAAATCAAGAGCATATGACACTTGTCTTAATGTTACACTTCGTCAATTGAACTACAATATTAATCTCACGAGTGTACATGGTTGTTATTGACGGTCTTTTCGTTTCTGTAATATTTATTTTGCAATCATTTTATTACGAATTTTTCGTCATGGCATGAATCACTAGATGGCGTTGTTATGTAATTTGGATACTTTGTTATTTTTCTCGTCTAACATTTTAACGATTAGACGTCAACATCCGATACATCTATTAATCGCAGGTATTGCTTCTCAGCCGTATGCCTAGAGACGCTGATTTAAAATAATTAGTGATATCTCTATTCTATAATATACTCTGTGACTGTATAGTCCTTGTTAATCTTTTTAGCCGGTCTGGATATGTTCTAAATTCGAGCTTGTGCATAATACAGTCAATCTTTCATACAAAACATAGTTAAACTATTATTATTAATGACAATTATTTACCCTTAAGTTGTTTCTATGTTATACATATAATAAAATATTTATTTACACTTACGTTTGTGTTCTACTCATCTATATTCAGAGCGGGCAAAAAGATTGGTGACGCCTGTACCTTTAGCACGAGACGAGCGATTGAATAGTTTGATGTATCAAATGTGTAGGTGCAACAACAAAGTGCTCAGCGCAAATCGTCAAAAATGGGTCGTTAGAAAAAAGAGAATATTCATATTACTTCGTTGATGATAAACTTATATAGATTTTGACCAATATTATGAGAATTATATTTCATTTTTTTAATAGTACTTGTTAAGTCAAAAAAAGCTCTTATTGTATGAAAGGTGAATTGCAATTACACTCTTTTGCTACATTAATACCATCTCCGAAGCCGAAACTTGCGTTGATTGATAAGTTTAGTGGCAGCTTGTCCAATCAATATACAACAATTTCCCCGTAAGTCCCTTCTTTTGTTAAACATGTGGGTCAAACATCCGAATTTGGTACAAAATCGAGTACCTACATTAAATCTAAAATAATTTGCTTTGAAATGTACTTTCGAACAGTCTTAATAGATTAAATACCAGGTTAATAATAAAGACAAAAGGGATGGCTCCAAAACAAATAAGTCATCACGTATATTTGACGAAATGGATTGTTTACTTGTTGGCATCAATAAATGACATTACCTCAGTTTCTGTTGAACCGTTATTTTATACAGACGTCCCAACAATTTTGTTGTGAAATACTTGAGTATATATCCAATATGACCAGTCTTGTACAGAATTTAGACATTTATGTGTGTTCGCGTTCAAAATCAAAACCGTAACACATGGAGCGTGACACCTACGCATACCGGCCAATAGTGACAAAGCGTAAAACGTCCGTTGACAGTCACTTTGTATATCTGTAATTATACTTATCATATTAGACAACGCACTATATTCACATTATTTTTATTTTAAGCCGACACATGTAGCATCAAAAGGTGCAGACATTGTGATTTAAAAAATGAGCAATTAATTTATAAATACGATAAAATCAAAAATTCTGTTCGAGTCAAATGACAATGATATAAAGCTTTTGTTAAAATTTTGATCAAAATATTATTATATTTTACGGGTGGCATGGATAAAATCTAATTATGATTACTATAGATTCATTACTAAGAATTCTGATTGGCTTCATTTCGATATAATGTGGTCTCTAAAGGTAAATATTAGTCCATCATGCCAACAACGTATAGTCAGTTCGAAAAAAGGGTAAGCAATATTTTAGTTTCATGAGTCAAGTGACTCTTCTTTTAACGGTTTTAATACCTCGATTCAAACTTCAAATATTACCTGTATTCTAAAAACTACAATTAATTTCAAACAGTATATGGAGACTATCATTTGTTACCTTAATCTAAGATCAAACACAATCCGAATAAATTAAATTTACGTGGACTTTAGTGGAGACGAGTTGGATTTTGCAGTAAATCGTAAGTTAGACGAGGAGTGTTACTCTGTTTTAGTTTCATGAATAAATTATGTTTTAATTAAACCGGAATTAGTAGAAAAAGAAAACAGCTTCTGTAAAATACGACACGTGTACGGTTGCGCACAATTCAGTGCTCACAGCACCTTGCCTTTGTTGCCTAATCGGCGTTAGTCGGAAACGCTTCCTAGTATTACGATTTAGATCTTCAAAGTGTCGTATTTGTGTATCAAACATGTTGGTTCTATTCCGTGTTTTTATTCGATTTCGGCATTTTGACTATTCAGATCAATAGACAAGTAAAACTTGAGTAAAATTGCATTAAAATCCCATTTTCACTAAAATGGTGCGTACATCCTTTGAGATCTAAGCTATCGATATGACTAGCAACACATGACTCCACACGTGTTTGTTTACGCGCAGTATTTTTTTTTCATATTATATTTTAAAAAACAAGCATATTATGTGATCTATAAAAGGTTGTAAGTTTTGGAATGTCATATAACTCTCGTTTACACAATTTCATGAAAAAAATATTATTCTCAATATAATTACTGGAATTTTTTTTTCTTTAGCGTTACAATGGTTTATGGGCTACAACTGATGTTTATATATATTTAAGAGTTTTCATAATTATATCATATAATTTGAATTATGAAATTAAAAATTTATATCTGGTATTTATTTTATCATTTTGTATCAGGTTAAAAAATTTGCATCAATCAACAACGACGAACAAAATATGGTGAACACGCCAAAAATCGATAAAAAACCTGCAAAGAGATCAGCGAGTCCAAAGCAGAAGGCAATTTTAATAAAAAATCCAGTGTCTTTAGCTACTTCTCCAAGATTATTAAACCCTATTGTATATCCACCACCACTGAAGAAAGTCAAGGTATAATTTTGAACATTTATTCATAGTTTATATAAAGACTTATAAGTAGTATGATTTAACGAAACATTACGTTAAGTATTGCAATAAGCAATATGTACAGAACATTAAATTCTGAAATTTAGCAGCCTTACCTTATCTATTATATAAAAAGTATTATTTGTTATAATCTATAGGTAGATAGGCAAAGTTAAAACAATGCATTTTCCTCCGCTATTTGTCGATCGATTTTTTTTAATAGTAGCCATTGACGAGCTTCAGTGTTGCCAATGAAAAAAGTTATAAACAGTTTCAGTACACAGTACATATACATTTTGCCAAAAAATCTTAATAATATTGCAATTAAAAAAAATAATGGATTTGATCGAATTTCCACATTACGATATTTAGTGTTTTTTGTTTTATGTGATATACGTCTTATAAATTGATGAACGCCGGTTGCACGCACGAAAACACATGAATCATTGTCACATTCCGCCTGAGCCGTGCGTGCGAGCGAGAACATGGAACAAGCGATAGAGAGGTGCGATCGGCCTAAGCGTTCGGCATGTGACGCATCTATGTCTCTTTTTTATATTTTTGATTCATATTATAAATAATACTTTTTATATAATATGTGATAAATAATTAGCTTTAAAAAAGTGTATTCGGTCGAATTTCGTTCATTGCCTGAATTAAAATTATATTTAATAATAATATTTTATTTTTTTTCTAACACCTTATTAATATAAACTTTATAAATTTTCAGATGTCAAATAATGTTGTAAATACAGCTATTCGGTTTACCAATGATACCAGATTTTCATCTCCATTTCGAATTCGACCAAGAGCTGCTACAGTTTCACCGGCTACGATTATGAGCAATTTTAATGGGTTCAATAACACAAGAATCTTTAGTAACGTTCAAAATATGGTTGTTAATGACAATATCAATCTTTCTCTAGAGAGTTTAACACAAGCAAGTTGATATTTCTAAATATATTTGAATATTAATAAAATGCCAAAGTAATCATGTGGTTATTTTATTTTCACAGGGATTAGATATGGCAACTGTTGCTGCAATGTCTACTCAAAATAACAGTCAAAATGATGATGTTGTATGCACTCCAGATTTCCCTATTGAACCATTGTGTGAGGTAATATTACGAGCTTTATAAACTTTTTATGTAATAATTCTAGCTATGATATTTTCTACTGCTGGTCGAAGGCATCTTTCTTAGCAAAGGTTTCATTTCAAGGTTACATTATATCACCTTATCAGGTCGCTATTTCAAATTCAAATAACTCTTCACTACTATAAGCACTTTTCATCAGGTGCTTAATTTTACTAAGTAATAAGTAAACATAACCGAATTACAAGGAACCGTTTGGTACATACAGCATGGCTTGAATCTATGGATATAACTGAATTTACTAATTTGGCCATCTCAAACATTTTTTCATTCCATCTAATTTTTAATAGCTTATAAATAGGCAAAGACGATAGAGTTAAGTACATTTATCTTTTCTGTTTTTCAACCGTTTTTTACAAGCTTTAGTGTTATCAATAAAAATATTTTGGAATTAGTTTTTCCACCCATTCATGAGTCTAGTAAAGCTTTATTCATAAGTTTCTATTCGTCATAGTTCACACTTCTTATATCTACAATATGTACAATACAGTTTTTACCATTTAGAAAATAAATTCAAAAGGACTTACGAAAACCAAAAAAACCTTTATACTCCTCGTTATGGTCGAATTTCGGACACTGGTTTTATGAAATATATACTTAAAACTCCTAACATTTGTTATTTTTCAGGTAACTGAAGACAATGATGACGATGTTCAGTGTATAACTCCCGATCCATTGCAATTATTCAAAATCAGTACGCCACCACCTCTCATACCGCGCGGCAGTACTTTACCCGAAATAACCTCTGAGAACATAATTCAGATGACTGATAATGATGTTACTGTGAATTCATCAACGGGAGGATTAAAGTTCCGTGTTGATCCTCAAACACTTTCGTCCAACAAGATGTATAGACTACCCGACGGTCGTGTGTTTGCAATAAATGCGAACCCAAACATGCCTGGAGGATATTCAGCTACGATTGTAGCGGTTACAGAACCAGCTGGTAAAACTGTAGGACCTCAAGGTGCAACATATGCTGCAAAACTAAGCGCAGTTCCAAACCCTAATGCGGCGACCACACCTCAGAATCAAAAACCTCAACGTGAAACTCGTACTTCATTAAGCAATAAACGTAGCGTAGCGCCTAAACGTAAAACATCACAGCGAAACTCATCTTCTAGAGAGTGCGATTTGAATGTACCCGTAGAATGGTATCGATACAATTTAATCGATGCTGTAGACGCATTAGAGTTCTCACTTTCACGTCTCAATAAATTGAAAAAAGAAACTACAACAATGTTTCTACGTACTAGGACCGTTACGGAAATGAGAAATCTTCACAAGACTTTGGACAGATTATTAAATACTTCATCGAAAAGATTTCAAGAAATCAAGGAAAGTCTCAACAAAGACCTGAAGCAGTATGTTGTTAGAAAAATGGGTGGAAACGTTACAGAAGATGATGATGATGATGTAGAAATATTACCGGACTTGGAAAATGATGATCCTATATTTATAGATGAGAATTCTGTGGAATCGAATGAACATGATAATCAAGAAATAGATTTGACTGGAATGAACAGTAGCGAGCTTAATGATAGCGGAGAAAAGGAGGCTAGTATATCTAGAATTGAAGCAGTATCATTAAGTAATCGTGATCATGGGAACGGTACTGATCCAATTAATCATATCGCTTTATTTAATGAACCAGCAACGATTATCAATAATAGTGCTAATAAAGAAATTGAAGGGAGACGAGAATCGAATACAGATAAACAAATTAACATGGTAATTAATATGGAAAACAAAACAGTTGACTCGAGTAAGGATTTAATTTGTAATGAATCTTTAGATAGTCGTGATATCGATGAGGTTGATAAGTTAAATAAAGATGTAAAACTAGAGAATAATGACTGTCAAAAGGAGAATGAGGATGATAAGAGTCTAGATGATGATAAAAAAGAACAAGATTCAATCATGACCGATGAAGTGATTGCGAATTTATTAAAAGATGACAGTGACGTTGATAACGCAACGAAAGTAAACAGTCCGGACATTGCGGAAATTCAAGAAACTTAAAAATACTTATAGCACCTTAAGAGATGAGATGTAACTATAAAATACAGTATAAATTTATATCATTGGTAAGTTAAGAAGGTGTAAGAGAATGGTGTCACTTGCCAATAGTATTTTTTCAAAGGAGTTCTGTCTATGGTAATCAGTAAAATAAATATAGACTGTTGTTTTTGTATCACATTTTTTTTATATTTAAAAGGTCCTGGAAGGTCTCAGTGTTGTACTAGTTCTTATGTTACAGACATATACACTAATATATTGTGTTTGTGTGTGCTTGGGGAAAGTGACCATGTGCTCTCAATGCAACTTACTTATGTCCATATGTTTTAATTAATTAGTTAACGGATACTTTTCTTATAGTTTTAATCTTCAACCGCAGATCGTTATCGGTTTGTAACAAAGGCAGAATACAGTTGTAAAGTGTAAAATGTGACCGTTAAAGTGCCAATATCCAGACGCTTTAAAAATTATCTAGGTAATGTGCAGATTGACTAGTTTGATCGGTTATTACTTCATTTCTCATTTCATACACCAGTGAATATTAAATTGTGTCACTCCTATCTTGACCTAGTAGAGGCTGATTAGGTTATGTGAAATTGCAATTATGAAAAAACGCGGGTGTGGAGTAAATGCAGGAAACATGATACATTAACGAAGCATATAAGTTTATATGTACATTAGCTAGGTAATGTAAATATTAACGATTTTTTTTTTTCTATTATGAAAACGTAAATATGAATTACCTCTGAAGAGATGAGTGTGGTAAGACCAGTGCAAGAATTAACTGCAGAGACACAAAATACAGCAGTACTTTCGATGCTTTGTGCCTGTTGTCTGTACTTACTCGGTTCTCAGAAGTACCAACCTAATAATAGCTAGTAACTGTTATGATTTCATAAAAATTTGCAAAAGTATGCAATAAACAAAATGAAACAATAACTTATACTTTCCGGTTACTTGTTCCTCAGAAACTTTTCAGTTTGCAGTTATACTTCTATATATGGCCGCTTTAAAGTTTATATAACTCTTGGTTGATTACAAGTGTCCACCACTTGTTTTTTGGTCGACGTTTGCACAATTCCACATTTGTCAAAGTAACTTCTATTCATTCATTCTGATTAAAAATTCCAATATTGTTAAACCATTATATTTTTGTATAAAATGAAATTCTTCAATTTCTATGGGCAGCTAAATGTATATTTATGTATTTAACGTTAGGACAGTTATAAAATTAACATTGAATAATGAGTTAATTTCCCATTTTATATAATTTCTTCTGTTATATCCGTGATCTTGAATGTAAGCTTATATCATGTTGACGTCTTAATATAAGTGTTAGTATAACATTTGACCTTCGACGGCGTTAAAGGAATATACGTTTAGTGTATAAGGCTAATAAAGTACACTATATAGGGGAATAATGCTACTAAAATTCGCTGAACTAGATCGAATTTAAAGAGAGAGGGACGATTGGATATATAGTAGGTATAAAGAAAAACAAACATTCGGTAAATCATCATCTCAATTTGGAAGGAGCGCATCATGTATGACGTCAAATTGAGGTCATATATGTTTACTGGAAATAAATATAATTTAACTTTACAGTAATCATTTTGTCATAGTAATTATCATATAAATGAATAAGTTTTTAAGGGCTGTACATATAGGTTTTAGACCTATGTATTTATATAATTGGTACTAAAATACTTAGAGAAAATAAATTCCCTCATCTTGTTATATTGTGATAATATAAGTGAAGGATCAGTGATCTGTTGAATACATAATTGAAATTATAATTTGTTTCATTTTCTCCTCTTAACTATATCAAGTTGAATTTCTTTTTAAAATTATAATTTTGTGTCCAATGACAGTGATAATACGATTCATTTTAATATACTCATTAGCTTCAAACTACCCACTTTAGGAGTAAGATTGTCGTTATTGTTTGTCCCCGATCAACATAGTATTATAATAATTACGTAACCCGAGGTTCGCCACTACTATTTTTATATTTATATTATAGTAGGCTATCTTTTCCTTGACATTCTTTAAAAAAAAAATTCGCTCTCAACAGTCTTTTATTTCTCGTAAAAGTTTCAAATGAAACATTTTTGTCTCGTTCTCGTGTGAATTTTTCGCTCTAGAAGATATCAGAAATATTTTCCTTAGATATATGGACGAGTTACATAGATTTGCATAAAGTTTTGAAGCCTAACATTGATATCTTAGACTTGCCAAAAAGGGATTATAACCCGCGGTCTTTAAAAATAAAGTGCTGTCAATTTCTGAACGGTATATGTTCTGATTTTTATTCAATATTTACAGATGGATGTAAATTAGGTAGACACAGCGGAGCAGCATTTGTAGACCCACAAACTTCCAGTCGTATCAAATTAAGTATAAGAAGTAAAATATCCATAATGCACACAGAGCTGATTGCTATCTTAGAAGCCTTACCATACATACAAGATTTAAATCATAATGAGTTTGTAATATATACAGATTCCAAAAGTGC
Organism: Antheraea assamensis; assembly: GCA_035772565.1. Lineage (NCBI taxonomy): Eukaryota > Metazoa > Arthropoda > Insecta > Lepidoptera > Saturniidae > Antheraea > Antheraea assamensis. Next base: position 949,535 of record JAQQSE010000026.1, on the reverse strand, counting down.
GATTCAACATATTAGTAGATGCAGTTTACCTAACTTTCGTGGCATTCCTTTGGCATATTCAATTATTAAATTAATACAAAAACTTGTAATTCTTGATAAGTGTATGTATGTGTACAGTGGGTGCCTTCTCATATAGGATTAGAGGGTAATGAAATGGTGAACAAATTAGGTAGAGAAGCGATAGAAGATGGAATTATATATGATTGCATACCAATATACCACGATGCTATAGCTGAGTTCAAAAGAAATATTCTCAACGTATGGTCTGAATGCTTTAATGAAAGATCATTATCAAAAGGTATTTAGACGATCCAACCATCTCTGGGATCGGTCCCATGGTTCCAAGATTCCAATATGAGAAGGAACATGATTGTCTTAGAGAATTCGTTCCGAACATATTCCATTGAATAAGTTTTACCTTCTAATGAAAAGGAGCGAAAGCAGTAAATGTACAATTTGTCACCAAGAAGATGTGTATCATATTTTAATGAAATGTCTCCGGAACGATTTTCAAAGAAGACAAATATTTAAGGAGAACTATAATATAGGTTTGTGTAATTAAATATTGTCACGCCCAACATCGGAAGAAGCCAAATTAATTTATAATTTGGTAGACGTCAGTATAAGGGTAATAAAGTAACAGCAAGTTTCTGTTTTTTTTTTGTAATTTCTTTATTGCTATTCTTTTCGTTTGTAATATGTTTTCTTTTAAATTGTTGTTTGTTGTATGGATGAGAGTGGCATGTTCTTTTTGAACAAACCCTCAACAAAAATAAAGAGAAAAAAAAGCAAACTATACAACTCGAACAACTTTGTTTTTGAACCAAACGGTAGTGCTGCTCAAACAGAAATTATGAGTAGTCTACCAAAGCTAGACATCAATAAGAAAAATTGTAAAGCTAAAAGATGTACCTATCAGATCTCATAATCATATAGATAGGACGCCACCATACAGTAAACCTAGAGAGATATTCCAACCATCAGGAGAGTTATACCTAATGTTTGTATTTATTTAGCAATTGATGTTGACATTTTGAAATTATTTCAGAGAGATATAGATTATTCCAGGCAAAAATGATAGTTTTGGCGGCCTTACACACTTATATCACCATAAATCAATATAGAAATGTTACATAATGACAGCCTGTACGTGTACCACTGTTGGGCAAATCATAATCATCTCATTGTAGTAAATCAAGAGAAATCAACAGTTACAAATACTTTTCTCACATATAGTGGTACTACAAAATAATCACATGGAGGTTTGACGTAAGACGCGTGCGGCCGATCCTAAAAATTAAGTCGAATCATACATCACAACAGGACAAACATGTTGTGCCGACATTACTTAGGTGGATAAGGATAAGAAGAAAAAGGAGTTTCTTACTATTACCAGATTTAATACAATCTTTTACAAAACAATGCGATTTCATTCATATAAGAAAAAGTTCAGAATTCAGTCAACTTACATCGAAACCAAAGAAATCATCTCCGGATTGAGAAGCGTAGTGCATAAATGATCATTACAAAAATAGTGTTGTTACTAAGGAAACAAAAGTTAATGATGTCAACAATTTTCACTAAATAAAAACCATCAAGGCAGTAATTGAATTTTTATTAAAAGACAAAACTTATGCTACTTACAAATGCAAATAACGCTATGCTATTAATATATAATAGTTGCATTATTTTGAAAATAAATAACGGTCATGTCAGAAAAGCACTTAAAATATCACAATCTCTGTTCTTATGCTATATTAAAATTATGCTAAGCATTATAAAAATTATATGCAATAAAAGAACACTTGATAAACACGCATTTAATGCATTAGTAATAAAACTTTCGATAATTATTATGTGTACTTATTTTAGAAACATAATTGTTGTGGCCTAAAATTGTGACTTTGTGTATAAAAAAAATCGATGGGATTTCATTTATTTTGAAAAGGCGTATAAAACTTGACTCAACTTTACTTATATACTAATATATAATTTATTTTAAAAGAGCTCTAAGCAAAATAAGTGATTATGTATAAAAAAAATTAATAACGGAAATGCCCCTTTCTAGAACGTTCTTCGTGATACACCCGCATTGGAGAATACGTGCCGTTTGATCCCCCATTTGAGTTCAAACCTAAAATGACAATATTATATCATTATTTTTAAACTTTTTTAGTCCTTGATTTAAACTACATGCTCCTACCTTTAGCATCAAGCTGGCCGTCCACAGTGGAAGCTTTGAAATAAAAAAAAAGTAGCGGCTAGAATTAAGAATATAAAGGATGAATTCGAAATTTAAATAAAACAAAACCAGCAGTGTAACTTATGTAGTTCACTCGAAAGTTTCCTGTATAAGTCTATATGAAACGTATTTCGAATAATTATAACATTTTAAATAGAACAACTAAATATCATTACAATTAAATTATTACATTTACATGTAAACCTATATATACATTTTGTAACAAATATATAAATAGGCATATAATTACATTTGTTTTATTAAAAAAAAATCCTATCAAAACTAAAAGCAAATATGAGGATATGATATTACTCAGAGCCGTTTAACTTAAAGCTAAGCATATATTATACTATATTAACCAAACAGCTTATGGCGTATATAGATATTAAGCACACAGACGCAGAATGGGCAATTATACTCGGCTCACAAAAATAATTCATTTGCGGGAATTTAACGCGCGGCCTCTATCTCAGTGATAGGGCTTACTCCCATTGTACCAAGATGTCTGCCAAACACTTCTTTTTTTTTAGATAATAAGCCGGTAAAATTAAAAAGCTGCAGCCGATTTGCATTGACTTTAAACAGTTTAAACTTTAGACAATGTAAAGGTATAGGATTGTTACCTTGTAAAAGATGTTGAGGAGGTGAAACTGCCGGTGCAGCGCATCGCGGAGCCAACAGGAGGTGATAGAGAGCCAAGTACACTGTGGCAACTAACAAAGATACAACGCCCAGCGCGCGATACATGTCACGAGCGGATTCCAATGGCTGTTCCAGTGATACCATACCGCTTATAATAGCACCTATACACCGACCTGGACCAAAACATAATTATTTATGACTTGTGTCAAAAGATCCTGAATAAAATGAGAATCATTGAGAAATTAATGGATGGATTAATGAATGGATGGGTGGATCAATGGATGAATGGAAGAATAAATGAATGAATGAATTAAAATTACTTTATTGTTGTATATCCTGCTCAACTTTAGATTGCGATAAAATACACTGAAGACCACTCAACAAATATAAACAAACGGATAACTCTTGGGTATGTTGCTCTTTTAAATAATTATACAAAATAAATTGTCCGAATTTAGAAGTGTTGAAACATACCGGATTTGCGAGCTTAATTTTGTGTGTAACCTTACTTGAATATAACTATAGGTATATTTATCTTTAGATTTATAGAATGAAATAATAGAAAAGTTCTTAGATCCAAAATAAACGATATCATTCTTACAAGATATATTTTTACATGAAAAAAAAATTGCATTTTTAATTTTGTTGCAGCAGATAAACTTTTTTAGTTTACTATCTTTTATAACTAAGTAATGGTTTTTTATACTGTTCTAAAATAAAGAATTAATATAACTTACTGGCTCAAAAACCATTACAATGATTCTCACATACTCTTCTTTTAAAACTTCAAGATTAATTATTTCCCGAAATTTTCCCTTTATCTACGGAGTCTTATGCGTAGATATGTTAGTGTTTTGCATGGCTAGAGTTATTTTTATACTTCATATAATGTGTACAAATATAAAAATGATATATACCGATGCAAAAATGAGCGATAACCGGAAGGGCCTGTCCTGTGGCTGTATATTTGCGCGGTACTAAATGTCGGAAATATAACATGGCGGTCACCCACACCAAGCTCAACGTGAACACCTCCAGAATTTCGCATACGACAATCCACGAGTAATCCCTGCTATAAGCCAAACCTGTAATAATTACAAAAACGACTAAAGGCAATGCCATAGCAATTGCACATAAACAGTTTTATAAAGCCTTTAAAGTATACAAATATACCTTTTTATATTTGTATTCAAATTGAAATTTTATTAGAATATGAGAGCATTGGACCCTAAAAAAGCTACAAAAGAACACTGAAGTAAACAAGTACCCAAGCTCTGTCGTAAATTGTTATTTAGGTTTATTGCTTATATATCTACAGCTTTAGTAAATATGGAATATTTTAATGCTCAACACACTACTCAGGTTTTGAACCCTACTATTTTTAAATTGAGGGTAGATACCCATACACTGGCATTATAAATCTTGAGACGACTTTGGATTGTAAAATAGTGACATGAATTTATCACAACTAATAAAATACATTGCTACTTTAGGACTAAGGTAATCAAACTATATTTTTTGGTATTTAACAGCTTATGCATATTATTTATATATTTGAAAGTAGGTAACGGCAAATAATACAAATTGATCTGAAACTTAAAAAAAAAATTAAATGCATTGAGCTTCCTGTTTTTAGTAAAATTCGTACCAGTGTATCTCAGCCCGTAAAACGTAAAAGCAGTTATGAAAACATTCGAATGTCCTATGTAGTCGACGAGCGCCTCCGCCCACCAGAGCGCGGGAATGGCCGGCAAAGCGCCCGCCGTTAATGTCACCCCCACTTCCGTTATTGTTCCGTTTAATTCCAACACGGTCCTGTAGACAACGCTTTTTTGTAACAGTTTTCAAAGAATACAAGAATACATCGAGTCAAGTTATAAAACAGTGGATTCTGCATTATTATAAAACAAAGTCGTCCGCAGCGTCAGTCTGTCTGTCTGGATGTTCGCGATAAAATAAAAAACTACTGAACGGATTGTAATGCGCTCTTCATCAATGGATAGAGTAATTCACGGAGAAGGTTGAGGTATATAATTTATCAAGTTTTTTTTTGTTAATTGTTGAACGAATCGGAAAAAGTGAAGCCGCTGTCATTCGTCGAAAACACTGCCTAATCCCTTTAAGATATAACAAAACAATGCATACTGAGATATTCCGCTTTTATAGATCTACAAAAATGTCTACGATGGTATATACCAATGTTTTTAGGATAGCTTACTATACCAATCTCTCTTCTAAAAATGATAACATTTAATGAGTCAATTGGAAGGCTATTTAGACGGATACAGTATTAATCCTTATCAAATTAAATACATTGGTTACCTTAAGCGTTTCATGCACATAAGTGTATATTTTTTATTACCAGGGCAGGACAACGTCCACCGGGTCTGCTAGTATATTACAATACAGTTTCATTTAAGGAGCAATAAAATATAATACTAATATTAGTCGCATGGTATGTTTGAAAAATTACTGTTCCGTATAGATGTGGTATAGGAATCAAAACTAATGCGCTACTAACTTTAAAGGTTAAAATTCGTAATCCCAGAGTTGATAATAAATAAAAAATATATAATGTATTAAATTAATGTAATAAATTATCTAAACTATTATTAAAAAAAATGGTTTCTTTATTGTTCAAATGATCATGACATTTTATAAAAGAATACTATAACAAAGACTCTACCAAAATTATAGCATTTAACTATAATAACTTACCTGCTAAAAAAGAAAAATTTCAAAATTAATTAAATGCCTAACTTCAAACCTTGAATAACTTTTTCCGGAGTGGATTTATCAAAATATCATAATATACCTTTTTTTGTAGGGCATTCAATTTTTTGTTAGAATGTAAATTGTTTTTTTCTGAACGATAGTCCGAGACTGAGTTAAAAAAATACAAGTTAAAAAAAACCATATAGATATATGAGGCATGAAAAGTATATGACTCGCGACCTCTAAACCTCAATATTAAAAATTTTGATCTTGACATAGTCTCTGTCATAGTATTCTTTGACAAAATTTCACAATCATTTGAAGAAAAGAAGAAGTCGTTTTATTTATTAGTACACTCTTAATATAGATATATTCTCCATTTGATATAATCTACAATTTAGGAGTCCATACAAGTTAATATTAACTGCTCGGCGTTTCCATACCTACAGAGTAAAAATCAATGAGAAACTAGGTTGTACGGTTACGTAATTGCTTTCTACCTATTGTATCGGTGTTATGTCGTCAACCTCCGACCTAGTTCATATCTGCGATTTATCAATATGGAATCGTATGACTTTTGCAGTTTTTGTTTTAACTAACTAGGTACCGAGTTAAACACAATATTATTGTAACATTACCTATAAAATATATTTCACGTAATATAAAAAAAAAACACTAGAGCTTTTTAAAGCATATTCCCACTTGATATTAAATGGCCACGTAGTTTAAGATGGTAAACACGTAAAAGTATATAGAGGATTGGCTCTCAAGTGTACCTGTCCGAACACACCTATAGGTAGTTGGCGATAGATTTTCAACTTGAGCGTGGTAGCTAGCCAGATGAACTACTAAAAGCCCTACACCACTATGCTATAATTTCATCATGGTGTTTTCCTTCACTAAAAACTCTGACTCGGTTGAAATGATTCGATTCCAAGCTACGTTGTCGATCGACGCGTTGTTCAAACACGCTATCAACCGAGTCATCATCACTTCGAAACCGCTTTATCCATAGATATAGACTACAAAGTTATTGAAAAGACATTTACGCAGGCCGGCATGAAAGCGGCCACTTTTTTTATGTCAACGGGCAGCAAACAGGCAGACGGCCCATCTGATGTTAAATGGTTACCGTCGCCTATGGACAACTGCGACACCATGGGCATCACTGTTCTGTTGCCGACATTGAAGAGCGTGTTTCAATCCTTTTTTGAAGAGCTCCAGCCCCCATATCATTGCTCTGAGGAACACCGTGCTTGGTAACCCGTTCCACAACGTTAGCGTGCGCAGAATGAAGCTTCTAGAGAAAACCTTATGGTTGAACGACTGGCGATCATTTAGTTGTCCCTCGATGGTCGCCGTTATTTTTGGATTGTACCGTGCTTAACATCAGGCATAATGCAGTCACTTTGCCGTGTTAAATTAAAAAAAAATCTTTTACCAGGGTAGATATGCGTCGATGCCGCTCCAGAGTGCACCCAATAGAGCTACGACTGCGAATACCGCAGCGGTCTCAGCGCCGTAACGACGCACGACGTTCATCGGCATCGCCAGCACTCCCGTCGCGGTGTGCCACCACCACTCCGGTGTCGACAGGGGCATGTGGCTAAACAATATAAACAAAACGAATTTACGAGCCTTGCACAGTAGTCCGGTGAAACACTGTAGAGGCCTTGCCAGGCTAAAAGTATAGTCAGTTCGAAAAAAAAAAACCAAGCATTACACTTTATCTATAATATAAAAATGAATCGCTGAATGTGTTGCTAAGCGCAAATCTCGAGAACAGCTGAATCGATTTCGCTAATTCTTTTTTTAGAATATTCCTTGAAGTACGAGGATGGATCTTACGGAGAGAAAAATAAAAAAAAAATGCCTGAAAAAGTCTAAAAACAACACTTTTCTATACTCCCATACAAACGATTTGTAATAATACTTAAAACTCAATTTGAACTTTAATACTATAGCATAAAGTTTAAGTGTTAGTGGAGAGGTTCCGGGAAAGCAAAACAATTGAGTGACGTTAGTATCGTATAAATATGAATGTCAATATTTATACGATAGTCCCGAATAGCAGAATTATTATTTAAAAAAAATAATTAAAAATCGACTGTTAGGCGGTACGAAGTTCGCTGGGGTCAGCTAGTAGACAATGAATTTACTCATGTACGAGTCTAGGTTATGTCGAAGAGAGTGAAACTCAAACTCTCAACCTCAAAAAGAGTGTGTAATAATATACTGTATTTATTCTGACTCCCTGTTGGTATATATAGTGACAAAACATATTTCATTTGTTGGAAATGACATATTCGATATATAATAATTTAAAAGGTTGCAGCCAATCTGCGTTAGGATGACATTCTAGTCACAGAGCTACACACTTTTTTTTTGCTTCATAAATTGACAAAATAAAAAACAATTACGGATTCGACAAACTTAAGAAACCTTAGGATTTTTACTATCAAAAGAAATTACTAAATATAAAGAAAACACTATAAAAAAATTCAATCTGTTGAAAAGCTATATTTTATTTGTCTATCTACGCAACCCCAAAAAACACCACCCTTCGCATCTCGCCGCTTCAGGCCATGATCCCGCCGACCGTACACGACCGACACGCTTCTGTTTTAATATTTAACTTCCTATTGTTTAATCTAATAATCAAACTTTACTTTTGTAAACATAACAAAATAGACAATTTTCTCGTGCCTTTGATAACATTATATTTATTTTTTATTCTCAGAATAATTTTTTTTATATTAAGTCTTCTGTAAAGTTGAGGAAGACCGAAAATGGAGTGGATGGATTGTCTGAAAACTGATATTTGTATAAAAGATGTGAATTATGCCGACCCTACTTAGGTGGGATAAAGGTAAGATGATGATGATGAGTCTGTTCCCCTTACCATATTATTAGTGGTACGCAAAAAATACTTACCTATCAAATATCAAAATTAAAGCTCCGATCAACATAAAGATCGCATGCAGAACGAATGGTATTACGAAAGGCGTATCTGGCATTTGTTCCGCTGCAAGACCAGCTAATGGTGGGAATATAGCCAGTCCCAATGTACCGAAGGCGAGTTGTCGGCCAACGTCTCCGCGACCTAATGATGTCTCTCGCGTTGCTATCACACAAGCGGCACCCAACAAAGCCAAACCAGCTGTTGGCCATATATCAGCTATAACCCTGTAAATATGTCAACCAATTTTAGAAATCTAAAAAAATAATAAAAAAAAATCTGGAGATATCTTTAAAAATAAAAAAATTATTTTCTTCAGTACGGCTTTTATTATGAACTAACCTAAAGTACGTTCAGTTTGAACGTAATTACTTTTATGTGCATTTTTTTTAAATAAAAGACTGATAAAACGACTAATTATAAACATACATTTAATTAGAATTGCATAATTATATTAGGTATGTATTAGAAATTGATAGTGTAAGAATAAAAATATTGTTTAGTGTCGGGGCGCGTTGCATTGAGACAATTCATATATATGCTACTAACATTGTATTAAATCTAGTAATCTTTACAATGCTTAAAATATCATTTTAATTATTGCCAATTGTCATGTATATTAGAACAATCTCTGTATCTATACGATCTCATTGGACGGGACTAGATAGTATAAGTACGTCCAGTGCATTCGTGCCAGTATTTAAAGCAAGCCGCGTCGCGCCGTGAGTTTTTTTTCCAGTGTGACATCTGCCTATGTAGGCAATTTCGCCAGTGTCAAGTGTGACAAGTACACGTTCTAAACTTAATTGCCAAATATTCAGTATAACGTAGAATAGTCTAAAATGGCACTACACAGTACAATCACAGAAAAGTAATAATGTTATATGGGTACCACAGACATGATATATACTTATATGTCGGAAATATAGATACAAATACATAGCATGTGACTTTTCTTTATTACCAGGGTAATATATAGACGTCACGAGCATGAGAGTAACGTGTAATAAATTATTTACTCGATTAATTTGTCTTTCATTTAACACTTTGCTAAATCTACGGGTGGCGACATTCCACAAAATACCTAGAATAATAGATGTACGAGTATATACGGCGCCTAGGCATTGTATATAATAGTTATAGAAAAGTAAGCTTTTTCATAAAAGAGGCCTTGCAGTTTATAAAATGATGAGATTACATTATATTATACTAAGAAACAATTTGTGTACAAAATATAAATTTCATAATACTTATAACATAGTAACATTGATAACAATACTCTATAATTATTTGAATCCAGGCGGATATGGATATGAATGGCGTTGAATCATCTATTTGAACCCAATGAATCACAATCACTCACTCGATTTACAATCGACCTGCACTTAATTATGGATTTGACGCCATGCTCATATGTGGATAAATATTACATTATGCACAGCTCTTGAAGTAATGAGTGCAAATCATATTTTGTTGTAAAATGCATACCTTTGATAAACCATCACGCTATATTATATGCGTTCTGGGTAAACAGCGATACAAACAATGAGGAAGTTTGATATTATTTGATTATATATAATTTTTGTACTTGTATTTTATGGTCATTACAACTTGTCATTGTTTTTAGGAAACTAAAAAGTCGCATACGGACAGTGATTACATTTTGGTGTTATACCTGAGAATAAGATATGTCCAAAACGTAGACGTAGGATCCCCTATAACGAGTCTACATTCAGCATCAGCTAATACACCATCTGGTTCGTCGTAAGGATCGAGAACTTGGCACCTAACAGCTGGTACACATTCGACACCGTCTTGTGTTATTTCGGCCAGACGATCCGGAGGCACTAAGCACTTTGATGGACCAGCTGAAATTAAGCAATTCAAGTCTCTCATAGATTGTATATTTTATAACTAGTAACACTTTTGGGGTATATAAATATTTTTGAATAGCAACGTTATTAATCGTTTACTTACAAAACTATATAATTAAACTAGCGATCCGCTCCGGCTGCGTATGGGTGCAATGTACTAATGTGACGTCATAAGTGTCTAAACAACTATTTATTAATTTTTATTATTTATGTCACTGTACCTGACGGATGATGATGGGTTTATCACTGTGTATGGTAATCATCCGGTTATTAGACAACTTACTATCTCGCGGCTACTGGATATACATTAATTGATCTCGGAACGCGACACGCCCGATTATTACATCTGATATATATTAGTTGCGTTCCAGATCAACATAATTGTCAATACCTCTACTCATAATATTCATCCATCAGCTTATCAACTCTCATTGCGATGGTGCCTCGCGATACGTTTATAATTAGGTTTTTTTTTACTTTATAAGTTTTAACGTTTGAAAAGTTTCATCAGATTTTAAATGACGATATGATCTAAGATGGTAACATACCTAAATTAGAGGAGGACTGGATTTCAAGTGCCGCTGTCGGAACACACCAACAGATTTTCAACTTGAGGGTGGTAGTTAGCCAGCCGAGCTTAGAAAAAGCCCTACTACCATGTCACGATGTTTTCCTTCACCGAAAGCTCCGGCTCACTCACAAGGATTCGAACCTACTACGATCGACGCGATGTCTGAACACGTTAACCACTGATCCATCATCGCTCCAAAAGGATGTCGTATCTGAATTTTTCGGGAATTTTGCTAATATTATCTCCAATGTTTCCGAAGACTAAACACTTTTCAAAATGATTAAGCAATATGAAAATAAATAGTTTCAAGTCATAATCACAACTATCGACCCAATTATAGAGATTCAAAAACTCGTTTATATTTGGATACATTAGACGAACGAATATATTGTTTTATGCCATGGATTTACTGCAAGGATACGACACCAATTTCATTTGTGTCTGTACATCTATTCTACATCAATTCGCAGTATGTTCTACTTTATATATGATTTGAATCTGCCTTATCAACACGAGTAAATTTTTACTTCCATACACATCACAACATAATCTCTGACAATATGTCGATGACACTTAGTTTCAAAGTGGTTAATATTTTATTATGTACTAGACAAACAAAAAATCTAAATCTCAATGAAAATATCATTAAAAAAATACAATATACTTAAATGAGTTAAAATCAATAGGATGATTGTAAAATATAATAAAATCTGTTTTAAAAATATATTAAATTAATATAATAGAAACGGTATATTACCCGTGCGATAAGTACACCAGTTAGAATCAGAAGTACTGTTGTCCTCTGGGGGATCAGGTGCTGTCAATGACAACGGTATTCGTAACCTCGGCACATGCTTCATGTACACATTACACTGGCCGTTATAACACAAATGTGGTGGATTGATTTCTATGTCCACGGCATGAAAATGACTGACTTCCTCGTCTTCAGGATTCTGGCTGTTTTCGGTCTGATAAAAAAATTCAATTGACATGGTAAATAAATCCGATATGTGAAATACTATATCTAATTGTAGACACGTGATAAATAACCACACATTTTTGGTTACTGTTTATTTCGATTAATTATATTTTACTTGGCTTTTCCATATACATAATTAATCCTTCGAGCAGCTTCTGCAGCGCTGATGGCACAATTGAACTCGTATTCGTAAATAACCCAATATTTTACATGTTCAATTTTGTGAAAAGATCTACATCAAAGAAAAATCAAATGGTGCGAAAACAAATGAATCACGAAATTCGAAAACACAAGCCTTAATTTGAATTTCATTTGAATATGGAATTTCTAACCAAACGCCCCAGATATTTCAGATCAATGTGGCCAGTTCAACAAAATGCCAATTTCATATGTAAGGATTTCATATTTTAATACGCAGAGTATATACGAATACATATGTTTCCAAAATAAGTAATCTATAATTACCAACAATATTTTTTGAAATAATTACTGCTTAATAAACACCCTGAAACCGCGGATATTGTTAGTCTTTCTAAAAAAAGGCATCATTTTTTATCATTTATATAATTTCTAAAAGTTGTTTATAGATACATTTTCTTAAATACTTGTCCATTATGTACTATAATAACAGTTTATACCTACGACCACTAACTGGATGTGTTTTAGTTTTTCGAAATCAATTTTATAATACTTACTTCGTTTGCAACACTGTTGTACATTGGGCTGAGCGTTGTCGTAGTGGTGGTTGTAGTGAAAGGCTCTCGTACCCACGTCATGTTCTCATCAGCGCAGCCGTACTCGCATGAACCGACAGCAAGAACACCCGACTGTTACAGTTTATTTTAATTTATTAACCATATTTTGATTTCACGGCACTGTCAGTATAACTGTACTTGTATTTTGGTATCGCCGTAACGTTTCTGGTAAAAGAAACTCTGATTTCAGGGTATAAAGTTATTTTATATGTGCTATTCCACAATATATGTTATAAAGTCTCTGTTATCCCTACTAATGTTCTAAATGCAAAAAGTTTTTCTTTATTACGCTTTCACGTATTAACTATTCAACCTTTTTTTATTCAACCCAAATTTTGCATAGGTACACGTTGTGAGAGGTACTGAAAATACATAAGATACCTTTCATTCAGCAAATATGCTGGTACCAGGGGGTTTAAACGGACATTAATGCGAACGAAACCACGAGCAAAAGCTAAATACTCTATATAATGATGACTAAGACAAGACATAACAAATTGGGACGACAACAATATATATATCATTCAGATGAGGACATTTAAGTTATGGAAAAATAAATAATTATAAATACGAATAAAGGATATAAGTTAAAATTTACCTTTTCACCTGACCATCGATTGCATCGCATGTCTTCTTTACACACCTCTTGCATTACATAAGCGCTGTCCGCATTACACATAAACAACACCTGAGGTCGGCGAGCCTGTGGCATTGGATCAAAATATAACAAAGGTCAAGTCTAGGAAAGGTTCTAATAGGGTACTCTGTATGCAACAGACTATCGGGTGTTAACATATTTGGCAGACTTGTTACTATGTTCTATTCGAGTATTTAATGAATCATCATCATTCATAAGCACTAGATAATTGTTGATATAATAGACATCGTATAACAAGTCGACAATCTTATTTCCACTGTCTTATAAAGCAGTAACTATAGAAATCAATAGTGGCCCACTTCTTTTTTTTTCTGGATATATTAAGCTTTACAACTTTTACCACAACTTCATTCGAACTGAATTAGTTTAGATTAACTTAGTTGTCAGATCTGAAATACATGTTTGTGTTCGTGAAACATATATACTTGGTACACATGTATATTTCTCAAATTCATATACTCGTATGTACGAATAGTTAGCTCAGTTAGATTAGATTAGGGAAGAAGCATCATCCAAGCCGAGGCGCATCGTGAGCCCTTGAACTAGTTGCCAATATAAAATTGAGTGAATGTCTTAAGCGCTCCCCTTATTAATCCTGTGAAACTGTGGAGGCCTGTCCGGCTAACAATGTAGTTATATCGAAAAAAAAACACAACTTCCTTTCTCACCATATTCAAGCAATTGACACTTGGAAGAAACTGTTGTAAGTAATATGGCTACCAATTATACCTACAACGGACCAAAATTGGTCAATAAATTTTAAATAAATAAAAATCCTCTTCCAAAACTTTCTTAATCTATAACTTTCTGTATCAGCAGTTATCTCAGAATTCCAATTAAAAAAAAAAAAATTAATATAATTCCTCACACAATTTATCGATATCTTTTAAATAGATAAATTAAACTATTAACAAAAATCGTAAACTTGGAAAAAGCTCTCTCGAAGATTTGAATTTTACTGGAAGACTAGCAACCGCAGAGAAATTTAATAATTAATGAGTGTTGTCCATTTATTAATTGGTGTAGTTAGTTTCTAGAATATTTTCATAGTAACATTAACATTAAAAATTATGTTATTGTCCACGGTAGATCATTTTTACAGTAATATTGTAATTACGACGGCTTCATATAAATTTTGGAGGACTATTATAAGGAATGTAGACAAGGAAAACAAATATTGAATTGAATTTAAAGTTAATATAAATCGTAAAGTATGTATCTATTTACAAATGTAAACAATTCTTTCTAGTTCTACATTTTTTACATTAATATAATTACATACGGTAACGATACTCATATTTTGAAAATACATATTTATGTCATAAATGTCCAATATCCCTAAAAAAACCTTCTTAAAATAACATAAAACAAGTTTCTAATTGCGCTTTTAACAGATAGGGTTACTATGATAATCCTTTACATATGATAATCCTATATTTAAAATATGCCCCATACCTCATGTCTTTCCGTATATGGTACAGCTAGCAGCAGACTGTAAAAGATAGCGCTTAATATAAGGCACAAAGCGGTGATGAAGCGTAACAAACGTCCAGAGCCACTCGGTCCAGTACTTCCTCCCGTAGACCCTCTACCGACTGATAATCTGTATAAATAACACGATTTCGGGTTATTTTGTAAGATACCCAAAGCTTTGTAGATTCACTTGTTTGATTTTTATATCCTACATTTTTATATAATCACATTTGATATTGAGTGATATGTCGAAGACCAGCAGACATACAAGGAAAGATAATGGATTTTCAACTTAAGCCTAGTTACACGAGCTTTTAAAAGTGTTCTGCTATCATCCAAATAAAAAAGACATAACTTTTGAAATGAAAAGTACTGTGAAGAATATATATGAAAAAAAAGAATTTACTTTTGATTAAAGTAATATAAATACATACTTATCAATGAGAGGTCCTAAAACTGCTGGTCCCAGTAATGCTATGCAAGGTGCAATGGCCGATATGAGACGAGCTTCTCCTTTATCCAACCCCACGGAAAGCATATGCAGTGGGAGAAACGGAAATATACAGCCCACGCCTACAAAATTATATAATAAACATAATTAGATTACTTTCGAATGATATATTGTTATTTATCGCAAAACGTATATCACTCATAATGAAATTATTGGCAAGTCGGAGGTGCATTCACCTCCAACTGATATAAGGGCCAATCGAATGATACATGGACCATTGTCCCACTATCACCGGAGACTTGAATAGACACTCCTAAGATGGAAGCTTGCAAGTTGCACCGATCAAGCATTAACTATAAAAACTATTAAAGCCAAATGACTTGGAGCAACAACTATACGACAACGATCTTTGAACGGGATTTCTTTAATAGTGTGTGTACGTGTAAAGATTAAATATGGCTTTAATATTTTTGTCGTGTTACTTAGCGAGCCTGTGGACCACGGCATAAGTTTAGCTAAAATTCTGTGAAGAAATCTACAATCTTTTTATATCATAAGATTTCTTATCCCTATTTTTTAAGATTCATTTTCATATGTACTTAACAACAAATTTAGGATTATCTGACAAACACACCTCTGAGATATTTCTACGAACATTATATATGTATAATTTTCTACAAAAGTTTCTTAGACATAAAGGATTTCTGAACAAATTTCTCTCCCAAAGAGAATCACACATATTACACTCAACAGTATCGCTTTTCATCATAATAATGTTATTAGTATTATAAAGTTATAAATTAACAAAAAACAATGTACAATAGAAACATGATAAAGGAAAGAATACCTTCGTCTCAGAAAGTATAATACATTTACACCTAACATCATCCCACAAATGTATTAATGATCTGGATTATATACGATATAAGTGAAAGTCGTGCAATAGTGGTGATTGACCCACACGGATCATAATATGATACACCCTATGTGTATCAAATAACGTAACTACTCACCTGAGAGAAAACAGAAGAGCACACATTTGAGTGTGATTAAATTTTTGTTCACTAATTTCTTCATTGTTGATGTGTCTACAGAAATAATCGTTGAAATCAATTTAAATTATCATCGTATATTATCTGGAAGAAAAAACATAATAGAATTATAGCTAGAGCGCAATTGAGTAAAAATAAAAGAACATTTAAGCGTGTTTTATAAATCCAGGTCACGGCCGTTATTAACTCGCCTACTGACTACACTGTCTCACTGTAGTGAGTGACATAATAAACACGCCAGCTGTTAGCAAAAGCGAGTTTGGGGTTATATTATCTTTTTCTCTATATCAAAATATATACATGAAAAGAGTCCCACGGTTATAGTCTCTTTCGAAAGATATCAGGATGATTAATTATACGAATTCTTCTATTAAGGAAAATTGTCAACATAGACTAGCCGGCAACCAAATACGACAGCGAAGAACTTTAGGTAAAAGATTCTATATGTAGTTAGTATTAACAAGTCTCCGCATAATGAAGTTCGGATGAATATGGAAGTGGGTCGTGAACACCATGCCACAACCATCATTTCCTTATTTTAAGGTTACTGGAATACAGGTTAGATTTGTTAAAGGGTTCCATAGTGTGATATTTGACACCTATTACTAACTTCCTAAGTCTTCTTTTCGTTCGAAGTGCAAAAAAACTTATTTAAATGGCCAGAGTAGATACTTATTTCAATAAAGATTTTCTTTATTGCAAAATAATATTCTAATAACCTAATTATATTATTCGTGGCACAGCGGTCGTTTAAACATTGATTTGTGGTGGTGACATTACTCTTTTATGATTGTGTTTGCGTGTATACAGGTACCTATTGGTTTGTGTATGTGTGCACTTGTTCAACGCTATTTTAAATGTAAATGCGCTCGATCCATTTAAGTCAATTTAAAACAAAAAAGAAACTACCCAACAACTATGGAAACGTTAAGTATGAAAAATACAAATGTAAATTAATGCAAACCGGTGCAGAATTATGTGGTATAAATTTTCGTTATTAAAGTAATCAAACAATACTTTTATCCGTCAAAAGTAATTATTTAGGAATTCTGAACGTTAAGTCATCATCGCAGTGATTACCATTATATTTCTCATGAGTTGTAAACGAATATAAAGTCAAGATCTAATTTTAGTAAATCTATTTATATTTCTTATTCATTATTTTTGTCCTAATTATCATTGAAATAGAAATTCAAGGGTTAATAATACACGTGTACTGTGCTAATTATTCGTTTTCATTGAGTTTTTTTTTATTGTATACGACAAAACGTATCTGGGTTACGATCACGTAAACATAAACATGAGTGTTTCTAAACCTTCACACGACAACTGATGTGGCACAGCGCCAATTTACTAAAAATCTAAGCAAATACACAGTATATTTAGTATTTAATGCGTTTCATAATATTTTGTTTGAAAAAATAAAGTTTCGCTGTAAATATAAATTTTACACTACAATATTTATTTTATAAAAAAACTACTACATTTCTTACCGATTACATTAATAAAGGTTGGGTTGCGTGTCAAAAGGTTATTTAAAACATATTACGGCTGAGGAACGAACGCGGTCGATAAATGACTTTGGCACAACTAACATTGCGAAATAATTTTAGTAAATATAACAGTAGATCATAATAATATAAGCTTGGATAAATACTTCAAGTGCGAGCAAATATCTATAACCATCTGCTGGCCGTGACCGGCGACCGGAACAAACTTTCACAACACTATAGCGAATTTTAGTAGTTATGGTAATTTGGTTCTCTAAAATAGTAGGTATATGTTATTAGACTCTGAGTAAATTTCCGTCCTACAATAATATTCAAAATGACTTTGTGTTCAATAATTAGCACAATATTATCTATATTTTATACAATAATGAGATTATTTGTTTAATATCTATTTCGACAATTCTTTATTTTAGTGTAGTTGAAGTTGCAGATTGACGCAGTACATCAGCCTTTAGCAGGTCAGGCTACGCTGAGTCCGCTATGTTTGACGCCTGATCTATGTTAAGCCTAAGTCAGCAATGTTTGATATATAGTCGTGTATCTGTTTTATGGAGACAGACAGTCACGACGGTCAACAGTTCCAATCACTTATAACCTACTACTGCCTTAATTACTCTCATAAGCGACTTTTGCTGACCTTGCCGGTGATTACACGTTAACAGGAAGTAAGCAGAAATAGTAACCATTCAATTTGCTATGTAATTTAGGTATTTACTAAAAAAAATGAACTGTACACAATTCATAAAAATAATGTAGGATGTGGAAAATGCAAAAGCTAATAAACATCTTCGAAATGAAATAAAACAGAAATTGTTATAGTAAATGCAAAATGGTAAAGAGGTGGTTCGTTTAATTTTAAACATTTTTTTTTAATTTAAAGCGATGATTGCTTCGTTATGGTAACGTGCTTGTGCACTGCTTCGATCGATTTAGGTTCGAATTGTAATGACCCTCATTCGGTGAAGGAGAACATCCTGATGAAACATGATAGCATGGTGATAAGGCTTTTGAAATAAAAATATGATAATTTAGATGGATTAAATAAAACCATCAATTCTCCAATAGTACGCGATGTAGACTGGACAATTAATATGTATATGTAATATGTACCTGCGTAAGATATCTAGAAATTAAAACTTTATGAGGATAAAAATTATTTGAAATACACACTTCTGAGATATTTAAAACAAAACTACTTTGAAACCACTTTTATACGAGATACTTATGGTAAAGAATCACGCTTGGGCCAGAAAAACATACAAATTCTATATTGATTCCAAATAAAATTAATTCGTAATTGAATCATATTATGCTCCGTAATATCGTTATATATTTGGATAACAATCTATAATTGATGTGATAATAAAATATTGTTCGTATATCAGCAAGATGCTTGGTTATGGTAGTGCATAGAAATCGATAAAGCACGTTGAGTAAAACTGGGACACCTTCATTTAAGTTTTTGTACGCGATAACGGTTTCAAAGAAATTTACATACAATGTGCACAATAATCTCTTGCAAACTACGTTTTACATTATACAAGATGTGCGAGCGGTTTCGCGCGTGTTTTTTAGTACTCGTTACTATTATTATTTGTTGTACTAAATAGTGAAACTATAGCAAAATAGTTGTTATGTATGAACTGTATTTTTTTTGTAAAACTATAAATGATTTACAAAACAAAATATGAGTAAACTACAGATCAGTGTGTTGCCAATACAAAACACAATACAATACGAGTAATCTAAAAATGTTTTGTAATTTTCCTAAACGGAGTTGGAATATGTCTAGTAGTAACTAGATTAAAAAAATATATATATTGTTGTGCGTAAAGATTTAAAACGTTTTCTGTTCTTTGTAAAATTACTACAGACATTTTGTACAATGTAGATATTCTTTATGTTCCAATATCTACTAATACCAATTTTCACAAAGATCGCTAGAACTGTTTTATATCCAATATAGACATACGAATACAATATTAAAATAACTTGGCGACGCGTCGTAAACAAAAAGTTGTGCAAAACATCTTGGCTTGCATATGTGGAACTGGTTTGAAAGAGCAAGTTTGTCTGAGAACAGGCATAGGACTGTGTGTATTATTACAGGATTGTGTCGGGAGTGTGCGATGGCGTCACCACTATAATAATAATAATCAGTGAAGGTCTGCTATTGATGACTTGTGAACGAACGACGCTTGTGTGCTGGTCGTCTAACAGAACATCACCACAATATAACTCAATAAAGCATGATGTAAACTATCGTTTCGAAACAACATGTGTGAATCACTCCTATATTTGTTACAACACTGCTTAGTCGTATGAATAAGGCAGCATTGGGTATAAAGTAAGCTCGTACTTGTGACAATAATTTAAATACTAAATTGTAAATATCACACAATGTGGCAAATTGCAAACTGCACCGTGAATCTAGAGTTTTAATTCAAGTCTCATTTACATTATTAAAATGTCAAGAGTTTAAAAAACAAAATCTACTAAGAAGTAGTAATTCAATTCGTCATCAGTACGTTATAAGCTCATTGAATTAGAATAGGATAAACAGTCATTCGATGACTCAATGACTAAAAAATTAATATTCATACCGCATTTTAATGTGTTTTCAATGATATTTGTAAATTAATGATACCGCTGTGTATAATAATTTTATTAATATATGTTCTTCTATTTTAAATCTTCAGGCACCTATACAGAGAAAGATAACTGCTTTCGTAAAAGGGTTGAATAACGTTGTAATATAGTTTAATTAACCTCAATAACACCTGATCCATGAATTGCCAACAAGAACATTTGGAAGGAGAAGGGTCTGTGTTGGACACTATTGTACTTAACACTGGCTCGAAAGCTCGAGACATATGGTGTAAACAGCCCGTGATTCGATATTATATTTTTTTCATTGTAGTACAATAAAGGACGGCACTCCACCTGGTGGTAACCACAGTCAAAACTAAAAACGACGGTAACCATCAAGAAATCAAAAATTCATTAGTAGTTTTCGCTTTCACACCATCCTGCATGCTTCTCGACTTCTAGGTAGATATAGGTTATATATCGGATGATCACGAAATCCAACTCAATAAAAAGTGTGTTGTGTTTAGACACAATGTGCATAGTGGTAGACCATGTACAGACACATTGTCACTCCGTTTGTTTACTGGATATAGTCCTCCTCATCCCGGAGCGCTACTATAGTGAGTGTAACACTTAGTGAATGCTGTTCGTGATCCTGTCCAACGCAATTATTATACCTTACCACCTAACAAAGGCTCTACCACATAATTCCTCACCGATCGACCTACCGATTGACTTAGATTCGAATCCTTGCGAGTGAGTTGGAGCATTCGCCGAAATAAAACATCGTCACGAAACCATAACATGGTGGTAGATCTTTTACTAAGTCCGCCTGGTTAGCTAGTTGAAAATATGTCGCTAAGCACCTGTTGGTGTGTACCGGCAGCTGCACATTCGAGCCAATCCCTCTTGGTTTAGCGTGCTTATTATCTTAGATCATATTTTTTTAAGATCAGATCAGAATCATGAAAATGTATTGGGTAGGTTGTTGTTCATAGTGTACTTACTGTAGGTGAAGTACGACTATTTTACTGAGTTCGGATAAAAAAACCTTGTGATGACAATTTATATTAAAATTAGCCGACCCGGCGAACTTCGTACCGTCTAACAGTTAATGAATGCTGTGTTAATTTTTAGCTAAACTTAATTTAGGATATTATTAACGTAATAAAATGATTACTAAAAAATTACCAAATTAAATAGTTTATTGCAATAATATATATAAAGTAAACAAAAATTAAATAAAATTACAAAACCAAGTATTTCAATAGCATATTAGCAAGACACACTATGTTGATGTTGTATATTTTGCTGCATGTTGTTATATTTTGGTCACTTTCGGGCTTATTGTCTTCAGTGAACCATCACCTTGTGATATATGACATCTTTCGTTTTACTATCAGGCGCAAGAGTAAATAAAGGCGTTCGTTTACCAACACGTGAACAGGCATGGCATGGTCAATTGTATGTGTACCGCCAACCATCAATTATAAATTGTGCGTTGATATGCCAGACATATTCAAAGAGTTTAAAAATTCAGTAAAAATTTAATACCGATAATCAGCAATTACTAGGAAAATTCTTCATTAGATGGATCATTCAGTAATGCAATTCTCATTACTACTCATTGCTGTAAATTGAAGTTTCTTTATGTAGCGCCACAGATTTGATGAATGAGGCAAGCGTTTATTTCTTCGCCAACAGTCCTGGAACAGATCCTGGAATATCTACAATTGTTTTTTTTTTATATAGCATAATGATTGCTCTTTCAAAACATCTCGATTCATTGTGCAGATGTTTTAATGCTCAGTTAACTCCTTCCAATGACATTTTATGCGCCATTGTGCATTCGTTCCAGATGATGATTTTGGATGTAACTGAAACTTTAGCCGTAGCAAAGCGTTACATGACCGTTTTATAGTAGTTTGAAGGTTCAACTGATGATATTAATGCTGAATGAGCTGTTCTATTCCAGAACAAGCAATGGCATTACGGCTTCGTTGGCAAATATTCAATTGTGTTGGTCTTAGTATTGTTGATAATAATACTTACACAATAAGATTTATTGATAACACTCGCACAAAACAAACAAATCAGTTGGTAACTTATCAATGGCTAATAATCCTCTATGTTGTCACTTAACTATGAACCTAGCTGATTATTAAAAAAAAAAGGCTTTCATTGTAAGAACATATCCGGGTTAACTTTACTTATTTTTTTTCTCTATTTTGGTTATTATGAAAGCCATAAGCGTGCATGAAATATGCTGTCAATAGTAAAAGACGGCTTAGCTCGAAACCTGATTTGTTAAATATGTTTATTTATATTAATTTTTCGATATTTTCGTAGTTATTCTGCTATTCAGGCTGAACACAAATCCAAAAAGACAGAAATGATGAATATCTAGTCGTTCTTGAGTTATAAATGGTGTAACTAAGCCGTCTTTGTTTTATATATATAAAAGAGAAAACAGATATAAATTCAAAATTTTTTATGTTTATTTTTTTTTATTTGAATATTATAATTTTTCCTTAGTTTACATAAAAAAAATTCTGAACACACTCATAAATATTTGACAACCAATATACATGTCAATACGTTTTAATTACTGACATTATTATACATTTTAAAAATGTAATATACGCCATTATCCGAATATTTTGTATATATCTTGTCGATTTCAACCCTTTATTTAAATGCGTTCTTTAATTTAAGGGGAAAGTTTACCGTATCGAATGCATGAACATTTGACAGTTACGGAACCCATGAACATTTTGTATGGGAAAATGTTTTTTCTTTTATTTTTCGTCAATTTTCCAATACGTTTTTAATAGTTATTCTGCTATTCGGGGTGCAGACAAATCCAAATAATCAAATATTATGAAAATCTGTACAGCCGTTCTTGAGTTATAAATATTTGAACAAACGCGACTTTGTTTTATTTATATAGATTTAAGTATGCCGTCTGTGAAGAAAAATGAGGAGTGTTAAAATACATTATTTGTAATTTATTATAAAAAAATAAATCACGTTTAATTCAAGTAATACATACCAAATTTCTATAGTGTATTCTATACACATAGTGTATAAGGCAAGTATTCGATACAATATTACGCATACGAATATATAAAGTACATACTCATTTTCTTAATAGAGTCACCGTGCCGCGCCGCGCTCCGTGATTGTATTATGACATTTGACTTTTTTATCATAAACTGCCTATGTAACTTCTGATTCATGTTTATTTTAAGAACCAAACAACGACGGCAATTTTATAATAAGTAGGTATCTTTTATGATATAATGTGTGAAACATTCGAGGACGTTTACGCGAATAAAACTGTACTCGCTACTTAATATCTTCAACTAAAAATAAGTAGTTACAAAATAATAAACACAATGCCAATTAAGTGTTATGTATGCATTTTTTATTCGCCGAAATCGTGAATTAGCAGTTCGATGAACTTACATAACGTCCGGACAAAACGCGGCTCAGTTGAACCGTTGAACACAAGGGGAGAATCGAAGTCGTGGGTGCGTCTTTTATTTTTTACACTTGTGCAACTCTTTGTGTGTTACTTCATATAACGATAAAAAATTACCGTCACGATTCGTATAATAGGGTCAACGCGTACCGAAATTATTAAACCGTTTCTTCTAACGTAGTTATGCAAAAAGTAGTATGTATTTATAGAGTTCATTCATCGAATTTACTTCCCATTTAAAGAAAAACATGATATGTAAATGCAAGGAGATTTACAATGTTGGTTACCAATGGTTACTTAATAACAAAATGGATACAGAAAATATTACGAATATAATAGTCAAACATTACAGTTCTAACTCACAAGAAGCTTTTTACTATTCTATTCAGCAGTTTACATATTTGACTGTTCTGTTATGCCTGTACAAAATTATCTTTGATCACTATATATTAACATTATTTATAACAATAATCAATGTAATAATAGATCCTATTAATCTTACTACAGTCCTCATCAATATTTTTGACTGCTCTGATATAGATATCCAGAATACGAATTTAAGTTTAAATACGTATAACCTTCAGACAACTTAAGAATAAATAAATGCCAAGTTGAGATACCTATGCTAATATTTTATTTTTTGTATTAAATGCTCGACTTTATTATGCGCACGCCGGAGTTTAAGGCTATGTACAGAGCGGCCAAAAACATTAACGAGCATTGTAATGTACGTTAATGCTAAAATGTGTAGAAAATGCATAACATGTGATAGATTAGACGACGCGCATCTTAGCCAAAACAAAAAGCAGGTACTTCAAATATGAATACGAAATTTTGATACAAAACGATTGTTTTTTTTTTTAAATACTTTATAGGTTAGCGTTTGACCACAATCTCATCTGATGTTAAATGATGATGTGGTCTAAGATAGTAGTCACGCTAAACCTAGAGGGAGACTGGCTCTTGAGTGCAGCTACCGGAATACACCAACAGGTGTTTGGTGACAGATTTTTAACTTGAGGGTGGTAGCTAGCCAGGTGGACTTAAAAAGTTTCAATCACCATCACGATTTTTAACATACGTGTAAAAATACAATGGATTTCTTATATTTTAACCACTTGTACTATACAGTAGCAATGTCAAATTTCTCAGTTGATTTTTGAATACCAATTCAAAAACATGAAGCAAGTTTTGGCGCATTATTTTTTAATTAACCATATCTATTTATTTATAAAATACTTTACACGCTATTAAATCTGTATTTTTTATTTCAGATGTTTTATGCTAAAAATAATATGTAATCTTTTTGTTATGCTTACATGATATTAATTGGAACATAAAATACTAAAGATATTTTAGATAATTACAAACAAATACAAGTAGATTTTTAATAAAAAATTATGTCCTAAACTATTAGTACAAAAATAAACATAAAGTATATTTCTATTATTAGTCATAACGATAATATTAATTGGAACATTATTACAAAATTTCACATAATTCCCAAGAAAAAAACAAGAGGGCCACCATCTTCTTTGAACAAGTTATCACAAAAGATAATAATCACACACTTGGTAATAATTACCCACTTAATAAGAATAACAGAAATAATTTTTAATGGCGAGGATTGTTTACTAAAACAGTAAAGACAAACGGCACGACAAAAAAAAATAAAGATTGGATTTTGTTTTTAATCGATTTTAAAAAAGGAGGTTACTATCTTCGGATGTATGCCTTTTTTATGTATGTTAATCGATATCTTTGTCAATTGTGTACAGATTTTAATGACTTTTTTTTTTATTTGGATTGGTTTTGGTTTGACTAGACTTTCATCTAATTCTGTTCTACGTAATTTCATCGACTTTGAACCTATTTCAATGGTTTACATTTTATTTATATTACAGATACTTGTGAGTGGTCTCATTCTAATTTGAAAAAAATATTCCAACCATAAGGGTGGAAAATAAAAGCATGAACAGGTAGCATATACTAATATTTTTATTTATTTTATATTAGTTTAATATAATGACTTGGTTATTTTGCCCTTCTTAGTACCCTATTGTTGCTTTAGTGTTTTTTGGTATATGTAAGTTGGTTTAATTTATTTTTAATTTTATAATAATATATTCAATTTTTAAATCACTACATATTATAAAACAAAGTCGTCCGCCGCGTCTGTCCGTCTGTCTGTATTTTCGCGACAAACTCGAAAACTACTGAACAGGTTGTAATATATGAGGAAGGTTTAGGTATAACATTTGTCAAGGTTTTGTGTAAATTGATTGAAATATAACGATAATTATTGGAAGTGTTAGAAAAAGTCAAGCCGCTTGGGAGCTTTCATCGAAAACGCTGCCTAATTCTTTTGAGACATAATAAAACAATGCATAGTGAGATATTCCTCTTTTATAGATCTACAAAAAAGTCTGCAATGGCATATACCTATCTTTTAAGATAGCTTAAAAACATGGTCACACAAAATGAGGTAATAGGAAGGCTATTTAGACGGATACAGTATTAATCCTTATCAAATTGAATACATTAGTTACCTTAAGCATTTCATGCACATAAGTACATATTTTTATTAGCAGGACAACGTCCGTCGGACCTGTTAGTATAATAATATTTTTACACATCTTTCTTATTTTGCTCAGATAATACTTATATCAAAACGCAACATTTTTAATTTACACTACATTTAATATATTAAAATCTGTGAGTTCTTACTCTTATAGAAATGAATCGTTTATATCAATCCCTAATAACATGAAATGTAT
This sequence comes from Antheraea assamensis, assembly GCA_035772565.1. Classification (NCBI taxonomy): domain Eukaryota; kingdom Metazoa; phylum Arthropoda; class Insecta; order Lepidoptera; family Saturniidae; genus Antheraea; species Antheraea assamensis. The sequence goes on along the minus strand of JAQQSE010000026.1, from coordinate 922,803 downwards.
TCATAGTATTTGCGTATATAATAACGACTATAATAATATGTAATTTTATATATAGTTCAGACCAATGATGCGAAATAGTAATTTCACGCTGGTAAAACTACAAATGGTACTTATTAGTAATATAATTGCGATAGTTTAAATATTTGTTGTTCAATCACGTTGAAGTGGCTAAATACATATAATTCATATTGTCTAAAAAAATTATATTATTCCATAAAATAATTCGTGTAATTTAATATAGGACCAAGCGAGCCAGTATGATATTACACCACTCCGCATCTACTTCAAAGGGAATCTTAACTTAAATGTGAATTAAATTAAATTAATAATTAAAGTTTGTTACGCATTCACACCTAAACAACTCAATCAATCAACATATATTTTTTTGGATAAATGTTATCAGGGATTCCGAAAACGATATATATTGCCTTTCATCCTGAAAAAAAAACTGGTTGCCTGTAAAGTCGGTTTACGGATAACGAATAATATTACGTGATAACGTCAATAGAAAACAATGATGAGAAATTGCATACTGTTTGCCGCAATTGTTGTTGTAATAAAAAATGGAAATCACATTAACTTTTCACTTCACTTTATAAACAGTAGACAAAATAGTTCACATGTAGGTTGTGGTCCGCGGGGTCTGTTCTACTCGGACACATCGGCCGATGGAGTGGAAAAGAGATAGATAAGTCACAAATCGAACTTTTAGGCCGATAGTGCCTCGCTGTCACTTGTTTCGCTCTGTCGATAGCACGCTCGGCTCAAGCGGAACGTGACAATAAGTCATGGTTTTTTGTGCATGCAGCCGGTGTTCATCGATTTATAAGAGGTTTTCGAGTCACAAACACTATTCTCGAGAGATAGATTTAATACTTATAAGCTACATTAACACGGGTGAAGATGCAAGCAAAAGCTAGTCTTTTATAAACGGGTATTAACCCAGGAGCATTACTCTAATTTTTTTAGAAAAAAAAAAAGGTATTTTTTTGTATTTGCCAAATTATAACCACATCATATGGCGTCCATTGTAACGACAATTTATGAATTAAAAGGGAAGTAGCTCTAAGAATAGGAATAACAAGATAATTTGTGATTTCCTGTTATTCGTAATAATATGATGACCTTTGTCTATTACCAATGAGTGGTGACTAAACTACCAGTAAATGCTACTAATCTTTTGTTACTGCAAATGTTTATCACTATGTATATTAGTTATAACACGTGTGGGGTGGATTATTATACATAGTGTGATTATAAAATCTTATATATGCAATGATGGACATGTGATAAGCCCGTGAGGTAATTTAAAGTTTTGACTTCATTTTATCAACCTACGTTACAATCTTACAAATATCAGTAATGTATTTAAAATATGTAGTTGATAAAATGTGTATATGCAAAAATCAATTGCCGAATGAATGTTAGCCAATCACTTCAGAACGGCTGCAGCCATTTGGCTAATTCTTATTTGGAATTTTATCAGAACAAGATTTGTATGAAAAAAATGAGGGGTCTATAGACAGACCCCAGGTCGACACGAAGTTCCTTTCGTGTTTTGTTATACGGTCACATACACGGCTTGATCTCAGTTTCTTTGTTATTACACCTGTGCGAAGCCGGGCTGGACAGCTAGTATTAAATAAAAATAAGTAATCACTATTATTCAGCAATAAGACACTATATTAGAGGCCTAGGACGTTTCTATTGTTTTGATGGAAAAAGCTGTAAGTCTTAAAAACACTTTTATTTTCTATAAGCCCTCATAAATAAGACAAAAATGTATTAAAAATGACAGGTAAAACTATAGGAACTGTTTTATGATATTTAATAGATCGTTAAATCATAAGATGGAGTTTTTGGCGGGATCTTAGTCTGTCATGTAGTGGTTTTTATATTTTATTCATAATCTTGTGTTATTAGACTCTATATTTTGTAATATTGGTGGTGTTTTACGTAATATAGTTCAGTTATTATGCACAAGAGAAGTGGATGGGAAATAATACCACGGAGCTTGCATTCTGAGCTGCCATCAAAACTCCATGGAAAGTTCTAACAAGGAAACAACCATCTTGTTAGAACATTATAATTATCGCAGGACACTTACTTAGCAAAATCTTGTTACTTGACCCTGGCTAGTGCACAAACCGTCACGGAGCCAAAAAATAAAGAAGAAGAAATCATAAGATACATTTTAAGAATTATAGTCGTGCCGAGATTATATCAGGAATAAAGCAACACACTACACAAATCGATTTTTATTAAAAAAATATGAGAAGTTATACATTCTTATAAAAATGCATATAAGACTATTTCAAATGTCATAGATAATTAAAAAACTCATAGACTATCTTTGAAAAAAAAAACAATATTATATCCAAATGTATAAGACGTTTTCAACAAAGTAATCTCAACTAAATCCACCGGCGCGCGTATGCCTATCTGACCTTAGATTATAGATCAACGATACTCGTAAAAGGTAAAATTTGGAATAATTTTTATGCATGATTCAAATGCAATAATTTATACGTTGAACGTTTGAAACGTGATATGGTAAAGTTGATGCAAACTTTGATTATTTCTAAAATAGCATATGTCAATGACTCCATCCGCATATTATTGAGCTAGGTCTTAATGAGTGTTTATGATATTTGTTTTTCTAGGGCGGTTTATACTAAAGCCAACTTAATAAAATACTTAAACTTAATAAAATAGTTATAACTTTAATTATTTTATTAAGTATTTGAATAATTTATACAGCCATGGCTGGGAATTGAAAAGAGTGGAGGCGGATTTTTTTAAGTGTTTAATAAAAAAGACCATTTGTAATGAAGGAAACACAGTTTAAACTGTGGTCATATTATTATAAATAGAATATTTTTATACTTTACAGATTTTAAAAAACCTTTTACGTATAGAAAGCTACTTTATCAGTCAGTAATATGAGCTACATTTTATTTTCAAAATTTAAGTACATCAACGCGAGCGAAGCCGTGATCAAAAATAGTAAATAAATAATTCTACTTGTATTTTATACGTGATTTCATTTATTTTCAATTTCATGTACAATTTACTTTTCGATTCACTATATTATGAATCTATCTTACTTTACACATATCATAAACATACGTTGTTATAGATATATAATTTATTAGTTATCAATATATATTTTTTGTTTTATCTGTGGCAACCCATCTTTATTATTATTGCCATTGTCGAGTAGGTTACAACTTCCTGTGATCACTTCAATGAACTAACAAGATAGTGGCCGTCTTGTTAGAACTTTCCATGGAGTTTTTATGGCAATTCAGAATCTATGTTCCGTGGCATTATTTCCCATCCACTTCACTTGCGCACAATACCCAAACTATTACAAAATATAGTGACAAATAACACAAGGTTATTAATAAAATATAAAATCCACTACATCATGATATTCCAAAATCCCGCCAAAAACTCCGTTATCATTAATTATAGTAAATTGATTATAATCGCTTTATTCATGTAATAGTTCCTTGCAGTATTTTTGCTTATGAGAGCACCCAACGATACAAATTGAAGTGTCATATTCATCCTAATTTTGTTCAATCTAGAGGTATTCAACACTCAGACCTAATCGCATTTTGATCAATTTTTCTAAAAAATACTTTTTCATGCAAACTGTATTTTATATAGTAAGTGTTAACTTTTTCATTAAAATAGTTAACAAAACGCGAGTTGTTACATAATGTCTAGGCAATAATATTTATGTTCAACGAAGCCGACCTACCAGTCATCGCATACAATGGAAGTGATAATGTGACACTGATGCATTCTCCCTTGAGGTTTTTATGTATTATTCAAAGTTTCTGATAAGTCAAGGTACTAATTAAAATAAAATTATTTATAATAATATTTTTTATAACTATAGTTATTCATTGGTAAAGAAACTTTTTCTGACAGAAGGCATGGGTTTAGTCCTTACGGTAGCCCGAGATATAAGTAGTGATTTAAAACGCCGAGAAATCATTAATTTAATGTCTTCCTACTATATCGCGGTAGGTATTACGAGACCAGTTCTAAAACATTAAACGTCCTTCTAAATGTTCTCCCTTAAATGTGGATAATTAAACTATTTGGTGGAATATTTAGTAATATTCAAATTGGCAAAACTACACGAAATCCGACAAAAATCATAGATTCGACTAATTTATAATATTTTTTCTAAAAGAATATATACATATATATAAAAGCTTTTATATTTTTGTGGTCCCAAATAACAATATGCGGAATAATTATGCCGGCAAAAAGTGATTAAAATTAGATTGAAATAAATATAAGCAGGTAATAAATAAATAAAAAAACTATATCAGTTGTGTTTTCATGCTTCTTCTTTTGAATTTGCACATTTACAGGATGCCGTTGTAAAGTCTTGATGAAGTAATATTATTACAAAGAAAACATAGTTATCGTTCATTTGAGTATGAAGTGAATTATTAATGCCGTAGTTTTAAAGTTTCACGATACAAATGAATGAAAACAGTACGATTTCTAAAATATTTTGTAAGTATCACAATATGGGTAGCAATCATCGGTTGTTCATGTTAAGGCTATCGGTAATCATTTTCAGAATATTTATTAGTATGGCTATCGTTTTAAATATTCACTATATGACTGTTCAAGTTATATTCATATAATTTAGTTTTATATTAAATGAACACACATAGAAAAAGATTTTGATAAGGTATAATGTACAGAGCATTGAATTATATTTTAACAAATATTTTTTGCATGCTTAACAGAAAGGCGGAGTAAAATAATTGGTCTATTTAGTGTCATTATAAGTATGTAAAAAATAACATGTTTAGCTACTGTACAATTATGCACTTATAAGAAGAAATTTACACTGTAACACGGCATGGAAGTCTTGGTACATAATATGTAAGTATGAAAGCAAAATTAATGCGATAAAAATGCGATCTTCCAGGCCCACATATGGAATTCAACTGGCGGACTGTATTGGAATACGAGATACGTGGTATGGCTTGTCTGGGTAAATTAACAAACATTATGTTTAAAGATTCCTATACATTATTTATTCGAAAACGTGGGAATGATGACAGTAAAGTAAAAAACTATATGTATATGTACAATAGGAATGTATTTGGAATTGTTAGAATATGTGAATTATTTAAGAACATTTAAGCAGAAAATGTAATAAAAAATATTAAAAAAAGAAAATATATTAATGGATTAATGTTTAGTATTAGTATATTGTGTTAGTTATCTACTACTATGTAGTATATAAATAGCGATTGAAACTACATAGCAGTCATATATATATTAGCACCACATATTAACAAGCTTGAGCATTAAAAGTGAGTAGGTATGAAAAATTTAAAGTTTATCAGAAGTTCAATACAATAGAATGTTACGCTGTATCGTCAACTTGCTTAAAATTTCTTATGGCATTGTCTTTTATCTATATGTATCAACGAAACACACATGTGTTCAAAAAATTATATATATATATATATATATATATACATGTAAGAGTGGATGGATAGTATTAGCATAATTGGAGGTCGGCGGTTGTAGTCGAACCGGTTTCGTGCTTCGAGGTACGATTATTACGTCATCGGTGACATCATCACCGTATGTCACTCCAATAATTATAATAATACCAACTAAGTAAAAATAACGAATTGTGTAGTACTGAATATTAGCCGCAAAGGCGAACAGACAAATGAGTGTTATATCCTTACGTTAACTATATAATAACTATGGATGTTGCTATATATTATATGAAATCTTTAGACTCGTAACACACTTTGACTGATAATCAAAGTCGGCACACTTAATCGTTCTTTTGTGGGGATGATTATTATGCTGTCTATTTTATTATAACTTGTCAATAGGTGAAGCTATAGCACATTCTGTACTGTTTAAGAGATCGTCATGAAAATTGGTATCCATAGACATTATACATTTTGCTATTACGCAATTATTTATTACAAGAAATACTAATTACAACAAATAATAAAACCAAAAAATTAAAATATACACGTATGAATTTACAGGCACGCATTTATAATATAATACAAATTATGTAATATTTTCTACATTCTACATTTATATACCTACCCTTAATTAATAGGTAGTTCATAATAAAACATATTACATATAGTTTATGCATATTTATGTAAAAAGATAGCATTACTGGCATACCCATTAACTTCCTAGTGTTATAAATGATTATTAATAACGAGAGATGGTTCAATTTAAAACATATCATATTTAGGTATTGACCTAATAGACATTCTATAACCTTCACATTTAAGATATAGCTTTCATATGTTATGTTATAAAGGTAATATATATATACATACATACATACAATAAATATAACACGTAGTAATAGTAGTGTGAAAAGTCATAAAAGGGCTTAGTACCAAAATTTGTTAGGAAGGCTTTTTTTGTATATTATACGTGTGATGACGATTTTTTTCTCTTTAAAACAATTCTTTTTCTATTTTTTTTTTTACAACTCCAACGAGCGAGTCTCTTTTCCTTTATCTAATTTTTTACGTACCTACTAATAATGCACAAACTTTCAAATATTTACAATGCCTGAACATTATGAAATTGCGTTTATTCTAATTAGCATATTTTTATAATTTCATTATTAATTAATTATAATGTTTCTTTTCAATAAAATTTTGGGGTTATGGGTATCGTTTTACAACTTGTATCTCATGGGCCCCGTATTATTGATACACTGACAGATACGTCCCTGCGTAGTATATCAGAATAGTCTAACTTTAGCAATAATTTATATTAAAAAGCTAAATTGTCATCATTACGTACACGTACACGTACGTAATAAGCAACCCAATTAAATATTGTCGATTAATTTTATTATATCTTTCGAATATTTTTTTGCACGAACTAACGAATTCAGGTCAGCAGGGCCGAGGCGCACCTTAATTCAGAATGTAACAATTAGTGACTAGCGAGGGTAGTGCCCAACCTGATAACCTGTCAATTTGCTACGTTCCACACCTAAGACATTAAATTATATTGTATTGTTAAAAAACTGGCGAGATATAAATAAACTTGTTGGAAACTATTAATTTCTCCATACATTGTGCTGGCGAGTTGTTATTAGTATTAAAAATACTTTTCAGAATCTGTTGAAAGCCGTGAAGGCTTGTGAAAAGAATATCATAAGCGGTTTATAGTCATACAAGTGTTTCTTCTTATTTTTGTGTTTCAATATTAGACACCTCTGTGAAGAATGTACACAAACCTTATTACTTAGAAAGGCGAGTACCATAATCCGTCAAGCCTTATTACCAAAGTAGATCAATTACAGAGAATTAACTTCCGTAGAAATCGAATCTGCCACTGTCAAGACACACACATTGACTGATTTTTTTAATTCTAACTCGGCAAGATTAATAAGCACTCCATGGGGGTCTACAACTTATAATTATTAATAAAACAATATGAGTTACCTGCATTAAAAAATTAGGTAGTATTTCATAATAAATGCTTGTTAATCTGCAGAAAACTATTAGCCAAGTCCTAACAAAATTAGACTAACTATAGGGTTGATTATACTATATGTACCTACATAGTTTATATATACTTACATACTACAGTCTACGGAAATTGAACCGGTGGTTATAAAATTAATTATTTGATTGACGACTTATCCTCGATATACATATGCACCTACACAGTAAATTATGAATATATTATAAATTACACATCATAATATTATCAAAACATTTCCAGTTAAACATGTTAAAACAGAACTAAATGTAAACAAATCAAATTTTCTTGCCAGTCACGCAACTTTATACAATTTACTAACTTTTCATTTTGTACCGAATAATGGGAACGTTCGGATGGATACTGAACAAAATGCTATCAGGTATTTGAAACGAGTGCAAATATATAAATAATGAAAAAAAACTTTTATATGTTGCATTTCTTAAAATAGTACATACATATGTAGACGAAATACGTTTTATAACTATACAAATTTAGTTACTTACTCGGATTTATTGAAACGATGTGGTTATTCACCAGGAGAGGTACAACAAATAAAAAAATAATCCATGAACTGGTGTGATTACACTTTTTCATTTAAGAATAACCACTACTAGTGCTACATACAGTACGACACGAATTCAACGTCCAACGTGTAAGAGAAACCAGTTGAAACTTCGGCCAAGTAGCGCGCAACCGGCTCACGCATACCGTATGGCGTACGGTCACAATTCGCCGGCGACGCGACGCGATGCGACACGATACAAATCGCGGCGATCATTGTACTACTGAATTTAGTCACATTAGCCACAGAGACATGAAAATATAAATCTCAATAATAAAATATGAGTTAATTGAATCGATATCAGTTTTTCAAAGAGGCCAAAAGTATTTATTATGATTATTATAACCACACTAGAAATTAACAAAAGCAAAATAAGCTTTGATATTATCTTACAAAGTTATACAATATTACACATATAGGTGTATCCATTAATACATATGTAGGTTTAATAAACATAACAAATAATTGTATCGAGTTTTTAGTGTCTTCTATTCATTATCACAATTAGGTTCTAGGTATTAACAAGGCAACTAAAGTTTTAGGCAACAACCCAATTTTTATAAAGATTCGACTTGGTTTTCAACTACTTTGCATTCAACGGTGAAAATCTCTCAGAAGCCAATTTAAATTAAAACATTTCTTAATATCAGATACGGTAACATATATTTCTTTATTATGATATAATATGTATCGTACTACATAAGTAGGTATAATTCTAATTGCTGACGTTAAACCTTAAAAGCTATTATCTATACAAATAAAATTTCGATATCTTTTTTTTCAGTTTTACTTTTGACACCTGATCTAAATCTAAAACAAGATATCTCTATATTTTCTTTTAATATAAATTATTACAGCTTTAAGAAATTACGATCTGTATAAGCCCTGCGATGTTCAGTGACGTGTTTCTTTGACTTGGAGAAGTGGGGTACAAACAGCATGCTGCGCATGTGCAGGAACGGAGAAATAAACGCATACCACTTTTTACAAAGAAATTTTTTTGAAGTTGAGTATTTTTCTGCTTTGGTTTTTTTAAATATTTATTCCTTTGTACATGAGTAAATACTGCAGATAATAGGAATATTATAATGTCTCAGGTTCTTATGTTACTATTTGTGTCGAAAGGGTAAAAGGGGGAAAAAGGGAGCTATCAGGTTCGATTAAAGAAAAAAACTGTGTATGGTAATTAATAACCAATGTAGAGAAATCTAAACATTATTCAATCAGATTTCAACCGGTGAATAAATCTTACTGGTATAATGATTTTTAGTAGGACCCTATGGTCGTACCCTCCACCGTTCTATTAATCTGAAAACACAATATACATAATCATCCATTATGACGAATGTACAACTAAGTGTATAGTTGTCTGAATCTTTGATTATTCACTCTTTAAGAATAAAAGACAAAATAATCAAGAGTCTAAATCTCGTTTCATATAATTATTCTAGTGTTCCAAACGAGTCAGTCTACTGGTACACGAGTACCCAAAACAACCGAACCCAATTCATAATTGCTTCCTTAACTTTATTCTAGTGGTAGAGGTTTTCTATTTATTTAACGTTACTGGAATATAACCAAATTGGGAAATGAAGACGTAACCCTTGTTTAAGAAACCTAGTACTATTTATGCAGCTTTAAATGCGCTAACAACTATTAAACTTTACAAAAAAACAGACAATTTGATTTATGTTTATTTAGATATAATTTACGTATATGTTTATCTTCCTCTGTATTATTTATACTAATTAATCATTACCGACCTAGTTATAAAATCTACTAATTTGTTTTTAATCATTTATCAAAATCTTTACGTTTTTACATTTTTGATTTGCATAAATTAATGGACTTAATCTGCTAGATTCAAACCTATCAGTAATTTATAATATATCAATATATTTGAACCACTATTAGAGAAATGACTTGATTTTTTTATTGTAACTGTAAACTAAAAAAATACTTAACTGGTTTTAGTTCTATTATGTGTAGAAAGCTATATATTGAACGAATAATATGGGCTATATTTTGTTGTCAAAGTTGACGTTAATGTGAGCGAAGCCACAAGTAAAAGCTAGTATTCTATAACAAAGACGTTACATAAATTAAAAAAAAAAAACAGTTTCAAAAGACAGTATAATAGTGTTTACACTGAAATTAAAATCTTTTTCTATTTGTCTTCTAAAATTAACAAATTCAGAACAATCATGCATTTGTTTCGCGTGTTTAATAAATTGTAGTCCAAGTGAAACTGACCAACGTGTATGAATAGATAGCACACGAAAATAGTTTGCTGCATTATAGACATAAATACTTGATATTTTATATGAATACGTCTCTACGATTCACGTAACATATAAAAAGATCATAAATAGTGTATTTAAAAAATGAAATTATTACAAATTACGAAAGTACATAAATATGTTATAAATCGCGTAAATATTCGATGAATCGGATAATTACATCATTAAACTCTAGCTGATAGTTAATAATTTAAGAAACGTATGAATACTATTTAGATTGTTTTGGTTGTAGATGTTTGTATATACGAATATATTTATAAACTCATTATTATTAGTATTTTAAACTAATTCAATTATTTCTTTAGAAAATCGTACAATTACTTCCACGATCAGTACCAACTTTTATTTTTATTTTGTTTTACTTCTCATGGTAACACTGCAGTCGAATACAAAACTCAAATGCACAGAGTACTTTATAATATAGGTAACTCAAATGCCAATCGTAGATTTAATGCCAATCACTAAATTTGTGAAAATATTTTTACTATTTATGTGAAATTGCTTTTAGCTCCTATTGTATTTGTAAATTATGGCATAAATAACTGTATTGGACATTATAAATGTTATGGATTTGTGTATATTATAGTTAGCATTTTCATTTATTTGTAGTTTCGTTACTCAATCTATTGGAACATTTTGTATTTCTGTAAGTTACGATGAGGATCTCCAAATATTGAACTGTTAAGAATTAAATGTTATGGCTCCTGGTAACAACGAGCGACATCCAGGTCACACTGGCACTATACCCAAAACAAAAGTGAGAAATAATTGCAATGTTCCACAAGAAGCAGTTACACCAACAAGAAGGGATATGACTTCTAATCTAGTAACGGTATGATATTTTTTTATATGTAACATAAATTTGTAGGAACTATAATAAACATTAACTATATATTTTCTGAACACAGCCATAAATATAACAGGAGACAGTCTTATAAAAACTATATTATTTTTTCTACAATGGGCAGATATTCAACTTTCATAAATAAGTTCTAATTATAATCACCAATTTAGGCAGCTTCAATTGTGTACTGAACATTTATAACGGTTCTTGATAATGCATCAAAGTTACAGGCTTGCATCTTGTAATTTTGTGTTTTGGTATGAACTGTTGAAACCTAAATATTTAAATTATTGTGTATTGAAAATCTAGGAATTGGGTTTTGTGTACTATTAGGTGACTAAGTTAATGAAATTAAAATTATATAATTGTGAAACTAAGGCCATTTTCTTTTATTTACTTATTCTCTATTGTTTGAAGTAATTCAAAATATTCTATATCACTATCAAATAAAATAATTATAGAATTTTGTTTTGCAATTTCTATAATGTACATCTAAAACTAGACTAGATTTTTTTTTAATTTTCAAACCTGTTCTGTTCTATATCTGCATATATTTTCTTGAGATTATCAGTTTTGAACATTTTGGTTAGATTTGGTTTGTCTTTAGATTTGGTGTTATTTTAAAGTCTTCTTAATTGAACAAATTGTTCATTAAATTGTAGAAAATATTATGCTATTCATAATTGCATATTAAACCAAATATAACTAGTTTACATCTGCAGCTTTGCATGCATCAATGTAAAGAATGGTATTTTTTTCTGGATAATAGATACCCTATGATAATCATTGAATAATTTAGGTGTGAAACTGTAACAAACCAACATATTCACACTTATAATATTAGTTGAGATTTGTTAGGGTAATGCTTTTATTTAAATATTATAGATATCTCAAATTTCCTATTTGATTGATCATCATCATCATCTTCTTACCCTTATCCCACTTAAGTAGGGTCGGCACAACATGTTTTCTTTTTCCACTCTCCCTTGTCAAATGTCACCTCAGTATTTCACGCTTTTTATACACATATCATTATTCACACAATCCATCCACACGTTGTTCGGTCTTCCTCTACCCTTATATCTGTCCACTTTCAAACTTAAAACTTTTCTTGCTACATGACTTTCATCTCTTCTCATAATATGCCCGCACCATGCTAACCTATTACTCCTATTGATTCATATAGAAATAAAATTCTGTATATTTTTTGAATTACATAAGCATTATGATGGTGTTGAATTTTGCAGATATTAAGAATACCCTTTGAAGAAGACACTTTGCCATGGTTTCATCACAATGTTTGCAATTAGGGAATGTTCTGGCTTATTGTGGGGTTTGAATCTACATCTTTTGATATTATGTCTTAAAATGCTACTCTCAAGCTATCATCTCTTCAAAGATTTTTTAACAAATTTGTAATATGTATCACGAAAATTGTGATCCTGATTTTGAAATTATAAAAATAACTCTGTAATTAAAAGGTTCATGATAGTACCCATTGTTTGTACTATACTTGATTTTGAAAACAAACCAATGTTCACAAAGACATACATGCAAGCATTGCAGAAATGTAAACTACACTTGAATTTGAGTTTTTTTGGAATTTGTATTCTATCCTTTATTGTTCATGCAAAGTAAAAGATTTAATAACTTTTAGAGTACCCCTACGGTAGTTGATTGTTAAATATGTTCATTTCATTTACAACCAAGAGTCCCATGTATAGAAGAATTCAAAATTTTTAGTAACTACACCAAATTATTTTTAATATCTCTTTAACCGCTATGCAAAATTTAATGAGCATAAGCTTGACAATTAATGTATATATATAATTCTTCTGTTTGTTTATCTCACTGAACTCCTATAAGGCGGACAGATTTTGATGTCATTTTTTCGTGTTCTGGTGGATTTGAGGATGGTTTAGATTCACAATTAGACCTTGTAGGTGGTGATGCAATCTTATTGTAGGATTTTTTACTATCAGGACAGGACTATGCCCGCTGGGATTGCTAGTCTTTATATATATAATTCTTCTGTATGTGTGTATGTGATTGAACTCCTGCTAAACGACTGGACCAATTTTGATGAAATTTTTAGTGTCCGATTTAATGGGTTCATGGATGGTTTAGATTTACAATTCACAAGTAGGTGGCTTTGTGATCTGATTCCAGATTTTTTTCTATTATCAAGGCAGATCAACCGTGCTGGGCTGCTTGTATACATATATTTAAATGGATTTAGGTATATTTATGTATGTATACAAGATTGACAAACTTCAACACTATTTGACAATCACTATGAAAATTTGTGCATATTGATATCTATTAATAAAAATGGTTTATATAATCTTTTCTCCATAACTTGCAGCTAGGTGGAGCTAGGCTATATTTTATTAATATTAATTTCACATTGTAAATTGAAAGGGGCATAATTGTAAGTGATTGCTAGTTTATATATAGATATTAGTTTTATTTTTATTTACATTTAATCAATTATTAGAATTATGGATAATTTATAATAAACATTCCAGCAATTTGTTATCAAGATGCTTTATTGTTGCAATTGTATAAACCAATAAAGCATTGCATTGGTGATATATGGTTAAAAATCAAAATATCAGACATAACAACACAAGCCCACCAAATGAGCAGTGTTAGGTTAAACTATATGCAAACATCTAGTGTGAAGTTTGCTATTAGTATATGTATGCATTTAAGCCACATATTTATTTTTGGAATCCGGATTTGTGTAATTTGAACATCTGCCAACTTGTAAACCTATAGTTAGATAGAATTCAGATGTATTGTCAGTATTTGTCTGATTGCATTTTCGTTTTTTTATAATAATTTACTAGTATTGTAATTAATTATTTTAGTTGATTCCTATTTTATATCTATTACTGTTCTATGGGAGGTTGTTTTTCTAAATTTAGTCTGAAGAAGGTGTGCAATGTGAAACGTGTGTAAATACTCTTCCCTCTTTCACTCATATAAAATATTGTTATTATTTAATTTTAGACTGCTCTAGATTGGGTTCCCGTTTCTGAATACAATACAAGATCAAATTACAGCCAGACAAGAAAACAAACAAATAATACTTCAGATCATGAACTAACAGACTTGGGTAAGTTTTCTATGTTCAATGTTTTATAAATCATGTGTTTCTTTTTGCAAAAAAAAACTCACTTATGCGTATATTCAATTTATGTTCAAACTTAAAATTGCTTGAACTGTGTTTTTTCAGATAACGCTGTTTCTTATGATAGAAGCTTTGGTAGATTTGTACCCGTGAGGCCGCAACCACGTGTATTACCATTAAACGTGCAAAACTCGGAAAGTATATCAGTTGAACAACACGAAGATGTCGCTGGATCTTCAATCTCTGGTCATAATTTACATCCTTATTCTCATCAAATGCAAAATGGTAGGTAAATTTTAGTTAATAAAACCTGTTGTGTATATAGGTTAGTAACGGATTGTATAAATACGAAAAGAAATTACTGTGTATAACATAATTATAAAAAATTCATTAACTTTACTAATTGTTATTAAAAAATGTACTCTTTAAGTTACATTTTATAAATAACCTTATAATACGTTAATTTCTTTATAAATTATAATAATTTTGACATACTACAATACATACTATGTGGATAGCAGTAAACAATGTTTTCGAAAGAGGAATTACGCGACTGATCTTTTTAAAGGAATTTGTATTTTATATGAATTTTTTTTTTCAAGGATTAAATCCCCATTCTAATCACGCTGCTGCAGCTGTTATGATAGTAAATCCTACTACCCCAAATGCTATAACTGGAAACGTTTCACAACCATTTAATGTAAGTATAGCCTTATAATATGATTTAGAAACATTATGATTATTGCATGTCTGTGACTTTAGGAAACCAAAACTTTTTTTTATTAGCCTATCAGCTGATTTTCTAAGACCCAGACTTCAAAATGGCCGATTATGTTTTAAATTTTTTTTTATTTCACTACACCTTACCTTGTAAATTTTAGGGTTCAGTAAAAAAAAGTTTGTACAGATGAAAAAATTATGTAAGAAGACCTTTTACATAAAAATGAAACTTTAAAATTATGCTTTATGAAACATAATTCGTTATTTTTCAAAGTTTCGTAATAAATCAGGTATTTTTTTAATCTTATGCTGCCAATTGTCGGTTGCCCTATGCTTCATGAGGTCTACTTTCGGTTGTGTGTGGAACTTAAAACCTTTATGGTTTTGGAGAGACCAGTGGTTAAACATTGAATGAGAATATTTGTTATACAAATGGAACATAATATTTATTATTTCTTTTTAGGCACCTAATCAAAATAGAAATAACCTAACGAGAAATTTGAATTCAGCAAGAAATAACTTTGAGGGTGCCAACCACTCAAACAATAATAACACAACTCCACCAATTACGAATTCTAGAACAGCTACGAAAACTGTTAACTTGATGAACAACATGTATGATCAAGGACAGGGCAGTTACAATAACTTAAATGAAACAAGTCATGTAAGTCAATATTAAATTAATGTTTCTAAGTGTATCATTCTCAAACAGGGTCGTAAGGTTCTGATATTTGTATTAAAAAAAAGTCAATTGCCGATAATCGCTTTATAATGGTTGCACCTATTTGGATACATATATTTTTTGTTGTTTCTAATTATTAGGACAAAGTTTGTATGCAAGTAAACGTGACAAAAATCACATGGAAAAATGAAACAGTTAATTCATGAAATCCCCTATAATATAAAAAAGTGGGTGAAATAGCATGAACATCTTCAAAAATATTGACACATTGACGTTCAGTTGCCATTTTATTTAATTACATGGTTTTACTATGAAAGGTAGATTTGGCTCATTTTTTTACGTGTTTCACGTGTGTGAAGCCGGAGCGAGTAGCTAGTTTATGATAAATATCAATGTATGCACTTTTTAATTTGTTTATATACAACGTATGCCTGATACAATGTTTCAAGGATAAAAAAAGTTCAATATTCATACTGTTAGTAGTCTTAACTTATTCTAAAATTGATAAAGTAATATTTTTATTAGACTTTTCTTATTAGATTAGATTAATTTGATCTTTCTTATGAACAAATTAAATAAAAATATTTTAACCTCTTAAGGTAGCATTTTAAAAAATGCTATATTTGAGCTCATTTATGTTATATAAGGAACTCCTCTACAAAGTGTCATGTTTCTAAATTCAAGGTTTTTCAAGTTTACCTTTTACTAAGTAGAAGGTGTAATGTAAAACCCTTTTAAAAATAATTATTTAAGGGAAGAATGATGTAAGAGAATATTTAGTTATCGGTTTGTTGTATGTAGGTGCACCGAGAATCAGCACGAGCATTAGGTGAAGCCATAGTAGCCGCTTGTCCTGACGCGGCGGCTGTGGAAAGGCGTCTTGGACAAATAAGAGAGTACATAAGAGTTACTTCTACCCTCGTTGATACTATGCGAAATTCCGAGGACGAGGTACTTTGCCATTTCATTTCATCACATTTACATATATTATTATTTTAGATAACATTAATATGGTATTTTATAATATTTTTGATATAGGCTTTTATAAATCATACAAATGAAGAGTATGATGAACTAGTCGAAATGGTAATGAAATTAAAAGACAGCGAAAAGAATCTAGAAACATTTTTGAATGAGAGAAAACCTGAAAATATCGAAGTGCTCACTGAAGAGGCGAATGGATCAACACAGGCAAGTAGTACAGTCCATGAAAACATCAATGAGAATAGTATTGAAAGTAATTTCACTTCCGATAGAACCAGTAATGTTAAAAATACTGCAGACAACAGTTTAATAAACAATAACTTGAAAAAAGTGACGAACATTGAAAATGAACAATTAAATAAGTCTATGCATAGTGTCAGAATTGAAGAAATCCAAGAGACCAAGGGAAACGATTCTGTTGCTTCTGACAATGATCAGAAGCCTCTCTCAGACAATATTGAAACTGTAGAAATAGATAATGAGACTGACGTGCTAGAAGTATCTAAAGACGATACTTCTGAAATGAAAGACGAAAAAGAAAAGGATTTATTACAAAAGAATATTATGTCATGTGTACAGAAAGTAGCGATTATCGAAGAGATGAAACAAAAAACCAAAGATTCAAAGCAGGACGATCAGGTGTCTGTCTGTATGTTTGTGAAAAGTGTGCTCCTTTGTCGTGGATTTTAAATAAATATGTGGGCATGATAACATGGATGCAACATTTCGATGCAGAGCTTAATCATATTCTGAATCCTTCATAATCATTCATCTAAATTATTCTATTGGAATAGTGATTCAACTTAACAGTTTTATTTTAACAAACACGCACGTTTTTTTTTTATTATTGTTTAATATTTTAATCAATTTCTTCTACCCGGAAAGGTTTTAGAGATCTTATAAAACCTTTAAATACCTGTCTAACCTTAGATTATTACGTGCTATTTATGTTTGTGTACCCTTTTTAACTCTACTTCCATATTTGTCATTGTTTTTAAATGTTTCGATGTCGTTTTCTTATTTTACGATTAATTTTAGCAAGACAACGTAACTCGTCCGGTGTCAGCTCAAAGTAATGGATCTACGTACAGTGATAATGAACTTTGGCAGAATGAGATTAAAAATAAAATGGAATTGTCACAAATGCGTTTGACGGCACTTAAACAACAACAAAAGCGACTTCTGAAATATCAGGTTTTGTGTCCATTGTATATATAAGTAATTCGTCTTATAAAATTATACCTTTTATTAAATAGTTTCTAATCAATACAGGAGGAAGCAAAACAACAATTAGAAGAAATGAACAGAGAGAGACAAATACAAGATGTGCAGCCGTCTACTTCCCATGATAACTTTGCTATTATGCAGGTAAAATGTGTTATTCCCTATATTTATGCTTGTTTGATTTACCTCCTATATAAATAAAATGATAGGTGTTTGTCGTTGTGTGCGCCCTACCAAAAAATTACTTGGTAGACTTTGATAAATATTTTTTAATTTTACTTCTCAGACACTTGGTTTTTAACTAAAAAATCGTTATCACGCTGTATACGTTTAGTAAAACGTTATTAAAGTTTTACAAAACTACGAATTTCATATATGCATTCATGCGTATATTCGTGCATGCCTATACTACGCGTTCAGGGACGTGTAACGTGGGGCAAGCGGTGTGGCGCGCCTACGCAGTAGAGGCGAAGTAAACAGATAACATTGTTTACAAAGAAATTTTATAAATAAAGTTTATTTTTGCTCTCATTTTTTTATATAAAATGTATTGTTAAGATAATAAACAACACAATCAAAGTCGCGAGTATCAGATGTAATTTCAGGATTAAATTTTTTATACATATATCAATGGTGATAAAGTTACATGACTACATACAAAAACTTTCAGTGTTTTGTTAATCACTTGGTCTTTACTTATCAATATCATTTCTCACACAATCCATTCATACCAATTTTAAATCCTAGCTAATATTGACTGACATAAAGAAAATGATAGAAGTTTGCGTTTGTGCGCGTATCTCGGATAAACTACGTACAGTATCGATTTTTTATCAATGTTGTTTAGTTTTACTTCTCAGACACTTGGTTCTTATCTAATAAAAGAATAATGATATAGTTTACAGTTATTAATGTTTTTTTTATACTTTATAGGTTAGCGTTTGACCACAATCTCTCATTTGATGTTAAATGATGATGTGGTCTTATATGGTTGTCACGCTAAACTTAGAGGGAGACTAGCTCTCAAGTGTAGCTCTGCCAGAACACACCAACAGGTGCTTGGCGACAGGTTTTTCAACTTAAAGGTGGTAGCTAGCCAGACGGACTTAGCATGCATCACGATATTTTTCTTCACCGAAAGCGCCGACTCAGGTGCCAGGATGCGAACCTACGCCCTTTGACGCTGTGTCCGAACACACTACCAACTGAGCCATCATCGCGTAGTTTTAAGGAACTACGATTTTTATATGCACTACGCGCGTTCGGCGGTGTTTTCTTGCCGTAGAGAAGTGTGCGAGCGGTGTTGTGCGCACGCGCAGGAGAGGCAAAGTAAACGGATAACATTGTTTTATAATCGTATTAAGCAAAATATATTTTCGTTTAAATTTTATTTATGTTATGTTATTTATATTTACAGAATCAGTCTTTCTCTGGAAACTATCATAATCCGAATCGTATGTACGCTGCGAATCAAATTGGCGTTGCGACGACATTGCCACAGCCCTCTGACGTTTTACACGGACAACAGAACATGGCGAATAATGTTGAAAACGATCATAGACAATCTGCTCAGAGCCAAGACGAACGATTTTCACATCGTGACGTTAATATTACAGGAAGTGAGGTAATATAATTTCATACAGTTTAAAATATTTTCATATAAATTTAGTATATTTATTTATAATTAGCTTTTGACCACGATTTCGTTCACGTTAATGCAGACTTGACTTATCCACTGGGAACAGGAGAATAGTTTTTTTTCCGTCTTTGTACCACCTGATAACGTGTATGCTTTCATTCGGCGTAGGTTCAAATCCTGGTAAATTAGCTAGAGCTTCTAGTAAACGAAAACTAAAAACGATAATGATGAAATAATAGCATGGTGGTAGGGGTTTTTTAAGCCCGTCTAGAGCTAGGTGCCACCCTCAAGTAGAAAATATATCGCCAAGCAGCTTTAAAATGTTTTTCGATAGCTCCACTTGAGAGTCCGTCACCTTTTAGGATTAGCGTGTTTACAATTATAGACCACATCGTCATTTATCGTGAAATAATAATAGAATAGCTACAATTTATCTGCCTAATTTAGAATATAATGTCTATTATAAAAGATAAATATATTTTATCAGTAAATTCATAATAGGCAGGTGCAGTAGGAGTACACAGCGAAGAGGAAGATGAGATTCTTCTTGGTGATCGGGGACGTATACTACAGATGAAATTAAGAGAATTGCAGATGAAAAAACAACATATGGAAAACTTGGTACTGTTTACGATATTAACTATGCCTTTGTTTCTGAATACAATTATAATTTTATAGATACAGCTCTGTAATACATTTCTTGTTGTCTTGTTTCATAACATAATCATTTCTCTTTAGGTATCAGAATTCCAAAAATTACAAATGGCCACTCGCTTGCCTGCGACCCATAACACTTACTCTAGTTCGGGCGAAGACAGTGGAGGCGATGAACCTTCTCGTAAATGTAAGTAATCTCTAAAATTATAAGTAAAAGTTACGTATTATATGATTTTCTAAAGTTATATACATTTTAGGCACCAAATCTAGTGGAAATATAAAAAATGAAGATCCATTTAAACTAATGGAAATTAAAGCGATAAAAACAGCTCTTCAAAAAACTAAAGGTAAACTTTAATAACTGTACGACGAGCTTTATTGGTGCAACTTCACTCTGCTTTCACTATATTTATACGAAATTATTTTTATGTGTTTACTCACTTCAACGACATCGCGAATACCGATATTTTAGCAACTTTCGATCTTTCCTAATTAGATTAGACAGTTTGTTTGCCATTATTTATTAATAAGTGTACTAAGCTATATTGGTGCAAGTTCGCTCTGCTTCGCTAAACGTATTCGTAATTCTCTTTATTTGTTTATTAACTTTATCGATATAGCGGATACCGATATTTTACCACTATCGATATTTTATAAAAAGGTTAGACAGTTTGTTTTCCATTATTTTTTAATAAGTGTACTAAGCTGTATTGGTGCAAGTTCGCTCTGCTTTGATTAAACGTATTCGTATTTCTCTTTATTTGTTTATTTACTTCATCGATATAGTGGATACCGATATTTTACCATTATCGATATTTCCTAAAATATTAGACAGTTTGTTTTCTATTATTTTTTAATAAGTGTACAAAGCTGTATTGGTGCAAGTTCGCTCTGCTTTGACTAAACGTATTCATAATTCTCTTTATTTGTTTATTCACTTCATTGATATAGCGGATACCGATATTTTACAACTATCGATATTTCCTAAAAAGATTAGACAGTTGGTTTTCCATTATTTCTTAATAAGTGTACTAAGCTGTATTGGTGCAAGTTCACTCTGTTTTGACTAAACGTATTCGTAATTCTCTTTATTTGTATATTCACTTCATCGATATAGCGGATACCGATATTTTACCATTATCGATATTTCCTAAAAAGATTAGACAGTTTGTTTTCCATTATTTTTTAATAGCTGTACGAGATCTGTTGGTACAACTTCGCGTTCCTTTCACTAAACGTATTCGAAATTTTTTCATTTGTTTATTCACTTCATTGATATCTTGAATAGCGATATTTTAGCAACTATCTATATTTCCGATATTTAGATTAAACAGATTGTTTTCCATAATTCTTTAATAATGATACGAACTCTATTGGTGCAACTTCGCTCTGCTTTCACCAAACGTGTTCGAAACGTGTTCTTCGAGGATACTAGTAGATAATGTTCACCAAAAAATTATTATGATTTGTTTATTCACTTCATCAATATCGATATTTTAACAACTCTCGATATTCCCTAAATAGGTTAATTAGTTTATTTTCCATTCTTTTTCAGATTTAATGAGGTCTGTGGAAAACTATGAAACAGAACATTTGTCAAGCGGCCATGAGTATCTTGTGCCTCAAACGATGCCTTTTCGAGACATGACAGCTCATTCAAACATACATGACAAGTAATATAATTGTACTAGCTTTTGTTCGCGGCTTCGTTCGCTTTAATGTAGATTTTCTCGCTCGGCAACAGTACATCTTAGCTGGATGAAATGTACCCTATGTCCTTTTCTGTACCCCTGACAACGTGTGTGCAAAATTTCGTAATGATCTGTTTAGTTGAGGTGTGAAAGCGTAACAAACAAATAAACTGACAATCGCATTTGTTAGATTAGTAAGGATAACTTAAGTTTTTTAACAAAAAGTTCTTATATGATAGTCAGTTAATTGATACTGCTGTTAATAAACTTGACCTGAATAAATTATTCATATATGAATAATTATATTGGTTTGTCAGATACTTTATTGTTTCGGACATGTTGAACAGGATTGCTGAAGTCTTTCTAAGCTTTTAGCATTATAAGCAGGTATATAAATGTACTTGATGTAATGCGCATGAATTTTCTAGTATGTTCTATATTTATATATCGTCGTTTAGCAAACAAAACCGCTTAAGTTGAAAATTGGTGGTTTCTACTCTTAAATATCATTCTTATGACGCGGCTAACTACATATCACATTTTGAACGTTTCAAGCAATAGAGACCCCACAATTCAATTCCGATCTCTAACTACTGCACGAATTTTCTAACATAAAAAAAATAGGGAAAAAACATTTTTTACTCCCCTATAAAATGAGTAAAATTGATTTGCACGTTGTTGTTCGCTAAGCGACGATATTCAACGTTGTCTATTAGAGAGAGCTGAAACAGAAATATCTTTTTGATAACTATTTTTCGAAATCGATTGATACTTGTTTTTCTCGCTATAAAAATCATCGTGCATCACTAGGTTGTACAAAATAAGTTTAATTGCATTGGTAATAATTAAATAGTATTAATTATTGTGTTCTATCTAATAATTTATATTGTTCGTATCAGCAAATCGGAAGGCGGTGGTAGTATGGGCGGGTGGTCAAACGAGAGTAGCGTATGCCGAGTACGTAACACATTGCCTCAGCGGCACAAGTTCACTAACGAACAACAACACCATCCCCAGCAAGTGCAACAACAACATCAACCCCAGCAAGTGCAACAACAACATCATCCCCAACAAGTGCAGCAACAACAACAGCAGCAGCAAAGTGAGAAATTATATATATATATATTTTTTTTTCGAACTGACTTATACTGTTGGCCTGGCAGGGCCTCTACAGTTTCACCGGACTACGAGAAATTATACTATAAAACTATAATAATACTTAATAGAGCGGCGTAAAAAAAATGAATATTTTTTCTTCGAGTCTCTTGTAAAAATATATTAATTTATCATGTTTTAAAAGCTAGATCCAAAGGTCAGCTCGTAAATTGTAGGGATCATTCAAGGTTTTTAAAGATTTCAAAAATGGAAAAAACAAATACTTTCTCCTACCGATATTATTGCATAAGTTAAAAATAATAAATATTCTGGTAGTTGCAAATCGATATTTTGATTTCTAAAGTCGCTCAAGGTTTTTTAAATGTTCAAAGTAGAGTATTTTGTATGTTATCGCTCCAAAACTTAGAAATAAAAGATTTTTTTTATTTAAATTTGAAGTAAACATTGTTTTGCTGAAATTTATGAGTGTTTCATGCTTTATATATTATTTGTGTATTTTTAATCAAACAAAACAAAGTTTGTTGGTATTTTTATATTTAGAGACCGCTTAAAAACTACTTTACTTAAATCTATTTACTATATAAAATAGTTTTATTTGAAAGTTTAAAAAAACTTGAGCAACCCTTAAAAAAATAAAATATTTCAAAAATTTTTAGAATTTTTAATATGTTCATCCTAAAAATTAATATCAGGTCGAGGAAAAAAATTAAACAAGTTATACATTTTTTTAAGATATTTGAAATTATTGAAAATTTTGTGTGACCTCTCAAGACTGTTTTTTTTCGCACCTTTCTTCTCGATAGGTTTTTTAAAACATTATAAACTAAAGGGTTTTTCAATAGGGACACTACAAAAGTAGACCGATAGGGCCAGCAAACGACGCCATATTTTTTCCCGCTCTCTTGACATTTCTCTTCAGTAAGGTTTGCCATTTCATCATGGAAAGATATACGATCCAACAACGAGTCGAAATTATTAAAATTTACTACCGAAATTCGGAGTCAGTAGTCAAAACTTTAAGAGCGCTACGTACAATTTATGGTCGTCATAATCGTCCTGCCAGATCAACAATTGAGCGTCTAGTGGAAAAATTTGAATCCACAGGCTCAGTACAAAATGTTCCCGTGCCAGTGAGACAAAGAAGTGCCCGTAGTGTCGAGAATATTGCTGCCGCTAGCGCATCAATTGCGGAAGACCCAAATCAGTCTCTCACACGTCGTTCTCAAGCGTTGGGCACCTCTGTGTCGTCGTTGTGGCGAATTTTGCGAAAAGATCTTGGCCTACATCCTTACAAGATCATATTGACGCAAGAACTGAAGCCGCTTGACCACCAGAAGCGTCGTATGTTCGTGAATTGGGCTGAGCAACAACTTGAAAATGATCCGGATTTTCATCGAAAAATCATCTTCAGCGATGAGGCTCATTTCTGGCTGAATGGCTTCGTCAATAAGCAAAATATGCGTTATTGGTCAGGCAGCAATCCACACGTGATTCACGAGGCACCATTACATCCCGAAAAAATCACTGTTTGGTGCGGTTTACATGCTGGTGGTGTCATTGGGCCGTACTTCTTCCGTGATGATCAAGACCGGCACGTTACTGTGAATGGGAATCGCTACCGCTCAATGATAACCGAATATTTTTGGCCCGAATTGGATGATATGGACTTGGACAGTATGTGGTTTCAACAGGACGGCGCCACAAGCCACACAGCGCATGTCACAATCGATTTATTGAAAACCAAGTTTGGTGAACGTGTTATCTCACGAAATGGCCCAGTCAATTGGCCGCCTCGGTCGTGCGATTTGACGCCGTTAGACTATTTCCTGTGGGGCTACGTCAAATCTATGGTTTATGCCAACAAGCCAGCGACGATTGATGAACTTCGTACGAATATCGAACGTGAAATTGCAGCAGTATCGGCCGATTTATGCTTGAAAACCATCGAAAATTGGGTTCAGCGCCTGGACTTCTGCAAGCGTGCCCGTGGTGGCCATGCAAAAGAAATCGAGTTCCATACATAATGGCATCAAATGTACTTTCACAGGAATAAAGAATATCATTGATATCCAAAACCGTTTTTGTTTTATTTAAAAAAACTTTTGTAGCGCTCTTATTGAAAAACCCCATATATATATTTTGAATTTAATATATATTTTGAAAAGACACTGGAAAAAAATTTTTTTTTGTTTACTTCTCTAGTACTTATAAACAATGATTCTATTTTATAATAAGTTTTGTTAGCAGCACATGAAGCCAACATAGCTTCCTTGCAAGAGTTAGCACAAGAATTACGTATGGAAACTGAAAAAGTGATTGGAGAACGTGCTCGCATAAAGGAAATGATTTCCAATAAAGGTGACACGTTTTTTTTTAAATTATGTTTAATATTTAATATGCATTTCTATTGTTGTAACCTTAAAACCTACTTTACCAGGTAGTGTTGTTACCTTGTAAGTATTTCCACATATGTGTCATATACTACTGCAACCTATATACAATACATATTTCATTTGATTCTTCTTCTTAACCTTATCTCAACTATGTAGGGTCGATACAACATGTTTGTCATGTGTGATGTATGATTTGGCTTAATTTATAAGATCGGGGGCGCGCGCCTGTCATTAACCCTTATTTTAGTAAGATTCCTCACATGTTTTAGTAGATTACTCGAATTGTATTTGTG
The DNA here is from genome assembly GCA_035772565.1 of Antheraea assamensis. Taxonomy (NCBI): domain Eukaryota; kingdom Metazoa; phylum Arthropoda; class Insecta; order Lepidoptera; family Saturniidae; genus Antheraea; species Antheraea assamensis. The sequence goes on along the minus strand of JAQQSE010000026.1, from coordinate 897,023 downwards.
TATTATTATTGCTAACATGCTGATTTGTAATTTTACTAGTATTTTGTTTTGTTAAAAAAAATGTAGTTTTACAAAAGTAATGAACAGTATAGATATGCCGACTTTTATGGCGTTTGGTAAAACTATGTTGGATTTTATAGATCTATATATCATCCATCCGTTTGTAAATATAGTATAGAATGATGTATTAATTTCAGAAATGAGTCGCAAGCAAAAGAAAGTTAACGAAGAAGTGCAAGCCGGTCCGAGCGGTAACCCTGGACCCGTCGAACGACGTCAGATGCAACTACGATCTCTACTCGCAGAGAAACAACGAGAATTAGAGGCACTGTTGAACAAAGAAGTGAGTTACATCATTACTTTCTGTTTTATCCATAATATACGGTAATGTTAATATTAACAAACCTATATTCACACATTTTGAATAGCTATCTCAAACAAAATTGCAAGTTTACATAAATTCAGTTTCCACTAACTTGCTTTATTTGAAAACCAACTTAACTGTGGAAATAAAAATGAGGAAATAATAAACAATCTCTATTAATATTATTTTATTGTAATTTCTTTTAATATACAATAAATAAAATTTGATATATTTATTCCAGAAGGTTCTATGTTCAGGACCGGACATACAGAATACCATTCAAGAATCATGTACTGGTTCTATTATTAACCAGTCATATATTAAGTAAGTACGTTATAGTAATTAAATTATGGTTTTAAATTATATATACGATATCGATCCTATTGCCAGTATAACTAAATTCCTCGTCGCAGTATCGCGAGTTCGATCCCGGTCTAAATCGAAATTTTTGGACAAACTTACATTTTCCCAAATTAGATCTTGGTAACTGTTTCTTGTGTAACATTGACCCAATATACTAAACACTTACATTTTGGCACTGTAAGAGTCTGAATGTTCTTATATTACAAAACTTGCTGCTACTCGCGACTTCGTTTACGTGGAATTTAGAAAAAACAAAAAATTCTTCGGTATAGACTTTTACGTGAGGCCTGCGTATAACTTGTAATAGACACGGCTTCTTTAGTTTATCATATTTGCGTAGAAATCGTAGCTTTTTTTCTAAAATATAAGGTAGTTTAAGGCACTCCTTATAGAATCGACTATGTGTCAGTGAAAGTCTCGTTAAAATCGGTCGAATCGTTTTGGGAGATTAGCCAGAACAAACAAAAAGACAATAATAAAATAAAAATAATCTTTTTGGTTATAAGTATTCTATATACTGTCTTATCTGTTTACTAAAATACTATTATTTTGAGATTACAAACAGACACTTCAATTTTATTAAATTTGAACAGATGTTCAGTGACCATTCATGTTAGTAGACAACTTGCGAGTTGGTCTTAAAAAATGAAGCACAATCACTTTAGTAGCGCTTTAGAGATAAAAACGGCCCTTAATAGCTAAAAGCTCGAGTACCACTTTTTAAATATTGCTATACAAATTATTTCCTTGCCACACACAAAATTTAAATTCTATCGCATCCATTATTGAAGTTGTAAAAGCTACAAATTATTACGTAATCCAGTTTTGTATTTTTCTCTTTTTTATTTGCTAGCGAACAAGAAGAACAGGAAGGTCAACCCACGCAAATTGTAATAGACCCTCATAGTTCAAGAGAGCCTGAAAATTTTGCTGTAAGTATAATTTTGAATATAATAAAAAATTTAAATGTATTCATTTAGTTAACTGTATTGACATTAGTTGGTCTCGAAATGCGATGCGAAGCGAGTCACTATGCCTGGTTTTTATTGTAGCATGATAAAGTGATCCAAAATGAACTAAAACCACCGAGATATCTACCATCTATTGGCTGTTAACGCCGTCATACTGGTATTCAAGTCTCTCTGCTGTTGCTATACTGGATCGTTCAGGAATGCGATGAACTTGGAGTCACTATGATGTACTTAGCACCACGTGCAATATGGTAGTGTGTCACTATGTCGAGTTTATCGCCATGTGCAAAATGGTAGTGAGTGACTATAACGTGCTTATCACCATGCGCATAATGGTAATGGCCCATTCGAGTACTCGTACATACAATTTACTACCCTGTTTACTGGGAAATTCATCAGATGATTCTAGAATGGTTCTCTTGTTGTATGGTCGTCGCGATTAAATCTGACCCAATTATCATGTCATACCATTTAGTTGCTTGTTAGCTTAGGTGTATTTTTATACTAGGTTTTAGCGTTGCCCTATAATCTTATCTGATGGCAAATAACGATGTGTTCTAAAATGGTATCAAAGGGTTCGTAAACCATTTACAAGATTCAAAGTAGCATACATTACAGGGTGATGGTGACGCTGCGATGAGAAGGAGACCAATGCCCGGAATGCCTTCACACCTTGGCAGTACTTATGGAAGCGACAGTGACAGGTATCTTTTAAATATGAATTATAGTTTTCAATTTTTTTCATAGTATAGTAAGACCAGTCATGCTGTCTGCTTCTGAGTGCTGGGCTACGAAAGAGACGGATGAGATAAGATTACATGTAGCAGAGATGAGAACGTTAAAATGGATCTGTGATGTAACCAGAATGGATAAGATTCAGAATGAGTATATAAGGGGAAGTTTTAAAATAGCATTAGTGACATAGAAGTTGAGGAGTAATTAGTTAACAATGGTACGGGTATATTATGAGAAGAGATAAAAGTTATGTAACTAGAAAAGCTTTGAGTATGAAGGTGAACGGATATATGGTTAGAAGAAGATCCAAGAAGGTGTGGATGAATTGTGTGAAAAATGATGTTTGTTAAATGATGATGTGGTCTAGGATGGTAGTCACGCTAAACTTAGAGGGAAACTGTTTCTTGTGTAGCTGCCGGAACACACCAACAAGTGCTTGGCGACAGATTTTCAATTTGGGTGGGTGGAAGCTAACCACACGGACTTAGAAAAAGACCTATCACCATGTTATGGTTTTATCACGATGTTTTCCTTCACCCGAAAGCTCCGACTCAGTTGCTAATATTCTAACCTACGTCCTTCGACACTGTGTCCGAATACGTCATCAACTAAACCATCATCACTTGTCATGTGTATAAAAGGTGTGAATACTAAGATGACATTTGACAGGGGAAAGTGGAAAAGGAAAACATGTTGCGCCTACCGTACTTAGGTGGGATAAGGATAAGAGAATTGTTTTCATAGTATCTGTTGTAAACGTGTTTTTTTTTTTGTAGTGCGTCAAGAAATAAATCGAATCAGCGGAATCGTCCACGCAGACGCCAACCCCAAGAGAGGCAAACTGATGATGGAAATGTAAGCTATATTTATTATGATAATACCAGAGGTGTTTTAAATCAGTCCGAAAGGCTATCACTACAAGGTCCTACTTTATACATGATAATAAAACACAAAATTTACAAATTTGCTCGAATTATGCTAGCAAAAGTGATAACATTGAAAATCGTGGAACCTGACATTACTTTTCTACTGCGTGTGTAACCTCCGAGAAACGCGGGACTCGTAATATTGGTTATTTTTGCTATCTGGATAGTACAGTTCTACGGATAATGGAATAAAATGTTACCTACACCTGTGTAATGTAATTGATGAGTTATCACATAAACTTTTTTTTTATATTATAGGGGGCAAACGAACAGGTGGGTCACCTGATGGTAAGTGATCACCGCCGTCCATAGACACTAACAACACCAGGGGAGTCGCAAGTACGTTGCCGACCTTTTAAATATGTGGGCCTCCGGCGCTCTCACTGACCGAACGAAACGCAACAGTGCGGGCGCACTGTTACTTCACGTCGGTTTTCTGTGTGTCGGGTGGTACTACCCCGCGCGTCGGGCGAGCCGACCCATTCATGCTGAAACCAGTAATAGCTTCAGCGTAGCTCTACCACCTACGAAACACAAAGCTTTTGCCATTTTGTGTTCATTTTTTACTGTAGATGGCGATTATACCTGACTTATGTATTAGGTACTCCCTCTTCTTACGTACGATTCTATCTCGTTTTTTAGAATGATAAAATGTTTTTAGACTAACTCAGTTACACTAAAACTTACAGTTATCACGTAAATCAAATATTTTTATTGGTTTAACACATAATTTAAGTTGTACTTTTTTATTGCCATCAGATATATAGTACCATTGTATTATTGTACAACTATCTAGTTTTTGTAATATCCATATTATAATGAAAAACAAATTATAATAATAATTTTTATTACCTAAATAATTACAATTAAATTAATACACGGGAAGAATGTCGTATAATTATTATTTATAACATTTGAAATGGACAAAAATCAACACATTATAAGATTTTTAAAATTGTATTAAACAAAAGTCTGAAAATAAAATGTAAATCGAGGTATAAATTGTAGAACGAAGAAAATCATTCGGTATTCGAAATGGACCTAGATTTCTAATATTTAATATCGACTTACAAATTATTAAGTAAAAATGGACTTTATCCCCTCCCCCCTTATTTTTACCCTACCCCCGCCTTATTTTTACCCCTCCTTCATTTTGAGGGAAGGCCTCAAATTAAGGCCACGTAGAGATTATTTTATTTCTTGTCGCCCTCAGGACCCTTACATAAATAATGAATGGCTTCTTATTGGTCTTTCACAGGCGTCACAGACAAATAGCACAAATCAGTATGTACGTAATGAACCGAGAGTCGACTCAACAAACGTCAATATGGTGCCTCCTACGTCACAAAATGGTAAGAGAATAAAATGAAATATGGAAATAGAATGCAGCTAGAATGTATAAATAGGTTAAAATTGCTGCCTATATACAACGTTCATAAAAAGTAAAAAACTGCATTGTATCAGCATAAAGTATTTTAAAAGACATCAGTTAGTAAATAGTAGCGTAAATATAGTGCGGCAGACCTGGCAAAATGCACACAGATATAAACATATGCACACAGATATAAAGATATGCACGCATAAAACAGATTACATAATTTTGTTTTATTAAACTTAAAATCAATATCACGATTTTTACTGGAGCTCCGTACAGTGAATTTTCCTCGGGCCTCAGATGCCACTAATTTTATGTACTGAGGAAAAACATTAAAAAAAATTGATAGTAATAATATAGTTTACTTACTACATTTCTTTGTAAACAATGTTATCCGCTTAATTGCACTCTCCTGCGCATGCGCACCATAACACTTGCCCTGCTTCAAATATTGCTAAATGCATAGTGCCCATAAAAATCTTAATACATTAAAACTTTAATAACTTTATACAAATGAAAAAATTTCGTAATGTTTTTTTTTTGTTAGGGTCTAATTGTTTATGAACTGAAATAAAAAAAAAACTTGATTGTATTATTTTACTTAGTTTTTGCGCATTTATTTATACAGATTCTGTCGTATGTTCGTAATTCTTTTCGTACTAAACGTACTCATTTGGATGGTTCTTACTTATAATTCAACCCGCTAGATGGCCCAGTTTAATAGTTTCTAATAAATGAAAATTAAAAATATTCTTTAACAATTTTTTTTTATTTCCTTTACTAAAAATATGACACCAAATACTCATCCTCCCAGCACCTGTCAATATTATTTTATTATTTTTTGTACAGTGGCAGAACATCTATCGGCCTCGCTAATAACCTAGTCTTATTTAACAGAATTATATTAAAAACTTTGATAATCTTGTCGGATATTTACACTTACAATAATAAATACTACCAATAACAACCAGGAGTTTTTGGCGGCATTTTAATCTGTCATGTAGTGACTTTTATATTTAATTTATAATATAGTGTTATTTGACTCTATATTTTGTGATATTGTTGGCATTTTACGTAATATAGTTCGGTTATTATACATAAGTAAAGTGGGTGGTAAATAATACCACGGAGTATGAATTCTGATATGCCACAAAAATTTCCTGAAATATACTAACAAGGCGGCCACCATCTTGTCAGAACATTGAAATTATCACGAGACACTTGTGATATTATTATTTACTCGACAATGGCAGTAATAATCTAGGTGATTGGTTGTCCAAAATAAAAAAATAATATTAAAATACTGACGAACTTTAGATGATTGGCCCTTCACGGAACATGACACCTCAAAGAGAGTCATTATGAACGCTCTTTGTGTTTAAAATGGCATACAATAATATATTTAATATTACAGGTGATAACTCTATTGGTGGTCCTTATCCTCACCCACTGCCTCCTTACTGGAACACAACTAAATCGAATCAGGTAATGAAACAGTGTTTGTTTGTTTGTTTAACTCTTGTAATATATAATGAAAAAAAAAATAGATATTGTCATAGAATTACATTTTTCTTAACTGTAGTGAAATTATAATATACATTTTAAAACATAGTTTTAGGCATTATGTATAAACAGACACGAGTTATATAAAGTATTTTTTTATTATGCCCGGATTAACCCCTGGACTCTCAAAAACCATAAAGGCTTAAGTTCCATACAAACGAATGTAGACTTCATGAGGCACTGGTCAACAGAGTCTTGGAAGCATAAGCTTAAAAAAATACCTGATTTATTACATAACTTTCAAAAATAACAAATTTATGTATTGTTAATTAACAATTTTTTAATAGAATGTATTTTTAATTATTTTTTTATTTGTACAATTTTTTTACTAAACCATGATATTTACAATACTGTATGTCGTGAAATTTAAAACATAAACTACCATTTTGAGATCTAGGTCTTGAAGAGTCAGCTGTGGGGCTAATAAAAAGATCATTTAATTTGAAATATGTGATGTCCTAGCACTAACCATAGATAATATTGCTGTGGTATAATTAACTCGAAAATACAGTTTCAATATTTTATTTCATATTATTTAATTTGTTATAGGATATGCGTACGAATCAATTCACACAAAACAGTCACTCGCAGACTATGGACCGGCTATTAGGAACACCGCAAATGTCGTTTCCGCCCTCTATGCCCTTCAATATGATGATGCCATATGGTAAGTAATGAACATTCAATAATATATTCTAATATTTAAGTATGACTAGGCTAAGAAAAAATAGTTTAGTATATATTTCTCAAGTGAAAATTCTTTTGGCACGGTAGGAAAAATTTTTCGTTACGCGTGACCGTTGCCATAGTGACCATTAATATGGTAGCCGTTGACAGGGTAACATAGTATGTTTTTTATTTTAAGAGTATTTTATCATATTCGATACATATGATGTGTAAACTTATAATAAACATTGAAAGTGCAAGTTATTAGTTTATAGACAATAAAAAACTATTTACAGTAAAAAGAAAACAATTGTCCCTTTTTTTTACTAGCTATTGAAAAGCTTTAGTATTATCAAATAAAAAAAAGCATTTTTTTTTATATCATCGACAAGCCGAAGCTTTTATTCGTTAATGTTCACGCTTCTTACACCTGTCATATTTATACAATACTCAATACAGTTTTTAACATTAAAAAAATAAAAAAATATATATATATAAATTATATTAATCCATAATGACGTATTTTGTACACCCTCGCAGCTGACGTAATAGAACAAAATGAAAAAAATGTGCGCAATGATTATAGTGGTGTAGTCTTCTTGCAAATAAAAAACTCAAAAGTACTCAAAAATTGTAGGTACTTTTTAGTTATTTCAAGTTGTAGATTACAAATTAGACTGTTATTACAAAAATAATAATTTCTATGATTCATATTTCATTTTATTATAATCTGGTCAGAAAATGCTAATGTTAACATATAATGTTTTGAAATTAACTATATGTCAAAGTTATTATTGCAGAAAGTGGTTAAGAGGAATTTAACTGATATATGAAACTTGACTGTTTTTGTTTCTGAGACTATATAAATAAATATATTTAATGGACGTCTAGGTATGGTGAGTGGGTGCGGATGTGGTTGCGGTTTTTGGGGAGCTTGGTGTTGGCAACAACTGGTGTTACAGCAAAGGGAGATACATCAGTTAAGAGAACAGCTTAATCATGTGAGTATTTTTTTATTACCAGCACTGTTACAAATCTACTATAGTTTTGTATTTGATTCTATCTTCATTAGGGGATATCACTGAACACTGTGTTGCCTAAAATTTGCTTTTTGATCAGTTTAAACTTGAAGTTGGTATTGCATTCAATGATGGATCAACATTTAAAAACTCGTAAAAAGATATTACATATCCAGATTTCAGATATTGAGAGTAGATGTTCAATAGGTTTTAATAGTGTGTTGAAATAAAGTATATAAGGTAATACATATTTTTAGTTGGAGGAACGTTGGCGCGTGGAATCTGCTTCTCATACCTTGAATAATCAAGTACCCCCGGGCAATCGTGCAAATAATTACTGGGATAATTTTAGAAGGTAAATTTGTATGATTTTTTTCTAGTGTATATCATCTGTATGCCTGTTGTTTTCTTTACATATATATATTTTTACTACTTACAGAAATATATTGTTATATCTTATAACAAAATGATTTTCTTTTCAGATATTAAAATTTATATATTATACTTTATTTATAATCATAGTCCTAATTTATATTATCGTATATAGTTGTTGATGCTGATTATATTTGGATAAGGGTGAGAATTCGTTTGACACAAGTTTGAAAAAACACATATTATTTATTTTTTAATATCATAGTGTTATGATATGTCTATAATGTTTTGTATTGTTTAGCTTCAGTAATCCTTATAACACCTATTTAACGCTAAATTTTGGGATTGTTTTTGTTCTTGTCCTAATATATGAATTGTTTCACAATATAGAATAGGTTTTCATGTTTTATTGACGAGTACCTAAACATTTTTATGGTTTTCAGCTATTCCCGACAAAATCTTTTGTCAGCCAATAACAAGGCAAATGCTGACGGACATTTAGGTGTCGGACCTTCTCATAACCCTCATCCTTTAGTTGAAAGATCTCACAATACATTACATCACACTTCATCAGCCGCTTCACCGTGTGTGACACCAAAGAGAAATACTAATACAGGGAGTTCCTCCCAGAATGCCATACAGCAAACCCAAGCAAATAACGAGGAAATGTTAAACCGACACCCGCGTAGAAATGTTATTTATGAACGATCCCTTTCGTTCTCATCGGCGCCGGATGTTTTGAATGTTAATCAGAATATTGATACTGAATCAGTATCAGCGTCGCATTTAAGAAATATAGATGACACTGCTAATGTGTCCAATGTCAATATAAACCGTCAAGAATCTTCATCTAACTCATTTAGAAACTTGAATATAGCAAATCCTATTCCAGAAATAATACAAGCTCATTCGAATAATTTAAACACATCGTCAAGTAATAGTAAGAAAAAGTCATCCTCCAAACTGCCAGCAAAAAATTCTACGAATAGACGTAATTGTACTTTAGATTATTCGCAAACAAGCAACATAAACATAGCAAGTACTTCTGAAATACCCAATCCTAATTTGGCTTCTACGAGCCGCGAATTACATGATAAAGCTACATCCAAACTATTTGACCTCTTAAGAGAAAATATTTACTCTGAAGTGACCACTTTGATTGGTGTTAATGAATCTCATCCAGACTTCTTGATTCAATTATTTAGAGAATTACAATTGATCAGTTCGGATACTTTGCGACAAAAGGTATTGCAATCAATACGTAACGTTCTATCTCAGTACAGCTCATTAGTTGAAAGTGAAGCCAATATCGAAGACATTCATCCAGAAGCAGTATCCACTACTGCAACAGAACCGTCTAATACGGAATACAGTTCGATGTCCATGCAAAATGCATGTTCAAGTACTGTTCATGTCGATAGTGCAATCGTTACTTTCTTACTACTTAAAAGTGAAGAATCGTGCACTCCTGTATTTTTGGAATCGTTAGCCTCGCACATTTTGACCAGCTCGTCAGATGGTAGATATTCACATCAATTAAAAAAACGACTTCTCGACATATTGTCTAAATATGAAGGTATGAGAGTACGTGATGTGTCGAACGACATTATCGAAAATTTGCCCTTGTATCTCTCGACAAACTTTGAATCAGAACCATCTCAACATACTAATGATATGTCAGAATCCACTATTTTGCAAGATGTGGCAGGATCGTTGAACTTATTTAATGCGAGCAATCCGCAGCTCCATCAGTTAAACGCATGTCCTTACGACCTATGGACGGGGCAAATTCACATGGGTATTGAGTCGACTGATTTAAATGATGATAGTCCTCATTCTAGTCAAGAAGGCAAAGTGGATTTAATAGACTGTTCAGAAATTCACAACGGTGATTTAGCTGAAGCAGATCAAACTTGTCATACTGAAATGGATGATGTCGATGGCAACAGCCTTGACGATACTAACGTAGAGGTTCTGCCTGATGTTGTTGATACAGAAGAAGTTACGCCGACAGAGGTAATGCAACATATACTGTATTGTAGATGTCTTTCATTAATGAATTGTGTAAAACATAACTAATTAATTAGAGGTCACATATTTATTCAACTTTGTAATATGTTATTGCTAACTTTTTTTTTTGCGGAAATATACTTAATATTCTTAATTGAAATAGGACAGTTTTACTCTTTTATAACTAATTGCTTCAACCATGCCTTAGTTAAATCTATTGTATGTGATTATATTTTTGTCTTCTGTCACCATCCACTAGATTTTGTAATGTGTATAACTTATTTAATAAAATAAATAATACTTAAATGTATTTTTAATTAAATTAGGGATAAATTAAAAACTATAATTAAACTCAGTTGTTTATTACATAGTATCAGGTACAATAATATCACAGATATAACAATATTCAATTTCGTTAATCATCAGGCTATAATATTTACTCTGTTATAGTTAAAACAAATTTTAATGTTAAACACATTGTGTAATATTTTGGTGTGTTTACATTAAAGGCTGAAGCAGAATGGCTTGGGCTTGACCGTGTACCAACAAGACTCCATATGGAAGAATCATCTGAAAAACAGAAAGGTGATATTAATATTTTGTAAAAATGGAAGCAAACACCCAAACTTCACCAATATTTTTGGTTATATTTGTTTGAGTGGACCCTGAAAAAAAATCTGTTATTAGGTCTTCCAAATCACCATCTGAAACAGACAAGCAAAATAAATAGAAATAATTAGAATTTTTCTTTTTTCAGATTAAGTTGGATAACTGAAAAACAACCCCAGCATTATTTAAAATATTACTACATTACTGTACCCCAAATATTAATGTCCCTTTGATGTATGTGTTACTTATTACATGTAATTTATGTATTACCTAATTTATTTGATATAAATAAATATATAACCAAATAAAATGTTTATATTTTGTAAAATAAAACCTGGTCTTTTACCTACTAAATTTTTATTAGAAAATCTTACACTATATGAGAATAAATTTTAAACAAAATAATATGTAAATGATTAAAGATAATACTTAAAGTCCCCAAACACTTATACTAAATATATCACACATTCACAAATGTCCATCACAGAAACTATGTTAGTAAATGATAGAAATTTCCTCCATGAATGTTCCAATATAGAGTTTCCAGTAAGTAATCTGTACTTGTGTTCACTTTTGTAGTCTCTATTGTCTCAGGTTCATTGTTTTTCACTCTTTGTACTTCTGCAGATAAAATGGAGATTTCTGAATTAGGATTTTAATGTCAATGTTGAGAATTCAGAAGGAATTATATCATATGGACCATGAGACAACGAGAAATATCTGGATTGTTGTGTGTTGGACGTAGTAAACACGGATTGTAGTTGGTAGTTGATGGCACCATACCCTCTGAAATAAAGTCGAACTTCATCACACTGGTGCTTAAGTTCTCTGCAGGAAGCCTCTCAGAAATTTTGTTGCCATTTCATATTATCCTTAATGTTTGAAACATTTCTTTAGAATCTAAATAATACTTACCAACCAATATTTAATTACTAATAACTAATGAAACAAAATACAATTCTCAAAAACAAGGTTTTTTTTGTTCAAGATAATAAAATTGAACATTTTTACAAAAACTGAAATTGTTACTATAAATTATATTTTTATAGTTCTTATATTAAATTTATTTATTAGAAAAAATTGAAATATAAACAATTACAGAGTACATTTGACTTTTCTACCTTAAGTAAAAACTTCACTTAAGCTTGAATATTTTAATTTAAATAACAAATATTTAAACATATAGGTCCAAATAAATATTGATTACTAATTATATATGTTTTTCAAACTGTATATTTGTGCTTTTAAAATAAGTATACATCTTTACATTATAATTAGATACAATATTTCATTTTTATGGATCTATCGTAAAATAATCAAAATTCATATAATTAAAAAAAATAAGTAAGTAATAATTTCTTACAATATTTTTAAACAAAACAAATTATAAAATTACACTTTATTAATATATACACTTATCACCCTTAATATTAATCAACTCTAAGGATACATCCTTATTTTACCTCTTACTCTTCGTTAAATGTTATGATTCCCTTACATTTTATTAGAAATTTTTCATATTCTTTTCTATATAGTATTATATACAATTTTAATATGCATTTATTGTATAATCTGTGTTATAAACGATTTTTAGTTTATACGAAAATTATCATATTTTAGTTACGTATTGATTAAAATGCATTTTATTTACCATATATAATACCATAAACTTAAAATATGAATAGGTATGCATATAATGTTCATTACGAAAATAAATTAATTATATCGAAAGAAAATTCTTGTCTTCATAATTCAATATTTGTTGTAAAATTATTATTCCATGTATGAGTTAGCACCACCACCAACTGATTTTTTTTAAAGTTTATATTCTCTCAAATAGACTTCAGGAAATGAATTAGTGTTTAATAAAATAAAGTTTTCACTTAGCCATTTTCATGAATAATATTAAAATAGCTTAGATAATTTTGTAACACTGTTTTTAATGTGTTTTATTTGTGATACAATTATGATGGAAAATTATAGCCAATAGCTATTATACACTTTTGAAATGAATTAAAACTTAGTTGATACTACACTTATAACTACCACACTCTAAAAGTGCACATTTTCTATATTGTATTTGATTGTAAAATATGTATAACAAAACTATAACTTAACTAAATATTTTCTGAAAGTGTTATACAGGAAATTGCTTATACTCTAATAAAGTAAGGAATATAAAATGCCATATACAAAATTTCAAGAACTTCATAAACAGATCTTATGAAGAGCTAAAATTGGACTTAGTTCATTATGAAATGTAATATTTTCATTTATTTATTTTCCCAACTTTCATTTTTACAGACATAATTTACATATCTACTTCATATTTGTACAATATAGTGCCTATTGAGACTGCACTTTAAGCATTTATATAAACTATTTGTGAATAATCTCTTTGTGATTTAAACAATTTCCCTATAAATTAGCATGTTCTGTGCCACATATACCACTGGTGGTACACATTGAATTTGATCTTCAGGCCATGGGCCCAATACTTGGCATGGAACTTGTTAAATAATCCTATACAAGTACTTTTTTCATATATATCAACAAAAAAAAAATGTTTTAAGTTAAGAAGCTAACAAAATCAGACATTACTTAAAAGTAATAAACAATTTGCCAATAATTTAATAAACTGTTAATATTAGAATTTACTTTGTTAAAAGCAGGAACCAAACAATCCGAACTACAAATGTAACATCACACTGCCGTCAGAATATCTTAACCACAGTATACTATTTAGACATGTAGACTCAGGACAATAATGAATAAAGTAAGAATTAGCTTAATAAAATATATAAAAATAAAACATTACACATGTTAAATCATATGTTGATGTAACAAAATTATATGTTGCATAGCTACTTAGAAGGGCAATATGTCTAAGATATTCCATAGATTACAATGTGATTTGTAAAGTTTATTCAATGTAAAAGAATGGTAGTAAATAAAGAAATTAAAGTTATTATTCAATTCATACAAATTAATTTGCCTCCTGCTTATTACCAACATTCTAAAATATGAAATTGCAACAAAACTCCAACATGTAGAAAGAAATCTATTGGATGACATCACTACTACATACATTGTAATTTATCAATAAGGCTTCCTACATATTTTATGTATACCTCATCATCAGGCTATAATTACTTTAAAGTTAGTGATGAAATAACTTATCTTTTAAAAATAATTATGGGCTGATGATAATTTACGTTTTATTAGTAGTCAAAATCTGTGTATTCCCAACTATAACGATGTAACTGTTAATTTCTGAAACCTCATTGACTTAACTGAAGAATAACTAAATTTTCTTGTAATTTGATGCCAATAACCAAGACATTCAATGAGATTCCAACTCAAATTAAAAAATAACTTACCCTCTCGTATACGCTTGCTTTGTGGATAATCGCTGTTATCGGCGCTCCGCTTCCGCGATCCCGCCTGAAGCGTACAGGAACCACTGGTGACGCGAGGCGTCTCGGGCATCTCGCAATCTGTGTTGTTTTCGACGTTTTCTGCTGTTTTAGTGCTATGATATCCGTAGTAACAATTTGTCGATATATGTATGTTGTGGCATTGACCCACTGGTTGGGCGATTTCTGTACATAGCGAAGAAGGCTTAACAACGTTGAAATTGTTTCTGGTGTCTTGAAAGTATGAAATAATGCTGCTTGCTGGCATTGTTTCAATAAAATAGATGCTTCAGGAAAGAAATATAAATCGTAAATAGTATTTTTAAAAGTCTCTGACGACAATCAAACGTGACTTTCAAACAACGATCACCAATATGGTGTTTCCGATAACCTAAAGGCACCAAGGTTGCCAGCACTACCAAATACCAATTCATATTATACCGTTGACTTCTCTCATATTATACAATATCAAATAATTTTATACAAACCAATAAAAATATTTACAAATAATCATCTGCATATTATATCTTGTCGTGTTTCATGGCGCTTATTATAAAATGTTTAGTAACACCGACGCTGCACCGACAAAGAGTTGTGGCCGGCAAACACCGTTGGCACTAGTTGGTACATTTAGTTTATTTTGTGCAAAACGTCGTTGTTGATATTAGTGAACAGAAAAAATAAATCGTAATATATTTTTATCCAAATTTCATATGCAGATTATGATTACATTATCTATGCGATACGTGTGCTACATTTTCGACATCGTCCCCGCTTGTGGTTCGCCGTATTTGAAGCAACAATCCATGATGTCAAGAAGAAACAAATGCAACGAGCTCACATGGTTATTTCACAACTAGAGAAGGAGGATATAAAACAAATTTACGATATTTTGTACGACCACCTAACCGATAACTAATATACGCTCATTGAGGAACGGCTAGTATCGGTTTATGACGAGTCAAAAGGCAAATAATTTCAGAAACTTCTATCAAACATAGAACTCGGGGTCCAAAAACCAAACTTACTGTTACGGCGTGTGTGAAATCTCGCAAGAAATAAAGTTCCTGAAAATAGACTTCATCTGTTATAGATGAATTTACTGCCCTCACATGTTCAATCAATAATATAAAATAGTAATATACTTTTTACACCAGTACACTACAGTGGAGTCCATAGTTGTGAGCCAGACTATTAGCAAAAAAAACTGCACTACACGAATTAGCCGATAAAATATTTGAGTAAGATAACTAAGCGATAAATCAAACAGCCAAACGCTTTAGTTATTGACCATAAATATTAACTTATGCGCTACAGAAAATTTCATCAAGTAACGAAACGCCAAGATGCTCTCGACATCTACTTTTTAGAAGCGAATGCACACATCAGTGGTGACCTCAAGTCACGTCAGGATTTGGTTGTCCCTAAACTAAAGACACAACCTGAAACTATACATTTTTGTTGGAAGAGATTAATAATCTTAAATTTGAAATAGCCGAAATTAAAACTACGTGTTATAGACAAACATCACAGAACTGCACATATCACGTCGTGGATCACGAGAGCGCGAACCGTATTTTCGTTCTCACTCACGAGGTTCCCGTAAGCCCAGGTTTCCATCATCATATTGCTATTATCATTGACGATTTAGCAAGAATGCAAGGTGAGGCACTACGCCCGGCTATTTTAATATATATTCAAAATTGGAAAACCAAGAATTTGAGGAACATAACTATAGCTTATTTGCTGCCGATAAGAAAACAAAATTAGTGTTTTAATTTCGTTTTGGTATCACGGATTCGTTAAAGCCAAGTTCTACCAAAAATACTGTTTTTTGTAGAACTTGATGTTAACAATTCGGCTATACCAAAACGAAAATGTTCAAGAAGCAAACCTACTTTGTTTAATTTATGTACAACAAATAATATTGTTATACCCACTTACAGCGAGAACTTATTGGAACTCGATCTTAACCAACGACGGCCATACAAATGGAAATTTATTATTGCTAACGTGACGATATCTAAACTTGGAGCCGATTTTTTTTAATATCATCACCTGATCGTCGATCACAAAAAACGAAAACTTATTGATAACACAATAATGATCCCAGTTAAAGTTCCTGTACGCATCTCAGTACAAGACTCTATACGTAACATCAAGCCTGGATTGTCATATCACGACATATTAGCTGAATTTCCAGGTACCACGAGATTAACTTCAATGAAATTAAGTTGGAATCACAACGTTAAACATTTTATCGAAACGACTGGTTAACCGATACATTGCTGTGTATGAACTATACCACAGCATCGAAATTAACTTGTGAAAAAGAAATCGCAAAACATGATGAGCGAAGATGTGCAGACCACAGAGACTTCGATTAAGCTCACTATATGTCGTGAAAAAAAGAACGTAGATATTCGCGTCTGCGTAGACTACAGACATTTAAATTCCATCACAAAGCCTGATCGAAGCCCGATTAAAGAATTCACTTATCAGCTCGATGGAAAGGATTGCTTAGTTCTCTCGACCTAAATAGAGGCTATCAGTAAATAAAGTTCGAAAAGAAGAATTAGGAAAAACTGCTATCACCACAACATCTGGCTTATTTGAATTTCCATGGACGTGTTCAGAATTGAAAAATACTGATCAAACTTTCAACGGTACATCCACGAAGTTCTTTGAGGCCTCGATTTCGTATTTGCTTTTATTGAAGATCTTCTCATAACTTCAAAGGACGAGACTACGCATCGTGAACACTTACGAATAGTATTTCAACGCCTAGAAAACCACGGCGTTACAATCAAACCGCCAAAATGTGTCTATAGTTAGAACCAAAGGATAAATACAATATAGAACAGTACGTTACTAACAGCAGAAAAATTGACAATATAATAGCTTTGTTAAAAAAATACACAAGAGTGTCGCTACAATGATATAGAAGAAATTAGCTTTGCTGCGTAGTAGTAGACCCTTGGATTTAATATATATTAATACCATGAGGCATGAGTAGACCTTGAACAGCAAAGGGTTGCGATGCTTGAAACAGAAAGAAGACATATCCCCCTTTATTGCCAGTCATTATAATTGATTGTTATTGTCAAAAAATCACTGGTTGTCACTCGTCAGCTGTCAGATAAAATAGTAAATACATAAATATCGCTTCAGTAACACTATAATTACTAATGAAATTGAACTGAAACTTATAATGATATTTATTTTCCTTATATATATATGTATATAAATAACTTAATTTTTAAGTGAAAACATCGTTTAGTTTATTTATTATCATGTTACCGTCGGTCGCTGCAAAGTGTTTCTATAGGAAATTAGGAAGATACTCAAGTGAAATAAAATATTTAGATGTACTTTGCATAGGAGGCTCCAGAATTTCGCAAACAACTGGCGTTTGGGTTATTAGAAATAAAGTTTTATCAAAATATATTTGTACTTCAGCATACTTTTGGGAGAAAAGTAAATCCAATGAAGTTAAAGATTTATCGAATAATGAAAAAGATGCTCACAAAATAATCAAACAGAGCCCTACCGGTGATATCATAGTAAAGACTGAAACAGATTCACAGAAAGTGGTAACTAAAGTCACTATAGAGAAAAGTCAACCACCTGTGGTGAATCAGTCGGTTCCACAACCAGGTCATTGCAATTTGTTTTTATTTTTTCATAGATATGCTTCAATACTGCAACCATAGCATAATGTTTCTTTTTTTTCTAATGTTTACCTAACTAGCTACCACCCTCAAGTTGAAAATATGTTATAAGCACTTGCAGGTATAATTCCGGCAGCCGTATTTAAGAGCCAATTGTTTCAAAGCATAAACTATTATGGCGCCATTATCACTTCACATCACGTGTGATTGTAAACAAACACTAAAGCCTAAGAACAATAAAACATATTATTTGTTAAATTTTGGACCGAAAAATAAAATATCTACTTTAGTTTTCAACATACAGTAATGTATAAATATGTACAGTTTACTTTATAATACTAAAGTGTCATAAGAAATTCATAATTCAAAAATAATATCTTGAAGAATAAACTGCATTTAAAATATGAGAGATTCACCTGTAAAGGATATCCTACTGACTAGATGCTTTAATTATGGAGTGTAATGAAATTGCATATAACATTATACTCAAATATTATTTCACTTGTTTTACAGTAAAGAAGAGACTTCTAATAGATTTCTCTGCATCATACACTGAACGTAACTTCATTACACCGATGCGTGCAATGACAGAGTATTTATTGAAACAGTCTGATTTGGAAATATTACCAAAAGTTTTGAGAAGATCACCTTATGAATCTGAACCTCCAATAACAGTGTATTATAGAAAGGATGTAGAAGCTAAAGCAATCGAAGTAAGTCAGTTCAATTTATGATATAATTACAAGTATTCAGGGGCATAAATTATATAAATAAAAGAGAAGATTTTTACAGTATATTTAATATATTAAAGATTAGTGTTAGAAATCTAGCATTACAGAGATTTCTTTTTCCACACTGTAGAACACCTTTTTGTTATTATTACTCTGTAATATTTGTGTAACATGAATTGATTTTCAACATTAAATGTTACTAATTACATTTTGTATAGCTGTAAAACATGTTAGAATTTTGAAGCTGTATAGTCTTTGATTTGATGTATTTGTAAACAATGTTTATTTTATGTTATCCATAGGTAGAGGTATCTGTGGAACAACACAGTAAAATCAATTAAGTGGGAGAATTACATAATAATTATGTCTCCTATATTAAAAAAGTTTAAAAAAAATTGTCTGTCTGTTTATTTGTATAGATTTCGCACTTGCGACTCTCCTGGTGTTGCTAGTGTCTGTAGGCGACGGTGATCACTTACCATCTGGTGACCCACCTGTTCGTTTGCGCCCTATATTATAAAAACGAAAATTAAATGGTTATACAGATTTTATGAAATTTTGTAAAATCTCAAAGTGGAATGATAATATTATTATTTTTATGTATGCTATAAAAATAATGGGTAATAAATTTTAATTTAATTTAAAATATTACAACTAAAAGTGATTGTTTTTTGTCAACTGGTTAAAATCAATACCCAATATTAGTAAAATTTTGTACATGGGAAGAATAAATAATTCCGAAATTGATAGGTTAAAGAGATTGTCAATAATAATCTTATTAATTTAAAAATACTTAAAAATATAACTAATCGTTTTATAACTTACACAATATCGTTGTAGTCTAATAAAATAATGAGTCCTAAAACCTTTGTCCCTTAAAAAGCAACTGTCGCAGGCACAGTTACATTTTAATACAATTTTATGCATGAGGACTATATGTCATTACAAAATGAATAGCCTATAAAATTTTATGGGAATATATTTTGAATCTTAAAAGGTACCTATATTTTTATGTATTAAAATAATATGTGGAAAATAATTCGTATATAAAAAAAACGTGCAGAGACGCGGGTAGTTGCTTGTCCACTTATAAAATTAGATTAGTGTTACATATTCTCAATCGAAAGGACTAGAAGTATTGCTGGAAATTGTAATTGCATAGAATTTTTATTGTTCAATCTTTTAGGTGTGGGGGTCAAAGGAAGCACTTGAAAAAGAACTACTACGTAGGGAATTAGACCGAAGGAGATATGAACAGGGTAATTAAAATTATGTTACATAAAATGAAAATTATGTTATCAACTATTTATTACTGGCTTATACATGCGAGTTTGTCTGTGCCGTCCATTTTCTTAACAATATACTTTATGTATAGAGTAGGAAACATAAGTACCAGATTGTTTGCCCCACTTCTACATGGCTAGTCAGGTGAAACTGTAGCGGCCTAGCCAGGTCACCAGTGTAGACAGTTCGAACAAAAAAAAAACTTCTACATGGCAAGAAATATTTTTTTTTTTTCAAACTGACCTACACTGTTGGTTTCGTCAGGCCTCTACAGTTCCACCTGACTACTTTCAAGAAATAATACGACGCTAAACGTGTAGTGCTTAATAAAAATCGTAGTTTGTTGAGACTTTAATAACTTTAAATATAGCGTTCCTGATAATTATTTCTTAGATAAGGACTACGTGTCGAAGAAATAAAACGATTTAGTTTTTTTTCGAAATCTGACCAGTAGCTTCTGCGTTTAGTGCGCACTTTTTTATTTCGAACTGTCTATTCGCTATTGTCCTGATGGACCTTAACAGCTTCACCGAACTAATAGAGGCGGACGTTTATGACGCTTATTTATATAAGAAGATATGCCAACATATATCATTAATAACAAATATTGCAGATGTCTTCACAGTCAAGAGGAGATTACGAAATTATAGGAGAGAAATGAGTCATACACGCATGAAACGTGAAGCTGAAGAGATGGGGTTGAGAACAAGATCAGGTCGAGTTGTACTTACTGCTATAGGCATGTAAGTAGATAATATATATAAAGATTTTTTTTTCTATTTCATTTATACTTTTAAGATTTATTTTAATACTAATATGTATTAATGTATCATTTTATTTTGTGATAAACAGGATGTAACTATATGCAGAGATTGTACTCAGTTTAGAATTAGCTTCAATTTGAGAATTGTAATACTTGTTTTCAATTGGTTCATTCCATTGCAGTTGTTTAGATTACTTATTAATATAAATAATAATGTGAATTGTTAAGAGGAGGGTGAAGAAGAATGCGTCAAAAATCACCCTTGAATTAAAAGAGGATAACAGATCAAAGCAACAGCATATATTTAGTAGAGGCTCAAAGTGGCTTCATATTTGTGATTTTATAAAATATAATTATTTATTTATGATTATCTTGCTTGAGTGGTAAATAATATGTATGCTCGGTGACTGTTGCTTTCGACCCGAGGAGTTCGATTCGTACCATTACTCATATCATATCGGTACAAGGACTGGACTTCCCATATTTTTTTGGTATTGCAACTATACGGAGCATGTTTGTTTAGTAACTTTAGCAGTGAAAACTTCAAATTAGACTTTTAAAAATAAAATTTAAATTTAAAAAAAAATTAAAATAATGTCTTTGTTGTATATTTCAGTCGTACAGTTGTAACCTTAATGCAACACAGTCTTTTCTTTCTGTTAACCAACAAAAAAGAAAACAATATAGAATAGTGCAAATAAGAGAATTTATTAAATGTAACACATGTACATGTAGTGTACTATATTAAATATAACTACATATATACATCTAACATAATGTACACTCATCATAATCTTACCCTTATCCCACCTAAGTAGGGTCGGCACAACATGATTTCCTTTTCCACTCTCTCCTATCAGATGTCATCTCAGTATTCACAGCTTTTATACACATATAATTTTTCACACAATCCATCCCTACCTTTTTGGATCTTCCTCTATACCCTTATATCCGTCCACTTTCAAACTCAACATTTTTTTTGTTTCATGACTTTCTTTCTCTTCTCATAATATGCCCGTACCATGCTAACCTATTACTCTTCAACTTCTCTGTCACTGGTGTTATTTTTAAACTCCCTGTGATATACTCATTCTTAATCTTATCCAGTCTGGTTACACAACCCGTCCATCGTAATATTCGCATCTCTGCTACATGTAATGTACACTAAATACATTTATAATTACTTATCATTTTGTGCATTGAACGCATTGCCGCAAAAATTATGATGTTGAAGCCCTTGACAGTTTTAGTGTCATATAAAAATAATCCTTATATCTCTCTATTACGGCTTTATTTCCCGTAAGTTGATCTACTAAACAAACATTGATGTCTTCTGGATTATCTAGAGTCTGTTCTATAAGCCCCTAATCCTTGAATTACACACTATTTGTATAAATATTTTCAAAACGAACTAAATAATGTAAATTTTCTTTTGTAAGTAATAATTGACAAATATTTTACAGAAACGGGTGTAATTTTCTATTCAAGTTGTGCGCTTGGTTCTACACCGGATCACATAGCCTCTTCTCCGAATGCATTCACTCTCTTGCAGACACGGTCAATCAGATGATATTAGCGTATGGAATTCATAAGTCTGTTCAGGTAAGTTGACTTTAACACGTTCGTTCATAAATAAATTTTATATTCAAGTTTACGGTAATAACTTGTGTCACAGTTTTTCTATTTATTTTACTCTTGCACATTATATATATATATATTACAGTTGGTACTACTCCTAAAAAAAAATTATATACCTGTTTGATATCACATTTAAGTCTTTATAGAATTTATGATAACCTAACAGCGATATTTTACACTGAGTTATTGAATGTCCTACAACATACAATTGTCAAAATCTTAAATAGTTACTTGCGTGTATGCAGCAAACGAGATTTTTAAGTAACCAATATAATTGTAACTAGTAAATTTGTCTTGTGTATCAATCTCACTTACACATTGATTACATAATGTTGCGACGTCTGCGACAAAAACTATCAAAATTATAGCAAAATTTTAATTCTTACGGATTCTTCTATTGGACACATAGTTATTGCATAAGTGTAAATATCTATTTATAAAATTAATAATGTCTATATTTATATCGTGTAATAATAATAAATATTGTGCACAGATTTAAAGAAGATTAAAAACGCGATGTTAATCATTTAAATTGAATAATTTTCGGAAAATTTTCAGTTAAGTGCCTCCGATCCGAAAAAATGTTACACTTGTATCGTTGTTTCATAAAACCACACAATTTCATTTTCTTTTAAATCTATATAAATATGTTGAAATGATGTATTTTAATTTAGATGGCAGATCCTGATCACCCATACGGGTACACAAATATGAGATACGTATCTTCTCTCATTTCTGGCGTCGGTATATTTTGCGTTGGAAGCGGTTTGTCGTTTTATCATGGAGTCACTGGTATTTTAGATCCACAACCTCTACATGACTTTTATTGGGTGAGTAATAACGAATATGAATTGAATGTTAAGTGAAAAAATTATAATCAAATTTTGATATGACAGAGACCCGCTATAGCGGTTACGTCACCTAGTTATTGCCGCCTATTAATATATATTTCTAAATAAGGTTCATATGTTATATTCTCAAATAAATCAATTATATTAAAAGCATGTATTTAAAAATAAATATGTAATATAACATAAAAATGATAATCAAGTAGTAACAATTCTTAACCATGTTTTTACATGATTGCCATAATGGCGGCCCCAAATGTTAGAACTTTTTTTTTTCAATATTCGAGATGTTCAGTAATATCATTGTTAAGTTAACTTTATAAAGGTTACATATATTTCATAGGCTTATTTTGTACTCGGAGGGGCAGTCGTTTCTGAAGGTGCCACATTAATGGTTGCATTGAATGCTATTCGAAAAGGTGCAAAGGAAGCGAACATGCCTCTGTATGAATATGGTATGCTACTATGATTTAATTGTTTTAAATATGTTTTCTGGGAACTCCAAAATAATGTCTTACAATTTACAGAGCATTTGTCATAAATAATAGTTACGAGATAATTCTGGCATATTCCAAATTTCCAGGAAACTAATAGTTTATTTTTAAATAGAATCACCTCGGTGTCAATATATATATATTTTAATTTTGGCAACCAACCCCTCGTTATTTAATATTATTACTGTTATTATTAACAAATGAACAATTTTACCATATCAAAAATCATATTAGATATATTTGATGTAATTCCTAATCAACTTTACTTGTCCACATTAACCAAATTATATTATGGAACAAAGATTGCCATAACATAACTAGCGTTAAATAAAAAATATTATATGACAGACTAATCTAAGATGTGTTCCAAATACTCTCGTATCATTTAAATGTATGAAAAAAAAACCCAGATAAAAAGTTGTGACCTTAAGATTCCATTTCAGCTAAGTGGCTGGTCGCTGACGGCTGACAGTATGCGGTTCCTTTTTATTCTTATATGTCATTTAACATATCCATTGACGCGGCCGAGATTCATATTTATTCAAATATGTTATTTATCATACCCATTGACGCGGCCGCGGTTTCTAGTTTTTCAAATATTTGATTTATCACACCCATTGTCGCGGCCGCGTTTCCTAGTTATTCAAATATGTTATTTACCATACACAGTGACGCAGCCGCGGTTTCTAGTTATTCACATATGTAATTTATCATACCCATTGACGCGGCCGCGGTTCCTAATTATTCAAATATGTTATTTTCGATATCGATAACAGCAAAATAACTCACGAGTAAGTAAAATTAATGCGTAAAGCACGGTGTCCGGCATTGAGTTGATCTGTCATTGTATTTGTAGTACCCATTACCAATGGCTTCAGTTTTTATATCAGCTCATCATAAGAATTCACCGAAAATCGTGTGTATTTGAAATATGTTGTATCCTGTTCTTGTAACTCGTTAGAGAATAAAATGCAATTATTTTATGGAAAGCTTGCAGTTAACGATATAATAAATAACAGAAGAGTGACAGAGAAAAGGGTCAATTACAAGTTTTCGCAGTAGAAATAAATATAAATGAACAGAAACGCGAAGTCGGAAGTACTGATAGAAACGTCTACATAAACTTTGTCTAAGACTTCGTCGCTTTTTTGTTTACCCGATATTTTGTACCTATCACAGATCGGACTATGATTAAACTCCATATTCAAATTTGTAGTGATGCGAAGTTCAGATCCATCAGTGAACGTTGTGTTATTGGAGGACACGGCCGCGGTTGCAGGTGTTATAGTCGCGGCATCGTGTATGGCTATATCTCAATACACTGGAAATCCATTGCCTGATGCGTTGGGTAGCATTCTAGTTGGAACATTGTTAGGAGGGGTTGCCTCGTTTATTATTCTGAGTAACGTCGGTGCATTAGTTGGCAGGTAAAATATTTATAGTATTGTTAAATAAGTATGTATCTTGTACAAAGCTAGTTAAACAATAGATTAAGGGTAAAGCATACATTTTTGTATTTATGGCGTGTTAGAATTTTTAAATACGCGACATAAGTCGAGTCTCTTTTTCATACATTTTCATGAAATTCTACAGGTTACTACCCTGAGTATAAATAAATCTGCTTTCGTTATTTTGGAAAAAGCAATTAATTTTTATTGGTTTATTATTTTTAATTTGGTTACTTTATTAAAATGAAAAAATTAGACATAGGAAATTTAATTCTTAGACTTAAAAAGTATATCAATTGTACTTCGATCGGTTTATTAATTGTGAGACGAATGAATTCGCCACAGACGATTTATTTGAAACATAATGTCAACATTTTATGACTTCTTATATCAGTTGTATCGTATTTATGTAAAATATTGTAAGTGTTAAATTATTAATAGGCTTATAGTTTATAGATCAGAGAATTAGTGATTACATTTTAAATTGGGAGATTAAGGTCTAGAAAATGAAAATGTGAATATTTTTAGGTCCATACCACAGGAACAGTTGGACGAAATCAATAGTGTTCTGGAAAGAGATTTCATGATCCGAGCTATTCATGACGTTAAGGGTATAGATATAGGAAGTAACCTAATAAGATACAAGGTAATCCTTAAGTTTTGTTTAACAAGTTATTTTGGGAGTTATTTAATCTATTGTTTTTTTTTTTTATTTAAACATTACTTCCAGGCTGAAGTCGATTTTGATGGAAGAGCTCTCACACGGTCTTATTTGGAGAAACACGATTTGAATGCTTTATTAGTGGTAAGTAATACATTTAAAAAATAGTATAGTTGATTTCGTCATCAAATGTAACACGCGAACGTACAAAGATTTACTTTGTGATTTATTTGTACGTTTTTCGCAAAATGTATGTATAAATAACAGTTATTTTAATAAATCCGCGTATGGTTTTTCACACACACTTAATTTTAGGATATGAAGAAAATAGAAAGTATCGATGATGTAGAAGCATTCCTACTTAAACACGGTGAAAATATTGTCGACATGCTAGGCGGCGAAATTGACAGAATAGAACTGAAACTGAGGGTATGTCCTATATTTTATTTTACAAAGAGGTTCAAAAATTAATGTCCAAAGATGTTTAAGGCGATTCAATATAAGCGAATATAACCGAATATGTTTAGCTCGTTTTGAAGTGTAGAATTTTATAGTTGATTTTATATCTGCTTTACTATAATACTATTTACAAAACATGTAGGTTAGATATATATAGATAGGTTGTGTGTAAAGGTATAGATAGGCGCTTTTAATAGAAAATTACTTGAACAAGGATTTTCTAACAAAACGTCGACAGATTATATATTCATAGGTCGAACGTCATTTAATTAAAAAAAGTTGTGTGCAATTCACACACGATAGAAGTGAAACTTCAGAAAATCGTCAAAAGAATAAAATGAATATATATAACAAGGGTAGGATAATTACAAAGTTTATTTGTTTATAAATGAAAGTATCTTGATTAATTTTAAAATATTTTTTTTATTTTATTTAGCATATGTTACATACTTTATTGCTCAAGTTCCATATTTTCAGTTTTAACAAATAAGATATGAAAATACTCACAAACACTTAAATAATAATACACCACACTGACTTCTTACTAAAAAGCTGTAATACGCAGCCGCATATAGTGTACAGTAGTACAGGTACTTTTCACATATACTAACACACGTTAAATGCTCAAATACAAGCGAGTATCAATCAATTATACATACACACCGACATTTGCTCTCGCGCTCTGGCTCACTATTTCACTTCAAAAATAGTATGTATATTTCTGTCTCATTCTTTGCCGGCTTCATCCTACACATTCTTGTATTTGTGTCTCTTACCTGTCGTTTTTCCGTTGCATCCGGTTTGAAATCACAACTATTCTAAAGAAGATTCACTTCAAAAAGAGGGTTCTATGGGACGAAGTTCCTTTCGCTTTTTGGTAGACGCTTGCGATATTTAGTACTTATAATGTATGTTATAAAATATCAATTTGAAAAATGAAATTCAATGAAATTGCAGAATTTACGATAAAATATATGTATTATGTATAAAATAAATAATCATAAATTAACTTAATAACAAATAAAAATTGAAGAACTCTATAAATCTTATTTTAGACGGAATTTGGGGTGATTTCGAGTACGCTTAGATTTATCTTTCGACGTTATTTCTTGAACCATTCGGCATATATACTAATGAAGTTTTTCTACAATAAATTATTAATCATACAATTTTTAATTTCAGAAAAAGTTTCCTCAGATTAGACATTGCGATTTGGAAATTCTTTAAAGTTGACTCTACGTGACTGTAATTATTAAAAAATATAGATACGCTTAAAATAGTTGGGAAGCAGTCGAATGTCAGTAAAGTGATATTAACTTATGTAATACATATAACTATAACTTTGCGATCCACAATGATAACAAACTGAGTAAAAGGCTATTTGTAAGAATTATTATTTTTTAACTTCATGTACTTACGTAATTTTTTCTTAACGTAACAACTTACATCACCTTGTAACATTAAAACAAATGATGTATGAAATTATGACAAAAATCGGTTCAAATATTGTTATGGTAAATGCTTATTTATTGACACACAAATCGGGTTGTGGTCATAAAAGAATGTCACCTACACTAGGATACTTGGAGATCCGTTTTCTATCCTGTGCCTGAAGTATGGAGAGGTAAGGGTTCATTATTATTTTAAAAAGTTTTATAACAGTACAAACTCTAAAATCATTAAACTTATTATATAACGTTCACAAAAATTCTATCACTCTTCGAGTTTTCTCACAGCCGGTATTTTAAGTTATATTAACAAAATTACTTCGGACTAACCATACCTTTTGGCTATGTTAGCGCCATTTTGGGGAGTTTTAAAACTGTTATGTAGTGCTTAGAAATGGACACCTTTTCAACATGTACCCCATATGAGATGGCTATCTTTATCCCTACACTTTATAGCCTAAGGTTTTATTATAATACATTCAGACAATATATTTTATTTGAAAGAGACCAAGAAAAGCTTTTTTTTTGAAAGGTTACAGAAAACTATAAAAAAGAATGGAACGCGTTTTTATTTTATGGCTATTAATTAGTAACAGAAACATTTTAAAAACTTGCCGGCTTCGATAGAAAGTTTTCTAGTAAGCGTTCACATAAAATAACGACAATTATGCTGTTGGCCTTGAAAACAATGCAAATATCATGGTCATTGATGCACATGCACATCTTAAACGATTATTTATAGATATATTCTGTTAAGTCTATTATTGAATAACATAATATGTCATCGTTATTTATTTTAAACGTATAACTATTTATTTTTACATAAGTTTGAATTTCCTGTTAATAAATTATGTAAAAAATTTGGTAGAACTTGTGTCTGCAGAACTTAGCCACAAAGTAAGTAATTAAGAAAAATAATCTAGTAACGACACTACAACAAAATTGTAGTAATTGTAACGAAATCATCACGTAAGAAAAAAGCAATATGCCCCTGCATTCGACTTTTTCACTTCTTATATACGAGTATATGTGTGCATGTAAAACGAAATTTGAATAGCGAGCATCATGCGCTGCCGGTTATAAACTCCAGTATTGCACGTGTGCAAATTTCAATACGTTTTCATTTAGCGTTTTTTAATATAATTTATAATTCACTATTTTATGTCCTAATATTTAATGAAGTAATGATTTACCTAAAATATTGAATTAAACTTTTTGATGTAATTACTTACTTTACGTTATTTGCATTGAAAAAATTATATAAAAAGGTACAGATTACCTATATAGAAAGCGATAGAGAGTTGCGTGGAGGGACATAACGCTTCTTCCTAGATAATATGAATAGTCTACATCGTAATGGACAGGAATCCACGTTTTTTATTGTAATAATTCTAAGTTTATCTATATTTTTGTATAGGTGCAACTGTCGTAATAATTACTCAAAAATTTTCAAAGGTAACTATTTTATCAAAAACCAGTCCATTATCAATCAGTTGTTGTATGTACATTATCAAATTTATTCGATAATACGTTTTCATATTAAAACCGCCGCTAGTTCCATTTCTAGGCTTAACGTGTTACATTCTCCGCCACATCGTCACATAACATTAAGGTTCTATTTCAAATTTACCCCTTTTTGACTTGTATAAGGGGTTATAATTTGATAAAAGGTTTACTACATACATTTATGCGTGCCAATATTTGGCAATGCAATTCACGCGTGTACTAATATGTAATTACTGAATTGATGCAAGACCCTTTCAGAAAATTTTGCGCAATCCCGGGCGTCATTGTTCTCAACTATTGGCATAACAATAGGGTGACGGGACAAACAAAATGCCAGGTGCCTCATTTAAAGGGCCGCGAAAAAGAAAACACCGTGGCTACGCTTTTGTACGTTGAAGGCCGTCGACGCATTTGCCACGGTCATGCAACGGTATGTTGTAACTAACAGGTAATACTTTCTTTTGTTGTACTGTATTACTGTAACGATGTAAGTAGAGAAACACTAATCTTCAGATGTTTGTTTGTAATTTATATCTGTTCGGTAAAAGATTGTATGTCCATACTTTCAATTGTAATTATAAGATGGTTCAGTGATGGAAATGAGATTTTTATGTCAATGATGCAGCCAGTAAAACTGAAAAGTTTTGGCAAAATGGGAACCATCGGGCGACATTTTTTTTGGGAAGTGACAAAAATCGATAATATCTTGTAATCTAATCTTTACTAAATATTCAATAATTTCCTTTTTTTATTTAAAAGCCTTTTGAATCAAAACATATGTTTCATTGTAAAAGGCATATGTTTTCTTTATTTGAACCCTGTAAAATGTATTTATAATGTGTGTATACTTGGAAACCTTTTAAATTTAAATACTTAAGTAAAAGGCGGCGAATATGACCTAAGTCCCGAGCGGCTAAAACCTTCGTTACGACATACATATAAACATAATGTTTTTATGAACTTAAAAATTTAGACTACCCATATTTAGTTAGTTTGATTGAATGTGCTTTCCTACTACTGCCATTTTTCTAGTATTCAAATTGTTCCAAGCTACTGTTACCGGTTATTAAATAAGTACAGCGGAAATCCACAAAACAAGACAAGAGTAGATAATGAAATATAGTTTAAAAAATCTTCTCATTTACAAATAGAAAATAATTTAAAAAACGGTTATATTCACAATAATAGATCTCGAATTAAGGTATCTCTGAAGTGTATATTATTTATTGACTAAATTCTTATATTAAAGAAACAAAATTTGAAATACGATATTCCTATCAGAACCTACACTGAATGTATTTTGTTTATGGAAAAGTGCCTTGAGTTGTATGCGTAGAAATGTTTAATGGCTCTGTGATTAAAAAATGCGTAGCATAGAAATAAGCATATTTTATCTGAAATCTATGTTCTTAATAAAAGCTAATACAGAATTGTGTATTACTTATTGTAGCTCAACAAAAAAAAATGTGTAAAGGAGTACATAATGGTGAAAATATGTAATAGACATTATAAAAACAATAGGTTATTAATATAATTTAATTGGTACAAAATACAACAACTCCGTTTAAGTTTACATAAACACTTGACACTGTCACAATATAGTAATAAAATATGTCATTAAAGCAAACTTATTTTATTATGTAGAATAAAACAACAGCGAAAACCACAGGAAGTAAACGATTAATCTCCGAATTACAATTTGAAAAAAAAAATATCCGACTAGGCGGAGAACCTATAATTACATATTACCATAACCTACCGTCACAACCCTAACAATTTTGTGTCATGTTACAATATTTATAAATTAATGTAATTATAAAAAACCACCCTACACGTGTCTTAATTATACTCTTCATATTTGTTTCGACTAAGCTAAAAGAAAAATGCATATGGAATTAAAAATCGTTATAAAACCCATTATCACATCTCAATTGAATGTGTGTACATTCATCGAGTTTATACTATTACAACATTAGAATGAAATACTTAATAAAAATATAGTATTTTTCTTTACATTTTAGATACCTTTTACCAAAATAATATCATTCAATTGTAATAGTTTTAAATGTTAAAATCACTCTTAGAGTTGCGTAATTTGATAGTTTTTAATTAGTAAAGTTAAAAGTAAGATTCCAGATTAGGCAAATGGAACAATTACTCTTCCAATCGCTCAATCTAGTAAATAGTACATTAATATTTTTGATATAATATTTTCATACATTTTATATTATATTATAATTAAATTTCAGAGATGTTATTTCAAATATATTTATATAATATGGAATAATACTAAAATCTTAAAGAGCCGGTTTAATTTGTGGCAAACAGAGATTATAGTGAGCAATTTTATTCCAAAAGTCAGAATTCTTCCAACCGCACCATCCTTTATTCACGACAACAGCTATGTCTTCTACACCTGTGTAGTGAGGATCTAGTATAAGATACCTCGTTTCATTTGTTGCAGAATTATATTCAACACCTAAAATTGTATGCGCCAATACACCTCCACCTAAAGAACATTAAGTGGAAAACAAAATCATATATTTTGGTTACATATGTATCTAGTGGTCATGATTACAAGAGAGGTTATGTAATCCATTACTCATACAGATAGATAACAATTATTGAAGACATCATTATTCTGTTTTTGATAGTCAATTATCAGTTATTGTTATGACAATGACAATGGTCGGCTGGTGTTATTGCAACGTGACATGAAACAAGTATTATATAATAATGAATAGACGTGATAGAGAGTGCACTAAATATTCAGAATCATGTTAATGTTACAAATTGCTATATAAAACTAAACAGCAATTTACCCAGCAATAAAATAATTGTCAATAGTTTATAACTACAATTTTCGTAAGCAATGGAGTAATTTGTTATTGATATATAATTATTATTGCCATCTATAGAAAAAATTAAAACTTACCGATCATTATAGGGGTTCCGTTCTTCTGAAAATGGTGTATGAGTTCGTGTGTATAACTTTGCAACTCTGCACCTGTATTTGCAAAAATAATTCTAGATTGCACTCCCAGAAGAGTCTCCAAACAGAACATTACTTCTGTAGATCCTATCCATTGCTTTGAGCCTAAGAATGTTGATTGTTTATCTCCAATTTTAACGAGGCACTGTTGAATGTTTCTATGAGTTGGAATTTCAACACTTGTGTATCCTTGATACCTGGAATAATTTTCGAAGTTACAAGTAAATGTGGTGCTAATGTATAATGTTTGCGTTTATGCAACACAACCATGAAGGTTACAAAGAAAAACACTAGATGGCACTAAAAGCTAGAATTCAAAGTGATCAAAAATGATTCATAACTCTTGTAAACACACCGTTAATGCCCTGCTAGTAGCTGAACTTAACTGAAGCTACATGGTCTTTAATAACAAAAGATAAGTCGGGTATCTCTGAAAACTTGAAATACATAGGTATTAATCCTAAACAAATTTTACTCTCACCTGAACCATGAAAATATTGTTTGCATAGAACGATAGGCACAGCCCCATCCATCATCATTGAAATTGTCTTGCATGTAATGATGATAAGTGTATCTTCCTCGTACTAAAGCAACTGTGACATCAGGATTTGAAGGAGGCATTGTAACAGCCTCATGGGGATTAATCAAACGTGCACTAGATTTATCTGTATACGCATTGCCCCTACGGAAAATAGGCCTATTTACCGGTAATCCTAATTGTTCATGGAGTAAACGTCGTTCTTTTTCTGAAATTATGGAAGGACGGAAGGAGATTGGTAAATTGAACCGTAAAGATGTAAATTAAAGGTAAATTAATATTCTGTAATAATTAACAAATGTTTCTATCACATAAAAGATTATGACTCACCCATGCTTTCATCTGGTATTCCCTTTGGCACTACTCTTGTAATAAAATGACCAATTTCTTGTGGTAAGAAATGATAAGTTTCTGGTAAACGTAAACCAGCTCCATCGCCAATACCTTCTTGACCTAAAATGTGATCAGCAAAGGGAATAATCGGTATCTTCAATATCTGTTTTCTTATATCAAAATGTTGGAAGTATGTTAAACTTATTCATATATTATATAACAGATTGCAGAAATTACTTGTACATTATATACTAATAATTATTATAGGCAGTGGTCAGTGGTGATATGTTGTGTCTGATTTACCTTGATCATAAATAGCTCTACATATTAGTAAATCAAGTGTTATTATATATATAGAGAAAAGAATCAACAACAAACAAATAGACAGACTCTAATATTTTACTTTAACTTATAATCTAGCAGAATAGGGAGGATATAAAAGAAGATAAACATGTGAAGGAATAGTTGTTTAGTTGGATTGCTTATTTTTATAATATTAATATAATATTTTTATAGACTTAATTCAGGAAGCAAAATAAAAAATCGATTTAGGGTCCACATCTGGAGAAATTGCTGACTAGGCTTACAATTTATACACAATAACTAAATATTCTTAATTTATATAAATATTACATACCTAATTGTTCTATTAACACACTTTCCAACAGTCTAAGTGATCTGCAAGCAGCTTCTACCAGAACTGAGTACAACTCCAAAAGCTTTGTATTCCTATGTATTATAGCTAATGAGTCTATTCTCAATGGCATACTTATATAATATGCCGCTGTAAATTAAGTAATCAATGTTTAATATTATGGAAGAATCTAAGTCAAAGATTCAAATCAGACAGCCTTCAAAAATTGTTTTAGCTATTGCTCGTAGCTTAGTTTGCATTAATATAGATTTTCTCTATACCTGTGAACTCATCATTTTTGTTAGATTAAACGTACCCTTATGTCTCATTCTATACCCTTGATAGTGATTGAATGAACAAGTAAGACATGAAAGCGTGCAAACTTACATTCACATTTGTAATATTACTACCAGCTAGTATCTACAAATTTATTATTTCATCTATATAAACAAAAATCAATCGCCAAATATCTCATCACTTGAGAATGGCTGCAACTACTTGATTAATAATTTTTTTGTCATGTTCTTAATTTTCAGAACAAGGTTTGTATGGGAGAAAATGTTTAAAAATCGTTCAGAAAAGTGAAAGGGTTAAAAATAGCCATATTAAAAGTAAGTGAGTGAGACAAAAAAAAAGTAGAAAGATCCTCAAAAATATTGACAGATTGATGTTTAATAGTTCGGTTACTATTTTATTTCATTACATAGTTCTATTCTAAAGTGAAGATCTGATCTCATTTTCTTTGTTAGTATACTCTTGTAATGTTGCAGTGGGTGGTTAAATAAGAATATATTATGAGGGTACTATCCAAAATTGAAATGTTGTGGAAATCTATAAAGGAAGGTAATATTTTATATGTGAATGACTAATTATTTTAACCTTTCTGTAGCCTAAGTAACTTGTTGGTACTTACTTTCTAAATATGACGTGTTTTATGGATGTGAGTGTCATAGGAAATATAATATTTGAAAATGACATCTGTCAATCAAAATAGAGAACCTTTCGAGTCATATATTTTGTTTTTCTTTTTGTAACAATTCTATTTATTTTATTCCTTAACATTATTGAGGTACATTAAAATAAAGTACCTTACTTACGTTTGCGCTGTGTAGTCATCATTTTAACAGCAGTTTTAACAAGTTTATCCGACAACATGTCTTTTGTTGTTTTCAATATCATATTTATTGGTGTTATTTCCTAAAAATATGCATTATATTATATGTATTAGATTCTTTTCTTTTCAGCTCTTAACTTCTTGGTTTGTACATCATATACATCATACATCATATAGTGACATTACTGAAATATTACGTTTTCATTGACAATACTTACCACATTGTTTGTATTGAGTTTCTTCTTTTTAGAAGGTTGTTCTGGGCTCATAAAGTCTAAAAGATCGCCAATAGTGGCTTCTGTGCTAATACCAGTTAATCCTACATCTGATGCAACCCCAAACAAATACACTTGTGTGTTATCCACATGAAATGAGACTTGACCTGATGCAATCTATAAATTAAAAACACATTAAGATAACATATTCTGCTTTCATTTCATTTGGGATCAACTCATATTTTTACTTTCTTAAATAAGAAAAAAATAATATGGTTAATAAATTATGTATCATATTAACATACCTATTTGAGACATTATTCTATTAAAAATTAATAGTGCTGAGAAAAATTTTGTTTATTTATATATAATGTTATATCACATTGTTATAATAGTTGCAGGTAAAAAATTATAAGGTTTTTCGTCTTAGGTTGAATCTTTTGTTGTTATATGGTCTCTTCTGATATTCATAAGATTACTAAAGTGTAGTTCCATATTTCCTAGGTTGATTTACATTATAAAATTTTAGACTAGTATATTAGTAGAATTTAGATTGTTTACTAAATCAACCAGCTGTTTTGATTTACTATTGAATTAAAGCTAAATATTGATTTCAATGTGAAAGTAGTATTTAACAAAATTAACTTTCAAATTTAAATCATTGATGCCAATACCTACTATTAGTGGATATTGTTTATTAGTGAAAAATATATCTACTAATCTTAATAATTAATAATCTTATTAATACATTAACACAAATTGATTACATATTGTAACTTAACAAGTAATGTAAAAAATCTGATAACCTTTTTCCTTTTGCTTTGAAGAATATTTTTTACTCCAGTTATTGTAGCTTCACAACTTAAAGGCAATACTGTGTTCAGTCTTACATGAAGAAATTGTTTCCACATATCATCTGCTGTAAGCACTTCATACTTTGTCTCTTCAAATTTATCATGTACTAGGAAATGAGCCTTCATGTCTTTTTGTTCATTTACAGTAATGACCAATGGATTATCAGTTATATCAACATCCTAAAAACAATAGAATTTAAATTCGATTTCCATTTCAAATGCCTTTTGGTAAAATCATACAACCGATGTATATAAAATACTGATTTTACATGCTGTCTACAAAAATTAAAAACGTACCTGTAAAATTTCCTTCATAGTTGATCCATTTGTTAAATTGTCACTGAATTTTACTACCCCGCATAACTCTATTTCGGCAGGTAGGTTCAGTAAAAGTTGACTATAAGTATTCTTCTCGTTTTCAAATAATTCTAAACTGAATCCAACCACTAGTAAAGTGCCGTCGTACATAAGACCGAAGAGACATCCTGTGTGCAGATTCGTGTCTGTTGCAGACAACCTCTAATTGAATAATAGATTAAATTATTATCTTGCAACGGATACAATATTGCGTAAACATTCACCGTTATAAAATTTGATCTCATCCCATTTTTTCATAAAAAATCGAATTGAAAGTTGATGACACGAACTAGGTTAAAATATTATTTAATTTTATACAAGTGTAGTATTCATACTGGAAAGTTTAGTAATTTTATCAAAACAAAGTAAACAATAAAAAGACATGTTTTACAATAAAAAAAAGATAAACTTTACCTCAATAACATAACTTGATATTTTGAGACGTGGTGACATTTTACCGTTTGTTGCCAAATTATGTATTTACCATTGTTGCCAGCACAGAATAATATTACTTCTAGCGGAGTGGTTGCCAGTGGGCGGCAAAACCAATGCAACCAGATTTAAATGTAAAATTCTGACAGATTGTCCGAATATTCCTGATAACTTTTTATATAATTATATTTAACTATTACGCTTATGCATCGTGTGCCTGTGGATTTGATGAAGTAGATCTTAATCATATTTTCTTTTCTTACCCTTTAATGGACTCGACTAGTTTGGTCCATTCTTTCAAATAAGTACAAGTTCCTTTTCCTATATCCATTTTATAAACAGAATAAAGATATCTTTCTTTTGTGCATTTTATCACTATTGGCTTTTAATTATTATAATATATATACATATAACGTGAATAAAACATTCGCTTGTTAAATTTAGAAAATAATATTAAAATGTAGTATCATAATATGTATGTTTATATTGTTCTGTAAATATTTTAGATTTAATCTCTCTTGAAACAAAATAATGACACTAGCAAATGCTTCTGCGGTGCCAAAACAAGAAAAAGAAGAGGGATTACTCTAATTAATTAAATAAAGACATATATCTGTCTTCTGTACATAATGCCGTTATTTTTTTACTACTTTTATATTATGGGTAATATCATCAAACTACTAAATACTTTATAATCATCCAAACGCAGATGAAGTCACGTACAGCTATTTGTGTACTATATAATAATATGTACGTGACTTCATCTGCGTTTGGATGATTATAAAGTAATTTATTTTCCCAAAAGCCTTTGTTTTTAAAATAAAAGTAGCATAAGTTACTCCTTACACCATTAGTTGTTATCTGCCAGTGAAAGGATAGTCTAAATCAGCACACCCGTTCCGTAGATTTCGGAGACCAGAACAAATATAAAGACAGACATAAATATTTTAAATTTTAGTTAAATTTATTTGTACAAAGTAAATAAATATAAACCGAAATAAATATGTACACTAGAAAGTATTACAACAGTTAGAAGGTAAACGGTGCGAATAGAAGCATACAGAAATATTTTCCGTTCCCTTTTAACAATAAAAAGGTCTATGTAATGTATCTATTGGATACCACAATATTCATAACCTAAAGGGAGACAGTTATCATACTATTAATGGAGAATAATTGTAAACAGCTGTTGTCCGTGATGTTGTCTATTATTAATAAATATAAATAATAACGCGTAGGTAGTGCCTATAAAAATCAAAGTTTCATAACATTATATTAAATGAAGACATCGTGATATATTTTTTAGATAAGGACTAGGTATCTAAGAAGTAAAACTAAAAAAAATGATTGAAATTTATCCAGTACTTTTTTAATGATGCGCACTCAATCGCAGAGCTTTATCATTTTATCTACATAGGTTATATTATGTAACTTATCCATAATTATAGTAGGTTCCTAAATATCAAAGTAACTACTATAATGAATACATAAATCATATTACACCTTCTAAATGAAACGCCAATGTTTTTGTAAGTCCTAAAGGATGACGAATAAACTAACTATAATTTTGAATTAAAGGCTTATTTAAAAGTCTTTCTGTTACAAATTGTGATATTTTCTATAATAATCAAATAACAAGATAGTTACATTATCCCTACTCTTACTTTTTGAGACGTGACAAAGGCTAATCAATTCCAGGTAGAAGTATACATTAATAGTTCAAGAGCTCGTGAGTGCCAGACCTTCGTATTTTCATAAAAGATGAAAGACTCTTGCTCTATAACGTCCAATCTAATGCCATAATGTAAATTATCATAGAATATACGTACGATAATAATGCGCTACGGTACATAGTTTTTTGCTCACGTTTATGTCATGCCGAAAACTGTGGTTACTACTGCAGACAAAACGTCCTTTTAAGGGTAGCTAACCTCAACGTTTCTAAAACGCGTTGTTTCCAGAATGATAGTTTGCTTCTGGTACACAGATACAGTTATTCAAACTTCCTATTTCCTCCCTATACAAATAAAAAAAAATGGTACTGAGACTAAGATTCAATATTATTCAGACTCTTTCTTTAAGCTGGTGGCTGCTATTTTATTGTTTTAAGTACCGATATCCTTTTATAAATATTTAGTTCTTGACTAATCGAAAATTTATAATATTTAGGGGAAGATTAGGCAGCCACTTGGCAACAGTGGTCCAAATAAAACACGTTAACATTGTGGGTAAAATTAACAAAGATAACAAACATACTTAATTTTTATTTATTTTCAGTGCTATTTTCTTCAAAAGTTTTTAAACAAACATCAATTACTTTCTTTATAATATTGTACCTTTCTTCACTTATTTTTAATGCTTCATTCTGACAATCCACCGGAAAATTGGAGCCACCAAACTTTTGTAAACCACAAATAGAATTTTTGTTATAACTGACTATCAAATTAGCACCCAAACCTCCACACATTTCTTCCTCATACAATGTTGGGTCAGTTAGAAGGATGTTCCTGAAATTAATTGTAAAAAAATAATGAACTCATTTTGGATGTTTAATCTTATATACATCATGTAGCACTGTCACAAGCCACATTTTAACATTATAAATCAGTTTCTAAAAGTGAAATGTAAATAATTTTAACTATTTTACTTATAAATTAATTCCTCTAAACAGGAGAAAAATAATACATGCTTATTAAAGTTAGGCACCATAGAGGTGCATACAATAAACCCCTGATTAATCATAGTACATATATTGTTTTCTTCTACGATAAATTGTAAAAATGAGAAATAACTGATTTGGCATACCTCTGTTTGGTTCTACTTACTTCAACTTTATAGAACATATTATATCATAGGAAAATTAATGTGACTATTTACATATCCTTTATATACATAAGTATATTCATACCTTTGATTGTGTTTGTACAATGCAAAACTGGTTACAATTGGTAATCCGTGAACTTCTAATCTTTTTCTTTGACTTGAGTCTACTTCAATTTCCTCAGTTTCAGGATCAAATGTTACTGTTGGAAGTGACACTGAAATATTCAATGGTTAGTTGGTAACAGTGGTCATAAAAATTGCAAATACAATAGTTTATAAGAACATTTTCACTATATTTTAACAATAAAAACCTTTGAGTATTTTAATAGTGAAAGAATTTTCTGTTTGTGCATTGATATCCACCATATTTTTCATTATTACCTGCTCTAAAAGTTTTAAAAAAAGTTTTGAAATATTTGTGAAATATGTGCTACACCAGTTACTATTTACATTTTCTTTTACCTTATAGTTTAACCTTTGACCACAATGTTATCTGATGTTAAATGATTATGTGGTCTAAGATGGTAGTCACGCTAAACCTGGAGGGAGACTGGCACTTAAGTGCAGCTGCCGGAACATACCAATAGGTGCTTGGTGACAGATTTTCAACTTGAGAGTGGTAGCTAGGCAGACAGAACTAGAATAAGCCCTACCATCATGCTATGGTTTCATCACAATGTTTTCCGTCACTGAAAGCTCCAACAGTGAAGTAGTAGATAGTTATGGCTGTTTAGTGTTTAAAAAAAGCATGTTAACTTATTTTAAAACTTATCTATAACAAGAGTTCAGTATTAGTTCTTAATAGTTGCAGCTCTATATGAGTTGTGAAATGTCATAACATAATGGGAAATTAAAATTGATGGCACTTGAATGAGTGAGAAAATAACACATAAAGCAGTTATTTAATGAAATTATAAAACCCTAAGTCCAAATGAGATATTAGGTTATTGTCATTTTATTTAAAGTTACAGATTAATTGAATGTGAAATAAATTCTTACATGATCTTAAGCTTGTCATCAATGAAATTAAACAAGCATCTACTAAACTGCCATCATTGTCTATACATATCATGTCACAGTAGAGAACCCAGCAAAGTTTGTCTGGAACTATGCACAAATCCTCTAAATTGATACATTTTGAGTTGATTACTACATCTGACACCAGATTGCTGGTTACTTGGGAATAGTCTGATGGTGGACCTGGTTTAAATCTAGATGAGCAGAGAGCTGGCAGTTCAACATTTGTCACCAAGTAACCAATATTTGGTTCTTCAGCTTTTGGTGTTGCCAATTCCTGTAAAAGATATTATTATGTATTTAATAATTTTATTACAAATTCATGAAATTATAAAGAAATGGGGTTTCTTTAATTTCACTTGAAATATCCAGACTGACCTAACCTATATATTTATATAATAACAAAATAGGTATTGGAATGAGTGGGGTTGATAGGTAATATATATTTTTTAATTAAATGAATTGAATATTATTAATGAGTGATGTATACTTGTATATTTGCCAGAAAATTTGAGGCCAGGCTGAAAACCAGTATTGTTTTTAAGTAATGTTTCAGGCGGCAGTTTGGCGATCCCTGGTCTTTGGTCATAGATTTACTTTTTTATGTTTAACGGTGTTTTTGAGTATACCATCTCTATGACAATAAATTCTTTGTCTTTCTTTTAATTTATTTTACAAACTTCAAAGATTATAAGTATTTAATTTCTGTAAATATACAATCAAGGGTTCAGATTAAAAAACAATACTAACCAGTTGAATACCACACACTACAGTAGTATTACCACACTTAACCACAGCAGAAGCTTCTGCCGTTTTAATAGAATCAACGTTTAATTTAATATTACGTTGTTCTGAAAACTTTCTTCCATCAGATCGAACGTTTAAAGATATATAGTCATTGAAGTGTTTGACAGGATGAATCAGCCTGAAAAAATAAAGTTTATTCATTGAAGCTGAATGGCTTAACAAAAGTAATGTTACATTAATTTATATAAAACGAATGTTTTGTACAAACTTATAAATTTCAGCCATTTCAGAAGTATAGTTAGAGTAGCACTTCTAATCAAAGTCGACCAACTTTTGTTTTATGTTTCTCCAAAATAACTCAAAATATATATTAATAACATATGACTATTAGAGATATTGGGAAAGAAAAAAAATTATATATAAAACTTTAGAGGCTTCGTTGAGGTTATATTATAACAACAAATTTGTTTATCTCGATACAGAACACCAAAATAAGTAATTTTCAGTGCATAGAATAAAAATACTAGAGACATTGAAAAAGTATCGATATTCTTTGTTATCTAATTCTTTTCTTTCGAAATTGATACTTCTGTACTCGTTACTTCTTTTTAATACTTTTACTCGAAGACAAATACGAGTTATTCCTATTATTACTGCTTATACTCCCGTGAGTATATTTGTATTGAATACTTATATAACATTAAACAAT
The DNA here is from genome assembly GCA_035772565.1 of Antheraea assamensis. Classification (NCBI taxonomy): domain Eukaryota; kingdom Metazoa; phylum Arthropoda; class Insecta; order Lepidoptera; family Saturniidae; genus Antheraea; species Antheraea assamensis. The sequence goes on along the minus strand of JAQQSE010000026.1, from coordinate 854,918 downwards.
TGAATTTCATATTCACTTTGTAACATTTTATTGTTATTCTTGTAAATGTTAATGACAAAAGGTGAAAATATAAGTAAAAACTGTCTCATATAATGGTCAATTTAATCAGTCCTGGTTAATAAAATATTAGTAAATATCGCAAATTTAAATAAAATAATAGTAATAAATAAATAGACTCGAATGCTTATTACTAAAAATTATCTAAAATGCCAGTGCGGTTACAAATTAATAGAATTGTTTTTAATAAAGATAATTATATGTCAATATTAACTGCGCCGCACAAATTATGTAACATACATAGTCCTACGGTTTTTATAACGTAGATGAGTTGTGTCTTTTTATGGTTTGTGACTGTTGTTTCTTTAAATGTTTTTTTACATTCTCAAGTAATTATACTAGAAAATGTATTATCCATTTCAGACGTTTATAGGAAATTCCGCATTTTAAGTCTAATATATGTTCTCTTAGGGAATTATAATATGTCATTTGGAGGTAATTGAATCAAATTTACGATTTGTACTTAAGTTTTGAAAAATCAACCAATAGTTATATGGACTCTTTTTTTTCGAGCTGACTACACTGTTGCTAATGTTTAGGCTCTATAGTTTCACTGGACTACGGTATGGTATGGACACTTTTAACTAGATTTTTTTTTTCGAACTGACTTAATCACTAGATAATTTAATGACTATTGTATATTTCTATTGTTACTACATGAAAATCAAGTATCGATACTTTTTGGTCGATACTGTCCGCTTACCTCTAATAACCAGAAAACTTTTGAATTTTTTTAAGGTCCCTGGATTCAAATACTTTAATCTTTGTGAATCAATAATATACTATTGTTGGCGGTAAGAATATAAAGAAGAGCTAAGTATGTGTGGCTTGTCACTCGTGAATTTAGACAGTTTACCAAACGCGCATTCAATTGTTACGTAACATCACGATTGAGTGGTTGTATGTACTCATTTGCCTTGATCTAAATAAAAAATGCAACAAAAAAATGAGTTTTCTTTTATGAAATAAATCGTGTCATAATAGTTTATTATCTAGTTAAGGAATATGAAATGACAGTAGGAATAAAAATACGCTGTTTTTGTTATGGGATGGAGGCAAACTAATAGACGGGTTACCTGATGGTAAGTAATCACCGCTGCCCATGGAGACCTGTAACACGAGAGGCATCACAAATGCGTTGCCAGCCTTTGAGGAAGGAGTAAGCTCGCTTCTTGAAGGTCTGTGGGTTTTATTTGTCCGGAAACGCTGCCGTTGGGAGTTTATTCCAAAGGGCTGACGTACGTGGGAAAAACGTACGTGAGAACCCCACAGTAGACGACTTCCAACTATCAAGATGACATTGATGGAATTTTATTTTATGGCAGGTACAGTCACAATACTATTGTCTGCATAACAATGAATGTTACAGATATTCAACATATCACTGATATGCAGAAGAAATAAGGTAGGAGATAGCACACAGCCTTGCGGGACCCCGACGTTGACGGGCTTGAGATCCGAGCATGCACTGTCAACAACGAATTTAATGCTCCACTCCGTGAAGAACCTGGATACAAGTGTTTTTTGAAGCTTAAAAGACTTGTATTTAGTAGCTTGAATTATTAGAAATGTTGCATATTGAAAAGTATTGTCGATTGTTTACATTGACATTTGAGTGCTTTGACAGATGACTTTTCTTTTGAAATAGATTTCGGTACACGAAAGTCGAAGGTGTGTGTTATAAATATAATATCCTCTTTAATCTTGTCAAAATACTAATGAAATATGAAGTTTTTGGTGCAAATATATTTTCCACGAGACCTAGTTTTATGGTTCTCCTAGATTTTCATGTAGTCACTTATATTATTACAGACCATAATGGCAAAACCTAAAGGCGAGAGAAAAGGCAAATCTGCTATAAATGAAGTTGTAACCCGTGAATATACAGTGAATTTACATAAACGACTTCATGGAGTCGGTTTCAAGAAACGCGCACCGCGCGCTATTAAGGAGATCAGAAAATTCGCTGAAAAACAAATGGGTACCCCGGACGTTAGAGTAGATACTCGCTTAAACAAATATCTTTGGTCCAAAGGAGTCAGGTAATTTATATTTTTTAAACATAATTTATATAGTTATAGTTAGTATAGTTCAGTGTAGTAGTTATTACACTTGTTTACATTTGAGGTTATGTTTCAAAATACACTCCAGTGACAGGGAACAACAGGATTTTTAATGTTCTTAAAATCTGGGTTTGTATGTTATTTGTTGTATTATTGTCTATAATTTTGTATACTGTAGTGGTATAGTGTTTATTTTTATTATTGTTGGCACTACTTCCAGTTGAAAGTGAGGATGGTTAAAAAATGGTCATATAATTTTAAGTGGGATCTATACTACTAAGCACATTCTTCAATGAGACATTTCGAAACTGAAATATTCCATTAAACTATTAATTTATCATTGAGATAATATCAACTCTGTTTACATTTTATTACTCATTTTGATTATTTGAAAACAGTATGGGATTTGATGAACAATTAAGAATGAGAGAAAAACTTCAGAACACATTAAAATTATGCATATTAATTAAAATTGAATTCAATCTTTTTGTAGATATAAAGCTACTAATATAGTTACATATTTTTTGTTTTTAATTGTTGTTTCAAAGTGAAGTGGTGTTAAAACATTTTTTTTACAATTTTGATTATTATTAATGGCCTATATATGTCTATGAAAGACCATTTACACAGCATTAAGACATTTTTTATTAACAATTTTGATAGGTCCCAAATAATTAATTACTTTTCTTTCTTCTAAAAATGTATTGTAAACTTTCTTCAGATTTCTATACACTCCCAGTTTAACAATTCTTATGTCATGAAGCATATAGATGGTTGGTCAGATTTAGATTTGGGCTATTAATTGGCTATTCTGAAACAGTTTTATGGTTTCTACAATTTTGTTTTTGTTATTGACTTTTCTGACATGATGTCCCTTTATAGTGTTGTGGTCAATGGAGTAGTATATAATAGGTAGGTTGTATTGTTTCTTTCTCATCCTAAACTATTTGTTACAACTATTATACTATTTGTTACTTCATTGTTGATGGAAGATGTATATACTTTTTAAATGTACATATAAATCATTGTTCAACAAAATTTTTAGGTTTTATTAATTTATAATACACTTTAAATATTGTAGGATTAGTTATGCTTCTGGTCCATTACTTTTTAGTAGAATTATAACTTGATGTATGGGATGGATAAGCAATTTTTTGGCTGAGCATCATAAAATGGAATTACTTTGTTTCGCTACCATCATAATGAAAACAATCAAAATTTTGGGAAATGGTTTCTTGTTTATGAAATATTTCTATGAATATTGTTTGTCAGTGAAGTTCTTATTCTACTCTATAGTTGCTTACCCCCATTTTATATTTCTTATAAAAGTCTTTGTTTAATGGTTGGTCACATGCTCATATATTTTATGCGACTAAACCATAGGGTAAAATGTGAAGTGTATAACGTGTATTAATTTTTATTTCAGGAATGTTCCTTTCCGTGTTCGTGTAAGGCTTTCACGCAGACGTAATGATGATGAAGACTCAGCCCACAAACTGTTTACACTTGTAACATATGTGCCTGTTGCCTCCATCAAGGGCTTGCAGACAGAGAATGTTGATGCTAGCCAAGAATAAAAATAAGTTTTAAGCATTACATTTGTTTTCATTCCTAGACTTTTTTAGTTATGTTTTATCTCTGTTAGAGTATTGGATATGTCCAGTGGTAATCATGTTTCTTTTAAGTTGATGTTTTAATATGTTTATTACCAATAAATAGAAGGTAAATGATAGTAGAAAAAAATGTGCTCTATAATATATATAGCTATAATGCTATAGGTTGTAATGACCATTGGAACATGGCACGCATCTTCTATTTTGTGATGTAAAAAAAGAAATGTGAATTAAGATTTATTTCCAGACAACAAAATATTTGCTATACTATACCTATTGAATTCTCATAGATGACTTTATAATTTAAAAGGAATTATTAGTTTACTGAGAACATTGAGTGCCTATTCAGTTTTGTTGCTTAACCACTATATTTTGTATTGTATAAGCTTTTATGTTTCAAAACAATATCGCTGGTTAGCTGGAAGAAAATACCGCGTGGCATTAAGCTCGCCAGTGTACAATTTGAAAGTACAATAAAGCATTCATTCATGTGTTACAATTTATTAGTAACTCTACTAGTAACTTGGACGTTAGATTTCTCAAAGTCAACTTTTTAGTTGAATACAAAAAATTATATTATTTATTGTTAATTTCGTTTTTTAGTCTTTACATATAATAAAAATGTAAATTTAACGTGGCTGCACTTTCAGATTTTTTAACAAAAAAAAACATTGCAAGTTACTAACGAATTAAATACATTGAAATCATTTTTGAAATATCTATCTCTGTTTGTGCTCGCATAACTATTAGGTAATAAATACTCAAGGTTAGTTATTGATACCTATACCATACATTTTGTCATACTCCTGAATTAACGGGTGACATGTCCAGGTGGAAGTAGTGTAAGTAAATTGAAAATACTTGTTCACGATCTTACCTGATATTGAATGACAATGTGGTGTGAGATGATAAGCACGCTAACCCTAGACTGGCTTTCAAGTGCAACTACCGGTCACCTTTTTACATTTTATAGGTGTTAATATGTATCCACAATTTCGCCTGATGGTTAAATTATGACATAATATAAAATTAGAATGTTGCCCAAGACGGTAAACACTAATTCTATAGGACTAGGACTGGCTTTCAAATATAGTTACCAGAACACTCCTATAGGTCGGGTGACAGATTTTCAACTTGACGAGTGGCCTGTAGCTAGTAAAAAAGAAAAAATATATATTTTCGTTCATTTTTGTTTATTATACATTATATAGTTGTTATTTTTGCATCTTTTACTATTTTACCCTTACAATTTTTGAACTCATTGTAAAATAGTTTTATAGTAAGGATTTTTTTACGTACAGTCCGCTGTAACTTTCCTACAAGTCACCAGTTTGGCAGTGCATTGATTGCTATTAAAATCTATGGGGCGAATTTACAACTTATATCATAGTTATGGCGTATCTGTTTCTGTAGTGGAACGCATCACGACTGTCTTTATTAATACTGTATGACATATATTATTATAGAAGTTGCGTATGCGAACCATTATGGTACCAAATCTAAATATCATGTGTTATTACTATTATATTCGAGAGTGTGTGCGTGTGTTAACACACACTCTCGAATTTGATTTTATTGTAAATATACAGATAGGGAATTAAAACGGTGTAAGACTGCACGATAATATGATTTTCGCTAATACATTGCTTACACTTTTTGAAATCGAAGAATCTAATGATTTCTTATTTACACAGTATTAGAAGTGTCTGTTGTTTGTTTGATTTTATCACAGAAATAGCTGAACCGATTTTGACAATACATTTACTGGCAGATACACAATTTTGTTTGATATGATCTAAGCTACACATCAACATTAAATATCTCCATAGGTATTAAGCAGTAAGGATAAAATTTAAAGGAGGTAATTATAAGCGTTAAATGTGTTGTAGGGATTACGTAGAAGTGACAAAATTATAATTTAAAACATTGAAGATCACAATTAATCACGAGAAAATACGTACTTTCCATGGGACAACGAAATTATTTTTACGAGATCGAGGTCGCGAGCGTCAGTTAGTATATAAATATAATTAAACTTGAAATGTGTAAAATGTGTATGTTGTTCTTCAAAACGGCTGCACCGATATTTATGATATTTACTGGTAGCTAAGGATTTTTAACAAATTTTTCAAGACTTTTTTTTTTTTTTTTTTATGAAGTAGTAATAACTTTTTAACAGAGGAGATATGAAGGGTTAAAGGAGTTGACAAATAAAAAGTCGCCCACAATTGATCCATATAGAACAAGTACTTCCTTCCCCATTAGACAACCATACAATTTTCAAGAGACCGGACTCTCGGGCACATGCCAATGGCTTAAAATCCGTGTATAGAATAACTGACGTCTGGGCTGAGAAAACCGCAACAATAGTTTGCTGACATGCAAAGATATGTTGCTGGTATGCATCATGTTTGCGTAGGCTTAGAGAGAAGTCACTATTATTAACTATCTTTATATACCTTACGGATTCTATTCTGCAAAAGTAGATATCTTAGTGATCGAATTTTGACCATTACTCATGTTTAAATATAAAGGAAAAAAGACGAACTATTTACATTTTTTTGTAACAGTACAAGATCGTTAATAGCTAATAAAACAAAAGAAAATCTTTTGTGCGACAGAGGCGGAAGATTGTCTGCTCATCCCTGCGTATTTAAACGTGAAGGTTTGATTTTTGTAATACTCTTTCACTACTAATTTTATTACAATAACGCGTGAACAACGCCCTCATTTTAGTGGATATGGTTAGTACCTCTACACACCTTAACCACAGCTCTTAAGCTTGTGGTTAACATCCGTTACTACAGTTAAACCCTTTATGGAGACATTTCCCGCCACACGATCTGTATTAAGCTTGATACATAAACGACAGTGGGCCCGCCACTGTCTTAGTCTTTGCTATTAATTTGTACTATCGGTAAGTTAATAAAAAGCAGGTAAGGTTGAAATTACGGTATAATTATTGTAGCAAATAATTATTATTTTATAACACTGTCTATAGCTTTATGGTATGCTTTTACACCGGTAAAGGATCATTATTACATTTTTCATACACATTACCAGGAGTACAGAGAAGTATACCTATATGGTACCTAACAGAAAAAATACTGTTCCCGAGGGACAGGTGAAATCTACAGTAACGCGAGCGAAGGCGTAGGCGTAGGCGTGTAGGCATTCAATGGGTTATTGTAATGATTACGTATATAGAATTTTTATATTTAATTAAGTACTTTATAATAATTACGTTTACCGCTAATGAGGTTAAACGTTCCCACCAGTGTCTTGCTAATAATTCGAAATTAACATTCGTTAGACTCCTTTGATTTGTATAAAAAAACCGCCGGAGCCAGTTACCGTGTTGCGTTTATCGTCACGCAGGCTGATATTTTGTAATCATTTTCAGTAACACTTAATCATAATGTCGCGTATACCGCGCGTAAGCTGCTATGTAAAGATATACAGTCATTTATAAAAAGGTGGTTGTGATATATATTACATAATAATATTTTCTAAATATTAGATTGCTATAATGCACTTATTTGATTTAAAATACAATACATCTTTTCATGTTTTTAACGTTAAAAATCATAAAATCTGAGATGCTTGTCTGCTTCACTAGAATGTAAGTAAGAACAAACTGAGTATTATCTCTCGCGCTTGACCGAGTTCGATCACTGCTTCGATGATTCCTAAAGCCTTGTTAAGGTCTAATGACACGGTAATAATCAAAATCTCCATTTAGACACATCTCTTACGATGGCACTTGAGAGATCAGTACGTGAGAGTGTGATCAACATGATAAATAATATTCAACATAAATTTACATTATTTGAACTAATTTGATTCGTCCCTAATCACTAGTTCGGTTTGTAAAACTCCTAAATGGGATTAAATACGTTATAACTTATTTAAATTGAAACTTACATTTGGTTTTTATCGTTATAATAGGGATTTAATTCATTTATGTTCACAAATTCTTTGTTTCTCGAACTGACTAACGACGAGTCTTCTTTTTTAAATTAACGTTTGGAAATCCATCATGGACAAACCACCCTCCCGGGGGGAGAGTGGGCAGTGTGAGATACTTATTCACTAAAACCCCACGGTGTACCGACCACCGCTTGGTTGGGGCGACATGGGATCGTGCAGTGCTATCACCATGCCGCCCCAGCGGCCAGCCCAGCGGAAGGTGTCTGCCGGGCGTCGTCCTAATAAGGAGGACCTAATAGGAGTATATGAAACAAAAATAGCATATGCTAATGTATTAGAAATGTACAATTTTACCTTATTATTATTTGTATTCAAAATACATTTTATTCGATTTTGAATTCTATACTTCATCATTTGTTAGTTCCGACGTAGGCTTAAACGATTATATAGGTAAAATTGATGTTGCCGGTGTGCACTTTAATCATATAAATTGTAGAACGATTTAGAAATTAAATGGTTTATGCATCGCGTCTAGCGCAGTATCACTAAGCCTACCGGATTGGGCAAATGTCCAGAAGCCTGTTTAAAATGAAATTTCATGTAACTAGACCATATGGTGTAGCTTGTAATACGTTTACATACTTAACATGTTATGATCAATCTTAGTGTAATTGTTTGTCTCTATCAAAATCAAAAACATAATTTAGAAATTTCGCAATAAAATAATTCAATCAGCAATTTTGTTATCGGATTATTCAAATAATATCTTCAGCGGACACTGCAAATCCTGTGTTTACGGTAAGGAGTAATAGTTTGTTTGAAAAATCGAATGCTTATGTCAAAAAGGGATGTGAAAATCTATGCGGACTGTTAGAAGTTAACAAAAGAATATTATTCCCCTGCACTTGCAGAAAAAAACATTAAATATGTAAAAGGAAAAAGCCCTTACTTTATGCCCATACTCAATGTCAAAATCTGAAATTTTGTGTGTAGACCTGGGTAGGAAGTATACGAATTGTACTTCAGTGTTTTTTTTTCATATTTTTAATGAAAATCAAAATAAAAGCCTATATTGACACATTATATACATCCCGGCGATATTTTATAGTTTCAATTGTTATAATAAATTCGAATATATATATATTAATACGTTTCTATTCATTACTTTTAAATGAGTATATGATAACATTGTTAACAATTTTAGAAAAGGGAAAGTCCTTTTAGACGTCGTATTTAACACTGAAACGACAGTATCAAAAAGGTTATTCACAGCCAATAAACAACAGAACTGTAGGCTTTTTTTATTTTTCTGAAGTCGTTTTAAATCTAGAACAGCATAAAACTTAAACAGCTTAAAGTGAGCAAGATAAGATATTATTATTACACTTAATTAGTTACAGTTAATGTATTTTTTTATTATTATTATTATACTACTTATTATTCCTTTCATGAGTACAATAGGTATTAGAGAAATCTATGTTAGTAACTTGATTTTTTTGTTGCCTTTATGGCGGCTGCATTGTTATATTTTAGGGCCATTGTTAGGTTGTAATCCAAAATGACCCGCGCTGGAGCGTTTACGGCCCGATGGATAAACCTACCAATTGCGTCGTTTGTCACATCGGTGTACTAGACACTGGTGTTGGTTTGTCTGCCGTTTATTTTCAGAATCGCCACCGATTTCAAGGTCAATCCTTGGGATTCAAGGATTGTAATGACGCGCGACCTATTTCCTGTCCCATAGTCCTTGTGCTGATTTGCAGGTTTAAAACTGCAAAAAATATTACGTTTTATAGTTAGCTCGTTATTTTTGGATTACTCTTTGTTAACATCAGGCGTTGTGTAGTTACTTCACCAAGTTAATATTACATATACCTTCAAGCTATTCGCGTTTTATGTTTCGTGTCTGTTCAGTTTACAAAATATAAAAAATCAACATTCATTGCTTTGCATTCCAATGCAATATAAGAAATAACAGAGAGTTGCACTGTGAAGCAGTGTGTCGTACGTATACTGTACATATTTTAACCTGGCACGCCCCGTTCGCACAATGTTGTAATTTATAGGTTTACGAGTAGACTGGTGTCTGAGTTATATTCCGACGATATAGCGACGAGCTTTTAACTGCTTAATGGAGCGATTTATTCAGACCACCTTGCGCTCTTCCGCTGTTTACATTGCAACTTGCTCTTAACACTTTATTCTGCGTCTTAGACTGACGCATATATTGAACATTACTTACAAATAAATGTTTTTGTTGTAAATATTGTATCGACAATAAATATTTATGAGTTGAATTAAAATACTTTTTGAACTCCGAAAATAACGTTTAGTTTCATTGTTATAAACGATTTTAGTGTATTCAGACTATCGAGTATAAATTTTAAGTTTTAGAATATAGTTAAAATTTCGTTTATACTGACCATTTTATTTGGTCTGTGGTTTCGTTTTAAATGTTTGATAGGACATAAAACTACAATATACAACTATATGAGTAGTAAGTACCTTGATCAGAATAGTAGCTATATATTTTATCTCCATTGTACAGATATAAGATATTTTAAAAGTATCATACATTACTATGAAACATAATTTTTTTTAGAACTGACTACACTGTTGACCTGGCAAGGTCTCTACTGTTTCACCGGAGTACACAAGAATTTTGTTTTTATTTATATTTCCGTTTCCCGACCTTTATGGTTTATAAGTTATCCGGAGTTACATATATTAAGTACCATTCCATATAAAGTTTTTAACTTGTCACAGAACAATTATAAATGTATGCAAAACGTTACAGTAAATAAGCTTGTTATTATTTTTCTCGGAATTTGTTCTATGAAGTGATTTTAGAGGAGTAACGAAAAGTTTTTCAATACAACATGGTCCTCTGGGACAACATTTCCGTGGAGCGCCGTGCTATGTTTACGGCTGAAGTGCCCGCGGCCGTCGCGCCTCTGCTCGCTCCTACAGAACAATCCAATTCGAGGTATTGATCAAATTGTACGGAAACGTACACATGTAGAGCAAACCAATCGAAAGAAATATACGCCTTTGACGCTTACCTGAGGGAATTTAGAATCACAGCTGTTATTATATTAGACATATTTATTGGTTTACGTTTGACGGCCTTAAAGTAATATCAGTCATAGGTTATCAATGTTTAGTTTTTTAGTTTTTTTTTATAGGTTTGACCACAATTTCATCTGTTGATAAATAACGTGGTATAAGATAGTAAACATGTTAAATCTAGAGGGGACTGGCTCTCAAATGTATCTGCAGGAACACACTAACAAGTGCTTGGCGATAGATTTTGAACTTGAGAATGATAGTTAGCCAGGCGGATTTAGAATAAGCCCGAACATTATAGGTACTATGATTTCATCACGATGTTTTTCTACACCGAACGCTCCGAGTCATTCGCAAGAATTCGAACCTATGTCGATCAACGCGATGTTCGAACACGCTATCAACTGAGCACTCGTGGCATCAAAAGATTTCTGTAGTTTTTTTTTGTTACAACTTCTCTCTAATTTTATATAGTAAGCTCTAACTAGGACAAAGCTTATGAATTGGTGTTTACCAGATTGCTTAGCAACTTGATATATCTGAATATTATTTTAATAGTTATTAGGTATACGCGATGTATTTGATGTCACTTAATTGAATTTATTTTACAAATGTTGCCGTCGGTGTTACATGTTTTGTGCTTTGTTTCGTGTTCCCGGTCAAGTTGTATTTTCTCCGAGATTGCTTCCGGCTACATGCGAATGCGACAACAGAACCATTTTTCGGCGAGTGACGCGATGTTTTTTAGACATGCGTTTAATTTTTACTGGCGATGGAATTTTATGTACACAGTGAGTTCCTATCGGTATAAAGAAATAAAAGTACTTTTTCTTCATCATGAAAATACTTGACTTGATGCCTGTAAAATACATTTTGATAAAGTGAATGAATGACTGTAAAATAATTGTTTTTTTGTTGTTGTATATATTTGTTAAATAATATTGCGTAAATATCAAAACAATTATTTATTTATATTATTTGTTCTGTTATATCGTTATTTTAATTCAAATATTTGTTTATGTACGGCAAATAAAAAGCATAAATATTTAATTTAGAAATAAATCTATTGCCATATTTTTTTTAATTAGGTTGTAACCCTAAAGGTTCTTGTCGATAATTTAAATATCTATATAACAACACTCCCAAGAGATTCTACGATCGACTTTTATTACTGAACAAAAGTCATAATTGAGTTAAAATAATTAATTCGTTTTTGTATGTGTATCAGTAATCTATAGTCATCTTAAAGTTTAATCGACCTTTGTAATAAATGGACAAGAAACAATAATTGTTTCAATACAATTGTCATTACAGGCAACAATTAGGTCGATGGGGGATTACCTACCGGGGATAAGTGCGTCGCGGAACGAGGTATTTGTATCACATCATGCGATCGATCCGTCCACTCCCAGCCAATTACTGTTACGACATACACAGTTGAGTATTGTTTTCGAAATATCCATTACACTGAATATATTAAGAGGTATCAATCATTACATGAGAACGCACATGAATCAGGAAGGAAGATAAGGCTTTAACTTGGTCTGCTGCTTATATTAATTTAATAATATTAAAAGTTAATTCGTAGGAGCTTCTGAAAACTGTCTCTTAATCAAAGTTTTTTATAATTATAAGAAACCACTAGTGTGAAAAACGTTTACAAAAATTTAAGTAAAAAAAAACTATTATGATCCGATTGCTACAATAACTTGGTATGGAGAATTTGTATACATCCATTAATTATTTCAATTTATATATATTCCATTCCCGGTGTTGGGTTCCAGAATAATAATGTGGGACATTAGTGGGGGACAATAGTAATTTAATTGCACACGAGCCGGGATACCAATTTTATTACTTTGACATACTTGTACTGCTAGATGTTTTATTTATTTGTATTTTTTTTCTGCTTATTTGTTGTTGTTTCCATGAAATGTTTGGTTTTACATATATAACCAGGCTACATTTTTGAATAGAGTTTGATGTAGGCTTTTATCTATTCTGTGGCATCAAATGTGAAGCAATTGTGAAGAAACTTTTTGTAAATTGTGGAAGTAGTATAAAATTATATTTTGCATCTTAGTGTCATATTTTGATTATATATTTTACAATGAAAAATGTCATATACTCTTTGGTGTGTTGCAAAGGTTCCGAATAAAATGTCAAAATTATGTTGAGATTTTAAACATTTTTCAGTAATGTTCGGTTTTGACACACAACACGTACACATACAAACTTGACAAAACAAAAGAAATTATATAGCTTATATATCACTTTTAAATGCGGGGTGGATGAATTGGCGAAAGGTGTCTGGGGTGGTTTGTGACTCACGAATGCTGTTGAAACTCAAGGGCAAGGTGTACAAAACTATAATAAGACCAGCCGTGTTATATGGATCCGAGTGCTGGGCTACGAAAGAGACGGTTGAGAAAAGATTACATGTGGCAGAAATGCGAATGTTAAGTTAGATGTGTGGTGTAACAAGAATGGATAAGATTAAGGATGAGTATATCAGAGGAAGTTTGAAAAGAGCACCAGTGACAGAGAAGTTGAGGAGTAATAGGTTAGCATGGTACGGGCATATTATGAAAAGAGATAAAAGTCATGTAACAAGAAAGCTTTTGACTTTGAAAGTAGACGGACATAGGAGTAGAGGAAGACCGAAAAAGGTGTGGATGGATTGTGTGAAACATGACATGTGTATAAAAAGGGTGAATACTGAGATGACATCTGATAGTGGAGAGTGGAAAAGAACAACATGTTGTGCTGACCCTACTCAGGTGGGATAAGGGTAAGATGATGATGATCACTTTTCTTATTTATGTACTTTTTAAACGGTCTAAACTGTAGCTGTGTAAGCTGTAAACGAATATATTGTCGAAGAATTATAATTATTCTATTTCATTTTACATGTAAATGAGTTACCGACTATCAAGAAAGTCTGCTGTATTTTGGCGTTGAAGATTTTATGCTAAGCTATATGTTACTATTATTGAGTTTTATAATATAATTTTAAGTGAATAAAATCTATGATAGTTATTGATAAGTTAAAATGTAGGTAAATAAACACAATGCTAGTACTATTATAAAAACCACTATAAAACTAAGCGAGATATTTCATCAAGATTTGTAGTGCAAAGATTCTTAACTAAATAATGTGAGTAGGAACTACAGCATGCGGTGCAGACTGCGGCCTGCAACGACTCTTCAGCACTCGAGGGCACTCCACACTTCGCCTGCACTGCGCTCATGCGCTTTTCAAGTACGCACTGTTTATGCTCTAGTTCAGTTCAGAAACTTGCGCTTATCCACAGACACTGTTTGCCTGAATTTGAATATCGATATAGTATTTTAAGATTACCTTTATTCTTAAAAAGTATTTATAAATGGGATTCTAAAATGTTACAGTAAATAAATCTATAAATTCTGGCGTAGTTAGAATATGTGTGGTGGTAATAACTTTCATGCAAATACACCACATACATGAAAATATACATCTATTGACTCAACAGTGTATGTGTTGTATATTCTCTGTGGTAATTAGGTGCGTAGTGATCAGCATAGATTATCACTTCTTTAATAGCGTAAATAACTGGTAAAAAATTGGTATTTCTCAGATTAAACCAACTTCAAATTTCACTCTTTATATAGATATATAACATATAAAATCCGTTCTTTGAGCTACACACCTTAACCATTATAACTCGGAAGAGTCACATTCAGTAGATTGTCAAATAAGTTTTAAAAGACAATTAATGTTGCTAAATTACATGTGCAGAAAATAAATATACGTTGTGCTACAAAATACACAGAACATAGTGTTCGTCTACAACGTAGATAGGTGCGATATACTACCTGGTATCCCATTTCTGCTGTTCAGGCCTTGTGTGACGTAGTGGCAATAAACCATACTGTTGAGTCAAAAGGTCGCGGGTTTAAATTGACTTCTGTGTTATGAGCATAATTGTCAAATCTGGGTGATTATAATCTATATAGATATGTCTATGTAGATATAAATGTATGTACATCACTCATGTGTTTACTATTATATTAGCTATGTATTATTTGGAATGAAATGACCGTGTTTGAAGTTATTTATTCTTTCACAAATAGTTTTCTGTTCAGAATATGCCATCGTAATATAAATTTGACTATTAGTGTATTCAGAAAGTATTTATATTTGTGTTATTATGCTGTAAGTGATTTTTATACTGTATAAGTTTAAAGTCTGCATCTCATTAGATGATTAGACGGTAACACGCTATGTTGAGGCGGTTATTGACTCCTAATATGGTATGGTAGGTATGGCTATACTTATATTTTTTCTTTCATTAAAATCCCAGGTTTATTAAAGCCACCTGGAGTTGCTATTATAAACAATTTACTATTAAAAATACTCATTTTCATAAAATTATTTATATTGTTGCAATTGTATACGATATATATCAGTTAATACATTATAACTTGTATAACTAGCAACCGTCCGCAATTTTTTCCGCTTTAAATTAAAATATGAAACTTAATAATAATATAATGTAGTGTAGCGTCTCCCAGTGGCAAGTTATTTTAATAGAATAGAATAGAAACGTCCGTGAAAAACATTTTCTTAAGTTAATTATAAACATATATTTCTAGTATAGTTTTTGAGGTGTGGCATGTTAAACATGAATACTTTTTATGCGTAAATATAAAGCGTGTTCCCACTAATCCATTAGGTCAGTTACTGACAGGGAGCAGATTGTACATGCAGGCCGGGTGCTGGAGTGATGCTCAAGATATGAAGAGCACTCATGCTACGTAGTATTCCCGAGCGTAGTAGAGGCGAGATGTTTATGCATTATGTAATATTTTGTGTCTGATATTTTCTTACAAGTACTGTAAAAAGCATACGATTTTTTTAAAGTATTAAAGATTTTAAAATATTCTAATAGAGGCGAACTAGGTTTACTTAAATTAGTAGTGTGTTTTCAAGTTGTACTGGTTACAAATATGTACCCCATATATTTTCAATTGTCTTTAGATTTCAGTGATTGCCTACAATATCACCTGATGTTAAGTGATGATTTCCTCCAAGATGGTCAGACGCTAAACCTTACAGAGTAAAACTGGCTGTAAAGTAATGCTGCTCGAACATATAAAGGTAGGTGCAAAATGATAGATTTTTGACTTAGTCACGCAGGCTAAACAAAAACTCCCATGATGGTGCCTTCATTAGAGTTTCTTCCTTTATCGAAATTACAGGTTTCTTGTGGAGATATGGAGCTTAGCCAATCGTTGCAACGTCCTAACACGCTATCACTAAGCCATCAATGCTTCAGCGTAGGTATCACTTTTATTTGCTTATGTGTAGAATTACTTTAGTATGTAATGTGTATAACACAGTTTTTAATAAAATGCCTTGTTCTTGTAAGATCAAACGTTTACTATGTGTTTTATTTCCACAGGTTATAGAGTAGTAAACCACTATTGTCCATTGTAACCCATCTGTTCGGTTGCCTCCAATAGCATAAAAAAAGCTAACAGATAAATATTTGTATAGTTATGGTATTGTTCGCATTATAACTGTATCCGCATGTCTTGTAAACATATTTTCTTAAAAGTTTTAATTATTCCCACGTGATCCGTGTACATATTATAATTGGAATGCTAAATTTGCTAGACGTAATTTACTTTACTTAAATAAAGATGGCAAATGCAAAATTATACAAGTAACTCATTGCCTACTGTTTTTGTATTTTTAGAAATTATCTTCAGTTTAGAAATATACTATAATTTGTATAAATTGATGAACATACTAACTGATTCCCGTTCACTTCGTTGTGTATAAAATGTGACAAAGGGTTAATCGAGTTTAAAAAATAAGTAGCTTAGAACCATCTACAAAAAAATCCGATATGCCGTAAATCTTAGGCCAATATTTCCAATAGTTTATAGTATAGTATAGTATATAGATATAATACAGTACATATATACTCTGTTACACTATATTGTAGATAGTGGGGAGGAGCGTATGAACATTCGATGTAATTTTGTAGCTTATAAATGATATTGACAGCTTTGCAACACCCGCGAAATTTATAGCTGATTCACGTCCTGCGTACTGTTGTTATTTCAGCCGAGTGAGTGGGGTGAAGTGAAATAAATGAAACTACGTTATACACGCGATTGAACAAATATTTCATCAACTTGTTGCCCCAGAGGACATAGGAAAAATCATGACTTTTATATGAAAGACTTTCGGGACAAATATTTCAATCAATTCTATTGTTACAGTAGGAGTTGTTGGTTTTCTTTTAATTGTTTATTTTTGTTAATTGACTTAATCACTAGAATTATCAAGTATAATAACTATAATACTGTTTTAATTTTATAAGCATCTTCTTTTTTATTCCAAAGGGTAGCAAACAGGTATACGGCCCATCTCATGTTAAATGGTTACCGTCGCCTATGTACAACTGAACACCAGGGGCATCATTGTTGTGTTGCCGACCTTGAAGAGCGTGTTTCAATCCCTTTTTGAAGAGACCCATGTTATAACTCTGGGGGAACACCGTGCTTGGTGACACATTCCACAACGTTAGCGTGAGCGTAATGTAGCTCCTAGAGAACCTTACGGTTGTCGCCATTCTACTATTTTTATTTTGTATTTAATAAATCTCCTTTATTTAAGATAAAAATTAAGCAAACGGGTATTCCGTTTAATTACGGTTGCAGTAGCGGCGCCATAATACAACCGTATTTGTTTTGTATTAAAGCTTATAATAAAAATTATACGTATCAAAATATATTTCATGTCAAACTGCATGTGTTGGGTAATCCCACTACAATATACCGTATGCGGGATTCCTTATCTCATAATTTAAATTGATTCCATTACAAAAATTGATTTCATAATTAGAATGAAATATACTTTATTCAGTTTAGGTCCTGAGAAGGTGCTAATGAAGTCAAAACTGCCACCGGTTCGTAAAACGACCCCGTCATCGAGAGAAACCGGCAAGAAACTGGATCTGGCTTATTCTTTTTTATTGTATATATTTTTATAAAAGTACATTGTAGTTACAATAGTTTCTAGCGAATGCTTAGGGAGGGGTGTTATATCCGACGCATTACCATCGTACGCATATTGTTCTACCCTATACTAGCCTTTTGACATCAAAACCCGCTTGACATGGTGCTTGAACTTACTATTTGCCAAATCGGTAATGTACTTTGGGACTTTGTTATGGAACCTAACAAACACTATTACCTAGAAAACTGTTAGTGGTCCTATTGAGCCTGAAATATGGGATGACCCATTTGTCAGTTTCTAGTATTTGAATTATGTCGATCTTTTACAAAATCCAGGTTTTGTAAGATCTTGTGGTTGTAAATTAAATTATGAAGAATGAATTGGGAGGGATTTAAGATACTGAATTCCTGAAATTTTTATAATACACAAGGTGGCATATTTTTAATTGCTCGAACTGCCCGTTTTAGTAATAGAAATATGATATCTACTTTAGCTGCTGTCCCTCATAACAAAATACCATAACACATAGAAAATGGAATAAATAACAAGTTATGGAAGTAAAGGAATTTCTAATCTTTAATTACCTTTTCAATTATGTATATAGAAAAGCTTATTTACAACGCATTATACACTCATATAATTCAGGTAAATTGTAAGGTATTTATATATTTAACTTTTATTTATATTTTGTAGACAATCATTTCCAAAAGTAAACAAAATCGCAATAAATAATATACACGTGTATAATATATTTTATACGGCATATATAAAGTCAAATACCAACTAAAAACTAATGTTTGTTATGCAAAAATAGATCACGGGTCAGGTGTGGCAAAGAACATTACAATAATGTAGCCATTCTGATTACAATATTACACGTTCGTTCTGAGTGATTGGATTTTCACAGCCAATGTTGCGAATAAAATATTGCATTGTTTGCCCGTTTAATTATGACTCTTTTGTAAATTAATCATAATAAAAAAAACTTTTTACACTACAGCTTTTTTTAATACAGTCTTGACAATATATCTACTTGTGAATGTTATCTTATTAGAAACTTGACGGATTTTTTTAATGTTCGTTTTTACTATTACTATTTAATGTACAGATAAGAAAGACGTAATTTCTATACATCACCTTTTGACAGTAAAACCAACTTGACATGGAGTTTGAACTTATTGCCCGACAAATCGGTAATGTGCTTTGAGAACGTGATGCTGAACTTAACTCTATTATCTAAAAATCTCGTATCGGTCTTACTGAATCTAAACATTAATGGCTAATTTGACTCTATTTTTCGTATTAAAATAACGCGTGATGTTTACAAAATCTAACTTATTTAAATGGTTCCGATCATATATGAAATTATCAAGGACGTATTGGAAAATTTATACACCTGATGGTAAGTGATCACCGCCGTACATAGACACTAGCAACACCAGGGGAGTCGCAAGTGCGTTGCCGGCCTTTTAATATATGTGGGCCTCCGGCGCTCTCACTGACCGAACGAAACGCAACAGTGCAAGTACTGTTACTTCACGTCGGCTTTCTGTGAGAGGGTGGTACTACCCCGGGCGAGCCGACCCATTCATTCTGAAACCAGTAATAGTTTCAGCGTAGCTCTACCACCTACAAAAACTGTTATAGTTATATTTATAGTTATGCATCATCCAGTGTGTATATGTGAGTAGTCCGGTGAAACTGTAGAGGCCTTGCCAGGTCAACAGTGTAGTCAGTTCGAAAAAAAAATGTATATATTATACAAAGAAAAAAAAATCAGTCTGTTGTTGTCGAAATTAAGCGTTTGAAATAGATCTGCGATTCTCAAGTTTACCTTAATTGTATCGAGAACTGCACGTTGAACTGTTAATACAGAAATGTCAATAATAGAGTTTTGTTTGCACACACGTGCTTAGCTGGTTACATAATGATAATCACAACATACTATAAAACAAAGTCGTCCGCCGCGTCTGTCTGTCTGTCTGGATGTTCGCGATAAACTCAAAAACTACTGAACAGATTGTAATGTGATCTTCATTAATAGATAGAATAATTCACGGGGAAGGGTTAGATATGTAATTTGTCAAGGTTTTTTTTGTAAATTGGTTGAAATATTTAATAATATTTGTTGTAAATAATTGTTGAAAGGATCGGAAAAGTCAAGCCGCCTGGGAGCTTTCGTCGAAAACGCTGCCTAATCCCTTTGAGATAAAACAAAAGAATGCATACCGAGATATTCCTCTTTTTTAGATCTACAAAAATATGTACCATTTTTTTACGATAGCTTACTATACCCATCTATCTTTTAAAAATGGTCACATGAGGTAATTGTATGGTTATTTAGACGGATACAGTATGAATCCTTATCAAATAAAATACATTAGTTATCTTAAGCATTTCATGTACATAAGTATATATTTTTTATTATTAGGGCAGAACAACGTTCGCAAGTCCTGCTAGTACAATATAATACATGAATCACATCTGCACCAGCGTCACGCGTTCGCGTATCTATATTATTACACCATAATGTTTTACATTTCGCCGTCATAATGAAAATTGTATTTTCGCCTCTAGATTACCCTACAATTACTAAAATTTGATTTATTTTTCCGAGATAGTATGGAAGCTGATAAAGTCTTATGTATTATTTATTCTAGAGGGTTCTATCTTTTTGTACATTATACAACTGAATCAATGTGTGCAATTGTGATTGCACTGCAGTGCAATTCTATAACAGTTTTTTTTCTATATAAATCGTGTGGCTAAATAGTATATATCGTTTGTTATAGTTGAATATTTAGTTCTTTCAGTAATTTTAGGACGTCGCTGGTAATAATGACCAGGTCATCGGATGAAATGTTCTATTTTTCACAGTCAAAAGGCCACAACATGGTGAGAACACATCGCCCTTGTCCTAATACACAATCTGTTGAATTTGCACCTATTATTTATTGGCAGTTCAAAACCCTTTATATTATCGTATTGGTCGTATCCTTATTATCCTTATTATTATCGTATCCTCACCCATTTTTGACACTTTTCCGGTTTTTTGTCACTCGCTCTCTATTCTGGAATCCATATTAGCTAGTACCGTAGCAGTTTTGTAATCTGGGCATCTGGATTTTAGTCTATGGTGTGGGTATTGAAGAACTCTCTAGGCCTTGAGAGACTAATGTTCTTATTTACTTTATTAAGGTCCCTTAGCAAGGCCTCCTTCCTTCTTAAAGAGGTAGTGCTATTTAATAAAGCAACGGTAGCCATTCCGTGGGAGTAGATGACAACCTCTCGGATATGGTGCATAGATTTATTAGACTAACGATCTATTTTTTGCAGACGAGCGCTACCCAACCACACCAGGGAACAATATTCAGCTACAGGATACACCAACGACAAGGCTGTAGTTCTCAATATCAGCATTTGCACCCCAATAGGTTTCAATTAATTTTAGAAGCATATTATTTCTAGATTGCAGATTGCGCAATTTTGCTTGTTGGATGTACGTGAGCGGTCAAGTATTATAATTATTGTGATGCAACTGTATCCTGTTAACGGAAACCTTTAGCCCGTGTTTGGTATATTGATAGTGCAGACGGAAACAACATGTTTCTGTTTTACTTACACGAGATATCAAACACAAAGTTTTGAAGTATTCTGACAGAATTTCCATGTCTTCTGATAAGGTAATGTCCATATCTGAGAAAACCTTTGCTGGCGTTAACAGGCATATGTCATCAGCGTAAAATAAATTTCCTGGAGACAGTAGCTGCCAAATCGTGTATATATAGGTTAAATAAAATCGGGATAAAAACAGAATCCCGAGGACGGTCATTATTTAACTTTCTTAAATCTCTAACCGTAGACCCAGGTGTATTCTAAATAATCGATTTGAGAGCATATTGAATGTAAGCTGAACAATTTCTTTATTCGGAACCACGGATAACAGCTTATACAATAATCGTTCTCGCCACACGGTATCGTATGCGGAAGCAAGGTCTACGAAAACGGCTCCCGATTTTCGTTCCAGCTGAAATTCTGTCTCTGTGAGTGGTTAGAGCCAGCACTTGGTCTGTACAGCTTTCACCACATCTGAACCTAGCCTGTTCTGTACGTACGACCTCATCAATTAGCTTTGTAATTCGTGGAAGAAGCACTCCTTCTAGTAACTTGTAACAGCTGCTAAGGAGAGTTATTGGGCGGTAACTGGAAGAGTTTAAGGGATATCTAGCTTAATTGGCTTTAAAAAGGCAATAACTTTGTCTCCTTGAAATCTTTAGGGAGGGCATTTGTCATAAGAATGCCAGTAAAAGGAGAGACAGCTAATTTCATACTGCAGGGCCTAACTTCATGAGTAACTCATTATAGATAACATAATTTCCGGCCGCTTTACCTGTCTGCAGATTTATAATAGCACGGTGGATTTCATCGACTAAAAATGGTTTGGCCAAACCAGGGTCGTTAGTAAAGTTTTTCTTTAGACGGAGAATTCTCTTTCTAATTAATCTTGTCTTCGCTTTATCTTTTTGGGCTTTTGAGATGTCGACTAATCTGTTGGTTATTTTATTAGGGCGGATACTGGGTGGGAACCTTATAACACTTGTATTGTATGATTGACTGACAAGTTGATAAGAAAGTGATACTAAAAGCGTGTAATTTTTCTCGTTCGAGGTACCCTAAGATAAAAGAAGAAATTGTAATAGTTTGTTATTCTCGTACGTATAGTTTTAAATAGAGTACAATATACGTGTAATGTGAAGTGTAATGGGGCTCATAAAAATTAATAAAGTTTAATACATTCTCAAAAAACAATCCAAGCTCCAACTAAATTCCAATCAACCAAGTTCTTCTCAACTCCTAAATAAAATGATCTCACATAAATTTAGGGGTTTCCCAAAACGAATAGGCGTAACACAGATTACTACAAGGTGTAAATATAGATCAAAGAAGTGTGTACCTTTAAACTATAACAATGATAAAGTAGCTGTTACAACCCTTACGTCTACATTCATGCTAGATTTAATCAGACTATATTTAAACTGACTTACAAAGTGAAATCGTATGAGCATACTTTTTTTTTAAAATTAATGTCCTCTGAATATAAAATCGGTTATGCATTATATTAAGCCAATAAATTGTAGTTCAGCAAATTTGATGATGATGATGAAATAGTGTTTGTTTGACAAAGGAAATAACAAAATCTACAGTACTGACATGCTTAGTTAATATTGTTACTCTTTTTATAAAAATTAAACATAGTTTATGAACACGTTATTCAAGTTTTTAGAAGTATGCGTTATATTGTACTAGACTAAACTGTTTCAAAATATAGTGTGATAACCTAAGGATAGATCTTGGAGCTTAATTTACCTATGTATTATGTATATATATATATATATTATGTGTGTATATATGTTTACCTATGTAAATTTAGACTTCTGTTAAAAGTTATTCACATTTGTACAATCATTTAGCTATATTGAAGAAATGAAAGTGTCGGACCTCCATTCATATTTAAATTGGTCTGCAATAACTCATGATAATATGGAAGGGAGGAGCCATAAAAATATCAAATACAGAGTCCGAGAGTGGAAGGTCGTAGCCCGCTTGTGTTGGTGCGAGTATTGTCACAGTCCGATATTCAAATATTGTAACGAGACGTGCGACCCCAGGTGTGTATTCAAATTTATTGATACTGCCTACTTTTCATGGCATTTCATGATTTTTTAATCTCTATAGTATGATAAAAAAAAACAATAATATTGAAAGTTTAAATTATTAATTTTACTTAATTACGATTGTATACTCGTATTGTTTGCCAGAACGTTTAGGTTCCTATTGTGATTGTACATATGTTTTTGTTTTACATATTAGTACCACCGATTTATTAATTCGCTTTTTTTTCTTGTATGTCTTTGTTGATTGTTCCACTATACATTTTTCTTTCAAATCGTATAAGTACTGTCATAGTTATTCAAAATTAAAAAAAACTAATTCTCATAACTATATACGTTCAGGAAATTGCAAGCGGTATTCGATTTCTATGTGACAGAATAATTATTATATAATTTTAGTTATTGTAAAAGACTTTATTAATAAATTCTTTACCTATAACTACTTCAATAATATGATAGAACTTGCTGGTAGAATCAATTATAGAGTTGTACTTAACTGATAGACACCGAAACGAAAATATTTATTGTCACATGTTTCACGATATGATACAATGAAACAATAGAAATAATGTTTATAATAGTATCAATTATCAATGCAAACTATATAAAATACTAACAGAAACTTATATTCTTATGAGCATTGTCACCGATAACTAAATTTATAGAAAAGAAAGCAATGAACCAATGTTGTTTCTTTTCGGTTTTATACAAAGGAAACACAAAATTGAATGCTGAATTTAATGTATTTATATTACGCGACAGCCGATTAGTTTTCTTCTCATTTCATGAAAGCCCCTAAGTACATCAAACACTAAACATACCCAAGACTGCGACAATTTCAAAAAAGTCTGATTTTTTTTTTTTTATACATTTATATCGTTTGACCACAATCTTATCTGATGTTAAATGGTGATGTGGTCAGCTGCTGGAACACACCAACAGACGCTTAAAAAAATCCCTACCACCATGGTATGGTTTCATCACGATGTTTTCCTTCACCGAAAGCTCCGACTAGAATTCGAACCTGCGTCCTTCGACGCTGTGCCCGAACCCACTACCAAGTGAGCCACCATCGCTTTGTTTTTATATTGAAATTCTTCAGAGAATAGTTGAATTAAAACTAGTGATTGTTACTAGCAGAATGGATACAAGTTGTATAGTCAGACGATTTATACAAGTTAGGTAAAGATATTTTGTCAGACTCTCGAATCCGTCATAACATACATAAAGAAAAGTCTTAATGCCATTTCCTCACAAAACTGGTTAGCGTATTATAATAAAATGATATATTAGAAATAACAAAGAGCTTGATGGGACGTGGTGAGCTCTTTAAATTAAGGTTACCCGATAATGTTTTTACACATAAAGAATATGATATGTTTTAATTATCTACAAAATTTATTTCATGGAATAAAAAAAATCAGTTACCTTTTGTTTTAGTTAAATTCAATTAAAATTATATGTAAAAATTCTTAATTTTCTTCGAGATTATTTGTTTTGATATAGTAACATGTTTGAATGAAAGTAATAATTCTTGAGTATAACAGTATTTTTTGATCTTTTTTATAGAATGACAATAATAATCAAATTTAATTTATTACAATTGAATTACATTTTATTTTCAATTTATATTTTCAATTTTTAAAATATGTACACAATTACATAGTTTTATTTCAATAACCTTTTTACGTCGTTGTAGGATTTATATATAAATATTTGCTTTTCCGTTGTACGACTATGAGGAAATATACAACAATTATGAATACATGTTTTTATATTTTTTGTTCTGTATTAAGATAAGAAATTAATTAATAGTTATGTCTAAATATTTACTTTCAATCTTGGCACAAATATCTTTGCACCTGTGGATTCACGTAGCAAGGCATATGGCAACATTATCTGTATTGCTTGTGTTGGTTGAGCGACGTAATTACTTCTCCACTCGCCCAACCTCATCATCGTCTATTAAAATTCATCCATATACACGACCTTTTCCTCTATGAATAAATTTATTCCATTAAATATGTTTATTATACATGGAAATATTTTAAAATCCTTTGACGCTAGACATGTGCGAGATTAATCACTTAATTGGATTTGTTTTATTTTTAAAAAAAAGGTCGCGGTTCGTTTATCTGTAATTATACAATAGTGAAAAGTAATTGATCAGATATGATTAATTTCAAATTATTTGCTTTCACTCTTCGTTTTGTCAATATCATAATACACTTGGAAATTAACGCTCATATATACAAATATATCAAATAAATGAATAAGTTTGTAATTCTGTTTGTATTTTTTTCACAAATTTTGTGGTAGACAACCGACTATTATAGAGACCAGTAATCACAAATAAGATGTTAAATATTTTTTTGTTTTTTTGTTCGGATTTCGTTAAATGATTTTTTATGAAATTTTAAATGGAAAATTTGGGATTTCTTAAAAAATATGCATTTTATTTAATTACTAATTCAGAGCTTTTGGATTTCCAAATAATATTTTATACCTTTTCAACCACTGAATCCTTGAATTACAACAAACATTTTATTTAGTCACCATGTAGGTCTAAAAATGAATTTATATGCATGTAAATAAAAAGTAACATACATAAAACCTTTTATTCGCTCTTGAGGATTGCTTTACCTAACATGAAGAAACAAGTTTTCTATACTTTAAATCAAGATTTTATAAGTACCTGTCAAATATCACGAAAGCAACGGAACTAACATTCAACGGCAATTTCTAGACGACAATTCACATTTTTGTTAACTTTTAATACAACTTTAAAATTGAGATTTTCACAAACATCACTTCACACCTTATGCAGGTAATAATTTTTTGATAATATTCATCCTCTTAGAAGTAAACAAAAAGAAATCTTGTCTCTTTCAAATTAAATATAATGCAAAATAGATAGTATAAACGTAAACATTTTTACAGAATAAATACTGCTAAATTAAAGACTTAAATACTTAATTAAAAGAATGATATCTAACAAATTGCTTTGATGATCAAAGCAATAGAAACAATTTAATAAAGACCATTGAAATGGCTTCCATATTTAGGTAGGAAGCGTAATACTCGCGGCAAAGACATACTTATTTGGGACAGGCCCTCTTTAGAATTTGAATTTGAGCGGCACATTACTCTGTAAATGACTGGCTATAAAGACTTCAAACGCAGGCTAATCGCAGCTTCCGACCTTTCGGCCAAAGAAGAAGCGCCTTAAGTACCTGCCAAAACGTTTCCTTACTTATTGAACAACCGTTTTTAAATGTGGGGTCAAGTACGTTAAACGACTTTTGAGGTTCGAGCTGTATGAATCCAAAAATATTCATACTGTTTTAATATTTTTATTTAGGTAGGGAAATCTTTGTCTGTTTAATGTAAATAAATATCGAAGGAGCTGTATAATATTTTTTACAAAAGTGCACGGAGCTTCAATATACTTCTGTATTTTTGTTTCTGATTTGAATCGTATGATACAGGTTAGTTAGTAAACCTATATTAATAAACCTGTAGGTCGGTCTGTACATCTAAAAGATAAGGCAGATCGAGTTTCTTGCCGGTTCTTCTCGATGAGCGCCTTCTTGGGGCCTAAAGTGAATTAAGTATTTTTGATTTTGACTTTAATTCCTTTTTTTTTCTTCATATTGTGTTATAGGTGTCACAAATATGATGTTAAATAATTATTGTCTGTTTATTTGGATTTACCTTAAATACGTGTGGATCGATTTTTATGAAATTTTGTATTTTGAACGCTTATGTGATTCGTTAATTATTAAGGTACACGAATTGTCAATAATAATTACGCAGAAGTATTACGAACTTTTGTATACTGAGAGCTTATGTGATTCTTTAATTACTAGAGTACGAGAATTGTTAATAATAATTACGCACAAGTATTACGCACATTTGTATACTGAAAGCTTATGTGATTCTTTAATTGCTAGGGTACAAGAATTGTCAATAATACTTACACACAAGTATTACGAACTTTTGTATACTGAAAGTTTATGTGATTCTTTAATTGCTAGAGTACAAGAATTGTCAATAATACTTACAAGTATTACGAACTTTAGTATACTGCAAGTTTATGTGATTCTTTAATTGCTAGGGTACAAGAATTGTCAATAATACTTACACACAAGTATTACGAACTTTTGTATACTGAAAGTTTATGTAATTCTTTAATTGCTAGAGTACAAGAATTGTTAATAATAATTACGCACAAGTATTACGCACATTTGTATACTGAAAGCTTATGTGATTCTTTAATTGCTAGGGTACAAGAATTGTCAATAATACTTACACACAAGTATTACGAACTTTTGTATACTGAAAGTTTATGTGATTCTTTAATTGCTAGAGTACAAGAATTGTCAATAATACTTACAAGTATTACGAACTTTAGTATACTGCAAGTTTATGTGATTCTTTAATTGCTAGGGTACAAGAATTGTCAATAATACTTACTCATGAGTATATATCATTAGCAGTTTCAGAGATATAAGTAAAACAAAAAACTTATCGAAAATAATGCTGAATAAAAAACATTTGCAGAGCCGCAATCACACCTGCTCCTAAGTAATATTATAAACCAAATATAATATTATAAATGCGAATGGGAGTTTGTTTGTTTTTTCTTATGCTTTTACAAGCCGATTATCATATAATTTTGCATAGGTATACCTGTTAGGAGTACAGAAAAGTTCATAGCGCAGTGATCATTCAGAAAAAAACTACTGTTTCCGAGGGATAGGCCAAATCTACATAAAAAATGGCGAAGCTGCGGACAACAGTGAATCAAAATTAAAAAAATGAATACTTTCCTACGAATATATTTCAGAACAGTTTATATTTAGAATAACCCGTAATCGTAGTATATCGGTAACGAAGGTAATTTGATGAAACCATTAGATTAAAAAAAATGATTTGTTTTAGGATACTAATGTCAGGTGTGATAGTTACCAGATTAAACGAACAAATATTAAATTTAGTTTGGCACATAGTGATAAGTGACAAAACGTGGATATACAGCTAGGAACCCAAAATAAAGCGACAGACGACTGTTTGGGTCTTTCCAGGTGACCCGAAACTAACCAAAATGGCAAGTTTGCGGTGTTCCGGTAAGCGGGTGGCTGCTACTTTTTAATAGAACTGGACCCGTGGCTATTGTCGCTTTGGAAGATCGTCGTAAAGTGAATAGTGATTGGTACACGACGATTTCTTTGCTGGAAGTTATTAACGAACTGTGTAAATATAACCAAAACCGCCATAACATCCTGAACCATAATAATGCTAGCTCTCAAACGGTCAGACAGTCAAACGAATTTTTGAAGAGGAAACATGTAGATTTGATGGGTCATCGTGCATACAGCCCCAACCTGGAACAATGTGACTTCTTCCTGATTTCAAAAATGAATAAGTATTTACGCAATCAACGATTTTCAACACTAGAAGAGTCTGTTGAAGAGTATAACGAGCATATTTCCGAGGTCACCACCACCAGAGGTGTATCATAAATTTTTTTACAATTGGTTTACTCGTATGAAAAAGAGCATTAAAGCTAAGGGAGAATGTTTAGAGGAACAATAAATTTATTTTTCATTTAATTTTTTTATTCATTCATTAACTCCGTAAATTTTAGCGTGTCGCACATAAAATAATGAATTTAAAAGCTATTGAGGGGTGGGAGGTTGAAGATATGTAAATATATTCTTATGGGAAAATGTTACAAAAAAAAATTGATCCGAAAATTTAGAAAAGTCCAAATTTCGACGACAGCGTCACCTACAGCGTATAATTATAGCTACATACCATCCGAGCGAATATATATGTACAAACGATTTTATTATCAAGGGGGGTTTTAGGAGAACAATTACGAACACATCCATACCACATTTTTATTTATATATAGGTATATATAGGTGTGCCAAATATTTTCTTTTAGTGTTTGGTATTTTCTTTGTCTTTTAGTATTTTCGTGATCTCAAGTCATTAATCTTCTAATATCATAACAGAACTTAGCCATTGTTTGTAATTTATATTTCCGGATACGTTACAGTTTTTTATTTATTTAATAAAATATAAGGTAAATTTATGTTTATGAAATTTAGATTGTAGTAATCTGACTTTCGAATTGTTTGTGTTACATAAATTTTGAGACAATCGTTAAAGTGTACACGAAAGTCTAAAAATGGAGCTTGTTTTTCTTAATAAAATTTATGATCGGACTGTAGAAAGTGGAACCGAACGAAAAGGCAATACAAAATACATAAAACTTGTTACACGGAGGCACTGTGCTCTGAGGGTAATGTTTCATTGTGCGAAATGCAATAAAACTCGTCGTAAAAATTCATAAAGTCACTAAATAAAATATTTATCAAACAAGGGTACTACTTTGACGTTCATAAGCGCTTTCTCAGGGCCTAAACTGAATTAAGTATTTTTAATTTTGATTTTGAGAGTTTCATAAAACGTACCCAGACTACAATAATGTATTTAGAAACAATCAAGTATAATTTCGTTATATTGCTAAGGTCCACAGGAACTTATTTCGTTATACGAGTATGAGATTTGTAGACTGAAATAGAGATATCAAAAGATGTACAATATGGCTGACAGTTTCTCTTTATCGTTAAGTTTATAGATGTTTATAAAAAAGGTTGAGTTGTTACTGTTGTCACTATCAAACTAACATTTTCTTATATATACAGAACTTTATACTATTAATATAAATACAAAATACATAAGATTTGTATGTTTGTATGACATACTTAATATAAATACTGATCTAATTTTGAAAATTCTTTCACTGATAACAGGGTTATGACCCCTTTTCGTATTTAACTTTAAAATGAATAGGAGAGAGAGAGAGTTTATGGAGTTCTCTTACTAGTAATACATACATACAACATACAACACATATACATATATAGCTTATTATAGTTAACCTATTCCTTAGGAACAGTACTTTTTCTGGATAAGAGATACCTTCCATCCTTTTTTGTACCCCTGACAACGAGTATAGTCGTGTTTAGTAGTGAAAGTGTAACAAACGAATTCATATTTGAATTTATAATAAAAATTAATATTGAAATTAGCAAGGATTATCATCGGGTAGTAGAACTAGCAGGGCGCCATGCGACTGAAATGTAGATATTTCTACGATCCCCGTTCGTTTTAGATTGCACTGTGCCTACCGTCAGGTACATTTTGTCGTATTAGATACAAAGAAAAAAAGTATAATAAAAAAATAGAAATACTGGACAGCTTAATAGTTTAAATAATACTGTCTCGAGCAGACAGTGCGTGGGCTTCTATTGCTGTTTGGCAATGATGTCGCGTGTCTTTTGGCTAGTTACAGGTATTGATTTATCTATGATCGTTTAGTCTGTCTACGCGCCAGTGCGGTCGCGCACCTCGTGTCTACGGTCTACTTTTATCCGCCTTCGTTTAAGTGGGCCAGAGGTCGTTGCTCCTTTAAAATTTGGTAATTATTTAAAATAATATATATTATTTTATTGCTGAGATTTTCTTTTTACGTTGGTAGGCCGGTGAAGCTGTGAAGGCCAGTCAGGCCAACAGTGTAGTCAGTTAGAAAATTTTTATTTACGTCTGTTTTTTTTCTATATTAAGATATAGTCAGTATGTTCTGTAACATTACAATACTATCTAATACCCATCCCCACAACAAGAAAACACACATCGTTAAACGTACAGTGCATATAAAAAAAATAGTTTCTTAAAATATTAATAACTCTACATTAAATAAAGCTATCGTGATGTTTTTTAAATAGAGTTTTTATGTGATCCGCGCACAACGGCAGACCTCTACCATTTTGTTTATATAAATGATAGGCTTTTCCTCAAGCCTAAATGTGACGTAAATTATCTCCACGTCTGTCTACTAATAGTCCAGGTATTATATTTATATTTCATCATTCTACCTCTAAGAATTGAACTAGAATACCTCGTGTGTCGGTGTATGTTTGCAAACACGATGTTCAAGAGTGGAAAATAGTAACGAGAACATTGCAGCTTTGCGACAGAAAAATATTTAGCGGTGGAGTTTTCGAATTTAATTTTGTGGTAGGCAGACCACGTTAAAGAGTGAATTGTTTTTAGTAACTAACGGTTAAATTATGCCCGTGTTTTGTATGTGTAACTAGCTTTTAGTAGCGGTTTCGATTGCGTTAATAATTGCGTTGACTTTATTTATTGCTCGTATAACATTGACAACGTGTATGGAAAATTTCATTGTATTGGTTGATTGAGTAGTTAAGGCGTAAAAGCTTACACGACACTTCTTTATTTGTAAATAAATACATAAGCACATTGATTTGTTCAAATATTAATATTACACGATATAAAAACCTAATAATTATCTTATGGAGTTTAATAATCGTAACAAGAATATACAAAAACGAATCTTTGGGCATTTAATTTAGTTGACGAATTCATCATCATCATTATCTTACCCTTCCCACCTAAGTAGGGTCGGGACAACATGTTTTCCTTTTCCACTTTCCTCTGTCAAAAGTTATCTCAGTATTTACACCTTTTATACACATATAATTTTCCACACCTTTTTCGGTCTTCCTCTACTTCTATAACCGTCCACTTTCAAACTCAAAACTTTTCTTGTTACATGACTTTCATCTCTACTCAGAATATGCCCGTACCATGCTAATCTATTATTCCTCAACTTCTCTGTCACTGGTGCTATTTTCAACCTTCCTCTGATATACTCATTCTTAATCTTTGCCTTTCTAGTTACACCACAGATCGATCTTAACATTCGCATTTCTGCCACATGCAATCTTTTCTCATCCGTGTCTTTCGTAGCCCGGCACTCGGATCCATATAACACGACTGGTCTGATTATAGTCTTGTACACCTTCCCCTTGAGTTTGAACGGCATTCGTGGGTCACAAACTACCCCAGACACCTTTAATCTGCTAATAAATAATAATGGCTATAATAGATGAATGTCTATACTAATGTTAGAGTTTGGTCAAATTTAAGAATGTGTTTGTAGAGAGGCTCGTTTCGAAAACTACTGATTCGATTTTGAAAATTCTTCCATTAATAATTGGAAACTGCATTATCTCTTAGTAGGCTTTATTTTGTTATTTATACTTACTCAATTTAATGACATATTTTATGTGGACGAAGTTGTTAATACAATGAAATGCGATTGAAACTAATTAGTATTTACTAAATACGCATCATAGTAAGCAGACGATGTCACAAACTGATAGAATATATCGTGTATATCGAGATTGCATATCTCTTTATTTAACATTATTGCTAAAGTGAATATAAACTTCAAGCGCACCTAAAACATGAAAGCTAACATCTCAGATTAAAGGGCTGACCCAATACAAAATCATTTAAATTAAATTTATTACACTATTTACGAGTTTTATAAAACTGTGAACTATGTAGTTGTGTTGTTTCTAATTGGTATTGAATAAGTAAAACTAAAATTCAATCATTAACAAGTGACCTATATATTTCCTTTATAGATCAGGGGAAAATCATTTTGAAAGGATATGCTTTTTATTTATCTTTATTTGTAATATTTTAAAAATATATTTTCTTAAATCTATTGAATAAATAGGCAGTGCTAATATATATATATATATATATAAACTTGTCTTTTAAAATGTGAATGAGCATTTCAGAATAATAATTTGTAAACTAGTATCAAAGTCGCAATTTCAGAAGCAATTTAATGCGATATAATTTTGTATACATATATGATAATACTCGCTTATAACTTGAAAGATTTTAAATTGAAGGCTAATTCAAGAAAGGAAAATATTAATTTGTTTATTGCTTTAGGTCAACGATGGGTCATAGTCGCATTGTATGTTAAGTTACCATTTATATTTTAAGTTACGTATTAAGTCAAAAACAGTGGCGATTCTCAAGAGCAGCTGCCGAAACAAAGCGATAAATTCTTGGTAAAAGATTTATATTTCGAGGAGTGCAGTAGCTAACAAAATGATCTATCATACTGATATAATTGCTTTATTTTTGTTGAATCTGTGTCCTTTGAAGTGAAAATCATCTGTTGAATCCCAAAGAATAGTTATCGCCGTATTTTCGTGTTATTAATTATTACTAAAAAACATTTCATTTCGTTCATAATTATTTTATGTAAAATATAATATGCAAATTAATAAGATAGTGGAGACATAGCTTAATGCTACAGCAATTACTACGAACGTATAACATCTTTTGAAATGTAACATAGTATATATATAGAATATATATTTTTATTATGTTTTTAGAATACTGATTCGGATTTTTAGATACTATGTTTAGCTATTTGAAATCACTCAGGTATTATATAGTTTTCCCTGTTTATATAGTACGTATGGCATTTCTACAATAGTAAGTTGCACCGTATGGACGCGAATACGAAAGATCCTGTGTGAACAACTTAAGGGATGATAAGTGCGGAACGAGCGGGGGCGGGTTGCCAGTGCTGGTTGCTACGCCGTCGCGGCTGAACGTTGCGCGCCGCCGCCGTACGGACGCTGTCTACGCCGACGAACCCCAGCCGCCAAATCGCTACACAGCACGCTCGTTAATCTAATTAAGTGTCACATAAACTGAACTCACGTGGATAACGCCGTATAAGTTTCGTGATAGCAGGAATGCCACCGGATGGGTCAATCGCGCTATTTTAACGGGTATGCGAGCATTTCACCGACAGCAAGTTCCTTTATTTTTAAAGTTTTAATCGTTATGATTTGTACTTTGATGTTTACTTCCCTGAGTGCTCCATTATTTTAATTTGTACGTTGTTTTTTTATTTGTTGGCTTATATTTACATTCACGCATTATTGTAAGCTTTTAGGAAATGAATGACTTTTTATTATATTATTTATAGCATTATAGTTGAGTGTAATTGCAGTGAATTATATAATATTTCTTTTTATTGTGGAAATTGACTGACCCTAAATACAACTAATGTTAAGAAAATATATATTTGAACGCGTTAAGCTAAAAAGAAGTCTACTTTTCCAAGTGCAATCACCGATAGGTGATTACCTTTAATTCAAAAACCTTCAGTAAATAGCTGACTAAGCAACCGAAAATTATTCACCACCATGCTATCGTTACATCATTTTTGTCTTTACGGAGGCAAGGCTATATTTAAATATTTAAATGGTTCGATTGACATTCGAAACCTATACTAATGCTAATGACACATTATCGTTTTCAAAATGTTACAAGAACGTTTTTCTTTACATTTGTTTTTCTAATGTTGAATGAACCATTAACATTTGTATCGCTCATCGCTTGTATCGCACTAATTAAGAAATTTTTTTTGCTCAATATCGCCACCATATTGTTTAAATTAACATATAAAATTTTATTCTTTAGTAGTGTATTTGTCAAGAGAATAGTGTTTACGTTTTCTTGTATATTATTTAATCGCTTTATAATATCGTTCTCTATTAATTCAAACTGTTTCCAAGTAAAGAAGACAAACCCTCATACTTATAATATATATAAGTATTTATTTGTACAGGATAAGAAATAAAAAGGTACTAGATAAGATTAAGGAAGTAAGTTTTGTAGGAATATAAATGTAAAGTATTTACTCAAAATATTTTTTATTGTTGTAGTACAAGTCAATAAGTGTTTAGTATTCGAAGATATATTATCACCCAATATCATTTATAAAAAAAAATATAACTGTACTAATTATATTGTATTTAAAAATTATCGAATTGTTGTTTCTCACAACGAATACATTTTTATTGTTTTATTTTGGTAAGTAAAAATTAGGTGTAAATAATAAAAAAAAAATATAATACAAAAAAAACCTATCGTAAACCATCTATAGCAGGTCGAGTTTTTTTTAATAAAAAAAAATAATATTATGGCTGAATGTTTTGCTTTTCTTACATACTTTATGTGTTAGTTTCATTTATGTAGGATTACTGTATACTTACTTGAGAAATCCTAAAAAACAACATCTAAATGTTCATACCGATACCAACTAGTAACTATAATACCAAACCATTCAGATGACTGTATAAAGTAAACAAAAAAAGATGTTTAAAGTCGTTCAAGCTTTTCATACAAATATATAAAGATAGAGTATTAGTTGCATTACTTAAACATTATTATCCACTACTAAACTATCTAGAAATAAAAACTATCAACCTGATGTAATACAACATTAGTAACAAGATCTGCTAAGTATAATTTAAACTGTCCAAACTGGTTGGACTTTTAGCTGATCTGCTTTTTGAGTGTTGTTAAAAGACAGGCGATGCTGCTAGTTAATAATAATAAATAACAATTGAATTACTTTTCAATCGAAAAATTGTTGTTGCGACATACATTATTACCGTTACAGTAATATAAGATAATAAAACAAAAAACGTTTTTCATATTGTTCTAGGACAGTCTTTCCTAATTTTTTCTCAGCGTTTCTTTTATACTTATATTAAATGCTTTCCTTTTTTTTATTCGTGTACCACTACCGTTAAGATCTTGGATTAAGACAGTCTCTCAACTACAAATTTCTAGATTATATTTTACGATATGACAAATCAATAAACAACTATTTTGTAGTTACGCCTAACTGCGATAAATATGGTAAACTTCTAGTAGCTAGTAAATGTGCTGAAAAATTTCAATATTTTGACACATTTTAATCAAGGTTAATTATAAGTATTGTTAATAAATGTATCATTTATATTAGATCTAAACACAGATAAAGTCTTGTATTTTTGTGTTTGTGTCAGAAGGAATTTATTTTGTACTCGTAGAGACAAGAATGTAATAGGCACAATATCATACAATTATATTATAGTAACACTTACACCTTATAATGCTGCAGTGACAGTCCTCTAGAAGACTCTTTCCTTTTGTTTTTTTTTTCATATTCACTCCAATGCCCAGAATCGAATTCTATTCGGACTTATTGCGGTGCTCTTAAAATAATGTACCTTATTTTTTAATAAAATAATGTAGAAAAACTCTGGAAGGCTGACGTCATTATTCGAACGATTCGACAAATTTCGAGACGAGCCTTTTTAGAGCCTTATTGTTTCTAGTTATCTATATGTTAAAATATCATTATTATCCTATTTTTAACGTTGAGCATCGGTCGTTGAGAATAAAAATATAATTTTTACTATTTGTGTTCAAACGACTATTTTAATAATGCCGACATTTTCGTTTAGTCTAAACACGCGGTTTCAACGAGCTGGCACGTATCTGGTGGCTGTGGATTGAGATTGAGTAAACGCTAACATTTAATATTTTAAGTGGATTCTGATTCTAACATATTATTATAAAATAAAATTACCTTAAGTGTATTCAGTTTATAGAAATAATGTTATAGAAGGTAGAAGAACTGTATTATAATATAAATTGTTGCAAAAAAAGAACCAAGATATAGCGTAAGACCATAAGAATAAAAAGTGTTCATTCTTTAAACGAAGCATCCTTAATGCATCCCTGTATTTTAATATATGTTGGACAAACGCCCGTGGGATCTCAATCTTACTTACTAGTATAATTTTATAACTAATTTGTAATTTCTCATTATCGTAAACGCGTTACGAAATCCCTAAATTGCTCTCTCGACTTGCGGGGGAATCTTGATGATGGAGACGCAGCCTGGGGTTCTAGAAGTGACATACTATAAATAACCTTACGTCTTGTTTTATTAAAATTTTAATTAAGTTCATAATATGCGGTGTTTTAATGAAGTTTTTTTTTTATAATATTAATTATTTTATCCATTGTAAATCTGTTATATAAAGAATTCACAAAGGGTGGTAGAACTTACCGGCACATTTAATTCTGCTGTAAATTAAAAGTTTGTGTTGCTGTATTTCTATTTCACATGTGGTTAACAATAAATATACACATATGAGCCGTTTCATGCAGGGTTACCTATTTTTCGCTTGTTCTCACTGGCCGCAGGGTTGCCGAAGGTCTTATAAGATGTTAGTTCTAAATACTTAAAGGTTACAAAACTACTAGAGTAATGGACTGCATGTCTGTTCGTGACTTCCTACCATAAAAAATACTGTACAAAAATTCAGTTTCTTATAGTTGGTTAATATATTAGAAAAGGTTTCGGAAACGGCAGTATAATCAAATAAAATGGAGAGCATCCTAATTTGTCATCTAATTATATAAAAGACAAATGTCCTGACTCTCAATTGTAAAATTTTACAGCAAGCATCTGTTGATATGTTACGGCAATTACACTTGAGAGTGAGTCCCCTCTAGGTTTAGTATGCTTACCACCATCGTAGCTGAGCGTTGATGGAGCATGTTAAGGGCCCCATTGTACTGGTTCGGTTGATGAGGGGAGGCAGCTGGTTGTACACCTAGCTCGCCTCCTTATAAGAAGTGGGCCCGGCGGACACCTTTCGCCGGGCTGACCGCTGAAGCGGCATGGTGAAAGCATTGCACGATCCCATGCCGCCCAACTAAAGCAGCAGACGGGACATCTTGGGGTTTTAGTATGTTGTATGTTAACCATCTTAGACAATATCGTCATTTAACATCAGATTAAATTGTGGTAAAACGCTAAAACCTATATAGTATTAAAAATTCGCTTATTACATTAGGGAATTAGACATGAGAACATATATGTTTATAATAACTTATTTATTACACTAAAAGAAAATTAGAAAAAAAAATGTACAAATATTATAATCTGCAAAAGCGAAGCCAGGATTGAGAGCTAGTTTAGTATAATTATTATCTTGTTATGACTACACCGTAATAACTATTATTGTTACTATTTTAACGTAGCTTACAATAACAGATACGCGATATTTGCAATCGAGTGCCGTGTGCATGTATGAAAGTCATTAAGATTGGTTACACTTTTCCATTTGACTTTCCACATGGAAATTGCGCCTTGTCATGACACAAGGTTTCTCTGAACCTTTTGAGGTTATTAGGTTATCATAACCGACCTTTTCTCTCATAAAGAATAAGCTTTTGATTTTTTTATTGGCTTCACGGTAAAGAGCAAACGTGAGCTTCGACAGAACTCTTTCAACAATGTTTTCGGAAAAAAGAAACGTTACTATTTGCCAAAGTATACTTTTGCAAAGTTCTTACGTGCTACTTCAGAATCATATAAATGTAATTATCTATAATCTATTGTTTAAAGTGATTTCAAACTTCACATGAGTGTAACATTGACTTGGTCGATTTTATCAATTAAATAAATAGGTGCAGGAAATACCAAATCTCGAGTTTTATGTTTTTTGACATTTATAATAAAAAAAAATCAAATAATTACGAAATAAAAATTAATTTCTCAACAAAATAATTAATCCAATTAAAAAAAAAGGGTTGGTTGTTTTTTAATATAATTCTGTAATAGGATTAACTCTTATAAACAGCCACCAATAAACTATTTGTAACGGTTAATGTTAAGCACACCACACTTTTTTTCAATCAAATTTTTATTAATTATTAGAGATTAATATCAGAATTAATTATTAGAAATTACATCTCTATAGCATGAATCCTCCATATTTTAAAATTATTTTAAAATTTCTAGTTTAGTTACTTATAAAAGTGTGTGTTTTTATAGGGACTCGGGATTAACGAGAAA
Source organism: Antheraea assamensis (assembly GCA_035772565.1). Classification (NCBI taxonomy): domain Eukaryota; kingdom Metazoa; phylum Arthropoda; class Insecta; order Lepidoptera; family Saturniidae; genus Antheraea; species Antheraea assamensis. Next base: position 815,874 of record JAQQSE010000026.1, on the reverse strand, counting down.
TATTGTACATAGTGAAAATATGTATCATTAGGTACTATATTTTAATTTGCTTATATAATACTTGGTGGGAATGGGTTCAAAGAGTAATATGCAACTACGTTTGCAGACATAACATACATATAATTAGGTGTTTAACGAATATTTCTAAATATTCGAAATGGAGTTATTAATGTTGTATAATCGTATATGCAAAAGACCTGATGGCCTCGATTTCAGTTATATAAATATAAGAGATTATATAACTTGAAATTCGTCATGAATTTTCTATTACTAAAAAGTTTCGAAGCATACGAATAAAAACTTTATAGTTGATTTTGGAGATTTCAATTTGCAATACCTACTTCATAATTATGAATATTTCACTTTTAAGCAGGCAAAAGATGCACGTTATGTACATATGCTTACTGCATTCATATAATAAACACGTGATAAAAATACACATTCCATGACTTTGGCAAAGAAATGCTGAATATTACCTAATTATCTATTTAATTACTTAATTGCCAGGTTTTGTGATGTCTCTAGAAATCGCAGTACAAAAATATAATGGGATTTTGATAGGATCTGTTTTAATATTCTTAGCTTAGAATAGTTTCATATATTGTACCGATATTTGAACCGGCAAAGAAAAGGTTATTTGTGGCGTAACCTACTCGATATGCAATTATCTTATAATTTTTTTTAAGAATTTCGTGATTAGAGTATAGTTTCACTGTAAACAAAAAAAAATAGTTGTGACAACAGATATGACATGAGGAATCTATGTATATAAAAATGGATTTCGATATATGTATATTTGAGATTAATCAATTGTAATATGGTTTGGTAGATACCATGAAAGTTGGCATTATATCGAAGTGTTTTTAATGAGGAAAGTTTTGTTGTAATTAAGTACTACATAGCGCTGCAGTGCAAAAACATTTGTGCAGTTCTATTCAGTACAATCCATCTGCTTGGAACTTGTGTAGATATTTGAAGAAATTGAATATTTACAGAATACGCTTTCGCTACAAATAAAGTATTTATTACAATAATGAGCAATTGTAAAAGCGTATGGAGTCGCGGACACAGCTAGTATAATATATTTTTGGTCTGGATTAAATCTTTTAACTCTTAGGAATAATTTGTATTATAAAATAGAGTTCAAAAGAGCTGAGGTTGATATTCGCCGTCGCCTGTTACATTTGAATGACACTTTAAAATTAACATAGTACAAAATAAATGCGGTTACATTTTACTTCAGAAATAAAGTATGGAATGGAAGTATCGTAAATTAATTTAGTAGTCCGGTGGAACTGTGAAGGCCTAATAAGCCGGCAGTGTAGGTCAGTTCGAAAAAAAAAAAAAAAAAAATTAATTTACATCAACACACTTTTATGTTTGTTACAAATTAAAATTACACTACGATTATTACAAGTATCTCGACATTATAGTATAGACTCAGCATATACAATCAGACGACATAAACACAAAGGCACGCTTTCATAGTAGGTAATTAGATATATTAGTGTAACTATTTATATATCTAATAAAACGTTATATAAGTGCTTATGCAATTATCAGTATTTCGATATATGTCTGTTTATAATTTACAAAAGTTCTTGTAATTATACTTGCTTGCCTGCGAAAGATTTGTCAGAGCTTTGTAGCTTAACTTGATTTTTTTTGCTTGTTTAATTTTGCTTCTTATTTGTAGTTACAGTTAAACTCTTAGTCTAATGGATATGACACTTTTCGCCTTACAATTTTTGCAAGCCAAAGCAAATCGATAATTGATCATTACTAGCTTGTTAGGGAATGGCGTTCACACTATTACAATGAATTATTTCATGCAATTAGCTGCAACTTTTTGGTGAAGGAAAATATCAAATGATAATCACTACATATTATAAAACAAAGTCTTCCACCGCGTCTTTCTGTCTGTCCATCTGTTCGTGACAAACTTAAAAACTACCGAATGGATTGTAATTGGGTCCAATAGATATAGTAATTCACGAGGAAGGTTTAGATGTATAATTTGTTAAGCTTATGTATAAATTGTTTGAAATATAACGATAATTGTTGGAAGTGTTGGAAAAAATGAAGCCGCTTGGGAGCTTTCATCGAAAACGTTGCCTAATTCTTTTGAGATATAACAAAAAAAAATGTATAGTGAGATATTCCTCTTTCATAGATCTAAAAAAAAACTGCGATGGCATATATATGCCATCATTATAGGATAGCTTCTATACCCATCTATGTTCTAAAACAACGGGCACATCCAATGACGTAACTGGAAGGCTATGTATATATTACGGATACAGTATTAATCCTTATCAAATTGTATACATTAGTTACCTTAAGTATTACATGCACATAAGTATATATTTTATTTTATTATCAGGGCAGGACAACTTCAACTTGAGTGTCCGTGTGTTCAGGCAACTGTACTTGAGAGTCAGACCTAAGATTAGCGTGATGCCGTACTATACGACATCGTCAAATAAATATTATGTATGTAGTAAATATTCCTATTTCATATAATGTAATAGACAAATATTTGAAAAATTATAATCTACTAGTTTTCTCGTAGCTTTGCTCGCGTGTATTTAGATTTGATCTATTCATCAAGAATAATACTTTTCTTCTGGATGAAAGGTATTGTGTACATCTGACAACGTAAATACAAAATGTCATTATCGGGTGAATAGTTAAGGCAACCGTAACAAACTAACAAGCAGATTCACATTTTCATTAATAGTGTTAGTAAGGATATTAACATTAAGATATTTTGTTTTTTTTTTATTTGTTTATAACACATTAACATTTGTAACAACCTGTTACAATTATAGCCTATTTATTGAGAAAGGTTATAGGTTATGTAACATCATGGTAAGACTTTTAGGAAGGGACATATTACCGTACAATATTTAGGTTAGATAGAACGCTAGGCGGAGACGTGATGGTGCGGTTCGGACCTGTAGCGCGTTGCGGAGCTGCAAAAATTAAGCGCGAGTGAAATCGCGGGGTAGAACTAGTAATACAATAAATTAGAAACATTTATTCAATTTAAAATTAATTTCCTTTTTTTTTTTGTTATTGTTTAGTTATTTCATTGGAAATTCTATATATTTTTTTTAGTCTCTAGCGTGTTAATGCATACACTTCATGGATTTTTTTATATTAGATCATTACATATTCAAACGGCGTTTTGTCGAACTGCCCACTTTTATCTCAAATATCTGGCGTTTGAGTAAGAATATCAAACTCAAATTTAGGCCTATGTATCGAATTTAGCGATTCAGTTTTGCGCACTATCGGCTTTTCTTCGACATCTTTCTTTTCATAACATGGAAAACTTAAAATACAACGTTATTTACTAATACGAGTTCCACCGTCGCATCGGCGCTGCAGAAACGGCTCGAAGGACTAATGATGTGTATTGGAAAGCTACATTAGAAGAAAGGATATATGGAAATGTTGACTTACGGAATAATCCCCGTGGGCGGCCGGAGACTCTAGTTGACAATGAAGAATTAAAGATGATCGTGGAAGCGGATCGACCGTAAACCACGACAGAGTTAGCGGCAGGTTTCGGTGTGAGTAATAAAATAATTTTAATTCAGTTGGAACAAATTGGAAAAATGAAAAAGCTCAAGAAAAAAGCACCGTGTGAATTGACTGAAGCACACCAGCAAACACGCATTGAGTGCTGCGTTATATTACTCAGCAATTAAAATAACGAGGGAATTTTTAAACGTATCGTTACTTGTGATGAAAAACCAATCCTTTAAAACAATCCGAAACACTCATCACAGCGGTTGACATCAGGAGAACAGGCCAATTTCTGTCCCACTCGAAAGCTGGCTTAGAAAAAGGTACTGGTAAGTGTTTGGTCGACCAGTGCTTCTAACATATACTACAGCTTCCTGAAATCTGCCCAGACGATTATGGCATATCTGTATTGTCAACAATTGCAAGCCGAAGCCAAAAGATAACCGTTAAACAACCGAGAATGGTCAATCTCTTTAGTCCCACGCTGCTTTAAAGACAACGATAAGACCCTCTATATTTCACGACAGACGGTCGCTAAATTACAGGAACTGCAGTTGGAATGTTTCCGATATCCAACATACTTTCTAGACGTTGTTCTAACAGATTACCACTGCTTTCTGAGTTTTTCCAAATCACCTTCATAGATTTTATCGAATTATGATCCCAAAATTTTTTCACCAATGACATCAATGACCTACCTATAAAATGGTGAAACTGCATATGATAATAATAGTACATACTTTGATTGATGAAATATATAATTTTATAATATCTTTTTCGTTTTACTTTTTCTAAATAATATGCTCATTTCATATGTAAGAACCATATATATTACCACTATTTTTATTTAGTACATGATTATTTACTAAATAATATTAATTCATGCTTATCTATATACTGATGAATATAAAAACATGCTTGAATTCTTCTCTAGGTTTTATGTACTAGAAAGAAAGTTCAAAGGTTCGTCAGCCTTATTGTGTCATATAAAGGCAGTATGGAAATATAAAAATGAGACGTATAATAAAACGACGTCTAAATATCCTATTTTTCATCCCGTTGCTCATTCCTTTTATTGTATTGTTTTACTTATAAAAATATCTTTTATTTCGCTTTATTTCTATCATTTGTGAGTTGTAATCGGCTCATGTCATAGTGCGTCTGGGGAAATAAATTTATTACAAACAGAGATTCCTCCATCCAATTAAGGTGACAGTAAATCTGGAATTGCTATTGTGACTTTATTTAAATTTAGACAATAATTAAAAGACATAAGATACTAAAATTTATATTAGTAAAAGCATATCTTTTAACTTATATACATAAACAATGATATTTTTATTGATATATGTTTCAAGGGTAGAATTAAAAAAAAAAACTTTAATTGGATTTAAAACGTATTTTTTAAATTAAAAGGTATATTATTCTAATTCTAAAGGGCCTTCTATGGAGGCCTTAGTTCTGTATCATTGCAACCAGTATGATCTATTATGAACGGTCCACAGTACTAGAGTTTCCTGCCTAGTCCTATAGCATTTATATACTGCAGGTTTTTTTTTGGTTAAGAGCACTCTTACCTCATCCGGGAGCAATACGTGCTTTCCCAGAGAATATGGTTGCGGGTACGCTTCAGTGGATCACATTCACACAAGAGGTGTTTTGGTCTCAAATGAAAGGTAACAATAGGAATTGCACCACATACAGCAAATAAGGGAGGTCGGGGGAAAGCATATGGGGACGAAGAATAAAAATGTAGATATCTAAAAGTCAAACAAAATAAAATAAACTAAAGCCCATTACTCGGAAGATAGTATTCTGTTTAGGTATTTGCGAATTGTATTTAAACACAATTTTAAGTATGTCACAATTTCGCACAAGGCCAGTTAAATCCAAATTAAGTATAGTTCATATTACGATAACTAATACGACACAGATATTTAACATCCAGACATATAACTGACAATTATGCGTATGAGACAAGTTATGAGCGGATCGAATCTGCAGCCTCTCGGTTGTATAGCAAGACTTACAAACGTTGCGCCAAGAGGCCTGTGAGATTATTGCTATGTGATTACATTATTTGTAATCTTGGATTGTCCACGTGAGATGGAAATAGGTAGAAAGGAAGGAGGCAGAAGGCTCGTGATTAAATTTCAAAAAGACTAGTTTTATTTATTTGTAGTTATGAGCATTGAAAAATCGTAAGATTATGAGTTCATTTCCCATCTACTCCAGGCTTTCACGTGACTGGTTTCTTTTGTCAAGAGATAGTGACGTATGTGCCCGGTTTTGGATATATTAATAAAAACTATCTAATACTCGGGAAATCGTCGGCGTTATTATTAACTTCATAATATATCCTATATACTGAGGAAAAAAATATAAAAAAAGAAAAGCAAAAACGTACTTTGGTCACAAAATTTCTTTGTAAACAGTGATCTGTTCAGTTGCTCTCGCCTACGCATACGCACTACACTTTTAGGCCCTACTTCACATATCTCAGTAGTGCTCGTAGTTACTTAAATTAATCACTTTATATTAGGTGAAAATATTGTGATACTTTTTTAACATTTATTATAACTCAAAAATAATAACCGAAATCTATTCAGTAGTGTCTGCGTGATGCACGCACGCACAATGGCGGAACTCTATGGTTTTATTTATACAGATTATCGAATTACCGTTTGTTACGTTAATTAATTTTTACGTTTTTTTTTCATTACATAAACTTGCTAATTACAATTGCCACATAACTTTGAGAGATTTTTTAGTAGGCTGGTGTTGGAGTGTATATACTCTAGACTTATCTTGTTTCAATGTTAGTGATAGCTTATAAGCCGATTGACGCGATGTGCAAGCACGCTAACCGTTGAGCAATCGTCGCGTCAATAATTTAGACTTAGCATGTTACAATGTTGGTGATAGCTTATTAGTGTGTTACGAGCCCAATGGTAAAAATAATAATTGTGTTTGACTGGGTCGTTAACACCATACACACTGTATAACACTAGATATAGCGCGATGTTTAGGCGTGTCTCGTTCCGAGATTAATCGATGTATATCCAGTAAATAAGGGTTATAGTAGGGAACTGTATACGACTGGGTCACGACTACGGCATACATGTTGATAGATTCTTTTTAGTGACTCGTTTGTTTGTCGTGTTTCGGAATCAGGTATTGGAGATTCAGTCGTCAAGAGCCGTGCAGGCTGGCATAACGGTGATGATTGTCGTAAGATCTCCAGTTGTTCGTAGTTGTTTATCTTGCTGTGCCTCAATAAAAAACTTGTTGCCTAATATCGGATGAGACGCAATTATAATATCGGAATTTTTACCTAATATCGGAATACACGTACATTTACTAATTTAAATTGGTACCATTATCGGCTAACAGTGAATAAAAATGTTATCAGGAATCTTGAACCTAAGAAGTGTTCTTGTTGTATCACCGTACAATGGAGAATATAGAACTGTAGATTTTTCGGAGTTTGAAATTGCCAATACGGGTTGGGCTGGCTGGTGATTATGACTATACCTTCCTTCGGGAAGAAGCCGATGGTTATGCAGTAGGTTTCTTACTTACTGATGTGATGATGGTGATCGGATGAGACAATGCTCGTGTTTACAAAAAAATGTACTATAGGTTAATGTTGGCCCAAAATACAAGAGCCAAGTTGATGAAATTGTTTTCTCTAATGTAGAATTCCTTCGGCTGTTTGGAATGTGCCATGTGTTAATATAAATCATTGTTATTATTATGAAAAAGATTCATTATACGAAAGTCGCGACACGCTAAGCCTGTCCTTGTACGGTGCAAGTCATTTGTCGAGAGGCCGTGTCCAAACCACTAGCTGAAGTAAATAATGTAAATTTTGTGAAGTCCACCGAGAACGCCTTGTGTTTTCGGCACAAGAGTATTGTTCGCTGAGTTTCTCTCGTTATGCTTTAATAGGATACGAAAGACAAACTTTGTTACGGTTGTAATGGTACAGACAAGAGAGAAAGATTATTTTTAAGAAAATGTAATTTATTGTAAGTTCTTTAAAAGGAAAAGCTTTGAATACAACTTTCGAAGTGTCAAGGACTCGGTGCTGTTGTTCGACTGGTACTAATCAGTCGTGTGATTATACTATGTGAGTTGATAAAATATTTGCATATTATGTTGTACATATTAACGTAAAACTTTTTTACATTGCCTCAAATTTTGCCGTCCACCTATTGTATGCTGCAATACAGCCGGCCGCGTAGTAGGGGTAAAGTAAAAGGCGTTCAGCAGGGCAGAAAAGGCCGATGTGGTGGGCGGGATGTGGCTCAATTCGAATTGATTCAATGATTTATATAAATATTGTGCTCAGTTTTTCGAAAATTTTCAGTCAAACGCCTACGACCCGAAAAAAAGTTTCACTTGCATCGTGTTTTCATAAACTACACATTTTTTTAACGTATAAACACATTCATAACGCATTTAAAATTTGTAATACAGCCAGTGTATTTCTTAGTGGAAAAATTATTTAATAATTATATGACATAGCTTTTTCTATACATTATAGCAGTACGGAGTTAGTTATACATTGGTTTTGCTTTTGTAAGCATTAATGAATTTCTAACTGCTGGGTAATATCCTTCTTTCCAAGAGAAAAGGCGAGTAAAATTACAAGATACGAATAGTAAAAACTAAAGAAAGTGATTGGTTTGACGTCAGGGAAGGATGTAAAGGGGGTTTTTCTGAAGCATTGAGATTCCTTTCTTGTGGGTACTTTGACTATTAGTTTATATCTTCACTAACTTAAATACCATTAATAAATAAGTAAACAAAAGGACATAGTTATACGCTGCCATTTAATTCCAAACGAAATACTACATGTTAAATATGTTAACTAAACAGCAAATAAAATATTTATATAAAAATATTTAAAACCCATAATACATATAGAATTATGCCATAAGGTTTGTCAAAATAATATCTTGAATAGCGAAATTCCATCGCTACATACCGAGATTAAAATCTGTGGATATGCTGATCGATATTCTATTAGTATTGAACGTTCGGTGGCCATTAATTCCCTTATCACCAAATAAACTTTCACAAACGAAAACCTTTTGGATTCTTTTTACCCAACAATTATTTATTTCTTCGGTTTCTTTGAACTGACTATGAGTCACTATGGTATTTATTATTGGATCATAATAACTGAACTCCCAGAATCATAATGAACGATTATTGTCTTTTGTTAAATAATAAGTATTTTTAATTCGATAAGTAATTAAGAATATTCAATTTGTTTCAGAATTGCCGCGCCCAACGTGATCATGTGTGTGAAGGGCCATTTGTGACATTTGCGTGACTGCCAACCCGTCAATCAGCATAATAACTAGATAGTAATGTAACTCGTTCTAGTCAATTACCAATAAACTTTAACATTTAAGTGTTTCTTGTTATACCGAGTCTTACCTATATGTGTTCGTTGTTGTCTATAGTTTGTAACTAAATGTGAGATAGTTGTTCTAACAAGTTAATAGAAGTGCTTCAGTGTCTAAGAAGATCGGATTCAGTGTTTAAGAAAATTTAAATAATAAGAGGTATGCATTTAATGTTATTATTAATTTAAGATAATTAGTGCCTGTGCAAGGCCCGACTCAATCTTCAGGGATATTAACATGATTTAAGTCTGTGCTTTTTTCTTATATGGTTGTAAGTAGTTATAGGTTATAGTGGTCACTCAAAATCAGGCAGACTGCATACCTTTTTGGTTCTTTGTAAGACACTTTTTTTTTCAGACCACTATAATATAATAAGTGGGTGGCTTTTTAAGCAATACAGATCTAATTGTAGGAGTTTTGTTTTCTGTAATCGACTGTATATTAATTTCATGACATGAATTTTATTTTATACTAACTGTATCCCGTAGTTTCCTCTGCGTTACATTTGCATTACACGCGGTTGTGGTATTTGTATGTACTTTGTATGTTAATTGTTTTGCTCCTAACAGACGCGGCGTGATTTTAGATAGCATATAATTTTCCTTAATAATGATGAGTAAATAATAAAAATTAGGTCGTTTTTAAATCTCTCATATTAAACTGAGCTATTTAGTAATCAGTTACTGTTGTTTTCCTGGAGAAATAAGATTTTTCTTATAAACCCTGTCACTGGGACGTTTAAAAATAAATTGGTCATGTAACGGTTCCAATTGATGAATTTACAAGGTATTGATGGCTCAATGGATATTATGTGTGGATAATGTGTCAATCGACGTAGGTTCGAATCCTTGCGGAAGAGCCGGAATTTTTCGTGAAGGGAAAACATCGTAATTAAACCATAGCATATTGGTAGGGCTTTTTGTAAGTTGGTTTGGCTAGCTACTAGCCTTAAGTTGAAAATCTATCGCCGACCAACTATGGGTGTGTTAAGGCAGCTACACTTGATAACCACCAACCGACCAACCAGTTCTAGATTTAGCGTCTTTGTAATCTTAGACCACATTGTCATTTCACATTAGGTGTGTTTATGTGGTCAAACGATAAAGCCTATAAAGTATAAAAAAATATGTCTATGCAGCCGCTAGAACTTTATATTCACAGCTTCTATACGCGGGTGTGTCCGTTTAAAGCATAAATTGCAGCCGCTCGAAATTACCTCTGCTTTTTTTTCCCTTTTATGACACAAACAAATAATTCACGCTACTTTTGCGTGTGAACGCTTCTTTTTCCAGTGAATTTATAAACGTTTCTGGTGCGGTTGAGACGGGTTCACTGTATGGATATTAGTTTTTCAAACGATTTCAAAGAAATATACTATTGCGTTTATTACGCAGTAATTATTTTTGTCTGATAATTTTATATTTACTTATATATTATGATATCTACAACAATCACTGATAATTATTATAAGCTAGCAATTTGGAATCATAAAATATATCCTTTGTATTCAGAATTATAAATTTGGTTGCAATAAAAAAAAAACGTTTTGTCCATTCCTTGTCTAATGATTTATTTTTACGGTGTACATAAAAATAGTCAAACTATTTTTAAATTAAATCCAAACATACTTGTGCCAACAGACAGTTAATGGTGTTATCCTTAATAATAGACATCAGTTAAAAATTAAAAGAACAATACATTTGTTTTTCCGTTGAAGCAACTCTTACGTTGATGGTAATTTGCAAGACATATTTATTCAATTGGCAATAACTAATGCACAAAACATCAAATCAACTGTCTGAGAAATTCAATAATTTTGAATGCACAATTTGTACACGACCTTTTCAATGTTTTAGTGTTCATTAAATCAAATGTTTTATCAGCTTATATTCTTTGTGTTTGATTACACTCTTTATACAGATAACGGATAAGACATAATAGGAAGAAAAGAAACTTAAGGTATTGCCATAAATATCAACAGTCGAAGACAGTAATATATTAATTTTTGATTACAATTCCATTATGAAATTAATTTTTATATCCTTTGACTTCGTACTCCTTCCATAATTAATTATTTCAATAAATAATACTGCTATAGGAAAATGGATATTGTAAAAATTGTAATTTTTCGTGCTAAAATATGCAAGAACATCAGTTTTCATGACATAACAAATGTGTTACAGCGTCATCTAGTATCGAGTAAATCAAACACAATTAAAACCGCGTCTATGGACAAACACCTAGTCATCTTTCATAGTGGCCGATCAAACGGTTTTGAAGTAATCTTAGACATATATACCAACACATGAAGATCTGTGACTCGTATATCATTAAAATGGAAGTTATGTTTATTTAGCTAAGGAGTCACGGTTCACTATGTGCCTTTGCACAAGAGGACTCCATCAACAAAACTCATTTGGCATTCAGCCACTTACAATGGCTCGGGTGGATACGAGGCAGTTTAAAATACCGGCGTTTTTTGTAAAGCTCTCTGAAGCAACTTGGCACATCCGAATTCAAGCAGGCAAGAAGTACCAGATAAAATTAGATGAATAAAATAATATTATACTTTAAACTGAACCTAATGAACTGTCCGGTTCATTAGCTTACGTCGTTACCTTGCTATAAATAACTGAGCTGTAAAGTCGTCGGAACGTGATTTTATTTCTTAAAGGTATTTTTTCGACGGTTTTCGGATGAGGAAAAATGACTGTTATTAATGTCTAACGAATATTTTACTGCACGCCGAAAAAAGAACTTATAAATGGTTCGTATTAAAATTTTCCGGTTTTGAAAGAAGAATTTATTTCTTGTCAAAGAACAACTTTAACAACTTTGATGATACTTTTTCCGTCATATTGGATAGGTTAGAAAAAATACTTTCGCAACTGGTTTTTGTTCTTATATTTAGTATTGTATAAGTTGTTTCTTTATTCAGTTTATAAACAAGGATTTCAGAGTTTTTTATGTGTCGTTTTTGAGGTAATAATATATCTATTTAAATAATTATTATATAAGGTGTTTATTAAATTACTAGCTTTTAATCGTGGCTTCACACGCGTCACCTTTGATGTGATATATCTTTTGGGAATACTACTTTTATCTGGATAAAAGATAACCCATTCTCTTTTCTGTACTCCTTACTCCAACGTGTATGCAAAATTTCATAATAATCGGTTGAGTAGTTAAAGTGTGAAAGAGAACAAATTAACAGTCGCATCTATAATAATAGTTAGGATGTATTGTGTATATAATTTACATATTAAAATCGATAAAATTACCGGTAAGTACTCAGTGAAATAAATAATTGAGATACAAAATTCGGTTGGATGGCTCTGCAGTGATGGTTCGTTAGTTCAACAGCGGCGTTGAGCGAGCAGTGCATCCGGCTGGCGGAAAAACTGTCGACGGTAAACACAAATCACGCTTCCGCTAGTGTTTACGGTCTCGCGCTAGCTTCCGTGCCGCTAACACTAATCTTAGTATGGCGCTATCGGTAAGTCTAGGCTATATTCTCCCAAGTAATATATTATTTTACAATCTGGTGCCCTATTGTTTATACTTTATAGAATTTAGCATTCGACCAAAATCTCACCTGATGCTAAATTACTATGTGGTCGAAGATGATAAACACGTTAAATCTAGAGTCTGACTGACTCTCAAGTGTAGCTGCCAGAATACACCTATAGATGATTGACGACAAAATTTCAACTAGAGCCAGGTGGGCTTAGAAAAAACTCTGCCATCACGCAAGTTCTTTCTCGTGATTGTGATTTTGTTTTTTCATGGGAATTAAGTTTTTTGTCTTGAATAATTGTGGACTGTCTTTTGCTATTTTATTTGTGATTTTCACATTACTACTGACCCCATATAACCTTTTTCCAATGTTCAGTTATAAATATTGAAATTTATTTTTAAAACTTATTCTATAGAAAATAATAATTATATATAGCCTAGATCAGGGATCACTAATTACTTTTATAGAGGATCCGTTTTAAATACATAAAATACTGTTGCAATTCGATTAGTACATAGTATATGGCGGCCAAAATTTTTCAATCTCAAGTTGTAAATACAATAGTCGGTTTTTTTACTTTACTAGAGTAATAGTGTAATGTATAAGAAATATGTTAATGCACATGATAACATTTTTTTACTTTAAATTATCACTCAATATTTCGGTATAGAAAATGATATATTTTGATTATTTCTTGCAAAGTAATAGTGAGTGGTAAATCTACTGTTTGAGAACACAAAATTATTTAAAAAAAACAAATAAAAAATAGCAAAATAGAATTGGTTGTCTGTAAATTCGGTTTACTGGCGATAATTTTATCTGTGTGTAATTTTTATGACTGATCGTTTTAAGTGATGACGTCATAAGAAAACATTCTTGCAAAATTGCATACTTTTGCCGCAATTGTTATTGTAATAAACAATGAAAGAAGCCACATTAACTTTTTACTTCACTTTATACACAGTTAACAAAACAGTTCACGTGTAGGTTGTGTGCTGCCGCTATCTCTCTTCTACTCGGACGCAACGGCGCTTAGGCCGATCGCAGCTCTCCATCGTTTGTTCCGCACTCTCGTTTGCACGTTCGGATCAGGCGGAACGTGACAATGAGTCATGCCTTTTCGTGCGTGCAGCTGACGTACATCGATTTATAAGACGTTATCGTGTCAAAACGATGGGTTAAATAAAATATTACCAAGCAGCCATTTTATTTACTTCAATTTTCTGTCATAATTAGTTTTTATTGCTGACTCTGTTAAGGTCGAAATAGCAAGTAGGGTGGCGGACCGGAGTTGAAATGCGATCACTCATTTGGTGAGCAATGGCCTAGATAATACTATTATTTATTTTTTTCGAACTGACCTACACTGTTAGCCTGGCAAGGCTCTACAGTTCCACCGGACTACTAAGGGGAGCGCTTAAGGCACTCACCCGATTTTATATGGACGACTAGCACAAGGGCGCACGGCACGCCTCGGCTTGGGCTGTCGTCGAAAACCCGAATCTAACTAGCTAAGCTAAACTAAGCTAAGCCTATCCGTATCATACCTGTATGGGTTCGTGAAATATACATGGTTACCAAGCATGTGTGTTTTACGATCCCGTACATGTATTTTGTATCTATCTATCTGTGTTCTAAACTATTACAGTTCGAAGGGCAAAAAAACAAACAAAAACAGCCCACCACTATGTGTACCTACGAGTGAGTGTGTGTGCACGTGTGTGGGGTGATCGGTGTTGTGTTGTAGACGAGTGTTTGATCGAATCAGTGGTACTCTGTTCGCGCATGCAAGCTGCTCGAGGGCTCCATTCCGGGGGATCGGACCTCGGCTAGAGCAGTTGCCGGGGGAGGCCTAAGAATGTGTGCTGGGGCAAAATTCACAGCCAAACCGCGGCGGCGTGATCTGTGATTACGCGGGCGTGGGCGCGCACACGCTGTGTTTCGAGGGACGGAAGGGTAGTCTTGATTACCTAGCGAAATTTCTTCGGGAGGGTCGGTGAAAATGTAACGCGGACGTCTTTTGTAACGCGGCGCGCCTGGCACGGTATCGTAAGTCGCGGCGGATACCACTAACGGATTGGGATGATTCATGGCTCTGTCGAAATAACTAGTCGTGAGAGTTTTTACGTACTCCCAGATAGACGGCATCTCCAGGTCCCTATGGAGGTCGACTCTCCGGATGTACCACGGGGCACCGATCGCCTTTCGTAGAAAACGGTTCTGTATTTTTTGTAAAATCTTGAAGTTCGCTTTTGACATATGCGCGAAAACGGGACAGCTATACGTCAAAATCGGACGAATACACATTTTGTAAAGTGTGAGCTTATGTCTGACGGACATTTTGCTCTTAGCGCATAATAACGGATGCAGACGACCCAAAACCATAGCGGCTTTGTTTCGTACTCTCACTGCATGCTGCTTAAACGTGAGGCGTCTATCTAACGTGACACCGAGATATTTGACCGTAAGGGCCCAAGGAATCTCGGTGTCATACAATTTAAGGGACTCTATATTTCTCGGACGCGGACGCTGAACCGGATCGAAAAAGATCGCAGCGCTTTTCTCGGGATTAACCTCTATACGCCATCGAAGAAACCATTCGCCGAGTTCCTCGATGGCCCTATTCATACGGATAGCTAAATGCGACGGCCGCCAATCGGAAGCGTAGATTACTGTATCGTCAGCGTAACAACCTACCTCGAACCCCGGGGACCGAGGTAGGTCACTGATGAACAGGTTGAAGAGGGAGGGCGCGAGGATGGACCCCTGGGGCACTCCTGAACGTATCGGGTGGGGCTGGGATAACTCACCTTCCACTCTATAGCGGAAGGTCCTATCTGTGAGAAATTCGCGGATGGTGTGAACTAAACTATCCGGAATACTAGACTTGAACAGTTTGTAGACTAGCCCGTCGTGCCAGACCTTGTTGAAGGCCTTGGCGACGTCAAAGAAGACCGCTATTGTACGTTTCGGTTTAGGCTTGGCCGGACTGACCTGGGGCTGGGGGTCTTTGTTGAATTTAGAGAATATGTACTCCGTGAGGCGGTGTACTTGGTTCGTGCACGAGTGTTGTGCACGGAAACCGAACTGCTCAGGCGGCAGCAGATTCAACCTTGTTATCGTGGTCTGTAGGCGGTTCAGAAGGAGCCGCTCGTATAACTTGCCTAGTGTATCCAGTAAACTGATAGGGCGATAGCTAGCGGGAAGCGTAGCTTTTTTGCCGGGCTTGTGAATGCCTATCACTATGGCCTTTTTCCAGACGGCTGGAAAGTGACCCTGGGACATGGCAGCATTGAAGATGCATACCAAAAGAGCTATGATGAAGTCAGGAAGGAGCTTCAGTACCTCGTTCCTGATTCCATCGGGACCTGGGGACTTCCTAAGCTTCAGACGCTTGATAGCGGCCGTCACTTCGTCAAAAGTAACCGGGGTTAGGGTATCCGCGCGAGGAGACGCGAGAAAGCTATCTACCGCGGATTTTATCGATTCGATATGGACAGGGTCAGTGTTAGCAGTGTTTGGAGAACATTGCTCCTCTAAGCTCGCGGCGAGACACTCCGCTTTGTCTATACTTTCGAACGCGGGAGGCAACCCATGACCTCTGTCTAACGGGGGCATCGATGCACTCTGCTCTGATTTGAACTTACGCGTGAACGTCCAAAACGCCACGTGGGACGGCTGGATATCCTCCAGGAGTTTGTCCCACCTGGCGGCTCGGATTTCTGCGATACTAGTTTTAACTAACTTTTGTAATGAACGTAATCGAACGCGATTGTCTTCGGTCGGGTAAGTGTCGTAGGCTCGGGTCGCGGCGTTCTTTTCCGTGATCAACGCCTTCACGTCGTCAGGGAGTATAAAGCGGCGATCGTTCACCGCTTGTACCTCTCTCGAGGTCACCCTGACGGCGGTCTGGAGGTGGTCGACCAGGGAATCGATAGCCAGATCCGCGTCGGCTTTAGACACCAACACGTCCGGAATTCTATTTAGACTCTCCGAGGACGGATTGTCTTTCAAGTGACTGCGGAGTTTCGCGTAGTCAGCTGCGCGCACGGACTGACAGTCGATATCGAAATCTGAACCTAGTTGCAAGATAACGGGGCGGTGATCTGAGTCTAGTTCGTGTACGACTTGTATGAGTCGCACAGAAAGCTGGACGTTTTTTAAAAGAGCTACGTCTAACACTGTCGGGCGACAGCGATCCTGATAGTGAGTGGGTTCCGGCGGGGCTATGACGTCAAAAGCGAGATCGCCACTTAGTTTGTCGAGTGTCACCCCGTTGCGGGAAGTACTCGAACTATTCCAAATGACGCTCCCACTGTTGAGGTCCCCTGCTATGATAACACTGTTACTTAACGCGAACAGCGCCTCCAAGTCGGACTTGAGAAGCTCTTTACTCGGTTTAAGATAAGCAGAAACTATCGTTATGTTCGCGTGACCGGTCATTCCTAACCTGCACACTGACACTTCCATATTTGTAAGAACGGGTGGCTCTACTGACATACAATATAACGAACGTTTAAAATAAATCAAAGTGCCGCCCCCGCGGGCGACACGGTCGTTTCTGATAATATCATAATTCGCGATACGCGGATTATTCATTTTCGGCTTAAGGAGCGTTTCCTGTACTAACAATATATCTATCTGCCTATCGTGTAAGTAGTCGGCTACTAAGTCGCGTTGCGTACGGAGATTTCTCGCGTTAAAAAACGAAAGACAAAGAGCGCGCGGTTTAATTTTACTCGGCGGTGTGAATACTATTTATTGTTATTTACTGCGGCGCGGGCGAGGCGTTGTATCGTCGCGGCAACGTTTGGGAATGCAGAGACCGCATTCAGAAGACCGATGTCCCTATTACTGTTTAAAATTTTATTGAATGCGACTATTTCGCTAATGTCGTGCTCGAGTAAGACTTGAGACAGCCAATCGATGCCCGAGAGAGAGAATGAAAAAGCATGAGAGGGCTGAGCGGGCAACGCTCTTTGAGGCTGAGGCTGGGGCTGCGCCTGAGGCTTGGAAGCCTGAGGTTGAGGCCTAGGAGCCCAGGGGGCGACAGGGGCCCGCCAGGACTGGGGGGCTTGCGGCACAGAAGGTGCCACGCACGGCATCGGGGCCGGAGTTACCGGGGTACGGGAGGAGCCCGGGAGGCCCGGGAAGGTCTCAACGGACATAAGAGGTGGAGGCGGAGGGCGGGCAGAGACAGCAGGAGCCCTACGGGCTTGTCTCGCCTGGCGAGGGCGTTGCGGGCGGGGCGCGCGGGGACACCCGCGATAACTCGCAGGGTGGCCCGCGTTACCGCACAGAACGCAGCTGGGAGGCTCGGGAGTGTCGGGAGTGCGAGCGCACTCCTTCGTGGGATGGTCACCGAGGCACTTGACGCACCTGGGACGGAGATGACAGCCTCTGGCTGTGTGGCCATAACTCTGACAGTTATGACACTGAGACGGGGTATGAGTCTTGCGCGGCGGTTCGGCGGTGATACCGGTGAGGCCGCAGACCGTGGTGAGGCCGAAAATAGCCTTGCCTTCTACGGAACGGTCAAGGATGACCAGAGCCATAGGGTAGGGAGCTTTGGTGCGGGGGTGGTACATCCGGTGTACCTCCCGCACTGGGAAATTTTGCTCCTTAAGGGAGTCTGAGATTTCCTCGGTGGACAACTCCACCGGGACGCGCCTGAGTACGGCTCGGAGAAGGCGCTCTTCTTCGAGCGCGTAAGTGAAATAATTAAGCTTCCTCTCTCGGAGGTGAGAGGTCAGCTTGCGGTGGTCGATGGAGGTGGGGACTTTGACCTGAATACCTTGAGCGGTATTCAGGGCTGAGGTGTAACGGATACCCGACCCATTCATATAGGTCGAAATCGCGAGCCAGGAGGCCTTGTCCTGAATGGTAACGGGGGGCGGGGGGCGGGGCTTCTTAGCCTCGGCTACGGGACCCGTAGCGTCGGCTTGGGAGGGGGCGGGGCTAGCGTTGCCCGAGCGAGGCGTTCGATTGGCTGCGATCGCGGCTGATTTCGCGGGCACCCGGGCGCCATCTACTTTTAATGTTTTCTGAGCCGGGCGACCGGAGCCTGACTCAGAATCAGAGGCGCGCGACGCGGCGGCAATGGGCGGCGTGCGGACGCGTTTTCTATTTACGACGGTGAAGCCGTCGTTAGCTGGCGCGGAACTAATATTATCTAGTTCCATGTCAGAGCCGGCCTCCGAGCATGGAATAGGTGCTACTAAACTAATTCTATCTAGTGGGTTTTCCGGCGAACTAGGCGAGTCTAGCGCGGCGAAAGAGTTCGCGGTCGCTACGCGGGGCGATAATTCGTCTATACTAACCGGCTCAACTAATAGCTGCGGGGCACTACGTTGGACGCGCCTGATTATTGCTTCTAACCAATAAACTCTGTCTTCTATATTGGCCATCCCGGGGCCTGCGAGGGGGGCGGGGGAGGACATAATTAAACCTCCCTGCCTGAAGGGCAGGGGGGCACGCCAAAATTAAATTTACGGGACTATCCCGAGTCCGGACCAAAAGAGCTGTGGGCGAAGTGCAATGCCACACAGAGAAGAACCTACAAAGCCTAGGGGGAGGCCCTATCAAGCCCAGGGCAGAGAACGCAGACCGGTAAACCGGGCTACGCCCAAACAGACACCCGGGGATGGAATGAGGGAATAGGAGGGTGGGAGGGCGATACCTGGACCTGACTAGGCGCACTCGCCAAGGCCAGACAACCCAGGCCCAACTGCCTTTACCGTTTGCCTCGGGGCAACCGGCGAGCGGACAGGGCGCTCTACTCACTCGTTGGCACCGTGACACGTATTCCCGTGAGTAGCCACTAAGCGTGGTCTTCGATTGACAGCGCGGGATGTCGCACCGAAAAGTGCGGTTTTATATTTGCACTAAAAGTGCGGCGTCGCAGCAGATGTCTTGTTTCTTCGAAAAAGGCTCGAACAAAGCACCGGCCGTTGAATCACTCGATAACAATGCGGGTCGGGCAGCGACGAGACCGTCGGAATGCGGACATCTGGTGCGCAGGTAGGCGAGCGCGGCGCGGCGAGTCGGAATTAACCGAGGATAGCCGAGCGCGGCGAACCGAACGGACTGTCAGAGCTGCGAGCGGGCGCACGTGTGCACTCAACCGCTGCTCGAACGAGACTCCTAAAAGCCTAGATAATACGTATAAAGTATTCTATTTATTAGTAGAAGGCTCGTTAAAATTAGTTCCTCCATTTCCGAGACTAACCCGGACAAACGACGGACATTTATGTTTTATTGACAAGGATTGATAAGGAAATAAATGAGCCTCTTACATTTTATTTTATTGATAAAATTTGTACAACAGACGTATCTGTATAGTAAATCAAAGAATTAAGGTTCAAGATAAATTATATATTACGGTTAGATTTTTATTTACTGCCTTCCTACATCGATAAATTATTAATTTATAGAGGAAAAACCTTTTACCTTTGTATTTTATCCTATGGATCGAGTCACTGAATTTCATAATGACAATATTATTATCAGACTATAAATGTTTTTTTTTTATTATTTTAGTTTTCACATAAGATCAAATAATTTTCATAAACTTGTTTATTTCTGTTATTACTTATTCTATGTGTTCTAATATTATGTAAAGTTAGTGAATATGTTTTGTAAAATGTAATCTTCGGAACTATTAATCCGATTCTGAATTTTTTTTTCATTAATTGGATGTTGTATTGTAGGTATCTTAATTATGATGATTTAATGAAATAAGCTTCATGTTTATTTTTTTATGATATTATATGTTATAAACGAATATAGCAAAGATCATTTCTTTATTTAAAAACAAAATATGGCAAAGTATAAAAAGATCTATTGACTGTTATAAGTTTACACTTGAATCTACAACGACAACTTTAGATAAAGTATAAATTGAAACGAAATTCGGTGTGGTTTTTAATAAAATAGCTCGTATAAATATAAAATTTACTGTACGCTTCATATTTAAAACGCGAAGCTCCAATTGCGCAAGTGGTTAGAAAAAATCGATAAATCTCGCAATATGTTTTTATGAATAACAAATAATATCGGGAACTGAGTTGATTGAAAAATAAATAAAGCGCGTGCGTGAGATTTCATTATGTTTTCTAAATGGAAAAACTGTGTACGGTTTGTGTCATCGCATATTCATGGGCCATTTTCGTGAGTCGACCTCTTCTCAAGATTTGCGCGCCGACTAAGAAAACAACGTCTAATGGAAGGATTCCGTAACGTTACGTGACATTTATAAACATTCAATTAACCGTAATTAATACATTTAACAATTACATCAGTTTCTTTTTACTTAGGTAGACGAATATAATAAAAATATATGTATTTTAAGCCGACATTTTCCCGCCGATAATTATCCTGCACTTGTATACATGTTGTATGTAACAGCATTAGTACTATAGTTAATTCATGTTATAATAGATATATACCCATAGATCCATAAACAGAGATATTTTCTAATCTAAGATTTGTTTTTTTTTTTTCTATTCGTATCTTATTTAGTACCGGGAGAAGTATATAATATATATATTCTTTTTATATTTATAGGTTAGCGTTTGATCACAATCTTATCTGATGTTAAATGACTATATTGTCTAAGATTGTAGAGAGAGATTGGCTCTCAAGTGCAGCTGACGGAACACACCAACAGGTGCTTGGCGCTAGATTTTTAACTCGAAGGTGGTAGCTAGCCAGGCGGACTTAGAAAAAGCCCTACCACCATACTATGGTTTCATCACGATGTATTCCTTCACCGAAAGCTCCGAGCCTCCGAACCTACGTCCTTCGACGATGTGTACGAACACACTACCAACTGAGCCATCATCGCTTCAATATGTATACATTCGAAAATAACAAAGAGATATTTATATTTGACATAATAAAACGATTTTAATATTTTACAAGGCATAAACATTAATCGTTCCTACGATATAAGATTTCCTTGGTTTCTAAACAAGACAAGTATAGCGGAGAGTCGGCAGTTCAGAAGTCACAACTTATTACCAACTTTCTTATATCTGTTAGTAATAGGTGAATGAATAAATGTTTATATAAAGAAAGTGGATATAAGTACAGGTATGCTGTTAAAGTTACTTCATATTAACTTAAAAGTTGTACAGTTTCAACAGGAGTAGAATTTCGAGTTTTAACTTCACAAAGTGAAGCTGAAATTAGAAGGAGGCCCTTTTCAGTTTTCAGTGTATGTGTAATATATACTCGTATGTCAGTTATGTGTTACTTTTAGTATATTTACACAGAATTAGGCTAATAAGTGCGGTTAGATCTCAGTTGTTGTATTTTGTATTCTTGCCATTAAAATGATTGGAAATTGTTACTTTTACCCGTACTTATACTTCACCCTTCATTACGTCTACGATCTACAGTATTTGTGCAATACTCAATGCAATATTCAACACTTAGAAAAAAAAAAAAATGTCCGTATACCTTAACGTCAAGAAAAAACTTTGGAAAAGAATTAAGCACAGTTTCAAGCAAACTGAAGTCGAGTAGCACGGTATTCATGGAGTAATTTAGGGCCCCAAGCCGGGCGGTAATTTCTGATATTGGTAGCCAAAGGCTTCTTCCTGCCCGTCCATAAACTAACTTCTACTGCTCTTACTTCTTCACGTCTCTTCTTTAGGTCCACACTTGACGCCTTACGATTCTGCAGGGCCTGACTCACCAAAAATCAGTAATTTTTTGGTTCTGTGAATTTTTACTTCCCGAACTGGTCTTTCGATACCATTGTTAAGTCTTCTGGACAGTCGAACGACTCACACTTAGCCGCTGAGAACACATAGGTATGCGAACAACTTTCTTCTATTAGGGCTATAATTTTACCAGCTTTTATCGCTTTATTAGTCTTATCAGAAAGTGAGATAAGATTTGATTGTAAATATTTCTTAGGGAAATCATTTTGAAATTTTGTTACAAAACGCTTTTATTCACAATTATCTTATATTACCGTGCGATATAACCATACAAATGAAACTATATAAAAAGCCATGTTCTTTTATTCCACAATAACTTTAAAAATATCAACTTTATTCCTTTGAATATAAAATTGAAAAATACGAACCAATACTCAAAATCGGTGGACTGGTTGATTCAGTTCAGTTAATATTAGCGACAGCATTTAATGACATTTTCTTATGTTGTTCACTAATGGATGACTCAATAATCGGTATGCGAACTAGATAAATATAAATATTTATGTAGTTAATTTCACAGAAAACCTACAAACTCGAAATTAAATCAACAAAAGAAAGACCAAGTTATCTCGGTTAAGAACAAATTGTGGCTTCACTTGGAGTGTTGTCGAAAAAGTTAGATCTTGAATTAAAGATAAAAAAATGTGGGATTTTTTCAAGTACGAAACAAGAGTTGGGTTATTAAGAAGAGAGAAACGTTTTTATGAATTTGTTCTTTTAAGGTTAAATGGCTTCTTACACTTCATGTTTAATGTGAATCATCCCTTTATAAAGAACTTGTAAATGGCATTATAATGTGATTTTGAAGAAATAAACAAGAATATAATAAAAGTATTAAATATGTATTAGAGATAATAGGTTACATGAGAATCATTCTTTAAAATAAGGCATAGAATTTACATATATATCTCTCTAACTAGCAGGTCCGGCGGACAGGTGCATAAAATGCTTAAGGTAACTAATGTATTTAATTTGATAAAGATTAATACTGTATCCGTCTAAATAGCCTTAACCAATCTTTAAAATATAGGTATATGCCATCGCAGACTTTTTATAGATCTATGAAAGAGAGAGAAAGATCTATCTCTCTATGCGTTGTTTTGTTATATCTCAATAGAATTAATCAGCGGTTTCGATGAAAGCTCCTAAGCGGCTTGACTCTTTCCAACACTTCCAACAATAATCGTTATATTTCAGCTAATTTACATAAAACTTTGACAAATTATATACCTAAACCTTCCTAATGTATTGCTCTATCTACTGGTGAAGAGCGCATTACAATACATTTAATAGTTTTTGAGCTTATCACGAACAGACAGACAGACACTCAGACTCGGTGGACGACTTTGTTTTATAATATCTGTAACTAATAATAGTGAATATGGTACAAAGGTATGTCATATTAAAATGATACATATGTATCAATATTTAAGTGTTTGTATTCAAAAATACGAATTAGACTCCACTTACTTTATTAAAGAAACAGTGAATTAAGTAAAGAGACATGCTGCGTTGTACATAATGAGTTATTATGTACTACGTATTACGTATTAGGCAAGATACCTATTTACCTCAACTAATATATTTATGACATGCATTCACTCTAGCTCGGTAAGTCGGTCCTAGACGCTTGTCGCAACCTGCCACGTTTCAGTTTTAAATTATACTTTATAAATATTCTTTACTATACACTAAATTTCTCTTTAAACAACTCGAGAAACATACATAAAAGTCACTCGTAGGCTTTTTTTATATCTGTATATAATATTAAAAAAACACATATTCCTATTATATTGTTACGACCGTGAATATATTAATGCCGTTTGAGACAGAAGAATTTTATTTTGTATTTGTACAGACAACAAGTCAAATAGAGTCACTATCACACAATTACTTTTACACTTTATAATTCTGTAGTTGCAGTCCACTTGAAGATTTCTTCCTTTTATTTCTCTTAATATTCTATCCATTGACCAAAATAGAACACCACTCGGACAAACCTTGGCGTGCTTATATATTTTGAAAAGAGGGTGGAAATTTCTGGAAGACTGACGCCACTATTCAAACGATTCTTCAAAGTTGGCAACGAGATATTTTTAAAACCGCATCATTTCAGCTTCTCAGGACTGAAGAATGTTTCGTTGTTTATTTGTAGCAACAAGTTCGTATACAGAATGTAACAAAATTGTGATTCGTTGTCATTTTTTTACGTGGGGAAATCCGTGAGAGTCGTACTCACTACAATCTCACGGTGTACATCCGCCGCTATCGTTGGGGCGACACGAGATCTCTAAAGCATTCGTCGTGTCGACTTAGCGGATGGCCCGGCGTCAAACAGCAATGCCTGGCCCTGTTCTTCTCAGGAGACAACCGTGTACACATCGGCCGTCTCCTCCGTCCGCCGGGCCTGTGCAATGGGAAGATGGGACCCCCGATCCATCCTCCAAGGCCTGGCTAAGGTGATGGAAGGAGGCGAGCATAGCACCTCCTCCTTCCACGAGTCCTCCGTCGGCGGAGACGACCACCAGACGACTTCCTCGCAGAAGGATGCCACTACATTCCAGACGGATTCGCTGCTGAGCATGGCGTTTACCACACTCGGCAGGGAGAGGTCCGCACCTACCGCCATAACCAGAATGCGGAGTTGCTCCTCTCTCGCAGCACACTCAGATAGAGTGTGCTTCGCGGTGTCCGGCTCACCGCCGCACTCGTGGCATACGACGGTTGACTCTC
Organism: Antheraea assamensis; assembly: GCA_035772565.1. Lineage (NCBI taxonomy): Eukaryota > Metazoa > Arthropoda > Insecta > Lepidoptera > Saturniidae > Antheraea > Antheraea assamensis. The sequence goes on along the minus strand of JAQQSE010000026.1, from coordinate 790,942 downwards.
TGCGTCCAATCCGGTGCAGGTACCAACCGACGCACCCGTGCCCGGTCAGCACCTGCATCAGACGAAACGACAGGGAGCCCCATCTTCTCGAACACCATTCCGGCAGGACCGAACGGACGGCGTCGTTAATGTATCTACCGTACCGCGAGTCCGCCAGGTCTTGCCTCCACCTATCTACCATCTCCTCGCGGAGTCTCCCACGCATAACCTCTACTTCCTTGAGAGCTGGAGGCTCCTTCATTCGCTTCTTGACCGCCGTATAATTATATACGGCGGCAAACAACTTTGCCTCCAACTCCCATGGAAGGGAGTTCGTGAGCACCATGACCTCCGCCGAGGACACCTTTCGGTACCCTCGTATCGCCCTCATCGCTATAGTGCGCTATGCATTACGCAGCACACATATGTTAGTGGTGCTGAGTGCGTCCACCCACAACGGTGCCACGTAGACGGCCATGGACCTCACGATCCCCATAAAGAGGTGGCCGCAGGTACCATCCGGCCCCCCTGTATTGGGAAGGAGTTGTCCAAGTGCCGCTGCCGCCTTAACAATGTGCGGTCCGAGCCCCTCAAAGTGGGGCTCGAACTGCCAGCGTCCGTCCAGGATGAAGCCCAGATATTTCATCTGGGCCCCATCCTCATACGAACGCCCTCCACGTAAATGTGGGTCCCAGGAGGTAGCCCCTGCCGAAGACCATGAAATAGTAGGGCCTCGATTTTTTCGATAGCCACTTCGAGGCCCAGCCTTCTGATGCGCCCGACCACGAGAATCACGGTCTCCGTGGCCAGGCGCATCGGGTCAACCCATTTCCCCCCCAGGCTATGACTAGGGTGTCATCCGCGTAGGTGATGAGGTGCGCTCCAGCTGGGAGCGCGCCGCGGAGCACCCAGTCGTAGCCCAGGTTCCATAGGAGTGGGCCCAAAGCCGACCCCTGTGGAAATGGATTACTATCTATAACAACACCATTCAACCTTGCACGTCGTGCCTCGGGTTCTAAAGTTGTGATTTATTTAGCTAATAGCTTCTCTAGTACGTACTACATAATAACTCAATGATTGTATGTTACATTAAAGTTTTCATCGTGTTCTAGTTCAGCCCGAGCGGTGTTACAGACACAGTTTAGTACAATACAGCTGGAAAAAAAATTTGTAAGGAATCAGTTTTGTTGTTGTGTATAAAATATCGACAATTCATTGATTCCGTATTGTTTTGCTCTCCGTCAATTCCGTCTTTGATACCTATCTGTATAGCTTTGTGGGTGGCTTAGAAGAAGTATCGTCATCTGATATTGTTTGTTCAGTCCGGTCATCGATGTTCAATTTAAGTAATTTCTATTCGAAACGAAAAGAAGTCGAACAATAATAAAGGTGTTTCGTTATAGAGTTGTATTGTAATCGGTATATTTGTCACTGAATTATCTAAAGTGAATTCCGATGGATTAACTTTTCTGATTTGTTGACATTAGTAATCGATAAAATCAACAAATTTTATAATATACCAATATAGTATTAATCTCTATTTAATGAAGTATGTTAGTTACATTGGGAATTTAATGTAGACTATTCTTGTTCTTTACAGCATAATTATCCTTCAAAGAATCTCATAGAAGACATGACAAAATTATAATAAAGCGCAATGAAAAAACAGAGGCTGTTGTAAGATCTGTTGACATAAGCGAAAACTTAAAATAATGCAATAACTGTGTTCTTTTTGAATTATAATCTGTATTATATAATTTTCATAATTTGTAAATAGAAATAATTAACATTAGTCTTTTTTTCATATCTATTGGCACGTCAATCAATAATTATATACATTTGATTAATTATTCAAATATATCATAGGTTGCACAAGCAATACCGTGTGTCGTTAGTCTGACGTAAGCGTAATACGTCACGAGTATGTCGAGGTCATCGGTGATATGAATCCATAAGTTATTCCCCTACCAAAAATTGCTCAACGTGACTAAAGAAACTTTCACTTCTAAAATAGTTGTTTGTCTGACAAATATTAAAATTTCTTGGCAACTGTATTTATTAACGTGCAAAAAATAGATCGGATACTACATATAAATTGCTTGGACACTTTATGAGGTTACATTAGTAGGTATATTGTATTCGTGTGAAGTCGGGGAAGGTCGCTATTTGTAACTACATTCATGTCATTAAAAGAACTGCATTCAAACATTACGTAAATAGGCATACACACGACTAATTCTAAGAGCAAATCGATTCATTTTTGATTATTTTCATATAAAGAGCTCTGTTTCAGACTTTTACGACTGTGTATGTCTTCTGAGAGCGATAACTTAGTCATTTTATGTTCACTCGGTTCATGGTTCACTGTACTTACTCCGTGAAGTTCACCGTGTACGTCCCTAAGGGGCTTCATAAACACGCATATTCTTTTTCATCTTTTATTTGAATATTTTCTGTTTTATTCCCTTTCCCAAGCTCCTTATATTTGTATGTTTCCAACATATTACTTTGTTTATTACTGTGGCCTTTATAACATTAGTTTGAAACGTAACAGGAATTATGTAAAAAATAAAATAATGATGGCGTAACTGAAAAATGAACTTTGTTCGGGGCGCTTGTGAATCGTTTGAGGTTGGGAAACCGTTCGTGCGCCACACTTTATAGTTTAATATCGTTCAGTCTGAGGTTGCCGGAGTTATGGTCGAAACACGCTTTCACTAGAAATGCGGCCGCGTGGCTAAACGCTCACACCGGAACATGTGTATAGCATAAACGGAAGTTGTGCGAGTTAAAATACTAACCGATTGTTTTCCGCCACCCTTTTGAAACTTATAATTTAAAACATTGTGTTGTACTTATATTTGGATTGATAAGTATTTAATTATTTTGTTTGGGTTACATGGTGACAATAAAGGGAAATCTTTAATTTAATAACACAATACACGCGTATTGAACGTTACACTATGGTATAACTTTGGTTTAAATAATATTAAGCGTGAATCATTTAACAAAATTAAAATGTTAATAACGCACAAAGCTGGTAAGTTATGTTTACGTAACTCCATGTTCGTGCAAATAAACAACGAAGCTTTATTAAGGAATACCTAAGAAAATATTGGTTTAAAATAAAACATTTTATTTGCAGCTTTTTCGTGTTAATGTAAAAAAAAACTCCGGCACACGGTTTAGGCGTAGGTTATTTTCGTTTTATATTTTCCTTGAGTCACCCGGGTCGGGCTCTCTCGAGGTAGATAATTTCGTATAGGCTACGTGCTACGTACCTCGCTATCGTGGTCATTGCCTTCCAAGCCTGAAAATAAGGAAGCGACTTAATGTTTACCTATTCACTTAGAATATATTCTTTTATGAGCGTTAATTTTATATTCAATAATATGCTTCAAAATACTGATAAAAATGCCTTATTTGACACTGGAAATTATAATTCTCTTTTGAACAGATGATGAGATACAAAGAAAAAAACATGTAGACTAAAGACAGGTTGCGTTTTAGATATCTGGATATGTTTCTTCGAAATGTATTAAGTGAAATAACCTGTTTAAAGTTTTGACCTTCGTAGGATATTTTTTGTGACAAATCATTTTACTTCCTAACTTGTAGTTTTTCTTGAATAAACATGATTTTTTTTTGTCGATCTTACTACACTGTTACCCACCAGACCGCTATAGTTTCACCGGACTACGTATAAATATGAGTACAGGTATAAATTATACTTTATATTATGAATATCAATATTATAAACGATTGGATGACAGGACAGCAAATTATTTGCTTTAAAATTTATTGCTATAATAATTTACGTAAATATCTAGGTTCGTTCTTTAAGTGTAACAAGTAAATAAATTTAACCCAAGGGAAGGCGATAATGGTTTAAAATCTGTGATTAGAGACTGACAATTTTGGCGGAGCTCGCTTTTATAGTCACGAGTTTACGTGTCCTGAAAGTTAGTAGAGTTTCTATTCAGCGAAATTCTCTTTGATTTCGTTTACGAATAAGTTTTGGGAATATTTTATTTGTTACGAAATATGAGATTTGAAGTTGAAATTTAATTTATTTGCAATGCTCAAAATATCTGTGTTATTTACATGGACATACTGACAATGAAAATTTATTTTTCAGAGCAATTATGAGTGTTCCTAAACTATTTAAATAGAAGAAATAATGTAAATAACTTTTAAACCTACATATAACCTCAATGGAGTTAACAAGGAAATCAAAAATGTCCAATGTGTGTCTATTTTATCGTTAATAAAATAAAGAATGTGTTTCCAATCACAGCCTTAGGACGGACTATAAAATAATATGAAAGCTGTTACTTTTCTGAGCGTTACAATAAAAATACTGGCGTTGTTGAAATAACAAAGTTTTGTCATTAAGACCTGTTCTAAATTTCTTTTCATTGTTCTAAATTTCGAACATGTGTGTAAACAAACGGAGTGGATGGCAATTAATTTAGGAGACAGCCGAGACAGGGACGACATAAATTGCGGTTTGGGGGCCACGTCTATAAAGTAGGACGGAAGGTGACACGACGTGAGCGTAGACTCCGCCTTCGCCCTATATCGGAGCTTTTTTATTGCAGGACACTATCGGCCCTCTCATCTATTCGAGACCTTTGATAGTAGATTGAATGAGCTTTATACAAAAACGTGCCCTACTTAGATGTATACAATTTTAAATGTAAAATTGTCTAGAGTTTTTGACTATACTATAAGATATTTATGGCGCTGATTGATTAAAACCATCACAATTAAATGTGAACAAATAATGGAAGAATTTTTTTTTGGAATTCTTTTACCAACCAAATTGTAATTTATTTTTATTCTTTATTATCTATATATAATGATGATGAATCTATATTTCATTGACTATTTATATATGTCAAATAAAATAGAATATAATGTTGGCGTATATTTAAATTATGACCGTTTAATTATTTATCAACATTTATCTATATGACGTCGTATATGCTAAAGTATACTACTATTTTATAAAAATGTAATATGGTATCTGGGTATATGTGTGTGTACGTGGCAATCTTTGAAATTACTAGACGTACATAGAATGAAATCTACATTTACACCGATGTCAGTTGGACTGTTTTGTTATGAATTTTCCGTAGCTGTTTTTATTGTAATCCGACAAAGTGACGAAACTGTTCTTGAGATTAAGCGCAGTCTAACTCAAAAACATCGACGAACACAGAAATCTACAATACAGTAGTAACTGATACTGCCATGCTTGTCTGGGTTTCGACAGCTGACTGGCTGGTCCTGAAACATGATAAATTAAAGATGAGTCACTGTGACTGCTTTATTACCATGTGCATGATGATTGTGGTCCAGTTGCGTACAGATACTTACTATTCCATTTGGTTACTGAATATACACCGGTTAATCCCGGAACCTGACACTACTAAGCGTGTCATTATGTATGGTGTTAGAATTGTTGTACGGTGTCCAAAATTCAGTCATACCTTCTCTAGCACCCGGCCCATGTCTTACCATCAGGAAAAAAAAATATAAAAACAATAATAATGTTAATAATACCATTTACTGGAAATATGGTCCTATAAACATTCTGTTCACGGTCAAACAAAAATGTTAGTACTATGGATTCAGTTGTTATGATTTTGATTATTGGACTAGAACCTCAACTTGGAAACAAATATATTTATGTATATCAAGTTGTAGCTTCGCTTTGCTGTATGTTAAATATATATTTTTTGATGGCAAAGAATCAATGGAGTCCAAAAAGCCTAGAACCATCTATGAAAAATTCCGCAACAAATGGTCACATTCCTCTGCTTATATGTTCAGTAGTTTTGATGTGGTTGAGTCTCAAAAGATTATTTTCCACTATCACTACATCACACTACATATTATAAAACAAAGTCGTCCGCCGCATCTGTCTGACTGTTCGCGATAAACTGTAAAACTACTGAACGGTTTGTGATACGGCCTTCACCAATACATAGAATAATACACGAGGAAGGTTAAGGTGTATAATTTGTCAAGGTTTTGTATAAATTGGTTGAAATATAACGATAAGTGTTGGAAAAAGTCAAGCCGCCTGGGACCTTTCATCGAAAACGCTGCATAACTCTTTGAGATATAACAAAACAATCCACAGTGATATATTCATCTTTTATAGATCTACAAAAAAGTCTGTGTTGGCATATACCTATCTTTTAAGGATAGCGCACTATACTCATATGTCTACTAAAAAATGGTCACATATAATGAGGTAATTGGAAGGCTATTCTGATGGATACAGTATGCATTCGTATAAAATTAAATACATTAGTTACCTTAAGCATTTGAGGCACAAGTATATATTTTTTATTATCAGGACAGGAGGGTGGAATCAGAAATATTATATTCGCAAACTTTAAGAGATATCGAATGTCGAATTTTCGTTTTACTAAGTAAACAAATAAATATTTGGAATGCAGTTCGGAATCTATAACTCAATGCCAAGATCCTCCAAGTTGAACAAGTTACATAGATCGAAGTTCTTTGTTCAGAACAAACAGTATACGCGTCGAAATCCCCGTCCAAAGTAATATATAAGCAAATACAAAAGTCTTCTCATAAAATATATGGTTTCATTTCATTACACGTCTACTTATATTTCATTCCGTCATGTCGTTGTAGTGATACCACAATTATTGGTTTTTTAATTTTTTAGCGCTATTTGTTTTTTCATTTATGAGACCTTTGCTTTTTCGTAATAGTTTTCTATTAATCAAATTGATTAATTATTGTTATAATTACTTTGCTTGTGATAACATTCTAATAATATAGATCTTGCATGATTCAAATGAAAATATACAATAATATTTATATATGAATCTCAAGTTGAAGGTTTGGACTATACTTGGTTTTCGCAGAACTTTAAAACGATTAATCATAACTAATGATCAATTTTGAAATACTAGATTTACATCTGTTTTTTTTATGCGAGTGGAGGCAAATGAATAGCCGGGTTACATGATGATATGTAATCACCGCCGCCCATGGACACCTTCGATACGAGAGGTATCACAGATGCGTTGCCGGCCTTTGAGACTGAAGTAGGCTCGTTATATGTATAAATATTAGACTCAAATGTGAGTATTATTGAGTTGGCTTAACGAAGAGAAATTAACTTGTATTTATCGTATATATTAAGTAAAATTATATGTCATAGTTATAATTCATTTAGATGCCCACGATTTTTTTTCTTTGTACAAGTTAGTTTTTTATAAGTATAAAAATAACATGTAAAGATGATTCCACATAATATAACTGGCACATTGACAATATACACTGACAAAGTTAAGGAACTATTCGCATAACATATTAAGTAGTTGAAGGACTAAGAAATAGATTACAGTAAAGGGACATGAACAGTTTCCAATTTGGACGCGGTGAACTTTTATGTCGGCGGCTTTACGTGAGCTGAAACGTAAGCAATAAGATTAAATATAAATTATGTTCTCTAAGGTCGGCCGTAAAGCGAACATAAGTTTCTATAACTTAGACACGTGTATCTTTATCATAGGAACACTAATTATTTGGAATTATTCCGTGTTATTACAAAAAAGTTAAATACGCGTCGAACACTTGTTTTATCACAAAAGAATGTCTCTTACCTTTGTTTAGAAATAGACACTATTTACATTTAAACATTGTATAATACTTGTTGTCTAAGTTCACAGTTCTCATTTTATTGTTGTGATTTATTTTATTTCTATTTGCCGGTAAAAGACGTTTCGTGTGCATAATTAATTCGGAAGATGTCGATAAATTAAACAATCTTGAAGATTCACAAGTAAATGACAACTACTACAATATGACATTATTGACATTTCATAATGTATTTATTCTGAGATTATACGGTTGTTCCACTTTGCGCAATTTGGGGTATTATTTTAAACATATATATTGCTTATTTTAATAATGACATCCTTTTCTTTAAACTAAATGTCATAATAATTATAACCAATTTTACCTAAAATAAATAAACATTCTTAATGAAGATCTAGACAAAAACATGATTCGTAAATTGGAACATTTTTGAATGATGAGTTTGAATTGAATGATCGAAAGTTGCGTGCATAAAAAACAAAAACCAGTTATTTAGCTAGAAACCGCTTAGACACTCTTTTGTAATAAAGTATTTTAAACATGTGTTTAAGATTTTAGATACTGTTTAGTAAAACTCGTATTAAACGAGTGTTCATTTTTGTTTTTGTAATAAGGCTGATTATGTTATTGAAGTGATAATGGCTACTGAGTCATTATCAGCCATTATTGTAACCACTGGGTTACGTAGCTTCGAATAATTGCGAATATGCCGAAGCTTTAGGTGAAGGGCAACTTCGCAATAAATATTTCGCAATGAAATATAGTATGGTCGTAGGACCATTTCTAGGTTCGTCTGGTCACCAAGCACCTATAGGTGTATTCGAACAGCTACATTTGAGAGCCAGCCAGTCCCCCTCTAGGTTTAGCGTGTTTAGCATCTTCGACCATATCGTCATTTTGCATCAGGTGTGATTGTGGTCAAAAGGGATAGTATGTAGAATTGAAATGATATTTAAATGTATGCCTAAGAAAAAAGTGATATTGCATTAAATCTGTTACTATAAATGTAATTAAATATGTATTTTATATAAATTGATATAATAATTTTATTAGGTGTTCTTGTCTTTATATATATAAAATTCTATTCTCTAAGCGCATCACTTCAGAACGGTTACACCTATTTAGCTGATCCTGTTTTTGTTGTGTCTGTAATTGTCATAAAAATGTTTGTATGAGAGGAAATGTTTTAATAATCGTACGGGACAGTGAATAATTTTAGTTGTAAAATGTCCTTATAAAAAAGTGAGTGAGTGAGATAGAAGAAAGTATCGAATATTCGATTCGAGAATATTCTCAGAATTGACAGACTGATGTTCAGTTGTTCGGTTGCCGATTTATTTCATTACATTGCCGCACTGTAAAGGGAAGAAATGGTCTCATTTTCTTCGTTAGTACACGCGTGGGAAATCGGGACAAGCAGATAGTAATGTATAATTTAATAATAATTATATCACTAGAGTATTTTAAGCTATTTGTCGTATTTGTTACTTTGTATACAGTTTTTAATAATACAATTTCAGTTTATGACATTTATAGAGAACTCTGCTTTGCAGATATGTTATTAGTAAAAAGTAAACTGTATTTATATTTAAATACACAGTTCTTTATTAATACAAGCTAAGCCAAATTTATTAGATTATACCTTTTTTTTGTATTCCACTAGAGACACAAATTGTATTTTATGAAAAAAGAGAAAAACGGAATTTTACTGACAATGGAAAGAATATACTTAGTGTCATGTATATAATAAAACAAACAGAACGGCTTAAAATGCATTGTGAGAAAAATAAATCATCAAAAGGACGAAGCGAATTCGAGGCCTACAAAGCAAATCGCTACATTTTGCCCCGATAATCCATATAAAAGAAACATTAGCAAGCTATAACATTAAAACCTTGCTGTAAACAGGAGTACGACCTTTCACCTGAATACCTTTTTTTGGGTGAAAGTTTAATTCGATCTCTGAACAAACTGGCTGCGGTTTCCCCGACCTGAATAGCTGAGTGAAACTCAACGTTATGCTGGCCTCGTGCCGAATACTGTAACCGAGTAATTTGTGACAACTGCTGTCATTTTTACCATTTAATGATTATTTTTAATTTTTAAAATATAGCATTAATTCTTTTTTAACCATATAGGTTTTAGCTTTCGCCCACAATGACTATGACGATGTAGCCTACGATGGCTACGCTAATCCTACTGGTGAACTGTCTGGCTCTCATGTGCAGTCGTGGGAAATGAATTAATTATTAAAGTGAAACTTTTTTATATCGCCTCCAATTTTTTCATCCATCTGTCGCATGTCACATTACAGCCGGCTGCGGTATAGGTGTGATGTGAACGGTGCTCGGCATACCAGCCAAGACTAATATGACTGCGCCCATGGCTCATTTCAAAATGATTCAATAAAGAGTAAAAACACGATTTTAATACCCTAAATCGAATAATTATCCGAAAATTTTCAGTTAAAATACTTCGTATTCGAAAAAAAGTTTTACTTGAACCGCGGTTTCATAAAACCACACAATATTTTTGTTAACATATTTGTATTTAAAACAGTCGACCTCAGTTATGTTTTAATGTACTTTTTTTAACAATTTAAATATTTTTTTATTCTTAGAATTGAATAAAATAAACAAACTTAACCAGACTTCTTTTCGGTAGAACTGCGTTTAGAATTCATACTGCTATAATGCCCTATTTTGGTTCAATATTTCTCCATATCTTTGTTTGTCGTTCATGGTTGTCTGTTCATTTTATTTTACGGTTTTTTACAAACAAGTGAGACTGGTCAAGGCATCTTGAGATGTTATTTGGAATCTTTTCCAATACGATTAGATAAATACATATACTCGTATGAATAGATAGATATTATGAAGTTATTGATTTATTTGTGAACGTTGTGCTCTTTAAAGTTTCTTCGGCATTTAATAAACTGTCGACGTTATGTATTTTGTGATTGTCAATTGTTTCATATCTTTGTACTTCCCTTGTGAATTAAATCCTATGTATTTCTATTTATTTAAACATAAACATATTTTTTTAATATAAATTAATTGCTACATCTGTAGTAAATAATAAATGGTTCGCCTAATTATTAAACATTGTGATTATTTACATTATTGGTGACCATTTATCCAAGCTTAAATCGGACCTATATAAAAAAAGATGTCTAAATAGCTTTCAAAATTTAATGACAATAAATATGGAGGAATTTTAAGAATGATTAACTATCAGTTTAATTATTAAAAGTGAAGTAAAACCGTTTCACACAAATTATGTTGTAATTTTTATTTATTGTGATGACCTATATCATATGTACGTATGTTTGTATAAATTCGAAACTAACGAAATAGTAGTAAAATCTACTGAGGCATAGTTTCGTCAAATTTATCAAGCGTATAGTTGCGAAGAAAAACATTTTCCTATGAGATACGCCCACCTTCTATAAATTACCTGTGTCGATACTCAGAAAACGTCGATAGGAATCGCCATTTATCACATTGACCGAACAGTCAGAGAATATAAATTCCTATGTTTTCATTCTATATTTTAGTCATTAATGATAACTTGTACTCATATACTCGTATGTTTGCATATATGAATACTTTTATATATAAACCTCTATACTTTCATATGTCGAGGATAGTTACACCGAAAAAGAGTTATAAACGGAAAGATGCATGTACAAAAGTCAACATAACAATTTTGGCAGCCTCATGGTACTAGAAATATTGCCCGTTTTGTAAACTTTCTGAAGAAAGCCATCCAATTCAATATATTAGTGTCAAGGTAAGAAATAAAACTTTCATTCAGAGTAGTAAATAATACTACCATGACATTTCAAAATAAGTCGAATTTAATAAAATGTAAGAATTTTCATCTCATTTTTTAACTAATGTATAAAACAAAGATATGCATAAAAAGTATATTAAAAAAAGAGTTCCGTGGTTTTGGTAAAAGTTTTTAAAAAACGGTATAGCTAAGATAGACTTTAACACAATACGAGCCCTTAAACAATGAGTACAAAATGATATTATTTCCAAGCGAAGAAATGTAACCGAAGATCGAACTGTCGTATGAACTTTTTTGTGCAACTCATGTTTAAATGCATAATCTAAATAAATATGAGAATGTGGTAGCTTGAAACTGACCTGGTTATATTTCAGTAAGTCCACAAAAAGGATTAAACATTTAAAATTTCATAGCTTATGTATACCTAACCTCTATTATCTTTATTATCACTAACATGATAAATGCGAATGTGTGTCTATTTGTTTATTACACTTGAACGACTCAACTACTGCACTGGTCATCATGAAATTGTGCATAGACGCTGTAAGGGGTTTAGAAAAGAACGTGATTGTTATCCAGAACCGAAGTACTGATTAACAAATCAGTGTGAAATTTTGCATACGCTCTGTCACAAGGGTACAGAAAAAGGGACATTGATCCGGAAAAAGGATTGTTAGGTAAAATTGACGTTAACACGAGTAAGGCCACGAGCGAAAACTACTTATTACCAAAATTCTTTGCTAAACAGACACAAATTAAATAATAGTATATTTTTGAAAATATACACGTAATTTTAATAAGCAAATATACTGAACGATATTTTAATTATACGCGAATTTGAAAATACTTTATACTACTGAATACTATCAACATACACGTACGTTTTGCTCATTTATTTTGTTATTATCGTAGGAAATAGGATTCCTATCTATGGACCTTGTAAAAACAGATAGTGAGAGGAAGCTACGTCGCTTACCGTGAAACGTGTTACTAAAATAAATGAATGTGCATAAATATAAATTTCTTCAGGAGTTGTTGTAGGTTGCGTAATAAATTAGCTTATTAGAACTATGTGAGCTTCTAAGATATATTAAACAAGAAAATACATTATGTGAAATTAATTCAAGATTGTAATTCAAGTGTAATTTTATAATATAACGTTCGTCGTGTGGTTTGTGTATAACAAATTTGATACACTGCTGTGTGTTTTGTTTGACATATCATTAATTATGGAATTCATTAAAATTTTGATATCATTTTTTTCTTTTCTAATATAAATATTATCAGTTCGCAAAAGTTTCACTATTTTGGCAAAGGTCTATTTCTTATAGAACGCATGAATTTAATCAGCTCACCGGGAGTACCACGAATTAACTATTCCAAAGGTTAAAAAAAATATGAAGTTCTATTTTGTTATTACAATGTGTTTTTTTGTTGATAAAATATTACTATAGGTATCAAATATACATAGTTTCTACTCTAGTACTTTTTTTTTTCAAATACTTGGATGCCGTGAAAATGTGCACATCTATCTATCACGACTGGCTGTCCGTCGACGTTTATTAATGGAGTGTGAATAAATTTGAAAGTACCTACTACTTCCACCAGTGCTTTTTTTGAAAACATCAAGAAAATTTTCTAATAATTTCAATTATACTTGTAAATGGAATGTCTTTATGCATAAAAATGCTATTCCCGAGGGGATTTTGTGATAATAAAATAATTGTTGGATATTTGTTTATTATATGAATAACGTTAAATTCACATTTTTTATATTTACGTGGCGTATTTTTTTTTATACTTTATAGGTAAACGTTTTGACCACAATCTCGTCTGATATTAAATGATGATGTGGTCTACTATGGTAAGTCACGTTTCATCTAGAGGGAGACTGACTCTCAAGTGCAGCTGCTGGAATACACCAACAGGTGCTTGGCGAAAGATTTTCAACTTGAGGGTGGTAGCTAGCCAGACGGACTTCTAAGACTTTCTAAAAAGCCCTACCACCATGCTATGCTTTCATCACGATGTTTTCCTTCACCGAAAGATCCGACTCAGTTGCTTGAATACGCACCTACGTCCTTCGACGCTGTGTCCGAACACACTACCAACTGAGCCATCATCGCTTCAAAAACTTTAGTTTACTTCAAGATTAACTTTGTTTCAAAATGTAATCGTAAATCTTGGTAGTTATTGTACGTAATACTACTTCATAATAGAATAATCACGAATTAGCGCCATGACATAATAATTTAAGGTTATAAATAAAATGAAATATATTTGCAAGAAAACGTTATAAAAATAACTAAACATATGAAAATGAAATTCTACGATACAGTTTGCTATAACTATTACAAATAAATTGTATTCGTCTCCCGTTGAACATAAAATTATATTCGACAAAGGTATAACAAAATGTTCCCCTAAAAATAAAAATAAAAACTTAACTTAATATTAGAGACATAAAATATATTCGAATAACAATGATCTTCCTCGCGAAAGCGTCAAGAATAAAGACGTTTTCGATATACCAAAATCCTTGGTAAGCCCGCTGTTGAACGATTCCCTGAAGCTGCAAAGCTCTTACTATCAACACTAACTAAATTGAAAAACGGAATCTTGCTTCAGTTATCACTTGGTCTGAATTGAAATTGCCCGACACTCTAGTAATTTCGTGCGTGTCAAAACATTTAGTGTATTTAGTATGTATTTCTCGATAATATTTTAAAATCATCGTTTCATGTACTTACACTATTTTACTACTTGAATTAATTGTTGTACGTTTGGTAATTTAAACATTTAATAGGTATTGACGAATTAATTCATCTCAGTCTCTATTAACGTTACTAATATAGTATTCTGCTTAATGCTAATGGAAGTAATGCCTATTAGTTGAATTCTATGAGAATATACTCTACAATATTGACTGTAGATTACATAAATACCAAAACAAAATTGCAATATATACAAGTTTTATAAAAATAGATAATCCCTGAATTGTACAAAATCGTAAAGATTTAAGTTCCATACAAATGTAGATCTCATGAGACACTGGTCAACAGAATGTTAGCAGCATAAGCTTAAAAAATACCTGGTTTATTACAAAGTTTTAAAAATAACAAATTATGTATTGTAAAATTTATATAAAATGGTATATTAAATAATTTTTTCATTTGTACAACCTCTTTTTTTTCTAAACCATTATGTCGTAAAATTAAAAAAAAAATTAAAAACATAATCCGCCACTTTGAGATCTGGGTCTTAAAAAAACAGCCGAGGGGTTAAGTAATATCCATAGAAAAACACATCTATTATACCTACATATTATCTATAAACCACGCATTTAAACGAAGATTGAAGTTAAACCTAATTGCTTTCGGAGTCGAGCGACAGCTACCATTATTAAAAATCCCCTGAATCGAACAATTGTCACTAGTTTTAAAAGTTAAATTAGCTGGGTTAGACGTTTTCCCTGCCTCCTTAATCTGAATAAAACATAAGTCTCTTGGTTGTGTTAATGAGTCGGGGAGTTGTTTGTTTTTCTTATTGACTACATAAGTTGTGAGTGAATTTTAAATAAGCCATGACAACGTGTATTGTATCCTTCCATTCCCATGTAATGGACGGAAGATAATTGATGCCATTATTTTTCGTTTTAATTCTAATTAACAAACCATGTGTACAATGGCATTAAACATGTATAAACTTACGTACGTATCCATTTTTTCTCATTATTTAGGTCAATAATCTACTATATTCATACATAAATGTTAATAATTACAATATATCTATTGTTCTTGAAGTATAAAACTTAAGCTGTATACTGTATATATTCTATCTAGATATGTATTTTCTAGAAGTTAATAATATGCTTCAAAAGGAATGAATAATTATTTCATAACCAATTACAATCATTGTTCAATAAATCTTATGTTAATTTTGAATTATTCCGCATAGTTACCATTAAAAAAATATTAATAACCGTGTAAATTTATACGGAAATATGAATATGTCAAGAATATTACAAACAGATTATTTTTGAGTTGCTGGAACACTAACAGATAATTGAAAACAAACAATAATAATAAGTATTCACTATGAAAGGTACTTGAAGCTGTGCAAACTACAGCTACGACCTACGCCGTAGCACGTAACGGGAAATGGAGTTACTTTCGTAGCGAACGTAGCGCTTCTGGCAAACTCGCCAAATGGTAATAGCTACAATATAATTGAGTTTAAATTCTGTTTAAGCTTTTGGATTTGAAATGTATAAAGTAACAAATGATGAATACAATTTCCAAATGTAACGCATTGAGACAATCGAGTATGCTTTTCCATGACTTAGTCTGAATATTTTAAATATATAACGGACATGATTATTTTTATGTACGATTACAGTTTGCAGCAAACGTATCAAATGTGATTTAGTTGTCGAGCAGTGTAAGAGACATTTGTCGGGATCACGACCTTATCTCGAACCAACCGTGAATTTTCGAGCTCTCATTTGCGTAATGTGATTACAAAAGCACATCCTTCGAGATAAAAGCGTGGGCTTTCTACGTAAGTAATGAATTTCGCAGTTTCACCCGAGAAAGCTGAGAGCCTCATAATTGTAAGGGAAACGCACGACGCTTGTAAAATCCCGATGTAAACGTTTTTTTTTTCCATGATAAAACATTTTTTAATCTGTGGACATTAGTGATAAAATGATCAGAACAAAATGGGTAAGGTACCAGAAGAAGCATCGCCGGGTGATTCGTTGTCTACAAATTTATTCGCACTCCATTAATAAATGTCGACGGACAGCCGGCCGTGATAGATTGGTGTGCTCATAGTCATGGCGTAGACTGATTTAAAAAAAATAGCAAACAAACTAGAATTGGTGTAAAATGTGAGATGAAGTAACGTTCCGAAATACTATGTTTAAACTTATACATGCTACTAGTTGTTACCCGCGACTTCACCTGTATCGTTTTTTATCTCAATAATATATTTTATGTACATATGAAAAAAACATAAGTACCACAAAGCTTGATTCATTTCTCCACGGTAAGAAAACACATTGCTGGATGCATAGTGCTTATAAAAATTGTAGTTTCTTTAATTTTTATATTAAATAAACCTATCGTGGTAATCTTTTCAAATAAGCACCAAGTGTCCAAGAAGTAGAACAAAAAAGAGATCGAAATCTATCCGGCTATCCCGTTATTTTTGTGTGATACGCGCATAACGGCAGACCTCTGTCATTTTATTTATACAGTTGTATATCGATTAATCGTTACTTAAGTATTCGTGCTTCTAGTAATCTTATTATTTCTGTGTATCCAAATGAATGTAGACCATAGAATAACAAATAGACACAAACATTCTGCAACAACTACAGCCATCACAACATACAAAGATGAAATTGGTAGATAGATAGCTTTAATTTTGTGTACTTCTCTTAATAAAAAATGTGCAAAAATGTTTACTTTAGTGTTTTTAAGATATTCTCATTTCATATTGAAATAGATTAAGTAATATCTGTCAGTTAGAATATCATCGTAACTGTTATATACTTAATATGGGTACACGGTAGATTGATATCCCCTTGAATTGTTTCTTCTTATAGCGTAATTTCCGAAAATTATAATTGCGTAGGTATGTCATTTATCATGTTTTCAAATCTGTAATTGATATGAAATTTTGGATACACGTTATCAGGAGTACTGAAAAGTGAACTGATTTTGACGACACTTTTACAGACAGAAAGACAAGTTTTCAGAATATTATCATTACGCTGTTTCATAGAGACTAAGCAGTAATGACAAAATTTAACAGAGGTAACTTAAAATTTGTATAACAATTATGGGGTTAAATAAACAAAATTGTAATCGTTACTTATAATATAAATGCGATAATATAATTGCATATATATATAGTCAAGGGTACAGAAAAGTAAAAAGGGTCACATTTATTTACAAAAAAGTGCTGTTCAAGAGGTAAAATCTACATAAACGCGAACGAAGCCGCTAGTAAAAGTTAACTATAAAATAAAAGACAGCCGCAATTAATCCAAACAAAATACGTAGTCTCCATGAAATAACAAAACCATTAATTTTTATGAGACCGATATTGAGGCCATTAATTAGTCATAAAATATTTTTACGAGAAGCTACGACTTAACTTTTTGTTATTTGAAAATAATTCATTTAACAAAATGTACACTCGACACGTCATGCAACCGTAATACACACGTTGAATAAGAGCAAACATTTGAAATTAGTCGGAGAACATGCGAGTAATGCGCGGCACGTTCGACTTGCTTGCGTGCTGCGAGATTACGAGATATGCTTCTGCACACTAATCGACTATATGATATTGGTATCGGAATTATTCATAAATGCAACGACTATTGAAGTTGGTTGGATAATATACTTTTGAACTGAAAAAAGGTTTTATACAAATAAAAATTGCATCAGCAGAGTCCGAATATGTAAATACCTACAGTATTCAAAGAGACTCCTTATTTAAGACACGTTTTTAAAATATACATAAAATCACCAGCATAAATTTTTACCCTACTACTGATATAATAAATGTAAATGTAAAAGTTAAAAGGTTCGCATCGATTTTCTAATGTTAGTTCAAATATTTACTCAGAAATAACAGCAGTGTTATACACATAAACAGTAGCCGTCGCCATTGCGGAATAAATGCCACGGTGAAAACTACAAAGTAATATTACGGCTGATCACAAAACGCGAAGTGCCATTGCGAGCGATGGATTTATAACAAATGTAAACATACAAATAAAGCAAAGAGTATCTAGAATGCCATGCGATCGTTTCCCCGACTTCGAAACAACACGGACATGTTCGACTTTATAGTGAAGTAATTAAAACAAATGATGATTGATTGGTCTTCTGTAATCATTAATATCCCGTTAGTATAGATAATCCATATATCTATTCCTTTTGTTTCTATATATTTTTCATTTTGTTTATTTTACAATATTACTGAAATAATGCACACCATAACCAAGAAGCGTCAATAATAACATATTATAACCTAATATATACGAGTATATGACAGTTTTGGCGGGTTCTTGGTCGATCATGTAGTGGCATTTTTTATTTATAGTCTTGCATTATTTGAACATATATTGATAAATATTGTTGGCATTTCGCTATTATTTGTTCATTGTGTACAAGTGAATAGGAAATAAAAACATGAATTGTAAGATGTTATGAAAACTCCCTGAAAGGTTCTAATAAAGGGGGATATCATAATATAGAAATATTAAAATCAATACAAAACATTTTGTGATGAAATTAATTATAGTGATATAACCGCTGTGAAGTAGATGCGCAGAAAATTGATTTAGATATCAGAGGGACGCAAAAGAAGTGTAAGCGGAGCGGCGCCCGCCCGCACGCGTTCCACACCCCCTATTGCACCTATTCCGACACGTGACTTAGTGTGCGTGCTGGTCACAGTACAGTATTATTTTGCGTTATTTCTCTCTTTATTGTTACTTGTTGACATTTATTATAATTAGTAGTTATTATTAGAGCACCCATACATTTCGAAAAATGATATTTTTATGGAAACCGTACCGCCATTATAACTAAATGTTTATTACTGGTTATTTATTTACCACGAATATTTTTCATCTACAATAACACTATTGTACCAAGATACATAATACGTAGGTACTATATGCTACTAATTATAACGTAACATACAGAAACAAATACTTTATAAGGCGGATCATTCAATTAATATACGCGATCACTCAAAATTCACAGACCAGGTGGTGATCAAATGTTAACTGGAGTTAATTATAACTGACAAATACATATGTTATGGTTCTAAATTTGGTCTACTACTTTGTTATTCAGCTACTATTGTTAAATTTCAGGTTTTTACTTTTATTTTATATTAATCCAGTAATATAAATTTTTATATCTAATCCTTTGCAAATAGTCTATATGTATGTATATCTAGTATGTATGTATATGTCCGCTCAATCAAATAAACAGGTTTAGTTATGAAAGCATCTGCCAGACTACCCAATTGGAGTATAGTATCCTGATTACGCATACAAATTTTTCGGAAAATTGCAACATGGTAGTTATACTACCAGATTTCTATTACTTAATATAATAAGCGAATATCTACCTGAAAATTAATAGATTATAAAAGTATTATATTGTACATATAATAATCGAGATAACTTAAGACTTTATAAATGACAATTTTAAATTCTTATAATAATATTTTGACTTTGTTTTGTATTAACCTCTTGACTGTACTATGCGCAAGACCGAACTTAAAGCTATATTCAGAGCGGCCAAAAAGTTGGACACGACCCATATTTCATATTGATAGTAATAACGCACAGTAAAGAGTTTAGATTCAAAATAAAAAAATACTCTATTCAATTTAGGCCCTAAGAAGGCGCTCACGAACGTCAAAACTACCACCGGGGTTCGAAAAACAACACAGTCATCGAGAAGAACTGGCAATAAACTTAGTCAAGTTTATCTTTTGAACATACATATTCTTATAATAAATACTTTAAATTTACAATTGTTATTAGTGGATGTACAGAGGGGTGCAAAAGTAAAAAGAAAAACGACCTAATGCGTGATCTTTTAATTAAAATAATTCTGTGAAACAATATGTAGAAATTCTAGTTACTTATTCGCAGTGTCGTGAAGTTACGATCAATTTGTTAAATTATCGGTTGACGGCTAAAGAAAAAAAGCATTGTAAAGAATCCTGAACATATTCTCAATGATAGCGATCACTTTTTGTGGGGAAAATTTAGATTTATAATTAGGTATAAAATAGTCAATACGACATACGCACGTCTTTTACATGATTAACTAATAACTTTCATCGCGAAGTTCCATATAAAAAAATAACTTTAGTTCGTGACTTCGCTCGTGTTTATGTAGATATGAGCTATTTCCCGGGGGATAGTACTTATTTCCAGATAAAAGTTAACCCTACGTTTTATTAAAATTATACAACTATAAAAGAACTAGTAAAATTGTATGATGATAAGTTAAGTCGTAAAAGTAAGCTAATAAAAAAAATAGCACATTCGCATTTTAATGTCACTATGGATATAGTTAGAATATACTTTGACTTTTAAAATTACCAGGTTAATCCCATAATATTCGTCATTTTGTGTGAAAAGAAAATAATAAATATTAGGATCATCTCTTGGAAATAAGATCTAGAATGTACGTATAAGTTTCAAAATGAGATTACCGTAATGTCTGATTCTATTAGTACTTATTTTGGTTGTCGTTCAGAATGTGGTTAAATTGTATAAAAGGTAGAGATTAATGTTTTAGTTCATACACCGATAGTAGTCACATGATTGCTAAATAATTTAGTATTTGCAGACAAGACCGACGCGACGGTCGCTTTGAAAGGGTAAGAATACTTATTAACCCAATAGAAGGAATACTTACTATACATAAATATAACATTTTCCTATTGAAGTAACAGTATAAATAGTTCATATTTATTGAAAATATTTAGTTCAATTAAAGTTTTAAAATGTCGAATTCTGTTTGCATAATTATTATGTAATTAATATACTATGTACACAACTTACTGACTGATATATCAGGATAGCCTAAAAGTACTGGGATTAAGACTGTGAAAATTTGTATGCAGGTTTTATTTTACACTTATACATGAGTACTAAGGAAAGATTTTTACAAAAACTACGACCCCCTAATGTGGTGAAAATGCGGGATTTGTATGAAAATCCGTCATTTTTCTGTAAATTTTTCGTACATGTAAAGAGATCTATGTACAAAAATTGGTATATTTAGAAATTTAAAGTAGAGAAATTTAAAGAAAGTAGAGAAATTTAAAGTAAAAAAGTAGAGAAGAATAAACCAATATTTCATTACATTTAGATTTCCGTACAATTTATACTATGGTGTAGGCAAATAACATTAACATCTTTTTCTAAGTGAAGAAAACTTCTAAGTGATAAGTATATAAATTCCCATTACAATTATGAAACCGAATCAGTAAATTATATACATTTTTTGAACTACACAAAACTCGTAGACTATTCTGTAACTAGTACTAACCTCGAATAATTCAAAGCACGTATAACGAAACTAAGTTAGTTGCTCTACCATAGCGGGAAGTCTGCCAACTCTCATCATTTTAAAGAGAAATGATAATGAAAGCGGTACATGGTTGCTATTTTTCACGGCAGCTTACTTAATCATGTTGCCTCAGTGTAGGAATATTTCTACTGAAAGGTATTTGATATACTCTCTTTCTTGCCTTTTTCACCACGATCTTCTAAATCCTTACATATTATAAAAGGCAACATATATCTTTGTGTCTTCCTGTTAGTATGCTTATATATCGGAAACAGCTCAATTTATATTATTTTTTATAGCTCATAGGTATATTCTCTAGTCAGGTTGTATGTAGCATGCGTTGTGTTACATGAGATAATATTTAGAATAAATTATTGGGTTAAAAGTAAAATAAGTGGACACAAAATAATTACACCAAGACATTCTATTGCAATATTTCACTTAACCTAAAAAAACTGAAGTACCATAAATATAAATTCTATATTTAAATCATAGGTAGACTTTTTGGCGGGATCTTGGTCTGTCATGTAGTGGGTTTTATATTTTATTCATAATCTTGTGTTATTAGACCCTATAGTTTGTAATATTGGTGGTGTTTTACGTAATATAGTTCAGTTATTATGCACAAGTGAAGTGGATGGGAAATAATACCACGGAGCATGCATTCTGGGATACCACCAAAACTCCATGGAAAGTTCCAACAAGGAAGCCACCATCTTGTTAGAACATTATAATTATCACAAGACACTTACTTGAAACAAAATATTGACACTGGCAAATGCTTCGGCGGTGCCAAAACAAGAAGAAGAAGAAGAAATCATAGGTACCGCTTTTCAGTGACGCAATCTAAAACGGTTAAACGGGACAAGTATCTTACAAATTTGCAAATGTTAATTGTAATAAAATTGAATGACTTTTTTATTATAATTATTTATTTCATTTCTTTATTCGTGTTTAATTTGGTACCATTAATTACGTAATAAATATTGTATAGAAAAAGGTTTTAATATAAAAAGCAAAATTTTAATAATAAAAATAATCAGATCAGATAAACTAAATCCAACAAAAGTATTTTAGAAAATAGTCTTAGGGTTCTATGTATAATAGGGTCTCAAAGCACATTGCCGATTTGCCGAGTAATAAGTAGGTTTTGCTTTCACAATGTTATTATTATAACGTGGATCATTATGAGAAATAGGCAATGAGAACATAATGCCCGAATTAAAAAAATAATTATTAAGGTACTATTCGATAGTGATTTGTTTGTACTGCTTTAATTATCGTCTGTACCTGAAAGTGAAAAAGGTTATCGCGTTTTCAAAATTTGACCCGCATCTCACTTTAAAACCAACGTTAAAGAAACGAGATATTCGTTGTGAAAATGTCTGTACCTGCACGAAATAATTTGAATTTCTGTAGTATTTCAGCAGGAAAGACAATATCAGGAAGATTGTGAATTGACTGTTATAGTTGTAATAAAATGTACACAAAAATAAATACACTAGATAGAGTTCTTTGTCGGCTCTTGTTGACTACGTTATTTTCTAAATCGGTGATAGTGCTTTAACGTTTATAAGCGTTTTCTGATGTCCTAAATTGTATAAAATATTTTTGATTTCATGAGACAATGAAAAAAAGAAAGATTTGATAAATAATTCGTCTCTTGACAGATTTAGATTTAAAAAGTATTTGAACTAATGTACATGCGTAACTTACTTTATGAAAGTAGCTGTACTAATAAGATTAGGAAGTAAATCTCCAACGGTATAATGGTTTTCTCCTAATAAATTTATTTAACATCAAGACAATTCGGTGACGCTAATTTAATTCTAAGTGAGGTAAAACCATCTTAGAGAATAAATACTAAGGTAGTGTGGGGCGGCCTTTACAGTGAGTAAGCAATAAATATATCGCGTAGTTCTGTATGTCACCGGCGCAAACATTTTCATGTAATATATTACACAGATGGTGAGTGAAATACTCGCATCACGATGATATTTATGAGCCTCTGAACGTATTACGATATTGAGGTTATTATTATTATTATAGGGGTATGAAATATAATTATGGCATTAAATAATGTATTTTGTTGTAACTTTCATAGTGTTTTTTTTTATTACCTTAATTATATTAAGTGAGAGTGCTAGCGTGTGGTTTGTGGTTTACGATAAACTAAAGTAAACAAATAATTTCGAGACAATTTCGAATGGAAGGTTGTGGTATTATGTATGTAACGCATGTTTTTTTTATGTAAAAGTCCGTCTTTAACACTAGGAAGACCGGCATTTTCTTTTACCTAAAAAGACCAACGTCGTCATTTTGACGTTAGGATGTCCGATGACGTTAATATGAAATTAGTGTTAGGATTAATACAGTAAAACACGACTTTAGTTTGCTATTTCTAGTTTATTTTAATCAGAGCACATTAAATGCAAATTATTGTTTTCTTTTTTTTTTTGTATGTGTAATATATTTCCCACAAATTGGTTTCTTACAACTATCACATAAACAAGACGTTTTATTTCTTTCGCATTTTGTATTTATTTCACAAGTTTTGTCTTTTTTTTTGCCCTCGTATCTTCTACTATTTAAATAACATATAAAGTTTTGTGTAGGATTTGTTGTGAACGATATAACCAATTTACCATCTAAAATTTTAAAACGAAGTTTTATTAATCTGTTGACTTGATTGTAACTGTTAGTTTGCGTAGATTATGGGTAAGAAAAATACATTTCTATATTTGTATATTATTATTGGTGTCTGCAGTTCTGTACTAACTATTCTTGTAATTGGGAAGAAAGTTATAGCAGAGTGAATAATGTGTAAACATTTTCGGTTTTAAGTGTCTATACGTACCGATTTTCAATACGTTCGGTTGAAGGGTATATAAGATGATGTACTGCAGCGTCACTAAATAGCAAATTATATTAAAATAGATAGCATAAAACTGTTATTCCATCAAAAACATTTAGGTATCCCAGCTCTCATAATGATCGGTTAAACAGTACTGGAGTTTTTAATTCGCAGATAACTTAAAATTCATTTTATATATTCTATATGTGGAGAGAAGATGGAGTTGTATTATATTACAAACTTGTATAAGCCATTATTTGTAACAGTGTACGTAATACTGCAAAAAACTAGGAAGAATCTGAATATAAAATTGAACCGGAATTTTATATTCATCAATAGAGTGTTGTAGTTTAGTTCCAGTTGAAATCATTTTATATTTGGCTATTTGTCGTGGCGGTTGTGTCGTTACCCTTTTCAAAGCACTGAATGCATTTGACCGTGAGGGTTTGAATTATTTAGCATTCACGCGTTAACCTTTGGTACATACAAAGTCCATCGGAACATCTGACATTAAATTATATATTTTATCAATTAATGAAAGTACTCGTTTAGCTGAGAGATTCAATGAAATATAATTTGCTCCGTTATTCATAATCTCATTTACAACAATACTAAAATGGTATACGAAATTATGAAATTACACGAAAACAATAAAGCCCCTACTTGCGTTGCATAGTTGAATTATAAATATTACAATGCTGATATATATATTTTTCTTTCTTGTGTCTCTCTTCTTTTTTATGCGTTTAGTGATTGGCGACAATGACACCTGATCTTTAGTGACAATGTGCCTAAAGAGAACTGACTCTGAACTTCAATTTGATTTTGGGTGTGGTTATACAAGCAGTGCTGATTAGAACACGTTTTCACTTACTTTTTAATTACTCGACGTTTTGGTCTTGTCTTTGAAGCCATGTTCACTAGAACACATCTTCGCTTACTTTTTAATTGTTCGATATTTTAGTTTGGTTATACAGGCCGCGTTCACTAAAACTCATCTTCACTTACTGCTGCTGCTTGTATTATATGAGCTGTCTTAAACGTAGCGTGATTAAAAAAGCAAACACCGACCCTTTTTAGTCTTGATTAAATATATGTTATACGCTGATCAATGTTGCAATGATATAACTAAATTTAATTGGTGTGTGTTTAAAAAAAAATAGGAATGGTATAATCACATAAAATTACTTGAAACCCATAAACGTATCCCTCAATCTCGCAGCACGCAAGTCTATCGTACGTGCAGCGCGTTTCTCGCATGTTCTCCGGCTAATTTCACATGTTTGCTCTTATTCAACATGAGAATTACGTTTACAGAACACGGCGGGCGGGAAATTTGCGAGATAAATAGTGTTTGACAAGACTAAACACAGGAAAAGGAATTTTCTGCTTTTTATATTTATTCCTATTTATTTAAGAGATACAGTTTTTTCTCATGTCTTAGTAATGTTACACCGAAATAAAATATTGTGGGTTAAAATAGTGTGAACATTGGGGTCTTCTATTGTCTTGTCTGTCTTAGGCTTTTTGTTGTAATACGCAATTTTTTATATATGCTGTAGGCTGCCTTTAGGATTGATTTTAGATTTAAATTCTCAAATACAGCAGATTAATGCTCGTTTAGCAGGACAATAATAATACTATATCGTATCCCATGACATGTAGTATACAATAATAGTATATAGCATAACTTATTTGATTTCGTCCAAGTATATTTACCGAATATCAAATTTGACGTTTAACATTTTACAGACTACATGAAATATTTAATCATCAGTCTAACTTCTCGACTATTAAGATGTATGGAAGGCTAAATATTTTGTGGATTTCAAAAGTCTCCAAGATAAAGTTTTATGGTACTAACACAAAGATGCGTTTTATAGGTTGTTTTTACTTATATCGTATCTGCAGCAACCCCCTAGTGCAGGAAGATACTTCAATGTTTTCCAATTGCTCTACAACAGTTTATATCTAGGAGTTAGGTGTCCGCTTGTTTTATAGATCTAATTTTACGAGCCACAGTATTCTTCGTGGCTCTTTTCAATGCCCGCCTAGGATATGAGTACGTTTATTAAATTTCTTCTGACAAATATAGTGGACTTTGGTTGTCGTTACTTGTTTTTTTTTTTTATCGACTTTACAGAACGAATAATTTGAGATAAATAGCTTTATTTAAACAGTGCATATATTATACAATTACACATGTATGGCGTTCGCATTAAAAACAAATTTCTTATGGTAAAATCACATGTGCTATTCATGTACTCTTTCTTAATGATTAAATTTATTTCCTATATTTATATTGTGCTCAAAATAAAATTATTTTTTGGAAGTTTTCAGTTAAAAACCTACGAATTGATAAAAAAGTTACACCCGCATCGTGATAAAATCACACAATTATTTTTTTAGTTTTATTTCTTATATACTTTAAGCCCGTGTCTATATCAGGATATCTTAACATTTCAAGAATTTAAGATTAATGTTAGCGATACGCGTTTAGCAGGACAAGCGAAGTAAAGGGATAACATTGTTTATAAATAAAATTTGTAAGCGAATACTTTGCATTGAGTTTTTTTAATGCTTCTTCTCTGGTCGTAAAATATATTGTTAAAATAATAAAAAAACACAGACAAAACTTTGCAAGTATCAGCTAGTTACAATATAAAAATTAAATAATGGCGAATTATAATAGAGACGGATAAAAGAACTTCTCCAAGAAAAAACACGTGTACGCGTGCCAACTTTATAGTGATTGTTCAAAATACGTTGGAGTTTCAAGACTTTATATACACCGATACCCATTTACATATACATAGATATATCAAAGGAAGGTGAATAAAACAAGCAATATTACTAAAATGTTTAATAAAGCGGACATAAATATGACAACGTATCCTTCGGGAACATGGAATTATATTTTACTTACGATTCTGAATAGGGAGTTGTTGTACTTGTTACAAAGTACGTCTTCGAGCTTACCAGACCGCGAAAAGGTACCGGTGAGGCATCCTCAAAGGTGTGCTGTTACAGTGGAGGCGCGGCGTAACGAGAGCGCGAAACTCACTGTGCAACTTGATGTCAAGAATATAATGATATGGTAAAACATACCTGTACCGTACACACATGTGAGTTAAATGTTTCCTAACATTTGATATTTATGCGTTTTGGAATAAGATTATACGTGCATGTTAACTTTATATGAAATTATGATGTCAGTTTTGAAATTTTGATTTCTTAAAGCTACTACTTAGTTAACAGTTTTAATAGTTTTGTAGTATGAAGGATAACAACATTATTAGATTAAATTGGATATAAGTAATATTAAAAGATCTGTTGCGTATTCACTCCTATTGAAACTTAATGGTGACTTGAAATAAATACCAAATATTTGTATTATAAAAAAAGAGTTCTTCATAATAGAAACCATTTATAATTGGCGACATGTTAGAGTACGCTATAACTAATAATATTATGTAACGTTATGCATAGTCTAAAATTTTTAATTTTTATTTATAAACTAGCTGACCCAGCGAACTTTGTACCGCGTAACAGTCGATTTTGAATATTTTTTTTAATACTTATTCTGCTATTCGCGACGCTATATAATGTTAAATGTTACCGTCGTATATATAGTGACATTAATATTTATACGATACTAACGTCACTAAATTGTTTTGCCTTCCCGTAATCTCTCCACTAACACTTAAACTTTATATTATGGTATTAAAGTTCAAATAGACTTTTAAGTATTATTACGAATCGTTTGTGTGGGAGTATAGAAAAGTATTGTTGTTAGACTTTTTCAGGCAATTTTTTAATTTTTTGTGTCCGTAAGAACCATCCTCGTACTTCAAGGAATATTCTAAAAAAGAATTAGCGAAATCGGTTCAGCTGTTCTTGAGATTTGCACTTAGCAACACATTCAGCGTTTCATTTTTATATTATAGATACCTCTACTATATTTTACCCCATAAAATGGCCCTACTACAAAGGATATTGTATATAAAAATAGTGATAACAAAAGATGAATATTGTTATTTTGTGTTCTGTGATATAGGTACCCATTATGCATTTTATATATAGACAGATAGTAATATAGATTTATACATAGAAAATATTTAAATGGTTCATCGTCATCATCTGTCGATAAGAGTTCAAATGCAAGACTATAGGCCTCATCCCTAAGGAAGATATGGGCATAATCCCTACACCAGCCCAGGGTGTATTTGCGATTTCAAACCCCGAAAAATCCAGAGTACTATATTTTCTCACATCCAGTAGTACTACAAAAACATGTCTCAGGTTCAGGTTTCCTTACGATGTTTTCCTTCACCGTCAGCCGAAAGTGTTACCAATTTAAATTAGTAAGTGTACACGAATTCTGTAATGAGTCTCGTTTGAGCAGCGGCCGAGTGCGCACGTGCCCGCTCGCAGCTCTGACGGTCCGTTAGTTCGGCAACTCGCGCGCAGTTGTCGGATATTTTCGTGTGTGTCCGGAAGTTTAGTGTGTTCGAGCGGCTACTGTCGATCGTACGCTCTTTTCAGAGCGACGGTGTACCTCCATTAGTGCACCATTTAAACCGCACTTTTCGGTGCGAAGCCGTGCACACTGTTTGCAGTGCGTCGAGTCGCCGTGCTACGCGTCGTGCCTCGTGCTGCGCTTTGAGAGTCGTGCAGCACGTCGTGTGCCGTGCAGAGCGTCGTTCTTCGCGCCGCGCCGTGTGCAGCTTTGAAGAGAAGATTCGCGTTCGCGTTGCGTCGCGTTTTCCCTTTGGCCCGGACACGGATTGTCCGTTAGATTCAAATTAGGCGCACCCCCCTGCCCCTCAGGCAGGGAGGTTAGTCATGTCCACCCCCGCGATCCCGACGCCCCTTCAGGCCCCTAAGGCCCTAGATGATACCGTCCAACTCGAGGACCTTATTAGATTTCATATGTTCGCGCGTCAGCAAAATCCGTTGCTAGTATCCGAATTCGACAGGCTCCGACGCACTTACGCGCGTAGCGGGAATAAGTGTGAGTTCGGAGTCCCGCGTTGTTTCCGCGACGACCCGTTCGCGCCGTCCGACTGCGACTCCGACGATGACTCCGACATGGAGCTAGACGCGCCTCGCGCGGCCGCGCCCGCGCCTGCGACATCGTCCGCCGATAACGACGGTTTCACAACCGTCACGCGCCGCGGTAAACGCCCACGCGCCGCGATTCAGACAGACAGCGACTCTGCTGCGGGACGTCCGATCCCAAAGCAGCCCAATATAGGTGGCGCTCGGGTGCCCCGAGCCTCTCCCACGCCCTCTGCCGCGAAGTCGGCTGAAGCTTCGGCTGCGGAACCCGCGGTCGCGGCTAAGAAGCCACGCCTACCGCCTCCCGTCACCTTCCGTGACAAAGCCCGTTGGGTAGAGATTTCTGAAGACCTTAAGTCCAAGGAAATCGTCTACAAGTCCGCCGTCAACACTGTTGCCGGCATTTCTATTCGTGTTTCGACCCCCGATGAGCATCGCAAGCTCACCAAATATTTCTTCACCCACGCGCTCGACGAAGAGCGCCGCCTCCGTGTCGTCATTCGGGGAGTTCCCTCTGAACTCACCGAATACGACATCTGCGATTGCCTGAACGGTCAGGACTTCCCAGTCCGGAGCGTGCAGCGCATGCACCACCCCCGTACGAAGGCCCCCTTCAACCTGGTGATGGTCACACTGGACCGCACCTTGGAAGGCAAGGCTATTTTCAGCCTCAACTCGGTTTGCGGCCTGTCCCCAGTATTCGTCGAGCGTCCTCGCAAGTCCCAGGTACCCTCGCAGTGTCACAACTGCCAGGTGTACGGTCATTCCGCCCGACACTGCCACCTGCGTCCCAGGTGTGTGAAGTGTCTCGGGGATCACTCCACTAGGGAGTGCCCCCGCACTCCCGAATCCATCGAGCCTCCGAGCTGCGTCCTCTGCGAGCAGACGGGTCATACCGCGAATTATCGCGGGTGTCCCCGTGCGCCTCGCTCGACCCGTCCCCGCCGCGGCGGTCGTGCGACCCGGTCCAGGGCGCACGGCCCGCCGGCTCGGACGAAGCGGCCTCCGCCTCCGCCCATACAAAGCCAGAAGGCTTTCCCCGACCTGCCGGGCACCGCCAGTGCGCCGGCAGCATCCGCTCCTGCGCCGAGCGCGCTCTCCTGGCGCGTAAGGCCTTCCCCGCCAGCTCCCTCGGCTCCTAAAGCCAAGCCCCAGCCCCCAAAGGCTCTGTCCACTCCTGCGCCACCTATCGCGGCTTCAGCATCGACCTCCGGTATAGACTGGATAGCTCGCTTACTTTTGGTACACGATGTACAAGAGATAATCGCATTTAACGCGTTAGTTAATAGTACGTCTGAGCTCGGGCTCTTAACGCTATCTCCGCTTTCCCGGCCGTCGCGACCACGGTACAGCAATTAACCCGCGCCGCGCATAAATAAATTCGCGTAAATCAAAATATCAGATCGAACCCGCGTGTTCATACATAATAGACCGTTACATTAGGATTTGTTACGTAATTATTTAGTTAATTCGCATCGTGCCGTTGTACTTTATTTTTTAGCTCGATTCCCTCTCAAAAGATGCGTGTTTGCGCCCACGCCCGCGACTCTCTCTGCTCACGCCTCCGTGAGCGGGGGGTGAAGATTCGATCCCGCACACTCGTCGCGATTTTTCTTGTAACAGCTCGAGCCTAGGTAGTCCCTCGGTGTGGAGCCCTCGAGTATGTTACTCGCGCGAATACAGTGATTTACACATGTTCTACACTTACACGATCACCCCACACTCTTGCACACCTAGGCACTCAGTGGTGGGCTGTTTTTTTGCCCTTTTCGGACTGAAATAGGTCACATAACACAGTAGTCAGATACCAAATACACATATACATTCGTGAAACATGCATGGTCACACATGCATTTTTCACGAATTCATATATGAGTATTGTATGGATAGATAGCTTAGCTAGCTTAGTTAGTTCGGGAATCCGGCGACAGCTCAAGCCGAGGTGCACCGAGTGCCCTTGAGATGTTTCGCCTAAAAAACAATCGGGTGAGTGCCCTAAGCGCTCCCCTTAGTAGTCCGGTGGAACTGTGAAGGCCTTATAAGCCGGCAGTGTAGGACAGTTCGAAAAAAAAAAAAAAAAAAAAAAAGAATTCTGTAATTCTTTGTACATACCAGGGTTCGGTCTACGGACATCGAATTGATATCCCATCGGTCAAACCACTCAACCACTACGACATAGAATTTGAATTCTAAATGTTCCCAGTTCAACATTAAGATTAGTATTTTTAATTGAATTGCAGTACATTTTCGTATTAACCATTACAAAATAATAGTATAAATGTATCAGGATTGTAGTTTCAACGGAAGTTGTCGCGTTTCCGCAATAATTCACACGTTGCGGCTACAATGTCGCTTTTACGTATAGTTTTCTAATGCCCTTGGCGATTGTTTTTGTTTTTCCATTCTAAAAGCATATTGGTTGTAAATTGCAGAAGTGAAGGGTGATATTTTGAAACGGCCAGATGATGTATTAAAAAACTAAGTTAATTGATATGCACAATTATTTTTTTGAAAGATTATTCAATACTAGTAACCCTGCTCGTCTTGGTACGGGTGCAATAAACTTAGTATTGTGACGTCATAAGTGTCTATTTTGTGTTTTACTCTTACTGCAAAAAGCTCTTTCTCAATTCATAATTACAGCAGAGATCCTTGATCCATGATCCACTTTCAAAACTTTTTATTTCATTCACCTACGTTCTTCGTTTTTATCTCAAAGTTGAGCATTACATTTTTATGACATATATTTGGCTTCCATGGTAGTACTACAAAAATAAAACAAATGCTTTTTGAAAACCAAATGCACAATAACTATTTTGTTTATAGAAAACAATGCATTACAATGTAACTTCATAAACACTATTTTTTGATTTTATAAAATAATTGAAGAGTCTTTTTATAGGTCGTTTTTTAAATATAAACTTGATTTGTTTTTACTGTTAAATAATAACACGCGTATCCTGGAGATATAAAGACGTCAGTAAGTAAATATAAAAATGTGTAGCTACAAAATGGGATATTAAAATCAGAAATCATTATTTCTACCTGCAAAGGCGCTCGAGACAGTCGCCGTTGTACTTAAGTTGTTTTGCGGGTAGTGGGCCCGCGGCCGGGCGTCCCGTGTCCTCTGCAACTCTGGCAAACTGTAAATAACAAAGCGGGGTGAGCCATCCTTCGCTGAAAACAAATAGCCGACCTTTTGCCTTCTTTATGAGACCCTTGTTAACTTGTCCTTAATAAATTATTTATTTTGTACAGTGAGGCGGTGTTCGCGCACATTTTTTGCTAAATTTATTTATTATTTCCAAATAAGTTTTAACAACAACTGAATCGGATTTAATTATTGGGATTTATGAAACGTCATAACTTTTTCATTTTTCAATAGAAAGGTTCGTTGGCTTTCCTTCTTACAATGAATACTGAAAAGCATTTATATTGAAATAACGAATACTGGGAACGGGTCTTCATATTTTCGCATTATCGAA
Organism: Antheraea assamensis; assembly: GCA_035772565.1. Classification (NCBI taxonomy): domain Eukaryota; kingdom Metazoa; phylum Arthropoda; class Insecta; order Lepidoptera; family Saturniidae; genus Antheraea; species Antheraea assamensis. The sequence goes on along the minus strand of JAQQSE010000026.1, from coordinate 757,991 downwards.
ACCATTTTTCTGTAGACAAATAGTAAATTCAGTAAATTGTTAAAATTGATACAATCAACCCACATATTAATTAATTTTTAATGCATACTAATTATTAATTTGTTTGGTTTGATGAATTTAATACGGAATGATGGTGAAAATTAAATATGTACACAACTACTCAAATAATTGATGACATACAACGATAATCACAAGTTTAATATTGTCGACAGTAGTCGGCTGACCTGTGTGTACGCATGTACATACATGTATGTATTCATGTGTTAATGATGCGACAATGTATATTTTAAGCATTGACATCATTATCACTACTACATATTATAAAACAAAGTCGTCCGCCGCGTCTGTCTGTTTGTCAGTTTGTTCACGATAAACTCAAAAACTACTGAACGGACTGTAATACGGTCTTAACCAATAGATAGAGTAATTCATAAGGAAAATTTAGGTATATAATTTGTCAAAGTTTAGTGTAAATTGATAGTGAGATATTCCTCTTCTATAGACCTACAAAAAAATCTGTGATAGCATATACCTATCTTTTAAGGATAGCTTACTACACCTACCTATCTACTAAAAATGGTCACAAATAATGAAGTAATTGTAAGGCTATTTAGACAGATACAGTTTTAAGCCTTATCAAATTAAATACATTAGTTAACTTAAGCATTTCATGGATGTAAGTGTATATTTTTTTATTATCAGCGCCGGACAACGTCGGCCGAGTTTGCTAGTTGGTCTAAAAAATGGAATTGTTGTCTGCATTATAGCAGACATGGTGTGTGGTGTGAGACTAAAACACAGAGGTTATAATTTTATTATAATTATTATAATTAAATGTCGATATCTTGCTCTAATCTTGTAGTCTTGATTTTCCAGTATCACGGCCCTTTTTTGTGGGAATAAATCCTACATTGGAAACCCACAGCCATGGGGAGTGTCAGACTTTTAATGACTAAAAAAACCCACGAGATAGCGTCTGCACCCGAAGGCATCCTGTCTGTTTTTTAATGAGCTTATTTCCTCAACACCCATAACTTTTTGACGTGGTTTACTCCCACGATAACTTTTTAAGAAAGTTTTCTCCCTCCACCCTCTGACGAGCGATCTGAAGCAGGCCCGTCCTTACCCCATCTTCTGTCCTCTCTGATAAGTAGGAGGGTACTGCGAGGGGTGCCGTCTGCCGGGGTATACGCCCCGACCCTGTTCTGGAACCGAGTCCCATGAGTGTTTATCGGCTCTCTAGCCTAGATCCGCAGTGTTCCGCGAGACAAGGTCACCTCGTGTAGGATTTGACGGTCGTGGGAGGCAGGCTAAGGCTCCACGAGGGAAGTGTATTCGTTTGTGGTTACACCTCCTGCGGTTTCGAGGTACAAGTACCTCGTCCCCCACTTGACCACAGTATCATGGCATTTTTTTTTCTGGGGAAATCCATCATGGACACGCTACCCTCCCGGGGGAGAGGGTGGGTAGTGTGAGACTCCTACTCATTAAAACCACACGGTATACATCCACCGCTTTTGTTGGGCCGGCACGAGTTCTCTTGAAGTATCATAGCACTGCCTTATCATTTTGCAAGAAGTGTTAGTATGTTCAATTTGAAATACGTATTTTTGAAATCCTATTATCCTTATTTCGAGCAAAGCAGATAGATAGCATAACATATCTATCTACTTTGGTGGTTTGAATTTAGGAAAGAAATAAACGGTTGGATGATTTCAAAATAAAAGACAAAAAGTACGGCAGCGAGCTGATGAAGATATGAATTCGTATCTGGTTAGTATCACATATAAATGTATGTAACCCTGGTCCAATGTAATTTATATATAAACAAGCAGATACAAAACAGTAGAATACAGCTTCCATCTCTGGTCCTCAACCGATTTTCTTTATTTTTGTTCGCATATATTGAGGAGCTTTCGTGTTGTCAATAAAACATGGATTTTATTTATAAGTCTCTATACGTTATACTTCAGTCCTTACGTGTAGTAATCTAAAATATTTCTACATTCTTTGGTAAAAACTTCGATAATAATGCAACTTATAAAATTATTTAACTATGTTTGGATTACGATCATTTAACGGTCACTAGTGGATATTAAATCGTCTCTAATGAAGGTGACGTGAAGCCTTTTAACATATTGTTCTATAGTGGCAGATTATTCTTTTAATAAAGTATGTTGAACATATTTTTTGAATATTAGAGAGGTGAATAGATCAAAGTATAATATTCATGTTAATATAAATTACTAATGCGATATTGCAACTATCTTTTACTTCGTCAGGCCGGGGTTTTATTTTATTCTAAGGCTAACCGAATTTGCTATTGGTCCGGTTAAATTTGGAAGGTATGCTTTGTATGACTTACTAATACAAAACTATACTTTAAAATACACTAGTCCCACTTAGTTCATAATATACACAATCTCATATTCATAATCTTATAGCTATCTGTAATCTAATGTGTTAGATACTGAAGTATAAAACGTGTTAGTATTTTTTCGTTTATAAACTTTTCAGGTCCTTTATTGAATAGTCTTTTTTATTTTTTGTTTATTAAGAATGTTTTTACAATACGCACTGGTATGCAAGATGCATCGATTCAGATTTTATAAAAAGCAACAAATTAAGGCCTCTATGTCCGTGTTCTATCAGAATTCTATTTCTATATGGATCCTATAGTATCGCGTTGTTTTTTTTAAATATTAAGTAATAGTTATCAATAGTTTTATCTTTCGTGAATACCCGTGATATTTAGATATACGAGTATGCACTGAACGTTAATTTTCAAAATTCTTTTTATTGTACTTTTATACACACTAAATTGTGAAACATCTCGCTCAAATATACGTCTATATTTAAATAGAAATTTCAACGATCACATCGAAATATCATAGGATGCTTCTGTTATATATATATATTCGTATTAATTCTGCAAAAAAACGTTTGTGAAAAAACTGTGTCACGGGACCAACTATACGTTTACTCGTAAAGTAAGATAAACAACGTCGTCGTCTGCTATATTTGCTAGAAAGATTTTCCTTTACAGTCACACGAAGAAAATGTGTTTGATTTATCAGCACTTGAGGCCGGACCTTCCGCTCGCTATAAATTTTATTGTGTTATGATTTAGGGACGCGTGTGCGATGTTATGGTAAACACTTCGCTCTTTGTGTTCGGTTTTTGATTTATTTTGGTACGATCATATAGCTGTGAAGTTAACGTGAGATGATGTCATAGGGTAATATTATATATATGCAGGGTTCCTGCCTGTGCTTACTTATCAGAATAAAAAATTATAGTATTTTATAAAGCCATTGTTATCCTCTTCTTATTTTCGTCCTGAAAAGGAAGTGGAAGCGTCTATAATACGTTCTCAACTAAATATGCGAAGTGATGATATGACAGACCGGTACGTTTTCGAACACCATATAAAGCGATGTAGGTTCGTATCTTTCAATGAGCCGGAGATTTCGTTGAAGGAAAACATTATAGAGTAAGCACTTAGAGGTGTGTTCCGGCAGCCGCAATTGAGAGCCACGCCTCTAGTTTTATCATATTACCATTTTAGGCCACAGGCGATGTTATGAATACTAAACCCAATTAAGTATCAATATATAGTATAAATATAATATTATTTACGAATAATTTAGTAATTTAAATCATAGTGAAATATAAAAGTTGATCATAGTTATGGAATTATATTATAAACTATCTGATATCCGCGACTTCGTCTACGTCATTTATTATCTTAATAATGTATTGTATGTATAGAGGAAAAAATGTAAACACCACACCGCTTGTCCCATTTCCGCACATCAAGAAAGCGTATCGCTGAACGTTGTAGTTCTTAGACAAATCGTTCTTAGTTAATACTTTAACTACTTTATATAGAATGAAGATAACATTTTTTATGTAAGAGCCAAGTGAGTAAATCTAAATAAAAGTGACCAAAATCTATCCAGTAGTTTTTAAGTTATGCTTACATAACGGCAGGCGCCTATCATTTTATTTTCATACAAAGTAAGATTATAAAATATAAAAATATGTGTATTCAAATATCTTTACCTACTAATAAATAATTCGATAGTTTCTTAATAATTTAGAACATAAATTATCTCCAACATAAGAGTATAATACTTACGTATGTTACTTTAAATCACAACTTTAGTAAGCTAGAGGTATTAGTAGTTGGTTTTCAGGAAAAATCCGTCGTTGCAGCACTTTAAAATATCGTTTATCCCTAGTTCCCAGTCTCGAGTTGCATTTTAAAGCGTCCTCGAAGATACGTTAGCATTTTTAATGCGATTTTTTTTTCGTCGAGTTACCTGTTCACGTTTTCGTGCCAGTGTGTTGTTGTGTTAACTTTATAATAATCCTGCGAATTCAAGAATTTTGACTGAACACTAAACGTTTTAATTATCCCGGGAAAGTTCGCAAACTTTACGAGTAAAATTCACCATAAATAAAGCGTGTCCGTAACAGAAATTAACAATGAAGTCATTAAAAGTTTTATCTTCAAAATTCTAATGAACGTTATAATATGGAGCTTCTCTAATTATAAAATTATAATGGGAGATTTGTTTCTAACACTCAATAAATTAACTCTCAACTTCTGTAAGTCTATACTCAACACTGGGAAAGATAAGTTTGTTACAAAAACTCTAAACATTTATGGAAAGGGTTTGAAATTTCATTTATTATTAAGTTTGGCGATAACTTATAATGGGTTATGAAAGATGACACTTTACAGATTGTTATACTGTTATACATAAATGAAATGAAATAAATGTGTCGGGTCATATGATTTTAGTCGACAATACGGTACCTAATTTATAAACATTTTACGACGTTTTTAACAGAACACATGACCGTAACAGTCTTTATGCCATATTTGTTTAGGGTTAATGAACACGTTGTTCGTCGATTTTGTATCTAGTCATTTTTGTACCTCTAAATAAAAATCGAAACGTTTGCTGTTAAAAAATCCAATCGATAATATAAATTTTGTCTTTAGTTACATATTTTTATCTCTGATTAGTGTACTAAGAAGTTTTTTAAATTTCTTTTTGTACTTTATAGGTTAGCGTTTGACCACAATCTCATCTGATGTTAAATGATGATGTGGTCTAATATGGTAGTCACGCTATACCTAGAGAGAAACTGGCTCTCGAGTGCAGCTGCCGGAATACACGAACAGGTGCTTGGCGACAGACTTTCAATTTGAGGGTTATAGCTAGCCAGGCGAACTTAGAAAAAGCCCTACCACCATGCAAAAGATTACATGTAGATCTGTATTGTAAATGGGATTTCTGAAAGTATTTTTAATTTTATGTTTTTATTTACACCGGCAAGTTATATATAAGTTATAAAGTAAAATGTATTAGTGTCTGTAAATAGACATTTTTTTAATACTTTTTAATTAAAAGAAATTAGTATGCATTACGCCGTATCATACTTTATGTTGTTTACTTCGGGTGGGCTGACTATACTATTTGTTTTTCGTTAGTTTTAAGATTAAAAAAATGTGAGTTCATATTTGATAGACAGATAATTTCCTAAAATTCTCAATATGTTTCAATAACACTCTGCGTACACATGTTTTATACAGTAATTTTTTATATGGTTTACTTGTAGTTTAAATGTATAATATAGACGAGAAAAAGAATATGCGATGATGACTCAGTGATACGATATTTGGATAACGAGTCAATCAACGTAGGTTAGAATTCCTGCAATGAGACCACTTTCAGTAAAGGAAAACATCGTGATGAAACTATAAAATAGTGGTAGGGCTTTCTCAAATACGCTTGGTTAATCACCATACTAAAGTTGGAAATCTGTTGCCATGCACCTATAGGTGTGTTCAGGCATATGCGCTTGAGAGACAGTACCTATTTAGATTTAGCGTGTATACCCCCTTAAATCACATCGTCATTTAACATAAGGTGGGATTGTAGTGAAACGCTAAAATCAACATTGTATTCTTATTATTACATATATAAAGGCAATAAGTTTGACCATTGGTTGATTAAAATGTTTAAACTGCATAAATAATAATTACTATTTAAACCGAACGATATGAGAAAACTTCTCTTTAATTATCAAATTTCGTATATTTAATGGAAACTGTTTACAAATAAAAAGTGGAGGCAAAGTGAACGCCTCGAATATCTTTGAGCGTCGCGCTCTGTTATTTTCGTTCCTAGTTACTAGCAACTAGTAATTACCTGCTTGCCTGCTTGTTGCTGACAGATCCAATTACATTAAAGGGATCGAACCCTATTCCATTAGAGGCCACTTTGTTGCTTTAACAACAATGTATAGTTTTCAATTCACTATTATGCTTTGTACTTTATATTATTACAATTGTATCAGTAGCAATTATCATGTCTATAGTAGTCATTATGAACAAAAGCATAGTGTACAATAATACTACTTGATATTCAAATTTATCAAATTTCCTCCATCTACAGATGGAATTAAAAGGATGGAATTTAAAAGTCTAAAAAGTTAAAAGAAATGGAGAAATTAAACAACGTCTTCTATATGTATAGGTAGCGTTGTGCTATGTAGCGAAGAGGATTGTGAATTCAAAAACCAGAAAGCTGATACACGTTAGCTGAATAAACATGTGGCCCAAGCATTAGTTGTCAGAAATCCTTACCGCTTTTACTTCTACAACATTAGATTAATAGTAAATAAATATCGTGTTGTTAATAAAGAAATGCCGAGGAACTTTCTGGGCACTACCAGGGACACAGTGAACTCACAGGATCTGTCGGTTGTCGGTTGCTAATGGGATCGGCTCGTGCTTTTTGGTCATCTAAGTCTAACCTAGTACCTCGATGCTGAGGCTACTATAACATTGTATAGGATATATATATTTTTTAAATATATTGACTATTGACCACTGTTGAACAGCTTTCTTTTTAGTGTATATATATTGTCAGACATTTGTTACCTACATTTTTAGTGTCTCAAATAAATAATCCATGTACTTTTCGTACTTGTTTTACTTGACTTAGCTCTACATAATATTTTACCCATACATAGGTCGATTATTTAAGAAACTATAAATCATAAATTTATGATTGTATAAAAAGTGTAATTAACTGCGTACATTTTTAAAATTTAAAATATTCGGTTCAAAGCTTTAATATCACTATGAGAGAGAAATTTTCAAAAATTATAATTTTAAGAAAAATCTATAAGGTTTTTTTTTTAATTATTTGTACAATATATCTAACAACGGCCAGATAATTCCAACCCGTGATTCCAGCCCAAACAAAAAAATTACAAATACAAATGGTACAAAAGGAATTTTACAGCTGTAAACAATTTATCTATAGCCGTTCAAACACGTCCATCTATCTGTTTTACCACTCTAATATCTATATGCCAAACTCGTTTTCAACGACCGGTCACGTTGGCAGAGTTCTTTTCATAAGAGGCAAAAAGCGATCAGTTTAATCAAGACGAGCTTGGAGGCGTCAATCAGGATACCTCGTTACCTAAACGACTAGTAATTTTCTTTCGCTGACCTAATGCTATTTCAAACTATCTTGTCTAAGCCACAGAGTACATTACTAAAAGTCTAAGCGCTGTATCGATTAGTCGCGTTTAAAACTGTGTTCTGGTTTATACTTTTTGAATTTCATAGTAAACTTGGAAATGTAATTGCCATAACTACTACATACAGTGTTGTATTATTCTAATCCTAACTAATATCTTAAATGTGAAAGTGAGTTTGTTCATAACGCTTTCATGCATTAACTACTAAACCCATCATTATGAAGTCTTACATACACGTTGTCAGATGTACAGAGCAGCATATAGGCTAATTTATATTTCATCGAGAAAAAATGTATGTGTATGTGTCGATAATTCGAGGGATAGGAAAGTTAACTTGACTGAAGCGGCGGTCAAAAGCTAGTAACAAGAATTTAAATGTGTTAAAGATTTACACAGTTTTATTATAAAGATTGGGGGGAAGTTGTTACTGAAAAAAAAAATTATTTGAGTTGTTTGTCAAAAATTTTTCGTATTTTCTAAACTGCTGGTGGCAGTTCGTCTGGAAGAAACAAAACGATTCGATAAGGGTTACATTAAGTACAGAGGTAATCTGCAGTGGACCCGCAATGCGGATCCGAATGTTTTCATCTTCGAGAGAAAATACGTCACTTTAATTTCGATATCAATATCTCGGTATAATAGTATTCGTTATATTATCTTGTAAAATAAACGTAAATAACAGAAGTAGAGTTCTAAGTTCATTTGATGTCGTAAGTTACAATAATTCGGCGACTATTGTATAAGTTGAAACTTGGCGTTGAGAGGCGTCGTTATTAATGTCGGTTCACACTTAACACCCGTGAATATTACTTATAGTGGAGCATTTTGTTCTGTAGTTATTTTGATATTTTCAAACTTGGAATTTAAAATAAAATAATACATATAAAAATATTTATTATTCTCAAAAATTGTTAATATCATACATTTCAATATTCTTTGTAAGGTGGATGCAGCAGTAGGATATTTATGAGATGGTATCTTTGCATAAAAAACTTGCTGAATATATATCACACCACCCTGTAACAGATCCACTACAGGACTATAGGCTTCTTCCCGAAGGAAGGTATGGGTATAACCACCACCCCAGCCCACGACGTATTGGTGATTTTGAACTCTAAGATATACAGAGTTCTATATTTTCCCACGTACGGTGATACAACAAAAACATTTCTCAAATTTACGCTTCCTCACGATGTTTTTCTTCAGCGTCAGCTGATAATGTCAACAACTGAAATTAGTAAATATACGCCAGTTCAGAAAAAATCGATGGTACATTTTTTAAATACTTTGTAGGTTTTAGCGTTTCACCACCATCTCATGTGATGGTAAATGACGGTGTGGTCTAAGATGGTTGTCATGCTAAGCCTAGAAGGGAACTAGCTCTCAAGTGTAGTTGTCGGAATACATAAATAGGTGCTTGGCGACAGATTTTCAACTTGAGGGTGGTAACTAGCCAGGCGGACTTAGAAAAAGGCCTACCACCATGCTATGGTTTCATCACGACATTTTCCTTCATGAAAGCTTCGACTCAGTTATAAATTTCAGTATGCAAGTCATCATCAAATAACGTAACGAACTGCGGATATCGTGTACACATTCCACCTGTCAAACCACTCGACCGCTACGACTTATTATGAATACTGTAGTTAATATGTATACTGTACATGTATAAGAGAATAACTACATTTTTTAATTTACTTTATGTACATCGTTTTACCTATTTTGTTTCTTTTAATTTTGGATTTGCTAATACCGCTTAAAAGTCGCGTTCTTAACTTGTGCAAGGGTTACACTTGAACTGAGTGGCACCACAATTATTTCGTTTACGGAACAGCTGTGTTCCGGTCTGAAGGATATGGTCGGCAACATATAGTGGCTCATGAGGCGTTCCAGCTTAGTTTTTATAAGTAGCTACCCATTATAGTTGATCTAAGGTCTGCGGTCCTATTGAGGTTAGTAATACATAGATAGCTACAGTACACTAATATCAGGTGAACTGCATAACTTTTTGCCACTTCTTAAAATAAGAAATATTATTTTATTCAAATCGTCACTATTTTCAAAGCTATTTCATTGTTATAAAGCGCATTGAGCGAAAATTGCGTTCCTATTCTTTACGGGAGTTACACAGAGAGCATATTTTGAGATTTAGTGCAATGCGACACCCAGCGTTCGTGATTACCTCGCGTATAGCCGACTCGGTACTACGCTACTGTTGGATAATGACAGCAATAATTCGAGTGTAATCGGTGGCAATGCGCGTTGTAGTCGCTCCGGGATCTCAGACCGATTGTAAACTCACTCTATTTAGTGCATCGGCGTGTGACTGTCTGAATCGACGGATATAATTGCCACTTTTATGTCGATAACTCAACAGATATCCAGAAATAAAATTAGGAACGTGATACAGATTGTTAGATTATTTAGTAATGTGGTCTTAAACTATATACATTTTATCGTTTGACTGAGAACTCATTTTACATATATACCTAGTGAAGGATTAGCCCCTAACATATTTATTGGAACATACCTATAGGTACTCGGCTACAATTTCTTTATTTTAGCGTGGCGCTTAGCCAGGTTCCCATTTAAAAAGCCTAACCAATATATTATACTTTCATTGTGATTCATAATCGAAAGCTACGACTCATTGTAGCATTCGAATTCGTGACGAAGGATGCACTGTCTAAATCAAATGCTATAAGGCCATCGTCATTTCAAAATTAATTATTTATTGATTACTAGCTGATACCAGCGACTTCGTCTTTGTCGTTTATTTTCTTAACAATATATTTTGAGTCCAGAGGAAAAAGTCATCAACACGACACCGCTTGCCCCACTTTTCCACGGTAAGAAAACACATCACTGGATGCGTAGTCCTATAAAAATCATACTGTCTTAAAATTTTAATAATTTTATATTAGATAAGGACCAAGTGTCTAAGAGGTAAAACTAAAAAAAATGTAATTGATATATATTCAGTAGTTTTTGACTGATGCGCGTACAACCGCAGAGCTTTATCATTTTATTTATATTGAAGATAATAATTTAATAACGTTTCCAAGCGAGTGGTTAGTGACGTGTATGATTAAGTTAGTTGTTAATGGATTACATTCGTGTACCCTGATATACACTGGTCATGGTTAATTTGCTATAGGGCAATGGTTCCTAAGTTATCAGTGAGTAGTCCGGTGAATCTGTGAAATTCGTGGTTCATGAAGGAAAACATCGTGATAAAACCATAGCATGGTGGTAGGCGTTAGTGAGTTAAAAAAAGAAGTTTTTTGGGTGTTGTCTCCTTCAATATTAAGCGTGCGCTTTATATATTATATTAACTCGTCAGTTTTTAAATAAGAAAAGGGCGAAGCGCCATACTAAATTGTAGAGCTATGACGACACTGGTCAACAGATAGTGTTTAGTTTAGTGTGTAGTGTATGAGATATAGAAAGTTACAGCATTTATTATAAAATCTGATGAACTTGAATAATAAACAAATTATGTTATATACAATATTAATTTTCATGTAAAACGAATTCGTTTTTTTTTTTAAATCCTAAAAAAAATCTGAACTTGATTTTTATGAAATTTACGATTGTACGAGTATTTACTACAGGAAATATGTATTTAAAGATCAGTTTCATGCGCGGAATAATAATTAAGAATGTTTACTCTGGCATTTACCTAAGCTGTATCTGCAAGCCGGTGAATTAAAAAAAAAAATTGTTGATGTTATTTACTGACTGCGATAAGAATATCATATTTCACTTTTTTGTGTACTCTTCTTTGAACATCGCTCATCTTAACTACTAGGTCCCTAGATACAACCACTACTTTATGTTAAGTACCTCAGTATCATTGCTTTAACAAATACTTTCAGCATTAAGAATATAACTTGACATTAAGCAGTGACACTGTTATATACGAGTATATAAAACATATTTCCATTATTGTTTGACTGTTTTAATTATTGAATTAAGTAACCATTGTTGTAGAACTTTATTGGACATTTCTGATCTATTATTTATTTTGAATACGTATGGGGTGTCCACGAGATATAAAATAAATTAAGTTTGTGTTTTATGTGTTGTTAATGCGGTTTACGTTTGAATTTTTATAGGAGCATAAAACAGAGTAGTAGTTTCAGGGATTTAAAACCGTAATACCAAGAGAAATCAGGAAACTCGTGGAATTCCGGCATGAATTTAATGAATACTGGTTTTTAAAGTAACATTTTTATCAAAGTGCATCTTGTTGAAAAATTTACACTTTATAAGATGTGGTATTTATATACACAGTATTATAAAAATAATAATGTTTCGGAAATAATCATGCTGAATATAAAATAAAAACGATAACGTGGAAATGACAAATGACATAACTACTCCTTACAAATAGTATAAATGCCAATGTGCGTTTGCTTATTGCATTTTCCACACTTTAATTATTCATGTAACCATCATGAGTTGTTGCATACACGTAGTCAGCGGTACAGAAAAGGACATATGTTACAATTTATCCAGAAAAAGTACTCTTTTAGGTAGGTCAAATTTATATTATCTCGAGTATATGCTCAGTCGGTCTCCTATAAAATTCTACAAGTGTAATATGAGAAGGCCCAAAAGGTTCTAATCCATTATAAGAAAAAATATCATAGAAAAAAATCTATAAGGCAAAAAAACTATCATACATTCATCTGCCTTTATAGCACTGACGTGATTATTATTACAAAATACGTCTCTACTTATTGTATTTACTATGATTCTTAATGATTAATTCAGAAAAATCTGTATAAATAACATTCTCGAAACGTTTCCACATATGTACGTAATATGTATTGCAGACGTAAATTGTGTTTATCTTACCTAATACTTGAGAAATGTAAATGTTTTTAGATCCTCGGCGTCCTCACCAACGATGCCGGTAAAAGTGAGGAGAATTTTCTAGAATTCCCATTTACCTCGGCTCTCACTATTCCAAAACATTTTATTTGTTCCATAAACAGGACACCTTTCGGATAACGTTGGAAAGTTTTCTTATATAAAACCCATTGACCCAGAACGGGTGTAACTCACGGCGGCAGTGAGCGCGCAGGACACGCGGACAATAATAGCGGCCATAATTTGCCTCTAATGGGCCCTACACTATCGGGCTGTCGGGCCACCCAAAAATAAGTTTATTTCACCCAAATCTTTTCGAATGACACAAGGATGAAGCTCTTTAATTCTCTTTAACCTTCTTTTTGCATGCCTTGATTAAAATGTGTTGCCTATGTATGAATTATAAATGGGTTTGGAACGATGCGGTTTCTGATAGTATAATACTTAACATTGATTATACTTTTCTAATTAAAATATTATTTATCTTTTATGTTACATTGAAACACATTTTTTAACATGAATTAATAATGAGATCTTACATTCTCACGTAAAGAGATAACTTCAAATATTTTTAAAACATACAACGAAGATATTTAAAACTTCAGTATTGAAAAAAAATTTCAATGCTACATTCAATTAGCTTATTTTTATGTTGAAAGACTAAGGTAAAGTTTTTGTGGTCTGGTAAATCTAGAAGAAACATATTAACTTTGTTGAGTTTTTACAAAATTACGATGCTTCTATTGGTTAAAAATGTAATATTAATGTATTGGATTTTTTTAAATCTCATCCTATTTAGTTTATGGTTTCTGTTTTACTGTTTATGTCTTTAGTTTGTATTATGTAATTTTTCTATTCTTTTACCTTAATATATAAGCTGTATAAATAAAATGGTAGAGGTCTATCGATTTGCGCGCATCACACAAAAACTACTGGAGAGACTTCCATGTTTTTTTTAGTTTTACTTCTTAGACACTTGTTCCTTATTTAAAAAGGAGTTACACGGTACCTTTATTTAGTATAAGATTAATAGAGTTTTAAGAAATTACAATTTTTAACTTAACGGAAGACTAAATAAATTTTGTTAGTAAAATATATTTTTGCTTTTATTTATTTTTTCTGTGCGTAAAATATATTGTTACGATAATTAAAAACGTAGAGAAAATCGCCGGTATCGTCTAGTGATAAATAGAATATTATTTTAGTCCTTGAAAATATATACTAAGAAATTATTATTTTTAGTACACTCGAGACTGAGGAAATATTGGTTTCTATTGAGAGGAAATATTTCAGTCGGATACCGTAATATTTGAGGAGCCCGGAAAAGGCATGTACAAAGGATTCCATTGGCAAATTGTCTGTGTTCCATCTAGATAGAATTTAACCTAAAATTTGATGAATTCGTTTTCCTAGGAAGGTAGATTTCAAAACTCTATGGCTAATAAAAAGCTGGTTAATTCAACAAGGTACCTATTTCAATAAAAATATTTATACAAATGACTAACTTTAACTATGTGCATAGTAGGATTTTTAGTTACGTTAACGTTATATGTAAAAACGAAATAAAACTCGTTCGGCTAAAACTCTGAAGGTCATGGTCAAGGTTCATAACTGTAAATATGAAGTAATAAGCACCAAACAAGGTTATAAGTAACCGATGTGGCCGGGTTTTGTTTGTGTGAACTACAAAAGTATAATTATGTGTGCTTTCCTTAACAGGACATTTTAGGCATTACATGATTTATTTTATATCTAAATATTTATTGTATGTTTTGTACGTAACATTAATGACCTAAATACATCAACTGGATGCCGTAAAGAGCTCACATATGTATTGAAAGATGATGACGAGATTTTGTAATTCGAGTAGGAGTAAAATTTTTGGAAATTGTCATCTCTTTCCTATAAATATAAAAGTCACATTTATGTTAATGACATTTTTTTAAGTTATTTATTATGTATTTAAGTTTTATTTATATAGTATAGTTTAATATTTGACGGGTTAGGTAAAATGTTGCCACAACACGTTCCTTCGTAGTAATTTTATATTGACTCAATTTACTTTAAGCCTAAATACATTGTTCTATATATTATATTATGTTACGTTATGTTACATTATATTATATTATAATGTACCAAAATACATATTTAAACCTGCCCAGAAAATACATATAGGATTTAAAAAAGAATTATGCAAATAGCTACTTCGAGCTATAAGTATATTGACGCTCGAACGGACGGAAAGTCGTTCCTTTTTATAATATGTAAGGATGCTTAAAGTGACGTCTGAAGATAACCGTACTATCTGATGTCAATATAAGGTGCACGTACTAGGTCGTGCAAGCATAACAAATTGTGAATTTAAAGTAACCATAAAATAATCTCTACTAGCTTGTTGACTTTAAAAACTTTTAAAATCAGTGAAGAAGTATTATTTATGAAAGACAATTTATAAAATAAAATATCTTTAATTAATAATTCTGTTTTTTTTTTCAAAAAGTATTTTCACAAATGAAAGAAGCGACTAACTTTTCATTGTAATCATTAAGAACTTAAATAATGGAAATACAATTTGAAGATGTATCGATAAAATATTTAGAGTTTATAAATTACTAGCGGCCCGCTCCGGCATCGCACGGGTATAAAATATATAGTCTATGTCATTCACTGAAAAAATGATTAAAATCGATCCAGTAGTTTTAGTAGTTTGATTTATTCATTACTGCCCGTGGCCCGCGCACATTATTTTAATAAATCTCGTAGGGTTCAGCCTGCGTTTGTTGCAATGTAAGCGGAAAAAATGTAATTATTTACGAAATCACATTTGAAACCTCAAAAATAACAGTACTTCTACACTATTTAATTGATGTTATTATACATATAAACCTTCCTCTTCAATCACTCTATCTATTAAAGAAACCGCAACAAAATCCGTTGCGTAGTTTTAAAGATTTAAGCATACATAGGGATATAGGGACAGAGAAAGCGACTTTGTTTTATACTATGTAGTGCCTCGCTGTACTTGCGACTTAATTAAGTTAATTTCCATGAAAATGTTTTTCATTATCATTTATCTTTTATTTATTTAATTGTATTTATATCACTATTACTTAACCCCTATAACCATGTTGCCAAAATTACCTTTGTTATATTTTATCACTGTTCCTTAGTCCCAGTGGAAAAAATTGATAGTAGTAGCCTTGTTACTTTGATAAGCCCTCCATTTGCCAGCCAATCTCTTTGAAATCGACTCGAAACAAAAGACAATTCAATTTTATCTGTGTATAGATTATTATTGATGATTTGAAATTGAATACTTGTTACTACCAGCTTTTGACAATGGAAGTGATATTTTATCAGTATGTCTTTGAAGATTTTATGCTGGAGGTCGTTTCTTATCGTCGTCTACTTTGTTTTTATCCTCAAGTGGCGCTCTTCACTTTTATAACCTTTGATTGTCGGTATTAAGGCTGCGATTATGTAACAAATTACGAGTCAGATAGAATTTGTAGAAAGTAGGAGAGTATTTTGGCGTGTATTTAATGATGCGATTTGTTAGATTTTATGGGGTTTTCTTTCACTGCGACTTTTTAATTGTAAAATGTTCTCATGGCTTGTTCGTTTGGATTGTCAACGATTAAAAATCAGTCTCCTTTGTATTATTTGTATCTGTGAAATTTTTTCGCGGTAACTTTTATGCATATGGCGTAAATATTCGTTGAGAAATTAAAACTTTTCTATGCTATGATTTTAGAAGAAAAAGACACTGCTATATCTAAACTACTATTATGAAGAAAAATAATTTAATTTCTGTAGCCCGGTGAAACTGTAGAGGCCTTGCCAGGTCAACAGTGTAGTTATATCGAGAAAAAAAAGCATTTGATTAATTGCTTGTAATGGGTATGTCATTAAAATTATTTAACCAATGATAACCGTTTTCCATCAATTAAAAGCTATATTATCAGTGAGTAACATAGGCTGAATTTGGTTTTCAAAATGTACATTAATGCGACCGAAACCACGAGCAAAAGCTTGTCAGTAATAAAATGTTAAAAAATTACAGAGTAGAGGTCCATGACAAGGTGTTTCAATACATAAGCTATGTAAAATAAAATGAGACAACAAAAATATGAAAGAAAAATATTGGCATGCATAATGCTTTAATATTTTAATGTAAAAGTTTGTTTGACAATTAAAAAAAAGCATTTATTGCGAAAATAATTAAATATCACATATTGTAATATATTTAACAAGTGGCATTACCCATATTTTAATTACATCTCATACATTTAGGATGTTGAAAAGGATGCAGGGATTTATTGTGTTGAAAAAAAATGTCTTTGTAAGTATAGTTTTCCAGTATCATTATTATTGCAAATTATTATATTTTTAATTATGTAAACAAAGTTGGATAAAGAAATTCTGTACACATGAGAACTGTGAATCCGACCTCGCGACTAAGAAGCCAACATGATGGTTCGTTGACATAGGTATTCCCAGTTCCACCTTTATCGTTAATACTCGGTTCTCGTCGGTAGGCCAGCCTTCTCTCGGCCTGCAGCACGCCATAGGGCTCGCTAGTACTACTATATTGTTCTCACTTATCGTAAGTTTCATCCTATATTTTGACCAGTAATTGTTTCATACCTAAGGTATCCAGCGTGATTTTAGATAGTAAAAGATCTTGGTGTACATCTTATAACAAGAATTGTGCTCCTCTCTGTAGAAGATCCACCTATCAGAGAATTCAGTTTCATAGTACCAGCCGTAGATACACACTTATGCATTTATTGCAGAGCTGTAACAGAATGGACGTCCTAATTAATATTATAAATGCGACAAGATTTTGTGTATTTGTTAGGCTTTTACGCATTAATTACTCAACCAAACATTATGAAATTTTTGCATAAACGTTCTTAACGGCATAAGAAAAAGAACATAAGTCTCTTTTCATCCAGGAAAAGAAAGTACAGTTCCTGAGGCGCGCGATTATATTTAGGGACATTAACGCGAACGAGCAAAAGATAGTATACAAATAGTTCGCAGATTGTTCCATATATTCCCTTGTCCATATAAGTATTGTAAATTATGTAATAGTAATTTTGGATTTAGATTTGAAAATGGATTTTTGAGGTGGGTTTATGTACATTGTACATGCATATATATTGCATAACAAATACTGCCTGTAATCGATAACAAATAATTGATCTAGTGAGGAAATATACGCATCAACGCTAAATTATATTTTTTTCTAAATATAGTCGTTGTTAAGCTAACAATGCCGGCGTAAACTGTGGGCGTGTAGATACACGCGTTTACGTTTAGGTAGGTAAATACGTAAATAACAGAAACGGAACCGTTTACTGCCTTCTAAACATATGACCTAGAGCCACCCGGTCCAAGTAATATATTATTTACGGTTAGCATTGGTCACTTTCCTTTGTGGAATGCCGAATAATGTTACAAGTTGTAAGATACTGTAGCTACGAGTACATTATCTACTATTGTCTATTTTAACAAACATGGTTAAACATGTATTTTGTCACGAATTCATATATATTCATGTATATGTGTATAAGAATAATCAATATTACTATTAGAAATACAAAAAAGGCATTAGTATAGTATTAACGAATTCATAGAACAGTTTTACGCTTGACACGTACAGGCAATTACTAAATTGACAGATTGTAGAATTGTTAAAAATAAATTTATTAATTTTAAAAAATCTTGAAAAATATTAATCGCAGTTATAGAAATCATATATTATGATCGAATTTTAATAAAGTAGTCAGTCGAAAATATTTACCGCTTTAAAAAATAACGCGGCCAATTTCTAGTTCATTACAAAATCTTACTTTATGCAATTATACAGTGTACTTACTGGTTTTGGAAAAGTACTGCAAAGGAATGCACTGGTGGTAGATTCTTTGTTGATCTCTTATTTATTATTCTCACCCATTTATTATCTATATACCTATTACTTCAGATAAACAATCTACTATATTCTGACCAGAGAAGATATTTTATCAAAAAAAAAAAATGCTTGTAAATCTGTTAAGTGCTTCGTGATAGCTTTAAGCACACTAATGGACAAATTCAGTGTCGTTACTTTTATATTATGTGTACAAGAATGAACTGTTTTATTTTAGTAAAATATTTACAAGAACATGTTTCAAATTCATTATGTTGTTACAAAACTGTATAACTTTGGGAATTTTATATTAGAATCGTACTCTTCACTAAAATTCGAATTTATAATATCGGCAAAATTCTGATGAAGAGAATGAAATTTTAAGCACCTTGTTTAATAATGAACAATGAAGCATAAAATAATTTTTGCAATAAATGTAACTTTTGTAAACAATTTAAAAAAGGAGAAGGTTCTGAAATCGCTTCTTTTTAAAAATGTTTGTTACCTTCGAACTTCGTCATTTATAAACCGATTTGAATTTTTTTAATTGGAAATTGGATTATTTTCAGGCGGGATCCTATTTTAATTACATTAGAATTTATCCTTGGATTTCGCAGATACATTAGGGAACTTCTCAAAATCGAGTAGGAAATGTACTGGTAGTGATTGATATATTGGTAGATTTAGGACCATTCTAGACTATGTAGGTACATAACTATGGTCAAGGATGTTCTGGTGAATTTTTTTAGAGTACAATTTTTGAAGTCGGTTTAATTTTTATATAGTAAAGTAATTATTTTAATTGTAGTATGATGATCTGACGTCACTATCTCTGATGATGTACAGTGCAATCTAAATGCAATGCCGATCATCGAGAGGTCTACAATTAATTGATAGACGTCATTATTACGTTGACCTGCCAGCTTCATAATTGCTAAGCAAACACTAGCTGAGTCCGATGCGTAAAAAACTAAGGGAACGTCAGAGTGACGGGCTAATCACCATATCCATGGAAGTGTATACATAGGTTTAGATTTCTGCCACTCCTCTTAATTACTGGGTATACATCGACTGATCCTGGAACGCTACACACCTATTTGTGCTAATATGGCGAGTGTTCCATATGGTGTATAATGGTAGCGAAATCATTCGGAGACAATTTTCATGTCTTACAATCAGGTATTTTTAATCTTTTTTATCTACGAATCTTCATATAAACCACATAAATTAGTCTATTAGCTGATACCCAACCCCTTCACATATCTTAAACTTTTAATTTATAAAAGAATGGCTTAGGATTATTCGAATTTAAAAAAAAATAAGAAGCCTAGAATCACCTACAAAGAATTTCCCATCAAATGCTCAGTTATCGGATAAAACGTATCGCGTTCAGTATTTTTGACCTTATCGAACCTCAAAGGAATAACTGTATTTTCATTATTATATGTATATAGCTAGATTTCTGATTATGATTAAAATTCTAGCGCTGCTGTAGACAGCTCTTGAATTTATAAATAAACAAAAACTCGAAATCCCTCCTGTGTGAGGCACAAATAATAGGGTACCGCTTCAATAAACTTTTGCAAACAATTTTCACGAAAATGAAAATTTTAATATTACACTAAGAATTGTTTTCACATGGAGATCGAATCGCATGAACCACATGTCTTACTTACTCTTGCTCTGTAGATATGTTTCCGCAAAATCATTTTCAGTTAATTAGACACGAAATCCAGCAATATAACGGGCGAACTAAGTATAAGGCGTGGTCAGTAGCAATGTTCTTGAAGCTCCACAGGCCTCTATCTTAATTAATCTCGAGCCTCGGCCGCGGCTTTATTACAACCTTCACGCTTGGTTTAGCGGCTTTTCGAAATCACTCGATTCGAAACATCTGCTCGGACCTTATTATATGGAGCCGGTCATTTTTGTAAATATCTCCGTGAATAGGCTTGTATATGGAATTGTATACATTATTTTTTTTTTGTCCTCTATTCATTAAACTCTTTTTTATGTTCTTTTAATGCTGGTAATCTGGTATAAAAATAAGATTGATTTGGTCATCCCAGACACACGTCAAACCAATTAAAAAAAACATTGATGCATTTATAGAGGTAAATATGAACTTTTGGTATTTAATGTCCAAAAATACTTATTACAGCAGACCTTTTAAATACCTTGGAAGATATAAGAAATTTTATATAAAGTGGAATAAAAAAATTGCACGTGTGACAAGAATTATGAAGTTTCTTTGACTTTGATGAATTGTTTATGTCATAGTGTCAAAAAAGTATCGATAAATACATGTGCTTAAATCGCTAGGACACTTATGACGTCACGTTGGTACATTGCACCCACATGAACCCCGGGCGGTCCGCTAGTAGAATATATAAAGTAAACTTGCTAATTTAACATGGAGTACGATTTTAAGATTGGATTCATTTTTGAATATATTTAGTTTGGGGTTTCTACTTATAAAGAGAATATTGCATATTTTAATGTACAGTACAGAACCAAATCAGTAGTGGCCGGTGCTTCGCTAGATATTCTATGTGGATATTGTTTTTGGGTAAGTAATTGTCTCTTCATATAATAAAACGGAATATGTGTATACGATGGGTTGTTTTTGCTAACACGTACATCAGAATCGTCTGTAGTATATTTAGCGTAGAATGACACTGGTGCCTACCATCCTTGATGAAAATGTCTAATTCTGATTATTCTGCAGGCTTTCCGGAGCTCCGAGGTTGTATTAATTATAAGAGAAGTAGCATAGACTACGTATCTTACGCCTATAGCAGAAAAATAAAATAAACGTGATACTCCCAAGTAGGTCGACCTCTTTTATGTACTTTTTCTAAATTTGCTAGTCTTTTTTTTGTGTAGTTGGAGGCAAACGAACAGACGGTAGCATAAAATCCCTAGTTAAACTCTATTAACCCCATTTTTTTTTCATACTTGTAGCGTTTTACCGCTGTCCCATCTGATGTTAAATGACGATGTTATCCAGGTTGGTCAATACACTAAACCCAGAGTAGTGTTGGATCACAAATACAACTACCGGGACACACCCATAGGTGCTTGGTGAAAGATTATCAACTTGAGGGTGTTAGGTAGCCAGATGAACATAGAATAAGCCTTACACCACAATGCTATTATTTCATCAAGATGTTTTCATTCGCCGATGGCTCCGGGTTATTCACAAGAATTCGAAACTAGGTCGATCGACGCGGTGTCCAAACATACTAATCACATGATTCATCATTGCTTAGAAAAAGTAAAATAGGCTACAGATTCTGCACTGAATTATTGCGTGTCTGTGTGTGTGTGTGTGTGGTGTTTCTTTAAGGGCCTGACCCGGAGCATTATTCCCATTGGCTTGTACATGTCGGGTGGTAAGATATGCTAATTGTATAGGAGTGGATAGAACTAACACATATCAGATATTTTATACCCGCCGCTACATTCCACTATCGTACAACCTGCCTGTAACTGAAATTTCATTCACACCACCTCGATGGGGTGGAAGTCTACTACGGTGAGGTTCTCAATATCATTTCTGCCTCGAACTTCGACCTTGTTGAATAAACTTCCAGCGGCGGTGTTTCCAAACCATTACGAGTTACAAACCTTTAAGAAACGAGCGTACATTTTTTTAAAAGGCCAGCAACGCACTTGCGACTCCCCTGGTGTTGCTAGAGTCTATGGACGGCAGTGATCACATACCACCAGGTGACCCACCTGTTCGTTTGCCCCCTATAATGAAAAAAAAATCAGATGATGCACTCGTTTTAATGACACGTTTAGCCTTATGGCATTTCGAGGTAGACGGAGTACATAACATAAATCAAATGGTAGAAGACTTGCCGTTGTGCGCGTATGACGCAGTAACTACTGTATAAGTGTCTATCAAACTATTTTAATTTTACTTCTTAGACACTTGGTCTTTACCTATAAAAAATATTATGATATTTTCTTTTAATATAAAGTTTTAAGAAATTAGGATTTTTATAAACACTACGCGTTCAGCGGTGTCTCTGTTTTCTGAACGTGGAGAAGTGGGATAAGCGATGTAGTACTTATATTTCCTACTCTGTACTTGAAATATATTGTTAAGGTAATAAACAACGCAGACGAAGTCACCAGTATTAGCTATTTTTTAATAAACAAACGCGTTGATCTGTATCCCGTACTCGAACATGTTGTGATACACGTGATGATAAATACCTCATATTGCATTAGAAGATCATTCAATATACATCTAGCTGTCAAGGGGCTTGCAGGCCGGCATGTCAGCAACAACTGCTGACAGATTTAAAATATTTTGGTAGTCACCGTTGGTTTTGAATTGCGCTGTGCTATAATCAGGTATAGTGTTGTAACTTTGTCGGTTTACAATAAAATAAAATTGAAGATGACCTAACAGATAAAAAAAATATATAATATAAAATCCATTATTATATAAGAAGAATATAAAATGTTTCATATTACTATAAAATATAGTATTACTGTATCTATCTTAATCGCATAAAATGATTATTGTAAAACTGAAGAATACTGACCAGTCCATATGACTTCCTATAAATAAAGGAAGAAAATGGAGCTATAAAGAAGGCTTTAAACGTGAGAATTGAATATAAATGTGACTAGTCTCATGTCTGCTTTCATACGAACATAGTCTCGAAATAAATGTCAAGTGGCAGGTCACAAATATAGATCGAAAAGAATATTACGAGCTATGCCAAAAATGTTCAATAATAGAACAGATCATTACTTTGATTTCATATTACACATGCTTACTACGATATTAATGGCTGTTTTTAATATCATAGAATTTTGATATAGTATTTCATAATGTTCCTTAGAAATGATAGGAAATATATATCTCGGGTAGGTAGCCCAAACGTTAGAGATGAGATTTTAATAAGTAAACAACATTATTCTAATATATTTGTATCTTATAATACACTGTACTGCTACAGTTGCAACTATATATTTTTATCAAAAAGACGTCATTGGACTGTGTCGAAAGCGTTCGCGTTTCAATTTCAAATGGCGAGTTGCATGGAAAGAGTCTGCGAGAGTGACGATACCTCTGAAACGTTCGGCGAACCTAGGCAGTTAATTCCGATTTACTTTACCGAATGGCCAATCTTACCACCACGACATGAACGATTTACAAAAAAAATATATACAACTGATCATGTAACCTCTTTTTTTGAGATCAGTAAAAATTACTACTGTTGAAATTAACAATATTTGAAATGATTAAGTTTGAATTCTAAATAAACCATGGTACTTATATAAAAATATATGTAGAGAGAAAGGGGCCTCTTAGTGTGTTTATGGTTCTTATTTGAGATTGTAAGGTTCGCTGTTTGTCAAGGTTCATAACGTAATAGTTTCTTAAGTCACCGTTAGATGGCTGTCATATCGCATCAGGTAGAGTTTTTGTTACGTCTGTGTTTGGTAGATGTCGCTATTCACAATTTAAGTAAGCTCTGCCAAGCAGTGATAGACTTGATGTAAATTAATTGTTATATATTATAATAAAAAATATATTCATTAGATCCATACATAAGAACTTGGAAAAAAAATTGCTAAGAATTCTAATGGTTTGGCCAAGTGTATACATGTAGTAAATAAAAGTACACAACAATTATCTTAATATTTATATGTGTTTTTAATTAGTTCCGTATATAAATTTCAAGCGATGGAGACAAAACCTAAACTAATACAGCTAATTTTTTTTCTTACTAATACTGACTTTATTAATAAGGCTAGCAGTTTTCTCTTAGAATATGTTTAGACATATAAATGATGTTTCAAGTAAATTATTTATTAATTAGTGTAGATGTAGACTATTTGCTATGAGGTAGTTATTGTTGTATAAGCGATGCATTTGTTTTAAAATATTGCAATTGTCATTGCGTATATATACGCAATAAAACTGAATTCTTATTAAATTTGGGTAGATTAGGTAGTTACTAGGCATATCACTACATAGTATAAAACAAAGTCGCTTTCTCTGTCCCTATATCCCTATGTATGCTTAAATCTTTAAAACTACGCAAAGGATTTTTTTTAATAGATAGAGTGAGTAAAGAGGAAGGTTTGTATGTATAACAACATAAGTTAAATAGTGGAGAAATACTGTTATTTTTGAGGTTACTCCAAATATAACGCGTGCGGGCCACGGGCAGTAATGAATAACTCAAAACTACTGGATCGATTTTAATCATTTTTTCAGTGAATGACATAGGCTATATATTTTATACCCGTGCGTAGCCGGAGCGGGCCGCTAGTTGTGTAATAAAACTTAGTGACAAAGAGTCAATGTTAAATGTCATAATTATTACGCTGTTGAATTGGACGACGTATTACTGAGTAGCCTTCTGACACTGCCTGTCAATATAAGGCCCTTGTTGGAAAAGTTTTCAAAATTGGAATTCCGAAGTTGGGAGCGACGCGGTGCGACGTGCCGGCCCGCAAAGCGCGGCTCACGCCCCACCTCTCAAAGGAAATTCGGTAACGGGCCATGTATTTACGCGGAAATTGAATTATCTACTATGGTGTAGATTATTGCGTTTATTCACCGTGAAATTGCTAAATACAGAAAACGTAAAAACATTCATTTATTCTCAGATATTTTCTAGTGTTTCGTATTCTGTTTCCAAAAGCAATCGGAAAATGTTTTTAAATAGGGTCGGAGAAAGAGGAGCTTGGAAGTGAAGGGGCAAAATAATCGTTGTTTTTAAAACAGATAACGAAATACGATAAATAAGTAATATTGTTTAGAGTTATTTTATTTCAGCTAACAAAGCTACAAGCTAACTTAAAAAACAAAATGTTACCTATTGTAGGTTTATATTTACAGATATTACAGATACACATAATTTGTGGCGCGTAACGTAAGGCAATGACTTGACTAGTTAATACCGTTGATTGAAAGCAAATACTAAAAGCTTTCGAATTATTTCTATATATTATATTTACTACATAAATCTTTTTTTTACATGAATTTGAAAATAATTACAAATTGATATGAATATTACTCTGTTTTTTCTTATTTAGAGTTTTATAACAGTGTGACCATATCGCGTTCCAATAGTTTCATTGTCAATCGCTATGTAGCCACTTTGTAAACTTTAAAGAAGACAAAAAATTAAGAAAAAAATTTAAGCGTTTGCCACACGATATATTGCACTTTATATTGATAATAATAATGTTAATATTTTCGTGTACTTATTATTTCATATAAGAATATTTGCCCTATATTAAAATAAATGAACAAAACGCGCCAAATGTTCTGACTGAACACACGGCTAGGAGGAGCGCGTAAAGTTGCATTCTAGGGATTAAACGCAACCCAATTAAACGAGCAGAGCGTGGAGTCCGTGCCTGCCTCGACTCGATATCAGATTAGCTTCTCACCGGATTACATTAGTGGACGTCATACCACCCCGACGACGCACTATGTGCTATATAATATCCATTCAATCATATAACAGTCGCATTGATTACCCACACAGAGAACATTCGTTAACGTTTGATCGGACATGTATTGTAATTGATGCTATTTATACCTAATATTGCGTATTCGCATATTGTAAGTATAATATATATTCACATACATATACATGACAAGTTTTTGAAAGTTGCAATCGTATGAAGTTCTATTGCGTGTATTTTGTAAATCTCTTTAAAGGACGATACAATTGTAACGTATATGGTAATTAATAATTTTATGCCAATGTTTTGATGCCTGGATGTTCTATTATTATATAGGATAGCATTGCAACGATGACCAAAATATTTAAATGGATAATTAGAAACTAATTCTATAACGTCCTGAAATACATATAATTTGTCTATGTTGATGTAAGGAATATTTTAGTTTTATAACCTTTGATATTCTAAAAGATAACGGCTTTCAGTATTTATTTCTGTCAATCCGTTAATAACTCAAAAACCATAGAACGGAATTACTCTTTTTTTTTTTAATGAAAGCTCTGGTCACGTTTTAGTACACGTTTTATCACAGTAGATATTATATGGAATAAGTTACGGGATTAAAAGAAAATTAAGAGAACACAATATATAGGTACATTACGTTAGAATATTTTGTCTGAACTATTCAATATACATTAATGTAATGTAAGTAGGCAATTGTTAAAAATTAACATTAGACTATAAAAAAACATTTGTACTGTATTTTGCACTGAAATAATAATAGCTGCTTTTTTGTACTTACTCGTAGTATTTGGCCCAGTTAAGTAATACATTCTTACATACTACTATAGTGCCTACCAGGAAAAAAAACAATACTAATACCTCGGAAAATAAAAGACGTCTCTGTCATATCTATAGTTAAATTTTCAATAAAAGCGAATAACTAAGTTGCGTACATAACTGTTCTATATGGAATATTCAGACTGTTAATCTAATATGGACCCGTTCAGTGCCCTCTGAGAGCACTATGTTAGACATTCATTGGATTGTGTTAATCTTCGCTAAAGCCCGTTTATCTGAACTATCATTGAATTATTGGTAACAGCTTTGACTGTCTTCGTGAGGGTCAACGTTTGATATATGTCTGCGGTGGCAACTAGAATTCTCGTATATAAGCTTTGAAATGAAAATGAATGACGCTTGGACTAAGTGCACATGGCTTGCATTTTAAAAAGAAATTATTTTTAACTATGACATATGATACAATAAATTTATACATTTGTATTTAATCAGTTTTGTATGAATAACGAATATAAAAAGGTGATATCCGTAATAAATCTACTGTTTTCAAATATAACAGTTGTTTTTTTATTAATAACTTGGAAAACTACAGCGTGATATTTTTTATTTTTTTTACTTGTAACAATCAGTATCAAAATAAGTGGAATAAATATATCTTTAAGACCGTGTGCTACTGGCCGAAATAGTCAATCTATATACGAATAGGTGAAGATGAAACCATTCCGTACCTTCTTCGAATGTTTGCCAACCGTTTTTTTCTTTTGTTTAGTAGCTGTTAACGAGCTTTAGTTTTATACATTTGGAAATAATTAGTTTTTTCCTAGCGATCGATATTTCCAAGACTTTATTAATATAAATCTCTGTTAGTAACGATTCACGACACTTACGTCTATTTAAAAAAAATATAGTCGGTAAAGCTAAAAAAATATGATTAAAATTTTACCACTATATGTTCTAGCACCAGTGACAGAGAAGTTGAGGAGTAATAGGTTAGCATGGTACGGGCATATTATGAGAAGAGATGAAAGTCACGTAACAAGAAAAGTTTGGAGTGTGAAAATGGCCGGATATAGAGGTAGAGGAAGACCGAAAAAGGTGTGGATGGGTAGTGTGAAAAATGATATGTGTATAAAAGGTGTGAATACTGAGATTACTTTTGACAGGAGAGAGTGGAAAAGGAAAACATGTTGTGCCGACCCTACTTAGGTGAGATGAGGGTAAGATGAGGATGATGATGTTCTACTAGTATTCCTAGAAAGAAATGCATCGAAAAAAAAAACAGAATGAATTGCAAAACAAACGATGATTGTCAAAGGTTCGTCGATATCTCGGTGACTACCGTGGTTTTCGGATTGTACCGTGTTCACCATCACGTTCAGTGACGTCATCTTATCATGGTACTATAAACAATGTACTTTGTTAATTGTAAATAAAAAAAAAATACCTCAAGTTGTAAAAATTATTCAAGCAGAAGCGGCTCCCATGACAAACAATCGAATATGGCTATTTTATCTTAATTGTTGTTCACTAATTAACTATTTCAAGATTGAAATTAGCTAAATCGGTCCAGCCATTCTCGAGATTTAACGAGTCAAACGAACAGCAATTCATTTATATATATATATTATCCATTGCGTAGGAATATTGTGTCGTAATAATACTCTTCTTATGTAATAGGTAAAGTTGTAGGAATCGCAAGCGTATGGGATAAATTACACATACTATGTTGAGCCGAATTAATCCTGATTATCATATTAGATATCTAATAATTGGACCATCGTAAATTAATTAACTCCTAATTCTATATTGGCGTATATCTGTCATACCCGCTATACAATACACATCACGTACGTAACACTAGCGCATGGTCAATTCGTGAATTCAGTCGGCTGTGAGGTTTCGCATGAATTACATTTAATCATCATTCAAAATTACCTTATATTGTTTATTAGAATGACGATATGCATATTATGCAGCAACACTATCAGTGCGAGATATTTTTTTTACATTTTGACATTTACACATACACATATATTTTGACATTTACTTGATGGTAATAAAATTTAGAATTTGCACTATCTTTTCTTCAAAATATTTTTTCATCATTTCGTAATCGAAATTGTAGTTTGAGAGATGAATTACTTTTACGGAAATCGTTTACAGATATTTGTTTACAAAAATTGATATTATTAGTTGTTGTTTCTGTAGCTAGTTACAAAAAAAAAAAACGCTAAGTCAGGGTATTCGTTGCAGAAATCTGGAATTGCAACATTGCGCCGAATTCAAGGCACGCAGACGAACTGATGCTCGTCCGACTTGACCTAAACGTGATAAGACTTAAGATTTTAAGCAGAGATCAAGATATTTTAGTGAATTTACGTTTACATTTTTTTGTTTTAAACCTGAATTCCTAGAAATTTGATATTTAATTATCTTATTAAATGACGCTTTAGTCTAAGATGGTAACACGTCAACACTACAGCAGGAACTAGTCTTAAGTACGCTGTTGAAAGAAATCTACAGGTGCTTGGAGACATATTTTCTATTTAATGGTTACAGCTAGCTTGGCGAGTATTATTTAAAAAACCTTACCATGCTGCAATTTCATCAAAATGCTTTCCTTAAATAAAAGGTCAGTATCATTGCAAAGATTCTACCTTACATCAATCGATGTAGAGCCCGGATACTCTACTATTAAGCCTTTTGAATTATTAAAGCAGTAGTTTTGTTTTAATTTTAGTCAAGAATCGTTATTGTAGAGTAATTTGATCGGTGGAATGTCTATTCGATGTCCCTAGTTTCGTACCCCGGTATCTACCAACCAATTTGTCAGATTTTCACGTGCATTTACTAATTTAAATTGGTAACACTATCGGATGACTGTGAAGGGAAACATCGCAAAAAATTCTAAACCTGAGATATGTTTCTATTGAATCGCTATATGTGAGAAAATATAACTTTGGAATTCTCGTAGCGGAAATCGCTAATACATTGTGGGCTGGCAAGGTGATTATATCCATACCTTCCTTCGGGAAGGGGCACTGCAGTGGGATTCTTTCAGGCTGATGATGAGATCTTATAAGTTCAACAACGAAACATACTAAAAAATCATAGACCTATGTACTGTACTGTATGTACATAATTTCGATAAATAATATTAGTGTATACAGTTTAAGATGCTTTTTTAATTATACAGGCTGTTTCGTTTATTATTAGCATGCTTTCTTGTTTTAATCGGTCGCATAGTTATTTTATACGTGACAAGAAATCGAAATTTGTATTAAGACATATATAAAACTGAATACAACGAATATAAAATTTTCTTATGAATGAGATGAAGTATCTCAGAGCAACTCGAGAGCTCAATACGAGATTAGTTCGAAATAAAATATAAACGATAGTAGAGTAACTAGAATCTATAAGAAAAGCTAATGTTCATTCTCATCTTGCGTCAATGAATAAAATTAGTCGAAATGCTCTATAAACGATGAGATAACATTATTTTCTACTTACCTTTAAAAGATCTATATTGTCCTATACGAAAAAGCAATAAGTTATGTAAGTGGCGTATAATAAATACTGGAATAACAGTTACAGTATTAAATCTCTAAATAAATTTAATCGCGAAGGTATATATAAGGTATGAAAAACAAACAGCCAACGCCACGCGTTGTTCTCAGGCGGTCACCCATCCAAGTATTGACCGCGTCCGACGTTGCTTAATTTCGGTGATTGGACGAGAGCCGGTGTTTTCAACACTCTACGTGACACAGTATTTAACCCCCCCATTTCTCGTCACACAAAAAGTTGGCCAATCAGAATTTTAAAGCCCTCCCATAATAAGTTACAAACTTACAACAGTGATGAATTCTATAACGTATATAGACCGCTAAGTACCTATGAGTTATATACAATATTCTTACAATATTAAATAATGACAACTTAATTGTAGCATTAATCTGAGTAAATAAAAAGTAGTGTAATAAGCTGGAAATTTTAGCGAAGAAAGTCATCGTGATGAAGTCATATGAAAGTACTAAGGCTTGATACTTGCTTGGCTCGTTACAATCTTTATGTCGAAAATCTGTCACCAAACACTACAGGTGTTCCCGCAACTACACTTGCGTCGTAGTCCCCTTCAATGATTAGTAATTTACCATCTTAGGTCACATCTTTAATAAATATCAGACGAAATTATAATAGTTTTAAATCTGCACTCAAATTGTGTTTCAATAAAGCGAATCAACATTCATATTTACAATTTTGCTCTGCGCATACTTGATGAGTATAAATACTGAGAAAAATGAAACAAGAATTCCGTCTGTAAGGGAAGTGGAGTATTTATTAACGCTGCGACACAGCCGGGTAAACAGGGAATCTACTTTGTATTAAACCGAGCGGTCCATCAGACGCGCTGTTAGCCAACGCTATTGCACTGCCTTACTAATATTTAAGTTGTAGATATGACACAGTAATATCTGATGCTTAGTAATATTCAAGATCGACTCTCTCAACTATGTTCTATTTAGAAATCATGAACTCGGTGCATGACTGTAAGTTTGTATTGTGCTTATTAAATAAGTAACTATTTTTAACCATGTAGGCTTTTCACAACGTTACTATATAGTAATTAGCATGCTAAAAGTATTAAAAGCCTTGTGTTATTGCTTGGAATATAAAAAAAGATAATAGCGTCAAGCGTCATAATTTCTGCTGAATCAAGAGACAACTGCGTTTAACCTTCGGTCATTAGATAATTTTATTCCTAATTTCTATGTGGTTATTTCCGACAATCACCTAAATATTACGTTATGCTTCCAGCGTTCTTAGCTAAAACTGTGATTTTCCGTTCCGTTCCGAGTTTTTCCGGTAACACGTCTGTGATACCTCTGGTGTCGCAGGTGTCCATGGGCGGCGGTGATTACTTACCATCAGGTAACCCGTCTGTTCGTTTGCCTCCAATCTCATAAAAAAAGATCTTTTCAAACAATTATATTGATAAGTTATTGTTTTCTAATGTTTATGTCATTTCAAGTATTTCAAATGATTATCAGTTTTATTCATATCATTACATATTGTGCTTTGATTCTTAAAAAAATAAAATATACATCATCATCATCAGTACATCTATATTTAGTTTAATAGATTGTTTGAAAATTAATATCCTCATAAAGAAATGTGAAGAAATTAAACTCATTCAATATCTTTAGTCTTATTATTTGTTACTAGTTAGCAGTTCATGATCCCAATTTTGACTAAAGTCAATAGGCATTCTGAGGAATTGATTACCTTTGTTGACCTAGTCGAATAAAATTTTCCAATGAAACAAAAGAGAACCTCAAACTAATTAATTATTAAAACATAGCTATTTTTAAGGCTGCTGTGATAGTTGAATTTTGCATAATTTGCTATATAATTGAGGCTACTAATAGGCATTAGTCAAATGACGGTCATTGCATAAATTAGCTTAATATTTCCAATATAGTATTACGTGAAATGAGTTAATTGAATATTTATTTGCAAATAATAAATCCTTATTCATAATATTATGAATGCAAATCTAAGATTGTTTGTTTGTTACGCATTTACTCTTTAAACACTTAACCGATTATCATGAAGTTTTGTACACATATTATCAGGGGTACAGAAAAGGGCATAGGGTACCTACCACCTTCCATCCAGAAAAAATGTACTATTCCCGAGGGGAAAATCAAATCTTCATTATTGCGAGTAAAGCCGTGAGCAAAAGTTACTTTCAAATAAATATGTCTCGTTGGAAGTACATCCGTTACCAATAGTAAAAATCTGGGTGATCATTTTGTTACAAATTATTAAAGTTACTCATCTGGTAAAGTGTTGTAATTTGTGCTGCTAAAAATATTGTTAAACAATACTGTAAAAATTAACGAAGTTTTTTTAAATTGATAATTAAATAGTTTTATGAAAACTCTTGTCCAATTTTGAAAGTATTAGAGTAAAATATTAGAGTACTTTTATTGATTATTTAAATATTGTCTAAATGTTTTGTATGTCTATGGATTGTCGGCGAATCTCTAATGAAACCGCCTGTGTTTATTCTGCCGATGCGAAATGAGAAATGAGTGCAGTAAACCTTCACAATTGCTCGTGATGTATTCAATGTTTCGTTCGCGTAATTAAAATTAATAATTAATTTTGACAGTATTATTCTATATATTCCATATATATAACAAGGAATACAAGATGAACTCTCAGGCACTGTGTTACATTAATGTCATAGATCATTCGACAGCGATACATAAATAACAATTTATTAGCTAATTAGTTGAAGTCATATCTTTCGAGCGCTTATTAGATTATGCTTGACTAGAATTTTACATATACTGAGTTGTGTTTCGTCAACATGTCCTAGAACCGATTAATTATAATATTTTTCAAATCTGTATCTATATATATACAAACTAGTTTTTGTTCATGGGTTCGTTTGCATTAATATAGATTTAACGTATCCTTCGGGATCATAACATTTTTTTCTCAATGTCCCAT
This sequence comes from Antheraea assamensis, assembly GCA_035772565.1. Classification (NCBI taxonomy): domain Eukaryota; kingdom Metazoa; phylum Arthropoda; class Insecta; order Lepidoptera; family Saturniidae; genus Antheraea; species Antheraea assamensis. The sequence goes on along the minus strand of JAQQSE010000026.1, from coordinate 724,849 downwards.
TCTATTACCTCTGAGGAAGTCTATAGAAAATTTCACGATCGGTTGTGTAATTTTTTGTTTTTATACTTTATAGGTAAGCGTTTGACCACAATCTTATCTGATGTTGAATTTTTTTTTTTTTTAATAATATAGTGGGCAAACGAACAGGTGGGTCACCTGATGGTAAGTGATCACCGCCGTCCATAGACACTAGCAACACCAGGGGAGTCGCAAGTGCGTTGCCGGCCTTTTAATATATGTGGGCCTCCGGCGCTCTCACTGACCGAACGAAACGCAACAGTGCAAGCACTGTTACTTCACGTCGGTTTTCTATGAGAGGGTGGTACTACCCCGGGCGAGCCGACCCATTCATGCTGAAACCAGTAATAGCTTCAGCGTAGCTCTACCACTTACTATTACTATTACTAATGATGATGTGGTCTAAGATGCTAAGTCACGCTTAATCTAGAGGGAGACTGGCTCCCAAGTGCAGCTGCCGGAACACACCAACAGGTGCTTGGCAACAAATTTTCAACTTGAGGGTGGTAGCTAGCTAGACGGACTTAGAAAAAGCACTACCACCATGCTATGGTTTTGTCACGATGTTATCTTTCACCAAAAGCTCCGACTCAGTTGCTTGGATTAGTTAGGCAGGAAAGTGTAACAAATAAACAGTCAAATTCATTTTCACATTTATAGTAGTTAGGACAGGTTAGAATGGATATTGATATATCTCAGAATGTTAAATTACAAAGGCATTTGGCCGATCGTTTTTACAGTTAGCATACTTTAATATTTTTTCTCGGAGACGGTAAATTTACTTTTTTAATATAATCGCCAATACATTACATTTCTTTGCAATACATCCACTTTTGTATCATTCAACCGAATCTCACGAAAATTAGTATGTATAGACATTTCAGTAAATAGAATATTTTCGCGCTCTCCATTTTACCACAATTTAACTATTTACGACAAAAAATCGTGCAAAATCACAAGCACAGCTACTAACACGTATATGATTAAACAATACGAGCGTTAAGTGTTTTGGTGTCGAATTCGAGTAGAAAATCGATATAACATTTGTTTACTCCGGATACGACGACGTATTTATAAATTTTACGACAAGTATAGAAGACTAAGTCAATACTGAAAATAATGCAGGGTTCGTTTTAAAGGCACAATCGTTAGGCGGCCTCCGCACGGCGGCGACGAGGTTCAATCCCGAGGATTAGGCTCCCAACACGCACTCCACCGCTCAAACCAACTTCCTATTTATTTTGGTTCCCAAACCAAACGACTTGTAGGCTCTTTATTACAGTTGTTCTTTTTCCATTCACCATCGCGTTGTTGCCGCTTGATAAAATATCGAGTTAATATATCTGTTCACACAGGCTTAAAAGTCCGTTATTTGAAATCGTGTGCTTAGTGAAAATGTGTATAGGTAAATCAACAATGTTTTTATGCTGTTCAGTATTTGCTTGATTTATTCATAAGTATAATTTGGTTGGATTAATAAGCGTTCTAGTCGAATATTAAATGAAAGTAATATCTGTACCTAACTAGTATTAAAAAACTGAGGACATTGTTGGTTTTCTTTTTATTTTAATTTGCTAAACTTTGGATATACAGACTTGGAGAAGTGTATTTGGAGTGTATAGTTTTTTTTTTTATATGAAATTTGTTTAACTCAATATATTTATTATAATAATAATCGATAGTTATACATATAATTGTATAACTTTCTTTTATGTATGTTAATTGAATAGAATTACCATGAATACATTTAACATTTTTAAAGCAAAACTATTATTTTCATAATAAATATTTTCAGGTGTAGAGGCACCATGTCATGAACTCGTATAAGATGGAGCGGCCAGGACGACGCACTAAGACAGGATCGCTGAGCGGGTTGTCCGGCGGGGTACCGAGCGGTCCGGCCGGTGTTCGCCGTCAACGCTCGCTGGAGTGGGGCGGCGACCGATACAGCAGCAGCGATGACGATCGTCCGCCGCAACCACCGCCGCTTGCTGACCGCGTGTTTGCTTCTCTGCTCGCTCAAGCAACACAGCAGTTTGACAGTAAGTTGCTTGCAACACTATAATTACAAAGTTAGGTATACATTTTGTTATGTTTCTATAAATTACCGGGTATAGTAATCACTTAAGCGGCGGTCGGTACACCGTGGGGTTTTAGTGAGTGGTATAGTAATCATTAAAATTCAGATAGAATGCTATTTGCTAACGCAGAAAATATTAAAGTAACAATTATATTATATTATAGGTTTTAGCCTTTGACCGTAATCTTATTTGACACTAAATTACGGAGAGGCCTCAGAGGACAGTATGCTAAATCTAGAAGAGGCCTACCTCTCGAGTGTAAGTGTTGGAACAGAGCTATAGGTGTACGCTCGGCAACAGATTTTCAAATTAAATATGACAGTAGCTATAGGGGTGTTAGAAAAACAATAGACTAGACAAGACTATGCTTTTTTCATAAGGTTTTCCTTCACCAATATTATAAAGTTAATATAATGCAGGCGTGCGATGTGACAGTAGACGTAGCACGATAACTGGGATCGCGCTTTTTATTTACGTCAAAGGATCTTGGAAACGCTAATTTCGAGTTGTTATTGGAATAATAAAGGTGTGAGAACATTTTTTGCGCCATTATCGGAATCACACGAGCTTATTTAGTATTAGTAATGTACTCACAGGGGAACTGGGAATATGATTGGAATAAATAATTACGAATAAATAATAAGGTACTATAATGGAAACGTTGAAACTTACAACAAATATAAATTAATCGGTTCAATTGGTTTGGTAATATTTGTTATGTAACCTGAGGAAAGTAATAAAATAATATTCGAATTTTAGTTAATTATTTTTGAATTTCGATTGTGCAATTATAAACGGCGTTAGAATACGAAATACAGTTGTTTCACATTACTTTTTCGTTTTCATTCTTCGCTTTTACGTACATAGATGCTATGATAATAGTTCGATACATACTGGTATAATAATTTTCTAAACCGTAAGTAATAAATTCAGTATAGGTATATCCGGTAACAAGAAAATCGATTATGAATACCTTGAACGTGTTCCAACTACCATTTGTTCTTATATAAACCGCATACGAATTGTCGACGTAAGCCAGAGCACCACGTGTATCGAATATAGTACATGTTTTAGAAAATAAATTCTAAAGGCTTCGCCATAAGACATTGTAATATGTATAAATAGTAGTGTACTACTTAAAAGCTGTAAATGACTATAAGTCCATTAATAATTAGACTATATAGGAAAAGAGTTATTTGAATATTATTGTCTTTCATAATATCTTATTAACTGTTGTTGTCAAGTTATGTAAGATTATTTTCTATACTTTAACCTCATTACTACTTAGTCATTCATCAATACCTCATCAGTATTAGCAACCTGTAGAGAACGTCTAAGCGTAAATTCATCGTAAATTAGAGAATCATGGAAAAATATGGCTGTAGCTTTCATCATGCATATGGAGATTCATCTCATACATATTAAGCGCTTAAAAGGCGCGTGTCAGAACCCTACTGAAATTATGCAATGTTCTTCATGACTTTATTAAGGCTTCAGTGCAACGCAGGGTTTTCGTGTAAAGTTTTCCATCCGGCTTTCCCTTGTCAGGTTGCTGCAACCCTCCCTTTTGCCTCACCCCCATGGAGATCACCTAATGATGCCACTTGTTAGAGCTCAGAGCGGACCTTCAACCGAGTTACTTAGTGAATAACAAATCTGATCCCTATGTTTCTGTAACCCTCGGGGACTGGCTGTGATATATATTACAGGTAAATATTTGTAGGAGTCTTTTATACTATATATTTATTTATTTCTGTTCTATTTCATGTCTTTAGTATGGCAGATGTGAGATTTGATTTCTGTATTAATATTTCTTCACTATTTACGTATATATTTTTATTATTTTGTAGGTTACTATCTTAATTGATGTTAAGTGACGATGTGGTTTAAAATAGTAAGCAAGTTCAACCTAGAGAAGATCTGAGTTTCATATATTGCTATCGAAATATATGTATGCATTTCTTCACAGTCATCTATATGTTTGACAACAGATTTTCAATTCGAGGATGATAGTTGGCGAGACGTAATTAGAAGAAGGCCTACCGCTATGCTAAGCTTCGAACCTTCGTCGATAGAAGCGATATCGGAATATGCTACCCCAGAATTATTAGTGCTTAAGCACTACAATTATTTTTCTTTATAAATCCACTCGAATTCTAAAACAATTAAGTTACTGCTAAAATCTTTGTTATTAATTTCTTAAGGTCTGCAACGATGTTGAGACACCGTTGACCGCTCATCGTGAAGCGTAATTCAATGCATTAATTGCACTAATATTATTGTATTCAAATGTAAGTGTGATAGGTATATAAATGTGTTTTTTGTTATAAATATTATTTTATAGGAAAATACAAAACCCATGCATTACCTACAGATGAAGTAATGTGAACTTCACAATAGATATATTATTTAGTTTCATTTTCGTAACTGTTTCTTCACATTGTTATAACAAATGTTTCGAATTTTTAGTATTCCGATTTTAAAAGAGTCGCTCGTAACTTATATTCTTTTAAATAATACATCTAATATGAAGAACAGAAATGAATGATTTCAGTGATTAAATGAATTAAATAAGTGTTAATAAAAAACGTATCGTACATCAAATGTGTTCAGTTCTGAATGAATGAATGACGACTCTCAATTTGTTTAATGTTTCATGGTTTGCTATCTAAACTGAATAGTGGGAAGCATTGGTTCTTTTTAAACTATTAAGTGATTCGTGATGAATGATTGGTGACGTTGTATTGCTTCTAATTTTTAATCATTTGTTGCCCGCAAATGTGTTTTTTATTTGTTTTCTATATCTTAGTCTCCCGTTTGTATTTATCGTTCTGTAAATTAAGGCCATTATTGGACTGATAAAGCAATAAAAGTCCAAATATAAATTGGTAAAAAAAAAAAAAACAAAATATTTGATTCGAATACGATTTTTCCAATTCGATTTTATCATTAAGATTTATTTAAAAAATGTTTGCCTGCACCCGATAGGTCGCTATGACTCTCTTCTAGTTTGTCGTATTTTGGGAACGTTTATTGTTTACCTAGCACAGTTAGCATAACATAGTTTAGCTAGCTGAATGGTTTACAGACCGAAATAACAACAACGATTGTCGATTGATTGTAGATATTTCGGTAGACGCTATTATTTCTAAATTGCAACGTGCGCACCATCATGTTAAGAGAGAGCCCTTACCTTATTGTTCTATAATAAAAAGAAAGGTCTGTGGAAATATTACTTCGGTTTCGCTGTATATTTAATTCGAGATTTAGCCATATTATTTCAATAAATTTGATCCTGTCTCGTTTTCATTTGTCTACAATGAGTATGAGTATATGAATCTATTGTGAAACGACGCTAAACATTATCATAAAGGTTCATGTTATTGCAGCGCAGATATTGCGCGTTCAGTCTTCTTTACCTCACTCCATATAATAACAACAATCGAGTTATCTTTTGCCTCCTATAAACCGCTACTCAGTGGCTTTATATTAAATGTATACGGCTTTGTTAAACTTGCAGACTGGAATAATGTCTGATATTTTTTATTAAAGAAAATTGCAATAACCGACATTGAATTGAATAAGCGAAGCTGAAGCGATGATCGCTCAGTTGGTAGTGTGTTCGGATACAGCGTCGAAGGACGTAGGTTCGAATTCTAGCAACTGAGGCGAAGCTTTCGGTGAAGGACAACATCGTTATGAAACTATAGTAAGGTGGTAGAGCTTTTTCTAAGTCCGCCTGGCTATCTACCACTCTCAAGTCGAAAATCTGTCGCCAAGCACCTGTTGGTGTGTTCCAGTAGCTGCAGTTGAGAGCCAGTCTCCATAAAGGTTTAGAGTGACTACCATCTTAGACCACATGATCATTTAACCATCAGATCAGATTATGGTTAAACGCTAACCTATAAAGTATATATTATAAAAAATCATTTAATTGTATTAATGCAAGTCGTGGTGGTCTAATGGTATGATCGCTGGAATATCAATCCAATGCCCACACGTTCGAATTCCGACATCTACCAACGAATTTTTGAGAATCCATGTACGTTTACTAAATTGGTGACACTATCGGCAAACGGTGAAGGAAAACTTCATGAGGCAACGTGAACCTAAGAAATGTTTTTGTAGTACCATCGTATGGGGGAAATATATAGCACTGCGGATTACTAGAGTTTGAAATCGTTAATACATCGTGGGCTGGCGTGATAATTATGCCCACACCTTCTTTCTGAAAGAGACCTATGGCTATGTAGCGGGACTTCTACAGGCTGATGATTATGTATCATATATTTCAGAATAATTCATTCAAAAGATTATTTTAATGCCCATAGAATCTGCACTGAATATGTAGTGCATGTTAGGAAAGATTTTATTATGTCTAGTCGAGGTTCGGAGCTTGTTTGAAAAGTAAATGTTGACGGTGATGTTTTTTTTTACTTTATTGGTTTGACTGCAATCTTACCTGATGTTACATGATGCTATGGTGTATTAACACACTAAACCTTCAGACAAACTGATTTTTAAGTGCAACTGACAGAACACACCTACTGATGCTTGGCGACAGATTTAGTTAGAAATAAAAAATGTAATTGCATAATAATAAAGATTTAAAATACTACTCAAGTTCGTTATACTTCTATATTATTAATTGTATTTATCGCATATTTAACTAATAATATTAATTGCGTATAATTAATAAAATACACATCACTGTTTTAAGTAATTATCGTTCATAATATTCTCATTTGCCCTTTTATTTCTATTGATCTTGGCGAGAACAAGAATTAACTGCTTCATTAATCATTCTCCTAAGGATTAAATAAATAAGTAAAAATATCTACAATTATCTTAAAAGAATATGGAATAATATGCGCTGAACTATAATTTTCTATGGACATCACTACATGTTATAAAACAAAGTCAACCGCCGCATCTATCTGTCTGTCTATATGTTCGCGATAAACGCGAAAACTACTAAACGAATTGTAATACCATTGTAACACCAACAGATAGAGTAATACACGAGAAAGGTTTAGGTATATCATTCGTTAAGGTTTTGTGTAATTTGGGTGAAATATAACGTTAATTGTTGAAAGTGTTGGAAAAAGTCAAACCGCTAGGGAGTTTTCAGCGAATTACGCTGCCTAATTATTTTGATATATAACAAAACAGTGCATAGTGACATATTCCTCTTTTATATAATTTTTATTTTATTTAATATCTGCGGTGGTATAAACCTATCTTTTGAAGGTAGCTTACTGTACCCATCTAGCTTTTAAAAATGGCCATATATAATTATGTAATTGGAAGGCTATTTAGACGGATACGGTATTAATCCTTCTCAACAAAAATATATTAGTTACCTTAAGTATTACTAGCACATCAGTATATATTTTTTATTATCAGGGCAGGACAACGACCGCCGAGCATGCTCTAGTATTTAATAAACAAGACTAAACTAAGCTACAAAGTATAACCCTACGTAAAATTGAATACAAATATGTATAAAATTCCCACTGTTAACATTTTTATTGAATAAATAATATATTTCTAGATTTCACCTAAGATATATTAAAATGTACGGTATGCACATTGGTAAAGATATTCTGAGAATTAAATATTTCATCGTATTTGAATATATAGTGTGCATTTATCAAATTTAGAAATGTACGCTTGAATATTTTGTCTTGCGAAAATATTGCTCGGTCATCAAATTCTAGAGAGAGAACCGAGGGTACTACTGTGAATGACCTGTAAGTATAAATAATAATTCTTTTTTATTCTGCAAAAATATATCTTTTGTCAACTGTTACGTCGCGAACACAGTTATGTCGACGACTTAATAGTTTTCAAATTATTTTCTGTATACGTATATTTCTGTTATTTAGACTTACGACTGTTACATATTAAAATGACCAACCAATAAAACCCATTTTAGGTAATAACACCCTATTTTGGCAGAAGAAATGTTTAAATGATAAATGCTCATTAGTAGCATTTTCGCACACCGACATATATTCGAATCCTGTAATGAGTCGCAGAACAGTAACAGAAGAAACTGTATAGTTTTTCCTATTGTCCGCCTTGCTATCTACCAACCTCAGGTTAAAAATTTATAGTCAATTCTCATAGTTGGGTACCAGCAACCGTACTTGGAAGCCAATTTTCCTCTAAGCTTAGTGTGTTCATTTTTTTTTTGAGGCAAACGAACAGATGGGTTACCTGATGGTAAGTAATCACCGCCGCCCATGGACACCTGCGACACGAGAGGCATCACAGATGCATCGCCGGCCTTTGAGGAAGGAGTAGGCTCGTTTCTTGAAGGTCTGTGGGTTGTATTGGTCCGGAAACGCTGCCGCTGGGAGTTCATTCCAGAAGGCCGACGTCCGTGGGAAGAACGCACGTGAGAACCGCACAGTAGACGACTTCCAAACATCGAGATGACATTGATGGAATTTCGTTTTATGGCGAGTCGTTCGGCAATGGAACTCAGCAGCAGGTATCAGTCCAAACAGCTCTTCAGAACACTCTCCGTGGTGGATCTTGTAAAGGACGCAAAGTGATGCAACATGCCTGCGAAGCTCAATTACGATTAATAACCGTTAGTCAATACCGTGACAGTCAGATTGTGTTCTGCCGCTTTAAGCTATAATATAAAACAGGAAATGTATTCTTTTCGAAGTTGATTGTAAAAAATTACAGAATATAGTAATTTCTTAAATTAGCTGGAGTCTCATATTATAAGGAGTAACCTGAAGATTTTAACTTTTACTTTTGAAAAAAAAAAACTAGTGATCCGCGCAAAATGTAACAAACTAATGACGCAATGTACAGAAACGAGCGCGCCCCTCACGCTGTTTTAAATTCAATATTTGACTTTACTAAACTTTGTTAAGCTCCACGCGGTCAAAGTCGCGAGTAATAGTTAGTGTGTGAATAAAATTGATCCGAAGCGGTTGTATCGATATTGACAAGAATTTTACTAACGAATAGAGTAGTTTTCAGAATAATATAAAGTGAAGATATCATCATTACATTTTCTGACAGAGCTGGGTATTAATTTTAAAATTTAAAAGAGCTATTTTAAAATCAGTAAAATATTATAGGGGTTTAGTAGATAAGTAATTAATAATAAAATTGTCTTTAAAAATATACAAAAAAACAGTCTGAAATTCATTCAAATTAAACTGATTGCCTTCATAAAACATTGTCTTACATTTTCAAGACAACGAAGTGACAGGCATCGGCACGTAAGTATTTATATAGAATTCTATAAGTTTGGTGAATGACATTATTCGTTAAGCGCGATATATAGAAGAATAGGTCACCCAGTAACTAAAATTGGACCATAATAAGGAGCATAAATATTTTTTTTCACGTGTTAATATATAATTACTATTATCTATATTTCTATTTGATTTATTTTTTAATATAACTGTATTTTGACTATTGCACAAATATCGTGTAGATGTAAGGAGCGTGTTATAAATAAAGGCTCGTCGCTGATATAAATAAAACTATTTCCAAATTGTATTATTGGTAACACCTAAATCTTATCTCTATCTCTTATCATTATTTTTTATTATCGTCAGTAGCTACTAAAACATACAAAGAACGTCAGTTGATAAACAGAGAAAAGACAGGTGCTGCTTTTTTTTTCGAACTGACTACGATATTGGCCTAACAGGCCTCTACAGCTTCACCGGACTACATTATAGAACTGTTTATCTTCACCTATCTATATATAGATAGTTTATCAGTTAGTTACTTTTACTAAATTCTAATGAATACGCAAAACATGAAATGTAATCTGGAATATAGAAAAATACAATATTAAAATGTAAAGAAATAATGCCCCCATGAATTATTATGTTGAGCTAATATAAAGGAGTGAACCGGTTCATAAAAAGTTACTAAAAAAAATTAATTATTGCTTCCCTTTGATACATCAAATGGGTGGTTACTTTTTGAGTTCGTTTACTGATAGGTTGAATGAAAATGCGGTAGAACCAGCAATCATGTTTTCATGAGCGAAGTGCACCTATAATGGCATTTAATATTGATTTATAGGTTGCGAATATGCACCTAATTGCTTGATACCATAAAACGTCGAGTTTGAATCACCTGTTCTTGGTATTAATTTTAATTAATATGATTGTGTTAACAAAGTTTTGTTCGTTGACATTTGTGTTCAAAATACATATGAAATGTGTGTTGATACCATTTGCGCTATATTTTATAATATTATATTTGATAAGAGAGAAACCTCTTTAGGAATAGAACTGCTTTAATGAAGGCGATTACTCGGCACAACTTTGTGTCCATTGTCTTTTTGTTTTTTTTTTTTTTAATCGAAATAACTACTTTAATTATATTTAAAATCATTTTAATTATTTATTCATCTAGCCATTTAGCTAAAACACGTTCACTACTAAATTCAGGTTTTCTTCAAAGAACGCTGTAATAATCACTTCTGTGCTCTTCGAATTCAGCAAGTTCCTGTAACCATAATGTCACGAGTCTGCCAACGTTACGTCTTCTGTAGTGTAGTCGCCATTTTAGAATTTTCCAGCTCCATAGACTATCTTTTGCACGTGCAATGTGTTCCGACCAATGTCATTTCAATGTCTAGCTAGTCGGCGATTTGATATTTCTATTATTTCCTAATTTCTGATTCCCGTACGCAATTAAACTGCAAATGTAATCTTCTCGATTCCCTTTCAACGTGACTCTCATATGAGTTGCATCATTGGTGTTCTTTTTTTCTATACTTTGTATTAGTTTCAAATATTTCTGACTAAATCCTATGGAGAGCGGCTCGAATCGTCGACGACCGGGTGGTTGCCTCAGGGCTCGACACTTTGAAGCTTCGTAGGGATGTTACGTCCTTTACAAAATCTACCACGGAGAGTGTTTTGAAGAGCTGTGCGGATTGATACCTGCAGCTGAGTTCCATTACCGAACGACTCGCCATAAAATGAAATTCCATTAGTGTCATCTCGATGGTTGGAAGTCGTCTACTATGCGTTGTCCCACGTACATTAGCCCTCTGGAACGAACTCCTAGCAGCAGCGTTTCCAGACCATTACAACCCATAGACCTTCAAGAAACGAGCCTACTCCTTCCTCAAAGATCGGCAACGCATTTGTGATGCCTCTCATGTCGCAGGTGTCCATGGGCGGCGGTGATAACTTACCATCAGGTAACCCGTCTGTTCGTCACACTAGAATCGTGCAGTTACAAATTAAAATCGAATGAATAGAAAGTTTATGATTTTTGCAAGTTTTGTTATGAGTCTTTTAAACGCTATTATATTTACAATTTATGATTGACGTATTACACATATGTTTATCTTCACTAACCGAAAAAGAAAATATTATAGCATTATAACGTGGTTACATTCGAAACACAATTCGAAAAAGGTATTTTAACAAGCATATTATTTTTGTTAGCAAGCATACACGATGTTATTGTTTAGACTACAATATAAGATAACAATAATTTAGGAAAACTCTAATGTAATATATATTTTTATTATACGTCAGTGACAAAAAAGTGAGTTTTCATAGTTGTTCTTGCGATATGTTGGGTAAATTTCAGTCTGCGCGGATCGGTGGTGTATTGGAATAGACGATCATGCTTAATGTTTATATAAGCTTGTTCATTTAGTTTTGCTGCAACGATATTTATGTTTAGATATGACACTTTCATAGACAGCGTTCATATCACGTTAAATGGTTTTGAAACTTAGAAATATCGCTGATTTGGAAATAGTTTTGGGTAATTTAGTTAGTGATAAAGTTTAAAACGCTGTATTAAAAATATACGATAACATTTAAAAAAAATATATTTTGACTTTATTTAATTAAAATACTACTAGCGTTCGATTACCAAAAAAATTATAGTTTGTCTGATTTGTTTAGGTATCGAAAGTAAATCTGGCTTAGGTACACGAAAATTCAACAAAAGGACAAAAGGTCGCTTATTTTGTGAAAAAGCAATTGGTGGGTTATAGTACGTATAGATAAGTATCGCTAACCTTCTAGTACGCTTTGAAGTTGCAACGTGTATATGTTTGCGCAGATATAGTAAAAAAAAACAATATTGTGAAATAAGATTCCTTTTATATATCAAAGATTTTTATCTATTTATTTTGATATACGTCTGGTATATCTCTTATTTATATTTTGCCAACTACGCAGTTACTTGCAGCAACTTCGAAGCGAGTTAGAAGTTTAGCGATAACCATACTTTTGATACTTGCTAAGATTTTACAAAATATTTATCTTTATCATATGATATGAAGACGTTTACTCATCATTGATATTTATAATACGGCGAAGGAAAAATGTTAATATGTTGAATTCGTAATGAAAGAGTTTAAAAATTGAAATCTAATGAAGATATCGTTGAATTTATTTAATAGTCTCTACGATCAACATATTGAGAAATATTTTCAATAATTAATAATGACATAATTTGTTCAATAAACCTCTCCGTGTAAGACACAATAACAAATAATATCAAATAAAGATTAAATACCACTAGAAATGTCGATAATTATAAAAAAAAGTGTGTTCTATGAGGATAAAAGGTGAGGATAAATATCGCTGCATTAGGCGAATAGGTTTCAGTATGGCTTTAATAGTCTCACACACTTTATATTAGCTTGTCTAGAGCATAGCAAATCAAAAAGGACTATGTACGCTTTATGAATTTAATAATTTAGAAAAGTAAAAAATATATTCAAAGTGAAAATCAGATACCTATGTTTTGAAATTTCACAGACAAAGTGAAAATTAAAACGCTTTATTAAAGTTCACTTTTTAAGGATTCATTCTATTTTTCTTTAATTAAAGTACCGTGCAAATTATAATTAAAAAATGTATTTGGAAACTCGAGACTATGAATTGTGAAGTAAAAGAATATTCGTACAAGTTGTCCGAAACAATCATTATGCTTAAAAATGTAATGAACCAATTGAGATAAAAATATGCTAGTACATAACTATTTCAATCGAAATAATAATATCTACAAAGTCTATGAAGAAATATTTATTTCATTCATTCACAAGACTACGAGTATATAAATATAATTAGTTTCAGTATATGTATAAATATAATTAGTCCGATGAAGCTGTGAAGGCCCTTCAGGTCAATAACGTAGTGAGTTGGAAAAAAAACATGTATATAAACAATATACTAAAAAAATACTAGCTACATAGTCAAAATAAGAAATGAAATGTAATTGAAGTATGACTTAATCGAGATTGTAACAAAATTAAAACGCGACATTGTATCACAGCCTTATACAACCAACGATATCCAGTGTTTTTATTATCCTGATGGAACTGTCACGAGGTCTACCTATAAACTATTAATGAATTTGCTACTTTCTTTCAACAAATTTCCGATTTCTAGTTTTCGTTCTCGGCTACGCGTGCACTTTATATAGATTTGACCTCTTCCTTTGAGAGCAGTATTTTTTATCTCGATGATGGGAAAATTTCGTGATGATCATTTCTGTACATAAGACATGAAAACATGACAAACAATCTCACATTAGCATTTCTAATATTAGAAAGGATGTGTATTAACCACATTACTATTATGTGTGTGTGTGTGTGTGTGTACTTTCAAACGCTAGTCATGCGTTTTAAGAACAGTACGTAATTTATTACAGTTTATATTTTAAGCCTGCTGGTAGGCAATCGAAATTAAATCTATATATAAATGAATTGCTGTTTGTTTGTCTCGCTAAAACTCGAGAATGGTTGAACCGATTTGACTAATTTTGATCTTGAAATATTTCTAGAAATTCAGGGAACGTTTAAACGCTGAGAAACATAAATAATAAGTAAAGGAAAATACTAAAAAGGACAATTTAATTTTCAAATAAAAACTCTTCCTAGCTATGATACATTAGATGCCTTTTGTAAAAAGTAGTGTTCCAAAAAGAAATGAAAAAGTGTCATGCATTTGTCAAATATTTATAGGTGCGTTCTGATGGCTTTATATTTTATAAAAAAAAACAAACATACAGTAAATCAGAAGGATTTAAATTGATTAAGTACATAATTGTGTTGCATTTACAATGTAAATAAAAATTATGTATTAAGTTTTGACCACATTTTAAACAAATATGTATATGTAAGTGATACGAAGTTCACCGGCTCATCTAGTAATATATATAATAATTGACTTTTTCTTCCTATCCCTCGAGAACGATATTTTTTTCTGGATGAAAAGTGTACACCTCTTGTCCTTTTCTTTACACCTGACAACATGTATGTAGAGTTCATGAAGTATGTTTAAAGCTTGAAATTGTAATATATAGAGAAACAAAAACACTTTACATTATTTAGGAACTTTACTTTCTCATTAAGAATATTAGTTAGGATTACTTCCAATGATTCATTGCATTAAAGTACAGTAGTATTTTAAAGTAGTTCGTTGGTGACTAGTGAGTTATGCTTTGACACACAGATGCAAGCGTTTTGCTTTGTTACCAGTATTACCTTTGACAATGTGCACTGATGTGGTGTAATCGGCCTTTGTTGTGGTATTTATCGAACTCCTGTAAGCGGAGACGAAACATTAACGCGACTATTTTGAATTGATCACAATACTTCATTTTGTGTTATTACTGCGTAACTAAAAGTAGACAGAAGACTGTGAATAAGTGTCGAATGACTGACTTGTTAAGGAATCGGTTCATTACACCGGTCCATACTATGAACGTTTGGAAAAATAATACGAGGGACACTACTAAAACGTGTTAATGAAGGTATTATCGGGAGTTTGTTGTTGGCTCGATTTTACGGTGTCGGTCGATGTTAGAAAGGTATAGAAAAAAAAGAAAGAACATATATTTATTGCATCAAGTACACGTATAATAAAGTTTTCCAAAAGGTGGTGTCGCAAAGATATATATTAAAAAAATGATAAAAAGTGATAAACACTGCAAACAGAATATTATAATTATTCCATAGTACTTCTATAAAGGCGCACAATTCTAAGTGATTGCCTCCATAGCAGGTGACCTCAGCATTGATTTTACATTGATATTTTATTTTACATATGTGTTAATAAATAAAGTGATAAATAAGTACTAAAGATATAAATGAAGTTATATAAATTAAATGAAATATAGATGGCCTATCAATCTGTATAATTGCACGTTTCGATATAGGTAGAATTATCCTATGGTCCGTGTATACTGAGCAGAGAACTTAAATGATTATAGAAGTCCAAACTTGTACACTTTCAACTTAAAGAGACGTGATTATGTTAGTTCTAATTATAGTTGATGTATCTACTTCTTCTTATTCTAATAAACCGTTGGAATGTCTATACGAGTACGTCTGAAATTCTTAATATTACATTAAATTTGATACCTGTTTGTACTTAAGTCGCATATCAAGTGAGAATACAATCTAGATTAGATGAACGTAAACTAGAGAACAGAATAAATTTGATGTTCATTTGGATTTGGGTTGTAAAAGCGAGCTTTTATTATAGAATTTGATTTAAAGAGACTTCATATTGATTTGTCCCGATTTATTAACTAAAGTATATAAATAGACAGGCACACATACTTAATTAAGTGCATCTTCGTTCTCTGTTTGTCAACCGATTTTCTGTATTATTTATTTAGTGGATATTGATTAGCTTCAGTGTTAAGATTGTTCCTAAATTTCGTTCGTTTTTTTACTAATTTTGAAAAATTCAAAAATTATTGTCGAACATCGACCACTGGACGATGACTAGTTATTTTTAGTAGTCACTTTAGTAAACTAGTTACATTGACTAATGCCAAATAACTAATTATATACCCTTTTATATATGTATAAAAATATATCAAATCATTATAATAAGAGGCGTAATCATTTATGTTAAAATATAATCATGGAGATCAATTTTAAAATGTATAGGGATCGCCTGTAAGTGGTTTTAAATAAGACCTGTTAAGTTGTTGGCACTCCAGTGATAAACACTGCAATCTCCAGAGCATGACAGTAGCTTTCTCAAGCAATATATTTGTTATTAATCTAATTTATAATTGTAACCTGGCTCTTGTTGAAATGAAACGACTCGAGCGCCATCTATTGAGCAATTCTCATATCAATTGAGAAACCTTCGCAGGTGTGTTCTCAACTAACCATTTGACTGACTTAAATATTTTCACAACAATTGATTGTATAATTATAACTACGAGTAGTCATCCAGTGTTCGATATACGAACATAATAAAGGGTATAATACACTGTTTTCTTCGTGTGTTAATTAATATATTCATATTATTGAGTATTGTATCTATAAATATTGTAGTTTGTAGACGTAATAATAGTAATATATGACTAATAAATACTCATAAATAAAGGCTTCGATACGTCGAACGTATGGGAAACAAAGCTAATTCTCTTAGCCTATGAACAGATCAGTTATAATAGAAAGTAACAGTTTTTTGACATTATGTGTAAAATAAATCAATCTTTAAAAAATGTTTTTAAAAACAAGCTTTTAAACTTATGCGCTAAAAACTTAATCAGATTTTTATTTCAATGTTAACGGCGGCCATTTTTAAGTTCGACCGTTTTATTTTTATTTTATTTTCGTGTATTGCCATCAGGACTGAACAAACATGCAAAGGCTTAGATCGAAAGGAACTAGTTTCAATTGAGCTTGCAAAATATAACCTAAGCATGCAAAACATTACAAGTTAATTAAAGGCTTGTAATAACAAGAACTGTATTAATTTCTATTCAACTTTCAATTTCTATGAATGTTATTTGATTAATGCTTTTTTGAACAATTGCTATAACGTGAACTAATATATTAAAATACGAAATGAACCTCAGCGTGTATTGTTATGTAAGATAGAAACCTTAATATAGCTGAGGTAGTTTCCATTTCATTTCATTTCGTATTTTTCTCCTTACACAAATGGTATCGGTGTTATTAGAGACAAGCCCAGTAAGTACGCAATATCTCCGACCGCGCTCCGCAAGAATCCTCACCGATGCTACGCTCCGTTATTGCATGGAAATTCTTTGGCGTGCAACTTCATTGAGCTTCTCTCTTTTGTATAAAGGTTTCCTCGTACTGTTCCCGGGTTATTGTTTTTCAAAAGCGGAGGGCGGTATCGGATATTACCTTCCTTGAATCACAAGTAGTCATTAGGGTTGTCCAATTAAATTCAAGTTTACGGTGTTTTCCGCCAAATGTAAAATTATTGATCTTATGAGATTTTGGTTTTTTTTTCAATATATCAGTATAATCTCTGGCGGGTTAAACAATAATGTACCATGAGTATGGACATTACTTATTTAGTTTATTATACATGCACTGTACTGCAGGCGTAAATATCTTACACGGAACAAAATATTTTTGATAAATTCGTTGCGAAACAAGTCACGGATAACATCTGTATTAAATATAATCTAAATGTACATATATATTGGGTGTATGTTTTTTGATTTTTATCGACTTTTTGGTCTATTTGACGGCCATTTTGTTTTACTTACGGAAATCGCGTCTACATGACTCAGTAACCATGGCAACAGATGAGAATATTGTGTCGATTCCAATAAGTGTTACTGATACAAGTATGTCGCTGTTGGTAAATCCCATTCGGCACACTGTTAGTATTTACATATTTAATGTACACGTTACATGTTACAGTATGTAACGTGCGTGTCGTAACTAGAAATGTTTTTGAAAGAGCATTTATGTATTTCTACATCTTCTCATATTTTTTTAATTTTTTCAATACAATTTAAAAAACGCATGAGTAGCCGCGGGCATCAGCTATAAGCTGTTCTCATAGATCATTCTAACTTGTATAGTTACTCGCCGGTGATCTTGACAATTTATAATCCTAGTTAAAAGAAAGAAAATAAATTCAATATAAGATTGAGTTTGAGAACGTACTGTACCTATTTATAGGTTGAGCCTTTTGGCGGCGTCCTAACCTTCAGCCGCGCTACAACAGACAAGGGTCAAATCAAGCCGCACAGGTGCATAATTCGTGGAGTATTTTTCTGAATATAAAAGAGACCTGGTTATTTTTATCGATCGAACGGTCAGTTGTATTATCGATAAAAGCACTCCGTGAGACGCACGTTGTTAAAATTAATACAAGTTCACTATAGATATGATCGAATACTTAAAATTATAAGAGATTTTGTAATTGTTTCTTCCTACGTCGTGTTCAGGGAAGTTCCTTTGAACCCCATGACTAATCATTACCCTGACACAAGGAATACTCGTTATCATTTTACGGTCTACAAACAATGAATAGCTATCTAATCAAAACTAGTGCGTACCCTCATCAAATGGCGATTTATGTGCCTTCCCAAATAAACTACTAGCATTAATAGTGTCGCTGTGCTCGCGAGGCTCATGATTAGGTTGGGCTTACATTGGACATTCACCGAAAGCGAAGATTACTGTTAGTTCTCTTCTTAAGTTATACTTCTTTTGGCGTACTATGAAAAAACAGTGTGAATATTTAGCTCGAAGCGAAAGTTGCTCGCACCGATAGAACACACTACGAAGTTAGTTTTAGACGAATGTTGCGCGCCGATGCAATGTAACACACCATGAAGTTAGTTGATATTTGCTTTTGAAATAATATATAGATAAGCTAGCTTTTGGGCGCGACTTCTCTCACGTTAATGCAGATTGGAACTATAACTTGGAAACAGTATATTTTTCTGGATGACAGGTAACCCTATGTCATTTTCTGTACTCCTGGTAACGTATCTACAAAATGTCATAATAATCGTTTGAAAGGCGTGAAAGCGTAACATACACACAAACTCACTTTTGCCTTTATAATATTAGTGAGAGGACTAGTAAGAATAATTAAGGTTTTTTTCAAATATGGGTATAATTTTTATATGTTATTTATTCATAGTATTTAATTTCGTCGTTCAAAACTTTTAACTCGATTCAAAACAGTCGAGGTGTGTAATAAGATTCGTTTCTATATTCACGCCAAAGAAGTATAAATTCTCACGTTCGTAGAACATAAGTATAGACACACTTTTTCCTTTTTTATTTTAGGCTTAGTTTTTTTTTTTTTAATTAAGATATGTAATATCGTGTTAATCAAAATAATATGAATGAAAATGAATGAATAATGTTAATGAGGTCTCGTTTCACTTCATTTTTATTTTTCGATATAATTTTTATAATTAAAGCATTTTTGAAATTATTACTGAAATTTCAACTCAGTTACTGTAGTTTTATTTTTACTGTTTTGTGTCGTGAATTTTTAACAAACATTATATAAGATTTTTGGGGTATTTTCTCTTAGAGATCAGCAATTTACTAGAAGTTGAATTATGTAAATATTCAAGTTACAGAAAATGTTATATTCGAACATAACTAAAACTTTATTTTATTTAGGTGATAGAGCTACGCTGAAGCTATTACTGATTTCGGCATGAATGGGTCGGCTCACTCGGGGTAGTACCACCCTCTCACAGAAAACCGACGTGAAGTAACAGTGGTTGCACTATTGCGTTTCGTTCGGTTAGTGAGAGCGCCGGAGACCCACATATTTAAAAGGCCGGCAACGCACTGGCGACTCCCCTGGTGTTGCTAGTGTCTGTGGACGGCGGTGATCACTTAACATAAGGTGACCCACCTTTTCGTTTGCCTCCTATATTATAAAAAAAAAACATTGAAATCGTAATGAACTAAAAATGTATTAGTGTTAATTTTGATCGTAAACAACATTGATATTACTAATCCCAATTAATATTATGTATGCGAATATAAATTTGTGTGTTTGTTACGCTTTCACATTTTAACTATTCCACCGATCAACGAGACAAAAAAGTACTCTTACCGAAGGACAGTTCAAATCTACATTGACGCTAATAATGCTGTAGGCAAACGCTAGTACCAACATTTTATGAAATAAAAGTTAATGGTGTACTAATAAAAAAATATACTTTAATGGAACATCAATGTGAATACGGCTTTAAACACATGCTACTGCTGTCAACGACCGCCATGCGGGTTGTTATCGCTACAAAACCGTAGATAAGCCGCCGACCTTCCACTACAATACAATGATTATATTTTCGGATAGTAATTAATACTCTTAAATGATGGTACAACAGATGAGCCAGATGCAAGATGAAAATATCTAAAGCGTTTCATTTTTAAGCATGGTCTATATATGATAACTATAAGTATAGTTTTGTTCGTTTTTTAACAACTAACCTAAATAATTTATTTTAAAATATGCAAAGTATCGAATACTATTTAAAATGCGTTTCAAATAGAAAATAGATATAAAAGATGTGTCATCACTACACAGTATAAAACAAAGTCGCTTTCTCTGTCCCTATATCCCTATATATGCTTAAATCTTTAAAACTACGTAACGGATTTTGATGCGGTTTCCTTTAATAGATAGAGTGATTGAAGAAGGAGGTTAATATGTATAATAACATCCATTAAATAGTGGAAAAGTACTGTTATTTTTGAGGTTTCTAATGTGATGTCGTAAATAATTACATTTTTTTCCGCTTACATTGCAACAAACGCAGGCTGAACCCTACGAGATTTATCAAAATAATGTGTACTGGCCACGGGCAGTAATGAATAAATCAAAACTACTGGATCGATTTTAATCATTTTTTCAGTGAATGACATAGTCTATATATTTTATACCCGTGCGAAGTCGGAGCGGGCCGCTAGTATTTAATATTATTGTCATTTTTTTCACATAACCTTCAAAGACGTTAACTTTATTAGAAAGAAATATTTTTTATTGATGTCTTGATATAATCGATGCGTTATCGATCTTTAGAGTGTATTCGATATGTAAGCAGTTCAACTTCTAACAATTTTGAAATTATAATTTATGTTAGTTCAAAGCGAAATAATATAAACTGGAGTATGAAATTTCGAACTTTGATTTTCATTTATTAGGTTCAATCAAATAGACAATACAGAATATTACTTAAAATTATATTTTCATCATATTAATATATGTATATGAAATGAGATAAGATTTTGTACAAGTTAGTTCGTATTATTTATATTTGACTAAACATTCATTCTGTTACAATAATATATTATTTCCGAATTACATTTTTCTTTTTTTAAATAATGAATATCTATAATTTTTATTACTTTTAAATCGTCTAAAGCAGTCATATAAATCTTATGGAATTGAATTGCTAGATAAATATTTTCTTGATAGTTCAAGTTAAATGCAATTTGCTGTTGAGTGCGCTCTGCTTCCAGTTTTATTGAAGTGGCTGAGATTTGATTAGAGTGGTATCAGTAAAATGAATTGCCTGATAATGATTGTAAAGCAACTGTATAATATCTAAGACTATATAGATTTTGTTAAAAGAATACAATCTTAAATAGTATAATAGTATTCGTATAGTTCCGAAACAATATTTTATCGTGGAACTTTATTCGTTGTGACAAGGAAATATCTTCGAAATAACTTTACTGCTAAGTGTATAAATATCCAGAATTATTCCCTTTATCGTTCAAAAAAGAATTCATCTACTTAACTTTTTTCTTTTATGCTAAAATTCTTTGAAGTCGTGCAAAAGCTCCCAAAAAGTAATTTTATTAATTACGAGTCAAGAATTCAACAAAGTTCCAAGACGGTTCCTTTTCTTTCACGGAGCGATCCATTATCTTATGAAGATTTCGAAATTCTTGTGGTGTGCGTCTCGGTCGCTTTACAGCTTCTCCGTCGTCATCTGCAGAATGTAAAGTCTACCGCGATTGAACAATTGCTGTGGATTAAAACCTTACCTTATTAAATTGTATGTACTACAAATATGTATTTTAAACAATTCAATTATCACTTGAATTATGATTGAAATTTAACACATAGAGTTACATAGCTTATTTCATTCGTATGAATAAATAATTATTACACCCAAAGCGTGCAGCATATTATACTTAAGGTCTGGTAACTTAAATTCTGCGGTGCGGTGGCGTGGTAAGCAAAACAACGCAACATTGGCTTGCTGCCCTACGGCCATTTTCTCTGTAAATATCGCCGCACTTCTCGTTATTGTTTTATTCACTGTGAGGTCGTGAGAGGGCGCTACGGAACGCTTTCATTCCCTTTACAGTAGAACTCTTATTTGACTTCGTGTAACCGCAACCATGGCGGTTACAACTAAGTAAGTTTAACGGGTCATTAAGATTCCAATTCCATACTTGGAAAACTTAGTGTTAAATAAATTACTGATATATTTGTATAGATATAATGTCAATTATGTATGGGCATGTATATAATTATGTTATTTTATTTAATGACAACATTTTGCTTGTGAAATGGTGTACAAGAAAATTTGTATCGTAATCAAAATCTTTAATAATGTCGCCTAGGGTTGAATTTGGATTAGGTGTGTGTAAAATATGAATTTGCGTATTTTTCACATTATTATTTGAAGTGTATTTATATACAAATTCTTAGTCTTTATTTATTTATTTATTCATAATGGATCATCAACGTGACAATACATTTGTTAATATGCTAATAGTAACAATATAGTAATTACATTTAAATGTAGTCACATTTACAGACAACCACGGCATGCTCCAACGATAAAATAAACTTCAATAAAACTGAACTAAAATATTAAACGATTTTATAGATTTAAAGAATTTATATATATAAACTATAATTGAAAGAGAAAGTACTAAATAGTAAAAACAATGAACCATCTAAAACTCTACTTTATGAATAGACTGATGAGGGTCTACCGCATTTTTTTTTTATTTTGATACAACACAAAAAATAATAGGAAATGCTAGAAGGATACATTAATTTGCCCTCTTTATTATTCATTTATACACCACCTTTGCACATTTATGATAAGTGTAGAGTACCTTTCGAATGATAGTAAGTAAATAATCAAGTTTCATTTTCTTTGTTTTGTAATGAACTGTGAAATGCATTCTAGAAGTTTCGATTTTCAATGTCACAAATTGTATATACATATATATTCAAATGTCGTTCATCATCATATACATCTGCGCCTATAGACGTCCACTGCTGGAATTAGGCCTCACCATACGTTCTCCACAGCGTGTGTTTCTGTGCCGCCCGTGACTAACGGCTCCCAGCAACCTTAATAATGTCGTCGGTTCTTCTGGTGGGGGACCGTCCCCACGCTGCGCTTTCCGGTACGTGGTCGCCACTCTAGGATATTTTTGCCCCATCGGGTATCATTCTTTCGAGCTATGTACTCTGCCCATTGCCACTTCAGCTGTGATATTCGGTGAGCTATGCCGACAACTTTAGTTCTCCAACGGATCTTCTCATTTCTAATTCGATTAAGTAGAGAAACCTCAAACATAGCTCTTTCCATCGCTCGCTGGGTGACGTTGAGCTTTCTTGTGAGGCCCATTGTTAGCGGCCACGTCTCAATGCCGTAAGCCAGCACTGGCGACATGCATGTGTTGAAGACTTTCGTCTTCAAGCATTAGGATATTAAGGAAGAGTAAACAGTGCTGAGTTTCCCGAACGCTGCCCAACATAGATGGATTCAGCGATTTACTTCTTTCTTGAAATTGGACCTATCTACCTATTCGGATGGTAATATCTAATGTCGTTGCTAATAAGTTTTTACGGTTTTGATAACAGCTATTCATATTTATATTTAGCACTCAATGAAATATTTACGAACCTAGTCTCCATTCCCAGGTTAAAAGAAAATATAGATGATCACACTGATTCTTAAAAATAAATGTACTGACTAGTGATTACTAAAATTAATTTAAAAAAAACAAAAACGAAAGATTGCATGCTTAATATTATCTTTGTATGAGAATTCAATAGTTTTGATAAGCTCCAATTGTAAGAGTTTTTCAAAACAAAAATGTATGTAGTATCGGTAAAATCAGATACCGCTATTACATTAATTTAATAAATGGACTACCGTTAAATATATAATACTAAAAATTAAAAATAAAGATATTCACACAAAATACCTATTTAATTAGTAATTCTGTTTAGTAGACAATGTTAGTGAAATAATGCAGAATACGGTGTGTCGGCCGATGGGTTGGCTTGAACGATGTACATTCATATTTAATTAGCGAAGCAAGACACTGATTTAGTAAAGGTGGGAAATATTGTGCAGCGCTGAAAATGAATAACTAATATTATAAATGGAAAATTGAGTTTCTTTGTTACGATTTCACACCTTAACTACTGAATCGATCATCTTGAGCTTTGCATACACGTGGGTACATAAAAGGACATAGAGTCTTTCTCACCCAGAAAAAATCTATTACAGTTAATGTACGTAAACGCGACCGAAGCCACAGGAAAAACTTATATATTAACTTATAGCGACCCGGCCCGGCTTCACACGTGTGCAATGTACTAATTTTGCATCGTCGTAGAGCTGTTTCGAAGTTCGCCTGGCTAGCTACGATCCTAAAGTTGAAAATCTATCACCAATCACCTGTTGGTGTGTTGCGGCAGGTGTTGTTGAGAACCAGTCCTCTCTTGTTTACCATCTTAGACCACGTCGTCATTTAACATCAGATGATATTGTGTTCAAACGCTAAGCGATAAAGGATAAAAGACGTGGCATTATAAATGTTTAAAGGGTCGTATATTTGTAAGCTTTTATGAGCTAAGTTACGTAAGAACTTGGATCTTTTTTTTGTTGCCCGTTATTTTCAATCTGTGATATCTTCCAAGATTTTCATTAAAATTATACACTTCGAAGAGCAATTTTAATTCATATTAAATACCCAACGTAATGACAGTTTTCAAATTTCTTGTATTTATTTATTTATCAAAACTGCGTCATAATTAAACATTTTTTTAAATATGTAAAAAAACTCAATGATTACTGTGGGTTATCCTTAGGAGATATACATATACCATCGCAGACTTTTCTGTAGGTTTTTTTTTTCAAACTGACCTGCACTGTTGGCTTCATCAGGCCTCTACAGTTCTACTGGACTACACTATTCTGTAGGCATTTCTCAATAGCAATACATTACAAAGCTACAGCGTAGTACATTATTTTTATGTATTTCATAAAATGTAATCAGCGTTATCGATGCAAACGCTTGAAAAATCTTTCTTACGGCTTTATTAGAATACGTCGATTTCTCTACATTTTATATAGTAGGTAATTATGTACAGATATTCTACATGTAAACTTTCCAGAACGATAGTGAAATCGGTATTAAATTCCGTTGCGTGCTTTAGAACTCAGGTAACATACAGACATACACAAAAAACGACTTTATTTTACAATATTTATACCTTTATATTTTTCATATGATTTAATAAAAAACTGATAATTTATAAATCAAAATAAATTACTAAATGTATATATGTATGTAAGCGTATCACTTTAGAACGGCTGCTGTACTTATTTGATTGTTGTATCATTCTCATTGTCAGGACATGGTTTGTGTGAAACAAAATGTATGAGAAATAATATTACAGAAAGGTGAAATTTCTGGGATAAATAATCTCCATATAAAAATTGAGTGAGTGGGACAGTAGAGACGTTTAAGAATAGTGACAAAATTGACAGATTGGCGTTCAGTTGCCATTTTATTTTATTCCATGGTCATACTGTAATAAAGGGAAACTTTGGCCACATTTTCTTTGTAAGTTTACCCGTGCGAATGCGGGTCGGGCCGCTAGTACCATATAAATAGTATAACCCAACCAAAAAATTCTAACCGATCTAAATTACCATTATATTTATTCCAGGTCTAAGTTAAGTTTCAATTGTTACTTACTGATATCAGTACCTTTAAAACTGTATAAATACTTGTCCTAAACAATATATATAAATTATATACATAGATATGTATAAATTTTCAATAATCTCCATGGGTTTGCGATGAGCGGCACGCACGTGTCTCGGATTATATGTAATTGATGGGGCCGGTGTCTAATCTCTGCACTTTGTTCTATGAACCGTCCTCACATAAAAATTTATAGAAAAGTAAATATTTCAACAATACGACGTAACCATTCTGAATGTTAGGGTAATATTTATGTAACCATAGTTTTTTGTTTTTATTATTAACAATAAAAATGGTGTATAAAAAATGTACGCAAAACTCAGATTTCAAACCTAATAATAAAATACACACTTGTTTTAAATGTAGTTAGATATTATTAGATTTCTATACTAGAAAATTGATCTTCAAAGTAATTTTTGCAAATTGTGATATATTTATATTTCATTTTGTTTTAGATTATGTTTGAAAAAGTTTACGGTTTTTATAAAAGAACAAAACTATTTTTTTTATATAGACGGCTGAACATTTTCTTCATTATTATTGATTATGATTAGATTCTTTTGTATTTATTATGGGTAAACTTTTTTTGACGTAACTGCTTACACTTTTTGTATACTGTGTGACAGGGTGTTACACACTCTTTATAATATAATTCATTAATGACATTAAAGTTTATTGGATGTGCTTCATTTGTTGATCATTAGTACTGTAGCTACAATGTTGGAAAACATTTATCCTTACATATAAGCAATTTAGCTTTTGAAACTGTGATGACTTAGTGGTACTGTATTCGGTGACTAAATTGATCGAGGTAATTTCAAACACAACAATGAGCTGTATCTTATGACGAAGGAATATATCGTGATCCAACTATAGCATGTTAACAGGACATTCTAGCTTCGGCAGCTACTAATAATCAAGTTAAAAATCTCTTGCCGAACGAACACATATAGGTGAGTTCTGGCAGTTGAACATAAGAGTCAGTCGTCCTTTAGGCTTAGCATGTCTGTGGATACGTTCAGTCAAAATTGTTGTTTAACATCAGGTGGATTGCGGTTAAATGCTAAAACATATAAAAGTATATAAAAAACTTAGAATAAGGTATATAAATAACATAAAATAGGGTAAAAGAAATATTTACATATTTACGAAATTGTGCTTTACCAAAACATTGACAATACATTGTATACACAAAAACAAAAACGAGCAGTTGGAGCAATTCATGATATAGGGCCCCGCGAATCATTAAAGGCTAAGTTCCAGGAATTCGGTATCCTAACTCTACCCTCGCAATAAATGCTTGAGAATCGAATGTACGTCCGCAAAAACTTCGATAAGCTATATTTCATAAAGGACCGACATAATCTAAATTAGAAGAAATAATAACAAATTAGTAATTCCATGTTTTAGGCTCACTAGAACCGGTAACAGTTTTTTAGGTAACAGTTTTAGGTTTTATAACAAAATTCCAAAGCACATTACCGATTTGCCGGATACTAAGTTCAAGCACCATGTCAAGCACGTTTTAATGTCTAAAGGTTATTAGGGTGGATCAATATGGGAACGATGGTGACGTTTGGAAATGACTCCCTCTCTGTGCATCCTGAATTCAATTATCTATGTTTATAACTGTTTTAAAAATATGAGTTATAATATGTTTATTGAAAAGACAAACCAGATCCTGTTTCTTGCCGGTTCTTCACGATGGCTGGGTTGATTTCCGAACCGGTGGTAACTTTGATGTTCATAAGTGCCTTCTCAGGGCCTGAACTGAATAAAGTATTTTTGATTGATTTGATTGATTCAACAAATATACGAAGAGAATTATATCTTGTACAAAGATATACCTCTGCTTAACATTAATTATCTCTCTAACAAAGTAGAATAAATAATTAAATATAATTTGTGTACAACAAAATGTTTTATTTGTACTTAAAATATTCTCCCTGAACATTTATTCGTTAGAAACACAATTTAGCCTCGGCCTCGGCGTCGCGTTGTGGTGCCGTAGTATTCGCGTGAGCTGCTTATCTGCAGATATTTAAATTCCACGCTGAGACGCAAAATAGTTAAAATTAAACGGAGCTTGTAAATTAAGCGTTGGTATCACGCAATGTCAAGGAAATAGCTCTAAGTGGTTTTGGGCGATCTATTTTTTCCGACTTAATGGCAACATTACTATAATATATTTAAAGAAATAAAGATTCTTGTCTGCTCTGTGATTAATAATACGATACTTATCAATTTTTATAAGAACATACTAATAATATACTATAAGAGTTGTGAAGTTGACTAGAGATGTCTATTTATGGTATACTAGGTTCACAGAAGGTTTGGTTGTATAAGTTGATAAATACAGGTACAATCCAACACAAACTATGTTTGCTAAAAGCTACGGATTTGTTGTTTTTCGAGCCATCATACTAACCTACAAATGTTACGGTAAAAACTGATATAAGGTAGGTGTATAAATCTGATTGATTCCGAAATATAATTTGGTTGAGTTACTTTATACTAGTTTCGCTTTCCATGAGATATTTATGATGCACCTTAAAATTATTGCATTGAAGTTAACGTGTTATATTGTTCGTTTTTTTGTGTGGTGAAGAGTGTATCAATTACAGTTAAAGCTGATTTAAACCACCGGCTGATTTTTTAAGACCCAGATCTCGAAATGGCGGATTATGTTTTTATTCTTTTTTAATTTCACGATATCGTACATTATAAATTTCATGGTTTAGTAAAAAAAAAAATCGTACAAATGAAAACATAATTACAAAATTTTTATATTTTGCATAAAAATTATCATTTTACAATACACAATTTGTTATTTTTCAAAGTTTTGTAATAAATCAGGTATTGAACAGTCTATTGACCTATGCCTCATGAGGTCTACATTCGTTTGTATAGAAGTTAAATCTTTATGGTTTTGGACAGTCCAAGGATTAATATTGTTTTTACAGTTGTTAAATTAGAATGTTAGTGTTATGTTACTCTTATACCTGCGTGTATCGTCACGAAGTTTTGTCCGTGTTTGCAATAAATTTAGATGTGGGCACACATTACCATCGTGTGCTACGAACTATCTGACTGTATGACGATAGATGCAGTACTATAGCTAGGCCCACGATTTTTACACATATCAAAGCAACTTGAAAGCCCTAATTTAGAGTTATTATTTAATTGACGAAGGAGTGTGACCATTATTATTTTTTAGCCTGATACTTTACATTACAAATATACAAGATATACAGATATAGATTCAGATTGTTTCATTAATCACCGTGCTTTGTATTCCGTTACATGCGGACAAAGTCGCGGGCACAGCTAGTGTGAAAATATGTTTTTTTAATGCGTGCAATTATTCGGTTTCGACGACTGGATAGATTGCAATGAAATTTGGTAAAGAAGTCGATTATGTTATTTGTGTATTGCTTTTATCGTCCAGTGAATCTGGTAGATAACAGAATATGAGGCAGGTACAGTACCAATACAAAGTACGTTTTGTAAATCGTTGAAAAAACACCAGTACCCTGTATC
Organism: Antheraea assamensis; assembly: GCA_035772565.1. NCBI lineage: Eukaryota > Metazoa > Arthropoda > Insecta > Lepidoptera > Saturniidae > Antheraea > Antheraea assamensis. The sequence goes on along the minus strand of JAQQSE010000026.1, from coordinate 695,422 downwards.
GTTAATAACCGTGTGAAATTATGAGTATTTTCTTATTCGTTCTGCGTAATACATTCCATTTGAATGCTATTATTTCACCGACAACAAAAATAGGTATTACGAGATACGGCAGACGGGCGCTGGAGGGAGGGGTTTGTGGCGCGGGCCGCGATCTCTCTCAGGGGCAAACAACCGACGATTGAATGTGAAAATTTAATTCAGGTCATTTTCATCGCAAGAGTAAAGGAATCTATTATTTTTCCCCGAAGAAACTTATTATTCAACAAATATTTTAGCCGATTTACGGAAAGAGGATTTAATTAAAATGATAATGTAATTTCTAATATTCATTTTCTAAATTTTATTCAATATTTGTCAATATTAAAAATATAACTGGAGGTTAAAACTTTTTTTTATACTTTACAGGTTAGCGTTTGACCACAATCTTATCTGATTTTAAATGATAATGTGGTCTAAGGTGGTAGTCAAGATAAAATTAGAATGAGACTGGTTCTTTAGTGCAACTGCCGGAACACACCAATAGGTGCTCGACGAGAGATTTTTAACCTGAGGATGCTAGCCAGGCGGACTTAGAAAAAGTACTACCACCATGCTATGGTTTCATCACGATGTTTTCCTTCACCGATAGCTCCGACTCAGTTGCTAGGATTCGAACTTCCGTTCTTCGGTGCTAAGTGTAGTAAATATAGTTTGACAACCGTTAAGAAATAAAATAAAAAATAGAAGTTTTTCATCTTTTAATAACATAATGACTCTTTAAATATTTGAAGAAATAAAACAAGGTTCCTATTAAATACACATTTTTTGTAAATTAAAGCTACTGACTTCGGTTGAAATATGTGATATTTAATATTTTGAGAGACCTATTCAAAGTGAAAACGACGCGACGTCTTTCATTCCCATTTAATGCAATTCCCGTAGAACATCAGCTTCCTTCCTTGCAACCGTTGGTTTTTGAGTCAAATATTAGCAAATAATAATGTTATTATTCTGACAAAAATAATAGGTTATTATTTTATTCTGTCGGTGGTAAAAACAACGAAAACTTGTATTCGTAGTAGTTCCATGACGTCAAACAACGGCAGTATTAGAATAAATGCTGATATTTAACAACTCGTATCTGAAATATGATAATCGTATATGAAAGTGATAATTGGGAAATTAATATTTTTCTTTCTTTCTTTATTAATTACTATAATAGAGCTGGTGGCATGTACTAGTAAAACGGTAACCTCTAAGCTGTGAATGTCGTCAAAAGTCGCTATCGTTTGCGCTGACCTATAAATGCTACAAAACGATTAGGTTTCATTTATTTGCAACCATTGAGTCATCTACTTATACATGAGTGTTGGTTTGAATATTGTTATATTTATTTGATTAGAATGGATACAATATGAAGTACATTTAAATAGCTTTAATGTAAGCTCACGATTGGAGTTAAGGAAATTTCTTGAATAACTATTTTGTTTAAAGTAATGATTATATAATATATTATATATATGAATACAGAAATAATAATAGAGAACAATAAAAAGTATAATGCCAAGCCGAATATAATGACGTATTAAAGTATTCGAAGGAAGGGACAGAGGTTTTTACGAATATAAAGAAGTAGACCCATCGAGGAAAATCATGATGATAGAATATACTCACTGCCTAACGGACAAATACCTGTAACTAGCTCCATGACTACGATAACGTTCGGTAAAAACAGAGACGAAACATAGAATAAAATGATAGCTGAGATAATAAAAGTAATGCTAAAACAATTCTTATTACCAAACGTGCATTGAGTCAAGTATCTTATTTGAGGTTTAAAGGAGGTTGTCAACATCGACAATGGCGGGCAAAAGGTCCAGCGGAAAACGGAATGTCTGGTTCGACAGAGGCGGTCTTGAGTCCACTCTTGTGGCACCTGGGCTACGATTGGGTACTCCGTAGCACACTATCGTCTGGCGCGCACCTCATCTGCTACGGGGATGACACCCTAGTTGTGGCCCGAGGGGTGGAATGGATTGACCTAATGCGCCTGACCACGGAGGCCATAACTCTCGTGGTCGGGCGCATCAGAAGGCTGGGCCTCGAGTTGGCCCTTGAAAAGACTGAGACCCTAATGTTTCATGGGCCTCGGCGAGGGCCAATTCCTAGGGCCAACATTTACATGCAGGACGTCCGTTTCGGGGTGGGGACCCAGATGAAGTATCTGTCTGAGTGTGCTGCGTGGGACGATCGACGCCACATTTTGACTGCGGCGGTAGGTAGGGAACTCTCGCTGTCCAGCGTGGTGAAGTCTGTATGGAATTTTGTTACCTTCTTTTGAGAAGAAGTCGTCTCGCAGAAGGAAGCGGCGGAGAGGGTACACGAAGGAAAGGAAAGGACCCTCTGAGTAACTATCTCCGTCAAAGGAAGGCTGGCGGAAGGAGGGAGCGCTATGCTCGCCTCCTCCCGCCACCGTAGCCGGGCCTGGGAGGATGAGTCGGGGGGCCCATGTTCCCTTTGTACAGCTGCGGTGGACGAAGGAGACGGCCGATATGTACATGGTCGTCCCCTGATAAGGACGGGGCCTGGCAGCACGTAACTTGACGCCGGGCCAACCGCTGGGACAGCACGATGAATGCTACAGCGAGCTCGTGTCGCCCCAACAAAAGCGGCGGATGTACACCGTGGGGATTTAGTGAGTAGGAGTCTCACACTATCCACCCTCTCCCCCGGGAGGGTGGCGAATCCATGACGGATATTCCCAAAAAAAAAGGTATCTTAATTGAGGTTGGATATAATTTAGCTCTTTTCGTAATTCTCTTCATACGCTTGTCTAATTTATGAGAATATTTAGGTTTGGTAGGTACTAAGATACCTACATATTATACATTCTACTGTGTAATTATATGATTACAGAAATATGTATAGAGTAATGGAATGTAATTAGTATTTAGTTTCCAATCTTGAACTACAAAATACTTATAAAAATGCTAATTTGGTCAATATGATGCGGTGACCTCCTACACTTTCTACTACTGACGTTTAAATGCAATAAGTCAAAGTTTTATTTGAATCTCCTTAATGAATGCCAAAAATTAGATGAATTTTCGTAATGTTTTTGGTTTAATCGAAAAAAAAAAAAACTTTTTTACCTGTCTATATTTACAAAGTACAAAAAATGCATTAGTGTCAATACGTCCCTTTTTTATATTTATTCTACTTACTAATTTCTGATTTCAATCTAATAATAAATACTATTTACACTAAATTTCAGGTGTTTATTTATATTTACTGTTATGTTGCTCAAATAGTGGAATAGCTTAAATAATTTAGCAAACGACGACGGCAATATGATACCTCTCTTCGATTAAATTAGTCTATTAAATTTTCATATTCAATACTGAGTTGTTTACTGGAATATAACCTCGCATCGGTGGTCGCAGTGTCATATCAATGAATTTTCGACTTTATATATAGACAGCAAGGGTTGTGATTCGGTTGTTTTTGTTAGATCAAATATCTGTTTAAATATGGATGTGATCTATGATAAGAAAAAAACATTCGATATTCTCAAATATTGCTTACAGCTTTATTTAATCTCGGTAGAATTGGTATTCATAATAGGGCACATACAAATATCACCGTTAATATGCATATTAATCGGTTATGGGTGACTTATTGTTTTTTTTATACTTTATAGGTTAGCGTTTGACCACAATCTCATTTGATGTTAAATGATGATGTTGGTCTAAGACTGTAGTCACGCTAAACCTAGAGGGAGACTGGCTTTCAAGCCCAGTTGCTGGAATACACCAACAGGTGCTTGGCGATCGATTTTCAATTTGAGGGTGGTAGCTAGCCAGGCGGATTTAGAAAAAGCCCTACCACCATGCTATGGATTTATCACGATGTTTTCCTTTACCGAAAGCTCCGACTCAGGTGCTGGGATTCGAATCCACGTCCTTCGACGCTATGTCCGAACACACTACCAACTGAGCCATCATCGCTTTATATAATTTAATTTAAATAATGTGGGAATGATAATAATAAAAAAATCACACGCCACAATACATTTTTATAACAATTAGTAAGTTTAATTTGTTATTCATACAACACTCAAACAAGTCTCCAAAGCTATAGTTATAAAGTATGCCTTGAGACTGTACGGAATAAATTATGTAGTTTTGTGGTTAAAGGTGTTTCAGTATTGTTCAGATTTTGCGTTTATATTGTTGTGCCCCTTACAAGTAAGTTTTGGAAGTTATAATGTTAATTTAGTTTGTAAAGCGGTCGAACAAACTAAAACAAATCGTTTACTTTAAATACAGCCTTTGGCGCGGTACTAGATTGTACTGATTTAACTTATAATATTATTTATAGTGCCAGTTTATTTTACAACATTTGAATCTTTCTTAATAATATACAATTTAATATTACGAACTAAATTTATCAAGTGTGTTATAGGTTGTTTTTTGTTGTGTATATCATCGTATATGCAAGGTGATATAACTAAATATTGGTTTCTAATTGGCAAGTTCAGATTATGATAAAGATTAAAATAGGCACTCTTTTGTGTTGACTTGCTCGTAAAAAAGTTAGTTAAATGCAGACAAAGACAGAGCTGTCTTTGTTTTGGAAAGGTTTGGTTATGTTTATTAAAAAATCTGCATTTGTCATTTTGAAAACAAAATATTTAACCATTTCTGGTGTCGATTTGGACTATACTATAGTAACGTTTTATTTGCATAAGTAATTTATATTATCCTCTTTTTGTAATTTTGCAACGAAGATTCGAAAAATAGAAACTGTGGCAAGTATGGGTAATACAAAAATGGTTACTATTTATATATATTACATAGAGACAGAGAAAGAGTCGTATGGAGAGGAGCGTAACGTTTTTTCTATACGTGACGAAAATATACATATATAAACAACCACAACAAACGTACACTTTTTATTTCAATTTAATGTGCACTGTACTGTTATTAAGATCGCTAAAAAAGTAAAGTTCTATTTTTCAATGTGACTACTAGGTGATAGGGTGTCTATAACCGATTGAATCGCTTCTATCATCCAGTTAGTGATATGACATGAGGGTCACAGCGATTTTTTTGAGTTGTTTCAATCAATGTACATTCAGTTTCCTAGAGGCTACAAGCAAACATGACAGCAGTGATTGTCTATGGATTGTGCACTGTACTTATCAACCGACAGATAACCCATACTGTTTCGTGTTACAATAAAAAAACAGTTCATAATTCATATGTTTACTCTAAATCTGCTTATATTGATTTACAAAGGTGTGTAAAGCGACTTTCGTATCTTATTTACTGAATCCTATTGTTATGTAAGCCGTGTTAGTTAGATTTCAAACATTTTTAATTACTGTTGTAAATCATAGTGGGCATGGATAGAATCTTTTATGTTTTCCGGACACTGTAAAGAAAGTAATTATATTGTTTGATGTTTCGTGCGTATGTTTAATCAATGATAAAAATAATATTAATAGATTTTATGTTGACACCCCTATGGAACGAAATTAATTTTCTGTTGGATTAATTACGCTCGTAAAATATGCTCATAAAAACTATACAATTGTGTGGACTATTGAATCGTTAATCCAACCCAAAAAAAATTAGAAAGATAACCAAATATAATCTCAGATTATAACTTACGAGTATATCCGAAATACGATAACATTTATGCATGAAATTTTAGTGGTAATGAGAATTCTTTACTAATGTAAACCATAATTACAAAAAGTAGAAGTTTGTTAACATATTCGGTGGTAATAAATCTCTGGTAGTACTTCCGGATCTGTTTTTAAAGAAATATTTAACGCAGAGAAAATTCATGATATCAGCTGCAAGCTATACTTTATCTATAATATAAAAATGAATCGCTAAATGTGTTGCTAAGCGCAAATCTCGAGAACAGCTGAACCGATTTCGCTAATTCTTTTTTTAGAATATTCCTTGGAGTACGAGGATGGATCTTACGAAGAGAAAAATAAGAAAAATGCCTGAAAAAGCCTAAAGACCACACTTTTCTATACTCCCATACAAACGATTCGTAATAATACTTAAAACTCAATTTGAACTTTAATACCATACCATAAAGTTTAAGTGTTAGTGGAGAGGTTCCGGGAAGGCAAAACAATTGAGTGACGTTAGTATCGTATAAATATGAATGTCAATATTTATATGATGATCCCGAATAGTAGAATCAGTATTAAAAAAAAAATTAAATAATCAACTGTTAAGCGGTACGGAGTTCGCTGGGGTCAGCTAGTTTTTAATAAATGTCATATTGCAACTAACAGGTATAAAACAGCGAGCGATCGATTAACAAACAGTTCGATATTAAAAATACGAAATTGAGTTACTAGGACATTGGGCACATTTCACCCAGAAAAAAGTACAGTTCCTGAGGGATGGGTTAAATTTAATTACCGCGGATGACACCGCAGGCATAAGCTAGTGTTCTATAACTTTCTGTATTCATTTCTACCTCTTTATACGAACAAATAGGTTAGTAGAAAATTTTCACAATGGAAGTTTGAAATTTATGAGGCAATTTGTTTTGGTAAATAATTCTAAACAATAAATAATGCCAGCAAACAAAAATTATACAGAATCTGAAATTACCAGAAGACTCAAAACTGTTACTTAAGATTTGCGATGGTACCGCTGCGCCATGGACAGTAAAGATTCTCTCAGCTGAACTACGCTTAAATGAATATGAGCTTGTTAACAATTTTTTTTACTAAAGTCATAAACGTGCTGTTGTAGATAACCTTTTACATTTTACAAGCCACTTTCATGCGCCAGTCGTAATGACTTTATTATAATTCGACGCGCTTTACTGGTCGATATGTTAAGTGGTCGCCTTTTATTTTTGAATTCCACTAATTTTTAGGTATAGTGTAGCACTAAAAACTGTACATATAAGTCGTATTTAGTTAATTTTCAAAATAAAACTGCAATGAGTTAGATAACTTGTGAAATTAAAAACTGAAAATCGTGTAATCTGATCTTTTGTAACATTTTCAAATATACTAAACTATTAGTAGGTAACCGGTAGGTAGACATTGTTCTGTTATAGATCTAATAAGGCAAGAAAAAAAAATATTGAGACGCGTTCGGAGGCTCATTTATTACAGAAATTAAGAAAATGTATACAGTTCTAAAAATTACTCAGTTTTAGACATCAGGGATATCTAATGGATCTGTCAATAGCTAAGAACAGTGCGTGTGATTACACGTTTACAAAGAAAATAAAACCTTTTCGGTGGACAAGAATTACACACATGTGTAAAAATAAATTTTACATATAAAGATATAACGGGAGCTAAAGTATTATATAATATTCTATTTTTATAAGTGGTACATTCGTTTTGTAACGGTTATTAAGACTTCATTTTGGAATTCATACTTGATTTAAAAATTTCGCGAGTCCTTTTACATTTCAAATTAACTCGAGTATTCGTGTGTTGCAGCTGAGCAAAGGCGCATCTATGGTTCGGAATGTGGAGAGGACCCTCCACGCTACGTTAGCAGTCCTCAGCGGCAAGCTTCACCTTTTCCACTGGAGAGCACCAACCGACGATACTACAGAAGGAATAGGAACTCAAAAGGTTTGTCTATATTTAATTGACTAGAATATTTTATTATATTCTTATTTCCATATACATATAAAGATAATAATGGAGAACTGTGTGATGTTCTTATTCGTAACTCTGTTTCAAGATAAAAAAAAAATTATGTTGCTTTGTACTAATCATAACTGATATGAGAAATTATCTAATAGATTAATATTTTGTAGGCTTTTGCATTTGGTAATATATTATTTTAAAAGAAGTATAAATAAGCCACATTATAGAGAATTTAAATCTTTTAACTCGCTCTCCAGAATATTTCAGGTATACATCAGCTGTAAAAATGGATGTACCCATAATAATAAATATATAAACAAAATTTTGTACTAAAACTATCTTTTAAATACTTAAGTCTTCGAGGTGCCATAATTGGTTTTTTTTTTTAATTAATATTAATTTTTAAATTTAATTTATATTTTGATAGACAAATCTTTAGTAAAATAATTATCTCAAACCAATATACATAGATTTATTCTATCAACAATATAGCCAGTATCTCCTTACCGTCTCTACAAACCAACATTCTCCATTAAATATGAAAACGTATAGACTGTGCTTTATCGACATTTCACTGAAAGTTGATGAAGTTATCATAGAAATTAAATGCTATAGTAAAAAAAAATATAAATCAAAATAACATTTACAATAATAACAAATAATAATAATAACAATTACAATTTTTGATTGAAATATGTGCTTGGCTCTCTATATATAAATAGTTCAGTACCTTTTTCTCTTCTATTTTTCAATCGACTTTTTTAAGAAAAAAAATCAGTACAGTCTTTCCTTCCTTATCCTAGCATCCACAGGTTGAAATCTTTGTTTATAAATCTGGATTCGTTATACTTCATGATACTTGCGTTATAAATGTACAATATTTATATAGTCTTTGCAAAAAAAAACGCAATAATATTGGTATTTAAAAAAATAATAAAATATAGTCGAATTTCGACGACCTGATAACCACTAGTTTATTAAAAAGTTGATGTGATTGTCCAAAAAAATGTCTTTAGTAAATTTTTATATACTAGCTTTTGCTCGCGGGTTCGCCCGCTTTAATGTAGATTTGATCTATCTCCCGCAGGAATAGTTTTTTTTTCTATGTCCTTTTTTGTACTCCTGAGAATGTCTATGGAAAATTTCATATTGACTCTTTCAATAATTAAGGCGTATAAGGGTAATATAAACAAACTCGCCTTTTCATTTATAACTGAATATAAGGATAACTTATTTATTGAGTTCGGAAGTACTTGATTATGCGTCGGTATTTCAGGTGAAGAAATATTTACTGCAGAATCAGGAGCTGGTACTATTACGCGCCGAAGACGACCTGACGACTTTACGCACGATAACAATGCGCGAAATCCTCGACAATGCCTTAATAATGGTAAAAAACATGTTTTTCTTATTTATTTATATATTTCCAAAGAATATATACATCACATTTCTATTCGTTCGACTTCACGTGAAGTATTAAAAACACGATATTATAAATAACCACGCAATTGTGAAACTCAGTAAATACGTATTTCTATTTACATGTAATTATTGAAAGCGTATTAGAGTTTACTACAGTTATACAGTGATCCGCCAAACACATTGAATCGCATGTAAAATGGGAAAGACAGAAAATACTATATACAAAATAACTTTAATTTAAATTGTTTATTATATCTTTTCATTCATCGTATATAATCAACTATGTAATATTTTCGAAATAAATTATTGTCATTAACTAGCTGTCCGCTCCGACTTCGCACAGGTTTAATAACGAACGAAGAAAATGATATAAATTTTTATCTTCTACGGTACAATTGAACAACTGAACGTCAAATTTTTTTTAACTCAAATTTCTCACTTTTTAGTTACGATTTTTTCAAAAATATTCTGTCATAGAAACCTTACCTCGATAATTACAAGCATAATAGAAACGAATTACCTAAACAGATGCAGATACTCTAAGTTGATGCGCTTACATACTTATATATAGATTTTACCTAATGTTCAAAACTGATTAATTAATATAGGTACATTTCGAGATGTTTGAAATGTAAGGAATGAATGAGATATTAGACGTATTCAAGCTGAGATTCCTCTATGAGTTATTGTACGTAGGTATTCTATAGCATGTATAGCTATTATAAGCTTAATACGGTGGTGGGTGCATGCCTTTGATAAGGATGCTTCGCATAGTTCCACTGGCGCACGTGACTGCCACATAGATATCTAAAGTCTAAACATCGAACAAACGAAATACTAACGAACAAATGTTGCTTTATATAAAATATGCTAATTTATATTTTTGGATAATTCAATAAATATGTTTAGTAACGCCTTAGGAAATGTTGTTCTTTATTATTGGTATTTCATGAATACGCTGTAAATTGGTAGATTGTAACAAAAAATCTCTTCAATATTTTCATCGCTTTGACGGAACTGTTTATGTGTTTCCGCATGTCTCAGTTACTGAATTATTTTTTATTTATTATAAACTAGCAGGCCCGGTGGACATTTTCCTGCTCTGACAATAAAAAATGTATACTTATGTGCATGAAATGCTTAGGGTAACTAATGTATTCAATTTGATAAGGATTAATACAGTATCCGTCTAAATAGTCTTCCAATTACTTCATTGTATGTGACCATATTTTTAGAAAGTAGATGGGTATAGTAAGATATCCTTAAAAGATAGGTATATGCCATAGCAGACTTTTTTGTAGATCTATAAATGGGGAGTATCTCACTATGCATTGTTTTGTAATATCTCAAAAGAATTAGGTAGCGTTTTCAATGAAAGCTCCCGAGCGGCTTGACTTTTCCAACACTACCAGCAACGATCGTTATATTTCAACTAATTTACACAAAACCTTGACAAATTAAATACCTAAATTTTTGTCGTACATTACTCTATCTATTGGTGAAGATTGCATTACAATGCGATTGGTAGTTTTCGAGTTTATCGCTAATATACAGACAAACGCGGCGGACGACCTTGTTTTATAATATGTAGTATTACCTTCCTAATCTATTTTATTTTGTATTTCTCATAGTCATGTTTGATGGATATTACAGAAAAAATATTTAAAATATATTGTGGTATATATATATACTCGTATATACCAAAAGTGATATAAGTATGATATTTTTTAATTACACTCACTGAAGCCTGCAGGCAGCCACCAGTGTTAATACATATGTTTTTATAATTAAAAGAGTGAGATATGTGGGACTCTCAAAGATTTTTTAGACATCTACGTAATTATTCACAATGTTTTATTGTATTTAAGGTTTTAGACAAATTACTATAAAATAATGTAGGATCATCAGTCCAAATGAATACAGCATTACAATAATTATTTATTATATTGTCACATGGTAACGCATAAAAGATATTTATAACTAAACAATAGGCACGCAAGTCGGATAAGTTGTTATTAACATATGGTCACTCACACGTACAAAAAGAAAGAAAGACATCATATTATATTATGTTATGAAAGTGTAATGAAAATAATTAACAGTAATCAATGTCATAGCTAAGTAAAATTAACGGACAAAGAAAGAATGATAACAAATTTACTTTTTGACTGATAAGGATAGTAATAAAATTTGGATACTTCTGTTAAGACAACAGAAACCAATAAGGATAATATTTAATACAATTTCTTTAAGAGTTAGGGAAAATAACTCGATATTACCTGATGGGTAACAACTCGTGAAAAACGTTAAGGAATTATTAAAGTTCTCCATCTTGGCATATATGTGAATCGCAACGATAGGACTTTTTCTGTACTTATTACCACCTTTTTTAACCTCGTTTCTCGTTTATTATTCAGAAGGGATTCTTACTTCGGCCTAGAGAATCTCTTATGTGTTTATGATTAATTATTTATCTACCTATATTTACTACTGTTAAAGGAGTTAGAAATAAAATTATATGTATCTTTTTGTATGTACATTTGAGTGTGTTGACAGGATCGGCAGGAGCGGTCGGTGGTCAGGCGAATGAATGTGAGTCGCCTCCAGAACCAGCGCCTCCTGAGGTGCCACCTCGAGGTCCTTCATTGCACGTGACGTTAAGACATCGAGCTTGTGAACAAAACACCGAACCTGATCGTCTCTACTTATCTGAAGGTATTATATATAATTTAATATTCATTTGTATCACTACTTTTCAGTCACGATAAAATGGCTCGAGAATTTTAATGAAATTTAATAAAAAAAGTCGATTATAGCGTGGAATAGGGTGAAATTTTTTCTTAAAATTCTTACTAGAGTTTAATTTACACCTAGCGAAGCTAGTGGAATATAAGTTTTACTATACATAATAAATATGTGATGATTACTTAAGTTTATATAAAACTGGATTAGTTAGTTTTAAATTTTGTTTCCTACATAAAATTACAAACGTTCGTGTATACATCAGCGTGTTGCTACGTCGAAAATGAGCTGTACAAATTTCTTTCCATATAAATATAAAAAATAGTAGTTTGAATACACATGTTGCTTACCGTCTCCATCCAGTTTTGAATGGGTTACGGTTACATTTTTAAAATATTATTACAGTCAGACAAGCTAATTAATAATAAAGATAACTAAGCGAAGCAATGATGGCTTAGTTGATAACGTGTTCGGACACAGCGTCGAATAACGTAGGTTCGAATCCTAGCAAATGAGTCGGAGCTTTCGGCGAAAGGAAACATCGTGATGAAACCATAGCATGGTGGCAGGCCTTTTTCTAAGTCCGCCTGGCGAGCTGCCACCCTCAAGTTGAATATTTGTCGCCAAGCACCTGTTGGTGTACTCTGGCAGCTGCACTTGAGTGCCAGTCTCCTCTAGGTTTAGCGTGACTACCATATTAGTCCACATCGTAATTTAACATCAGATGAGATTGTAGTGGGCAAACGCTAATCTATAAAGTATAAAAAAAATAAAAAAAAATATAATTTTATTAAAATAAGAATGGTCGTTACTCATTATTCATTAAAATATAAACACTTACAAAAATATTGCAGACTTTTTATAAATATTGCAAATGTCACTTTTATTAGAATACTTGATGAAAGGCGATTAAAGGGCAGACAGTTATTAAGTTTTAGCGCTTAATAGCAAGGTCATTCAAACTCATCGAAAGAGAATTGTTCGCTGAAGAATGGTAAATATAGAAAGCTTGAACATTTATTTGATAAGTATAAGTAATTTATTAAAAGGTGTGATGAATTAAGGCTATGTTTGTGTTGCATTAGATATTATTAGATAGAGTACCTAACAATCCTAATAAAATAATTTTGTCTAACGGTGAGTTTTGAAATTATTCAGTATATTAAAAATATTCTCATTTCGAAACGTTTATTATATCATATAAATTAATATAATTTCAAATAATTAAAGGAGCCAATTGCAGCTGATATTTGTACTTGTTTTTATTATAGCGCAAAAAGTGAGCGTTATGCGTCTGATGGTAGGGCTAGTGTAGTTCGAAAACAATGGCGAACACTGAAAGTTCTTCAATCCATAGAGCCTATAAGAGACCAACTGCAGGGCTATAGGTCTGTTCCTGAAGGAATGTATGGCAATTTCAAACTCTGAGAAATGGACAGTTCTATATTTTCTCCCATACGGTACTACTATAAGAAAAATTATTCAGGTTCAGGTTTTCACACCTTGTTTCCCTTCACCATCAGCAGATAGTGTTACCGATTTAAATTAGTAGATATATAATTCCGCAAAAATTCGTTGGTACGCGCCCGGGATTCGAACATACGGACATCGGATCGATATTCAACCGATTAAACCACTAGACTACCACGCCACCGCCATTCTCGTTGTCATGCTTTTTTTTTTCGAACTGAACCGCAACTTCTTTCTCACCAACTGGTAAGGGCGCCTCCACGGATCCCCCTCCAGCGTCTGTATCAACTCCTCCCATGCCTCTTCTTTCGCCCGGCTGATGGCAGCCTGCAGGACTTTCCTGCACTCACTGTAGCTGCCATATAGCCTAGCCTTCTCCTCGGGGTTCCTTGGGCTCCTCCGGTGGCTGCGCCTGAATAGCCGCCGTGCCGCGGAGCAAGCCGCCCGGAGATTGGCAATCTCCGGCGACCACCAATACACCGCCCTTCTGTCTGGGCGGTGTACATCCCAATCTAACTAAGCTAAGCTAAGCATCTCATACATATATGAATTCGTGAAAAATACATGTGTAACTAAAACTAAAAATAAATGTGTATTGTCTATATCGTTGTATAAAGTATGGTTTTAAAATAAAAACAAATTATATATTGTTTTTGGTAATTCGATTAATAATGCATTTTCAACGTTCAAGATGTGAATCTTTAATAAGTTCTGTATTTATGTTTTCCGATTATGCAAACGAAAAATTGCGGTGTAATACAAAGTAATAAAGAGAGATGAAGAATAATACATTAAATAGGTATATAAATAGTCAAAACTCAGTTGGTACTCTTTTCTTTGGGGGTGTTTTATAAACAAAAGAATGATATAACGTTGTTCTAATTAGATATTCGTTTTTTGTTATAAATGTACTCGAGAGTAAAGTAAACTCGTTTTTGTATACTTCGCAGGCTGCGAGTCAGTTTCCAGGTAAGTGTATTCGGGTAGACAAATTAGGCACTGATTTGCACGTCGTCCAAAATATGTTAACAATGTATTTTTTTTAACTTAATATTTAATCTTTCAAGAACTGTTTTACGTTTTTATTTGGGGATTCTTAATTAAACTTAATTTAATTTATTAAATAATATAACCTTTTGGAGTCGTTTTATATCAGGTGTGTACGACGGGTAGGGCTGATTTTCGGTCCCATTTGTAAACCTTAACGAAAGAAGAAAGCTACTAAATTTGATTTGGATGAGAGCCCGGCACAGGATGAGTCGCTTTGATGTGGCTGGCTCCTCACCCCCCTCACGATATCCGCAACCCGCTGAAATGGCGCGCACTTACAGCGAAACTCTTACCGTAATTTAATTTTTATGATAGCGCATTGTAAGCGTCCCAGGGAGACTTTCATTTGGATTTGTTCTACCACTTAAATCAGGTCGCAGACGCCTGTAAATTTTTTATTACGCTTATAAAATTCAGTTAACCGTATTATTACTAAAAATCGATTCAAATAAGTGAAAGTTAATATTATATAAATTTTAAAGTAAATAATTTGCTTTGGAGTTGTCAGGTCTGGAAATGAATTAGGCAAATCTTGATTTAAACATGAAAATAGCTTCAAAAGGTCTTGAAAGTTTAATGGAATCGAACAGGGCCCGGTCGGAGTAGTCGGAAGTTTGCGCGAGTGACAAATTGGGCACTTGACCCGCGCGCCGACCGAGCCTCCCAGTGCTTGTTTCTCGAGGACCGTAATAAGTTTAACTTAAAGTAAACTATATTCCATTCCCTCTAATTTGCACTCACTCACTCTAAATTACTGCGACACTTTTAAGTTTTAAATTAACATTTTATTTTAAAAAGCGCAAACAACCACATATTTATGAGCAATTGGTACAGTCTCTCTGAGAATTATTGAAATTAATTTAATTCGTAGATTAACGTTAAACGTTTGAGTAAATTATTTTAATATAGTAATTACTTGGGAATTATCATATATTGCGCGTTTTCTTTGATAATTTGATCTCTATAGGGAATTGGCGTAATTCAACATTCACACTCAATTGTAGTATACGAAGATAATATGTATAAGAGCTTTGGTTGTCTATAACGAACGTAATTATTTACCAACTAACTCATGGTTGCGGCTTCGATCGCGGTAATATAGATTTGGTTTATCCCTCGGGAATGGTATATTCTTTTCTAGGTGAAAGGTAGCCTAAGTCCTTTTCTTTATCCGTGACATTGTGTGTGCAAAATGTCATGACGATCAGATGAGTAGTTAAAGCTTGAAAGCTTAACAAACAAACTGATTTTCGTATTTGTAATATTATTATATTTTCATACATATCCTGGTATATTCATTCCGATAATAATACTGAAATATATTTAGATATAAAATCATCATCAGCTTGTAAGAGACCCACTGCAGGGCTATAGGCTACTTCCCGAAGTAAGGTATGGGCATAATCACCACGTCGGCCTACGACGTATTGCCCATTTCAAACTCTGGTGAAATTCACAGTTTTATCTTTTTCCCACATACGTCGGAAGAACTTTTGCCAGATTCAAGTTTCCTTACGATGTTTTCGTTTACCTTCTGCCGATATTGTTACCAATTTAAATTAGTAACTGTACGCAAATTCCCAAAAACTCGTCGGTACAAAAGCCCGGGGTACAAGCCAGCGGACATCGTATTGATATTCCACCAAACAACTAGACTAACACGACTTTACTTATTAAATTCTTTATAAACTTAACTACAATGACAAACTCCAAAATATGACATGAGTATGTATCACATTATATGTCTTTTTGTTTTGATGCAGTAATAAAAATGTTATGAATACGTTTAATATAGTTATAAATTTTATGTAATTCGCAGGCATTCTTCCATTAACTTTAAGAGACTTTTTAAGGCAATCTTGATACATTTACCTTCTATAACATATTTTGTGACCAAGTTATAACGCGGTTTATGAAGCTGTATCTTTTTATATACTCTATAGTTCATTTTTGTAAGAGTCAGAGGTAGTAAAATTTAACGTATACTTTTTTGTCTGTGGAACAAATTTTATTTTTTAGAGTAACGGAATGTATGTGAAATTGGATGATAATAAAAATAAAAAGAAACTTTATTTGACATTAAAGTAGAGTATGGTTTTAAGAGAATAGGTCACCTTTGATTTTTGTAGCATCACACTGTTACAGAAGTTAATTTATTAATTTCCTAGCTGATATTGATAGTGTCATTGCATCTGCGTTGTCTATTATCTTAAGAATATATATTTTAGTTCAGAAGAAGAAATAAAAAAAAATGAATGCAAAAATAATGCTAACCAAATTTTCATATTATTTTGTCGTGCTTATAAAAATAGTAGTTCCTTAAAACTGTAATAATTTGATATTAAACTAAATCATAATAATTATTTTTTTGCTTATCTTAAGGACTAAGTGTTGAAGAGGTAAACTGAAAACATTTGATCGGAATCTAAGCAGTAGTTTTGCGTGATGAGCAAACAACAGCTGACCTCTATTATTTTATTCATATAAAAGGTTACTCGGTAAGTTTAATTATAAAAAAATAGAATAGAAATGAATAATAATAGTTTTTCAAACATGAGAAGTTCGCGAAGTTTTAGTATTATATAGAACAGGTCCTTGTTCACGTTGAAATCCGACATTGTCATGTTTTGAGTGGAATCAACTCGATCCAACTGCAATACTCCTGAGAGGAGTTTTAAACGTCCCCCGTCCGGAAGCCACTTGAGTGCTCATAAAAGACTCGTATGGATATATCTATATAGATTCATTTCTTTGTGTTATATGACTTTTCATCGAGGACTTGTTAAAACGATTCTTGAATTACCAAGTACGTTCCTTTATATTCATTTCAGGTTAATTTTCGTAACTCAACTATAACATAGAAGCAATCTGTCCTGGCTTCACACTGGCGCAAGGTATTAATGTGGAATCATCAGTATTCAACCAATTTCAGATACATATATGTGTCTTAATGGCTCATATATTTGTGAATAGTTTAAATATTTGCGATACTGCGATCAAGATAACAGCCCAAGTCGAGGTTCGGCTACTTAGGCGTCTTTGAGTTTATTGCCATACAGTTGAGTGCCTTAACGCTTGCCCAAAAAGTCTGGTGAACCTAGACCTGAAAAACAAAAAGAAAATCATTATGACGGGTTATGGTGATGTCATATAGTGAGATACAAAATCATGTCACCTTGCTTGAATACTGAATATACACCGGTTGATCTTCGAACACAACGTCTAAGACTGCTACTGTCTTAGACTGTAAAGATTCCGTGTTATAGCGGTCACTGTAACCCATAACGGTTTGATTTTTTTTTATATTATAGGAGGCAAACGAACAGCTGGGTCACCTGATGGTAAGTGATCACCGCCGTCCATGGACACTAGCAACACCAGGGGAGTCGCAAGTACGTTACCGGCCTTTTAATATATGTGGGCCTCCGGCGCTCTCACTGACCGAACGAAACGCAACAATGCAATCACTGTTACTTCACGTCGGTTTTCTGTGAGAGGGTGGTACTACCCCGGGCGAGCCGACCCATTCATGCTGAAACCAGTAATAGCTTCAGCGTAGCTCTACCACTTATAATCGTAGCTCTACCACCTATAAGCGTGGCTCTACCACCTATAAAATGCTGCGAATGGCGAGTGTTACTATTGCGTAACACTTGGTGCATGGTGAGTGCGACTACATTGTGACACAATCGTCGTGCCGTACAACTAGGTGCCTAGTTTTAGAACATGTTTTATAAACCGTATCATAAAATGTGGAATTCGTTTCGTTCAGATTTCTTCGTAAATAAATTTGTAGATACTAGTTACACGAATATTAAAATATAGAGAACAAAGATTAAGACTTAAATCATTCACTTCTAGATTGATTACAAAAAAAATATGTATATTAAAGAAGCATTATTAAAGAGCAACGAAGAAAGAGTGAGCAAATGTGTGATACGTCACAGTAAGTTAGGACACTTTAAAGTTTTTCCACGTAGCACGGAACGGATCCATCCGCGGACGGAGCGAGCGAGATAAATGATTGATGGCGGCTCTCCAAGTATAAACTCGATTATCCGTCGAGACGCGAACAACTTACAAGTTTTATATAACGATGGATCAGGATTATAGGAAACTTTTCCCAGGGAAAAAATCCACTCATGACTGTTATATTTGTGCTGCATAACAATGATGATAAAATTACCCATATAGCAAAGTTGCTTCTTCTCAACCACGGGAGTTCTAAATAAAAATAAAATATCTCATAATCAATTTAGATAATGTGGTGACTAATTCGAAATTTGTCCGTGAATGGAATATTGAAGTTTTCGGTTGCTTCACTACGAGTAAATTCACAGATAGAATTCATATTACAATTGATAAACTATTTGGTTTTGTAGTTTTGTATTATTTGGTTTTAGACTATAATATGCAAGGGGCCGTTAGCGAGTAAGTAATGTTTAAATATTTTTCCTTATATCTATTTTTGGTTTATACTGTGTATTTAACCAAATCACGTGTAGGTGGTAGAGCTACGCTGAAGCTATTACTGGTTTCAGCATGAATGGGTCGGCTCGCCCGGGGTAGTACTACCCTCTCACAGAAAACCGGCGTGAAGTAACAGTGGTTGCACTGTTGCGTTTCGTTCGGTCAGTGAGAGCGCCGGAGGCCCACATATTTAAAAGGCCGGCAACGCACTTGCGACTCCCCTGGTGTTGCTAGTGTCTATGGACGGCGGTGATCACTTACCATCAGGTGACCCACCTGTTCGTTTGCCCCCTATAATATAAAAAAATCAATAATATTATCAATTATTATGATGGTGTTAATATTTACGAAATTAAACCAATAAATTATTATTAAGTTCACAACAATAAAATTAAGTAGAAAAAAGTATTTATGTCAAAAATAAAATAAATCAAAAGTATAATGGATTATTTAAATGAATTAATTACGAAATACAAAAACATAATTCAATAAAAATTAATAATAGAGTATCGATTGTGTTAACAAATTTTAACGTAAGTGTTAAGTCAAGAATTTTAAAGAGATTACGAAAATATAATTCGATAAAATTTAAAATGGAGTATTGATTGTCTTAACAACTTTTAACATAAGAGTTAAAAAAAGAATTTTACAGAGATTACAAAAACATAATTCAATAAAAATTAAAATGGAGTATCAATTGTATTAACAAATTTTAACACAAGAGTTAAAAGAATTTTAAAGAGATTAGTTTATTCAACGCTTCTTTATGCACTAATAACAATAATGTGTATTGAGAATTTAAAATGAACATAATTTCTACAAACCTACGAAAGTTGGTATTTGTTATTGGACCTAAGTTATTTGTACCAAATACGACGCGATTGTAAATTTTTCATTTATACTTAATCCTGCATAATCTCCTAAAACCCTGGTTCTCCGTCTATACCATATTATTCACTAACGAATATGTTATACATTATACAAATGTATATAAAACTTTACAGTTAGTATAAATAAATGCTTCAGCCTACGAAGCTCCTTGTAACAAATACTATGTAGTTATAATATTCTCATTTTTACTTAATTCCATATAAAACGGTCTCTATTGCCGTCTTGAATATCAATATATTATACTCTATACAAACTTATGTCAAACATTACAAAATAGTACAAATAGATATTTTGGTCAATTGTAACGAAGAAGTAATAACATAAAAACATTGTATTTTAGCGGCAATAATCGAAAACAGCGTCAGCTGTTTATGTTTGTGAAACATAAAGAATTTCCACATAAATTGGAAAGAGGAAAGTAATATTGATTGATAACCCAATTTACGGTGCTTCCAAACTGAAAGGTTCGGCCCACAATATCGCTTCCAAATGACGTTTTATCATACGCCACTTTTTCGTGTGTCGTTCCGGGAGGCCTGTATCGTCGAACTTGCACAAATTGGATCGCACTTACCGGATATATAGCACACATGAGAGTTCAGTGCATGGAATGGGTAATATAATACTCGGTTTTTTCTCTCGTAGTAAGTCCAATTGATGATACTATATTATACAATAATTATTACGTAGTGTTCGTAAAATATCTCAGTCGTGGATTTGTTTGGGAGTCGTGAAAAACGTAATGCTGCAATCAAGAACTTTTTTATGCCTTAAGACCACTGACGTACACATCTTTGAGGTGCAATATTAATTTGGTACCTATGAAAATAAACATAATTTCAGAATGCATTTACACATATGTACCAAATCAAATAAATGTTTATAGTTTATTTTTACAGATAACTTGTTATAAGTAAATTAGAACATACACAGAATAAAAGAATAATATACGTAAAATTAAAATTTGCTTATGAACGTCAACGCTACCACTACTTTGAAAAACAACCCCGTCAACGAGAAGAACCGACAATAAACTCGATCTGGTTTATCTTTTCATCAAACATAATAGAACACATATTTCTAATAGTAAGACGAAGTTAAGATAAGCTAGACTAGACTTAGACCAAATTAAAAATAAGGCCGAAATAAAACGAATTAAAGTAACAAGGGATAGAAAAGAAGATTCCCATTATTGCTCTTTTTTTATACTTTAATGATTTTAGCGTTTGACCAAAAACTCATCTGATGCTAAATGACGATGTGGCTTAAGGTGGTAAATACGCTAAAGCCAAAGCGGAAGACTGCCTCTCAAGTACAATATTGCCGGAACACCGATGCAGAATTTCAGCTTGAAGGTTGTAGCTAGCCAGCTGAACCTACCACCACGCTATGGCTTTATTACGATGCTTCCGTTCACCGAATACTCCGGCTCATTTGCTAGAATGCGAACCATCAGCGCTTCAAACACGCTTCAACTTTGCCTATTACTAAGATAAACTGTTAATAAATTCCTATCAATCTATTTTTGTTTCTTCCGTCTCTTTTCATGATAAAGTCGCTGAAGGGTACCCTTTAAAAGGCGGTTTTAAACGTGATATATTATAAAAGTGGCATTGCTTTAGAGCTTTCCTCGGTATCGCTGGAAGCGACTCACGGATAAATGATTGATGGCCGTGTGACGTCACAGGGAGCTATCACGGGCAACTTTCACTTTGGTGAACGCTAATATTTTATAACATTCTATGGCAAAATGCCGGATGAAGCATAAAACCGAATACCATGACAATGACAAGTTTAGTAAAGTCATCGTCAATGCATTGTATTAACTAAAACATAATAATATATTTAGAAATGGAAGAGTCTTATGTTTTATATCATTAGTAGCTTATTAATTCAGATATATATTATTTATTTAATATATTTATTTATATAATAGAAATTATTTCTTCGATTTCACATGTTGAATACAAATATATACTATGTAAATTTTATAGCGTTAAAGTTGACAATTCATATAAATAGAAATTTTTATATTATGGAACAGAAAAGAGACAGCATTTTTAATTTTAAAATTTTAACTAAGATTACGCAGAAACTTGTTTCATAAGTACAATTCATTTTAGTACATTTATCAAACAGTTAAGGATCGGGTAAATATGATCTTGACGATAATAATCAGATCGAAGAATTTTCGTTGTAAGTGAAAGCAATAATTGTACCCAACATTTTAAATAATTATTATCTACGATCAATTATTCAATGCACTGTTTTCTTTTACTCGTCAAAATTTTTCAATAATGCATCTGTTGGTGTATTTCGCCAGCTGCACTTGAGCAGATCTAGTAATATTGTACTTAAATGTAAAAACCTATATAGAAAAAATATAATCAATTTTGAATAGATAATAGCTTAATGGATAAAATTCGGATATCGCGTCAATCGATGTAAATCCAAATCTTTACGAATGAGACCGAGTTTTTGCATAGCATGGTCACTACCATGCTCCCACTGGACCACCACCAAATTTAACATCTATTGACAAACACCTATAGGTGTATTACGGCAGCTACTCTCTCTAGGTTAGGGTGCCTACCATCTTAGACCACATCATTATCTAACACCAGGCTAGATTACGTTCAAACGTTAAAACCTGTAAAGTGTAAAAAAAATACCGACATTGTAATTATTTGCAATATTTCATCACCACGTAAACATAACATTTGTAACAATAACGCAGATTTACCTAATACCAGGCATCACGGGAGTTTCACAAAACTCATAACATTATAAAGAGAATCTGACGTAGAAGTTTCCCGACACGAAACCGCGGATGTTTGTACATCATTTCCTTATTTCAAAATATTGTAATATAGAGTGAAACTTTTTGCGTTCGTAGATATATGCCGCTGTTAGAGTTAGCTTTGAACAAAACAGAGCTTCAAAGGTTCATTTGAATGGAACTTGGTGTATAATTTGCATACTTATTTACATTATCTCTGCAGCACACAAGTGGGCCCCTTTCATTATCAAATTCACAACACAGGGGAAAAGCGACGAACGCTCCCGGAATACAAAGTTGAAGTTGAAAGTGATTATCACCGAATTCCATGCAAAAAAATTTGCCCGATTAAGAAAGCAATAAAATAAGGATTAGCGAAGAGTGTAGAGTAGGTATAGTTATTCTTATTTTATTTGTATGTAGATTTTGTAAAAAAAAAACATGATTATAGAAATCATGCTACATTACTTTCATGTGATTTCTGTATGTACACAATCCATATACAGTGGCACTAGCTGAATCGCGTCTGCTGCATTGGGCGTTAAAAATTGGTAGAAAGCCAATCGAATCCAAAAAATAAGTAGCTTAGAACTCTCTATGAAAACTTCTGGTTCGAATGGTCATAGTCCTATGCCAATACGTTCATTGCTTGAGCCTCAAAGGAACTGTATATTGATTCATATATATCTGTCCAAAAACATCAGTGACTACTGAGAACTACAGTGAATCGCCAGTCATTATTGTCATGCGATTTTGCAAGCCTCCCCTCATCCGGATATATTATGACTTATCCCGAAATCGATCAAACCAATGGCATATAGTGAAAGTGATCTACGTATACTACTACGCGTACGAATACCCTACCACTAAAGGTTGTAGGTGAATACAAAAAAATTGAGACTTATTACCAATTAATAAGAAGATGATTCCAGTAGTAACATATTCGAATAACGAGTCGACCGATGTGAGTTTGAATTCTACAGTAAGCCTAAGTTTTCGGTGAAAGATAACGATGTAATTAAGTCATAGGAATATGATAAGGCTTTTCCAAATATCTGCCTGCTCAGCTATCATCCTCAAAATGAAAATCTGTCGCAAAGCACCAGTACACGTCTTTCAGGCTGCACTTGAGAACCTGTCTTACTCTGGGTTTAGAGTGTTACCATATTAAGTAACAATAACATTTAAAAATCAGGTATAATAGTGATCTCATTAACAAAACAAAAAAAAAAGAAATGGAAATTTATCTAATGTAATCGTAGCTGCTTGTGTATCTCATCGTAGGTACTCATTGATAGAATAAAGAAGGCTATTCACTCGAGATGCAGCTTAATTCATATTTATTTCTTAATTTTACTCGGGGGTTGTCTATACGTAGATAATTAAATTCAACCCTTTTGCTCTACCGGGCAAAGGAAAGTCTTGTAAATTGGAAAACTAAACTGTGGATCTCACCCCGGGATTCAATTAGCTGCTAATCATATCTGAAGGGTGTGAGCGGATCGATTCATTGTTAGCTACCCTTTCGTGCAACACAACTGATGTCGGTAGTAACATAAATATTATTATTTTCATGCTGTTTCATTTGTTTCAAACGTATTTCTAATATACTTAGTTTATTTGATAACCTAATTTATTCGTGAGTGTTAAAATACAAAAAAATTATAAAGTGTAAAAATTCTCTAAAAGAGTTTTGAAGTGATAACTTCTTATGGGATGGTAAACCGCTTCGTTACGTAACGCGTCGCATGGCTGTCTGGCTTTCCTTTCTCTCATGCATACGGCAGCGGTACGTGTACCTATTCAAGAACTGTAACTAAGAATAAAATATAATTTATAATCAAAAAAAGATTTTATTAATAAGTAACCGTTCCTTACATTATCATATAAATATACATAAAACTTAAGTAATAACCTAAGCTTTTCTCAAGTTAAACAATTTCAATATTAAATAGTTCAACTTAGATTAGTTTAAGTTATCACTCCTTTGTTCTTCCCGAGACGAACAGTTTTTTTTTGTAGTTTAGGTATATTTCTTGTTAATATTAAACCTTACAGAAAATACTAAAAAAAAGTGCTAGAGTAGTCTTATGAAATATTTTAAATTAAATTTCGTGGACCTTTTCAGCTCATAATAATTATAAATTAGCTTATTTATTTATATCTGTATTTGTAAGCCTGTAATACAATCCAAATACCTTGGATTATATTCTACCTAGTAGGAGGGATTGTTCAGGTATTTTGCTGTAAGAGTTATAAAAAATATATAGCCTTCTTGCATTGATGACATTCGGAAACGACACCAATAGCGAATGCACTTCTCAATACGCGCACTTTCCCGATCCCATTTCTGCCGCCTCTCGTTTCTAGGAAGCCTTTCAAAGCTATCTGTCGATGCTTCACTGAAATATTTTGCCAACTCGTTGAAGCGTAAACTTCTCTAGAACGCACCGATATACTCACTAATACAGATTCCACGTGCAATATAACACAAAGGCTAAAGTACTCGTGTTGTGTATTATTTTTTATAAGAATTTTAATGTATTTTTGGTATCATATCTAAGTTTTTTGGATTTATTTTGTAAGTAGAGTGTTCCTTACAACTATTTTGCTTTTTAAATGATGTGTATAATACACCTTGTAATCTATTAACGTCCGTGTTCAGAAATAGTTGATATTCAGCAGTGAATCAACAGTACCTAATTACCAACCTAATTACAAACCAATAAGGCATGTTTTTCAGTACCTTTTCATTAGTCGGGCGCAAGCGGAAAATCGCCAAATAGTGTAGAATTCTGTCAAATTTCTTACAATCATAAGGGGAATGTTTGTTTGGGGTCATGTTCTCTATTCTCCGTTTTCGATAAAGTTAGGTTAGACTTGCCATGAAAAGAAAACGTCCGGCTAATGAAAAGTACCGTTTTTTCTTGTCGAGTCTACCATACTTGGAAGAAATGTCTTTAAATATGAATTAGTCAATCCAAAACAATGTGATATGAATGCGCACTAAGTATTTTTCAACATTTCAAAGAGAATATGTTTGACACTCCAAACTATGCCGAACTCGTAGGAATAGTTAAAAAGTGCGCTTTGTTATCGCACGTTGTCGTCCAAGAATGTGAACGACTGAAAGTTTCACATAGATAATACGCGCACGCAAACTAACACAGGAACACACAACTATTGAACTCGCTGTGAACATAGACGGTATTTAATATCGTGAAATTGCCTCGACATCATTTAGTCGCTGCAAATATTACTTTAATCCTAGAGTAATAAAGTTTAAGCGTCTGAGCTTGCTGGGAATGCAATAAAACCTTTACAAATTAAAGACGACACCGGTGGGAATCTTAGCCGTTTCACTCTAACCAAGGTCAGAGGTTATACAACAAAACATTGTTGTCTCTGTTATGCGAACGTCGCGTTTATATTACCGAGGCGGCTGCAAGACGATACCGATGAAAATTCTTGGTGACTCAGTGTTATCTCATGAGACAGGTTTACGTTTAATTACTATGTTATCACGTCGCGGTTTATAAAATTTCTGAAATAATGCCTCTTATTTAAATTAATGACAAATTTTGACTTGGAGAATTGTTAATACAGCCTTTTTTTGCTGAGGCCAAGTATATAAATTTGTATTATTTTTTTAATGACATTGGAGGCAAATGAACAGACGGGTTACCTGATGGTAAATAATGACCGCAGCTCATGGACACCTGCGACATGAGGGGCATCACAGAGGCGTTGTCGGCCTTTAAGGAAGGAGTAGCCTCGTTTCTTTTTTCGTTCGTTTCTTGTATTTAGTGGATATACAAAATGGTTTAAAAATGGCTTTTTAGTAAATAATTATGGTTATAATAAAAAAATATTATATTGTTATATAATAATAACACTAGTTACTACACGCATTAACGTGTAGGTATATTTACATATACCCTATAACATGATAATGAATAAAAAACATACTGCAAACATGGAAAACCTAATTTACACATAAATCATTTACGACTTTATTGTGATTCAAAAGTAATGAGTAAGCTGGTGTGTTTCCGACTCATTCGACTTAATTTACCTTCACATATTCTGACCTGTAGGTGAACTGATAAAAAGCTGTGATGTGGAAAGTTCTTAACCACTTTTTTACTGCAGGGTTGAATTCCCCTCTGTGTCCTCACCCATATAGGGTGGGGTTGTTAGTCCCTGTAAAAGCAGGTTTATGACGAACACGTGCCGACCCCGAAAAGACGTCGGCAGACAGCCTACAGTATTGATCACAGTAAAACTCACAAAACATTGGACCGAATAAGTTCGCATTTAAGTATAGCGTAACATATTTATTTATAACTAGTATTTTTCTTATTTGCAGATAATATTATTGGTGTAAATTAATTTAGTTTATTATCGATCTTATAATTACTGCATCTTTGGTTTTATATCATAACTTATACATTTAAGCTCATAGGATATTTTATATTTTCTTTCGTATATCTAAAACTCCGAAAGCGAAGGAATCCATGATTGTAAAGGGAACAAAAAAAAGAAAACGGAGTAGATCCTCTATATTAAAATATGAAAACTTCTATAAAATTCAAATAGCAACTTAATTATGTATGTGGGTAGTAAACGTAAACATTAAAGTATTATGAGAAGAGATGAAAGTCATATAACTAAAACAAAATGAGTTTGAAAGTGGACGGATATAGAGGTAGAGGAAGACCGAAAAAGGGGTGGATGAAGAGTGTGGAAAATGATATGTGTATAAAAGGTGTGAATACTGAGATAACTTATGACAGAGGAGAGTGGAAAAGGAAAACATGTTGTGCCGACCCTACTTAGGTGGGGATAAGGGTAAGATGGTGATGATGTGGATAGTAAACCAAATTAAAACTTTAAAATATTTCATAATGTTTTATTTTCAACTCTGTGATATGTACACGTCGTATTGTAGCAATAACTATTCTTATAACTCACCAAGTCCTAATTGACACTTGCGCACATTATTAAATTTACTGTTGCCCGATACAATACGCTTTGCTCCATTATTGGGGATAGCTCAGAACTATTTCTGTTACTTACGACTCAATATTTCCTGTTATTATTATATTTTATTGGATATAAGGGGCGTAGTAACATCTCAGAGATACAAGTATCACAAGTGCACGTTACATGCTGCAGTTTATACATCTGGCTTGAGTTTTATACTTTTCATTCAGGATGAAATTTTAAACGGATCGTTTTCTGGTGACACACAAACGCTGTACTTTTCGGGTAATCTTCGTTATTATTTTTTTTTGACTGTCACTAACCCTGTTAGCCTAAGGGGCCTTGACAGCTTCACCGGACGAATGTGGACGCTAAATTGAAATGGCATCAAGCGTTATAGCTCGGTTTGTGGCTGTTCAAGTAATTCCG
Organism: Antheraea assamensis; assembly: GCA_035772565.1. Lineage (NCBI taxonomy): Eukaryota > Metazoa > Arthropoda > Insecta > Lepidoptera > Saturniidae > Antheraea > Antheraea assamensis. Next base: position 667,550 of record JAQQSE010000026.1, on the reverse strand, counting down.
ATCATTGTATTTATCTGTTATAGGTAACTAACTATACATATTTATGTATGTATACTAATGCATGAATATTGTTCAGAAAATATTTATTCTAGGTCTAACTTATCATTAAAGAAAATAGATGTATGACCACATGATGGAAGTGAAGATACGTGGTCGATGACGACTGGAACCGAGTAAACCCGATTAAAGTTCACCGACTCGAGCGTGACGATTTATTTTTGTTCATTGTTCAATACCTACGCCTAAAGAAATTTTCACATCATAAAAACGTCTCGCATAGAACATACGTTCCTATTATGCAGGTGTTAAAGTGTATTGCGATATGTATCGGTGAATGCTAGAGTCGCTGTATAGCAAATATAGTGTTCGACTCAAATACTACATTTGCAAGATGGCACTTAAACTCGAGTTACAGGAGGCGGACGCGGCGAGTGCGTAAGAACTAAGTTAAACGGCTGTCTACTGCGACAAAGACCATAGTTTTTATAAGCGTAGGTGTAAATATTTTCAACGTTTTTCTCGGACTGTAAAATGCTTACTGTAACAGACTGCCAAGCTTTTATCTTGCGACGTAGAAAACCAGTATAAAATTATCATTATTAAGTTTCTCGGGTAAGGCTTCTTTTAGGGAAGGATAATAGCTATTTTTTTATTGGTATTATTAACCAATAATAATATATGTTTGAAAGAATTCTTTATTTTTTTAATGACATAAGGGCATACAATCAAAGTTCTTACGTTGCCATAGATACAAAACAAAGATAAAAATGTAATGTTGCAAAATCAATATTTCTAATAAAAAACATTTATTTTTGATATAAAACTCAGTTATAATTATAATTCTAATCAATAACTAATCTAGTTCAATCTATTCGATTTATATATAATTTCTTTACTTGCTATTCTTCGTTTTTTTTTAATCACGTTCAAATAATTTTATTATAAGCCTATTAAATTATTATCACAATGGCGAATTTTCATGGTACAAAGTACCTTTATACAAATAATCTAATCCATCATTCTACAGACGCCTAACAAAACCTTCATATATGTATGTATTGGTAATATTTTCTAGTAATGATATTAAATGCGTCGCGCTATATTTGTCTCGAGCTGAAATTGATGGATCGTTCATAGTTCATGTCTAGGTATAGAAAAATCAAGTTGTACAAGCGTAGTCAGTAAAATTGGATCCCTGGGGACTTTGATTGTAGATTGGTATCGAATACGATACGGGAACCTGTCTTTGTTCCTTCCTGAGGTATATTAAAGCAATAAGGGTAAACAAATTGCGATACTTGTGGGCCTTATTATCCGTCACATCAATCATAGAACCCCAACAGTGTAAGATTACTCCGCGTCTTGAGTATTTTCAACGCGGCTATTGCATTTTCGTGTGAGGTAGATGATCGATGTATAGAAATGATACAACTGACGTTTTTGAATTAAATTTTACGGCAATTCTTGTTATATTTCATCACATTTTTTCGCAGTTCATAATAAATGTAAGAACTGTCTATACAATTTTCGTAATAATGTGGCGGCGTACATTTTATTTATAATGTATACAAAAATGTATATTTATTTTTCCGATTGTAATGTTTATTGCTGTTCACGCTCAAAATGAAGAACGCGGTACATGGAGCGTGACACCGACGCAAACGGGCCAATAGCGAAACACCTAAAAACGTCCGTTAATTAGTGACTCTGTAAATCTCGAAATATACGCATCACATCAGAAAACACACGCATTTTATTTAATTTAAGCCGACATATGTAGCCTCAAAAGGCGCGAACATAGTTTTGGTCCAATCGAGCCGAATATCTCGAAGCTTGCAATCAACAAAGTCGGATAATTACGCAAAAGAAACCAGAAGACTTGAAAATTCGTTTCAAGAACGATAAACGAGCAGCGAGAATTTGAATATTCAACCGCCACCTGGTCAAGATCGTCGCAAGATTACGGCCAGAATCGCCATCAACAGCAGCATCGCAGCGCATTGTGGTGAGACGTGCCATCCAAATTCTCCTGCCCCAAAATTACCACATTATAACCTCGTACTCCTATTCAATTCCAGTGTTGAGTCTCCTCGAGCGTGGTGTGCCTACTCATTTTACATAGCATCTGCATCCTACGTTAACCTGGTTCGCTATACTTCGGTCTACCACAGGCAGTGTCGTTATTTGAATACAAAAACCAGTAAGTACTCGCACATACTTTCAAAATGACCACTCATAGTGAATCTATTGACAGCAAAAATATAGCGAAGATTAAAGATCTCAATAGAAAAAGAGGCATAATTAAAGGTAGATTAACGAGTTTTAAAAAACACATTGTATCATTAAAAGAAACAGTGTTGTCCGTTGAACAACGTGCCGAGTTGAAATTGCGTATTCAAGGTCTCAACAGCTTATGCTCAGAATATCACGAAATTCAAAGTAGCATTGATGAGTTGGTCGCTGACAGTAAATTAACCGAGCAAATAGAAGCACGAGAAAACTTCGATATCGAATATTACGCGATTTTAGCAAAGGCTCAATGTATGATAGATGATGGGTTTACTTTATCATCTTGCGCAGACAGTTCAAATACACAGTCGGTAAAGTTACCTATTATCACCTTACCAGAATTCGACGGTTCATACGACAAGTGGCTTGAATTTCGAGACACCTTTTTATCTCTAGTTCATTCGTGCAAATCAATCACAAAAATTCAAAAATTTCATTATTTAAAGTCGTCTTTAAAAAAAGAAGCACAATCAGTAATTGAATCGTTAGAATTTTCGGCAAATAACTACGTAGTTGCATGGGAATTACTTCTGAATCGCTATAACAATAGTAAATTATTAGTGCATAATCACATAAAAGCATTATTTTCCATGCCTACTACATTGAAAGAATCGCCAGTTCACATACGTAAGCTTATTGACATTACATTAAAAAATCTACGTTCACTTAAACTACTCGGCGAACCTACTGATCACTGGGATTCACTAATAATTTATATGATCGTGTCAAAGCTAGATCGCACGACCGAACGTGAGTGGGAACAATATAAAAACATTTCTACTAAGTGTAGGGAGAACTCTAAATCTCAAAAAGTCGATGACTTATTACAATTTCTTAGAGACAAGGCAGATATGTTAGAATCTTTACAAGATCCACATAAACCACATACAAACCATAAGTCATCATACATTCCAAAGGTTCACCGCAACATTATCACGCAAAAGACAGAAGGCAGTTCTAAAATAAATTACAAACCGATAGTAAAACGGCACAAGTTATGTATATTATGTAACACACCACATCCTTTGTATTCGTGTCAACGTTTTCTTGATCGCGATATAAAAGAAAGAAAAACATTTGTTACTAATAATAAACTATGCGAGAACTGCCTTCGTCCAGGTCATATATCTAATATATGTAGATTTGGTTCATGTAGAAAATGTGAGAATAAACACAATACTCTAATTTGTGACCGAAGTACGGGCGATCAGACTATCACGCGCACAATCACCCGTCACTCCGGCCACGCGGCGAATGAGTCACCGAGCTACCCCTCCTGCGGATCGGACGCAGCCGCAGGCGCGGGTGCAGGGGAAGCTAGCAGCTATACACACGCACAAAGTTATACTATACAAATAGATAACGTTCATAACAATATTCATAATACGCAAAGCGAACAAACAATTCTTTTGTCCACTGCACTTGTCGATGTACCTGACAGTTCAGGTAAATTATATAGGGCACGCGCATTATTAGACAGTGGCAGTGAAAGATCTTTTATAACAAAATCATTTTGTAATAAAATAAATCCGCAATTAATACAGTCCACACAACATATTCGAGGGGTTAGCAACATAGTCACGCAATGTAGCCAGACGTGCAAGCTTGAAGTTAGGTCTAAAGACGGCACATTTAACTCGCATACTATACAATGTTTAGTTTTACAAGAAATAACTTCGAGATCGCCATGTATCACAGTACCGCGTAGGTTATTTAATATTCCTAATAATATCACTCTGGCCGATCCCACCTTTTTTGAAAGTCAACCTATAGATATGTTAATAGGCGCAGACTTATTCTGGGATCTGCTTAGTGAAGGAAAGATACGTTTATCTAATGGCCCTTTGCTTCAGAATACTAAATTAGGCTGGATAATTTCTGGTTCCGTTAATAATTTCCAAAGAAAATCATTAAATAATGTACAATGTAATTTCGCGCAAACTACTACTCTGCAGTCTATAGATACACAACTACGGAGATTTTGGGAGCTAGAAGAATTACCAGCTTATCAAATGTCAACTATTTCACATGGTGATGAGAACCTATGCGAAATACATTTTATGAAAACAACTAAACGCGCAGTCGACGGTAGGTTCTGTGTGAACATACCATTTAAATCTTCTCCTGATACGTTAGGGGAAACATACGCACAGGCGGAAAGGCGTTTTTACGCGCTAGAAAAACGCTTAGACCGTAATCGCTCGTACAAGAATATGTACTCAGACTTCATTCGTGAGTACATTGAATTAGGTCATATGAATCGAGTGGAATCTTACGGAACCCTACATTATTTTATGCCGCATCACGGTGTTTTTCGTGAGCACGCTGCGACAACTAAATTACGCGTTGTTTTTGACGCAAGTGCGGCGTCTAGTACTGGTCTATCACTAAACGATTTACAGCTTACCGGGCCGCCTATACAAGGTGATTTATTTTCAATATTATTACGATTCCGCGAATACAAGTACGTTGCTTGCGCGGATATTGAAAAATTCTATAGGCAAGTTCTAATAGACGAATCACAACGCGACTTGCAATTAATTTTATGGAGATATAGATCATGTGATCCGTTAAGTATATATAAATTAAATACAGTAACGTATGGTACAGCATCTGCACCATTTCTAAGTTGTAGGTGTTTGAGACAATTAGCACAAGAATGCTCAAATCCTGATATCGCGCAGGTACTATTAAACCATTTTTATGTAGATGATATGTCCTATTCTAACTCCTGTAAAGACAAACTATTAAGTATTTGTGAAGGTACGATGAAGGTTTTAGAATCTGCGGGTTTTTCCCTTAGAAAATGGGTTTATAATTTTGACACCGACTCACAAACTAATTGTTGCACATTAACGAAAAATTTATCATTCGGTGAACATGTTCATAGTAAAACTTTAGGACTAGGGTGGTACCCCAAGCAGGATGAACTTTATTTTCACACACAGCTTAACCTAGATAAGGAATTGATTACAAAACGCGTCATATTGTCAAGTACCTCTCAAATTTATGACCCACTTGGATTATTAAGTCCAATAATTACAATCGCTAAATTAATAATTCAGAAATGCTGGGTATTAAAATTAGATTGGGACGAGCCAGTACCTGAAGAAACTGCAAAAATGTGGCGGCGATTTGTAAATTCCCTTCATATAATTCAAACCTTAAGAATACCTCGCCATATCATGGGAAATCATACCATGGATAAGATTACTAGAATAGAACTACACATATTTACAGACGCCTCACAAGCTGCATACGGTGCGTGTGCTTATATTCGCATCGAAGATAATTTATCAAAGGTGAACGTTAGCCTTCTTTGTTCAAAGGGAAAAATAGCATCTCTTAAACCGATCATGACGATACCCAGACTAGAGTTATGTGGGGCATTATTAGGTGCAAGATTATACTTAAAAATTATCAATTCTTTATACAGCCAGTTTAACAAAGTTGTATTCTGGACTGATTCTACGATTGTGTTAGGCTGGTTAAACATGCCAACTTCGCTACTAAAAACGTATGTTCAGAACCGTGTGTCTGAAATTCTCGAAATAACCAAAGGTCACTCATGGCACCATGTCAATGGCAAGGAAAATCCAGCCGATTTAGTGTCTCGAGGTTGTAACCTAGACGTTCTAAGTACTTCCAGGTTATGGTGGAATGGAAGCCACTATCTTCAGAAGTCTGATATTGAGGATACCTCAGATAGTATGGTGACCGTTATAGACCTACCTGAACTAAAGCCAAATGTCATACATAGCTTTAACACACAGCAAGCATCTATTTCCTTATTTCCATTTATTAGATTCTCACAGTATAATCGCCTACAACGTACCGTCGCGTTTATGCACCGATTCATTTATAATGCGCGCAATTCCGGTGATAAACGGGTCGGCATGTTAAGTACATGTGAACTTAATGAATCTATTTTAGCCCTAGCTAGGTTATCACAACAGGAAGCCTTTAGAGAAATATACGACTCATTTTTTAAAAACGGTTATATAAAGACTGCACCCGCTCACTTAATGAAATTAAATTTATTTTTTGATAAAAATAAATTGATCCGAGTAGGCGGTCGTATTGAGTATGCCTCAGAATTTAATTATAATAAAAAGCATCCCATTTTACTTTCATGTAAACATCATTTTGCAACGTTATTATTTCGGTACAAGCATCAACAGTTAATGCATGCCGCACCACAACTTTTATTATATTCAATTCGGGAATCTTGGTGGCCAATCGGTGGAAGAAATATGGCAAGAAGTACGTGCCATAACTGCGTCACTTGCACACGACTACGTGCTAAAACTTTTCCACCAATTATGGGCAATTTACCACGAGAGAGACTTGATGCGGGATATCCATTCGTACATTGCGGTGTTGATTATGCCGGGCCAGTATTTGTTATGAACCGTCGCGGACGGGGGGCAAAACTAACTAAAGCATATATTGGTTTGTTTGTCTGTCTTACAACACGCGCTATCCATTTAGAACTTGTCAGCGATTTATCATCAAATGCATATTTACTCACACTTAAACGTTTTATTTCTCGCCGAGGTAAGCCATTGGAAATATTATCTGATAACGGAAAGAATTTCGTTGGATTAATGAATGACCTCAAAATTTTGTTACATAGCTGTTCTGAAGAAATCAAGGAATACGCAGTATCTCAGGGCATTAATTTTAAATTTATTCCACCTTATGCCAGTCATTTTGGAGGCTTGTGGGAGGCTGGGGTAAAAAGTACTAAGCATCATCTGAAACGTGTAGTAGGTAACGCACACTTAACGTTTGAGGAGTTTAGCACGGTGTTGGCCGAAGTCGAGGCCGTCCTAAATTCCCGACCTCTAACACCACTGTCCTCAGATCCACAGGATTTTCTTCCACTAAGTCCAGGACATTTCCTAATTGGCCGTCCACTAACAGCGCCCGTGTGCGCTGACTTAAGCGCTACAAACTCATCCAGGCTCACACAATATCAACGAGTGGAGCAAATACGTCAACATTTCTGGGACCGGTGGTCCAAAGAGTATATCTCCGAGCTTCAAGCGAGAACCAAATGGCAAGTAAGAAGCAAGGAAAACTTAAAAGAAAATACTCTCGTCCTTATTAAAGATGAGAACCAACCTCCTTTAAAATGGAAACTAGGGCGTATTTTTAAAGTATTTCCAGGGAAAGATGGCGTCTCTAGAGTAGCTGACATTAGAACTCCGGGCGGCGTTATACGCCGAGCATTTTCGAAGATTTGCCCGCTTCCGCTAAACGACGAACAATTAATGGGCAACGCGAGATCTTCCGGTGAAGTCTACAGCAACGAGGGTTGAAAGCAACATCTTTCAAGGCGGGGAGTATGTTCACGCTCAAAATGAAGAACGCGGTACATGGAGCGTGACACCGACGCAAACGGGCCAATAGCGAAACACCTAAAAACGTCCGTTAATTAGTGACTCTGTAAATCTCGAAATATACGCATCACATCAGAAAACACACGCATTTTATTTAATTTAAGCCGACATATGTAGCCTCAAAAGGCGCGAACAATTGCATACATCTATACATAAATAGTCACGGGTATCTTCTTTATCATTTACTTCAATAAAATTAATCATAAATACGGTCTAAGCAATTCGTATAAATGAGTATTTATTATTAGCGTAAAAGCTTTCTCTTAGAAAATCTTTACTAATATTATAAATGCGAAAGTGAGTTTGTTTAATTGTGATGTTTTTACGTCTTTACTAGTCAACCGATTATTACGAAATTTTGCAAACACGTTGTTATGAATATAAAAAAGGAAATAGAGTATCTGTCATATAAAAAATGTACTAAAACTAAAAGATAGGTAAAATCTACATTCACGCGAGTGAAGCTGCGTGCAAAGGCTACTGACGATATAGATAAGAAATGTAAATTAAAGTTTACGCCCCCGGTGATAAATAATATATAATATGCCTTTAATGACAACGATTAAGTTGAAAAAGTTATAAACTTAAGAAATTATCTTATAACTCAAATATAATTGGGCGTTACTTTCGTATGATAATGATAAAATATTAAATACAGTTAAATATGACGGATATATAATTTCTATTGATTATATTCAACCATTTACTTGCATATACAAATATATAGGCTATTTAAAAGTATATTACAAAATGAATTAAGTTCAACAAATTTTTAAATTAACTTTTAGATGCCATAATAAAAATGAAAAAGTGGTGTAGACTTTATGAGCGGTTGTTTACAATGGCAAATAATAAAAAAATGTAATCGACAGTGTGACGTCACAGCTCAGTGAGCCGAAGCGAACAGGCGGGCGGGCGCGCTGTGTCCGCCCGCAACGAACGCTCCACAAATACGAGAGATAGCCTCGTCCGGAAATTCAATCAAGCTCGCACGGAGATTCGATCAAGATTGGGGTAATTAAAATACCTAACTTTTTACCTAAACACACCCGAAACAGTTCGCAGTATTACGTTCACTACGGTCGACCGAATTTCAGAAGCAAATCCCAAAAGTAATTTTAGTTTGCGTTATGTTTGTTCACGGGAATGATACCGCTGTTATTAACTGGAGGCTCCTCTGTACGGTAATTTTAATAACTGAAGTAATGAAGATCACAGACGTATTTTAATTATCTGGCTTCACATACGAAACGGATGGATACCTGAAAAAAATATCCCCATGTCAACTTATTTATTGTCCACTAAATAAATTCAGTACGAAGTTATTTTATCGACGCGGTAGAAGGTAATTAAAAATACGTCACTTGCAGTCGACCTTTCAATTCGAGCATATGTCCAAATTCAGAATGAATCATTTCCCATTTATATTTGTACGTTACCGTCGAGGCTGCGGGTCCGTTTGTTGTATACACTAATTGGAAATAGTCCACGGGGCGGTTTTATTTCGGTTACTTATTTATTGCGTAATACACATATACGTTTAAGAAATATAAGTTTTCTTGTAATCCGTTGTTCTAATTATATGGAACTAGCATTTGCTGGCGGCGTTGCTTCCTTTAATGTATATTTCATCTACCCCTCGAAAATAATGTTTTTTTCAGAATAAAATGTACCCTATGCCCTTTTTCGTATCCTTGATAATGTGTATGCAAAATTTTATGACAACCGGTTGGGTAGCTAATGCGTGTAAGCGTAACAAGCTCCGCATTTTTAGTATTAGTTAGGATTATTTAGGTACTATCTGTACCCGCGACTGTACAATGTATACATGTTTGAGTTTTAGTTAAATTGATATTGTGTAAATATTCTCTATGTTCAAATATCTACATATACTGATTCTCAGAAGCCATCTGTTAAACGGTACAGAAGGTTATGTACCGGAGCCCTATACTATACATAAACCCCAGTACTATGAAATTTGTAGTATAAAAATTTCTATTGAAAACGTTTAGGTGTACCTACAAACTTTCGCAGTGTAAACAAAGTCGCTTTTCGTGTCTGTCCCTGTGTTACCATATTTCTTCTAAACTACTCTATTTTATTTGATAAGGTTTTCACTATAATTTATACAATTTCTTTCAGAAGGTTTATATGTATATAATACGTGTATATTACATTTTTATAAAGTAGAGAAAAATCGATGTATTCAAATGGAGCCGTTAGAAGGAGTTATCGGGCGCTAACATTGGAAATGCTGGCGAAACTTTACGAGATACATCAAAATAATGTACTACGGTATTATAAATCTTAAAAATGCCTGCAAAAAATTCCTATGGTATATGTTTATCTCCAAAGGATAACGACACAAGATCAGTTTGTATTTTATAAATAGTATTCGAAAATAAGTAGTTGGTTATTGGCGATGTTATTTTGACAAGAACAGTACCTATTTGAAATTTATTCAATTTAATACATAACTTATCTTGGACATTTATTTTAGATTAAAATTGCATCGATTAATAGAGCATATCGTTACAATAAATATCTTAGAAGATATCACAGATTTAAAATAAATAACGTGGAACAAAAAAAAAATAGTTTGTGTGAAGATTGTTACGTATTTGGAGGGAGTATTACTTTGATGAACTGTACTCGTAAGTATCAAAGCGGCGAAAAAGTGATCTAAATCTTGAGTATGACGCCACATTATTAAATTGCACCCATGTGAAGAAAACGCGGTACGTTAGTTACATATACCAATAAACATTTTTATATACACAGAAGATAGATTGTATCTAACATATCATGTCCTATGTTATAGGATATGTATAGGATTCTTATTGAATAATGAATGGGATCATTATCAGCCTGTAAGAGACCTACTGCAGAGACCTACACAACGCTATCCCACGACGTTTTGGCGATTTCAAACTCTGAGTAAATCCACAGTTCTATATTTTCACAAACACGAACGAATTGGGATCTTTAAAAACATTTCTCAGGTTCAGATTTCTTCAAAATCAATTGAAATTAATAAACATAGGCAAATTCCGAACAATTCATTGCTATATACCAGGATTGGAACTTGTCGACATCGGATCGATATTCGACGACTTTTAGAGATTTCTCTATATCATGAAATATCTCAGTCAAGTAACAAGAATTTCTAAACCAGATGATCTGAGCCTTGTACCATAAGTTTTATTGATGTCACGGGCAAGGCAATGTTCTCCCCCATCATTTTGTCACTAGGGTGATGTCTTATTATTTACCGTGTGGGAATGCCTTGGTTCGGGTTTACTAAATTAACTTCAGAGTAAGTCCGAAGGATATATAAGCTTTTCTCGGCACCCTTTAGGGTGCTCTGATTGATAGATTTAATAAAATATCTGTATTTCAACAAGAAATACTGAATCGATGTGTGTAAGGATGTTGTATTAATTAACATATGAGTACGGTTTAACATTTTTTTTTCTGGCAGACCCTTGGCCCACACCTTTTTTCCGAAATAATTTTGAATATAAATCATTTTAAAATCTAGTGCAGCTTAAATACATATTCAAGCGTGAAGTGAGCAGGACAAGATATTATTTTGAAACTTAACTAGTTACAGCTGATTTAAATCTAAAATTATTATTTTTTGAATCTATGCTCAGAGATTTTACTGACGGTTTCGGTGAGTATATACTGTCGTAAACTTGACTCAACGTGTAGGCTACATCCATTAGGTTTCTATACGTGCAGGTGAACTTCTGGTCTATACCGGCGACGGCCGTCGGTTTGCAGTAGGCCATCCGAAACAGATTTTCCCGGTCTACGTGTACGGTAACGGTTTAACATTGTAAATAATAATGTTATTACTATTATAAAAATGTAAAATTTGTGACTTTCTATCATTGTTTGTAGCAGGTGATAACTGAAATTATTAAATCGATTCAGAGATTTTTTTCAAGATAACTACGTACAGGACGATGCTATAATACTGTCTTATTCTTTTTAATTTTTATACAACGTTAACGTGTACAAACTCGCGAGTGGTTGCAAGTATCATTTATATATAGTTGAGAAATACTGAGTTAACATTCATTAATCTCGAATTCACAGTTCATTAATCGTTCTCTTAAGCAAATAATTCAAAGTGACTTTACCAGTATTGTGGAGTGTTTTTATTAAAATGTTAGAATAAGTACGGTGCATTATTATGTAGTCGTTTAAATATTAATTTATAAGAGTTACGTGAAACCTAACATTTTAAAATATAGTATTTCCAACGACGAATCAGTGAATCAACGGTAATGTTATAAAGCTTAAAAACGTCATTTTTTTTATTTATTAATTTAATTTTACACATTAATCTCTGAGAATACCAGTCACATGAAATAACAATATTTTGATTTTTTTATACTTTAATTATCTAGGAATATTATTTTATCACGGGTCAACCGTTAAGAATAGAGTAATATCTATACAAAGTGCGAATCAGAAATTATGCTAAACGAGAACGAGTAAGTAGTGCGGGTGGACCGTGTGGTGTAGCGGTGTGGTATCTAGAACCGAGGGTAAAATAAATTAAAGCGAGTGAAACCGCAAGACATAGTTTGTTCATTATTATCGAATATATTTTATGCGTTTTAAATTTAATTATACAGTACTTGTTTATGTATTTACTATTTATATAGCAGTAAGCCGCTAAGGAGCGGATTACTACGATTTTTATTTAACGTATTTACGTTATTAAGATTTCTTAATGTAGCTTATTTGTGTATTAAAATATTCTAATTTATCTCATAACATTTTCTTTTTTGCGTAAAATTAACCTCTTTCCTTTCTGTTGTTTATCAGATTCTTAAGGATGGTGGTTTTCACCACATCAATTGTAACAATGGAATTTTGTGGACATTTGGTGCCGAAATTAAAAACAATGATTTACTCGTATATATATTACATTGAGATACATAATATTTGTTATGCATTTATCTAGCTTATGTCAGCTCGTAAAAATATTTCGTTGTGTTATATGAACTACGTGTTTTATCTGAATGTATTTACATTTTTGAATTGTAATTTTGTCATAATTACATCATTCATATAACGCTATTATCATTTTTATGTTACATCTGCAAGTTTATCATTACTGCTAAGCCCACGTGATGAAGCGTAATAATACTCTAAAAGTTCTTTATGTCAGTAAACGTTTAGTTAAAACTGGTTTGGTCGTTTTGAATTAAGCGCGGACAAACAATATACACTTATTTTTTATTTAAATGTATACTACTAGCCACTAGGTGGCTTATAACCGCTTCGTTGGCCATTAAAAAAATGGCAAACGGTCGTCAATCAAATCTAAAAAATAAATAGTTTAGGACCGTTTACCTTAAATTCGCATAGGTTATATTTATGTCATCTGAAATATTCATAAAGTCACAATTAAATCTAAACTTTATATAAATGTACAATTAAATTATAAACATAGCATGTTAAAAGTGTTTTGTATTTAGTAACGCTACTAAAAAATACGATCATTAAAATTTCATTTTCTTTACTACTTGGAAATTATATCATAGCTTGGAGTAATTTATTACAACTGTAAGCGGTCACTACGGTGCATCTGGGCATTGCGAATGAATGCCACAAGTTGATTTATTCTCGGCGTCCGTCACTCCGCGTAGCTCGACTGACATATCTTGTCTCCCCTTCGCTAACATTAATGGGGCTACATTTAGGAACTAATGGACGTAGTTTTTTATATATAATCCACTTCTACATTGAAAACTGTGGTTAAACATTTTTAGCAATAATTATTCTGTGAAATGCTTTTCAATATTTTAACGAATTATCCAGAAATTTCTAACCCCAATATTGTCTTTCGTTTTCTTTTTAGATTTTTTATAAATACTATGTATGCGGCTCAAGCTACCGTCAATTTTCTATTCTATTGATAATAATATGAATATCTTATTTATATTAGTTGAAGCAAGTATATTTTCTATATCTATATTATATATATATTTATATTAGTCTATTAAATTTACCGCTGTTTGAATACCAGACTCGTTTCACGGAAATGCGATCATTCTGCTAAGAGATAACTAAATGTGATCGAATATTTTCAGAAAGAGGTAAATTTGAATCTAAGAAGATAGAACGTATGTTAAAGGGCCTTTATGTAACACGTGCCTATTATAAGCTGCGTGGTAACGGGATCTTTCATAATTTAATATAAATAACTAATGTGAAAACTAGCATTGGCGAATGGAATATATCCTAGTCTGTTGATATACATCACTATTCAATACTTTTATTAAAAACGTTGTTTATACCATTTTGATAGCAAATAAGTTTGAAATCCCTCGGACAGTAAACGGTCACCAAAAAAGTTAACACAGTATATGGACGCGTCCAATACTAGAAATATTAAACGCATTTGATCAACACTAGAAAATCATTTTAAAGTGAAACTTTTTTTTCGTCCATCTATCGCATTACAACCGGCCGCGGAATAGGGGTAAAGGGAAAAATGCTCGACAGAACAGCCAAGACCATATGGCGGCGCTCATGACTCAATTCAAAATGATTTAATAATTTTTTAGGTTTGTGTGGTGACTATGTGAGTGATTAATAAAAGTTCTTTTTTATATTTCACATTGTCTATTCTTTGTTTCTTTACAATAATAATAATACCATTTTTTATATCATATTATTTAGGAACGATTAGCTTACTCATCTGTACACGTACATTCGTGTACATGGTTGTACACGGACTGTGGACTGTGGAAAGGCAAAATGATGAGTGACACTTGACACATACATATCTATAGCGTGCACTTTATAAACATGCATGTGTGAGTCCCTACAATTTCAATAAATATTGTACTCAGTTTTTAAAATGCGTCTATTATCGAATAATTTTCCGAAAATTTTCAGTTATATGCCTACGATCCGAAAAACTTTCACTTACATCGTGGTTTCATATAACCATTGATTTTTGTTATTCCTGTTAAGAGATGGGGAGTCACTTGAGATTTGAGAAATAATCAAATAAATAGACGACGTATTTTCTAGAATTGCTATTCATAATAACTTTTATAATAAAAAAGAACCTTTGTGACAAGGTCGTCTACGCTAAAGGACTCGAAGAGAGTTGAACGACCTCGGTATAGTATTATATTAGGTGGGTGGCGCATCTGGTCATCGCGGGCGAGACTTAAGAGCTGATTTATTTTACAGATTCGTCACTAGATGGAATTAAGTTGATCCAACTTACCTCCCTGCATACTGTTCTTTAAGGCAGATTTAGCTTGCTAAATATTTTTAAACCTTTTATGTCATATTGTCAGCTAGAATAGAAAAGGCAGTAATTATCTTGTGCAGTTCCCGGAACTTGCTAATGAGTGCTTGGGGATAAATTTGGAACTTTAAGTTACTCGTTAGATACCTATAGTAGCGGTCCGCTATGATGGCTGTTTTGACGCTTTTTCCGTTCATGAAGTATCGTATAAATGAATAACTACATTTGAAGGAGAAAATTGCTATTTCTTTATTCTCAATAGTGACTTGCAGTTAGTACTTAAATTTATCGAATTTTGGACACAAAATAATTTAGTACATTCATTTTCCAAATTACTATTTATATATATGTATCTAATGACTACTACATGTAAATATATAATATGGTCCCGTAAATAACTTTTTTCATATTTCTACTAACAAAAAACAGCTGCGTTCGACGGAAACTTTAATGGATTATATTTATTAGTTTACTTATTTAGGAAGCGACGATGGTTCAGTTGGTAGTATGTTCGGACATAGCGTCGAAGGACGTAGGTTCGAATTCTATCAACTGTGTCGGAGCTTTCGGTGAAGGAAAACATTGTGATGAAACCATGGCATGGTGGTAGGGCTTTTTCTAAGCCCGCCTAGCTAGCTATCACCCTCAAGTTGAAAACCTGTCACCAAGCACCTGTTGGTGTGTTCCAGCAGCTGCACTCGAGAGCCAGTTTCCCTCTAAGATTAGTGTGACTACCATCTTAGACCACAGCCTTATTTAACATCTGATAAAGTACAAAAAAACAATACAATTTGGCATACATATTTTTCAAACTTCGAAATTATGTATCTATTTCCTATATACTAGATTGGATTGGATCGCTGGTCAACATAACTACCACCTCAACCAAACGCGCGTCATTGCTTAATGCAAAATAAAGTACCATATATATTTTTGTTGAAAAGAAATCGACATTTGAGGTCCGATCCCCCGGAATGGAGCCCTCGAGCAGCTTGCATGCGCGAACAGAGTACCACTGATTCGATCAAACACTCGTCTACAACACAACACCGATCACCCCACACACGTGCACACACACTCACTCGTAGGTACACATAGTGGTGGGCTGTTTTTGTTTGTTTTTTTGCCCTTCGAACTGTAATAGTTTAGAACACAGATAGATAGATACAAAATACATGTACGGGATCGTAAAACATACATGCTTGGTAACCATGTATATTTCACGAACCCATACAGGTATGATACGGATAGGCTTAGCTTAGCTAGTTAGATTCGGGTTTTCGACGACAGCCCAAGCCGAGGCGTGCCGTGCGCCCTTGTGCTAGTCGTCCATATAAAATCGGGTGAGTGCCTTAAGCGCTCCCCTTAGTAGTCCGGTGGAACTGTAGAGACTTGCCAGGCTAACAGTGTAGGTCAGTTCGAAAAAAAAAAAAAAAAAAAAAAAAGAAATCGACATTTCACGTCACTATTATAATGTGTCAAAACCGCCAATACAGCAAGCCGCTACTATAACTTCTTTGGCGAGCAATAGATAATGGATACTTTGGTATTATATATTACTATAATTTCAATCATCAAAATGTAGGTATATGCAAGAAATTTGTAGTAATAATAAAAGTCGCTCAACCCGGTACCGAAACGCACTGCCATTAATGTATTATTATGTCTTTGACTCCTTTGCCGCCTTTCGTGTTTCATGTGTCATATATTTTACAAGTGAACACATGACGGCTCCTTGGTATCTATGAAAATAATAAAAAAATAACACATAATTATAATAAGAAGTCTATTAAATTAAAATATACACACAGTAATATATTTTTGTGTATTTTTTATAGTACAATTGGGTAAAAAACCGATTTTCAACAGAATGTAGTGCCAGTTTTAAATTTACTTATCTGTGTATATTTTAGTCACTTAAATAATGCCATCGCTATTTATTTTGAAATTCTTATTCAAGATAAGTACTTATAACAAAATAATATTTAGATAATAAATGATAATGATAAATGATATTTAATATGTAATAAAAAAAAAACTTGTAAATGACAGAATACATAAAAAGGCATTTTATTGTTACCATCAAAGAAAAAAACTCTGTGATATGGAATTTTAATATATAGACAAATTAAAAACACAGACAATAGAGGAAGACTATTAATGGGAGCTTGTATAGTGTAGTATAATTATTAACGTTCTATTACCAGTTCTAAACATAAATTGTATAATTCTCATCTATAAATTCAAGCACAAGCGATCGTATGCACTTGCGGGTTCATCTGCCCGATTAAATTTGAGGCGGCCGAGCACGTCAATTTAACTTTAGTAGCGCGAATTCGTTTAACATTATAATATAATTCTAAAATCTGATTCAGACACTGTGGCCCGAATTAATAATGTCAAAATTATTTAGTGGCACACAATTTGGCTAGATTTTCAGATTGCAATTTGCATGTTAAACGTCAATCCGGCCGGCGATGCGTTGAGCCCTATCGCTGAATATTAATGCGACTACGAGATTTTGTTTTACTTTGTGGAAATTCGATTATGATGCAAAGTAGGCGACGGGGTGTTGACGGGCGTATGAGATTATAGATATATGATAATATCGTCTGTATGTTATTATTATAATAATTTATTTCCCAGTGAAAGGTCTCGGTCGCAGATAGTAATATAAATATTTATATATCTTTCTTTTTATTACTAGCTCCTTTAATATGTATGTTAGGTATGGGCACTTGTTCGGGTAAGGTTGGTTAAATAATGATTAAGTAATAACAATACTTTACCTATTAATACACTAGTGTTCGCTCACTGGTTCGACCATAATCAGTATTTTAACTTGTCCCAAAATAAATGATGAAATGATTAAGCAAGTCAAAAATAAATGTACGTTAGAAATCTCAATACAGCTTAAATCCATTTTTTCGTAAAACTTGTTAATCGGTATGAATTTTCAAACAATTTTATCATTACATTCAATTTGAACATTTCGGATAACGACATAAAATATGTGTGTGTGTTTTCGAATGTAGGATGAGAAATAACTATTTCGAAAGATTTTTTAGAATACATTTTATTTGGAATAATAAATAAAGGAAATCGGTTGACAAACAGAGGAGGAAAGGTACTAAACTCTTTTGACTTCACCTACTTATACTTTAATTTTATATATTTATAGGTTTTGGTTTTATAAAAATATGAAATTGACGGAATATTATTGTGACCGTTCTGTGACATAAAATTTTTATATATATACAAATTAAAAAATTTAACGACAACACTTTCAAGTTATAGTAAATGATTATGTCATTAAATATAAAAAAAAGGCTGGCTTACAATTACAGTCACTAGAACACACATATAAGTGCTTGGTGCTAGGTGTTTAGTGATTTTCAACTTGAGTGTGGTAGCTAGCCAAGCGGGCGTCAGAAAAAGTCTTACCATCATGTTATGGTTTCACCATGATATTTCCTTCACCGAATGCTCAGACTAAATGCAGGATTCGAACCTACGTTGTTCGACGTGGTGTCCGGCCACGCTACCACTCGTCGCTTGACACTATAAAAATAAATAAAAACTAATAACTAATTCTTCTACAACAAATTTATATTAGGTATGCAAGAATATTTTTCCCATAGCAGAATGGCAAAAACTATAAATACAGCTCAAAAGAGATATTCATATAAACAGATACTACAAATGTAATAATAAAATTATTCAGTTATAATAAACTCATAATAGTTCGGTAAATTTCAAATGTAATTTCGTGTAATTTAGTTGGAGATAAATTTTATGACTTAATATTTTATTACTTTCGGTGTGAAATCCATTATGAGAAAGTTTTAATCCGCTCCAGCCAGTCTCGTGCTCGTAGAACCTACTTAGTTTGAGCCCTGCTTAAAATGTCACATAATTTATTATGAAAATTTACGTGATGGACACTTAAATTAAGAGTACTGTGTACTACAATTGTCTGGAGTTGGAAATTTTGTTGAACCTCAGTAATAGTTTTTATATCTAAAATATAATTTCTTCTTGACTGAGTATTTACACATTATTAAAGATGGAATAAAAGCTGTGGCGGTCGAGTGGTTTGACCAGTCGAATATTAATACGATATCTGCAGGTACAGAGCCAACGAATTTTCCGGAATTCAAGTATATTTACTTATTTAAATTGGTGACACTATCGGCTGACGGTGAAGGAAAACATCGTAAGGAAACTTAAACCCGAATAATGTTCTAGTAGTATCATCGTACGTGGGAAAATGTAGAACTGGATTTCTCGGAGATTAAAATCGTCAATATGTTATGGGTTGGCGTGGTCGTTATGCTTTGAAAAGAAGCCTACGACTCTACAGTGGGTGTAGGGATTCTTGAGCCAGATGATATGATAATCTGAGGAAGATAGATAGAAACGATTGGTTACGGAAGGCTGAGGATAAGCTAAAAAGGCATAGACGAGAAACAAGCAGTGCATTGGAAGTGAGATAATTACTAGTTCTGGGATTGAAACATATCAATCATATAAGTCGTTCATTACAAGCATGCTTTATTAATGATTATATCACAGTCGGCACTACAGCAAATTTAAATATGTGTAGAGTACCGTTAAGCGATATTTAAGCCCACACTGGTGTAAAAACGGTTGAGTTATAGCAAAATTAATATTATGGGAATAATCCTGTGTTAAAATATACATATACAGAACAATTTTCATAGCAATCGATTCAATATGCGAATTAATATAATAAGCGCGTCCCTTCAAAATGACTGCACCAATGGCTTTTTTTGCTGTATTTGTATTTGTCAGGACAAGATTTGTATGGAAGATAAGGTTTGGAAAGTCGCGTATAAAAAAAGTTAATAATTTGGGTTAAAATAGAAAACAAAACAGTTTAAAACTTTTTACTGATTGGATATGAACGTATGCACGATACTGATAACAAAAATACAATTTTTAAAATTTTTGTCTGTCTGTCTGTCTGTATATTCCGGGTAATCTCCGAAACGGCTGGATCGATTTTTACTGAAACTTCACTGATGGATAGTTAAAATAACAGTGGGTGACATAGGCTACTTTATTTTGGATTAGCTTTTACTAATGGCATTTTTAGCAGTACTACCTCCAAAACGTTTGAACCATTTTCACGGAACTTTCACTAACAGATAGCTGATCTTATAAGAAGTAATTTACAATTATAAAAAAAAAACACATGCGGTGCTGCGAGCAACATCTAGTATCTTATAAGAAATATGTTAATCGAGCAATTGTATTCGTAGAAGAATCAATTTTGTATTTAGAAGGACGCATTTGTAAAAGTATTTGTTTCGTTTTAAATAAGTTGAAACACATCATATATTCGATGTAATACCCACTATAGCTGCGAGCTTAGGCTTTATCACTTTCCGAGTTCAGCCGGTAAGAATCTGACTAAATCGCGACCACAATACAAATGGTGATAATCTCTTATTTTATGGCGTTTCGGGAAACAAATCAAAAATATTTTTTTTTGAATTTATGCCCTAAAAAGGCGCTTGTGAACGTAAAAACCACAACCGCAAACGATCAGTCTTGACATTGACGACCAGTGATGAATCGTCAATTTCTTTGCTTCATCAATTGTTCTAATTGCAATTGTGTTAAAAAAAGAACAACTTTTTAATTTACAATCACTGAATACCGTGAATATTCAATAAGACGTTAGTTTTATTAATTCTAACTAATACTATAAATGCGAAAGTGAATTTGTTTGTAACATTTTAACTACATAAACAATCCTTACTAAATTGTACTTACACGTTGTCAGGATTACAGAGACAAACATAGGGTAACTTTTATCTAGAAAAAATGTAACGTTCCCGAAGGATAGGTACAATCAACATTAATGCGAAATCACGAGCAAAAGCTAGTATGTATATGTACCTAAATATTGATCTAGTCATGTAGGCTGTTAAAAAGACTACGGCGTACGATTATAAATATATAAAGGTAGCGAGTGTGATTGTTTTTATTCAAGCGCCCCTAAACTGGGCGTAATGGTGTTTGCTTCTCGAGGGAGGGGTCAACTACTATTTAATCTAGCGTGAATGATTAATCTATCTTTTACAGTGCAGTAGATGATTTTTTTATTATAAATCATTAAGCACAGAATCTAACGAAAACATTATGCACTGTGAATCGAGTAAAAATCACTAAATGCATAATGATTAGAACGTTACTTATTGTATGTGTCGTTTTTATGACAATATGACAACTTTATTATTCGGTAATACATTATAAAAAATATTTGATTTACTTATATATTAAACTAGCAGGCCCGGCTGACGTTGTCCTAATAAAAAATATATACTTATAAGGTAACTAATGTATTCAATTGGATTAGAACTAATACTGTATCTGTCTAAATAGCCTTCCAATTATCTCATTGTATCTGAACATGTTTTTATAAAATAGATGGAAATAGTAAGTTATCCTTAAAAGATAGGTATATGCCATCGCAGACCAAAGAGAAATATCTTACTATACATTGTTTTGTTATATCTCAAAAGAGTTAGGCAGCGTTTTCGATGATAGCTCCCAAGCGGCTTGACTTTTTCCAGCACTTCCAACAATTATCGTTATATTTCAACCAATTTACACAAAACCTGGACAAATTATATACTTAAACCTTCCTCATGTATTACTATATCTATTGGTGATGACCGCATTACAATCTGTTCAGTAATTTTTGGGTTTATCGCGAACATACAGATGTGTAGATAAGCAGACGCGGTGGACGACATTGTTTTATAATATGTAGTGATTATTAACTAACCAAATAAATATCAGCAAAACCGCTTACAAAAACTGAAATAACTTTAAACGACCTCTCATAACTGGATAATATACAGAGATTTAAAACAATGAAATAATATACAGAGAAACGTTTGCTGACCGAATGTTGATGCTTGCAATATAATAATTCTCTCTAATCATTAAAATATACGCTTCTCTTAATGAAATTACCTGAAAGTTTAACCACCTGTTCCGAGGGCCAGCGACGCTGCGGGCGGAAGCCGTAGAGGGGACACCGACGCTGGCTCTTCCCAAAATTTACCTACTTGCTTTAATTAGACTCGTGTAGGCTTACGGCCGGTCATTTTTCTTGTTTAGCCGTAATTGATAAAGGGCGAGCCGCAACCCATACCGACTACGGAAACCGCGGCGTGCCAAATTTTTCATTTTCATTCAGTGTCAGTGTTTTATTCTTTATGTATATTATCTGCCAGAGCGCGCCTGCCATGCTATTAGTGCGTATTTAAAATGTTCTATTTTAAAACTTATTTGTATAGTTCTTCGAAACGAAATTGGACTTTTGATTATGTTACATATGAATACGAATCTCAAAAGGATACAACGATAATCTCTAATGTATTAATTTATATGTTGGAGGGAAAATTGTACTATGTAAATATGTGTTTTTCAAATTAGATTTTATTATCCTGTCTGATACCCGTGACCTCATCTGCGTTGTTTATTATTTTAACAATATATTCTTATGTATAAAGAAAAACACAGAAAGCAAAAATATGCTTTGCTCACAAAATTTCATTGTAAACAATGTTATCCATTTTCATTTAGGTACTACATACCGCTTGTTCTACTTCGCAACGACAAGAAAACTATATTACTGAACACGAATTGTTTATCGAAATAGTAGTTACTTAAAACTGTAACAACTTTATATTAATGAATTTATTCGGATAATTTTTGTTTGAAATTAGAAAGAAGTAAATCTAAATAAGCTTGATCGAAATCTGAATGAATTAATTAAATGAAATTAATTATTGAACTTTTTAATTTGTACATTAGCGTGCTTAATACCACATGGCACTTGCTTTCAGCTAACCAGCGGTATTGTTATATAATATAGACCGTTTTATTACAAAAAAAGTTAAAAACGCGTCGAACACTTGTTTCAAAAAAGTTTGATCACAAAAGTGTGTCTTACATTTGTTTAAAAATAAATTCTATTTAAATTTAAACATTTTGTAACACTTGCCTAAGTTCACATTTCTCATTTTATTGTTGTGATTTATTGTATTTCTATTTGCCGGCAAAAGACGTCTCGTAGTAAATTGTGGATTTCGTCTGTATAATTAATTAGGAAGATTCACAAGTAAGTAACAACTACTACAATATGACATTATTGATATTTCACAATGTATTTATTCTAAGATTATACTGTTGTTCCATTTTACGCAATTTGAGATATTATTTTAAACTTATTGTATTGCTTATTTTAATAATTACATCATTTTCTTTAAGCCAAATGTCACAATCATAATAACCAATTTTACTTAAAATAAATAAATATGCTTAATGAAGATCTAAACAAAAATATTATTCGTATATTTGAACGTTTTTGAAAGATGTGATTGAATCGAATGAAAGCTATTCGGAGTTGCTGGCATAAAAAACAAAAACCAGATATTTAGCTAGAGACCGCACTTCGAAACTCTTTTGTAATAAAGTATTTTAAACATGTATTTAAAATTTTAGACACTGTTTAGTAAAACTCGTGTTAAACGCGTATTCAATATTGTTTTTTTAATAAGACCGTAAAAGTTTTGTAGGTAGTGTAAATTGTAAAGTCCCGAACACTCTGTCTCCGTTTATTCAAATAAATATTGGTGTAATTCGACTCTAAAGTTATTGATTGTTTGATCTAACAGTTTTACATGATAAGCACGCAACAGCAAACCTCTATCATTATATACAATATATAGATTCACTTTTTATACTAGTCTTTTAGTCAATCAAGCAATCAAAGCCGATTACGTTCTCAACAGCGTTTCCATACATCCAAGCTTTTAAGTGGATTGAAAAATATTAACAAATTGGCATGCATCTGGATTAAACAGTAAATTCTCATATTCTCATATTAACGTTTCCCCTTCGCTGAAGGGTGACTGGCTGTAACCCTGCGATGGGGATGAATCCTCGGCAATTGCGTTAAATCAGCAACTATTGGATTAATACTGTATCATATGCACGCGTAAGCTCAGATTTTAAATTATATACATCAGTGTTTAACTAAAATGTAATGACAGTGATATTTTGAGACACTGAACTTGTTACGAGAAATAAATAAATTGAGGGAGAAACAATTAGTACAGAGTAATATTTTTTGTTCGATATATATTCTGGAACCTTTAATTATTCTCCATTACTATGTTAGTTTATTATTTTTGTAAAATTTTCTGCATATGATTTGATTGATGATTAGTTTAGTTTTACTAAAACAACGAATTAGGTTTGTTAAGTACAGTACATATCTTTAGAAAATTAGTTAAAACATTCGTCATATAACAAAAGAGTAAAAGCCGTGGCGTCCGCAGGTTCAAGCCCTGGTATGTACCGACGAATTTTTCAGATCTCACGTACATTGAGTAATTTAAATTGGTAACACTATCGGCCGACGGTGAAGGAAAATATCGCGAGGAAACGTGAATCTTAAGAAATGTTATTATTATAGTACCAACGTATAGGGGAAAAATATAGAACTATGGATTTCTCACAGTTTGTAAATCACCAATACGTCGTGGGTTAGTGTGGTGATTATGCCCATACCTTCCATCGGGAAGAGACATATGGCCCCGCAGTGGGTCTCTTGCAGGCTGAAGAAGATGATGATTTGTCCTATCTATATTATACATATATACTCGTGGTTAAGGGGATATTTTCAGGGGAGGAGGTCTCATTTTAACTTCATTAGCATTGGGCCTTAGATTTCAATGATGCATTAGGAAGCTTCATAAAATCGAATAGGCTCAAATCATTCGTAGGCTTATGACAATCCAAGACTATTCAGCAATGATGAAAAAGTTCTGGTGCATTTTTCTAATGTAGTTTTTTTTTGAAGCCGGTTTAATTTTTTTTGTTAAATCGTTTTTTTTTTCATAGATATGGTTACTGTAACTCAGTAATAGATGGCGCTGTAGCACATCGAATCCTATATTATAATTCCAATAGATATTTTAATACATAAATAAATAATACCAGATGTGTGCAGAGACAAGGGACCTACTACAATTAAAATTAGTGTTATTGTTCGGTAAAAATATTTTCGTGTTGTGTTTGTAGCTACATAGTTATTTATTTGCATAATGTACTAAAAATAAATAAACTATAATTACATTAAGTGAAAATTAATCATCAAACACGTAAATACATTTATTTAGTAGCAAGTTTTTTCCACGTTCATCGATAAGGCCGAATGATTTGATTTGGTCGTCGTAGGCTTTATTCGCGGAGTTTCTTTTTGAGGGCGCCTCCTCCGTGCCTACAGAACTGTCGTAGGACCAATATTGGCAAGGAAATTAGTTTATGTAAAATGTAGAACAGGCATGAAAAATATATTCGAAAGAGCGAAAAGGGAATACTTAAATGAAAGCGATTTATTTCTTGCTTCAGGGTCATATAATGGAATAAATTGAGTTTAGTTTACCTGAATACGGCATAGTGACTGCACTACGCCTTATGGTAAGCATAGTGCAGTGAAATACTAGGGTACGTGCTGCTGTTCTTTTAGTTTGAAAGCGTTTCAAAAACGAGAAATGCCAAAAGTCACAGGGGCGTGACTGTCACCATGTGCATGGTGGTAGGGACGCAGTCAAGTACAGTTAGTTTACCACCCCACTTGAATGTCGTATACACTACGGTGTATCAGAAAATTTAACATTTTCATGCGGTTTTCACAAGGTTTTGTGTAATTTGGTTAACATATGAGGATAATTGTTGGAAGTGTCGGAATGAATCAAACTGCCTGAAATATCCATCTAAAACGTTGCTTAATAATCCCTTTGCGATATAATAAAATAATACATGGCGGGATATTTCTCTTTTATAGATCTACATAAAAGTCGGCGATGATTTTAAATGTATCTATCAAAACCGCAACGGTACGAGACTCAAAATATTCATTTTATTTTACATAAAATGTATAAAAACAGGTACTTCATGTATACGAGTAATTAATTTGTACAAGTAGTGTAGACATTAAAATCTAATCCACATATTCAACGCATCAAACTGATGTGATTCTGCTTTATGCTCTACTATTCATGCGAAGCTAGGGCGGGTCGCTAGTATTCTATATAAAATTTGGCAAACCATTAGATCAAATGACGGGTGATGTGTGATACCACGTATTAATGATATTTAAAAATGAAAATACATATACATTCACATAATGACTATAATGTCGCACGTACGAGAAAGTAAGGTAATATATACAGCATGTTTTATTATTTTTGGTTCAATATAGGATTTAGTGTAATTTTTATTATTGGACAAATAATATAGAATTATATGTTATAACTTTTCTGTCAATAGTTATATATACGTATCTTGATGAAATATATTATATTAAAATAGTGTATCAATTCATGTTTAATCTCACTTGTACGAGATTGTTATTAGTTTTTATACTTTTGTACAAAATGGATGACTGGGAAAGGAAACTTTATTTGCGCTAAAATCGACATAATCTTTATACTATCAAGTGTTAATAATTATTCACGCAGCTCGTAGCCTGTCTTAAATCTACAATTAGCCACAATTCGTGTAATACACCAGTTAGGTTCACGAAACAATAAACTTATGTCACCTTAATAGTAAATATGTATAAATGTGTTGAGCGACATTTATTGCCACAACAAAATTCATCTACAACTTGGCACTATATTGAACGGTCGTAACAAACTTAGTGTTCCATAAGGCATGTCTCCAGTACCGTATTTATCGGAACTTTGTAAATTGGAAATATAATTTGGAAAAATATTATTTATGCAAAACTGTTTTTCATATGATTTAAACATACTTAATTCTATTTGTTTTGTTCGGTCACGTCTGTGAATGACAAGTATTAAAAAGAAGAACTAAGAGATTCTCCTTGCATGTAAAGATACGACTTTCTGAATCTTACAATACCAGCCATAATTATCATCATCAACCTGTAAGAGACGGCCATTGCAGGGTCATAGGCCTCTTGTCGATGAAATGTATGAGCATAATCACCTCGCCAGCCTACAATGTATAGGTGATTTCAAACTGTCCAACACTTCCCATATAGTGGTACTATAAGAACATTTCTCAGGAAGTTCAGGATTCCTCACTATGTTTTCCTTCACCGTCAGCAGATAGCGTTTACAATTTAAGTTGTAAATGTACGTGAGTTCTGAAAATTTCGTTGGTACATGTCGGGGTTTGAACCTGCGGACATCCAATTGATATTTCACCGGTCAAACCACTAGACCACCATGACTAGTGTCTATAGTTATTTTGATGCGCATAGCAAGTCTGCGTAGCCTCTCTTAGTGGCATTTTCTTTGGGACACCATATTGATGACGTAATCCTTAATTTGAAGCTGCTTATATTGTGATATTTGTTATACCATTAAGATATCTAATTCATCTTTCACACATCACATCATAATTCACATCTTTCTGTTGGACGATACATTTCAAAAAGGATAGCTACGTGGGAAGTTTGTAGTAGCTATTAAACACTCTTTGCATTGTTTCTGCGTCATGTCTCTCTTATTTTTTTATTGGATATCCAACGGCATACATTTTTCTATGAAATAGCGTAACAATCAAAGTTAATATACGATTATCTAGTTATAACTGAGTGGTATACATTGTTCATACACGTAAAAGAGAGAGTAAATACACGCTTCTTTTATTGATGCCCACTATGTACATGCCAACGTTGACGTGTGTCAGTTAAATAATTACAGGTAATAGAATATTTAGATATTTGTATAAAACGATTAAACAGGGGAGCGGCTAAAATTTTTCATTTGTGAATTTATTATCCACATATAGTATACATATATATTAATCTCTGGAAACTATTGTTTACTAAAAACAGAGATAAACTCGTTCCGATGTCAGTATTAAAGAAAAATATTAGTGTGTAATAGTTTGCTTAAGAGACAGGCAAGTTTTATGATACATTTAATTTTTATGACCAAGATATTAATATCATAAACATTCGATTGTAATTCTAGACACAAAATAAATTAAATTCTATGACACTGTCACTTCGGTAATATGTTTAAATGTATTGATATTATATATGTACAGATATTCAATAACATTCAGCCACACATTCGCCATAAACGGAAATAATATTTATTCTCTATTAAAAATAAGCCTCCTATTTCCGTTTCAGCGAATAATTCTCGAACACAAATAATCTAGTAGGTCGAAATGACAATCGAGCGATATCGCAACGGGAAATATTACTGGAATTTATTATCAACAATTCGATAATGCAAAAATAAGCATTTCAGCATTATATTGTGAAATACAATATAGGTAGATTATATATTTCGTCCGTCACACTTGAAATACTTTTATATGAAAGTCATTATATACATAACAAGAAGATAGTATATTTAATTATGTCGGAGATGTCATGGATTATCCAAGATTTTCCGGCCTCTGTATATAATTCATAGGCAACTCTGCTATACGTTCTCAGTATGAAGGTTGCTAAACTCCATACATATTAATAAAGTTATTAGAAAGAAAATACATTTTTTTTGTTGCGTTTGTTTAGTACCTTTAGATTTACTAAAATCAACCATTGACATATAATAAAACTACGTTTTGCTAACTTACTTTTTATTTTGATTCATAAATTATAATCATGAGGTCTCATAAAATATACAATATGCACTCGTCTGAAATCGCGAAACAAAGCTATTATAAAAATAACTGATTTTATTTTTTGTTTATAATGTAATTGAAAAATTATTTATCGGGTATTGAATTCTTTCACCTATATAGAGCTATGTTAAAAGCAAGGAACATTTGCTGCATTTTATTTTCATTATCCACATTAACATGAGTAAAGCCGCGAGAAAAACTGCATTACTGTATTATAATACAGTACATACTTATTCTCCGTCAACAATTAACCAGTATAAGACATTGTTATATTGTAGTTGGCTAAAAATCCAATCAGTTGTAGATGTATTTTAATCTCAAACCAAAAATATATGTACATATACTTCGACGGAGAATAAGTAACGACATTTGACATTTCACAACAATAAGAATACTTTCTTTTGTTACAGGTAAGAATTTTCGAAAATCACAATGGATTCAATAAACTCCGTAAGTATCGAAAGAAAATGTAATCTAAAGTGAAAATAAAACTTTGGGATCTCAATAATATAGTATATCTATTATCTATATCTATTAAGTAAATTTTAAATCATGGAAAGCCGTGGCGCTTTGCCAGGACTCAAGACTGCATTCGGACGTGGCCGTTGTGCATCCAATTATATCTCAACCCTAAAATATTGAACGATGTGCCCTGCATATAAATTAATGATATAAATCAATACGTGTCCCTGTGCAACGTCACGAACCAGTGAAATATATTGTCTAAATAAAGCTTACAAAGCTAATAAAAATATTTTTAGTCCGTCTTTGCTTTTTTCGAATGTTTGAATTACACTAAACAGCAGCTACGTTATTATACATTAGTATAGAATAAGAATGACGATAATGAAGGAGCTCTACTAGTATTATGTATACCTTAAGAGGAATCTTTATAAATAAAAATCAATTGTCCAATGTATGCAAGCGCATCACTTGAGAACGGCTCCACCTATTTCGCAAATTCGTTTTTGTTGTATTTATAATTGTCAAGTGTATATAAAAGAAAACGTTTCGAAAATTGCACGGAAAAGTGAAAAAAATTGGATTAATGAATCTCTATATAAAAAAGTGAGTGAGCGTCTTAGATTGAAGAACAGTAGGGTGACTTTTTAAAATATTTTCAGAATTGACAGATTGACGTTCATTTGGTAAGTTGCCATTTTATTTCATTATCGAAATCAAATGAAAGTAAAAAAAACACTTTATTCAGTTTAATTAACCTTTACTCTATTTTTGTTTTATTCTAATGTTATATCAAATCAAAAATACTTTATTCAATTTAGGCCCTGAGAAGGCGCTTATGAATGTCAAAGTTACTACCGGTTCGGAAAACAACCCAGTCATCGAGAAGAACCGGCAAGAAACTCGATCTGGTTTATTTTTACATCAAATATAATATAACACATATTATTAAGAACATTTTTATAGTTGTAGACATAGATAATTACATTCGTCTTTCGTGCATACACAGAGAGGGGCGTCATTTCCAGACGTCACCATCGTTTACATATTGATCCACCTTATAATAAACATGGTCGTATTGTAGAGGAAAGATTTGGTATCATTTTCTTTGTTAATACCAACGTGCGAAGATGAGAAACGTAACCAGTAATATGTATTTGAAGGTATAAAGAGAAAGTTTAAATGCACATATATGATAATATTATGTATCCGTAAGTTGATATCGCGCACGATGCCGCTTGTTAACTAAACGTGCATGCAATGGCCTGCATAACATGGTGCACGGTCTGGATCGCTTTCAAATGATATTAGCTACGACACGACGTCGGAAACTTCGATGAGGAAACTTATTTCCATTAAACCTCCTATTAAGTAGGTGTAGTATGATGACGTCATATTTTTAAATTACTTTATCTTAATTTCAGCTCATATAAGTACTTATATTTCTCCTTTTTTTCTAAGAGTTATCTTATATATCAATAAAATTATTGAGACCTATTGTTGTGTGCGTATCACGCAAAAGCTACTGGATAGATTTCGCTGTTTTCTTTTTAAGTTTAATTCTTAGACACTTAGCTCTTATCAAAAGAAGAATATCATGATATCCTCATTTCATATAATGTTGTAGAAGCTGCGCTTTGTGGTGCGATATGTGGTGGAGAAAATAAACGGATACCATTGTTCACAGAGATATTTTTTTAAAATAGATTTCTGCTTTCATTTTTTTTTTATTTTATCTCCGTACACAAATATCTTTATTACGCCGACGAAGCCGCAAGTATTAACAAGTTTATAACATAACATTAAAAGATTTTAGATCGGTCTAAAAATTTGTAACAAGTAAGCTAAATACTAAAATACTGAATTATGTTTTATTACAAAGCGTACGTTTTATTATCTATCAGACAAAATGCAATTATGAATTAGTCAAATAAAGTACCGTGTAACTGTTCAATTATAACAAGTATATACGATTTTACCTCATGTCTCAGTTCTTGTTAATACTATATAATATGTCCGAGTCCGAGCCGGGAGGCCAGAACAATTGCGTCCACCTCCCCATTTCAATGGCGTTGACTATGATGCGGCGCGGTGTTGCGGTTTGTCGGGTAAATAGCTACAACGTAGCCCAGATCTGTATATATGTAGATAAGTACGGTTAGTATAATCAACTTTCCAATCATTAATACATAATGAAATAACTGTGCACAATAATGTACTTTTTTACTATTTTTTTATGTTCTTAGTTATTTTCTTTAAATAATGTGCCTATTAAACTATAGATAAGCATAGCCAAAAACGGCTATAAAGAGCATGCAGTGTATTTGAAGATGCAAAATAAGTGGCAAAATATAGTTGAGTTCAGTATACCGTTTAGTTTCGTTTCGTTCTAGTTACACGGGACATACAAGTTTAAATAATTTCAAAGGAAGGAAGCATAAGTACAAACACTTGTCATATCTGTTCATATATTTTACAAAGAGGGAGCTAACTTTACAGGCTCACGCTTGTCTAATGGAGCACTGGCCTTCCGGTGGGGAGTCCAAGAGGCATTTAATCTTGCGTTGAATTATGTGTTGATGTCGGAAGGCCGGAAAACGCGCCCTGTCCGCGCCCCAGTAATTTCGCTTTTTATTATTAGTCACTTTTGGTTGGAATATGAACCTTTTACGAGAATATATAATCACCTATAATATTTACTGAGAATTACTTACATAATTAGATTTCCAGTCTCACAATGTAAATAAGAACTTTGAGATAAGTTCATATTTTTGTTTCAAGTACCGGTAAAGCATTATTTACTATTTTATTTATGGTGTTCCTAATACTCTTAGGATATATTTCTAATTTAAATATACTCG
This sequence comes from Antheraea assamensis, assembly GCA_035772565.1. Lineage (NCBI taxonomy): Eukaryota > Metazoa > Arthropoda > Insecta > Lepidoptera > Saturniidae > Antheraea > Antheraea assamensis. The sequence continues at coordinate 635,520 of JAQQSE010000026.1, read as the reverse complement.
ATATGATACAAAAATAAATAAAAGATTATAATTGATATTTGCTTTTTCTTATGCGGTAGATATGATTTGAATTTATGATATTTACTTTTATACAAATAGAGAATTTTCACAAGGATTTTGTTAAATGTTAGTACTTAGTACACTAGTATGTATAGAACAAATTCTAACTAATATTATAAATACGAACGTGTGCTTGTTGGCTTGTCACGCTTTCACATCTTCACTACTACATCACACTACTACTACATAGGGTACAATATATATCTAACCAGAAAAAAAATACTGTTCCCGAGTAATAGATTACATTTATATTTACGTCAGCGAAGATACACACTAAACTAACAATTACTCTCAAATACGTTGTTATTTTTGATGAGACATAAAAAAACTTAATAATTAAATTAAAAATACGAAGAATATAAATAGGTAACTTGGTAACTATTAGTTTATTTTGGTAATTTACAAACATTTCCCGCGCCGCCGTTCGTATGAATGAAGATTTTTTTTTATCCCTGGGGAACAGTATAATTTTCTGCATGAAAAGTATTCCATATACATTTCTGTATCTTTGACAAAATTTATGTCAAATTTGCATGATGACCGGTAGAGTAGTTAAACTGTAAAAGCGAAACGGACAGACAAACTCCCATTCGCATTTTAAAATATTAGTTATAATTACGATAAATACTATCTATGAATATATCTCGTAAACAATATTTACGAAAGTAAATGTACATGATTCTAAATTATATAAGTGGTCATAATTCTCGCTTCATTCTATTTATTCCTAAATAAAAGCACTGTACATATATTAGGGGTACTTGGTATTAAGCTGCAGTTAACTTTGTTAGTAGCAATTTCAAAACGGGTAAAAACAGAGAGCGTCGGTAGTCGAGGCTCGAGCCGTATTCCCTGATGTAATTACATTCAGTTCGTCCGAGCGAGTCGACTAACACAATGACCGATGACCGATAAACGCCACTTCTCGTTTTATTTTGTACGCGCGTTTTCATAAAGTGCGAAAACTCGATATAGAATACCCTATGAGTTATAGAGTAATTAAAGTGATTAATGACTTAAAAGTTATTTGTGACTGTAATATATAAATGGTGTCTCTCCATTTGTTTAATACTTATTAGTATTGAAAAATTTATCATATATTATATTCACATCAACCTGTATAAGACCCATTGCAAGACCATAGTCTTCGTCCCGAAGAAAGGTATGGGTATAATCACCACGCCAGTCATTGACGTTTTGGTGATTTCAACCTCCGAGAAATTCACAGTTCTATATTTTTCCACATATGGTCTTACTCTGTCAGATGATTCCTCAAGTTCAGGTTTCTTCACGTTGTTTTGCTTCACTGTCAGTGGACAGTATTAACAATTGAAATTAGTGAGTGTACGCGAATTCCGAAAAATTCGGAATTCCGGCAGGGTTTGAACTTGCAGACATGGAATTCATATTCCACCGGCTAAACCACACGAGCACTACAACTTTCGTCATATATGTGATTGATAATTTATTACATACCAAAAGATAGTTACTGTGACGGGTTCAGCACCATGTGCATTCATGTAGCGATCTAGTTGTGTATAGATAGTTAGATACTTTAAGAGGAAATGCGGTCTGCAATAAATTTTTGGAATAAGTATTAACGGGAGTTTATTTTTATCGCGCTTTACCCGAACTATCAAATAAAAGGCAAGAGAACTGCAGCTGTCGCAGTTCGAAATGAATTTAAGTATATAATGTAGACGAAATCATGGTTATGTATTCCCCTATTTTCTCCTCTGAAAGTAAATCGATATCTTTTGTCACAGTTAATTTAAGAATGACTTTGGCTCTGTCTGTATGTTTTTGGAGTTTACTTCTTAAGAATCGATTAACATATAAGGCGTCCGATATGAAAAAAATATGAAGAGTAAAGTTTTGTGCTCGAAAGACAGCGTTACGTTTTTTGTGCGCAACCTATTGTACTCACCTTTCACAAGATGACGGCTTGAGATTAATACAATTTTTAAAATCCGAATTTAATTTAGATATTGCTTCTGATAGAACATAGGCCACGACCGGGTATAGTTCTACCAATGTAAAATGTTTGATGTATAATAGTTATGCTGAATAGTCATAAAAAATGTAAATAGAATAAAAATATATACATTTTTAAGTATTTTCATGGATGCCTTTATTTACCTTTTGATATGATATCGCTTTTGTTTTTAGTCTAGTAAGCCTTTTTTGTGCCTGTTCAAAGACAATCGTTCTTAAGGAGTAAACTCCAGTCGTGTGTCTGAGCTGACATACCCAGTTTCTTTTTATCTATTATATTTCTCAAATATGTTTGTTGAATGTCTGAAAATTGCAATACAATTGAGTAATTTTAGTTAGTAACTTCTGAAAAAAAACCTAGATTTTAAGGTTCCATTTTTGAATAAATAAAACTATAGGGTCATGGTAGTGATCGATACAGATTGTATAATACATAAATCTTTAATGTATTTCCATTATTTAGAGATAAAACAGAAGAATACGTTTGTAAAGACTAAGCGTTGCGTGCGTTTTCTTTTAACATTTCACAGTACTGTTGTTATTATTTAATATATTGAAAAATGTTAATAGTTATAATAGTAACTTTGTTTGTGATTCTCTTTTAGCGTGTCACTTTACGGGATCACCTATGTATATGCAACTGATGAGTTTTTCGATTGTACGAAAGTTTACTGTTATTGTTTGACTATATGCAAATTAATGTTTGCACATTATACTTTTTAATATTTCGCTCTATAAACTAAAACTTTCGCCTCGACACAATGGTACGGCACAAACATTTGACAACTGGTGATTGTATGCGAATTACAATTTTGTCCGTCTAGAGGTTTACTACCTGAATTTGATACCTTGAAATAAACGTTACGAAAATAAGATTTTAAATTTTTATTGTACAAAAGTACGTCATTAACTTTAAAGCCTGATATTTATATAAGTGTACGTTTTGTGTCGAAATTCTTTAATATACAGTCTATAACTAAGGACACAAAAACCATCATCATTGATTGTCATCTGGTAAAAATGTTTGAACTATATTATTACTAGCTTGTGCCCGCAGGTTCACTCTTATTAATGTAAATTTAACATATCCTTCGTGAACAGTACTGTTTTCTCGATTAAAGATAATCTATGACTTGTACCTTTCTATATTTATAACCTTGAAAAATGTATGGAAATTTGTATGATTATCGGCTCAGTAGTTAAGGCGTGAGAAACATACAAACTCATATTTACATTTATAATATTAGTTAGAGTTTTGTAGGTGGTAGAGCTACGCTGAAGCTATTACTGGTTTCAGCATGAATGGGTCGGCTCGCCCGGGGTAGTACCACCCTTTCACAGAAAGCCGACGTGAAGTAACAGTGCTTGCACTGTTGCGTTTCGTTCGGTCAGTGAGAGCGCCGGAGGCCCACATATTTAAAAGGCCGGCAACGCACTTGCAACTCCCCTGGTGTTGCTAGTGTCTATAGACGACGGTGATCACTTACCATCAGGTGACCCACCTGTTCTTTTGCCTCCTATAACATAAAAAAAAAAAAAAAAAGTTAGGATTATTAAGAGGTGAAGTTTGTTTTAACTTTATAAGAGGTCATTTTCGGAAGTAATCATTAGATTCTAAAATTGTATTACTGGTAGGTATAGCTATATTGTCTCTGAGTCACACAGGGTATACTTATTGGTCTTAACATCTATTTTCTAATTAAGGCAAACGAATTCGCGAGCGATTTCTAGTGTATTGTAAAATTTTGTACTCGAGTGCTTGATTTCTACACATTTGCGAATCGTTCATCTAATCAAATTGGAAATCTGTATAAGACTCAATACCATTACCGTCCTATAGATAGCGTACTAATCGTTTCAGAAAATGTGCTTATTTCATATAATTTCCAGGACTTACAATGCACTTTTCAGCAAAATAGCCGCAGATGACTCTATGTACATACAAATTATACTTCGGTTTTGTAGCAACTGGACAGTATAAAAACTTCGAGTTTAAGAAAATACAAGTTGATCCCTAATTAATATAGATTAAACACATAGTTGGTTGCCTTTGAATATTTATACAATTTACTCGTGTATATTAATTTATCATTGCACAAATTGTAAGTTACAAGTAAGTTTGGAATACAAGGTTTTTCGATACTATTTCGGATACCTATGGTAGCTTAGCTTGCACGCGGTACCGACATTGATTAACATACGAGAAAATGAGAAAAATCCATTAGAACGTCTCGGTGAAGTTCTCATGCTCGAAATGGCTTGCTAATAATAAACCCTCAGACTGATTCGTTCCTGTATATCAAGTTTTGAAATAAACCGGTGTATATTCGGTTACCTCCGGCTTTTTGTGGTATTTTTATAGCAACATAATAAAGGCGATCTCTATATCACGAAGGTAGGACTGTACTATAGATTCCTTATTCGAATTTACGTAAAGAAGCATTTATATGTAACGCATGTATTGTAAAACACGAACTCAACGCTTGATACACTCACTCCAAGAGAACATTTTTGAGGATATTTCATATGAAATTATTTCGATCGTGAAACTTAATTTTGTAGCTCCACGGCCCGGAGCGCTTTTCTGCGGTAATTCAATAACGCTTGCAGGCAAACGTAGTTACGGCCAATTAAAAGTATGCCACTCTCCTACCGGTAGACGGCGAATCTAGTTACCGCCCCGTCGGGTAAAACCTTCCGACAGGTAGGAAAGTAAAAGAAATTGAGCATCTTAATCAAAGTTATCGAAAGATATCGATCTATTTACTTTTCTACATTTTATGCCGACTAAATTAAAATGAGATAATATTTTTGGGTATGTCTTTTTTATAATGAATGAACTCTTACCTCAGTAAATAGGAAATATTAATTGGTATATATTAGCAACCGCTAGTGAATCTGTTCACAATAAATCCTCACTAATATTTTACATTTCAATGTTAGTTACATTGTTTGTTACGCTTTCACGCCTTAACTACTCAACCGTTCATCGTAGAATTTTGTATACACATAATCATGGGTAATGAGAAGGACATAGGGTACCTTTCACTTATAAAAGATTACCGTTTCTGAGGGATATTTAAAATCTACATTATCGCCAGCGAATCCGCAAATAAAAGCTCGGTACAATTTAAATTAATGATGGCGCGAGGCTTAGCGTATTTGGACATCATATTGATCGATGTAGATTGGAATCGATGATTGGAAAATAATCGTGATAAAACCCTAACATGGGGTTACGGTTTTTGCTAAACTCGCTTGGCTAGCCACCGTCCGCATATTAAAAACGTATCGCCAACCACCTATATAGGTGTGTTCCGGCAGCCGTACTTGAAAACCAACCTCAGAGCCATAGCTCGATTTCGTTCGGCTACACGCTAAAACTTATGAAGTATAATAAAATTCATATCAAAATTTTACCTAACGCTTCATAAGCAAGTTAATAGTAGAGTCGACAGCTTAATGACTTTTTGTATACTAAAAGCACGCAGATGTGCTAACATTCATAATGGTCATATCATGTTCGACGTCATCAATCTGCAATATACAAACATCCATTCATATATATATATATATATATATAGAGAGATAAAAATCATTTTTTGTGGTTAAAGAAATAAAATAGATATCGTGCAGGATATACTGTAATTGTAGCCTAGGGAATTATTCCAGTGTTCATGTTACAATCCGAGTACGCCTCCCGATCGCAGTAACAACTGAACCGTGTCCACCTCGAACCACTTCGATCTAACGAAACTTTCACTAATGTTTCTTCTTAAGTCGTTCGCTAACATACTTATGTATATTGACAGGACACTAATAACAAAGTTTTTACTGTTTACACATACTTATATATCTATAGTGATATATAGGTATTATAAAATTTGGATTGTTTTATTTCTTATTAGCTGTTGCCTGCGACTTTTTTTTTGTATAAATGGTTTTGCTGTCTCAAGTGATTATGTGTTTTATATCTATCTATTTTAAGTTGTATTTTACTTTTTAGATTAGAGGTTTTTAAATTCCAAAATATTTTTACCGATTTTATACTACAAATATATGTTATGTTTTTGATTTTATGCTATGTTCATTTTAAACGTAATGATATCTTATGTAATATTCTAGACAGTTCTTTCTATCTGCCATTAAAAATGTTGTCTAAATCGATTTACATTATTACGGAGATTAGCCAATAAACTGACACTTCAACTTTTTTATAAGTATAGGGAATAAGATATAAACCAGCATTAATATAAAACATTATCATCATCTGTTACGTAGGACTTTATAAATTTAATGTAAGCTAATGAATATATTGTACTGGGAAATAGTTTATACCACACAAAGTTAATATAGTATGTGTTCAAACTGAAATGATATTGTGAGATAATAAAATAAAAAAAATCTTTATTTAATGTAGCCCTTAAGAAGGTACTTTTGAACGTTTAAGCAATAACACCGGTTCGAAAAATAATCTTATCTTATCTTTTATCTTATCTAAGCTTATCTTTTTTATTTAATACGTACTTTATGATATAGATGTATATAGATATTTGATTACAACTATTTATACAGGAGAGAAACTGACCAAAGTTCCGTGTATTTAAATACACAGAGTATGCAAATAAAGTGTACATGTTGAAATATTTATTATTAACATTTGCTCGAGGCGTCAGTCTCGTTAATGTCGATTTAATCTGTCCCTCTGGAACAGTATATTTTTTTCTGGATAATAGGTAACGTATGTCCTTTTATGTATCCGTTACAACATGTATGCAATTTAATTATAATCGGTTGAGTGGTTAAAGCGTGAAAGCGTTATAAACAAACAATCATACATTCGCATCTAAACAAGTCACAAAAATTAAGGGATATAAAATTCGAATTTAAAATTATCCAAAAAAGAGAAAATAAAAAAAATGAATTTTCTTTTGATGATTTTCTAAGGATTCATCTGAAAGAATAGATTTGAAAAAAAAATCATGGTCGAATCTAAAAACTAGATACTTTTTTTTTTAAGATTTTTTTTTTACTGTACTATCATTTGCTACTAAATTACAACCTGATAGAAGTCATCTAAAATTTTGAATTTTCTTATATCCCTTAACTTATGTGACCAGTGTGTAAAAATAAAGATGACCGATTTTAAAGTAGTTGTAACAATATTTATAAGAGATTTAATTTAGATTTAAACATAAATTCAAAGTAAGTCACGTTTTCTGAAATTAGGGTGTAGTCACTAGCTCTGTTTAAGATGAACATATTTACATTGCAGCTAGTTTTAAGTGTGTGATACGAGACCTGTAAGTAACACTTTGGTTAGTTTAGTTAGCCAGTAAACTAGACAATAGTGTGGGTACATAGTGACTGATAGGGGCGGTAGTAACAACGGTATCTAATTAAAACTTAAATTGAGGTTGTTGAGCGCGAACACGGGACTTCTTCTCTTATACGTCTGAATGAGACAGTGTCATTAAATTAAAGTTTCATTTGTCTTCATTTGCTAAACAATAGCAATTATACAAAGCCCCACAGCGGGCGAGTAATCAAGCGTCCCTTTAATTAAGTACAGAAACAGTGCCAAGTAATTGGATCTGAACAACTGAGTAAACAAATCGAAATGGAAGGTAATAAATCTAGTAAACACCTCTTTTGGCGTCTCCGAGCTCCGTTATAGATGCTGTTGTGTCAAAAGTAACGCTTCACTAATCGCAACTAAAACGATTTATTTAGCCAATGAAGTCTAAATCTATACGTAGATGTATATACATCATGAAAATACAGTTCCTGTGAGATTCAGTCACGTTAAAATGGCTGAAAATATCGGTACAGGACTATGACCACTCGATGCAGAATTTTTTTGTATATAGATCTAGGCTATTTGTTTTTTGGTTTCGTTTAACCCTTTGCCATTTTAATCCACATCGAAGCGGACAGGAATCAGTGAGTTTTATATTTCGTATATAATTTTATATTTCGGTTACGAAAATTTCCATTAACCCACAATGAAACCAAGAACTGATCAGAATCGTTGTCGCTTAATGAAACATTGTCGCCAAATAAATGACAACTGCGTACTACACATAACTTGATATAGGTGTGTTTCGGCAGCTGCACTTATGAGCCAGTTCCACCTTAGACCACATCGTCATTCAACATCAAATGAGATTATGCTCAAATTCTAAACCTATAAACAAATAAAGTAGAGTATTTAAGGCGTGGAAGAATAATAAATAAATAAATTTGATTGATGATAGCGCTTCTTTGTGGAAATCCACTATTAAAAATTAGCTTGGACGTTACTTCGCACTTTCGCTTGGAATTATTTAGTTGCTGTCACGTCTTACTGCAATAGAAAACGGTAGTGAAACAACTAAAAGTAATTAAAAGGCGTCGTTGATTGGCTGTGAAATCGACGTTGGCGGAAGGTTACGCCATCGACGGTTTAAACTATTGGTCTGTAAAAAATATATGTACATTAAATGATAAAAAAGAATTATGAAATGTAAAAAAAGAAATATATAAGTAAATAAAAATATGTTGCAGATTGACGTGTAACGACTACAATCGATTACATATGTCTTGTACACAAATGTTCCGTGACGGAGCGACACACGTATAATTCCATGCGGAAGTGCGAAGTAACGTCTATCCATAAACTTGCATTCATATCTGTAATAATAGTTATACGATAAATGTACAATTGTTATAGTATATAATAGATATGTTTGTCCCCATAATAGACCATAAAGTAAACCACATTTACCAATGTTATTCCCCTTTTCCCGAAATGTAATATTATTTTGAAAAATCATTTCCTCTCGCGCTCGTACCTTTCGTGTGTGAACGTCTTCATATTGCAACAAGAAACAGAGTCACACACGAGCAAACGCCTACCTATATCACGCAGGGGTGTATTCATTTCCGTCTCCTTGCATTTTTATAGCTCTGCACTGTTGCTATTTGCCCCTACGGACGAATAGGGCTGTCATGTAATATTGCAACGGAGAATCAATTTTTAGGATGTTATAAATAAATCTATATTTTACGTTAGACTGGTTTATGTTTTTATAGAATATGACTAAAAACTCTACATATTATTTTTATATCTACTGAATTGTTGTAAATACGTAAGATCGGAGATGTACTTATTGTTATTGTACGCAAACAATACAGGCGTAAACTTTTAAAAGCACGTATTTATTAAGAATAAATAAGTTTATTGTTACAATTAACAATATATTTAAAAACGTTGTATTAAAAAAAGATTAAGCTTAGAGCCATTATCCGTATTTTATCAATTGGTTTTATAGATAGATTGCAAATAACATGTAGCGACCCTAGAATACACAGCTACGTGAAGCTATACGGGCACATATTTATATTCATGGTCTGAGGACCTTTTTATCCGGCTACGAAATAGTTCCCAAGCCATTTTCATGTATGTTCCTAGAGATAGCAACAAACAACCTTCCTTTTTGACTGTTCGCGATTTGATTGCAGGGATTTACTTTTATGGGCAGATTTATAGACAGTTTGAGCGAGATTTCGCAGCTTGGCATAATTTTTTACGGCCGTAGGGCATTTATTTAAAATGTTGTCGAGTCAACATTGTACTGTTGTACTGTTTCGTATGTTTTACGTACAGAAAAACTTACTTAATGCTTACTTTAATTTACTGTTGCTTATATTAAGTTACTGTAAATTTACGTTACATACAAGATCATTATATTATAGGTATATACAGTAAATAAAATAAGGTAAATACAGTATTTATTCCTCAAATAAATACATAATTTAAAAAAAAATTAAAGTTTAATTCTGTTGTTTGATTGTTAGATTAAGTATTCATTTTAAATTATCAAATTAGAAATCTGGGATATTTAAATTTCGTGTTATAAATTGAGAAATAAAAGTTTCAAGGTATTTAGAAAATCTACAGATAAAATGGTAAATGGTGGGCCATGAAAAAATCATTCAATAAAATTTAGATTTTTATGAAGACACCGGACAAGTCATTCAAAATAGCAATGATAATTAACTATTCATGATTTACTTTAGATTCTTATAAACATGACAGTGAGATTTTATAAACGTACAATTTATTTGGAATAATATGTGTAATGAAATTTTATATTCGAAGTTAAATTTTTTTTTTCAAAACTAAATAGATAAGAAATAGCTATCCTTCCCGGCTTCTCATGAATGCAACTTACTAATACGGTCTCATAACTTTGTAAATAATTTATATCCCATTTTAGTAAACTTTCTGTAGATCGTCTCAAATTTTTTCACCCACCTATCGCATGTCGCATTACAGCCATCGTCCATCTATCGCATGCCGTATTACAGCTGGTCGCGGAGTAGAGGTAAAGTGAAAGGCTCTTGGCTGAACAACCTTGGCCAAAATGGCGGCGCCCCTGGCACAATTCAAAAGTTTCACTTTCATCGTGGTTTCATAAAACCACCAATTATTATTTTATTGCATGTAATTTTAAGTCTGCCATATTTTCTCAGATATTCATTTAAATTATATGATGTAAAGGGCAATTTAAATCTACGTTGGATGCGTATTTAATTGAATAAATATTAATATCATATATTAGTCCAAATAGCGCCGTATAGAAACAGATATTTTCATAAAATATGTAAAAGATAACTGTGGGTTATAATTAAGAGATAGGCATGCATCATCACCGACTTTATTGACCGGTGTACAATTCTGTATACTTTATTTCCATATTTCTCATAAGGTTTAGGCAACGCTATCAATTAAATCGCTCGAAAAATCCCTCTTACGACCTTTTTAGAATATGTCTACTTTTCTCTACTTTATATAAATGCAATATACATGTATTACACATATGAACGTTACGAAAAAAATACTCTGTACAATAGTGAAAACCGTATTCAAATCCGTTGCACAGTTTACAAGTATTAAGGAAAAACACAGTCAAGCGAAGTAGATGTTGCTATAACGAATTAGCTCCAGTCAACTTTATTCTCAATTTATTCACCGTTATTTAGTATAAAAGTACAATGTAAAAATTCTTCGATCGGTTAATGAACGGCTTCATGACCAATTCAGCGGTATTCGTTCCTCTTTCAACAAATGATAGTAATTTCCACCCGGAAATGCATCGAAATGGCAAAATGGCCTGCTAAGCTCCGGCCATTTTGTGAGATTGCTTCTCGTGTTCGAATTTTATATCTCTCGGGGTATAATAACATATTTTTGTGTTTAAAAAGTATTCTGCGATAAATATATTTTTGATAGGTTTTAGTTAAGTAAGTACTTTTAACTTTGTTGTACGGAGTGTATTTCTTGAATATATTCATATATCTTAGTCGATTTAAGTGAGTGATTTCAGTGTGTATTGTCTCTTTTTTTGTTTTATATTTTACTACCTGCCAGCCCAGCTTCACACGGCTGTATTGTAATGATACCAGATCTTCCCTTTACTGTACGATCATGTAATGAAATAACATGGAAACTGAACGACTGAACGTCAGTCTGTCAATATTTTTGAATAACTCTATTTTTAGAGCACTTTCCTTTATAGCATTCCTTGGACTGGCAATTACAAACAAAAACAAAAAAAAAAATTGCCAAATAGGTGTGTACCTTTTCGAAGTACTTATTGTATATTTCTTCCACTTTCATTGTTATTGTATTATTAACTGAATATTGTGAATTCTCGCAAAATCTTTATTGCGGTGGAAATAAATGTTATTCCTCTTTTTTTCATGGTTACCTTTTTGAGTAGAATTTAGAAGAGTGATAGTTTGTTTGCGAGTTCGATTGTAGTAGTACCATTGTTGTAAACCATTTCTATAATACAAGTAAGTAGTTAAGTATGAGGTTGGTAACAAAAAACGTTCATACGCGGTCCTTAAGAATAGAAACCTAATACTGTAATCAGTCGGAGTTCACGTAATGTTAGTAACAGTTAAAGTCTACTCATTAATATTACTGCGTAATAGTAAATAAATCTCAAAAAGGTCAATTTTACGTCGATCGTTAACTCGAGTTTTTCAAGAGGTTGTGTTCCAATTTGTCAGTATAGGTATAGAGTGACGACCGGTCGAGCAACATCCGCTTGCAAAGGCGCCGAGTTACTTATAAATAGAGCCAATTTATACACTTGCAATATAAATCGGGGGCCAATCTACCTTCGGACCGAGCATTAATTGAATAGATACATCCGATTCCCGCCTCAATCAATGCTTAATCATTTGAAAAGGCGCAAATAGGATCTCCGCAATAAGCAACTAATACATATACAGCGTATCGCACTTTGCGTTCGATCTTGTTTATTAACTCTGAAAATTGAAGTGCACGTTCTTTTTTATAGACAGAAATGAATCGGTAAAATGTAAATAATGTTTACGAAACTAGTGTATTTTTTTGGTGGTATTTATTGTTTTAAGTTATACTTCTTTTAGCGCGTTAGGGAAAAATGATGAGAGTAAATTTTTAGGATGCGCGCGCAGACCGTCACGAAAAACCGACACCCTGAAGTTAGTCAATATTTTATTAAAAAAAAGTATGTATGTATTAAATACCCTTTTTCTATTGTTAGTGTCGTTTTTTCTACAAACTTAGAATAAGGCGAAAGACAAAATTTTTGAAAAGAATTGTATCTTGTTACGCAAAAGAAGTATAACTTCTAACGCGTGTACTTATGTACACACTACTTTTTTTTGTTATTGTTAGAAATATTGTTACAATTACACTCCTTAAATGATATATATATAACACATGTATATTAATATATTAAATCTTTAATGTGCATAGGAACAGCATAAAGCACAGAAATTATTTTTAGTGAGTATAATATCACGTAGGGATAATTATTTGGTCTATAATGGCGGTAGTTATTTCTTCCTTGGTAAATTCATTTGCAAAACGAACATCAAATAAATCTTTGATATATTTTGAAGTGTTGATGGTTCAGTAATAGTGTTCTCAAACAATTCTTTGTTTTGTAAATAGTTTTTTTTATATTATCTTCTTCCACAATATCTAATTACTTCAATATTTTATTGTTTTGAAACTTCGTTCTCTTACACAAAGTAAAAAAAAACCAATCACATATTCCTGTTATCTTATATCAGCGAAAGCAATTACATTCGCCATAAGTGTTCGTTCACATTTGCAATTAGCGAGTGGTCCAAAAACGTGCAAATCGTTAGCCGCCGCCGCTGAGAGTCGTGTCTTTGCATATTCATAGCCTGTTTAAAATATTTTAATACGGCCCATCCTCGCGCCCACATCTACGCTTACCACTAATGTTGATTTCACTACGGATTTAATAAAAAAAGAAATTACCACTTTAAATGTATAATTTAAGCTTAATATATATAAATTACGTGTCACGTTGCTTGTCCGCAATGGACTCCTAAACTACTGAACCGATTTTAATAAATATTTGCACACTGTGTGGCGTTTCATCCAACTTGAAAGATAGGATTGTTTATATCTCAATTTATAATCACAATATTATTTTATTGCGAATTATTGGTTTATTAACAAAGAGTAATGATTATCTTTGTTAGTTCGATAAGATTCTAACAGATGGCGGTATAAAGAAATTCGTTGACTAGAGAGCTACAGCTACATCTTCACCGGACTACAATGTACTGGGAAAAAATTACTTGCTAATATACATAGGATAGTTTTTATTCTGATTGGACCCTGTAGGTGGTGCTGCATAGAAAGATATAAGTTTCGCATACCAACTAGGTTCGTATGTTTTTGAATGGGTGCCTGGATAGTTTGAATTTACAATTAGTACCGGTAGGTGTTGTTCCGGGTTCTAGGTTTTTTTAAGAATATTCGCGTTTAGAAACACAATTATAACCGGTAATTACCGACATGACGCAAACGACGTTGCGCAGATCAGCTTGTATCTTATTAAGATGGAATTGTTAGATCTGCAGAATTTACATCCGATTTTGGTCTAGTGTATCAATAAATTATTTGAAAATCATGTACATCCATTGATTTAAATTGAAATAATTTCATTTTTGGTAATAATGAGGAAAAACTTCACCAGATAACGTGGGCGAACTACTTACCTTCGAACGGAGAATATAGATCTAAATATTTCTAGATATTTGATATCATTAATTTGTCAAGGACATCGAATTGTGCCTTCCTTCAGTAGCATTTTTTCCTAATAACGGAACATTTTTAAGTTGGTATTATTGTATAATTATGTAATAGAATAAATTTGGGAAAACCTTCAACGAAGACGAAGTTATATTAACTATACATACATATATGTAAGATTTGGGTAAAAATGAATTATAAGAACATAATATGTTATATTTGGGATAATAAATTTTATAAGCCCAAAGTTTTTTCTTCATATGCTGAAAATACACGTACATACTTGTTTTTATAACATTGAGAATGATGAGTTATGCGGTATAGAACACATTCTCGTGCAAAAAGTCCGTACATAATGCGTTCACATATCGGTATACTTGTAAGCGTAACAGCAGTTTTTACTTGAGAATGTGTTACTAATACACTCGAGGTGTTTATATAAATTTATTTGGTGTTTGAATCTAATTATATTGCTATATCAGATTAACTCTATTCGTAAGCGATTAGAATTAAATCTGAGTATATACGAAAATAGTAAATGTAAAATACATTTTTCAGTTTTATTAGTTTTTAAACGGACTTCGTCTTAACATTTACAAAAAGAAAATATTCTCTCTCTCTTTTTGAGTACTGATCATATGTACGCCAATCTGGATTTAGATGGTCCTTTGCAAGATGGAGCGATGAGCGGTATAGGCTGATAGTCATAGTGATTTTTTACAGTAAAATTACAAGGTAATCTGGGCTAAAGTAAAGCTGTGTTTCATAATAAGCACTATACCATGAAAAACAGCAGTGACAGCCGCGTTGAAAGATTCATCACAAGTTATATACTTATTATCATCCTTGAAGGACCCCATGTGATAAGGAAGAGGAAACGCAATAGCAGAAATATTGTTCACAATATGATGAATGTAGAATTTGGATATAATAATAAAAATAATCTAAAGCGTTTTTTAAAGATAAATTACTTTAAGCAAATTTGTTTGTCTCAATAATCTTCGCATTCAATCCTCATTATATTGTATAATGTACTTTGTGAATTCAGTAGATAAATGTTTGCCCGATAGATAGCCTTTCCTATATATCTATTTATATTGATAAAATCGATGAATAGATTATGAGATCGTCCGAGTGTTCCCGAATTTTAGAATTTATAAAGCAATTTAGAGTTAACGTGTAGGATATATAATTTATTATGAAATAACTCTCTGAAACATAACTGTGACAGTACGAATTTAGAAAAGACTAATGATAAGGTAATTAAAGTTTTTATTTGCTTTAAAGATTTTAACGTTTCATCATAATCTCACCTGATGTTAAATGATGACGTGGTCTAAAATGGTAAACACGTTAAATCTAGAGAGACACTGGCTCTCAAGTGCAGCTGCCGGAACATTCCCGTAAGTGCTTGACAGCAGATGTTCAACTTGAGTGAGATAGCTACCCAGACGGACTTAAAAAAAGCCCTACCACTATGCTATGGCTTCATCACGATGTTTTCTTTCACCGAAAGCTCCGACTCAGTTACCAGGATTCAAACCTACGCTGTCGACGTCGTATCGAAACACGCTATCAACTAAGCCATCATCGCGCCGATACAATTGTAGTCCAGGATTTTTTCATCTTTTTATCTATTTCGTAGTAATCGATTATGAATTTTGTTCTGTGCCATACATCACTAGATGGCGCTATTATGTACTTTTGTATTTTTCTCGACCAACAACATTTTGACATTAAATAGTATGTTTCTATTATTGTTATTATATTCCTATTTCTTTTTAAGTAAATGTTCATATATTTCTATAATAAACATGTTTTCGTTATAAACATAAATGACTAAAAGTTTGTATACAACCTACGCAGTACCGCTCTATAGTCACATGCATAGATGTATATATACATCTATTGATCGTAGGTATTAGTTCTAATCCATATTGTTACGGGCTCTAATTTATAAAATTAATGATACTTCTATTATATAATGTAGCCTGTGCCGTAGCTCAACAAACTGAGTGCGTTGTACCTGATATTGAGCTCAGTATAATTGAAATACGACGGTGATTACCGAGAGATCTACATTCCATAGGAAGTTGCCGCTATCATACTAAACTATTGGTAGCTGGATACAAATTGAACGTCACTAATACTGTATGTAAATTGGTTGGAAGCACACACAACAAAATGCCAAGTATATTACACTATAATATAAATATAATATAAAATTCCGAGATTTTGAAGGAGCAGCGATTACCATGAGACATCTGTATGCCAACATTGAGAAAATAACCGGTCATCTCTAATTTGAAAGTTACATCATTATTGCAAAAAATAATTTTGCTACCCTCCAACGAATTTATGCCCGAATATAGTTAAATATTCCAAGTGAATTGTTTCGCACAAATGGTCAAAACAAAACTTAATCTTCATTCAATGAAAGTAAAAATAAAAGAACATGAACAAAAAGCTAGGAGGACATATTTTATAGATACACAAGTCCCTTGGTCAAACGTGATAAAGAATCTATTATTGTAAGATTAATGTATTTTAGGCACTACTCATCTAGGATTCTCGAATCTTCTCTCGAGTGCACATATTTAATGGAACGATGACGGTTATACCTTTGAAAGTGTTTATCTGTAAATGCTTATTATGGATCCAACGTTTCTGTTTTATATTATACTAGCAGGCCCGGCGGACGTTGTTCTGCTCTGATAATTAAAAATGTATACTTATGTGTATAAAATGCTTAAGTTAACTAATGTATTCAATATGATAAGGATTAATACTCTGTCCGCCTAGTTTACCCTTAGCCTTGCAATTACCTCATTGTATATAAACTTTTTTTAGAAGATAGATAGGTACAGTAAGCTATCCTTAATTTATAGGTATATGCCATCACATACTTTTTGTAGATATACAAAACAGCAATATCTCACTATGCATTGTTATGTTATATCTCAAAAGAATTAAACAGCGTTTTCGATGAAAACTTCGAAGCGTCTTGAATTTTTCCCACACTTCCAACAATTGTCGTTATATTTCAACCAATTTACACAAAACCTTGACAAATTATATACCAAAACCTTCCTCATGGATTACTCTATGAAGACCGCATTACAATCCGTTCAGTAGTTTTTGAGTTTATCGCGAACAGACACAGACGCATCGGATGACTTTGTTTTTGTTTTATAATATCTAGTGATATTTTTATTTTTCGTACTAACTTTTGCCTGCGGCTTGCTTTAATATAGATTTTACCTATCTATCGGGAACAGTATTTTTTTCTGGGTCATAGCCACCCTAAGCAAAATTTCATAATGGTCGGTTTTGTAGTTATGGCGTGAAAGCGTAACAAACAAACTCAAATTCACATTTATGATTATTAGTTAGGATTAGAATTATCAGAAATCATGTATTTCGCTAAACCTGTTTTTACATCGCCTCACATTTTATTCGTCCATCTAACGCATGTTGCATCGTATCGCGGAGTAGGGGTAAAGTGAAAGGCGCACGGTAGAGCAACCAAGGTCAATATGGCGGCGCCCAACACTCAATTCAAAGTGATTTATATAAATATTGTGATCAGTTTTGAAAGAGATTAAAAACGCGATTTTAATACTCTAAATCGGATAATTCTCCGATTTTTTTCAGTTAAATGCCTACGATCCGAAAACACTTCCATCGTGGTTTTATAATTTTAGCTGTGTAAGTTAAGTTATATGGTATGATTAAATATGAGGATACGATTTCACAAATAACCGCTTAATTCTAGACTAAGCATACCTTGTATTATGATTATTAAACAGTCGATATACTTACTATATATATACGAGTATATATATACAGAGATAGACACAAGTATGTCAGTTATTCTTATAACATAAAATTCATTGATGTGCGGGAATCAAATTCATGAAAATATATTACACATGGACGTATTTTAGTCTTGGGCAAAACAAGTTTTTTTTTTTATCGAAGTAGAACAATTTAATTCCACAGACTGATACAATAATACCATTTATAAAAGTATTTTTACAAAACAGTTTATAGGTATTAACGTTTAAAAAAAAATCCAGTCCTTATTTACTCTCTGTTATCGAGAATTTCTTCCGTTCGCGCTCTCTTCCCTCCACCAAATCACTTGAAAGGGTATTTAGGTATAAGGGATCCTTAATTGGTATTGCGAATTTATTTCGTTACGAGTTTTCCGCTTAAATTGCTTACTTTTGTACAGTATCAATGTGTAATATTTTATAATGTACTAAGAATTTTAACTGAAAGTTGTACACGCTTTATTATCCTTTTAAATACACATATATTATTTTTAGGGTAAACATTATTAAATTAACCATCGCTATTAAAGTAATTCAATTATTATACCTTATATTAACATGTTTTACTCCAACACTATCTATAATAATAATACTGCATTCTTACCATTTCTAAACATATATATTGTTGTTCTCTTAATGTCAAAACTACTGGCCATAAATATAATATTTTTAGTAAAATTTTAGCAATACTTATCCTGTTGTCTTGTTAAAAACTCTATATCGCCAAATAGTCAAGTTCTTACATATCCAAATGAATTCACCCCCGGCACTCATCACAAGGTATCTGTGACAGTTTTTCTCTCAAATATCCATATTTTTGGTAAAAGTACAATTTAATAGTTTACTTTGAGTTTTACTATTCCAATTTATTTTTTAGGACAATAATTATTTTTAAAATCTAGTCAACGAGAATTTTCTATTACTTGCAACATTGAGTGATTGCAGCGAATTGTCTCTGATCTGAACCGTATTCGATGACCTCATCTGTCTATATTTGAAAAGTAACCAAGCGAAAAAGCAATGAGTCGCGCAATTACCTCTTTTTATAGAAATCTTGGAAACTTTTGAGCCCTTTTGTATTCACACTCTGTATTAAATGATCCCGTGTTATAATATGTGGGCGAAATAATTTTCATTGTTTCTACAAAACGGCTCATTCGATTAAACCTACGCATTTGTTTAAAAGACAGATACGTATATAAATACTTTTAGAGACGTATCACATTACTATAACTGATGACGTCATACATTGAATAACGTTATTTTGATGTTCCAAAAATACGTTTTACGATTGGGTGAGCAATTTATATTTATGATTTGTTAGGTGGTATATTAGTTGTATTGACGATGAATTCTTTATTTAATTTATAGTATTTTATTATAAGATTACCACATTATGTTTAATTAACTTGTATTAATATTTTACTAAACGGTTATTATAATGAATCAGAATATTTAAATTTTGTAAACAAATTAGTTATTCAATAGAAGAATCATTTTATACAAATGCTGCTTTCCCTTTAAGGTTTTCGTTAATTCAATTATTATTTTACAACGTGTGAAATATTTCATCTAAGATGGGGCTAATAATAAAGCATAACGTGCAAAAACTCATGCTATCTGACACACATATAAACTATTACGTTATTAGGCACTCGTGCGAGCGAACATTCACCCTTGCGTTCGGACTTCATTTTCACAGCCGACACATGTCAGGCAAGGCTCGTCACACCACGTCCACGCCATTACCATACGCCGCACAAAGACCTGCGTCGGAAGGATCCCCTTTATAACTCATAAATAGACGACAGAGGGCGTGGTCACTGTTTGATTAAAATGCAACTTCGAATGTTGTGGCTCTATATTGCAAAGGCTTTAAAAGGTTTGTCCGTGTGACGCTGACGTCGTTTTAATTACTTGCGCTCAGTTATTCATATGTGACTTCATTACGCGCGGTTTGCTCATAAAGGATTGTGTTACAGCTGCTAACTTTTCATTAAATATTTGAGCTCCGTCAATATTGCTTTTGTCTTTGCTTTTAGATTGGCATTATTACCATAATAGAAATGGTAATACATTGTTCTCTAACTTTATAACTAGTCTGGCTTTAGTTGATTAATATAAATGTACTTTATAATATGATATGATACGGTTATGCCTGTCTAAAATAGATAGATAGATAGAAATAGATATTCAAGTTGTAGTGTAATTAATTGTACTTAGAATTATTAATGTCATCATTATTTTACCCTTATCCCACTTAAGTAGGGTCGGCACAACATGTTTTCCTTTTCCACTCTCTCCTGTCTAATGTCATCTCAGTATTCACACTTTTTATACACATATCATTTTTCACACAATCCGTCCATACTTTCTTCGGTCTTCCTCTACCCTTATTTCTGTCCGCTTTCAAACTCAAAACTTTTCCTGTTACATGAAATTCATCTTTTCTCATAGTATGCCCTTAACTTCTCTGTCACTGGTGCCATTTTCAAACTTCCTCTGATATACTCATTCTTAATCTTATCAATTCTAGTTACACCACACATCCATCTTAATGTTGGCATTTCTGCCACTTGTAATCTTTTCTCATCCGTGTCTTTCGTAGCCCAGCACTCGGATCCATATAACACGACTGGTCTGATTATAGTTTTGTACACCTTGCCCTTGAATATCAATTGCATTCGTGGGTCACAACCTACCCCAGACACCTTTATTTTACCTTTTTTTATATTTGATATATAATATCATTATTGATAAATTAAAAAGAAAACTTATAATATGAAAATAGATATAGTTTACTTCAAAACTTCTAACTTATGCAACAATGAGTAGTTATAGCGAGTTCAAAGGTCACGTCAAAAACCGTATTATAGATCATAAAATAAACCTAAGATAACCGTGAAGCAAAATGACGAAATAAATATTGTTGGAAATATTAACACGATAAGTAATGTTTTTTTTTGTTTCTTGGAATGTATGTTTAAACCATTGCCTTATACAAGCTTAATATGGTACCTACCATCTTCCATCGAAACTTCAAATAAAATAGCCCGTGTGACTATGATCAGTCTTAATGTATGTCACACTCTAGCACACAATAAAATATAACTCATCCCAATAATAATATTATTACAAACCGTTTGCAACTGTATTTATTAACAATTCAACGAAGTTCTCTGTTAAAATATGTCTTGTCTTAATTTTACTTAAGCCCACAGCTACAACAGTTATCTTTTATTTAAAGTTACGCCTAAAGTTAATTTTGATTAAACTAACTTAAACCCAAATTATTACCATAATATAACAATTTCAAGCAATTTGTTAAAATATACAATTACGTTTACTTGATTTTTTTTAGGTTTCACTCAAAGAGAAAGCGCTTTTACTACATAAGAAAGTAAATTAATTTACCAGCTCTTCAACCTTCGAGATGTTAGAAGGAATCTTATAAAAAGCTATAGAATAAAACAGAGAACCTGTTGCTAAAGCTACAGACGTCGACTTGAGTAAATCGTTGACGACGCGACGCGACGTCGACATATATTTTGTACGATGTATTTATACGCCATGCGTATTATTAACCATGGCAACCGACGTCCCTCGCCCTCGATAACTTTTTCAAAACATCGCGACGTTGACGACATTTGATCACCTATAGAATGCAATTTATAATCTTCTGTTCGCGTTTGTACAGCCAGAAGAGCGAGTCCCCTAAATTCGCCACTCGCGGGAGGTAAGGGCGCGCCACACGCCAAATAGATGACGGGATTATTTTTGTGTTTGACATAATCGTAGTGACAAATGTAGATTTGCTTTAGGGTTGTCATATTTGACAATGTCGGTTTCGCGTCTCTATTATATTTGCTTAATGTACGTAGGCGTGATTGCAGTTCAAATGATATTGGGCACTCATATGTTAAGGGTTATATCGTAAAGCAAATTTATAGTGAAAAATTAATTATTTTAAATTTTATCAGTTCAGATAGTGCTTAAATCCTAATTTGTTTTACTTATAGGTAAGGTGAGTGTACTCTTTACTATTTATATAACGAATAAAGTAGCGCGCTGTTGTTACGTTTTAATCTAACCTTGAAATTATATTATCTGTACTATAGCATAATATGTAGTTTTCAACATTTTTTTACGAACAGCTGATGTCTAAAAAATAACTTTTCAATCATAGATTCATATTCACAACATTTGCAAATTGAAGAGAGTATATGCATATGCGGGTAAAAGAATATTTGAATACAGTTTATCTTTTCTGCATGGTAGGACTACTATGCATCGGGTGTTACACTTGCCAAAGTGGTCTTATGCACGTCGTGGCCCGGTATTAACCCTTACATATGCCCATTAACAAATGGGATGGTAAATATTTCTACCAGACTGGCTCAGAACTACCATGCAGAAAGTGGTAATTCTATCAGAGTAACTCTTTCAGTTTGTCGCGATTTCGGATCAGGTAGCCTATATTCGACAAGCTTTCAAGGCGACGTAATAGCGGCGACTGGCAACGAATTGTAGATTTTTTTGATGTCAAAAGGCAGCAAACAGGCAGACGACACATCCTATTGTAAATAATTACCATCGCTAATGGTCAACTGCAAAGCCAGGGGTATGGCTCTTGTCTTGCCGACCTCGAAGAGCGTGTTTCAATCTGTTTTTAAGAGTCTCCATGTCATTAACATTGGGGGAAAACATTATTAGGTATCCTCATTTTACAACGCTAGCGTATGCGCAATGAAGATTTTGGAGAACCTTACGGTGGTCGCTGTTTTGTTAGATTTTAGAGTGTATGGTTAAGCAACCAGATATTTTAGAATGATCGTAGTTGTTTTTGCGTTCCTGATGCGCCTGGCCACGGATGCAGTGACTCTCGTGGTCGGGCGCATCAGAAGGCTGGGCCTCGAGGTGGTCCTCTAAAAGACCGAGGCCCTAATGTTTCATGGGCCTCGGCGAGGGTCACCTCCTGGGGCCCACATTTACGTGGAGGGCGTCCGTCGCAGGGTGGGGGCCCAGATGAAGTATCTGGGCCTCACCCTAAACGGACGCTGGCAGTTCGAGCCCCACTTTAAGGGGCTCAGACCGCGCATAGTTAAGGCGGCAGTGGCACTTGGACGACTCCTCCCCAATTCGGGGGGGCCGGGTGCTAGCTGCCACCGCCTCTATACGGGGGTCATATGATCTATGGCCGTCTACGGGGCACCGTTGTGGGTGGGCGCCCTCAGCGCCACTAACATGCGTGCACTGCGAAATGCGCAGCGCACTGTGGCGCTGAGGGCGATACGAGGGTACCGAACGGTGTCCTCAGCGGCGGCCATGGTGCTCGCCGGCTTCCTTCCCTGGGAGTTGGTGGCAGAGGTGCTTGCTACCGTATATAACTATACGGCGGTCAAGAAACGGATGAGGGAGCCTCCAGCTCCCAGGGAAGTAGAAGTTATGCGTGGGAGATTCCGCGAGGTGATGTTGGATAGGTGGAGGCGGGATCTGGCGGACGCGCGGTACGGTAGATACACTATCGACGCCATCCGCCCGTTCCTGCCAGAATAGTACTCGAGACGATGGGGCTCTCTGTCGTTTTGTCAGGTGCAGGTGCTGACCGGGCATGGGTGCCTCGGTTGGTACCTGTACCGGATCGCACGCAGGGAGCCAATCGCCGTATGCCACGAGTGCGGCGTTGAGCCGGACACCGCGCAGCACACTTTGTCTGAGTGTGCTACGTCGGAGGAGCAACGCCGTATTCTGGCTGCGGCGGTAGCTGTGGACCTCTCGCTGCCGAGTGTGGTAAACGCCATGCTCTGCTGCGAATCTATGTGGAACGCAGTAGCCTCCTTCTACGAGGAAGCCGTCTCGCAGAAGGAGGCGGCGGAGAGAGTCCACGTGCTGGACCCTCGGAGCGGCCGTCTCCGCCAACGGAGGGCCGGTAGGAGAAGGGGGCGTTTTGCACACCTTGGGCCATCTTCCCATTGCACAGGTTCGGCGGACGGAGGAGAGGACCGGTGTGTACATGGTCGTCTCCGGACAAGGTCGGGGCCCGGTGGCGCTCTTTGATACCGGGCCAACCGCTGGGGCGGCACGATGAATGCTTTAGAGTTCTCGTGCCGCCCCAATCCCATAGCGGTAGATGTACACCGTGGCGTATTAGTGAGTAGGAGTCTCAGACTACCCACCCTCTCCCCCGGGAGGCTGGCGTGTCCATGAAAGATTTTCCCACGGAAGTTGTTTTTGGGTTGCATCGTGTTGACCTTTAGGTACAGGACAGATACTATATCGTGCTTCGACTAGAAAAGTCTATATTTAAACTTTGAAAAAAAAATGAAATATATTCAAATACACAGAGTTAGGTACTTATAATAATTATGAGAGTTTTTTAGACACGAAAAGATTGAAAACGACAATCTAATCTTCAAAAATGGTTTGATCAACGAAATACTTTCATATCATTTGCAATCAAACTTCGTAATTGGAAAATACGAGAAATATTTGTCCATACACCGATGCTCAACTGCTTACGAATTTTGTCACCACAAACGCAAAGTTACACAGCCCTCTCGCCATCAAAAGTTAATTTGGGAAACATGACAGGTACATATCGCTAACCTCTCGGCACGAAAATTGCAAAATTATCTCTCGTCTTTATCTTCAAAGAGATGTCATCCCCATCTGGATGGCGGGGCCAGTTTCAAAGTTGTTTGCGGCACCGCAGGAGATCGTTCTTATATAAACATTCTGATATTTATAGGAACTTGTTCACCTGCCCCGGGATAATATAGTAGCATTTGTGTGTTTTTAATTAGTTATTGGGGTTGTAAACCTTTTGATTCCTAGATCTGCACCAATTGTGTTATCTTTTAATTTTACAACTAAATATTATACAAAGAAACTGTTAAATAAAATATAGACAATTATTACACATCAGACATTCTATAATACAAAAATAGTATAATGTAGTGGTCCTAAGTTGTATCTGTTATATAAATTATAGATACATCATGTATGATTAAAAGGAAATACTTATAATTTAGTAGTAAATTTTGCAAAATAAAAAGCACGCCAGTTCTTCTGATTATTATTAAGGATTATGGTTTATTTACTTTTTGAATGTATTTTAAAAGATGAATCCCCACGTGTATTTTTTCATATTATATAAACAGTTTCTCTTTCTACGATATTTTACATTCTTTTATTCCCCGTCTTACTAACATTCTATGTCTCTTAAGACTTATGTTTGATCATTATAATCATTTGATTATAGAATGTTTGACAATATTTAAAAAAAAAAGTTATAAAATTTGACTATTGATTTTAATGTAATTTTCATATGCAAATCGTGAACAATAATATATTTTCAGGGTTTTAATTAGATAACTACTTAAAATACCTTCCCTTATCGATCTTATCGGCTATTGAACATTCGTAAATATAAGTAGATATAATATTTATCTTCATAACAATATTACTTATTCTAGAGTCCAGGATAAAGTGTCAACAACAAAAACTATTTTGTCGTCGAGTTTTGTTAATTAATTCGGAGCTTCCGAGCTATTATATAAACTGAGAGGCCAGGTGTTACTCTCCAATTCAACGTGCATAGGATTTACATTTCCAAATACTCGTATTAACTCAACTTCTATGTTACGTGGATTTTT
This sequence comes from Antheraea assamensis, assembly GCA_035772565.1. NCBI lineage: Eukaryota > Metazoa > Arthropoda > Insecta > Lepidoptera > Saturniidae > Antheraea > Antheraea assamensis. Next base: position 609,859 of record JAQQSE010000026.1, on the reverse strand, counting down.
TAGGCTGAGCACAATAAAGTGACTTTATTATGCCTGATAATCCAAACACAAAAGATTTATCATTACCCATTACTGACGCCATGTCAGAATGCAAGTGAATCTTCAGTCTGATATACTCTGCTTGATTCTGTAATGGGATAGTGTAAGCTTGTCATTATTGCGAGTATTAACCTATTTACGCCGAAGCAACATCTTGCGTCGCGATACTACAAAGCTGCATACCAAAACAATTAAAAATTTCATACGTTATAGCACGAAATGTGGTATAGCTATAACCTACGTTATGTGGCACGGTGTTGATCTTGTATTCCATGTGGCATTTTCGTGTGTCAAAACAATTTTTAGGTTATGTTTTATTTGTGTTTTTAGGACACTTCAAATAATGGAGTGTGGAGTATAGAGTGGATTTAGTGTGGAATATGGAGTGGTAGTTGAAATAATGTACCGTCGTTTATATTTAATTTTGTTGGTAAAACAAACCGGTGGCCAAATCGCAATAATATTTTTTTCACTATCAATTTATTTCCATTGTTTTAAATTGTATGAACTAGTAACAAATAAGCTGCTGTTGAAGCAATTTAATTACCCGTTTTCCTACCGTATCCAAGTCGATCGAATAGACCAAAAATATTCACAAGCTGCAGTACAATGTTGTCTTGATGTAAAATAGACTGCCTGATGCTATGTCAGCCACGCAATGTTAGCGTTTGGAGCATGCGACACGTAGACGCATGCCTCAGTTTGAAGCATGTTGTAATGTTGTATAATATAGTACTGACGTAAATGGGGCTTTACACTTAGTGTATGTTGGTCGCAACTCTATTAATACGATTGTCTTGACCTAATAGGATGCAAACATAAAATTACTGACAATTATCCGATTTTACAGCATTGACCATATTACCACTATGTTATGGGTAACACTAAGGTAAAATCGGGTAGCAATAGTGTGTAATGTAGTGCAGTGTAGTAGTAGCAGACTGGTAGTAAGCTAGATTATTGAGCCGAAAGGTTACCGCTTCGATATCTATGCATGAGTAGCTTTTGGGTGATATCTATATATGTATGGTTGCTACTCTTGAGGAGTAAGTTAGATGGCCTCATGTTTAAGCATAGGTTACCAAAACATGTCTAGCGAACTAAAATATAACATTGGGAAAAGTTTTGTTTTGCGGCAGAAATAGGTGAGATGGTGATGCTCTTGCATCCTATGTTGAATAGGCTCTCCCACTCTAATATTATATATAGATGAATATGAGAAGTGGAATAATTTTAAATCCCCTGTACGCGAGTATCGTAACGTATACCTAATAATCTATACACATATAATGAAAATACAGATGCTTTGAAGTTCGATCACAAGAAAACTACTGAACATGTCCGCTTATGTCAATGTCTATGACTATAACCAATTGCAAATGGATGCGGATTTTTTTGTAAATGGTTACGCTGGTTAGGCTAGTTATGTTTTAAATTCGGTTGACTCTTCGTAACTTTTTAATGCCCAACTAAGCAGACGAGAATCAGCTAGTATTTAAATAGTTCATGGTTCCGATTTTTATGATTCAAGAATCTAGTATAAAAATTTATTTCTAATTTTATACTTTTAATGGAGCTATTATCTAGCTCTTGAATGATTATTGGCGATGAGAAATTAGAATTCACGAACAATATAAATTATACATTCCATTACTGAAGTCATAACTTCACCCAGTTTCAGGTTCTATTTACCTACGCACATAGCAAGAGGATAAATGAATAGCACTGTGTTAGTTGGATTATAGGATGTTGTCCATTTATATGTAAAATAGGGATGCGTTCGATCGTAGTCGACGAGGCGTGCTCACGCTAGCGCAACGCGACGCGGCGTTGTGTAGCTCTGGGCTTCACGTCGAGTTTGCAAACACTCGTTGATTTTCTTTGATAGTATTGAACGCTGACTTCTTTCAGCAAATCCGCCTGTATTATAAAGGTTTCAAATAGTTGTCATGAATGGTTTAGTAGTAATTATAGGTCATTTGAAATTTTTATTTTACTATTGTACCAGCTGTACACGTGATTATTTTTAATATGTGTTTATTTTCACCATAATTAGACCAAACGAGTTCCACAGAAAACATGTATTTTGTGTAGGAAGCTGACTACCTGACTGAGTCCTGAGGTTTAATATCTAATTGTGATAGGTATTTACAGTTCATGTTCGGTTTTTGTCGAGCGGCCAACTCGTACTCAATCGCTGATCTGCGCATGACGTCATGTGGCCTCTTGTACAATTATTCCCTTTTCGTTTAGCATACTTTCTACGTTACCTTTTGTATGGTAACTTCTCCACCCCTAAGGGTCATAGCTACAAGTTAGTCTAAAATCTTCCTTAATAAATCAACTATACAATACAGAAAGTGTTTTCAATGAAAAAAGAAAAACAATGCCTCGGTAATTTCATATTACTATAGGTGTACACTTAGCGGTAATATTTACTACACAAAAAACTTCATACATCGAAACTGATGTCACCCTTTGCAACAAATATTTTATTTAACGTATGTATGTATGTTGGGTAGACATAAAGACACAAACAACAAAAACAAAAAGACAGATAAATATAAATTTAAATGTAAAGCTATTTTAGTAACAGAAAACAAGTATTATAATATTTAAGTAATTATACGTAAAGTACTTATATTTACCTATTATTAAAAGCGAATTACAGTGTTCTCCATAGAATTGTATAAGCGTATCGATTATGCATAAGTATTCTGTGATGCAAAGCGATATTGTTCGAGATAAGTAGGCGAGTTGAAAATGTAAACGATGTTGCAGACAAAAGATATTATCACAATAAAAGAGAATTATTCTGTCTGCAGTTAACTTTGTGATATTTGTATCTTAAATTGCTCGGTGAGTTTTCCGTGTGTAATAATGCTGTGGATTTTCTAGCAGAGCTGACAGACAGTGTAGTGTTGACGTGAATAAAGTTTTCACAAACAGGGTCTGGGTGCGGTGAAATAACGCCACTTGCAGTCGTCGCGAATGTCGACTCAACGCGTTTCGTACACAATTCACATTTTCTGTTGTTAGGTAAACATTCTTCACTTTCAAGTGCTTGTATTTTTTTTTTATATCATAGGGGGCAAACGAACATGTAGGTCACCTGATGGTAAGTGATCACCGCCGTCCATAGACACTAGCAACACCAGGGGAGTCGCAAGTGCGTTGCCGGCCTTTTAAATATGTGGGCCTCCGGCGCTCTCACTGACCGAACGAAACGCAACAGTGCAACCACTGTTACTTCACGTCGGTTTTCTGTGAGAGGGTGGCACTACCCCGGGCGTGCCGACCCATTCATGCTGATACCAGTAATCGCAAAAAACATTATGAGGTATTGCTGAATCAAAATTATAAAATTTTACGGGAAAAATTAATTCAAATACCAGGTATCTTCTTCCTTATCCCACATCTATCATAAGGTCCGTCAGTAATACGAGTTACGTTACAAAATTGTCCCGAATCGGATACTTACTGAAGAAAAGTTTTGCGGTTTTAACTCCTACACAACGCGACCTCGTTTAAGTTTTAAAATAGTAGTCCCCTGGGCAGGTACAATATTTATTACCCGTTTATGCTTGAGCTGGCGGACATTTAGATTTTATCTTAAAGACTACTCTCTTAGTGAATTGGAAAACGATTTTTATTTGGTTGTTTACGATACGTTCACGGTCTAACTTTGTAAATACTCATATGTTTATATTTCTCTATTCAAAACATGATGATTTGAGTTAAAATATTAATTTTAATTAATATTTATATATTGTAGCATGTTTGCAATTTGTGAAAAATTACTACAAATTTATAGCAAATAACAATTTTGTAATTTTTTTATTTGTAACCAGCTGATACCCGAGACTTAGTTTATTACGAGATTTAAGTTAGTAAAAGTTTGCGAATTCCGAAAAATTCGTCGGTACGTTCCAGTCCGGTTCGAACCTGTAGTCCAACCACTAGACCATCGCGATTTAGTATTTACCAAAAATAGTAGCTTCTTAAAAGTTTAATAAGTTGGTGTTAAATGTAGATATCGTGACATTTTGTTTTAGATAAGGGGATCTATAAAGTTATAGTAAAAAATTGATCGAAATCTATTCAATAGTTTTTGCGTGATGCGTACACAATGGCGTACCTCTATAGTTTATCTAACAATATAATAAGAACATATCGAATAATTCAAAGGTCAAAGTTAAATTATAGTTTTTAAAAACATTAGGGTTTGTGTCTTCATTTGAACGATGGCTCAGTTGGTAGTGTATTCGGACACAGAGTCGAAGAACGTAGGTTCGAATCCTAGCAACTGAGTCGGAGCTTTTTGTGAAGGAAAAAATCGTGATGAAACCATAGCATGGTGGTAGGGCTTTTTCTAAGTCGACCTGGCGAGCTTCCACCCTCATGCTGAAAATCTGTGGCCAAGCACCTATTGGTGTGTTCTGGCAGCTGCACTTGAGAACCAGTCTTCGTCTAGGTTTAGCGTGACTACCACCTTAGACCATATCATCATTTAACACCAGATGAGATTGTGGTCAAACTCTAACCTATAAAGTTAAAAAAAAATGGTAAATACTCGTATGTTGCTATAAATCTGTTATCATTTATATAGGCAATAGTTTATATAAGAGTAACTAAGTGTGAAAAGAAATTAATAAAAAACAACTATTTTGTAGCTTAACAATTTTTTACTCTACTATTAATAGCTCCTCGTTCACAACAGCTGTAGACAAATCGTATCGCCTCTTCGCGTTCGTTAGCCGCTTGTTCCCGGTTTCTGCGTTGAGGTACCTGCTCGGCATTCGTATTTACATTTCAACGGTTCCATTGTGCCTATATGCGGACCAAAATTCAACTGAAAATGAATGAAACAAGGTAGTTTTGAAATATACATTTAAAAAAAAAACGGAACTGTCACATAGTTTTGTCTACCAATTCTTTTATCATATTTCTTTTGAAAACTTTTTATCACGTTATGCTATAATTTAATTTTGTAAATTTGTAACAAAGTAAATACTATAATGTAACAAGATCGAAAAAGAATTTTGCATTAAAATGAATGAAAATAACATAAAACTTGAAGGAAAATTAACGATACTATCTCTATCTACTACTACTGATACTGGCTGGCAGAGAAAAATAAGTCCACAAAATAAAATAATTGTGTGGTTTTGAAACCACGATGCAAGTGAAACTTTTGAATTGAGCCATGGGCATAACCATATTGGCCTTGGCTGCTCTGTCGAGCGTCTTTCACTTTACCCCTACTCCACTATACTCCCTAATGCGATATACGATAGATGAAGGAAACAATTTAAGGCGATGTAAAACAGTTTCACCTTAAAAATAAAATAACTGACTTATTCGCGTGTGCGGTTAGCTCACTACTACCGCCGCACTGAATATTATGATTTCGAATCCTACAGAAACCAATTATCTGAGTAATCCTCTGGGTATCATCATATGTCTTTAAATGCTTGTATGACATGCAATCTAACTAAGAAACATATTGTTTAATCATTATTTTATTCTACCGAGAAAATAATATACCACGTACGTTTCTATATACTACAACATACTAGTAAACGTCCGCAAATTTGTCCTAGCCATATTACAATATACAACTTAATAACAATCTAGTATCTCCCAGTACGGGGTTTAGTAAAATGGATAGCAAAAAATCAGTTCCAGGAAAAATAACGCAGGTGTGGTTAACTTACCTGTAGGTAACTTCAAGCCGTTTTACAATTTATCGCCATGAAATATATAGGCATACCTTTTGTATAAAAATACTAACTGATAGCCGCGACTTTATCTATATTGTTTATTACCCTTACTAATATATTTTATATAAAGGCGAAATGATGTAAAAAAAGCAATAGTATACTTGCTTACAAAATTTCTTTGTAAACAAGGTTATCCGTTTACTTCCTCTCTCCTACATATGCTTACCACACCGCTTGCCGTACTACACATATCACTGAACGCGTAGTGCTTATAAAAAAGCTTATAAAATAATCATGTTTTAAATTAAGCTATCAAGATTATCTTTTTATATAATGGCCAAGAGTCTAACGTGAAACTGAGTTTTAATCGAAATCTATCCAGTAGTTATTGTGTTATGCAAGCACAAAGACAGACCTCTAACATTTTATTTATATATAAAATATAGATGGAGGTGACAGTAACTTAATTTTTAAAACATTCGAGTTTCACAACAATAATATGGAAACAATTCAACTCGCATTGTGTGGAAATATTTTCACAATAAAATATTGAATACAATATCAAAACTCGTTTTTTTTTTATTATTCGCTCGGCGTGCCATCGGATGCGCTGTTGAGAGCTGCGATCAATTTGCTTATCCAAACGGTATGCAACAAATTACTAACATCAAATAGCGTACGATGGATTATGTAAAACGAAGCCCATTTGTATGTTAACTAATGTTGTATGGGGCGCGAGCAACAACGACACACAACAGTGACAAGGCGATCCTGCAATTTGTTTAACTGCTCTCGTTTTAACAATATGTAGAAAGCTTTCTTTGCAATGAAGATATCGTACTAATTAGTTGGTGTATTTTATGCATTTTAATTTAGTATTAGATTTTAAATTTCATTTAATGATAATTTGTCAAGTTTTCATCTTCTTAACTTTATCCCACCTATGTAAGGTCGGTAAAACATGTTTCTCATGTTGTGATGTATGATTTGGCATATTTTTTACGATCGCCCGCTCACGCCTGACATCAGCCCTCCTTGTGATTATTTCTGTAGTACTGCTATATTATATAGGGAAAATATGTGACTATTGATGTCTCTTCATTTACTACAATGATGTCAGCCGAAGGGATGATTATGTTAGTTGATTCAATTTGTCAAGTATTCGAACTAATGTTATAATTGCAAATGTTTGTTTGTTACGCTTTCGCATCTTAACTACTCAACCCATCTTCTGCCTCTTCTTACTCTTATCCCACCTAAGTAGGGATGGCACAAGATGTTTGGCATGTTGTGGATGTATGGTTTGGCTTAATTTTTACAATCGGTCACCTGTTTGACATCAATCCGCCTTGGGATTACATCATTATAATTCCACAGCGCGTTAACAAAGAAGGAGCCATTTTATATTCTCATATTGCAAGAATTCACTACTATCAATCTTGATATTCCGCACCTATTAAACTAAAACCATACTCGAAACTAGAACTAAGATTAGAGAAGGCTTAATAGGATAGGACAGTATAATGTTAGAATAGAAAAGTAATTAATACTAAATAATAAGGGAATAAATAATTTTAATTTACAGTTATAACGTTACAAAATTTAACTTAGCACGTTTCCAAATAGATTTGCACTTACGTCCAATCGATTAAACTTATTACGAATTCATCATAACATTTTACATATCCGTTGTGAGGGGTACATAATAATAATACAAAATAAAATAAATTAATAAATCATAGTAAATATTTTTTCATCCAGAGAAAATACTGTTCCTGAGAAATAATTCAAATCTAAATTAACGCGAGCGAAGCTACAAAAGTTAGTGTAAAAGAAAATTTCAAGCATCGTTAAAATAATTTTGCACGATATACTACGTAATACTTATAAGCGGTTACTTTTTCAATAACTTTTAACGTTAAAGTATTCCAAAATACATAAACGAATTTATACTATAAAAATGTGTATAGTAATCAGGTTTCAAAGGAGAATTACTTGCAATCGTTTGTAATAGTTACTTTTAGAAATTTTTAACAATAAAAGAGAATAACATTTTCGCTTCAAATGCTTTAATTTTCTCTCCTTTAATGCATAAGTATGATTTTTTTTAGTTATTTTAAAATTGTATATTTCTTTTTATGGAATCCCAAAAATTATAATTAACTAGCAGGCATGGCGGACGTTGTCGTGTCCCGATAACAAAAAAATATATACTTATGTGTATGTACGTATGCAATGTATTCAATTTGGTAAGGATTAATACTGTATCCGACTATATATCCTTCCAATTACTTCATTATATGTGTCCATTTTTTTAGAAGATAGATGGGTATAGTAAAGTATCCTTAAAAGATAGGTATATTTTTGTAGATCTGTAAAAATGGAATATCTCATTATGCATTGTTTAGTTATATCTCAAAGGGATTAGGTAGCGTTTTCGATGAAAGCTCCTCGGCGGCTTGACTTTTTCCGATCCTTTCAACAATTATCATTATATTTCATTTAATTTACACTAAACTTTCACAAATTACATACCTAAACCTTCCTCATGAATTACTCTATCTATTGGTGACTGCATTACAATCCATTCAGTAGTTTTTGAGTTTATGGCGAACATACAGACAGACAGACAGATGCAGTGGACGACTTCGTTTTATAATATGTAGTAATAATAGTGATGAATATATATATGCGAAATCCCAATATATTTAACTTCAAAAGTGATCATTGTTACGTGACTTCTTTGAACAGATATATAGCGCTATAATTACTATTGAATTCGTTTTAAATAAGTTTAATTCTAATAATATTTTTACTAAGGGCCGTTTGTTCTGCAATGTTGATGAAAAACTCAACCGGTCCCCGGGGGCTCGTCCATGAGTCTAATGATTACGGATAATAATTGGCACACTTCCCATTCCGTAGACGATTTCTACGGTCCATTCACTACTCCAGTTAATAAATTACTTGTCACATACAGATAGACTATAACGATTTTAAATAATGTCACTTGTAAAACGATCAATATATTTCAGGTGAATGGACTATAGAAACGTACGTTCCTACATGAATTGTACTCGTATTAGAGTTGTTAAATGTATACTCCAATTGAAAAGAGAACTCGGCCGAGTATTCATATGATTATATGAGAGCTTTTTAAAGTGAATTTTTTTTTACGTCTCAATTTTTTTATTGGTCCACGTATCGCATGTCGCATTACAGCTCACCACGGAATAGGGGTAAAGTGAAAAGCGCTTGGCAGAAGAGCCAAGGCCAATATGGTGGCGCCCATGGTTAAATTCAAAATAATTCTATGATTTAAATAAATATTGTCCTCAGTTTTTAAAATGTGTCTATCATCTGAATGATTTTATTTATTATATATTCCGTATTCTTATACGCAGATTGAAATTAATATTTATAGTTGGATATCTGTCTACTATTGATTTCCCCTTATCATTCCCATTTTCCAATTATTAAGTCGATATTAAAAACGCGATTTGGATACCTTAAATCGAATAATTTTCCCAAAACTTTCAATTAAATGCTTACGATCCAAAAATAGTTTCACTTGCATCGTGGTTTCATAAAATGAAACAATTTTTTAATTATCTTTTCTGGTAAAACTATTGATTTATTACTCTTTCAGTAAAATAAAGTGTTTTATGATTGTTTGTATTCTTCAGTTTTGTTTCACGCATTCAATATGTTTATTTATTAATTTAGAATTTTATGACATGAAATAATCTATCTTATTGAAAATATTATAAAATTTATTGAGTCACTGTTAATATTTAAACTATTTCAATTAAAATACATTACAATAAAATAGTACGTAGGTGTGTATAATTAGACATTGTTAATTACTCGAGCGAGAATTAATAAAAAATAAAAATATTGTTTTGACTATTATACAATGGGCTTACACGGTTACTTAATTAGTTCAAAAAGGTTCACATGACATGTTCACAAGGGAGTAAAGCTGTATAACGATTAGTAAAACTAAGCTCATTGAATTGTTTTTAAGTTTGAAAGTGAAAATACACGAGATTTCCACATAAAGACACTATCAAGGATGTACAGATAAGTAAATAAGTACAGACACGAACAAAATGTTAGAACAGTAGAGGCCGGATGTAAAGGTCACGGCTGGCATTACTGGCAATCAAGCTTATCGCAACCGCAATGCGCGCTTTAAATGTTTTGCGCTCAAGCATTCGAAACATTACTGTTGCGCGAGATAGCTCTGTAATTGCACCTCTAAAGGTGTATGATATGTCATAATGGTGCTACTTATAGTCTCGTTTTATCTTAGTAGGTACCACTTAGTGCTTAAAATGCATAGTTTGCTTGTTAATGAATATATTCTACTTTTTTTGTAATGTTATTCGATTTGCATTTCTCGTATTAAATAATGCCAGGAACATGGATAACATCAACAATTGCTATTGTCTTATAATAGTGTGATATGGCTGAACTCTAATAAGTACTCCAACGAAAATTGTAGATAATAGCAAGTTATATTTTACTGTGGTAAAATTGCGAAATGTGGAAGTAGAAAACATGAAGGTTATTCTTAAAAATTGATAACAGACAGACAGTGAAATAAATAAGCAAAACTAGTAAAAAATAACAGTAAAGTATGAATATATCTGACAAAAAGAAGAAAATAAACATTCTGCTGAAAAAATGCAATTTGCAGCTCCGAGAGAACAAACAGCACAATAAAAAAAATAAGATGTCGACATTCTGAATTCATTTTGGAATTCAAAAAATTTGGTGGTACAAGCGAATGTAAGGTTCTTACAAGTTTTTTATTTTTTGTATAAAATCATAAAATTATTATTTGAAACCCAAATAAACTCTAAAAGTTGAAACTTTATAAAACGCGGTGGTGATAATAATATAACGGACATATGTTACGTACTTGTATGACCCTAAAAGAGGCGTCGTTATCTGGTCCATTTTCGCTGTTAAGCCCTTACCGAATGTCAAACATATAGGATTACACGATATCATTCTCGGTTCCCTAATGGACGGTTATAAGGCCAAGTCTTTTGAGTGCTAATGTTTGACACCCTTTAATGTAGGAATGAAAGGTTCTGAATAAAATAATATCACGAAATTGGATCCATTAATCGTACATACATAGCATAGCTCACGTAATTATATTATTTTTATGTAAATCTAAACGACATTGGTATAGCCAAAACGTGAGGAATAGGATAAATTCAGAGTGGATGAATTGGAAAAAGGTGTTTGGGGTAATTTGTGATATGTGAATGCCGCTAAAGCTCAAGAGAAAGTTGTATAAAACTATAGTTAGACTAGTCGTGTTATATGGATCCGAGTGATAGGCTACGAAAGAGATGGGTGAGAAAAGATTGAAGAAGAGAGAAGTGTGGCAAAAATACGAATGTTAAGATGGATGTGCGGTGTAATCAGAATAGATAAAATTAAGATTTAAGAAGGAGTATACCAGAGGGAGCTTGAAAATAGCACCAGTGATTGAGAAAAAGAGGAGTAATAGGTTAGCATAGTATAGGCTTATTATGAGAATAGATGAAAGTCATGTAACTAGAAAAGTTTTGAGCTTGAAAGTGGACGGATATAGGAGTAGAGGAAGACCGAAAAACGTGCGGATGCATTGTATGAAAAATAATATGTGTATAAAAGATGTGAATACTTAGATTACATGAGATGGAGTCTAGTTTGAGCAGCGGTCGAGTGTACACGTGCGCTCGCTCGCAGCTCTGACGGTCCGTTCGGCTCGGTTCATCGCGCTCGGTTATCTCCGATCATTTCCGGTTCGCCGCGCTCGCCATCTCCACTACCTGCGTACCAGATGTTCGCATTCCAACGATTTCGCCGCCACCCGACCCGCATTGTTGCCGAGTGAATCATTGCCCGGTGCTTTTGTGTTCGAGCGTTTGAAATTCGAAGAAGCAAGTCATCTGCTGCGAAGCCGCACTTATAGTATGTTCGTTCGGCTATTGTCAATCGACACGCTCTTTTCAGAGCGACGGTGCACTTCTACCAGTGTACCATTTAAGCCGCACTCTTCGGTGCGAAGCCGTGCACACTATGTGTAGTGCGTCGAGTCGCCGTGCAACGCGTCGTGCTTCGTGCTGCGCTTCGTGAGCCGTGACACGCGACGTGTGCAGATACGAAGAGAGGAGATACCGCGTATCCCTTTGGCCCGGACACGGATTGTCCGTTAAATTTTAAATAGGCACACCTCCCTGCTCCTCTGGCAGCAAGGTTAATCATGTTCACCCCCGCGCCCCTACTTGTCCATTCGCGCGTCCCACCTTAGGCACTCGACGATGCCAGCCAGATCGAGGATTTAATCCGGTTTCACATGTTCGCGTCTTAAGAAAACCCGCTTTTAGTTTCCGAGTACCACAGACTCAAACGTAGCTTCGCGCGCGGTAGCAACGGTACTAAAGTCCCCCACTGTTTTCAAAAAAACCCGTTCGAGATTTTGTCCGACCGCGACCTCGACGATGATTCCGAGGGCTCCAATTCCAACATGGTCCTCGACGCCGTTCCCACGGCTGGGCCCGCGACCGCGACCTCGTCCGCCGACAACGACGGTTTTACAATCGTCACACGGCGCGGTAAACGCTCACGCGCCGCGAATCTGTCCGACAGCGACTCGGCCGCGGGACTTTCCGTCCCAAAGCAGTCGAATGTAGGTGGCGCTCGGGTGCCCCGAGCCTCTCCCGCGCCCTCTGTCCCGACTTCGGAACCCGCGGTCGCGGCTAAGAAACTATGACAAAGTCCGTTGGGTAGAAATATCTAAGGACATTACGTCCAAACAGATTTACTACACGTCCGCCGTCAACACCGTTGCCGGCATTTCTATTAGAGTCGCGACCCCCGATGAGCATTGCCAGCTCACGAAGTACTTCCGGGAGCGAAAACTCCCTTTCTTCACTCACGCACTCGAGGACGAGCGCGTCCTCCGTGTCGTCATTCGCAGTGTTCCTTCAAAGCTCGCCACCGACGACGTTCTAGTCTACCTGGAGAAGCAGGATCTCCCAGTCCGTAGCGTATATCGTATGTACCACTCCCATACGAAGGCTCCTTACAACCTAGTTCTGGTCACTCTGGACCGGGATAAGTTTGGAAAGGACATCTTCCAACTCAGCTCCGTGTGCGGTCTCTCCCGCATCACAGTCGACCCTAAGTATGTAATGCGTAAGTATAAGTGGGAGTATCAGATTTGTAATGATTAAACCCTTTCAATGTTCTTCTCGCACCATAAACACGAGAAATACAAACATAGTCCTGACATTTACAAACACACCTAGAAAAAATAGCCCAATAGGTGCGTTATTCTGATGTGACGCGCTTACAAACATTCAGTAAATGGTTTCTATTTATTTCCAAATAAAATAATGAGGTTAATAGGAAGAAGACTCTAATATAGAATATTTCAATTAATTTTTTTTGCAATATATATTTGTTATCCCAAAAGTAGGCGAAGGAAAGCGCTTTAATTTTCTGTTAAAAACAACATGAATACTTCTGAAAACGAGATTAATATCACTTCTGAAATTTGATAATCCTTTCATATTTTATTGTCTTAGGAATAAAGTCGACTTGTGAAATAAATAATAATTTGTTTCTCAAAATATTATACGAATACGAAAGAATGAACCTAGTTACCCGAACTGCGCTTAGCCTGTGTCTCAAGTTCTTTATCAATATTACGATTATATCACGCTGGAGGTTATATTTATATTCTATACAATATATGTGTGCACTTGTGATCATATACTTTGTTTCGTATGCAATTAATACAGAAACGTAGTATTTTATTAGATAATACTCCATGTATTTGTTTATAACGATTTGGTATTTTCCGGTTTCATTTAATGAATCTGGAGTTAAGTTGGTACAGCCTCAGGATGCAATTAGATAAATGAATCGCGTGATCTCTGTCTTTATGTTCAATCCTAGTCGCCACCGGTAATAACCGACTCGCTATAAAACCGACAGGAAAGATTTCACAACAAAGATTCTTTGTTGTTACATTTTCTTTTATAATTATTTTTCGACTACCTAAGTAAATATTACGTTACATAAAAAAAATGTCTAATTTTTCTTTTCAACTTATTTGTTCTTCTAACAATCCCAAAGTTATTTACTTAATGAAATCATTGAAGTTGAAATTAAAAGAGATACAACTTTGAAATGAAGTTCTATAGCATTTTTAATAATCAGAAGGGTAAAAATATTTTATTCGTGATATAATAATAAAGGAAGTGGAAAATTATTATTATCAATTGAGTAATCAATCACTTACATAGGTTTGAAGCGATGATGGGTCAATGGTTAGCGTGTTCGGACACCACGACGATCGACTTAAGTTCAAATCTTTGCGAATGGGTCGAATCTTTCGTTGAAGGAAAACGATAACATAAAGGAACGGAGGCTTTAGCATAGTTGTAGGGCTATTTCGAAGCACCTGAATGTGTATTCGAAGAGCTACACTTGAGAGCTAGTTCTCATTTAGGTACAACGTAGTTACCGCCTCAGACCATATCGTTATTCCACATCAAGTGAAATAATTGAGGTCAAGCGCTAATAAGAAAACGGCTATAAAAACATCCATGAGCTCAAATTGCGTATATCTTCTATGAGATATGTTTGTATAGTTTATGGTTTTGTCAAATATATACGAGACGATAAACTATTCGCTCCCGATTTAATCTTGACATTCAGCGCATATAAGAAAACGATATAGAAAAAACAAAGAAAATGTCACAGCATTTTGGCAGAACCCTGTTCGGATGAAGCAAAGATGTTGTATGTATGAACATTGTAATAACATCTCATCAACGACTCTCCTGTTGAAGCTTGAAAGAATGTGGAGCAATGGGGCTGATATATTCAATAGAATAAAAGCTACAAGATAAAATAAAAAAAAAGAAACAAAAACAATTATGAAATAGGTCATGCATCGTATTTGGGGATAAATTAGTGGTTCTAGTCGCCTAGAGGCTTTGTCCTGCTTAAGTTGTTACGGTTGAATGGTTAGTACAGTGTACTTTTTTAAAATAAATTTATTATTTAGTTGCTAAAGCTATCGGTTGGCAGTGAATGTACACATCGTAAGGAAATACAATTGTGTGTATATGCACTCGTCTTTTTTTTTTTTATTTCGATATAACTATAGTGTTAAAGTCTTACAGTTATGAATATATCTCAATCAACGGGCTACCTTAGAAAAAACGCATTGTCCAGTTGCACTGGTAATTCTTATGATTATTGCGTTTATATATATACTTTCCAATTTTATAATATTTTAATATATAATATTTGAATCCTAAGTAATATTATAAATGCAAATAGGAGTTTGCTTGTCACACTTTTACGCCTTAACTACTCAACTGATTCTCATAAAAAATTTTGAATACACTTTGTCAGCGATAAACAAAAAGCACACAGCGTACTTTTCATCCAGAAAAATGTATCGTTTCCGAGGGATATATCAAGTTTAGGTTGACGCGAGCCAAACCGCGAGGAAAAGCTAGTACTTAATATATCAAAAGAATCAAGTTATTGATTGATGTCTATCGCTATTCTTATACATAATTGGTGGAAGTCTATTCTTTTTAGTACAATGACATTTCCATCTAATGTCCCTAGTGGAAATAGTCATTTAGTGTTTACTTGAACATCAAAATAGAAAAATTCTTTATCTTTATTATTTCTAAAACCAGAGTAAGTACATAATAACATTTTTGGATATAAAATATCCGTTCGGAAACACTTTCGGAACTGTAATAATGTTATTCGGAAACATTTAACGGCACGCAAACAAAATTATTTCATGCCAATACTAACAAAGCTTTAATGAAACACAAAATAGTGATTCAGTTGTTAAATGCAACCGTTTTATTTTGATTCTTACATGTTTTTCTATTTTTTTTTTCTCAAAAATAATTCAGATAGCTGAATGTGAGTTTGATTTTGATTATGATATTTTTTCAATATCAAATATTATTTTTATTATTATCGCATAGTTTTTCTAATTAAAGTAGGAATTGTTATTTAACACTGGAATTATACTTCTTTCTGCTATAAAAATATACTCACTTATATACAAAAGCAACAGTTATGAAAATATATTTATTATAAAAAATAGTGTCCTATTATTTTTAATAACTTTTAGAATTTAAATGTAACTACCGATAAAAGAGATGAATATGAAATCCTTACTAATGTCATAAATGTGATTTTGTTTAAGGGTTAGATCAAATTACATTAACGCGAGTGAGGCCGCGTGTAAAAGTTAGTAGTCATATAATTGGATTTATATAATGAAAAAATTTTTAAATAGGAAGTTGAAAAGGTAAGACAATTATAAAGAATTCTTTGATTTTAATTCTATGCTACTTAACGAATATCTCAACAGGTAAACGACTAAGCTATCAATATGGCTGCTATAAATTGATAACAAAGTAGAGTCTTTTATATATATAGTAGAGAATGTTATCTGACGTGTATAAGGGATGTGATGCGAGCATATGTGGATGAGATACTTTCCTCTTATTTTTGTCCTTACATCTTATTATGTTGTTGATATCCCCCCGAGGCTTGCTGTGTCATGGTTATAACCTTGACATGCGAATAAGTTATGACAACTTTGTTTTTTATAGCTTATTTAGTTATTTATATAGAAGATATATACTCTGTAAGATCATTTCTTTTGATGTGATCTTAATTATAAAGTAGTTTTGTTATTGTTTTGATTTGTTTATATAATACTTTTTTTATAGTAGCGCGACATAGTAACAGCCCTATGCATGATAGTAGCCACAGTATAATTCAAACACGGTGGTGACCAACGATAGATCGACAATCCATCCATTCCGTTCCACGTATTGATAGCAGAATCAAGCTCGAAGGGTATTTATTACTTTTGATTGTAAATTAGAATGGGATCCTCACATTAACAATTTGCGGGAAGATTAAGCTATGCTGCATTCGCAGTTCGCAAGATTCGTACTTCGAGCAATTTAAGATATGGGCCCTCACGAAATTATTAATGGCTAAGTTTCAGGAATTTGATACCTTAACTCTGTCCTCTCAAAACGTTCTTGATAATTTCATATATTGTCATTTAACATCAGATGAAATTGATTTCAAACTCTAAATCTTACGTTATAAGATTACAGTATAACTTAATCTTCTTAAAAATTATAATATATGATCATCATCTTCTTACCCTTCTCCCACCTAAGAAAGGTCGGCACAAAATGTTTGTCATGTTGTGATGTATGATTTGGCTATATTTTTACGATAGGCCGCCTGGCTTACATCAACCCTTCTTGGAATTGTTTTGTAGTACCACTATAACTTCAACTTCCTAACTTCGTATGGATGCTAAACGTGGGTATTTAATTCTTCGATTACAGGTGGTAAAGATTGAATCGACGCGTTTATGTACGATGTATCCATGTATTACACCTCCATAGGCTCTGGTTCCAGGTATGTCTTAGCTAGAAGGATTTCTTCCTCCAAATCTGATTCAAGAGGTTCACGGGGAAAAAGTATAATATATATATATACATATCTTTTTAAAAAACGACCACACACTCGTCACTTTGATTAGTTTCGACTCCTCTTTAAAATACCCAAACCGGTGATTACTGCTTTGTTTTGGAATCGTAGCTATAAATCCATGTATCCTCACCTGTCACTATGTCCCATACCAAAGATAACGTCCATTCATTGAATCTGGTAAGCATGGTATTGCATCAAATGGCGCGGTCCGTTTTTATGCCTCAGTTAAATTGTAAGGGAACCATCGGGAACACAGTTTTTTCACACCCAAATATTTTTGTAGCATTCGTTTTATCTGACTCTTGCCTGTGCCTAAGGGTGCCCGAATCTCATGATAGGTTACATACTTGTTTGTGTTGTGTATATAGCGTATAGTATCAATATTTTGTTGCTCAGAGCGGTAGACGAACGACCATCATCATTATAATTCTTATTTGATGTAACTAGCCTTTGAAGTCATCCCTTACAACCTATCGTGTTATACTTAGAAAAAATATGGAGGTAAATACGATGATTTGAATAGCATTATACTTCAAGAAGAATTTTATAAATAAACAAATTAATTATAGCGCTCTGATATGAGAAGCAAGCATAAAATATAATTTGCTTAAGCTTAGTTTTTTGAAGAAATAACAGTTTATTATTATGCTCAGGCTATGTATAGATTGATGTTGTTTGTATAACTTTGGGAGTTACATAGCACTGATCAGTGTTTTTCGTTAGCTTTATGGGATCCAAACTCGTCTCTATTAGTTGGTCTTACTGTGTTAACTAACTTATTTGGATATATCCAAGCAAATTTTAGACAAACTCCAGGTTAAAAACGATATAATTATTTAAATACTTCTAATTAACTTCTAACATATTTCGACGTTATTAATATTTATGAATAAGCAATAAAATTAAATCACTAAAGACTTCCACAATACATAGCAGCGTGGCGATGTGATATAAACGCGACGTGATGCGACACGGTGACGCGATTTGCTGAGGTATTATAAAATTTAATTTTAATCCGAGGGCGCAAATAAGATAGAATTTCACCCTTGCTTATCTGGGTTGCGTAACGAGCGTTATGTAACCCGCTACTAAGGTACCGAGACACTGGATACCCGAGGACGATCCTTGTGTAAACTTTTAAATAATTTGTTGTTTTTGTCTTGTTTATTGTCTACAGTTGTACAACTGGCACGAAGTTTATAATTCACAGTTAAGTGGTTTGCATATTTGAGGGTTCTTTTGAAAAATATTGTTTTTTTTTTAATGTCAGAAAAAATAAATATTCATCTACCATCATATAAGTACCTTAGGTTATGTTGAAGCAAATCCATTGTAATAATGTGTTCTTATTCTATTCCAAAACTTGTGAAACAGACAGAAATTTGCACCTGTTAAAGCATTGTTACTATTAATTTAGTTTAAATATCTTTACCATTATTGTTAAGGTTATGTTTATAATACTCGATTACTTAGTTAAAACTAAACACCTGCTTACATAATTATAATATTGTCGGCACAAGTCGGTGTCTATGAGTCTTAAGAACTTGGAGTTGGTGTCTTATGCCGCATATGTGGAGCTTCCAGTTATACTGAAGCTTTTGTTAGTATGTAAAGACGACTCAGTACAGTAACTTTATAATAACAATACTTTTTTTGTGACCGATTTAAATTCCCGCGGACGCAAAAATGTTGAATATTATACTAAATTGCAATCTATAAAATGTTTAATCTTTGAAAGATACCTTTCTAGCATTTGAATATATAAATAATGAAATATATTTATTCGGATAAAATGTCGAAATCTAAGGATTCTTTGTGAAGGCATTCTGCACACGTATTCAATCTTTCGGTATAAGAGAAAGCTATGGCTCAGAAATAGATTAAAGAAAGGCAAAATTGATAATTGTTATAACATTTATTTCAAAACTGTATGGCAAACTAAAGGTATTGTGTAATTTGAATAATAACAGGTAGACGTAACACCCGTCACAGTGGTACACTTAGGTTAGAGGTGTTCCGGGATCAGGCTGTATATATCCAGTAATCAAGTGGGCTTGTACGAAGGAGGTTGCAACCACCATGGATATGGTAATAAACACGTAACGGTAACTCTTTTTCACTTTGTCGCTTTTTGCAATTAGCCTGTGCATACACAGCAGCTTGAAAACCGGCATAATAGTGACCATCGGTAACGATTACCGATTTCTTAGTAATCGTCATTGTTCTTGGATTGTATTTTGCTTACCATTAGACACTGTGCCTCCACGTTAGCGGGGCCCTATATAATAATGGAGTGTAATTAATATTATGCAAAAAATATTATGTACTAGCTTTTGCTCGCGATCTCATTCGCGTGAATGTAGATTTTACTTATCCTTCAGGAACAGTATATTTTTTTGGATAAAAAGTACCATATTTCCTCTTCTGTGTACCTGATAATGTCTATAGAAATTTTCGTGATAACTGATAGAGTAGTTAAAGCATGAAAGCGTAACAAACAAACCAACTCAGTTTCGCAATTATAATATGAGTACTAATTAGGATAAAAAATCGGCTTATAATATTAATTTCACTTTAATTACTGTAAGAACACTTCACAAAATTCCTATACTAAGCATTTTTGCACTGAGGTAATGTACTTCAAGCGCGTTCAGTCGACAGCCGCCGGTTTGTGGCCGATCAAAAGGGATTATAGGCGTTCGTGACGAATATTAAATGTCATAATACCAGCTTTGCGCACACATGTCTTGTACTGTTACTTAATATTACAGAGTAAATCCCTGTATGTTTTCTGAAGCTGTGACGTAACATCGTTGTCTCTATATTTTCTCAAAATGTAAAGGCCAGGTTAGTAACATATATTATGTTGTTAGTGTGTTTGTATGAATAACATATATTTATAAACACAAGTAAGATTTATTATGACCAATAGTATGACGAAATCATAAAATATTTTCTATTTTATCTGTGACTAAGAATATAGCTATAATAATAAATTTGTGGGTTAATTTTGGACATGTTTTAATATGTATTATTGTAGGTATATGTTGTGTTTGTATTCATAATGATTTAGGATGAGCATAAAGTGAGGAATTTAAACAGAAAAATGTTTAGCTTAGAGTAATCGTGAAGATAGATATCGATAGATTTAAAAGCGTTATGAACATTAGAAATGTTTATATCCACTTGGATTATGGAACTACAGGGAGGAGAGGGAGGTCTTCAAAGTACCACGCTTGGTCACAGGAAGTAGGGGAAAACTGTTTTTATGAATTACTACATGAAAACTAGAGGGAGGCGGGTATTCCTCTCATTTGTTACAGATGGTCACCAAGGGGATGGAGATGCCTAAAAAATTGTCAAACATGGGTCACGTAGTATGGTTACGTTCCCTTAAGAGTAACTTAAAATAAAACATTAGAGACAAGCACCATAATATAAGTAAAACAATCTTTTAAATTTCATAATTTGTATCAATACGTGGATAGATAAGAATTTCTTTAAAAACTTCACACTCGATACAA
Organism: Antheraea assamensis; assembly: GCA_035772565.1. Taxonomy (NCBI): domain Eukaryota; kingdom Metazoa; phylum Arthropoda; class Insecta; order Lepidoptera; family Saturniidae; genus Antheraea; species Antheraea assamensis. The sequence goes on along the minus strand of JAQQSE010000026.1, from coordinate 588,993 downwards.
AGGAGATGTTACCACCTGTTCAGGTAAAAATCCAATATCTATATTATTCACAGAAAACGACTTTATAATAAGAAAACGTGTGTATAATACGGTGTTTGATATTCGCATCATCGTATGTGTGCGGTGTCGTAATGGGAGAGAATCACAATATCTCGTTATAAGCGGGTGAAACAAAGAAACGGGACGCGTGACTTGTGTGCCAAGTCGAGCTTCTGGCGAGCCAGCCAACGAAATAGTTGAAAGTCTATCCAACTTTATGTACACATAGATAAATAACTTTCGGAGTATATGTAATCTATATCTTTTAATAAGTTATGTCTTTTCTTTTTACTGAAAATCAAACCCCCAAATTTATAGTCATAATTTTAAATTATCACAGTTTGGTTTTTATGGACATACTTTTCATTGGGCACTTAAAGTTTATATTTTTAATTCATACTTAGAACTTGAGACTCTATATTTATTATTCTACTACAAGAATAACGCCGCGTTTAAATTCCACGCCACTTGTATAACATATTACTACAATAGCATTAAATAAAACAAAGCTGAAAGAAATATTATTGTTTATTTTTTGTATTAAATTAGCAGTGAATAAGGTGAGTGTACGTCACGCGAAGGCAAGCCTACGATACTCCTTAACCTAATTCCGGCATTCATTTCGCCAGCTCAGTCGTAAAATTTTAATAGCGAAAGGAAATGTCGACGCCAAATGAAAGAAAACGAAGAGTTCAGTCAGGCAAACATCCAACAGAAACAAAAGTGGCCTTAAGAGATAGCGTAAGATTTAAAATGTAACCGTTTACTGTTCTATACATTTATTACTTTTTAATTTTGTATTTAATCACTACATATACCTAACCATACCATACCTGACCCTTCCCCGTGAATAACTCTATCTATTGGTGAAGACCGCATTACAATCCGCTCAGTAGTTTTTGAGTTTATCGCGAACATCCAGACAGACAGACAGACGCGGCAGACGACTTTGTTTTGTAATATGTATATTGATAAAACGAATATATTAATATATGTATTATAAAAAACGATCTGTTTTTCACTTGTGTTTAACATTATTTTTGCCTTCTTTTCTTTTAAATATCCTGTCTGGAATCTCAATACTTTATACGTGGAATTTATTTTGTTTTATTTAATTGCTCTTTGTATACGGCTCGACTACTCAAAGTGAAAACATTCCGTTTTATTATCATGTACGTAAATAAAGTGAGACTGGGAATAAATCCGTTCCTCGCTCATTTCTTAATTGGATTCTCAAGTTTATTTTATAGACTGATCTACTTCGAATGGCAGTCTTTGTTTTACGACATTGAATCTTTATTGAATGCAAAACTGAGTTTGTATATAACTTTTTATTTACGACTGACTACACTGTTGGCTTGATAGGCCTCTACAGTTTCATCGGACGGACTACTAAGGGGAACGCTTAAGGCACTCACCCGATTTTATATAGGCAAACAGCACAAGAGCGCACGATGCACCTTAGCTTGGACTGTCGCCTAACAATCCGAATCTAATTAAGCTATACTAAACTAAGCTAAATATGATTGTTTATAATTTAAAAAAAAACCATTTTGTTCATTTTCCGATAGAAGATAACAAAATCGCTTATGATGTATTTTATGAATCGTCGTTGAAAGCTTTCATGTTATCGAAGCCATCAGATGGCGACAATGAACGCAAGCGATTGGCGAAAGAATTTTAACAGCTGCCGTATATCTGTTCACATCCTGAACCTTATACGGACTTCGGAAAGTGCCCATAAAGTGGACGTTAAAACGACGACTCTTTTTACAGTTTATTATCATTGGATGTGAACGCTAGCGCTCAGATTCATGCGAAATACACCGCACACGCCAATACGATATTTCCCCATCTTATTCGAAGTATTTTTATCGTAACTGATAAAAATTGTCATAGTTGCACTTAAAAGTATAGATTTTATAAAATTCAAGCATGACTTACAATATTTTCAATAGAAACGATCAATGAAAATCAATAAATAACTAACAATTTAATGATTGCTTAAATGTTAAAATTATACGATTGTGATATTTATAAAACTAAATAAGAGTTTCCACCATAAATAATGGTTTGCACACATAATAATAAATGGACCTTTTAATATGAGCGGTCGTAAATATTTATTGTGTTGACTAAGAAACATTTTTAAAACTATATATATGGCGATTATATTTATATATTTAGTATCAGTTTCGACTTAACATCTCCACATGTTTTTAAGAAAAAAAAAACTTTAACATATAGAGAGATAGCCACAAACGAATAACTATATAAATATTCCAAAATTACACTATGAGTTACAAAACCATACTAACAAAAAATTATAATAATGGCTTAACTAGCGTTATGTATACGAAAGTAGTCTAACAGTTATACTACAATATAATATGTTTCTATATTCAACTAGTAAATACATATTAGTATAAATTAATTATTTTTCTCATAGTACGTAGGTAGTGGAATTTTTTCACATTCTGTACAATAAGCACATTTTACATTGCTAAAAATGTAGTCCGGTGAATCTGTAGATGACCCAGGGTAAAAAAAAAAACATTACTAAAGATAATAATGAACTTAAACCGTATGGGTATAACTCTCCATACAATAAAATTATAAATTTTACTGGTCTATACATTGTATATGGCAGAAAGAAATAATAGTCTTAGTATTTGGAACACCTGTTTATAAATGTTTTACAGATTAATATGGGGACCTCACCAGAAGCAGGAATTAATTTATATATAATGCTATTCATTAAGGATAAATAATAATGATATATGATATACTTTTGAAAAAAAAAACCAAATCAGGTAACTTTTTCATTATACATTACATAGTTGAAGTTTTAGGTAATAATGTAAGCCTAATAAATAGCATTACGTTTTACTTTAACGGGACTTAGTATGGAAATAATAAAATATATAAATTCTGGCATAAAGAGAGAGCAATGAATATAATAGGTACGTCACACAATACGCTGTACTTGGTAAGGCTTAAATAATACATTGCAGTTAAAGCTTCAATAATGGTACTAAAAATAAATTGTAAATTAAACTTGAAGCAGATCAAATTTAAATTGATCTAGGAGTTTAAATAAGATAAATGAATACAAAACTAATATGCAAAGAATTTTTTTTATTTGTTTTACTAAATAAAAGATGTGGTTATTTCTATATCTATCATAATGCCAATCAGCAATAATTATTATTATGCTAATAACTTATTGTGTGTTGTGGGCGAATTGACGCCCGACACCGAATCGTGGTGATCGAATTACTCAAGTTTTGGCCAAGTTTTAAGACCCTGCCGAAGGCCTCTTACTAACTATCTTCCTTAACGCCTTAGTTAAGAAGCGCCTTATGAGAACTTTGACGCTGAGATTGAGGAAGCTATTACGGGATCCGTTCAGATATATATAAGCAGAATGTCACTTCCACGCTCGACTTGCTGAAGTTGTTTACTTTGATGATTCCAACTTTCGCCTAATTTATTTGAGGGCTCTGTATTTGAGCTTTAAAATTGAGTGAAATTCGTGACTAAAATATTTTGTTCAATTCATGAGACGGATAATTGAACACTTTACTTTTCATGGTTAATTACTTTATGAAAACTGTATACACTTGTAAAGTCTGGGAATACTTTTTTACGTCGTGACGATTCTATCACGAAAGAAAATAAATATTACAGATTATCCTAGGTAAATATTTGTGTATTGCACTGTAGTTACTAGGTGGAGTTGGCCATCCGATCGGGCAATGTTTGCATCCTGCTCTATCATTACTTCCGCTCCGCTCTCAACTGGGGCAATCGATAACGGGAGGCAAGAGGGACGCGGGCCCTCCGACCGCGCTCGTCCTCAACTCCTATAACTCCGCGTCATTCATGTGACACTCACGCTGTGCTCGTCCATCGTTCATTGCTTACCATATGTTTTACTTTTAATCATTATACCACAACACTGACCAAAAAACAAAATTTGAAGAAAAAAAAAACCGATCTCTTTAAATTAATCCGATCCTCCTGAACAAAATATTTAACTGACATAAATGGAATAGATTCTTAAATGATAGGATATGTATTTGCGCAGACAATCCGAAATGTTTCCGCTAGAATACAAAGCTACTAGAAAGTCAATGAAGAGCTGTAGTCCGGTGAATCTGTAGAGGTCATAGTCCCAACTGGGTATGTCAGTTCGAGAAAAAAAACAATGAAGAGCTCATACTCGACAAATAAAAATATTTTTAGATATTGAATAAGGTTCCGACGGGCAATAAAATTTTACCCTGCAGTAAAAAACGTGCAAACCGTGTAAATTTCCAAAACGGTTGGTCTTTCATATAAAACGCATGGGGGCGGGTTTTATAGCCAACGCTCGGTTCCGTCTCCGCCGACGCCGACACCTGTGCTCACAATCACTGCACCTTCTCTGATATTTATAACGCGTGAATATCATATGCCTCTTCTTTTCTAAGACACTGATTACGAACTTCCACCCTCTTTGACTCTTATCACGTGGTGGGTATAAAAACGCGTTCTAGTGAGTAATTTAATAAGGTATAACCTTTGATTTTTATTATTTACCACTAATTGTTTCAATTACAATCAAATTTCATGACTGAAAAATTCTTTTTCTTTTCTTAGTTTCATATCATTTTACGTTTCGATGTTATTGACCTATATTCATATTATATGTCTGTAGTTTTGTCTATCTATATATTTTTTGATTTAGTTTAGTTTTAAACTTTCAATAGCCTTTTGGTAAATGTTGTGTAAAATTATTGACAGATACATATTATTAAAAAATAGTTACAAAACATTAAAATTTTCTTCAAAGTCAATTGATTTTGTTGAAGTTACTTCATGAAGTACGAGAAGTATAAGTCATTCCAATATTGTTAGCCTATATATTACTTAAATTTATAACTCTAGAAATTATGAAATATACTCATATCAAATAAAAAATCATGAACTATAACTGCATAAAAACGCTATGACAAAATATATTATATCAAGAAATCGTCTAACAATAAAACTAGAGTCAATATCCCGGTTTAAACTTATCGGCTAAAAGTTATACGGTGTAGGACACCGGTTCACATTATTGTTATCTGAAACTTACCTTCTGTAGAATTCTATATGAAAGGGTATATGGAAAATAAAGTGTGGTTGGCGTCGGTCGAGAGGGCTACAAGAACAAAAGCCTCACGTAATTAGACCGACCTCGGCAATACATAAATAATTTGCCTCACGTACCGCTTTGTTCGTACAGAACAGCTTTTTATTTAACGCTGTTATATCAAGAATAACACTTGGTGCGCTTTTGATGGCAGTAATCCGCTATCCTTTTATATCTACGCACATGCTTTCATTGTTACCTAGTTTTTCTGATATTATCACTATAGAAAATTCTGTTCCTAAAAATTCTTTGTTTCTCTTTGTTTATTAAGATACATTTATATCATATAGTGTATTTGTACCTTTGTTCATATTGATTTTAAGGAATATTTCCATTTGTTTAACGCAAAACATAAGGGAAACTTATAGATATAGAATATTTATATATATCTTATGGGCATTAAATAAAAGTAATAAAAACTTGACGAAGAATATACAAACAGTGAAAAAAGTGAAGATATACAGTCGAGTTGCTTGTAGTACTAACGCATCTATGCCATCTATACTACCTCACTGGTGTCATCAATCGCACTTGAAAGGAGGGTGCAGCCGATTTAAAAAAGGGTGATCGGCTTCATCCTATCCAATTACCGTCTAATAGCCGTAATCGCAGTGTTGTTTTCTTCATGAGTGCAAAATTCATGTCGTTGTTGAAGGTCGTGATTCCCAGTTCATGTCAGCAAATGCTTTAATTCCTCAAACTTCTGGTATATCGTCCACACTATTTCTTCTGCATAAACTGTTTATTTCACCTTTAAGAGATATCCATTACTATGCAGATGACAGCAAAATTTATGTAGTGGAACAAACTATTAAAAAGAGGCTATTGGGGGTCGGGTATTAATAAAAAAAGGGACGTAAAGAATTTGCTATTGACCTTAACCAATCCTTGCAACGCATATCAACATGAAGAGTAAGTAGTTTAATTGAGTTAAAAACCAAGAAAAATAAGGTGTGCACGTTTACTTGACAAAATTCCCACTTTCCTCCCTTTATGTTCTTCAGAAAGTTTCGCTCATAATGCGTGGCAGTTATAATATCCTTGTGTGGATATTTGTAGTAACCTCAACTCTACATTTCCATTACATCTCGCAGATAAGGAATTCTGCACAGAGCGCGACAGTTCTTCATGTTATGTCCCTTGTCCCTTCTTTACAAGGTAATAGTTCGGCGCTTTATGGAATATTGTTCACATCTCTGTGGTGGATCCGCAAAATACCTCCTGGATTCCTTAGATAGGTTATACAGAGGAATTGTCCACATTGTGAGTGATGCAGGCATTATTCTATTGCTTACATTGAGCCGTTGAAATAGCGTAGAGACATTGGCTCGTTAAGCGTGATCTAACGTCTATATTATGGTGAATGTACTGAAAAACTATTCCGTTTAGTTCCCTCTGCGCTATTCTATAACATAATAACATAGAACGGACTTCAGAAGAACAGTTTTACGGTAACTCCATCTTGTCACGAATTAAAATGTTTGCTGTATCTTACCTTTGCCGTAACGCAAAACTTTGAAACCGGTTCCTGGTCAGTGTACCTTTCTTATAGCATCAGGTCCTTCAATGAAAACAGACATCTGTACAGGTTGCGAGCAACGATGGACTACTCGATCTTTCGGTGGTCGCACCTGTTTTTAGATTGTATTTAGTTTATCATTGGGCAGAGTACCGACTCTTTACCATGTTTCTATCGAATAACTATGAACTGCAATTTCAAATGCGATTAATTGTAAAAGTTTAGGAATTACAAATATGAGTTGTCTCTTGCTAACATAAACATTTACAGTTCGGCCATTTTCGGAAATCCTCATTTCTCATAGAGTGACTGAACGTCTATCGGTCCCGATATCCCGTGCCATACCTTACGGCGCCATCGTGGTATTACTTCGTTTTCATTTAGCGTAGTTTCTGATCAACACTTTGTAGGGTTTTTTTCGAACTGACAATGCGTTGTTGACTTGAGGGGTCTTCACAGTTTCACCGGACTAACCACTTTGTAGGGTAATTGCTCCTTTTGTAATGGTCGTAGTGTGGTAATCGAAAGTCTGTAACAAAATAGATGGATTTTAGAATTAATCAAAAGTAATATGTATCTATTGTTTGTATCAATAAAACAGTGTTAATTTTGGTAACTAATATTAATATTTTTTATAATCAAATGACTTTTGCTCGCGGCTGCGGTGGTTTTAATGTAGTTTTCCCTATCCCTGGGGGAAAAAAAATCTTTCTCTGGATGCAAGGTATCTTATATATCTTTTTCTGCATCCTTAATAATATGTATGCAAATTTTTAACGATGATCTATTTGTGTAGTAATTATGGTGTTAAAGTATAACAAATAAACAAAGAAATTCGCCGTCGTATCTATAATGTTAGTTTGTATGACACGCATCTATTATAAATTATAGTTTAATTCTTTTACATATCAATTCGATAATTAACATACAACTAATGTAGGCTTTCATAAAGTTAACCATTACTATAATTACCAATCACTTAGTAATTAATGTATTTGATTTTAATCATACACACTGAAATTGAACAATGACTACTATCATTCATTGTGTTTAATTTATAAAAACGACATATTTATAAAAACCGCAGCTATTTTACATATATTTTACATGTCATGTAAAATAAATTATTGCATTTATTTTATTAAATATTTTTGTTAATATACATATTATTTAATCATTTAAAAATTAATAAATAATAAAATGAAAACCCTCTCTGACTTTACACAAACACTTATACATATATTTAATTTGATAAGATATTGAGACAAACTGAAAGGTTGCAATAAGTCATAAGCCTTTTGTAGTGCATTGGCTTTACTATTGTTGTAGCTTTGTCGCGTTGCCAAATGAGGCGACCTGCGGTGACACAATCCTTTTGTGTCACTTGCGAAATATTTTTAATTTAATCCCGATTGAATAAAAGCTATTTCCTTTATTAAGCTATGTAAATCCGTTTTGCAGAAACAATATTGTTTTTATAGTTAAAATAAGTAACAATAATAATAATTAATTTCTAAAAAATTACAGGAGATACTAATTACAAAAATAAAAATGTCACTGACGGCGCTAATTTAAACACACGTTGTTATCTGTACTAATCGTGAGACTGTATCACAGACGTCAACGTGGACTGTACTAATTTTATTTAACGGTTAGGTTGAGAAGGTAAATTATTAGTAACGACTTTATTCGATCTTGAGTTTCTACTATTTGTGATTGTTGAGTATAACGTTTATGTGTATTTGCAGGTGCTTGTATTGTAAGTACATACCATACATTCACAACACGCATGGAATAAGTCACACAATTAGTAAGGGAAGTGATACACGGAAGATAACAATTTCAGTTAATAACTGTAAAACTAGAAACAATGTTATGTAAAAAAAGCTAATTTTCCTAATCCACTACTACTCTTCTGTTCTTAAAATTGTATGGTAGCTACAGTGTAAGCTATGCATAATTTGAAATTAAACGGCCGTATGTGGAATGATGTCCTTATATTTCTTTCTTCTTTGGAATATCGCTGTTATTGGATCCTCAGAAATCTTTGTAGTGCATCGTTGTAGTATTTTCTTATAGCTTATATCTCTATGGAATTGTGTATATATATTATTTACAAATATTTAAAGTTTAAATCTATTGAACGCCTATATCATGAGCACTGCGTATGGTTTCGGTTACTTGTTTCCATTTTTTTTTGTATATTGGAATTTGTAACTTCATTTATATTAACTTCAAAATGTTGTGTATGTTTGTGTATATAATATTAATAGTTATGATTATCAAACGTGTCGATAGAAATGCCTAACTTCACCAATAAGTCGAATGTTGAATCCTGTGAAAAATAACGAAAAATATTTTGGATATTACTGTTCAAATTGTTTTTATATTCACTGACATACGCTGGGCTTTTTTTTGACTGTCTACGTTATTGACCTGATGGGAATAAAGGTGTAAACAGCTTCACCCGACTACGCACACGCCGAACCATTAACATTATTATTCTGGCTAAAACTCTGTAGTTGAAATTTGACAGTCCAAGCCGAGACGCACCGTGCGCCCTTGTGCTGGTTGTCATTAAATTGGATAAGTGCTTTAAGCACTCGTCTTAGTAGTCCGGTGAAACTGTAGAGGTCAATTCAAACCAACAGTGTTGTTAGTAAAAAAAATTGTTGAAATTTATAATCTAATTATTTTATTATTATCTATTTGTATTTTTTATGACAAATATATTCGATAAATTTAAATCGATTATGTCATACGATAACAGCAATGCAATAAAAAAAAATCTGAATTCTCTAAATATAAGTAAAACCTTGTAATTCTTTGAACACCCTCGTTTCATCTCTGTTACTCAACTGACTATATCAAATCACTATAAATCATAATTAAAATTTCGTCCCACCCTAAAATATAATACTCCCTATACTAGTTATGTTGCCAACGTGACCCAGTCTATAGCTCTACAATGTTAAAGGAAGAAATCGCTACAAAATTTTATGTCCACCGTACGACACCCCCCTAATAATGTCTGCTTAAGGGTGGCGGTAACATGGAGTACACATTTACGCTCCGTTAAACGGGGAAAGCTTTTTTCGTGTTTAGTGTCACAAAAACTGTTATTAGCTTGAATTGTGTTGTGTAGAAACGAAGCTGAGGATAATCTGAACCTTATAGTAATTATAACGCTATCTTAAATTAACTAGTATGATGATTTTAAATATTGTCTTGGCTTTATTGTATTTTAATTTTATTTTGCTTGAGACTCTGCAGGGATCTGATGTAATCTGCAACTTGTTTAGTTGTTACATACTAGCTTTAGCTCGCGGTTTCATCTATCTTAATGTAAAATTGATCTATTCGCCGGGAATAATATTATTTTTTTGATGATAAGTGCCCTATGTACTCTTCTGTGCTCCTGCCAAGGGGTACGAAAATTTTCTTGATGATTGGTTGAGTATATGTGGTATGAAAGCGTAACAGACAAACAAGTAAACACATTCACATAAAATTATTAAGTATATTTCTATAAGATACTACTAGAAGTATGTATTATAAGTATGTCGTATGTCTAATATCTTGACCATATTATTTTCGAGGAGCTTACATGTTTACACACTATATTATTTAAAAAAATCTACGTAAATATTTCGATTTATTTTATGAATTAGCTCATACTACATTTGAAGAAAATTAATGTTTCTAATGTTAAACACTAGATGCTTTATATTACACTTATACAGTTTAGTTTGTTGACTACAATTTAATTTGAAAGCCTTCTTAATCTGCGAAAATCTAATCACAACAAGTTTAAAAAAAAAAGTTCTATAGCCTCTTTATAGAACTTATTTGTAATACAGATTAAAATTATAACGTACTTCTTTTGTCATATGTTTAAAGTGATTATAACATTGTTTTGAAATTGTTTTCCGTGACATTATTATTGACAGGAATACTTGACGGACTCCGCTTAATGTGAAGTTTGCGTGGACGGAAATGAACATTTTTGTATTCACGTCAGGGAACGTAAGACATTCTGAGTGTGCCCAGTGATCTACATTAATAAAACAACAATAATGGTTGAAGTCAGTTTCATTTATTCTGACAGTTTATATACGATATAGTAAATGCCTAAATAGCTTTCCATTGTCTCTATTAATTAATCTCATTTATTCACATATCGGAGTAACTGATATCAGTAATATAAATTAGACCTTATTAAGCTATATATTAAAATAAAATTTAGTTTTAATAATATTGCAATACAAAAGTTTATGGAACGAAATTCCTTGACGCGGCTTGTGGTTGGAGTTAATTCGTAGAAATCGTCACGTAAGAAAAAACTATTCATGCGACTTTCTCTTTCTTTTTTATATGAGTGTGTGTACAAGTGAGTATCGTAGTTCAAGAAGACGAGCATCATGCGCTGCTGTTTGTAAAACCACAACACCGACTGCGTAGAAATTTCATTAGAACTTATTTTTATGTAATTTATAATTCACTATACTATTAGATATACTAATTTTTAATAAATGTCTATTTTTCTAAAATATTAAATGAATCATTTTGATTTGATTCCTTGCTTTAGGTTATTATGTGACCACAAACATATTCTTTTTAAATAAAATTGATTTGCTTTATTACCATAGAGCTTGTTATATTTTGCTGCGGTGAGTAGGACAATGTTTGATTATATATTTTATTTTATTGAAACGAGAATCTTTACTGATATTTATTTTGAAAAGTATATAATATTGCAATATATTTTACGAAGATAGCGAAAAATAGAAAGTAGTAAAAAATATTAGAATTTTCTTAAGTACCATTATATATTATCCTTATTCAATTATTTTTCGTATTAGGCTTATATTTTTATATTATGCAGTTTTTAATAGTTTGATATTCAATTACATATTCATGCAATATGTTGATGTTAAACAATAATGACTTGTCCTTTTTACCTTCAGATGGAAATCTAGAAAAATCTAGAAAAGCGTTTCACATAGAGAAATATGTATCATTTAGAAATAAAGCCATCTAATATTGTACGGTAATAACTAATACAGTAATTTAAGTTTTATAGCTGCCACGATAATCGTAAGTGACCACACTCTGTCACGAGCGCGCCCCGCCACAAAACCACTGGAGTGATGTTATTTCACGGAGCAAATCTGTGACGAATGACACGTGTCTCATACAACTAACTACAAATACCACAATATATTTAGAATATCATTTTTTTTTTAATGTACACAATGAAACTGTTGTGTGATTAAAAAAAATACCGCCACTTATTATTATTCTCGTATACAATTGTAGTATCTATAATATATAGTCGTGTTATGGATTATATGTTATGTAAATATTTCCCATTTTCAAATATTCATATTCACGCCAATTTCTTGGCAGTCGAATTAACAGTATAAAAGTTGATATTCAGCAAAGCCATGTATTGGCAAATCATAACAAAATGGTTAGCGTAAACATATTCTCCATATTCAAACATCAACGCATAACAAATAGATATTCAAATATATTTTCAAAATATTCATATTAACACCAATTTTCATGGCAGTCGAATTAACAGTACAAAAGTTGATATACAGCAAAGCCATGTATTAGCGAATCATAACAAAATGGTTAGCGTAAACATATTCTCCATATTCAAACATCAACGCATAACAAATAGATATTCAAATATATTTTCAAAATATTCATATTAACACCAATTTTCATGGCAGTCGAATTAACAGTACAAAAGTTGATATACAGCAAAGCCATGTATTGGCGAATCATAACAAAATGGTGAGCGTAAACATATTCTCCATATTTAAACATCAACGCATAACAAATAGATATTCAAATATATTTTCAAAATATTCATATTAACACCAAATTTCATGGCAGTCGATTTAACGGTACAAAAGTTTTATACTACAACACCTTCTAGTGGCGAGTTATAACAAAATGGTTAGCGTGAACATATTTTGCAAATACTCTATATATTCAAATATCTACGCGTAGTTTTCATAACGGTGGGTTGTGTAGTACAAAAGACGGTGCGCTACAACGCTACTTAGTGGCTGGTTATAATAACTTTCATGGTAATCAGCCAAACGATGTAAGAGTTTATCAACTTCATATACTAAATACAAACATCCCATTTTTTTGATGTACATAGATTGTTCGGTAAATGTAAATAAAAATTGCTTAAAAATTAAATGCGAAATATTCCACAATTTCGTTGTGAAATGACACCGAATATTTATTTGGCAAAAACATGAACAATAAATGTAAATCATAAATAAAATTACTAATTCTTCAATCCACCATTCGGCGTATAAATCCTTGGCGTTAAACGTAATTGTGTTGTAGGTACAGCGTTCTCGTAATTGTTATTTATAGCTCATTTCTCGGAAAGCAACAGTATAATTCCACTTGCAATAAAACAAAAAGGTAATATTATGAAACTGATACGGCCTATTTGTACCGGTTCTACCGATTTATAAGCATAAAAAGGGAATTTAGTAGCGGCCACATGTTTTACGATTTCCTTTGTTGAAACTCAATATATTTCGGTTGATAGGTTTTGTAAGGAACTAAACAAAGTATAATAGAGAGGAGGATCTAAATGCTTAGCCGACTATACACGGGAGTGATGGGAGCGGGAGCGCGATGGGCGGTATTAGTTTTCGCCACATTGAACACGTTGTGGGATCCAACTTATTAGGAAATGTGATCATGCGAATAATACTCGCTTCATACGTTTTATTGCGTTCGGGTATTGGGTTGTTGCGATACTGTTCATTACGTTTCAAAGTTGATATCTATTGAATTCCACTTCAATACGGAGCTTTTATAACTTTCTGAGGAATGTACAGTACGTATTGTTATAATATAGGCTACGATCTCGGTTATCGTATGACAAGGATATCATGGTACGAGTTTGGTAATCAACAGAACACTTGGTTTCGTATTTCGACAGCGTCTCGTTGATTCTGATTATGTAGATTCCTTTACAGAGGAGATTTTACGCAAACATACGAATGAAGATCGAATCAGATATGCATGGGATCAGTTTCTTATCCTTTGCTATATATGGTAAAATATTCACTAAATAAACTTAAGTATGTTTTCGGTTGTCAATTTTCATCTTTACACATTTATAAATATTGAGTAAAATATAAATAAATACACTAAGGTGTACAAATAAATTATACCTATTATAGCAATTATTAATATAAAAACCTTTGGTTAGGCTATTCCACTGTTACACCAAACGAATTCTATTATTATTGGCTTTATTGTCATAGCTTACAAATGCACATAGTTTGTAAACAATTACAATACAATATATACTTTTGTTTGATCTACATTTTCTAAACTGATGGTAAATCAACTATTAATTAACGGTTGACATTACATATATTTTAATCAAATATCTGGTTCACTTTAGAATTATGGAAATCGTTAGTTCACATTGATTTCAACAAGACGAAGAGAGGAGGTCATATGGACAGTCCACCTCAGATCCAATCGAGTTAAGTGCGCGGTTACCTCACGTCTCCGTGGAGTTATTTAGTTGAAACGTTTGGGTTGTTGACAAGAGGTGCGGTGTCCTCTATTGCAATATTGAGTAGCAGCACTCGGCATCATTGAACAGTATTACTGCGCTTTCTTTCAATATCTCTAATTTATCTCGGCTAACTATCTTAACTGCAGTAATTACGAGAAGTTACACAATAAACTAAGAGATTGCAAAACAGATTCCTTGTAACGCCACATCTGTTTTGTCGTTGTTTGTTTCTAGTAACGAAGAGAAACAAAAGTTAAACTATAATGTGTTTTCACAAGTAAATAATGGATGGTAAGTTTCCGTTAGTACTTAAGCAGCCAATTCTTGAGACGGGAACCGAGACTACTTTCTGAGTACACATTAGTGGGTGCCACTAGGTGGGTTCATAGCTAAATCTTAACTATCTACTTAAGTCAGTGTCAGGTTAAACTCGCAAACGAATAGAATAAGCCCCCTGCTCTCTCCACACTTCGCTTTATCTGCTTTTATTACGTAAGCCTCACTCAGAAATTCGGTTCAATTATTCTGTAACTTGGTGAATTAACCTGGGATTTTGTTAGCTTCTTTATTTATTTTTTTATTTGAATTCAAGTAATTACATTGTTTTTTTTTTTAATTATTCAATGTTTGAAATAGATAATAACGAATGATAGTAATGTGATAATAAAATTCGACGTATATTATTGATATTCTGTTAACTATTTGACAACTTGTTGTTAATTACGAAGCTTTAAAATACTTTACAAAAGTTTTTTTTTTTACAATTTTAATACAAAACTAGAGTTAATGACTATTCAGTGTCCATTAGAACGATGTCTTTGTGCCGAACTTAATGAGTAATAAGTATTAATTGTAGTTGAAACTACATATTTACCATCTATATGGTGCTATATACATATATATATATATATCAGTTAACAGTTAACGTGCAATCGTTAATGGTAAATTATTATAGTTCATAAATTTCATTTATTCTTACTTCATGTGGCTGCAAACGTATTGCATTAAGAGGTTTATTGTGCGAGTGTTGTCAATTTCTATTTAGGTTCACTTCCGCGAATTACTGACCAATGAAATGCCAGTATGACACCCGCTCTCCCTTCTAGTAATAATATAGAACACGGTGGTGTCCTCGTAAAAATATGTTTAATGACACCATAAAGATTTGATATGTTCGCGCAGCACGGCGCTCTGAAAGCCTGCCTTGGAAGTATACATTTTATATGTATCTATAAATTCTTGAGTGTTTCATTTATTTCAACGGCTCTCTCGATGCATTAAACTTTTAGTACCCAATAGTTTTTAGAAAACACTTTCATAATACTCATTCTGTGTCACGACATGACGTTGATACACTGTTAAATTTACGAATATTATGAATATACCAAAAAGTTCATACAAAGTTTGTACTCTTTATTTTTATAATACGAATTACACGATACAAAGAAATTCGGTATGTCATCTTTGACGTAACGTCAAAATACCTGTAGAACTCTCTCCCGGGCAATGTGTTCCCTCTTTCCTACAACATCGAGTCCTTCAAACATTACGTTTAGACCCGCGGTTTATCAGTTACACTAAAATGTGTATTATTTACCCGGTGAGTAAAATATTCACATTTTTAGAGGCAAAAAATTTAAATTTGAGCATCGCAAAAATCAGTATGATTGGCAATTTACGAAAACTAAACTTATCGAGGACTGTGAACGGGAGAGCTGGCCGAGCTGACGTATTAATTTGTCTCGGACATAGAAGCCAGAAATCTTTGTGCCACAATGCATCCCGGTAAACAACATTACGGAACTTATTGTTTTTTGCATAAATAAAAATATTGCCGGCTCTCGACACACGCGAGCAACCTAGGTATGGCTGCCCGTGGGAGAAACAGGGGGTGCCCAGATTGATGGCGGATACTTTTAGAGTTTGCCCTTGATTTTTATTTATCGTAATGCAGAAAGCCACCTTCAGAGGATTTTTTTTTATAGGGGGCAAATGAACAGGTGGGTCACCTGATGGTAAGTGATCACCACTGTCCATAGACACTAGCAACACCAGGGGAGTCGCAAGTGCGTTGCCGGCAATTTAAATATGTGGGCCTCCGGCGCTCTCACTGACCGAACAAAACGCAACAGTGCAACCACTGTTACTTCACGTCGGTTTTCTGTGAGAGGGTGGTACTACCCCGGACGAGCCGACCCATTCATGCTGAAACCAGTAATAGCTTCAACGTAGCTCTACCACCTACAAATTGATAAGCTAAAGAAAAATTGCTAGCGCTCGACTGAAATGCGAAGTTTGTGGGTATTATGGGGATTCTGGGTCTCAATACCGTCTCTCCTTTTGCCCCTCTGGTGAGGATGGTGACCTGCAGGCTGCAGGCTATCCAGGCTACGCACCAGTATGACAAGCACTCCAACCTTGAGCTCCAACTTATGGGAGGGCCCTCAACATCACCGCGTCTATTGAAATTTAGGTTCTCACCTCATCTGAAATGATGACGGGAGGATCATCATGACTCAAATCATTCGGGTTGATAATGCCGTCGTTCGCAATGGCGTCTTGGAGGTATAAGTAGCTCTCGACTCGCAACTTGCTCCAATTCAGAGCTATGTAGTGCAGATGCTCACTTTCCACATCTACGTACATATGCACCAAGAATTGAGAAAGGATTATCCTACAGTGCAGCAACAGATTAAAATTATTTTCATGGACCATGATATAGAAAGCGTTAAAGTCCACATAAGTGACTTTTTTGTTCGGGTTGGTTTGAGGGATATTAAAGAGATATCCCTCTTGTCCCTTCCAGTAAATTATGGGATACTGTACAACATGTTAATATCGGTGCTTGTCTGCAATCATGGTTAGGGAGTCATCATACTTCCGCAGGACGATGTATCTAGGGTGGCGAGGTCGGCGCCCGTGACCTCAACCGCCACCGCGGCTGCCGCCGGAGTGTTGCAGCGAAGCGGGTATTGCCTGCTCGACATGTGCTCTGTGTCTATGACTATTTAGCAACTATCATCGGGCATATTCTCTATTGCAGACCAAGATATTGTGGTTGTGCCGGACTTGTTAAATGTTAATTACAGTTGCTCGCGCCACGCCTTGAATGATTTAACACCGTCTGTCAGTCTCCTATAAAATACGCGTGTAAAAATTGAAGCTGTACTGGCGGCAACAGAGATCCTATTTTGTGATGTACTTGGTCTTGCATCGTAAAAGGGGGGGAAAATCCAGGTATAGAAAGGATTTTCTCCACCCCGTAAGACGTCATGTCAAAATAGGTTTTTTTTAAACGGTTAAGAAACCGTCAAGGTTCATTAGTTTCACCTATAGATAATATTTTTAAGGGATCCACAGGCTCTTCTAAAATAGGAATGGCTACTTTGCCCCAAGAGCAACACTTTCCTGCTCTTTCCTCGTTCCTTTTTAATGCTCCACATTGGCGACACAACTTTTCCATACGGCTAATTTTAGTGAGCCTCTGGTTACTGTAATCTAATGTCACGTCATATTCAAAAGCACATTTTTCAAATACACCCCAAGAGCTTCTAGTAAATATTTCTAGCCGCTCTGCTTAACACTAAGCAACTGCAAGTCAGTAAGCATTTGCCTCATCTGTTGTCTCAGAAGCACGTTGATTAGCCATTAGCTGGGCATGCTCTCGCCACCGAGAAGCAGCTTTTTCAGATGTTTCAGTGGCATGATAAATAGCCATGCGCTCTGCGTTTTCTTGATGCCGAGAAGCTGCTTCTTCAGGTATCTCTGATGCATTCTGAGAGGCTATGCGGATTGCATTTTTCTGACGTTGAGCATCACCTTGCGCAGCAGTGTCTCCAGCTCTGACTTTTGCCTGACGTGCAGCTTGCTCACGTCTACGCTGTTCAGAATAAACAGTAGATTCTTGCTGTCTAGCAATTTTCATAGCTCGAAATCTTTTAGAACTCTATGAAAGATTGGATTTACGTTTGCGAGTCATAACTTTACTAAAAATCTCAACAATATCCTAGAAAGTGCTATTGAACTGAACTAATTTATTAAATACAGAAACTCTTTTTTTAAGTGGTTTAGAAAAGCAAAGGGTCTTATTATTGGTAACAAAACTATAGAATGAATTTAATCAGAGGAACGCATCTAGGGAGCATTAATTTCAACTGAGCGCATAAATGTTCATACCACGGGAACACAACATATTTTTTTTTCAAGATATAAAGTAATCTATATTTTAATCCAGAGTATCAGCTACGACCATACCAAATATTATCAAGATTGGTGTAGCGGTTTAAGCCTGAAGAAGTAACAAACATATAAACACACACACTCACAAACTTTCGCCTTTATAATATTAGTGTGATGGCCGGCATGACATTTTTTTAAACTCTTTTGTACTTGTCATTAGGTACTGCAGTTGATCGATTATGTTTCATTAAAAGAAATTTATTTATCATCTACCAATTTACAGTTTTTGTTTTCGATTAATTTATTCCATTTGCGACTTTTATTCACAGAGTATTTGATATGGACGTATTTTCTGTTTTTATTTCAATTGTTTATTCTATTTTAAAACAAAATATTCTATCAGTACTATTAAGGAGAATAACCACAATTGTCAACATACTTACTTACTCGAATTATATTTCGAAGATGTTCCAATTTCTATGAAAATATATAGCCGAGCAAATCATATAAGTAATTAAGATACATAAATAGAATTTGTTCAAGCCACTTACATTATTATAATGTCAAGTTAGAATATAATAACTACAATAGAACTTTGACAAAGGCAGATTTTCCCATTGAACTATCCTGAAATTTCTCCGAACCCTACCCAGTCCTCCGTTCGCCTCCCCCCAAACCCTCAGACTCCTCGCGCTATTAACCGCAAGTTTCGTTATTAGCGACTGTGCTCGAAAGTTACAAGGGAATCACCTTCTCTTAAGTTGAGATTAAATTCTTACTATGATTGAATAACCTCGGATCATTAGTTCCTACCATATATATACATACATACAAAGTCAATATTTTTAGTTTAAAGTTGAAAAGCTCAAAGTCTAATTATACATCTTCTACACTTGTACGGTATATTATATGGTTTGTGAATAAATATGTTTTTTATTTATTGCCATTTTTTATTTTTCATTCACAAACATAAGAAAATAAACAATTATATGCTAGACTTGCAGAAATGCTATTTAAAATGTGTACTATTATTCAAGTTTAGCTTTATTTGATATTAAAAAATTAACTGTTAAAGAACCTGTGTTTTAATTAAGCCATTTACACTTTCCTTTATTATAAGAATTATAGTTTCTTGTCATACGCAACCATTATCATAAAATTGTCCTAAAATCCATACCTTATATAGGAATATAAAGAAAAATAATAATATCAGAAAAGAAGTTTATAGAAAATTTAGTTACTATTTCAGAATTCAATCTAATATTTAAGATTAGTAAATAATTTAATAGCTCCAAAATAGTGCCGACCATAAAATGGTTGAAATCCCTGAAATGTTAGTGAGTGGGTGTTAGTAATTTATTTACAGGCGTGCTTCATTGGCTAAGGCTCTGAATTGTTAAGATAACGAAAATTTGTAGCTTCTTAACTCCACGTTGTAAGCTGTTCGCTACCTTTCTGCATAACTTGGTTAAATCTTATTGCCTATATTTGATGACAGGGCGTAATAATATATCTCGATTACAGTGCAAGCTTTTTTTCTAAACAATTCTTATAGGACATTCGGACTTTATATACTTATTGATACCCGCGACATCGTCTGCCTTCGTCCTTATCTTTATACTTATGTACAGAGGAAACATTATAAACAATTTGAAAACAGAGACATATTTTGCTTATAAAATTTCTTTGTAAATAATGTTATTCGTTTACTTCCCCTGTTCTGGGTATGCGTAATATACAACTTGCCCCACTTTACACATTGCAAAACGCGTAGTATTTATAAAATTCGTATCTTTAGCCTTAAATAATTTTATATTAAATGAAGATATCTTAATATTTACCGCCTATTGGACGTGGCTGCTCCACCGAGCACCTATCGCTTTAATGTATACTGTAATGCGACATGCGGTAGATGGACGAAAAAATTTGAAACGAGGTGAAGTTTCACTGTAAAAGAAGATATAATTTGTTAAATAAAGAACTATAATATATTAGTTGCTACTTAAATAAGAAAAATATGATGTTCCATATTCCAAGCATGTTCGTTATCCTTGAATTTTATTCTTAACGGAGTTAATGTACTTTTTAGACTTCACGCATCACGAGGTTTTTTCTTTGTTTTGTATAAAAAGTTATAAATAAGTTAGTAATCTTAGGATCTCAGCCAAATTGTGTTTGCCCAAGCTTCGTATTGTAGTCACCTTCTTTGTTTATCTTGCATTCACTCGAAATCGAAATATATTATACATGTTCTTGAATTATTGTAATAAATTTCGAGTCACTAATTAAAGTAATTTAGAAATGTTTTACAGTTAACTTACGTTAAATAAATACAAGAAAGTGACGGTAAACAATAAATTAGACACAAACTTTGCGAAAACTTTGTACAATCTTCAAAGGCCGTAAACGAGATCAAGTAATTTAAGCCGAAATAAGCAAAATTACTCCGGCATTGTCGGCTTCTCAAGAACCTCACGGAAAACCGTCTCCACAAGCATTCCTTGCTTAATAAATTACATTTCAAATTTTAACATCATTAGCGTGTATATGTATACATAATACATATATATATTATTAATATAAAATAATATGTCTTTGAGGTATTATTATTAACAATAATGCATAAAATGATGCATTTTCATCTCTCAATATTTGAATGAATTAAAAAAGATTAAATAAATTATTAGAATGGATACACATTCATTACCTTTATGACACTGGAAACGATGTTTTATCAGTCAGTTTTGTTCTGTCTGTTTATTTCTCCAGTTTGATTAAGAGATTTTTTTAAAGTAAAATGTGTAATTGTTGTGTTTTGATTAAACAAACAGTTGTTTTGCTCTCAAAAATTTGCTATTCGTTACAAATTATAAAACAAAGACGTTCGCTGCGTCTGTCTGACTGTTCGCGATAAACTCAAAAAGTACTGAACGGATTGTAATGCGGTTTTCACTCATAGATAGAGTAATACATGAGGAAGATTTAGGTATGTAATTTGCCAAGGTTTTGTGTAAATTGGTTGAAATATAATGATAATTGATGGAAGTGTTGGGGGCCCGGGAGATTTCATCGAAAATGCTGCTCAATTCTTTTGAGATATAACAAAACAATACATAGTGAGATATTTCTCTTTTATAGATCTACAAAAAATCATATTTACTTATCTTTTAAGGATAGCATATTATACCCATCTATTTAGACAGATACAGTATTAATCCTTATCAAATTGAATACATTAGTCACCTTAAGAATTGATGCACATAAGTATATATTTTTTATTACCAGGATAGGACAACGTCTGCCAGGCGTGGCAGTATCAGATAAAATAAAATCCGCATCGCCCAAACATCGAAGAAAAATGTAGATTACATAAGAAATTACTAATTAAGGAGAAAACTGGGCTGTACGCAAAAAAACGCTTATACAATAAACAGATGTCTTTAACATCCGTTTGTACGAGTGTACCCTAAATTTCCATTTGTAGTTTTCTTTAGTATCTAATTAGGTATATTTTGGCTGAAATTTTATTTCTTAATAAACTTGTTGTTTGTTATCAGGCAATGATTGTAGATGTTCGCTATCAGCATACAGAAGAATATTCCATATTTAAATCATTTGGTAATACCATGTAATTACAGAGTATATAATAATAGACCCAAATAAAATCTTGTGGTACGTTTAACGCTTATACAATCAGAACATCTACCTCGCATTGTAACAACCTCCGAATAATTTTGCAGATCCGATTCAACCTATATATCAAAATTGTAAAGTATTTAGGGAAATATACTGTAGACTACCTACAGTGTTCCTTCCTTCCTAAAATACTAATCCTTCAATAGAAGTACGAAAAGGCGATCGATGATTACCGATGGAATTTATCACTGGTAGCGACTATTGTTTCTGGGCTACCCTGTACTTGCCAACTGAATAGTTGCTTTACCAACTTAAGATGAAAAATAGTGTGTCAGCTACGACGCACAACTGGGCTTTACTTAAGAATTATCTTTGGATAGGCACAAAATAAACCGTGGAATTAAAAAGGGTAAAACAAACGTAGATATCACAAAACAATAAAATAATTACTTCAAAATATGTTTTATTATAGACACAATACGGTATCATACCATCCTACCTAGGTATATCGGCTACACACAAGTATACAAGTTATACACACACATGACTGAAAAGTGAAAGGTGCGGACAATAGGCTGCGCACAAAAAACGTGACGAGGTCAGTCGTACACTTAATTTTACTCTTCTTATTTTCTTATACCTGAGCGCCTATCAAATATATCAAAATCGATTCTTAAGGAGTAAACTCCAAAAAATCCTAATCATACAAATCCTTATTTTATGACAATAAAAGATGTATACAATCCAAATTTTTTCATTATTTTCGCTTTACAAATGTACTTGATTTATTATTTGTCGAAATAAATACGTCAGTTATAATAATAACTGATTTTAGTCTCCCATTTCAACCGGAATCGTTTTTTATTTGTTTTACATCTCACGAGTAAAACCCTGCTACACTAAAAAGAAAAATAGGAAGCAGAAGTTGTATACGAATACATTACGTATGTGAAAATAATGTCCACGTTTTGTACAAAGCTGTTATCCTTTTTGTCTTTCATATTCACATCACGGAATATGGAGGAAAATTAAGGTAGGCCACAACCGGTCCTGACATGCGGGCTTTGATTCTTTTCCGATTTTATATGTGAAGCGACTTTTTCTCATATTTTACCTATTCATAAATGTATTTTGCGTAGGTATTTCGTGTTTTGTTTTTTAAATCGACTAATACTAGTTTATATATATTAATCTAGCTTATTATTTACCTAATTACTTCATATGACTTTTAAAATTGGGATACTTCCTTGTTAATTATCGTCGTCCTATAGTCTGGTTATTGGTAGGTATAGTTGTTCATCATACAGGTTCAAATAAAAAAGACGTGCAAGTGACGTGAAAGTGCAGAAAATTTACATTATCAGTATAAACCCTATTAATCGTCAATAACTCATACGCAAACCTCATTAGATAATAAGGTTTATTGTGTGGTTCTCCCAGCTGCTTAATTTCAAAAATAATCTTTTTCAGTGATTTTTGTACAGATTTCAGATCTTTTCTTGATTTGCAGATTTGCAGTGAAAGCTTACTTGAGTTTTATGAATCCAACAATAGCCGTCCCCAGCAATAACGCTTACATTACATTTCTTTCTTATGATTAGTTGTGTCCACCTTAAGCCATGAATATTTTCTTTTACATTTATATAATTTCTAAAAGATTTTAGGAAATATATAGAAGATCATACTTTGACTTTATTTATTTATATTGACGCTTCCCAAATATTCTTATTATATGGAAGCTCATCAACTCCATTATTATTACCCGTTTAAAACATAAATCGTTTCATCACTAATGTTTCAAAATAACAGCGTGTTCGTTAGGTAAAAGCTGTCATTTCTCCACATCAACTTTCATCCACGCCCATTTTTATGGCGGCAATGTTTATTGAGTAAAAAGCGACGAAAATAATGGTTGATGATTAATGAGCTTACTCGTTAGGTTTCTTGTTTAAACAATGATTAGTTACCGAGAAACTAAATCAGATTTCCTTTTTTTATTTTCTTCGGGTCCATCGCGTTGTTGCAAAAGAAATTTCATTTTGTTATGACATTCTAAAGTTATTGTAGCCATTGGCAATCAATTATTATTTTCGTCCAATAAAGCAAATTTCTTTAACGTTGTTGTACATATGTAAAACTATATGTAATAGAATTTTAGTATGTTTTTGACTTAGCGCTTATACGTTAAATGCACTTTACGGCAGTAGAATATGCCAGTTGTATCCAACTAGATCGCGACCATCCTATACTAGGTGTAATACCCAAAATTCTGGCAAATTTTATGTTGCATTCCTAGGTTAGCTTATGTATATATCCAGTATTCAAGTGTGACCTTAGATCATCTGTATCGTAACTACCATGCACATGTTAAACCTGTTATAGTGACTTTCTTTTGTTTTGTCACGTTAATCATTATTACAGACTTCGTCAATTGGTTTTTTGGCGGGATCTTAGTCTGTCATGTAGTGGTTTTTATATTTTATTCATAATCTTGTGTTATTAGACTCTATATTTTGTAATATTGGTGGTGTTTTACGTAATATAGTTCGGTTATTATGCACAAGTGAAGTGGATGGGAAATAATACCACGGAGCATGCATTCTGAGATGCCACCAAAACTCCATGGAAAGTTCTAACAAGGAAACCACCATCTTGTTAGAACATTATAATTATCACAAGACACTTACTTGAAACAAAACATTGACACTGGCAAGTGCTTCTGCGGTGCCAAAACAAGAAGAAGAAGAAGAAGACTTCGTCAATCTTTTTGATGGATCTCAATGTAGATGCGCAAAATACGTATTTATATGGTACAAATACGTGTTATACTATACGTATAACATCGAGACAACTCAGGATACTTAAATGATAATTTTAGACTTCTATATAATTTTAACTTTGTTTAGTATTACACTCTTGACTATATTAAGCGTAAGTCTGAACTCACGGTTATTTATTCAGAGCGGCCAAAAAAATTCACTAAGGCTGATATTATTGTCGCGGTTAAATATATCCAGCTGTTGAGAGTCTTGAGATTGGTGATTGACGGTAGATTATAGATATCTCGGTGGACGCTATTGTTTTTGGGGTGCATTGTACTTACAATCAGTGCAGTGACTTTGTCGAGTTGGAAAAAAAGCAGCTTTAACAACTTTATTCTGAGTACCGTTTTACGAATACGTAAATAATTAAAAAAATATACCGTCAACTATTTTCTTAAAGTAAAATAATGAGTAAGTTAAATATTATATGTTATTTACAATAATGTTTAATTCCTTTTTTCTTCTTCGAACTGACTTATACTATTGGCTTCTTCAGCCCTCTACAGTTCCAACGGACTACAAACATGTTTAATCCCATTTAATAGCAAAATATACATTATTTGTTTTTAAATCAACATTTTACTTTAAGAATGAGTCCTTACAAATTTTTTGTTCAAATAACAAGAGTAGACAAACCGCTGAAATTAAAAGCTATCTTGCTTCATCCGTATACTATAATAATTAAAAGTTAGTCTTAATTTTATTTTTCCATTGACTATTTGGTGTTCGTTTTGATATGCTTCGAGAGACATCAAAATATACTATAAAATTAAAAGTAAAACTTAACGAATATAATATATTCGTTATATTATAAGGTATGAAAATAAATAATTATGGATAGTAAAATGACTTCCAAAATATGTTTTTCGATTAACTATAATACTTCTATTAATATAATATTACGTTTATTTTATTTAAGTTTGACTTAAAATACAAATTTTCCTCAAAGAAAATTAAACTTGGTATTGAGAACTTTACTTACATGATATATATTACACGTTCTAAAGTATAAACTTTTAACATAAGTCTGCCATGTATTTACTTAGTTTTCAGATCCCAGATAACTGCCTAAAGCCTAGACAAAATTATTAGCTACAATTTCTTAATGTTGTACTTGGAAAATAGTTGTGGTTAGTTATTGGATAGGCACTTATGTAAATATCAACTAAAACCATATTGATTCTTTCATATTAAAATAATTTATATTACATGACAACTAAGATATACTATATTATGTATGTATACAATTGTATTACACATAAATACTTTAGTTCAATACAACCACAGAAAGAAATAAAAAATACCATCGATTTTCCAAACAAATTTCATTGGAGAAAATAACATTTCTACTCACATAAACATCAGTCAGTTCGGATTACAACGTAAATAATTCATTAGATAGCTGCGACAACCCTGAATAGGTATAATCAAACGGTATAAAAAAAAAACTTGGGAAAAATGTACGGTGTCTTGTCACCGAGGCGTAAGAACGGGAGTCGTTCGGTCTTCTATATAACATCCATCATGCTCAAAGGTTCGCCAGATTGATTACCGCTGGCCGAACGCCTCACAAATAAAGCGCTGAAGGAACGAGGAAACACTGAGACAAAAATGGTGAGAGCAAACAAATGTGCTGTCGATATAGTGAAGGAAGGATTGATAGTTCAGCGCCACGTTGCCGCGATATAGTCTATAAACTACGTCTCTTACATTTTATGTTCAAAGCAGAAGGATAACATTTATATGTATTTTATTTTTTGTTTTTATTAATCGTAATGCTTATATTTTTGTAATATAAGTTATAAATATAATTCCTATATTGAAGACATATTTAATAAAAAAAATATCAAAGCAATCCTAGGGACAGCAGACAGAAGTGAAAACTCAAAACAATGGAATAACTGTGTTCTTTTTGTATTCTTAAATCATTTATATTCAGAATTATTAAAATTTCGTAACGTGTAAATTATTTTCAAATATATTGGTACTTTGAACATTAGTTATATATATTTTTATACAGTTTATCAATGAATCAAACATATGATGATCTGCACAAGATGAATACAAAGTATTACGTTTAGATAGGCCGCTAACTATGCCTCGTAAGTCTGGCGCAAGTATATTGACATCATCGGTGGATATCAGCGACGAGAAATCAAAAGATTTTACCCATCTAAGAAGCCAAACACCTACATATGATATAGTCGAGTATATACAATGTCTGGTCGCAAGCGCAATACGTCACGAGCATGTCGAGATCATAGGGCGACGCGAACTCATAATATTTTCCCCGACCATTTTTTTTTTATAAATCGCTCAACGCTGCTAATGAAGTTTTCACTTCTAAAATAACAAAAAACATATGAACTAACACTGATGCTTTGCCTAAATTATATTTATGCCGATGAAGTAGGAAGCCGCAATGAATATTTAGTACCAAATTAAATAGTAATGTTATAAATTCTAATCACTGCGCATATTTAACCAGTATTTGCACCTACGAATCGTTAAATAATTTACCTATAATTAAGTCACATTACAGAACTGTCATTTTACAGTATAATATTAGGTTGGTATTCATAAAGATACATTTTTACTAGTTTCATCTCCGTTGTCTAATTAAGAGATGATAAAAGGATGTTTTAGACTTTGATTCCGTCCTTAAGTTTTTCAATATTATGATCACAAGTAATAAAAATAGAAGAACATAAAATAATATTCATTTTTTTTATCTTACTAAGCATGGGTTACACGTTTAAAATACCCGGAGAACAATATGATTTTTGTACGTGAAGTTTATGTTTATAATATAATATAATATGGCCATGTAATGTTTAGTTCATTTTTCATAATAGATATAAATAAAGAATTCCAACATAGTTGCCTCTAGGGATTTCCTATAGATAAATAATGTTCATAGAGCATAAAGTATGAGTTTGCATATCATGTTTTATATATAAAAATAATGAATTTATTGTTTCAGAGTTCGTCATGGCTGAGGGCGCACTTAGTGGAAGTTACCCAGCAAGATCGCCTATGTCCAGTTCCACAACAGGCCACTCCAGCTCAAGTCATCACAGGTATAGCGTTAAAACAAATACCAATCTATCATAGATATGCTAGTCAGTATTTTTCCTTCTTTTTTTGTACCAACTCTTTTAATGAGGATTTATAATAAATACATCGAGGCGTTTACTGGAGTATGTAAATCATAATACATTTACATTTTTTTCGTTTTATAGTTTATATTGATAAAATTTAATTTAGATTATAGTACTTTACAGCATCACAAAAGGAACGGAGCTACTTTGACCAAGTGCAATATCTATATATTTTTTTAATACATGACGTGACTAAAATTCAACATACAAAAAGATTAACATCTACCGACGTTGTTGTTGAAAAAAAAATGTTGCAAAATTCCAATACTAACCGAATTACACCTTTAAAAGTTCACACAAAAGCCTAGTGCTTTAACAAAAAGCTTTTACGTAATAAAGCCGCCGAATATGCACATAAAAGTCCGCAAAATTTAATAAAGACATTTTTTGCTGTAGAGTGCTGCCCTATCTCAATGACCTTTATTAATGCAGTTATATTCTAAATTTTCCTTTGAGGGTCAAAATATAGCCGAAATTAATCTCAGGGCTCATCAAAAGATTAATAAATATTCTGCATTCCGGGTTTCCTTTCAATAGAGAAACGGCGAATTGCGTAACGGGACAATTTCTGACGTGTCAGATTCAATAAAGGCCAGTAGTGGTCTCTAATTAAGTATAATAGCCGTTGCCCTTAAATTCTTTGAAAAGAGAATTGCGAAGCTAATAAAAAATTGATGGGGTCTCCCGGTTGCCGCGCCAGTAAAAGTGCCTGTGACGGTCCACATTAATTTAAACTTATCCGCAAGAAAATACTTTAAACTTTAGAATTGAGAATGTACCTAGTACCTACTTTAATTTACATTTTTAATCACGGTTTTGCTTTGTTGGCTTTGTTTAACCTCAAACAAGAAGGATTAATGGTTTATATAATTGTGGTAATTTTTTTACATATTATTTTAATATTTTATGAGATAAATTTTAGTAAAATAAATATAAAAATTCAATTTCGTAACAACATAAAAGATTTGCTTGAAATTGAGTAAATCTTTCATTAATTTTCAACTACATTAGTACACAATAATTAAAGACAATTTTTTCAATCACAAATATTCTAGTAAACGTTAAGCTATTGAAACATATTACTAAAATTCTATGGTAATTTAGTGATCCTCTCGTTTGGTTTGTATTATTTCTTTGTCACGTGGCTTTTCAAATTTCCATAACTCGATATTCAACTCGTATTTGTAACATAAAACTTATTTATACAGTAATATATAATACACGTCATTTGGAGAGACGAAACGACTGTATTCACACCTTTATAAACTTGACTATGTTTTTAAATTATAAACCTTTTTAATTGGGGTCGTTTTATTCAGGCGTACTCGAATAAATAAGCACCACGAGAAGTTACCGATAACGGTTCTAATAACCTCACTCATGTAGGAGTATTGTTTTCATTTAGAGAAGTCAGTAGTGGCTAATGGATTAATTAACAAATGTCATCAACATTCCAACACTTCGAAATCTATTACTCTAACTCTTTTCACCTAGAATGGAAAATATTTCCAAAGAGCTGAAACATTTTTTTTGTCATTTACAAACTTGCTCTGAATAATATAAACAAGTATTTTTTTTATACTTACTAGGTTTTTCAATTTGATCACAATTTCACCTGATGTAAATGACAATTTAGTCTAAACTGATAAACATGCCAAATCCAGAGGGGAACTGACTCCCAAGGGTAATTATCGGAAGACACCTTCTACACCTACATCTACTACCACACAAGATGGTAGCTAGACTGATGACTTTGGAAAAATCCCTATCACCATGCCATGGTTCCATCACAATGTTTTCCTTCACTGCAAACTGGCTCATTCGTAAGGATTTAAACTTACGCTTCAATCTCGCTTAAAATATTCAGACGCTACGCTTTATATGTTAATAATGGCATGTGTACTGCATTATTATTGTTATAAAACTATTATGATACTAAATTAAGTGATAGAAAGAGGAGAAATTACCAGATGGCGGGACATGGCAGTTGTGTCCACAGGATTGCGGTTAACATACACTAGGTGTAATATTAAAACCCAGAAGTTTTGACGATACATATCAATAACCAAGCGGGTAGGTACTACAATCCACTAAATATAAGATAGTAAGATGCAAAGTATTAGTGAAAATGGTTATATATTGATTTCACAATATGGAAAATTAGGTCGTGTACTAACAGTGACATAAGCTAAAGGCTTATCCTAGGAAGGTTATGAAATTACGCAATTAGAGGCAGCACTATCGCTGCTTTATTATGACTTAATTATAGCTGGTACACAATTTCAATTTGCCTCTTAAAGCCGATACCATTTCTACTGTCGCTTTGCTCTTACGAGACACGTAATCAGGGAGCGGAAACATTGAGAAATATTATTATTTTATCGTCTTATATTTAAAATATAACAGTATACATTTCTGGTTGTTTGAATTTACCAATACATTATGGGATAGTGTAATAATTAATCCCAAGTCTTGTTCAGAATTAAGCCTTTGCTTTTATAATGAGATGTTTATCAATTGATATTATTTTTATTAAATTATGTTTGTTTATACAAGTTATTAAATGTTGATATAAAATGTTGAATATTCTTCATTATTAATTAAATTCTAATTTATCTTTGGATCATCTTTCTAATTTTAAATATCATTTGTTCTTAAATTATGCAATTTTCTAAACATGTTACATAATATTTGTTACTGTTTTTTGAACCAAACTAGCAAGCTCAGTGTAAAGTACTTCTCCTTAATCCTTACAATGCAAAATCTAAATAGAAAAAAATATTTTTCATTCGATGAGAAGTCTAAATAAATACTTATAATATAACGCTTATAAATCTATGAACGTCGGCTGCTTGTACGAAAAAGCATGACTCATTGTCGGGTTCCGCCTGAGCCGAGAGGCGCGATCGGCCTAAACGTTCGGCTTGTGACACGTCTATCTCTTGCAGCAAAAAGTATGCAATTGTTCATTAATATTTCCTTATGTCGTAATCATGTAAAATTATCTTCCGTAAGCCGCCTTTACAGACAACCAATTTTTTGTTTATCATACTCTTCAAACATACTTTATGATCTCTGCATGTTTATACTATAATTCTACTTTAACTTTATCGCGTACAATCAAAATGTGTTATCAAAACACCGGAAAATTCTGAAAGTGCACACATTATAACTTAACATGTATTCATGGCGAGCGCGCGATCCTACTCTGTGACGTCACAATTTTATGTAATTAACGTACAGAGCACCTACAGGCGTCGGACTCAAACCACAATAAATAACGCACTTCAGAAGCGTCATTTTGCATATAAGTTAAGGTCTTCGAGAAAACTTTATAATTGTACGTTTCACTTTTATTCTGAATTATATTTTTTTAGGTTTCAAATTTATTAACGTCATTCAATTACTGGTACATGTTTTAAACTAAATTTCAAGCCAAGTTGGTTCATTATCATTCGATTCGTGTCTTGTTACATGCATAGTACATTATTTCAGAAACGTGTATATTATTAGTTGAAACTTATATAATAGTAATAACATGCACAAATATAGACTGTACAAAACATGTCATCAAAATCAAATTTAAATTAGTCTGATACTGTATAAGCAAATGATTGAAAGAGATTACATTTTTTAGTAAGAAGTAATATGTATATCATAATGATAAGTAAGTCAGCCTCTATATCTATATGTAGCGGGTAGAGGCGAAACATTTTTAAAACTGTTTCCTTCATTACGTATGTCATATCTTGTACCAGCCATAATATAAACCAAAATATGCATTTTTCTCTATATAATTCTTTATAGGAAGAATAACACTGTCGTAGTACATAATCTTAATTTATGACTTTGAAATCAATATTTAGCCATTTATGATACCATTTTTCTTATGCGAAATGAGTATTTAAGAAAGCCGATATTATTAGTACGAATTAAAAAAAGAAATATACTGATTATTAAAAAACAAACTTCATATTTTAAATAATAATTACTTAATAATACTGCTGTGTAAATTTTGCTATGGGTTCGTATCCAAGCGGACGCACTATGTCGCCATACACTGCTTCCTGCATTATCCGAATACATTAAGCACGACCTACGTGCTTTAACTGTTCGAATATTCGTTTACCGTCTTCCCTTCTGCCACCGTTATGTAGTATATACTTTTGTATATAACAATAGAAATTCGATAATAGGTTGCATTTACAACATTTTAGATTGTAACCAATATTTAGATGAATCAATAAAGTTATTATAACTTCTCGCAGTTGCATTAATTACATCAAAAATAATAAATGTCTGGTTTTATGAAACCACGATCCAAGTGAAACTTTTTTTCCTATCATAGCATTTTAAAAACTGAACAAAACATTTATTTAAGTCATTGAATAATTTATAATTGAACCATGGGCGCTGCCATATTAGCCTTGGCTGCTCTACCGAGCGCCTTTCACTTTACCCTTATTCCGCGCCCGGCTGTAATGCGACATGTGACAGATGGCCGAAAAAATATGAGGCGATGTAAAAAAGTTTCACTTTAATTAGAAACGACTCGTCCCTGCTTTGGGCGTATGTAATGTACTTATAAATGTGGTGTCATAAGTTTCGGAGCCATTTACACATATGTAAGATCCATTATTCATTATCTACCTTTTGAAATTTATTTCATAAAAAACAAAGAAGTTTCGTAAATTTTGTCATACAAACAAATTCCGCATATGTCTACATCTATGGTATCTTCTGAATTGAGTCTCGGCAAAGTAAGAACTTATTTAATTGGATAAGTAATATCCTTTTTCATATGTAAACGATAAAAATATTTACTATAGGTTATTCTTAAGAGCTTCTTAACATATAGCATCGAGGAATTTATGTAGACTTTCTTCTGATATGCAATTCCGTAGTGTTTTATTTTGATGTATCTCGTAAAGTTAAGCCAGCGTTAAAAATGTACTGTAAAATTGATATTAATTGATTTAGTCCATTCCTTCTTCATGACAATGCCTGTCAATATATTGCACAACGCATCGTCTCAAAACTACAGTAGTTACCTCTGGAAACATCCGTCAGATACCATATTCATCAGATGTTACCTCAATTGATTTCAAATGTTTTTGGAATTTAACAAAAACTTTTTACACAGGAATTATTTCAAACTCGATAATACAGCGAACAGTATTTACAAATTTACATCGATTTGGCATTCCATGCTATCTATAGTAGAGGCATCAGTGAACTTTAAAATGACAAAAATGCACCTACGATAATGGCCTGTACGATGACTAATATACTTATATTTATAATATACTTTTCATTCAAAAAATAGGTTGATTTTTTTCTATATGAAACAGTAATTCCATAGGTAACGATATAATACCTAGTATAGAAGTATAACACATGATAGCATCCACCTACGCTCTGCACCACTCGCCACTGAGACATGGGAAATGCTTTAGTGAATCTATTTACCGCGAAAACCTCTGAAACGAAATTTATCTCTTAAATTTTGCGACCAAAATTGCACATTTATTGCTAAGAAGTTTTCCTGAATTAAAATTATAAAACCGTTTTAGGTTTTAAACATAAAAAATAAATGTTTCTAGTGTATAAAAAAAATAAACGCTTGTTATCTAGAACGCTTCAAGGATATGAAATTTTAAAACTGATTGTAATAGAAAGAAATTTACTCACTTTTAAATTCGGGAAACTGCTGCGTAGATAGTTATCGTTAATTTCAAATCTACAATTCAAATTAATTATACAACTAGACGAGACACTTTTTTTTCGAATTGACTAACGCTTATTACCCCTACGGGCCTTCACAGTTTATTTTGCCCTTTTCGGACTGAAATAGGTCACGTAACACAGTAGTCAGATACCAAATACACATATACATTCGTGAAACATGCATGGTCACACATGCATTTTTCACGAATTCATATATGAGTATTGTATGGATAGATAGCTTAGCTAGCTTAGTTAGTTCGGGAATCCGGCGACAGCTCAAGCCGAGGTGCACCGAGTGCCCTTGAGATGTTTCGCCTAAAAAACAATCGGGTGAGTGCCCTAAGCGCTCCCCTTAGTAGTCCGGTGGAACTGTGAAGGCCTAATAAGCCGGCAGTGTAGGTCAGTTCGAAAAAAAAAAAAAAACCTTCACAGTTTCGCCGGACTACGTACATGTATAAGTTCGTGAAACATAGATGCTTGGTACACGTGTATATTTCACGAACTCAGATATGTATGAAATAATAGTTAGCTTAGTTTAGCTTAACTTACACTCGGGAAATTCATTATATATAAAATATAGTATAAACTGTATCACTTTAACACATGCCCATCACTTTTTCACCGAATTTGGAGTCTACTGATGTAAAACCTCAAACATATTATATATATATATATTAAAATTTGGTTTGTACTTTGTTTACAATAAGTGTAAATGCAAAATTATTCTTGTTAACAATACCTACAAGCTATATTCTTCTTGTCGAGATGTAAGGGCATACCATGTAGATCTACATAAATGTTTCATAATAATATGCACAATTATTTTATTGCTGACAAAATGGTATTATTGAGTCACGTTATAATTTCATCTATTCTATAAAATGTTAAGGATCTCTTTTCTGCATAAATAATCTAAAGTTACGCGTCATGAAGTTGAATAAATAAAAATATTATGACACGAGTAGGCGTATTTTGTATAGAATACAGGTCGTGAACCACCAAAATAATGTTATGTCCCATACACGAGCAGTAAGACAGCGTAACCGCGGATTATAAATACATTAGAGGGCAACGGGACCCACAGGCTTACGTTTTTGCTTATTCACGATACACGCCGGCTATTTCCTTAACACGTTAGCTCTAGAAGTAAACATAAATAATATATATCGTACCCTTATAGACTCAGTTTACTTTGAAAATACATACATGCTTATTTCTTTATAAAGCCACAAAATCCATTAATGTGTTTATTTTCAAAGTAATGGGATGGGTTATATAAAATCCCTTTTTTAGTTCATTTAAGGTGATTATGTTTTGTAATTTCAACGTATCTGCTCTGATTTTTTTCTTCTTTTTATGATGTATCAAGTAGGTATATATTTTATTATATGCCAGTGCTCACCGCAGTCTATAACTAAATAACAATATATAACCGACGCAAAAGAATCGCAGTTGGCACACAAAGAACGAGTACCGATGCTTTGCTATAATAATAAGAGTGGCGGCGCGGTGTTGCTTCAACAGGCGAAAATTGCACAGGTTTTGTTACTCTTTCGTTCTGATTCTTAATACTGATGCTGGAATAAATAAATCAGAGAGATATATATATGTATAATATATACCTATTCTACTGTTTTTTTACAGATTAGAAACTACTATAGAACCAATACATTAAAAAGCTATATGTTTAATTTTATCGAATTGTTGAAAATAACTTATTATTTTACGATTAAACTTACATTTGAGAATTACACAATATAAATATTATTGTTATAGAAGTGTTATTATTATTACTATTCTATACATTTTTAAAGAAGTTTTATGAATTTGATATCAGATTTATTGTGAAGAGCTGAAACAAATTACAATTCTTTTGTCACTTGTAAATGAATTTACTCATAAAAAATATTAGTTGTATACTTAAAATGTCTGATATTATATGAAGTATAAGTAATTACGTTTTACGTCATATTACGCTGCTTTAATTAAAAATAAATAATGTTATAATAATATTGAATTTTTGTCATCTCTATAAATAAAATCATTCTTTACCCTCGAGATACTCTTTATGAAACCCGCCATTTATATATATTTATAGTATAAATAAAACATATTTCGAAACGAAACCTGCAAGGAATCTGTAAGGAAAGAGCCAATATAATAATGATTTATTCTATAACCTGTGTACACTGTTACATATTTATGCGGCATCAAATCAAGAGTCAACACGATTATTATCTCATCTACACTGTACAAATAAATGTTTAATGTGCGATATAATGTACCTAGTATCTTAGTGCAAACACGGAGTTTTTTTTTCCTTATTTATTTTTCGCTTCATTTGTCCACATTCTCGTCACAATGTATGTACCGCTAAGACATATTTTAATTGATTAGCATGAACGCTTTATTTAAAATCAAAAGACTACTTTCAAAATATTTAACCAACTATCTTAACTAATGTAATAAATACGACAGCGAGTTTGTTAGTTTATTTATAACGATTAATAAATTATCTTAACTACTGAATCGATTATCGTGATTTTTTTCATTCAAACATGACTTTCATTTAATTTTAAGAAAAGAATTACTGTTCCCGAGCAATAGATCAACCCTACATTAACACGAACGCAACCTCGAGTGAAAGCTAGTATTATTATAATATACTTTTGTATACGAAATTGATATAAACTAGCAGTGACATGTGGGACTTGTAGACCACCACCAACCAACCAATTTCTACCAAAAATAAACAGTTGATTTGCAGATTATTGTGGTGTAATTGTTCAAGGTAGACATATAAACAGACGACTAAGGAAGACGTTTTTCGGCAGACAACTGCACTAATTAGAACTGATTACATCATTATAACATTTCATCAGCCTGTAAAAGACCCAGTGCAAGGCCACTGGCCTCTTCCCGAAGAGAGGTATGAACATAATCACCACGCCAGCCTACGACGTATTGGCAATTTCAAACTCTGAGAATACCATAGTCCTATATTTTTGTTCCCCACATACGGTGGTACTACAAGAATTATTCTCAGGTTCAGGTTTCCTAGGGATGTTTTCTTTCATCGTCAACCGATAGTATTACCAAATTTAAATTATTAAATGTACGCGAATTCCGTAAAATTCGTTAGTACATGTCGTGGCTCGAACCTGCGATCATCGGAGTGATACTCCACCGGTCAAACCACTAGACCACCACGAACTTTACGACGATCATAGGTGGGAGGAAATAAGAATTTCCATAAATGAAATAGAAGAAAAGTAAAATCATTATTACTTAGAAAAGGAACGCTCTATTTGTATATATTATTTATTAATTTTGTACCGTTATTACGCTAAAATGCAATAAATTTATCATTTTAAATATTCATTTAATATTTAATTCTAATATGGTATTAAAAGCAAATGTTCGGTATCGACATTTACAAAAAAAATCTTCAAGCTTACAATATTTTTCATAAAACAAAACATATATTATATAAATATTTCCATTGTATGGGCTTATTAAAACATAAGCTTAAGTATAAACGTGAATTAATAATATATAAATAAAATATGAGTAGTCCACTATAAAACTACGTACTTTAAAACCGCAGAGTCAGCATGTTCATTAGTCAATGACCTCACAGGAACAAGAGCCGGAGGCAATAAAATTACCCCTTTTATGATGTGTTAAGTGGAAACGAATCATATCCTATCATCAATCATAATTCAACCCTCAACACTAACCAACCTCCATCAAATTGAATCCCACTGTTAATAATTTAATCTATTCATTAATAGATAAACACAAAGATATTTATGTTGTTCATTAAAATATGGCGTATAAAATAGAGAAATAATACTTCTATACAGTAAAACTGAATGATAAAAATCAACGCTCCTTTAATTTACAATTAACCGATATAAGAAAATCATTTAAGGAAAATGTGTACTATAATACAACAGAACACGTAACAATTTTTGGGGTTTTTAAATATGTGCACGTGGAAGTGTATAAACTTATCATAAATTAATTATTTAAAAAATACATTTATTCCTACATTTGAAGAAAGATTACTCAAAAAACTTATATCCAGTAGTGGTTTTATTAAAAAAGAAAAACAAAATGACATTTAGTTTGTAAAGGCTTGAATGATTTCAAAGATGTTAAAGTTTTTTATAACAATTTCATCGCATTATCACTTGCCTATATATATTTATGATGCAATTACCCAATACAGTCACAAGATTTAAACAGATTTATTTCATTGCAAAGTTATAAGCAAAATTAATAATTTTCGTATCCTGAGGACCTCTGCTAATGTTATCTTATTTTGTAATTTAACTTTACAGAGAATTGTAAATCGGACCTATAGTCATAAACTAGGAAAGATAAAGAGGTTATAATAAACATAAGTCTTCTAACTTAAGTATGATCACAAAAAGCTATCAACAAAAGAGCAGTAAAATTTTTCTTCACTAAGTAGATCGAACTACAGTGTTGCCACGATTAAACTACTTTGAAACTAGGTGAACTAATTAATAATAATCAGAAAATAGTGATAAACCTTCAAAGGGACACTTTAATGGTCGAATTAATAAAAAAATTATAGCATTGCAATTATAATCTTAACATTATTTACTCTTAGATTGGGATTATTTTGTCTATGATACATAAATGGGGGTTGTCAGGACTAATTTTAGGGAGATGCAATTGCATCTATACCTTATACGTACGTATATAGACGTGGAATCGCTTAACGATGAGAGACTAGAGGCTAAACGGCCTGTACATGCTCTCTATTCACAGACAAACACTAGGGGGAGAATACTGAAGTTATTGGTAAGTTAATAAACAAATTTGGACAACAACTTAAACGCTTTCCGTTTTTTCAAACAGTTGCTTAATAAAAGAAATTAATTTTTTTCTATGTATTTTCTTTCCTAACAGAGGGATGTAAATGCGTTCCCTTGCTGTTGGTGCCCATGGATACATATTGTTATTACTTTAACTACCTGATATAAGTAAAGAAAGTTTCATTAAAGTAGATTCAGATCGTCAATTTAGATTGTGTTTGTGATCCACAACACCGATCACCGTACACACGTGCACATACACACATGTAGGTACATATAGTGGTTGGGTTGGTTTTTTTTTAATACCTTTTTCGAACGGAATTAGCTTAGATTAACTTAGCGCGCGTTGTGGCGCTGAGGACAATTCGGGAATACCGCACCGTGTCCTCGTCGGCGGCCTTCACGCTCGCCGTCTTCCTGCCTTGGGAGCTGGAGGCAGGGGTTCTTGCCGCCGTGTACAAATCCACGGCGGCAAGGAAACGTTTGGGGGAGCCTCCGGCTCCCAGGGAGATAGAGAGTAGGAGGAGAGATGGGAGGGGGGCCGCTATAGAGCGATGGCGACAGGACATGGCGGACGCGCGATATGGACGATGTACGGTGGACGCCGTCCGCCCGGTCCTGCCGCAGTGGCTTGAGAGAAAGTGGGGCTTCCTGACGTTCCGATTGGTGCATGTACTAACCGGCCATGGCTGTTTTGGCTGGTACTTGCACCAGATCGTTCGCAGGGAGCCGACCGCCGCATGTCACGAATGCGGCGCTGAGGATGATACCGCGCAGCTCACTCTGTCCGACTGTGCTGCGTGGGAGGTGCAGCGTCGCACTCTGGCTGTGGCAGTAGGAGGAGATCTTTCGCTTCCCAGCGTGGTTGCGGCCAAAAAAAAAAATAGTCACATTCAAGATACACGTATAAGTTCGTGAAACATACATGCTTGGTACACGTGTATGTTTCACGAATTTATACATGTATGAAATAATAGCTTAGGTAGACTCGGGATATTTGGTGACAGTTCAAGCCGCGGCGCGCCGTGCGCCCTTGTGCTGGTTGCCTATATAAAACCGGGTGGGTGAGTGGCTTAAGCGCTCTTCTTAGTAGTCCGGTGAAACTGTAGAGTCCTTGCCAGGTTAACAGTGTAGTCCGATCGAAAAAAAAAGGTGTTTGTGATTGTTAGTTCTCTAGCTGGACATTAATAACTGTGTACAAGTAACGTTTAATTAGAAACGAAATGTTCATATCTGAGATTGTTTAAAACTCTTTATTGTAAACAATATTTACTTTATTCCAAAAACTTCAATTTGTATTCTATAATACTTTTAAATATGGAGAAAATTTATTATGTCCTACTTTATATTGATCGATTTTATATCATGGAATGATACATTTAAATTAGAGTTATCTACATTTATTATTAAAATATAATTCGAGAGAAGCTTAAAAGTAATGTTTGTAAGATTAGAGAAACCTTCGACCGCAACACGACCACAAATATTTCCCCGTGCTTTCCAACGCTCTGCGCGTCTCAACGAAATTGGGAAAAGTCCCAACCCCAAAGAAGCTCCATTAACAACCAACTTTAAGAGCTCAACGAAGATGCGAACGCGTTGTAATAAATAAAGCGGTTGAGACAGATAAATTATCTTTGACTTGCGTACAGAGTTATCCTTGACAAATTATCTGTCATAAAAGCTAAAAACAAATTTGTTTCGAAACAGCATCATACTTTGTAAACAATAACATGAATCATAACCGAATTATTACAGCATATTTTTTTAATTTCTTATTATTCTAAAATAACATTGTTAGTCAATAGGTATCGAGTAATTTTGCACTTGACATAAGGTGTTTAGTTCAAAAACTTGACCAGTGATGAAATGAGACGTTCTTTCCTGATTTTAATTACTGTTAGTATCAACTTCTGGCATTAATAATATACATATATAAGTTCAAATACATAGGTTATTATTGTTTACTTTTTTTTAATTCACTATTGTTTAACAAATATACAAAAAAAATCCAGGAGCAGGTATTGTTAAAATTTTAATTTCTTTTAACATATACCTCAAGTACTACTCGTATAAACTTTTCCTCTACATCTAAGCATTATATGAGAATGGAGTCTTTTCACGTGTAAATAATTTATTACATCGTATCGTTTTGTGTTTAAATCTGTTACATTAATTTTGAAACTTGTTAATTTAAATGTACACTGAGAAATATATTATATTTATATATTACTCAGAAGTTACATCGTACAAGTGAAAATACTTTGCTTGTATAATTACGTCATACTTGATCAAGTGTATAATTTTGCTACGTTTTAATACTTTGGTGTTAAAGATTATATCATTTAACCCTCACAATTTTATACGCCCTGTTTTGTAAGTAACATGATTCAATAGAAATAATAGCAATGAGTAAATCATTGAAAATCATCCACTTTAAAGTCTTCTTAGAAAATTAAGTTCTTTAGATAGATAGCTAGATAGATTAAGTAGTTAGATAGATAGACTGTGTTATGAAACTGTAATATAGAGGGTAGAGAAATAAGTCTTCAGATTGTGATAAAAAATGTATAACCAAGTATAATTATCAGTGAGCGGGTTCTAAAAAGTATGTACATTATACTAGCTTTGTCCCGCGGCTACACTCGCGTTAAATATATTCGACTTATGCCTCGGGAATAACACTTTTCCTCGATGAAAGTTTCTCTATGTCCGTTCCTGTATCCCTGAGAATATGTATGTAAAATTTCGTGATAATCGGTTGAATAGCTAAGGCGTCAAAGCGTTACAAGCAAAGAAACAAACGAACAAGCCCACATTCGCATTTATAATATTGTTTAGGATGATAACGAAAAATAGTCGTCAGTGACTATGCTCTAAAGAGTGTATATAGAATAAGAATGGTATTTAAGCTGATTACTAAATGTTTATTATACATATAATTACCGTTACATATCAATTGTTAATATTCAATAAAAATGTTAAATATATACAATATAAAAATAACAAAAGAGGCTACTATTATGCGTTGAAATATTTGTAAACTTTATTAAAATTTACCAAAATAAGTTTAAAAGCTTGTTAACAATGCATTTCGGTCGGTTAAAATTTCTGAATTATCGCAATCGAGAACAATATGTCATAATAACTGCACGGCACCCCGTCTCCTGTGCGCATCGAATGTTCCGCCATTGTCCCACACGATCCAATTAACATGAAACATGTCAAGCAATGGTACAGGCAGTTCTACTGTGTTATCGAATTTTTATATACACACAGCAGTGCCTTTAATATTAAATATGATGCTATAAAACGTTATCCTTATCGTAATGCTAAACTAGTATATGACTGTATTATAATCATATGAAGCAACGACAAAAAGTTGTGATTTTCGAGCGATTCCATTCGGCATATACAACTTTTTGGACTTTTGGTTTTTTTTTTCTAACAGTATTAGCTGACGGTTAAGAAAAACATCAGGAAACCTGAACCTAAGAAATGTTCTCGTAGTATCACCGCAGGCGAGAAAATATATACAACTGTGGATTTTGTTGGAGTTTGAAATCGCCAATGCTTAGAGGGTTGGCGTGGTCATTATGCGCATACCTTCCTTTGGGATGCGGCCTATGGCCCTGCGGTCGATCTTTTACGAGCTGATGATGACGACACCGCCAATAAAATACTCTATTTTATCAAATATAGATTATACGCATACCTTCCTTCGGAATACGGCCTTCGGCCCTGCTCTTGGTCACTTAGAAGATAATGATAATGAACACATAAAAATACTCTATATTATGAATTTTGTTTTTAATGAACTCAATAAATTTTAATATGAAAATGTCCTGAACGCTCTACATGAAAATATCGTCAAGTAAAATATTATGTAATTTCATATCTGTGTTGACTTACGGCACATTTGAGATTAAAGGAAGGTGAAATATTATGAAAAATCATGTTTAATGTAAAGAATACGAACCTATGAAATATATCCAAATAATATTAAAATCACACAAGTGTAATGACGAAAAATATTTTTTTTTATTCAAGTTTTAACAATCCTACTAT
The DNA here is from genome assembly GCA_035772565.1 of Antheraea assamensis. Lineage (NCBI taxonomy): Eukaryota > Metazoa > Arthropoda > Insecta > Lepidoptera > Saturniidae > Antheraea > Antheraea assamensis. The sequence goes on along the minus strand of JAQQSE010000026.1, from coordinate 546,237 downwards.
ATAAGAATTGAGGTTTCGCTAGCTATTCATCTTTAAGCTTTTGAATAACTGATAGAAAAATTATAATAATTCAACATAAAGAACCTTGTAGCTAGTAAACAACAACATAGATATTCTAAAAAGTTCAATAGTTCCGACAATATTCAGAAACAATCAAGCAGTTAGGTAAACTTAAATAAATCTGTATAAAGTACTTAGGGAGCCGAACACGTGACAGCCACACAGAATATTATCTTGCTTTCACAGTTTGATCCTCCTTGGTAATGCTCGATTCTCATCGAACGGCAAAACCGTCCTCAGCCCCCAACCCCCGCTTCGCGCCACAAGACCCGCTCATATTGTTAATATTTCGTTCTCACTTTTTTTGTAGGCGGTAGAGCTACGCTGGAGCTATTACTGGTTTCAGTATGAATGGGTTGGCTCGCTCGGGGTAGTACCACCCTCTCACAGAAAACCGACGTGAAGTAACAGTGGTTGCACAGTTGCGCTTCGTTCGGTTAGTGAGAGCGCCGGAGGCCCACATATATTAAAAGGTCGGCAACGCACTTGCCACTCCCCTGGTGTTGCTAGTGTCTATGAATGGCGGTGATCACTTACCATCAGGTGACCCACCTGTTCGTTTGCCCCCTATAATATAAAAAAAAAACATACTTATAAATTCACAACTAGTGTGGTAAACGTTAAGCTTCTAAATGTTGTAGCCTAATCCTAACTAATATTATAAATAGGAATGAGAGTTTGTCCGTTACACTTATATACCTTAACCACTGAACTGATAACCATGAAATTTTGTTTACACATTGTTAACGGTACAGAAATGGACATAGGGATAGTTGAATTCTACGTAAAAGCGAGCGAAACAGCACGTGAAAGTTAGGTTTAAATACAGGTAGTTACACTGATACTCTATTTAAAATACCCTTGTATTTTAATACTCTTGTATTTATCGAGGCATTATTAATTAAGTTAAACCGTTGTGCAGTTAAGTAAGGCACTTAAAAATTAATAAGTATGATCACAACTCGGCTGTAATAGCTGAATATGGGAGCAAAAATTGCTCGTTAACGACATCCGCAACAAATCATGCGTCTAGCAATCCTCTTACGTTAATCCCGCGCTCCCTCTCAAAGCGCACATAAGCTGAGCAATAGAGATATGATAGACATTATTAATTAGATGTCGTTACTTCTTATGCCGTTTCATTGTGTGAATCTGCGGACCCGTAGCCCTAAGCGATGTTACCCCGGTAACGCGGCCCGACCCCGTATCGAGGGTTTTCGGTTGTTATTTTTCTGTACCAATATTAACAGAATTACTATCGTTACATGATTCGAAAAATATCGAGACCATTGTATTTAAAACTCAACATAATCAAAGTAATATCATTATTATAACTGATCTTGATAAACTACTTTAAATAATCGATTAATCAAGTATTTCAGTAATCGATCGTAATTAAGAATGGAAAACGTAATCAATTATGAAAAGTTTCGAAAATTGTTAAAATTGCTTTTTATTTTTTGAGCGTCGACACAGCGAATTTAATCATTTATAAGTCTACTAGCGGAAAAGCGCCCGCATCATCAATTTTGTAAAACATTTTACTTTTAGCATTACGAATAAAATTATCTATTAAATGCCGAAAAACACGATTTATAATAGTAATCGATTATCAACATCGTTAATTATTATCGTGTACCCTAACATGTATGTGCATGTCATTAGAGTACAGTCAATAGTCGTAAGTAAATATTTAGGTGCATTCCTTGCGGGTTAGTCCTTCTAAACTTAATGTGTACATCATAATTGAACATCAGATATAAATTTGGTCAAACGCTAAGCAAAAAAAAATAAGTGTGTGTGTACTTATGTACACGCGTTAGTAGTTATACTTCTTTGGCGTAACAAGTTTTAAAATCTTTTCAAATATTTTATCTTTAGGTAATCCTACGTTTGTAGAAAAAACGACACTACCAATAGAAAAAAGGTATTTAATACATACACACTTTTGTTGAATAAAATGTTGACTATAGCTAGCTTCAGGATGTCGGTTTTTCGTGACGGTGTGCGCGCGCATCGTAAAAAAAATATAACTAAATAAATAATATAATAACTAAGAAATATAACTTGACATTGACAGTAAACTGGACATTCATAAATCTCACTTTACACATAACCCAATAAAGTGACTAAATACATACATAGATGATAAAAGAATAAGTACACGAATCGTTAACTTGCAACTTTCGTGGTGTTTTTCGGAGTTATCGGTCCGTGTGGATTATCTGTAGGTACCACATATTAAAAAGAGTACCAATCGTTAGTCGTCTAAAACTAAAGTTAAAGCTAAGACACTATCATAGACATAGAAACATATCGCAAGACATTTTAAATCACATATCGACATCGATAGAAAATAAAAAACAATTTTACCACTCATGGTTATACCAATAACCTAGAAGCCCCAGTCAGTTTTACCCACGAAAGATTGGCCTTTACATATTACTAAAACATGGGAATGGCGTTAGATAGGTCATAAGGCACTCGTACTGTAACTTGATTATGAACATAGACATGCCAATGGTCATTCCATGTTTTCGGCTCACTAAGACCAGTATTAGTTTTCGTTTAGGTAATAGTATTAGGTTGTATGGTTGTATAACAAAGTCCCTAACACATCACCGATTTGCTGGATAAGGAGACTAAGCACTACAAGCGGATTTTAATATCAGCAGGGGGGATCAGTATATCAATGATGTCGATGTCTGGGAATGATACCTCTTTCTATGCATCAGCCAAAAACTATGTCTGTAAAAATATCAGTGATGAAAACATAAACCAGATCGACTTTCTTGCCAGTTCTTCAAGATGATTGTGTTGTTTTTCGAACTAGTGGTAGTTTTGATATCTTATAGGCCACTTTTCAGGGCTTAAATTGAATAAAGTATTTTGATTTCGAAGGAACCCATCGTAGTGCTTAACTTCGTTAGTTCGTTTAACAACTATTAATTAGCGTACATCAAATCATTAGGTTTTTAGCAAGTTATCAGTAGTTCAGATTTAAAATTATTATTATTCAATTTTCCTTTGCTTCACATCACGTTATAATGCACTCATTTTTTCAAAGAGATTTATCTTTTCAATGTTAATCGCCATTATATACACTCTCTAGGGGATAGTACAATGAAAATCTCTGCAAAGTTGCATCGAAATACGCTCCCCACCGTAGCAACCGCGTAGCCATGTCTGTAGCACAAAATGGCGTACATTTAGCGCACCATAAAACCTCTACACGAATAAGCCTTTTTGCTCCGGCAACATTCTGTAATGGATTTACATGACGTATCAAAAACTTAACCACTTTCGCGTAAGAATAATATAAGTTTGTTTTGTATTTTAAGTAATTATTTTAAACATAACGTATAAATATTTAAGAAATACAAAGATAAGCCCTGAATTTTTTTTTGTTATTCTTTCATATAATACAGGCTGAGTCCGCGGTTCTGTGTGGGTTTTCTACTACAGTACTAAAGTTCTAAGAGTTTTTTAAACATTACATGGTTCGATTGATGAAGACTTCATGTTTATGCTAGATTTTTTGTAAACAAACAAAAACTATACGACCACTAGTTAAAAACAAAGTAATTATACTTATTCTTCTACCTGTTTTGGCACCGCAGAAGCATTTGCCAGTGTCAATGTTTTGTTTCAAGAGGGATTATAGCAGAACATTTACAAATAATATCAGTTTATTAAAACGTAGGAAGTTTCAAGTAAGTGTCTTGTGATAATTATAATGTTCTAACAAGATGGTGGTTTCCTTGTTAGAACTTTCCATGGAGTTTTGGTGGCATCTCAGAATGCATGCTGCGTGGTATTATTTCCCATCCACTTCACTTGTGCATAATAACCGAACTATAAACGTAAAACACCATCAATATTACAAAATATAGAGTCTAATAACACAAGATTATGAATAAAATATAAAATCCACTACATGACAAACCAAGATCCCGCCAAAAACCAGTAATCTTACTTTGTTATATAAAAATAAAAAGCTTACCATGCTATAATTACATTTCACCCCTAACTACGACCATGCATAATATTCACGCACCATTGCCTAGTTTCAATTATTGCACTCAATTATTCGATCCGCCTTAATTTACTTGCCAATTAGTTGACAACGTACAGTGATTGCAAATACTTGGTTCACCTATTATAACGATGCGAATTAAATTTCATTTTAAATTTAACATATCGGAGTTAAATATCACGGGGCATTTCATGCGTAATTTGATATACGTATGATAAATTAGTTGTGGAATTACAGGGAACGTCAATAACAGACAGGAACTCGCTGTCCGCTCGCGTCCGGTCTCCATTCAGTCGCAGCTCTTGCAACTAAACTATAACATTGGCAAACTTTTACCTCTAATAACAATTATAGTTAACTTTAAACATGCAATGTTTTGGAGCATTAAGTAAACACTTTTCGTTCAATAAATATTTATTTATAAGTAATTAACTTTTGCTCGCATTAATGTATATTTGATCTATCCCCCGGGAACATCGCTTTTTTAGGTATTAAAGATATCCTTTGTCATTTTCTGTATCCCTGACATCGTGCAGGGAAAGTAGTTAAGGCATGAAAGCGCAATAAAAAAACTCAAATTTACATTTATAACATTTGTTATGATTTACATATTTGATAACAATTCTGAATACTTTAATATTTCATTTAAGATCATTATTATACACTGTAATTAAGATATTTGATTGGTGAAGGCGTTACTTTACGAAAATCCTTCATTAAAAATTAGGGTGGACGTTACTTCGCACTTCCGTTTGGAATTATTTGGCTTTGAAATATGCTCCGTGAAGGAGTGAAACACGTGTAATCGATTGCAATCATTACACGTCAATCGACAACATAGTTTTAATTAATTATAGACGTCTTTTTTTTATATTTTTTACATATTTTATTTTATCTTTATCATTCTATAGTATTATTTTTTTATATTTTTTTTATTAAATATTTTTATTGTTAATCGACGACAGGTTCATCCATTTGTCAATGTCAAGTTCAAATTTCAAATAACGCCTTTTAATTACTCTCAGTTTGTTTTACAACCGTTTTCTGTTGTAGTAAATCGTAACAGCGGTCAAACAATTCCAAGCGGAAGTGCAACGTGACGTCCACCTTAATTTTTACTTGAATAAAGTTTGATAATAACGGTTGAAGGAAAGTTATCTATATTGCATTGTTTTAGGAGAGACACGGTACTTGTACCCGAATAAATCGCGACCATCATACACTAGGTATAAAACCCGCCGTAGTGAAATGCTTAGGGGAAGCACGTTCCACCATCGACAGTTGTATAACCAGTAACTTTTTTTTTATATTATAGGGGCAAACGAACATGTGGGTCATCTAATGGTAAGTGATCACCGCCGTCCATAGACACTAGCTGCACCAGAGGAGTCGCAAGTGCGTAGCCGGCCTTTTAAATATGTGGGCCTCCGGCGCTCTGACTGACCGAACGAAATGCAACAGTGCAACCACTGTTACTTCACGTCGGTTTTCTGTGTTTCTAGCGGTATAATAAGTATATGTACGTGACTAAGTAGCGTATACCATACGTGTGGTGATAAATATGCAGTGATTCTATTTTTTAATAAATAGTAGGTTTTAAACGGTTATCGAGCAGCCAATTGATTTGGAATGCGGCATGAATTTGATAATGCCATGCAGCTATTTTTTATTGTACTGTACATCAATTTATTACTGTTTCATGGTAGTACTAACTTTAGCTAGTGGCTTTGCTCTCGTGATTGTAGATGTGTCCTATCCCACGGGAACGGTACTGTTTTTCTGGATGAAAGTTATCCATCGTTCTTTTCAGTACCCTTAACAAAGTGTATGCAAAATTTCACGCCTTAATTACTCAACTGTCCATCATGAACATCGTTTTTAGTACGGTGAAGCTGTGAAGCCCATCAGGCTAACAGTGTGAAGTCAGTTTAAAAAAAAATACATACTTTTCTTCTAGAAAAAATACTGTTCCCAAGTGATAAATAAAATATACATTAACTCGGACGAAACCGTGAGCAAACACGAGTTTATAATATTAGTACGGATCATCTAAGCAACTGTTTTTGTAAAAAAAAGACAACGTACAATGCCACAAAAGGTCGTTTTTAAAATCTGAAAATAATCAAATTTAGCGGTCGTTTCACAAAATTTCGGTAACAAAAGGTTCATGCCACGATTCGTTTTCGAACCGAGGGCTCGTAGAGCCGTAATTGGACGAGCGTAATTACTGCTTGCTTGTAAAGCCATCATCTTATCATCTCCAAAAGGGTATTAGCGAAAAACACGACCGGGAGACAGGAGGCGGGGGCGTGGACGCGGGTACACGACCAGGATGCGAGATAGAAGACAGTCAACGACTTAGATTGTTATTAATATCTTTAAACGACTCGGGAAATAAGCGACAACCTCTCAAAGGGTAGACTTCAAAACAAGGCAATTATGAGATAGAGTAATTAAGTTTAAACACGATCTTTGTGTTACCAAAATGGGTTTCTTAGAAACACTCACTTCATAAGAAATTTTAATCTGTCTTTAATATGTGATACATAATATTTCTTAGGCGTACATTATAACGCGTTGTAACATGTATAAACTAACCAATTTTGAAAGTCTTTTTTATAAATTAAAGTTTCTATGTAACTTTTGACAACGATTGTAACTTATTCATCAAACTCATATCATCACTGTACAATGAACAATGTTTTTTTTTTTCGAACTGACCTTTGGCCTGGCAGGGCTTCTACAGTTTCATCGGACTAAGGGACAATATATATATAATACGTTACATTATTATTGATACTTTAGCAAACGTCACTTAATAAATGATCTTTAAATTATAAAAAAAAGTAAGCACATGTGTTTATTAAATTGTAATAGTGTTCAAAATAAGCTCACCGTTGCACAATGATCGATCTAAAAAATGTTACCAGAGTTCAAATCTCATTTTCAAAATTCCTACTACAATATTCATCCAAAACAATGTACAAAAAACACTAAAATGTTTTATTTCCTTTAATAAACAAAGTTATAGTCAAAAACATTGTTTTTCGACAATAATACTTTTATGTGAAAAAAATGAATAAAAACTCAAAAGTACGCGTCACTTGCCATATTTACGTTTCATAGGTAGGCGACGTGTTTAAAAAATGTGTGTTGAAAACTCCAGTCTCTTTGTGACGCTTTGACTCACTTTCACAGTAGAAAAACTTAAAGAGAAGTGCGCGCACATTTATAAAAGCTAAAAAGAACAATTTTGTTAGGTGCCCGTTGAAAATTCGTCGAGTTCAAAGGACATTTTAACAGCGCCTCCCTTTCCCTTTATTGCCTTTTAAAAAGTATTAAAAAAAAACACAAATCTCACTGGTCTCTCTAACATAAATGACTTTACTGAAACTGTTTTAGTATTAATTCACACGTAATTTTTTATGTACTTTATTTATAGCTAGTAATCGCGCTCGGCTTTACACGTATTTTCTATATTTAATTTTTTCATATTATATTTTCGACTCGTTATATTATTTGAATGTGACATGGTTGTGTGTTTAAGGTTTCTAAAAGTATTAGCAATAATATTAATGGGCTATTAATTTTGGAATGCGTACAATACAATACATTCCGAGTCCAAGATTTAATCAAAATTACATTATACTTACACAGCCTTATCACTATTGCATCAAAATGTAGCGGAAGCAAGAGTTTTTATGCAGGAATTTATTTTCGACTTTTTATTTTATTTTATTTCGTTTCGTTCATCATTTCATTTCATTCCATTTTATTTTATTTTAAGCTATTAGGAAATCTTAAAAGTAAATAAAAATATTAAACGAACTATTAATAATTTACAATAATTATTATAATATGATTATATTTTCTAAAAGTATTACTGATTATTTTTATATGCCATAAAGTTTGAAATGCCGTAGGTGTAATAAATTTGATGAAAAACGTTTTGGAATGTACTTTATTTAACTATTTCAAAGAGTATTGTATACGATTCAAATACTGTTATTTCAGGATAACGTCCCGTGTACAATATTTCATCAAAATTATTATTTTTTAACTGAAAGCATACATTTTGTAAGATCTGTAGAATATATCACTAATATCGTTACATGACAATAAAGCGATGTATTTTGGACAATTCTAGTAACATAGCAGTTGGAGAATTATTAGAATAATATATGCTTCTCGTTTACAACATTTCAGAAAAATCAGTGAATTTGAGTTATATAAAAAGACAGACAGCCCAATTTCAGCTAAAAGTTAATAGACATCTAAATCTTTGGTTAATAACGTATTAAATTTATTCACTATCAAATATTGAATTAAAAACCTTGCATTACATTTTAAAACCATTCTAGTAGCACGATGTAATACTAAAAACTCCAGCACTGATACAGAACCTTAGAACAATTAATACGCCTTATACGATAATTAAATAAGAAAAACTACAATAGCAAATGCCTAGAATGCTTGCCGCATTGTTACGTTGTATGACAATGCTTATTTGTTGACAGAAAAATTATATTATTCTAAAAATTTATTAGAAACTTGAATTTGTACGCATTATAAATCTTTCGATTGACACAAAAATCATTTCCTGTATATATACATACAAAATTTTACTGTAATTTTGGCGTACTGAATATTCGACGCGTGACTATGAGCCAACATAATTTGTTTCAGCCAACATTAAAAGGCTGTTTCTAATTTATGCTTGTTTGAAGAAAATTAATTATTCCGTTCTAGTTTATTTCAATTTGTACAGTCATGTGAATTTCGAAAGCTTGTTGGAATTTTTGACTTGCTGTATTTATTCGGGAAAACTTTAAATTGCCTCCGACCCAGTTTGACCGGCTATTGAACCAATTCACCAATTGCATACGTCCGAAGCTTTAAACTCAATACCAGTTTCCATCGAGTTATACTTTATTTTGACATATCTCGTTTACCCAAGCTAGAACCAGTCTGATGTCGAGTCCAGTCTGCCTATGAATCATAAAGTTTATTTAATACCGCTTAATAATTGTGTGCAACGATTTTTAATTTTATGAACTAGTTAGTATATTTGAACTAGTTTATTTTTACTATTAATTTTAAGTAAAATTAGTTTTACACAAAGGAAATCATTTGATTTTATTAATTTAATACACCAGAAGCAAACTATTAATTACGTTGTTACATTGAAGATATGGTATATTTTAGAAAAATATTTCATAAATAATATATAATTTTAAAGGTATCTTGTAACAGGACAATAGTAGTTTAAGCTGCTTGTTATCGTAACCGTAACAAATACGTCTTGTCGTAAACTCCTGCCGTATTTTAATGGGCAACTATACAACCGTACGAAAATGCTTCAAACTTAAAGTATGGCGTTAGAGAAATCTTCCATTGTTAATGCTGATCAATACTATTCTTATATAGGACATACAAAAATGTTAAACACTAATATTATGTACATAAAAAAATTAAAACCCTTCCCATTCCTAATAGAGTGAACGTAATCAACATCTAATCATAAATTAAATAAAAATTCTATGACATTATTGTTATATGACGGTGAGTTGAATGCCACAAGTAATTCTTCTCCAGTTAACTAGCGGTATTATGAAGATATTAATTACTATTTAGTCCAGATATTAAAACATATAGCTAACAGAAAGCTATAACTAAACTACAAATACATAAAGAGTGCACTACATAGATAATATATACAACTAAATAACAATAACATTTATCGGTAAAACAAAAGTTAATAGGTATGTTATTTTATAGACTCATTAAAATCCTATAAATGATCTTTTGTTGATTTTCTCATTTTTGCTCGGTCCGGTATCAAACCAAAATTTTTTAACATTTACAAATAAAATACCACTCATTGCACTGAGGTATCTAAATAAAAGTACTCATATTATAAAACAGAAAAATGATACATAAATAAAATCTAAACTTAAGTTAAAAAGCACCAACAAAACAGAATAATTTATTTGCGAGTAGCCCTTAAGGAGGAGCAACGTCTGTAAAGTTCAAGGGTTTCTTTATTCGTTTCAAACGCAATTACCCACTTCTCTTTACGTTTTTATTTCACAAATCTCAACGCTTCTAGTTTAATACTCGATTGGAATATTGTTAAATATGTTAGCATATGCTTAATACAAATACGGTTCTAACTAAGCAATATAGATAGTTTTAAAATTTTAAAGTAAGATAGTTTTAAAGTTTTAAAATTTTAAAATTCTATCCACTTGTAACATTGTCATAGTTTAGATTTTTTGGCAAGACTCTGTGACGTGACGGCTTTGTACCTCATAGTACAATCGACATACAAAAGAGATCTACAATCCATCAACAGTCGCCACCGTCATGTCAAACTGTAAATCTCTCGGTAACTTGATATACAACTGCTTGATATTAAAACGCAACAAACTAAGAGAGAGAGAGAGTCACTGTGACTGATTTATTTCCGTATGATTACGAACCAGTCGGCTACTAATCCCTGCCAATGGTTATTGAATACACACCGGCTAACCCCAAAACTTTAGCGGATGTAAGACGTTACGAATCTTGGTCGCGATTCATTTACTACAATATTCATCAATAAAACAACGAAATAGAATGATTTATAAAGATATCCAAAAGAAGCGACACAATTAACATTGAATTACATTTAAATAAAGTCGCTTTCCGCGTCTGTTTGTATATTACCTTTTTTATTTCAAAATACACCATGTATTTTAATACACCTTTCGCCATCGTTTAGTAAATATCTTCCGGAAGATTTCATATGTACGCTACATGTATATTCAACCTATACAAAGTAGATAAAAGTTGATATATTCTAATGTAGTCACAAGAAGGAGTTTTCGGAAGATTAAATTGGTAAAGCTGGTTAAACCTTATAAGGTTTATAAAAATAATGTAATACGGAATTATAAATCCTAAAAATGTCCACAAAAAAGTCACATATCCTAGGTATATATTTATCTACTAAGGATAACCCCGTAGTAATCATTTTTATCTTTAATATATTATTAAAAAATAAAAAATTGTGTGCAATGCAAGCTTACCATGTATAATATTCATTTTTTTTTTTTTTTTGAACTGACCTACACTGCCGGCTTATTAGGCCTTCACAGTTCCACCGGACTACGTATAATATTCATTCTTATCCTGTTAAATACTTTAGTTTAGTCTTACAATATATCACATATCTAAAATTGCGTGTAACAAAAAAAAAGTGGTTTGTGTAAAGATTCTCATGTAGTTTCTATGACTTTGATAAACTGTTAATAACAAAAGGTTAAAAATAAATTGATCTAAATCGTTTAGACCCATGGAAAAACAGCTAGTTTTTATATAAAACAACCAATTATGTTAATAATTGATTGGAATGTTTTTGATATTACTCCGTTTGTGAAGCAAATCTCAAAGAGTATTTAAACCAATATTCTACGCATAAATTACGGTATTGTATTTACCTGACGGCTGGATAGTAATTATCTTGTCAACATCGGTATTAGTTTCTCGTTTCGATTGTACTAGAAAGCTTCTTTGAATATAATATGATGTATATAATGAATCATCACAGTCTAAGGAAAAGGCAATATTAATTTTATACTTACTTTGTGATATTTGTCTGAGTTTTAGGCGAGTTTCAATTATTAGTAATTAAGTAGGTACTTTATGTTGAATTATATTGATAGTTGATGCGAAAAAGTATTAAAAAAATCATTTCAATTAATTATGAGTAATTCAACTTCGATAAAATAAAAAAAATGTGATGGTTTAAAAAAAAAACAACAAAATTTTGTAGATTTTTTTTGTTTAAAACAGCTAATTTCATTTAGTAATTTAAAGATTTATAAAGGTTAATTTTGACAATATTTCTGATGTGGATATATTTATGATAACCGATTTTCTCGATAATGATATTCGGTTTAATTCAGCTGAAGTTCGAGATGCTAAAGCATCAAGGTAAGCTTGTACCAAAAATAAAATAACGTTATTTGTAATTAAAGAACGAGCGCTACATATATTTTTAAAAGTTCAATTTCATATAATATATATTGCGCGTTATAAAAAGGCTAAATTAAACCAAAACCATTAGGTAACAGTATAAAAATTTATTATTTGATCGTTTCCAATTAATCATAGATTTTTTTTTATGATATGATTTTTAAAACATATGATTTTGAGTTTAGTTAAAAAGTTAATATTGATTTAATTTTATTTACATACGTTTTTTGATGTTTGACATTTTGTGGGACATTTAAAAATATTTTTTCAGGAGTTGTTTTTTTTTAGTAATCGCACAAAAGTACGAAGAAGGTGCGATAACTCTTGAGGTTCTATATTTTTGATTTACTTTTCAATATATTGACAAAATTCAAGAGATTGAACCAATTAAAAAAACAAAACACTGTAACAAAATGTATGCTACTGTGGAGAAATTAACATTATGACGTCACATACTCTCGAATCCAGTTCTGTCAACATATTTTCGGTACTGGGTTCAACATTTTTTTTAAATTTATTTATATTTTTTTAATTAAAGAGAACAAAATACCTTTATTATAAACAACGTACGTATGATCTTTTCATTTATTACCAAAAAAAATCCAATTGAGATAAATGTTGAATTCTATTCGTTCCATATAAATATAAAGAAGATACTTATGATAAGGATTTGAGCAAGCTCTTAATAAAAAGTCGAGTTTATTGAAAAGCTTAAGTGGTTAAATTTGGATAACGGATACTTTTTGCGTGTGATGGTGACAAAAACAGTCATAAGAATTTCAATTGTTAAGATAAATGAAATACAAAAATGGCTATTTTAAATTCATAATGGGGTAAGGTATATCAATTATTAGTAAATAAAGAAATATAATTGTAAATAAATTGACCTTAAAAGAGAATAAAATAAACCAATGATAGCTTAGTGAAGCAATGACGGCTCAGTAGGTAGTGTGTCCGGATACAGCGTCGAACGAACCAAGGCATGTTGATAGGTAGGGTTTTTTCTAAGTACGCCTGCTTAGCTACCACCCTCGAGTTGAAAATTTATCGCTAATCACCTGTTGGTGTGTTCCGCCAGATGCACTTGAAAGTTAGTCTCCCTCAAGGTTTAGCGTGACTACCATCTTAGACCACATCATCATTTAACATCAGATGAGATTGTAGTCAAACGCTAACCTATAAATAAAAAAAAAATAGTTTAACAAATTCACTAACTGAAATTAGTAGTTCATATTAGTAGGTATACATGCTGTATATAAATATTGAATAGTGTTTTTTTTTTGTATCATAACATGTACAGAATCATATAATGCGGCATAATTATTGAGTTGTCATTATAAAATATTATTTATAATTATCTAACTGCAATCCGCCGCCACCGGAGGCCCACATATTTAAAAGGTCGGCAACGCACTTGCGACTCCCCTGGTGTTCCTAGTGTCTATGGACGGCGGTGATCATTTACCACCAGGTGACCCACCTGTTCGTTTGCCCCCTATAATATAAAAAAAAAATCACATTTGGGCATCGACTTACTAAAAATTTACCATAATATGTTCCCATATTACATATCATATGTCCAAAAATATTACACTTATACAATATTTTTACACTTCTTGTTATTACATGTCTATAGACTATGTAATATTCGACGTCAATATATTGACGGTGATCAATATCACCGGGTCCTAGACGAGGGGTGGCTCGTAATGAGAGCAGCCGCGGCTGGTAGGCGTTCGCGCGTAACACTAAGCGAGCCGTGTGAATTTCTTAACATAAAATGTGCGCACCAGCACACAATATGTTGTGACATAAATTTGTGTTCAAATATACTATTACAATATATTATACACTATAAGATCTTCATAGATGTTTGAACTATGCCATATCGATTTGTATAATAAGTAATTTATTTTGATATGTACCTATTATTACCCTACTACATAGATAAAAATCGATAGTAACGTAAGCGCATCAATGCAGAACAGTTGCACGTGTTTGGCTTTTCTTTTTTTTTTGGTTTTGATTGTATGAATGAATGAATGAATACTTTATTGCACTTTTTAATTTGTACACACTGCATTTTCATCCAACTAACCAGCGGTATCGTTATGAAACATAAAAGTTTTGTAGATAGTGCAAATATAGAAGAAGCATGAGAAAATAAATAAATTAAAATTTATATGTCTATACATACATATATATAAGAAGAATACATATATAATATAAACAAATTGTATTGTAGTTCTTGTTTTATAACATTCTATTTATATGTACATATTATATTAGATATATATTATTATATTGTAAGTATAGTATATTATTGTAATTGTTAGTAAAAGGTCTGATCTTTCATACTTGAAAGTGAAGATGTTTGAAAAATCGTAAGGAAAAGTGCAAAGTTTAGATTAAAAAATATTCATATAAGATGTGGGTGGGACACAAGATTGTCCTATATCTTATTATAGATCTACAAAAATATTGACAAACTGACATTCAGTTACCATTTTTATATTCGTAATTTCACGTTGTTAATGTTTTATATTCAATGAAACCTAAAGTAAACAAAAGCTGAATTTATCCCAAATAAATATGGAGTAATCCGAAAATTTGAATTTAAGCCCTTCCTACATCTCTTGCGTTAATATGATTATGGTAATTAAATTCCCTGTACTTAATTACCGGCACGATTTTCCCAGAAACAGTATGATATATTATAAAGGTCATCTTGATAAAAGTTGTCTTTCCCTTCATAATACACTCCGAAACCGATTTAAAATCATTAAGTATTTTCAGTTATGACACATGATTACGGAATAAATATGAAATAATTCGAACATAACAACTTTGACTCTAATTCAAGAATCTAATTTAAAACGGAAGTGTGAAAATTATGAGGCACGTCATAACGAGCACACTCGACAACGTATTCCTGCAGTCTTGAATAATACTCGATTTAATTTAGCCGGACGAGTGTCGCTGCGTGCAGCTAGCAATAGCACAGGTACCTATTTAAATTTAGTTTTGGAGATTAATTAAAGTAGAGAGAGAGGATAGCCGCGCGGCACTGCGCTCTGTCACAAACGTCATTCGCACCCGTCGCACTGTTTTACTCCCTCTCTACCGCTCCTACTCCTACATCAATGAGAGGCGCAATCGAATTTACAAAATGACGCTCACACTAAATTGGCGAAGAATGATTGATTGAAATGCTCCGCGGCTAAAGTATTTTATGTATATTATAATTGGATGTGAATAATTTACGGCAATATTCCAGTGCGCGGACGTCGGATCATAAGTGGTCGCGTAATCATGAAGTACAATGAAATTTTGCATCTAATTGTCTATAATTTTGCGGGAAATGTTGAAAGGTGGGTGCTTACTGACATTGACATTAGGGTATAGCTGAAGTGTTTTTAACACAAGACATTTATTATTCATAAAATTATTCAGAAAAAAAATTACAGTCGTTACAAATTTTTTGTAATTATTTCCACCTAAACTAATGTTATTTGTCTAATAAACTGTGTTTATTTGATTGCACCCAGAATAAATATAAATTTCTTTGTCTTATAAAATCAGGTAGGTAAATAAAAACCTCTAGACTAAAATACTCTCCTGGTATAATAAAATTGCGTGTGGCAGGGACCCTGACTTAAGGTAAGAGGCAGTGCCTCGACGCGCAGTACTCTTATTAGTTGTGAAATGGCTGCATTCGCTCTGCAAAAAGCTTTAAAAACGCCAACGTAATTCAGTTACTAAGCCAGTACTATGGTGTCGAGAGTCCCAACTACCATTTACTACTTCCCTATGCTTATTTAATTTAATTTTAGTGAGTATATAAAATTCGCGCTTATAATGTTTATTATTTATATATATAGTTTATTTAGTTATAAAAGTTACAGTTCGATGGAGTATTTTGAAAATAAGTAATATTCTTAGAACTTTTAACTTAATAACGTTAACACGTACAAATACTGGTGCAATTAACAAACATTTCTCAACACGTAACATGTAGCTTGGTATGTAGACAGAAACCGCTTTTAAGTATATACAAGAGAAATATAGTTAACATAAAAAAGTATGTGTGTACTTATGTATTCATATAAGAAGTGTATAACTTTAGCTTAAAAAGGTATTACATGCAATTACTAACGTTATAATTAAAATTAATTTTCTATACATCTGTATATAGAATCATTTGGGATACCAAAAAACCGCTATTATCATGAACACACAATAAATTATCATTCACTATCATATATGATATAAATACACACACAAATACACATGTATATTTATGTATGAATGTATATACATTACACTGATATAAAACACGTGTTATAGATTCATATATATTTAATTAACTACCTTGAAAATAGTTAACAGTTACTATGAAAACTTGAGAGACACTTACCAACCAACTTCATGGTGTCGGTTTTAGGTGTCGGAATGCGCGTGCGTTATTAAAATTTACTCTCATATTTCTCCCGAACGCACTAAAAGAAGTATAGCTTTGAAATATTTTCTTATTATATATTTAAGATAATTAGATACCTACATCTATACTATATACATAAAACTGAAATGTCTGTTTACAACGTCAAAACGATAGGTTTTTACTAAACGGATATGAAAGGATGTACGGTACCTATAATATATATATTTTTTAATTTTTTGGTTGTCTGTCTATCTGTTTATTCCGGCTAATCTCCGGAACGGTTGGACCGATTCTGTGGGACTTACACGTGCAATTAACTGATGTCATAAGGAGTGCCTTACTTTTATTTTAGAAATATTATAAAAGTAAGGTTCCGTGATAATTGTAGACTGAAGAAGCAGTGCCCCGAACAGCTGAACAACACACGATCGAAATAGTCAAGAAGATGAACAAGTTCCCAAGAATTTTACGTAATACTAAACGGCTTATTTCATTAATATTTATTCCTATAAAATAACGTTAATATTAGGGGATAAATTAAGAATTGGCTTTTTTTTTAAATGTAGCTAATAAAACAAAATAGTCTATCGAGTAATACACTTGAATCCCATGGTAATGTCGGTGTAACTCGACGATAATTAGATACGACGCGCTTTTACAGCGACACGATTCTGAATACGTACCAAATTGCGCCCTTCCGATCCTGCTTACGCCGCAGTGGCGCTCTGACGGTTCGTTTGGCCGCCATTTTCATGAAAGTTTCCATTTTGAAATATCGTACAATAGAATTTTAATACGTCTGGAATACTGTTAAATATAATTATACTTTACATTTTGCGCAATTATAAAATTGATAACCCAGTTTCAAATTTTCCAATTATTCATAAATAACGCTTTATAAAATATATAACTCGTTGTATTAAATTAATCTTTATAAAACTTTGTTGATAACCCTCTACTAGGTCTAGTTTATTTAGATATAAACAAATTGATTTACTCTTATTTAAGCAGGTATACCTAGCGAACTAAGTTAGAAACAAATTCTTTATAGCGTGAATAGTTACTATGGGAAGATAAACAACTAAAAAGATTACCGTATTTCAATTGGTGTTACATTAACAACAAGATTTTGAAAATATGTCATATGCGACTCTTTCTACCTAGGCTTAAAGAGTAGCTTTTAGTATTAACTGAAGTGAAAGCAACGGGTGCACATTTCAACTGTTGATTGACTGAAGTCATGAATTGTATAAAATGCCCAGTTCCACTTTACACAATACCCTTAAAATTTTAAATCAGTGATTTTATTTTCATTGTAAATTATAGCTAAACTTTAACGAGGCAACATTTTTTATATAGTTTATATGTTAGCCTTTGACCATAACCTCATCCGATGATAAATGATGATATGGTCTAAGATGATGGTCACGCTAAAGCTAAAGGGAGACTTTACTTTTATTAATGGCTACAAATATACATAATTCTTTAAAAGGCATTGTCATCGTTTAAATTTGCTTTAAAACTTTAAAAAAATATCGGCACATCCAATTTTACTGTTATTCTTAAATTGTTAATTTATGTCACCCATATAAAGCCAATTTTTGTAGTCCCTTTGACGCTTCGACCAAAAATAAGTTAAGTCGGCTTACGCGGTAACTTCACTCGAACAAAATTAATAATCAAAAAATGATTATAAATATGAAATAAACATAGAACTTGAAAATAATGACCGTGTGCCAACCGCTTTCTTACGCCTCAAGTAAATCGCCAAAGACGCCTTGTCACGGAGTGGCTGTATCAGATAAGTGCGGTAGTTTGTTCTCAGAACGTCTGTGTCATTTGTCGTTTGTGCGCAGCCTAAGTTGCGTTGACTTCGCACACAACGTCGTGACCGCGTGGGCGAAATTACACATTCAAGTACAAATCCTGTTCTTATGAAGGAGGTATTATTATAAATAAAAAATATTGACACACATTTATAAGAGCCCATAAATACATTGTTTTAATAGAAATCGGTTGACGATTCTGGCTCTATAGATATTTTTATAAGCCTACGCACTTTTTATATTGAGGATTAACTAAATACTACCTACTTACTGTCTAAAGGCTATATTTTTTTAATATCGAGAAGATCTCTAGTTGTTTTTACAGAGCCCGTCGAAATGTAAAAGTTATTTATTTTCTAAGCGGACGGAGGTTTCTTAGTTCATTTTATTTCAAATAAAAGTAGATTAAAAGTAATTACACAGTAGTTTAATATTTTTAATTCATTATACTAAATGAACAATCACGATATTTTAAAATATTTATACATATATAAATGTTTTATGATTTCATATTTGTTTTTGCTTTAATTAGCGGTATGATTTTGTAATTACCTTTTTTACAGTACCCGAATATTCTCGAAAATGGCCTAAAATTTACTTACTCCTGTTAATATACAATTTTTTTGATGAAGTAATTATTTGATTATCAATATATCAATTATTGTATCAGTTCAATTACTTTATTGATGTCACAGTGGTTTAGGTGGTCGCTTCGCTGCTGCCACCGCACTGAATATTGTAGACTCGAATTGCACACAAGACAAATTATCGTTCGAAGTGTAGTTGTACTTTGTAGACGTTAACTGTATGTTTTTAAAGTCCTCAATGACAGAACACTAATCTCAGGCGTGGGAATAAAAGAAAAGCATTTAATTATTGCTTTAAGAGTTTAATTGAATGCCGTATCCACATATGTTTATTTTATTCAGTTAAGTTAAATTTTGCAATGCTGTTGACGACCCCAGCCCACGCGCTCCTTGCTAGGAAAGGAATAAATATTGCGTTGGTGCATACGGTTCGTGCATTATGCCCATTCAAATATATTACTAAGATTATTTAACTTGTTCTTTGCATAAATTTATTAACAATTCGCCAACGTATTATTATAACGGCGTTTTTAAATGAAACATAATTCTACGATTCGTTTAAAACGATTTCACTAAACAGAAATATGAGAATGTGTTGCACCTTAATACCTACTTGTTATTTGTTCAAATTATTGCGCTTTTAATAGTACACTGTATTAATTACAATGGGGTCCTCATATTAAAAAATTGGCAGGAAGATTAAATTAAACTAAAAAAGAAAAGAAACTGTTTAATTTCATTACATAACAATTATAACATATTTATTATTTTAGTGTAGCTGTTTTTCAAATATTAATAAAATACATTCTATAACGATGCCAAAAAATGATATGCCTATACATTAGACTTGTATAGGTTAAGAATTCTAATAGCAACATAAATGTCTAATCAGTGTATTGTCCTTGGTATTTACATATATTTTTTACATTGTATGATTTCTATTCACGAAAATCTTTGGTATCAATTACATTACACATTTTTTACGATACCATAATTTATAGCGAAGTGATTTTAATTTTTTATTCATATACATGCGGTTTATAACCATATATAATGTAATATTAGTGGCATTTTGCATGACACTGCTTGGTTATTGTTCACAACTGAAGTTGATTACAAATAAAAAAACCAGTGTAATTCACACGGTGTAGACGTGAAACCGTAAAAAATGATAAAATATTCATTTAATGTATTTATTCTATCTCAATCTCTCGTGAAATCCTCTAGATGTATATCTGTTTCAACAAATTTCAAACCATAAAGGGGCTAAAAAAGTTTTCATTTCAGTAACATGGAACATGAACTCTGAAATATCACATAAATTCTCTGGAAGGTTTAATAATGTAGACACTATTTTATTACAATACTAAGTCATCACAAGACGCTATGTAAAACAGAATAATTATCCAATTGATAGTGTGAAGTGACAGTAATAAAGTCATCAGTAAAGGAGATTGGTTATCAAAGAAGGAGAAAGAAGAAATTAATACAGGTTCAATATGTATCATACGCGTAGAAATACCAAATAAATAAATAAAATATAAATTACGTGTACATTCCCAAATATGTAAAACCTCCATAAAGCGCCTCTAAAAAGCAATTTCACCATCTCCGAAATAACATTATACGAGCATTTGAATGAATGAAAAGAGAATTCTAATCAACGCTCCCGTAACTTTAAATGAAGGTGAACATTTTTGAAACCTTTATCCGCGGCCTGAAAATTCAGCCTCCATTCGAGACCGGAGGGGACTTATCAGGATGTTTTTCAAATACCGATGTTAATTTTGTGCTTGTGTCCTTACCGGTTATCTCATTCGCTTCCTGAAGTTCCCAAAGCGTTACCACGGATGGCATTTTAACGTCACGAATGGTCGTTTTACGACTCTCGAAACGCCATTTATGTTATGCATATGGTCGACTACCAAAACGCCTACACGACTCAAATTATGATAATGATAATCTATATACTCGTATATATATATATATATATATATATATATATATAAATGAATTGATGTTCGTTTGTCTCGCTAAAACTCGAGAATGACTGGACCGATTTGGCTAATTTTGATCTTGAAATATTTGTGGAAGTTCAGGGAAGGTTTAATCGAACAGATATAAACATAAATAATAAGTAAAGGGAAATATTAAAAATAACAATTTAATTTTCAAATAAAAAATATTCCTAGCTATGAAACATTTGATGTCTTCTGTCATTTTAGAAATAAAAAATTGTCATTCGTTTGTCAAATATTTATAGGTGCATTCAGAAATTTGTCTGTTTAATAGATACGGTATAAGGTACGCGATTCCTTTGGCCTATTTTGTTGGAATACAAAACAGTTATATTTCAAAAATAAAAACAGTACATCAGAAAGTTTTAAATTGACTAGGTGCATAACTGTGTTGCATTTATAATGTAAATAAAATTTTTGTGTTAAGTTTTGACTGCATTTTACACACATATAAGTGATACAAAGTACATCGGGTCATCTAATTACTCATAAAAAAGAAAACGACCGTCATTATTTCCGAAACGTTTCATAACCAATCGGGTTTTTTTCTTGTTTCAGGTATCTCGTTTCCAGTTTTATTTTCGCAGTAGAACGCAAACGAGTTAACGCTAAGGTAAAGTAGGAATTTTATCTACATAATGTAACCTGATATATCTCAGTGATTCATTTCTTTGAAGTTGGGCTTTTATACTCAAAGTTAACAAAACTCCAAACAGAACAATATAGTTTTAAGAAATTTCATGAACGACGAACAGAGTGAAGTAAATTAAATATATGCATTAAAAATAAAACCATCATTATAATCTTACCCTTATCCCACCTAAGTAGGGTCGGCCCAACATGTTTTCCTTTTCCACTCTCCCCTGTCAGATGTCATCTCAGTACTCACACCTTTTATATGTATATCATTTTTCACACAACCCATCCACACCTTTTTCGACCTCCCTCTACCCCATATATCCATCCACTTTGAAACTTAAATGACTTTCATCTCTTATGTATTTGTTATCATGCCCGTACCATGCTAACCTATTAGTCCTCAGCTGCTCTGTCACTGGTGCTATTTTCAAACTTTCTCTAATATACTCATTCTTAATCTTATCCATTCTGGTTACACCACACATCTGTCTCAATATTCGCATCTCTGCCACATGTAATCTTTTCTCATCTGTATCTTTCGTAGCCCAACACTCGGATCCATATAACACGACTGTTTCTATTATAGTTTTATACACTTTCCCCTTGAGTTTCAACAGCATTCGTGGGTCACAAACTACCCCAGACACTTTTTGCCAATTCATCCACCCTGCATTTGAACATAAATGGATTAAACTAAAATATGCCATTGCAAATTTCATTTTTAAAATATATGTAATCAAATTATCAATTAGACAAGTTTTCATTACTTTATGAGTTACATTTAACGTAAATATTCTTTGAGACACTTTTCTATAACAAGTCCCTTCCTTGTGTTTTCTTGAATAATTAATCCATATTCATTCATCATTTTTATAGGATATATTAAGTTATATAACCCTTTAAGTATCTGCAGTTTAACCCGACTAAATACAAGTTTAGTTGACTTTAGCAAATTTCAAACACGCGATTTCGTCGTTCTAAGCATATTAATAAGATATAATATGTAGATATGTAATACAGTAGAAGCAAATCCCTTTAAGTCTAACCTCCATAAGCCGAAAACTTCTAAAACTCGAAAAAATAATTGGTGGTTTTATGAAACAACGATGCAAGTGAAACTTTTTTTCGTTGAACAATAAACATTGCTATGTTTAATTTACAACCTCCTAACTCGTTCATTTGAAACTAATTTATCTCTATAGCTCGAAGAGAATAAATTAGTCACTTTAAAAATTGATCAATAATGTTTACTCAAAGTTAGTAAAAATGAAACTTAACCCCACAAGCCGAATATTTGTCTTAGAAAATCCGCCTAAGTCGAAAACTCTAAAACACGATATTTTTATCGTCACCCTTGAATTTCGACTTACAGCCTATAACTATATTTGTATGATTATAATTTTATATTCAAATTTAGTAGTTTTTTAAATAAATCAAATTATCTACTGTGTGAATATTTGAAAGAAAATGCCGAACTTTCAAGAAACACCGAAAACATTTATTAGAAAGCATTCTTCTATCTGAATTTCCGCTTTTGATGTCAAAATAGAGTTAATTAGAGAATAGCTCTGGTGATTAACTTTGTGTCAGGCGAGAGGGATTGCGAAAGTTTGACTCCGTAATAGTTAGTTAAGCTGGATTTTAACGGTATGCGTAGATTTATTTACCTTTTGCTACCGACGTGCATCTCCGCACTGGTGCAATAGGAATTACTGATATTGTCTTTGACAATGTTGTGTCATTATTAAATTTAAAGAAAACTATTACGTAAGTAAAGTTGTTTTAACTCTATTATACATCATTTGTGAATCAAATTAGCCCATTTCTACATCAAATTATAGTTCAATCAATGAAAATCTCTTTTATACTAAATCAAAAAAACATAATATAAACTCTAAGCAAAACTAAAAAATATGTAAGAATATTATTGTTCATATAAGAGCTAAAAATATTTTCAACTATTAGCAGTCGCCCGTGACTTAGTCTGAGTTTGTATATAGGTACAACTTGCGCGCCACCTACTTTAAGTTAACTGTACTATACCTATTACTTGAGCGCAAAGACAAGCAATAAGTTGACAAAGTTTTATTGTAATCAGTTGAACAGTATGGCAGGGCATAGAACTCTAATAAACGAACATTATTTTTTGCCGAATTATGACATCGCTTTAAATTCTACAATTCATCCATTCAATCGTTGCCAGGTACATTCTACAGGTAATTTTTGAATTGAAACACTGAATGGAGCTATTAGGGCTAAAATCACAACACATAACATAACCGCATAACCGTTAAACTTGTTTTTAACGCCATCTATACGGTTATTTCGCATGTACGTACTACATTGCCAGTTGTACATATTTTATATTTTGATTTTTTTACGTTATTAGCAAAGTTGTGTTTAACGTCATCTACATTGTGATTCTTCGCCAATCGAAATTACTTTTTGTCAATTCTGATAGGAGAATTTGATGCTTTGTCTTTTGCAATTCATTTTCCTCGGGTTCTATAATCAATTAAACAACATAATTTGGTTTGCAAGCACGGAATACTACGTAGCATTATTTTTTAAAACTTATTTTAAACTTATTTCTTTGTCAATAATAGATAATCAAATATGTTCTCTCACATCTGTCAAGTCTGCTACGACGTCTCACTAGTTTTTGTTGTTCTAATTTATTTCTGTCATATCCATGACACAATTATAACTCCATAGTAAGCATATAAATAACTAGTTTTTTCCAGCGGTTTTGCTCGCTTTAATATACATTTTGACCTATCTATATGAATATATATCCCTCGGGACCAGTGCTCTTTTTTACAGATTAAAGGTACCCTACGTACTTTTCTCTATCCCTAACAATGTGTATGCAAAATTTCATGATGATCTGGTAAGTAATTAAAGTATGAAAGCGTATAAAATAAACAAACAAAGCTACTTTCGCATACTAACCAATTGTATAAATGCGAAATTAAGTTTATTTCTTGGTTTGTTACACTTTCACATCTTAACTACTGAACCGATCGTCAGGAAATTTCGCATACACGTCGTCAAGAATACAGAAAAGACCTTAAAGAACTTTTCATTTAGAAAAATGAGAAGAAGAATGAAGCCGCGAGCACTATTTTGTCCATAAATACATGTATGATAAACATAAACCTCTCAAAAGAAATTTCGCATTTATCACATTTCAAAATATAATCGCACTTATCACATTAGTTACGATTGCATGTATTATAAACGTTTGTTTGTTGTAAATCTAAGTGTACATATGCGCATTAACAAAGAATAACAGCCATACGAATATATTGATTGGTGATGGTGAATATACCGTTTGCATTCGCCGGACGGCTTTCATTACAAACTTTTTTAATCGTCCTTTGTCGCGATAAAAAATGAATCCGTTGTGATGGCGGAGACGGCGTGTCCCGGGCCGCACTTGTAATTTAAACTGACATCGAGTCTCGAGAGACGAGTTTTGAATATTATTAGAATCTGTTTGCGAAGTCTGGTGCTGATTGGAAATAAATTATTGCAGGTGCATTACAAGTGGCAATAAAGGATTTTACTTTAAATAAATATCTAAAAAGTAAGCAAACTGTTATTGGATAAAATTAAAATCGTTATGTTATACAAAGCTACTCTTGGCAATTTGAAATGGATACAATTTTGTATGTGTTAGGAATCTATACGCAATATTTTTAATCTTTTGTAAGTCCCATTAACTCCTTAAGATTCTCATTATTGAATTACTTTTGTATTGCTCGGTTAAATCACAGCAATTTCTTCTAAGTGAGCTTATAATTTAAACTTAATTACGACTACCAAGAGACCGGCGTCCAGTGGATGTAGAAATACGAATACAGATGGCTCTAAGATATACACTAAATAAATTCGTAAAAAGACACTTCAAAGCAAGTCATTGTGTCAGGTTTTTGACTAGTTATATCGTGGTCATGAACGATTTAAATTATGAAGGTGGGAGTGGATTGACAATCTGAGATGATATATTAAAACGCTTCAAATACCACGTACATTGTTTGGTCATATATAAAATGTCTCGTAATTATTAAGTCACTTGTTAGTTTCAGATTTTGCACATTTTGCAAAAGTGATACTTATAGGAATTATAATATGGTGTTTAATTAACAAGGAATAGAATATTTATATAGTAAAATATACCAAAATAATAAATGCTTGTAAATATTCTGTAAAAGTGAATCTAAATTCATTTTATATAATTATACAAACGATACTGTGTTTTAAATACAACAGGTGATTCAATTTTAAAATATTTTTTGTAGAGTGCAGAGACCTCTTTAGTGGATTAGTTTGCTGTATTTGATTTTACGTCATTAGTTTTATAGCTTTATCTCTATAATCGACCATAAGACTCCTAGCATTCTTGTATTCTGGCGGCATTTGCCCGTTGATGCGAAATAATATTTCTTCTTTTAATCTGTAATTTTCGCGTTTGACCGTAGCCTCACCTGATCTCGTCGTATAACTAATTTATCGGTCGACCTTTCGATCATAACTTATCAAAAGCATCAATCACAGGTCGGAATGCTGCCTGAAGAGATAGCATTTCCTATTAAATACAAACATGCCTCTTTACTACATTATTTTTTAATCTTTGAGTACTTTATTGAAAAATAATCGGTATATTTACTAATATGTATAGATTCCCAAAAAAATGTTATAGTACTAACACGTTGTAAAACATACGTTTGGGTGGTGGCCAATCGACAAGCACGTGTTAGCAATCCTCACACCACAGCTTCAATGAACAAACATATGCTGTTGATTCGGCGACACATCGTTGTATGCATTGAATTTAAAAGCGCCGATAGAAATCGAAATTCACATACGTGTTCGCAAATTTTAAAACGTAATTAATTGTGGATGTTCTTGCTGATAAAGCCAACGGCTAATAACTTTCAAACTCCGTTTGTTTACTTTAATATTTTGTTTAAATTTCAGTACGCATACAATATTAAGTTTTTACACTTTATTCGCCTCGAATAAGAAATACCGTTTCTACTTTTGTGGTTAATAAATGATAAATAATGGTATTTAAATTTTTTTGTTTCAATAGTATACAGTAATGTGATGCCACCGTATCAAATAAAAAATATAGTGAAACCCCAAAAAACAACGGCGAATTAAATAAATAATAAAATTAAGCAAATAAAAATGCTGCTTCTTGGGTTTGCCGAACGACGTTTTTTACTCAATTTCGGCCCGTTTATAATAAATATAACAAAAACGAAAAATTAGTAAAATCATACAACTAATTACATCATTTTTTTTTATTACTTTTAAAAGCATAATTCTTTTTATTACAGCTACTGTGTATATTACTTGGTATTGTGCACTCGATTGGTGATTAACTCTCTTCTTGTATGCAAAATATCGATGAAGGAATTAGATAAACTGCCATATGCTCACACTTAACTGGTGACGCAAACTCTGAAACCTACTTTTAATCACTAGACTGTGCGTTTTAAACAGTGTTGTTATTGTTTAAAAATGTATGAATCGTGAAATTGACAATTTGGGTCAAATAAAAGTAATGAAATTAAATACTTTATTGGTTTCATAAAAACAATAAACCATTTTATAATAATATAATTACCAAAAAATATCTTTCAGTTATTGAACCCGTGGCGTGTTATAAAACTTAAACAAAGAATAAAAAACAAGAATTCGTATATTACCATGGCAATAACTTAACACTTCTGTTATACCGAGTAGGATCAACCAAAAGATGTTGAAAATGCCTTCAAAATATATCCGTAAGAGAAGATTGAGCCAGTAAGTATTATTCAATTGAAAAAGTAACGAGACATATATATAATAATTTACTTATTACGATAATAACAAACACAGTTTCAAATTTACGTTATTGACAATAATTCTATTAACTGATCAATTATATACCATATATATGACATACCACTTCCAAAAATTAAATATGAATAAAAAAAAACAAGCATCCTTAATCCTTCCGATGACAAAAATGTTAATTATCGCGCTGTATATTTATACATCAAATTAGGTGGAATAAATATATTTGGTAGCGTTTTGACGCGTGCCGAGCTCTGGCGCGAAGCCAAATTCGTCACCACTTTTCCTTACATTTCTGAGCATCTCTTAAACATTGCGGTACTCCCGGTCAAAGCACATTGCCCCTATTTCAGAGAAATTGACGATTTCCAGTGAGCGACGTTCCAAAATTGCCGTCGGAAATAATTTATAAGTGGAATATTACTTCAATATTTATCGTTTCGTAACAATCACAAAACTTCTATATAGATTTACTGTATAACGGAAACTTTATTAAACTTTATTTAGAGTGAAATAGATTTTAGATTACGGTTCTTTTTATTATTATTATTAATACCACGAAAGTCAGAAAAATTATGGATATAATAAAAATAAGTTATAACCAATGATAGTTGGTAGTTAAAATAAAAATCAATTTTGAAGTTTAAATAATAACAAATTAAATATTATTAAAGCGACGTATCTTTATAATGTTTAGCCCGCTTTATTTGTTTTAAACTACGAAATGAAGAAAAAAAATACTAAAATCAGACGCTGGAATGCTGAATATTTATACATTCACGAATTTACCATAAATTGTATTTCGTAGTATTAATCTTTTGTTTATATAGGTACCTTATTATTAAATCAACACTAAAGTTATTATTATTAATGTATAATATCAGAAGTTACTCGTGGTTCCATTAAAAACTAATTGAAAATAATACGACGCCTCTTTTAAATATAGATGACTATGTGACTCTTTTTTATTAATATAATAAAACTTTTGTTCACTACTGTACTTTTTATACTTCATGCCAAACTACAAAGGAGTCCTCAGTTTAGAATTTGGCAGAAGAAGCGATCATTGATTGAAGCGATGATGGCTCAATGGTTAGCGTATTCGGATACCCCGTCGATCAACGTGGGTTCATATCCTTGCGAATGAGCCGGAGCTTTCCGTAAAGGAGAGCATCGTGATGAAACTGTAACATGATCCTAGGGCTTTTTTCTAAGCCCACCTGGCTAGCTACCACCCTCAAGTTAAAAATCAGTCGCCAAGCACCTACGGGTGTGTTTACTATTTTGGACTACATCGTCATTACACATCAGGTGAGATTGTGGTCAAACGCTAAAAGCTTATAAAGTAAAGAAAAGTAAAATTCAGCTCTACTGCATTCGTTATGATTCACCAATTAACAGATATTGAGATAACTAGGTTACTAGGTACTGGGTCTACTTTGATTAGTTCCACAGCTTAATATCTTACGCTATTCAACTGCGGGAGACAGAGTAGTTGATATATCCGTATGTAATATATTTAATACAAGAACGGACAGTTCGAATAATTTATACTATGGGACGTCGTCACTCGTTAAAAACCAAATTTCAGTAATTTAGTACTCCTAATAAATTCTTGACAATATTAATGTAAGTCAAAATTTGAAGAGTAAGTTAGATTTTATAATAGGTCATTATTTTAAATCTAGAAACAATGATATGATCAATTATCTCATGTCAGGCTTCGTCATTAGATTCAGTAAGATCAGTAAAATTGTTTTTTGGTAATAGTGTTACGTTCTACAACAAAGTTCCAAAACACATTACCACTGTACCATGGCAAGAAGGCTTTAATGTGAAAGGGCTATTATAGGCTGCATCATTACGTCAACAGTATTGAAATCTGGAAATTATACCCCCAATGACTTCTATAGTTTCAGTAAAACATATTATACATGTAATAAAAAGGTAGATTTCATGTACCCGTACATTTGTAGGTGGTAGAACTACGCTGAAGCTATTACTGGTTTCAGCATAAATGGGTCGGCTCGCCCGGAATAGTACCACCCTCTCACAGAAAACCGACGTGAAGTAACAGTGCTTGCACTGTTGCGTTTCGTTCGGTCAGTGAGAGCGCCGGAAGCCCACATATTTAAAAGGCCGGCAACGCATTTGCAACTCCCTGGTGTTGCTAGTGTCTATGGACGGCGGTGATCACTTACCATCAGGTGACCCACCTGTTCGTTTGCCCCCTATAATATAAAAAAAAAACATTTAAAATTTTTGTGAAAAAAATATTGCGTGGGACTACAGTAATTAATTATACTTATATCATTTTTAGATAATTAAATACATTTAATTTTAGAAAAGTTTGTTTGTATGTTTGTTCGTGTATGTATCACTAATAAAGTTCTAAGTTTTTCTATAAAATTCAACAAGAAAATGATAAGGTATTTTCACGATTAATACTTAGTCTATATTTCATTAAAATCAGTTTATTATATCAAAAAATATTATACTTTGAATGTGGGTGTTAGTTAAGTAAGAAAGAAAAATAAGTAACTCATATACATTTCTTATCTAAAAACCAAAATTGATAGTATCATATTTAACACAAGCATTATTCAAGTTTAAAAAAGCACTATTTTAATAAGTATTACGTAGGGGATCCGCGATATGTAAAGTGGAGCAAGAGGTGTGGTGCGCATGAGCAGAAGGGGGAAAGTAAACGGATAATATTGTTCACAAAACAATTTTGTAAGTAACTTATAGTTTTGTTTTTTTTTTAAATATTATTTTCTATGTAAACAAAATATATTGTTAAGATAATGGACAACGCAGACGAAGTCGCGGTTATCAGCTAGTATATAAATAAAAATAAATCACATCCATTGTCTTCGATTCGATTCGATTGAATTGTTTTCGAACCAGTGGTAATTTTGTCACGTCTATAAGTTCATCTCAGAACTTAAATTTTATAAAGTATTTTTTTTTTTATTTGAATAAATTAATCTCCTATAATATTACCTTATTATACTACTTTATAATTACTTTTATTTTACAATTTTACTTTAATATTTCACAGAACTTCACAAAGAAATCAATATAAATTTAATATCAGTATTTATTTTTTGTACATAGCTTAATAAATATTTAAGTTAATCTTATCTTATCTCTTATACCGGAATAATCGAAACATGGAATTCCAGTGAGTAATTTGGTAATGAAATACATTAATTCTGAAAGCTAACAAAAATATGCAAATTTTACATATCCCAAATAAACTCTATTAGAATTTAGTATATTTACATTATCATTCTGCTTCTATTTCATACCAACCTATTCGAAACCCTGAAACAATTGTTTTTCTGTACCTTTTTGTTTGCAACTATTAGGCATAGGCTTTACTATTATACTGATTTATGCTGTTACAGAAATTTTATCTGATACGTAAAATGTTGCTAATTAATTATATATACATTTTCCGTAGAGTTTACAATTGCAAATAACCTTAATTGAGCAAGTAATGCAATTTATGTAATTAAAGTGTTTTTTTAAAGGGAGTTTTGTTTTATATCGCCTGATATTTTTTCACCCATCTATCGCATGTCGCATTACAGCCGACCGCGGTGTAGGGGTAAAGTGAATGGCGCTCGGCAGAGCAGTCAAAGCCAATATATGACAGCACCCATCGCTCAATTCAATAATTTAAATAAATATGATGCTCGATTTTTTAAATATATTTTCCGAAATTTTTCACTTGCATCGTGGCTTCACAAAACCACACAATATGTTTTATTTACGTCGCCCAATTATTGAACTTTTAAGAATTATATCCGGTTAACCTACAATCTACGGCACATAAAACAAATATTTTATTAACTACCCTATACAAGACAATCGATAAGTGCTCTAGGGTACACTTAAGGAAATATCTGTAACAAATAGCATTTATAACATTTAATGAAGCGACGTGCATGACATGTAAAGGTTTTAATATATTGTTGAGTAAACATCCTAGTCAAAATATTGTTTGAATCAAATTGAATGTGTACTGAATGATGTATGATATCAATTTGTGAAATGCCGTACATTTACACGAAAGCTTCGGTCCGCCAGACGCCAAACAATGACCGACGGCCTACACGCATATTTATTTTAAATGACGTTAAAAATTAATGTATTAATCATCGGTGAAACAAAAGTCGTGTCTAACAGAATGAGAGGTATGCTGTGGTTTAAATATTGGTATCGCGATGTACACTGTACACATAATTTATAGTATTAAATAAATACACAAAGTATCAAGTCACAGAAAATAAAACTAATTCATATATTCCAGAAAATAGTTCTTAAATAATTCATTCAATATCGATTACTCTTTAAATGACTTTTAGTTGAAATATTATTATTATGATTAATTTAAAAAATATATACAGTCATAACTTGATGAAATCCCTGACTTCTTCCGTTGTAGTAACCTTTAAGAGTTGACTATCCCAAATCACTGATGCGTTTGTTTTTTTTTTATTTATATGTTAGTAATTTTAGTTACCGTTATAATAACTCTCCATTTGTTGAAAGAATGTTGATAAGTAGATATGTTTCTTAAGTGACTCTGTATTTAAAATTGACTTTGTTAAATATGTAGAATTTAAATACGGATTTTCATGTTTAAAAACTTTAACTTTAAATCTCTGAATAATTATCTTACCTTTTTTTTTTAATAACGTATAAAACATTTAAAAATCCAGGGTATGCTCTATGTTTCATATCTGAAAAGTAATTCTAAACTAATTTTCCAATTTTCACACTATATTGAAAAATATGCTTTAAAAAAAAGAAAACACAAAATTGTTTGTATAATTCACTTTATTTTGCAAATCTTCTCTGTATGTGCATATACAAAATTGACACTTTTATTTATTACACTGCTATATTAAAAAATGTCTACGTCTGTATTATTGATTATTTATGAACAATTTTATATGTCGTATAGCAAATAAAAGAAAGTTGGAATCGCATACGTAAAATCATTTACTTAAAATGGTTAATGACGTTATTTATAAATATATACAAATTTAGTTGTCCAAGTTATATACTTATTTAAATTGACAATAAAATGTAAACGATAAAACGAAAGGTTCTCGAAGAGTAAGTAAATGGGAAGCGAGTCTCCGACCGGAAACTGCGTAGCTACAGATTCAATTTCCGTTGCCGGCCGCGTAATAAGCTACTATTCACGAACATTGTCCACATCGATATATTTGTAAATAACTTATTTGTAAAAGCTAAACAAAATAACATTATTCTGTATTTATACTTCTTCTAATTATATTGTTATCATGTAGCCTTCATCAACGTATGTGACGTCATGAAACATCTTTTGCTAATACTATAGGACTAATGTTAGTAAATGCTAAGTTTTGAAGACTGAAATGTAATGTTTAAATATAAGAAGGTTAAGAAACAGTTCTTAGTTGCCAGCCCCGTAACCTAAAATATACAACAATTTTAGAAAATAAGTTCACCTTAGCCATTAATGTTAGTAATAATTTAAGTGAACCTTTCCAAAACGCGTCATTGGACTAGATTTTCTGTATTTCGTATTAGTCACCAAGCAGTAGTACAATTATTGCTTAATAATTCAGTTTCATTGACATACTGAGGGTTATTTTGTAAGGAAGGTCTAAGTTGTTTAAGTAAAACCCCAATTTTAGAAACTTCCAAAAGTTTCCAAAAATATATCACGTAGTAATACTTACCAAAATCGTTATAGTAATTTTTGAAACTAATAACACTATACAAATACCACCCATAAGAATATTATTCAATATTAATGCAGCTTCGTTTTCAAAGAGATTTAACAATGAGACGTTCATGAGTATCATATCCCTTCGCACAAAAGTAATATCACGCGGTTACTTGCGTCAACAAAGCGCCCAGTGCGCTGCGTAATTCGATATTCTCGGGTTGAATGGTCCCATATCAAAGTGAAGAACCTTAATTCAGCTCTTGTCGAGACAGAGGCGGAGTGCACTTTGGCGTAAATAAAAAGATGAACGTCGGTGTAACGAGAACCGCCACGGCAGACAATGACGCTAAACAATGTGTTAGCGGAATGGCACTCCAGAGCCACTAGGCGCGACTTCGCTACCTACAACTGCCTCAACCATCATACTTTCTATACTTGATTAGAATAAGGACAGGAGTGTACTATGGAATTTCCACGAATATGAGGACCATTTTTTAGGGTAATAATTATTGACATTTTTAAAAATTGAATTCTAAAAATTTCCTTTTCCGAAAAATATGTAATCGAAATCTGTATTTAATATTTATGATATTAAATTTCAAAACATAGATATTAAGAGATTTTGAAACATTTTTTAAACTATGTTCTACGTAATACAGCTACCATTTAAATTTATACCAAAGTATTTCTATAAGTAGTCAATATTATGGATATTATCGGTATCATTCAGAAATAATTGCACTATATTTTTCTGAGAATCTTCTTATATATATAAAAATGCATTGCTGTTTGTTTTTCTAGGTAAAACTCGAGAATGGCTGGACTGATTTGCCTAATTTTGAATCTTGAAATATTTTTGGAAGTTCAGGGAAGGTTTAAACGGTGATAAACATAAATAATAAATCAAGGAAAATACTAAAAAAGAAAATTTAATTTTCAAATATAAAATGTTCCTAGCTTTCATCATTTGATGTATTTTGTCATTTTAGAAATAAAAAAATGTCATTCGTTTGTCAAATATTTATAGGTGCGTACAGAAATTTGGCGGGTTCATAGCTGTAGTATTTATTATGTCCGATCTCTTTGGTCTGTTTTGTTGGAATACAAAATAATACATGAGAAAGCTTTAAATTGATTAAGTGCGTAACTGTGTTGCATTTATAATGTAAATCATTTTTTTTATGAAATTCTGACCACATTTTATATAAATATATGTAAGTTCGTATCGAAGTTCACCGGGTCATCTAGTACCTAATACTAGTGATTGTTCAAACTGGCAAAGGTCGGATGCTTTTTCTATTGTATTGCATACCGATAGAAACGATCCCTAATAAAGTTAGCAATAATGAAATTAGCATTAGTTATTATTTCAAATTAATTGTATAAATAATATATTACATTTCGGGCTATATTTTTCGACTTAACAAATGATGTACGTTCGCTGATCCCCACAAAACTATGCTTTTCCCAAAGTTTGGTTAATGACTACTGATCCATACAGCACAAAGCAATTCATTGGTTACGTTACTGAAAAGCAGCTTTACTCACAAGAAGTTAACGAAACTGTGGGTCTCAGTGAATGACGAATTAGATGACAGTGCTCCTTCTCTGTTTGATGAAGCTGTGAAAGTCCTCCATCCCTTCTGTACCTCGTACCTATGTAAGGTAGGCTATGACCAATATTAAAATTAAAAACGGAAATAAATTAAACGTTACCAACCTATTGAGATTAAAAGTAACGCAAAATATTTTTCTATTTATACATATAATTTTACAATTACAGATTTAAAGGTATCAGTAGGTATAAGTTAAAACAATATACTAAATACTAAAGCTATTAAAAAGTTAAGATCTCATGATAAAAAAATTATACTACTTCGGTTCTGAGAGAATTGTATTGAATTTTGAATGGATGATTAAACCGCGGATGAGCCCCTTAACTTTGTTCCAATGCACCGAAACATTACGAAAGCACTCACATCCAATGGATGGAGCACCCTCCTGACAGAACACATTTCAAACACCGCTATGGCACTCATCAACATAACTCTTCAGCTCTGTTAACTTTGCATTCGCTAAAAGTGATAAAAAAATTTCACCCTACTCCTTCCCGTATACTTTATAAATGTTTTTGAAAATAAATGGGTATAGTATGAAACAACTATTGGAAAATCATAAGATATTAAAATGAATGAGTTTGTCAAAAGTAACGCATTTTTAAAGGCTGTGACAATTGTAATGAATACATTACATATTACTTAGATATTATATTTACCAGTTTTGTCCATATATTCAAATTTATATTTACTTTAATATGTACGAGGGATTCGAGACTATTAGCTTCTATTTGAATATGATTATATGAAACGTAGATTAAATATAATATTTATGGTAATGATAATAATATATAGGAAAAGTTCGAGAACCTTACTTTTGAAGTACCTGCAATATTATCTACAGAATTTCTAAATGTGCTTGAAATTATACAACCCGTGAATCAATATCTTGCGAACAAACAAATACTCTATGAAATTACTTCGTAACATAACAATGGATTAACGGTATCAGAAGATATCTCCAACTAGATGAAGTTATGGTAAATAATTAAGACTGCAGACGCTAGCCAGAATGATTACTATTCTTTGGTAATGGCCTAATATAAGTAATAAAAAACTCAAGACTTGATTAAACCTAAAATTTAATCTTCAAAACTTAACAAGAAAGTATATATAAGAAAAACATGCCAAGAAAATAATAAGAAAGATCTTTAGAATTCTTTTTTTATCTCGATGAATCTAACGTTACCTATTTTATTTACAATGGTTCAGAATAGAACGAACCGGCTTTGACAGATTCCAAATCTTCCATAAACGAAAATAGAGCAATATTAAAATCCCTCCGTTTAATTATCGTGAACGAGAATACAGGCCAAATTCCAATCCTTCTAAAGGTTTGATAAAATTTATTTGCACCTAAAATGCAGAGATTTTATTAATTACTCATCAACTGTGGGCATTGTTGGACGCAAGCACATGGCCTGGCGTTGTAATTTACATGAGCAGCTATCGCATTAACGATGACCGAGCGGATTCCCTTAATTATTATTTTGCATGGTTCGTCAGGCACACGCTTGGTTCTATTTAAAACAGGCCTCGCTTCAATATATATCATATTTTTTTGACAACCCCGCATATACAAATCAGCAATAATTTCAATATTCTAATTATAAAAGAAAAATGTACACATAAATTGTCTTTCAATATTATCTAAATATTTTGCTGATATTTGAAAACAGTATTTTTCGATTATTCAGTATATTTGACATTGGACGATCTTTTCTAAGGATAACCTAAGTAAATGATTTAATATTACTTTAAATCTAGTTCCAATTTATACGTAAGAATTAAGATGATTTAACAGTTACAAGAATGTCTCGATAGTATGATTTATTTATATTACTAAAATAATTGTCATCATTATCAGTAATTGTAAAATCACCCTTCGGACCTGCACCCTCTTCCGACACTTCTCTAGTTTAATTGTTTATTCAGATACGAAGGACTTCACGAATTAGGTAAGCCGGAATAGCGGCATTAATTAATATTTGTGTTTGAACCGTCTCCGTGCCCTTGAGTGATTGAACGACCTTTCAAATAACAGTTAGTTGTAGACAATTTCTGTTATTTGCGTTTCAGTTCACGAAAGCTACGGCTGAACCATTGTTTTAAGACGCGAATTCATTATGCAATAAATATTAAAGAGATTAAAATATTTATACAAAATATATACGTACAATTATCTAAAGACAAATATATAGAATATTTATATGTTTACATATAAACATAAAAATGTGGTTTGCTTAGAATAATTAACGCTTTTGGTCGCATCATCGCACGCGTTTATGTAGATTTGATTTATACCTCGGTAACAGTACATTTTTGTCATGTTGTGCATACATCAGAACATTTGGCTTAATTTTTAGGATCGGCTACCTGTCTGATATCAACCTTCCTTGAGATTATGTTGTAGTGCCAATATAACTTTAACTTTTTAACTTTGTATGGATGCGATAACATGTGGTAAGGATTCAAACGACGCTTTCGTGTATGATGTATCCGTGAATTGCACCTCCACAGGCTCTGGTTTCAGGTCTGTCGTAGCCATGAGTATTTCTTCCTGCAAATCTGATTCAGGAGGTGCACTGGCATTTTTTTTTTCTTTTTCTTGCCTTTTTCACCATTCATCATATCATCATCTTACCCTTATCCCACCTAAATAGGGTCGCCACAGCATGTTTTCCTTTTCCACTCTCCCCTGTCAGATGTCATCTCAGTATTCACACTTTTTATACACACATCATTTTTCACACAATCCATCTAAATCTTTTCCGCCATTATTATTACAAATAATATATATTATTAGAAAGATAAATATGAGTTTTGTTGTTTTTTTTTCAATTATACATTTATTTGTAAACTGTATAAAATAATGTTGTGTTGTCCTTGACATCTCGTTAATTAAGAAATCAATCATGTTAGAAAACGAACATTAAAAGACTTGGTCCGTTTCGTAGTCCGGTGAAACTGTAGAGGCCTGGTGAGGCTAACAGTGTAGTCAGTTCGAAAAAAAAAGACTTGGTCCACCACAGCGGTCCATACCATAAACGTATTAAACACAAAATATTTGTATGTATTATTAGACATATGTACGATGTTGGCCCGGCCATGGTACTACTTACTATACGGCGTCGGTCAGTAACTAAACGATCTAATTGGCATTGTTTTATGATAATTTGCGTATGCACAAGTAAATATTTTATTATTCCTTTACGTTTAAAGCAAATTTTTTATAATAATTTTACAATATCGAATAAGAAATGTCGATGAAGTAAAAATATACCAAAAATTAATATCATTCGAATTCCTATGATATTATTTTGTTTGATTGAACTTATATTTTATTATAAGAATACATTTACTACTAGTCGTAATAGTTTAATTTTTTTTTATTACATCTTGTACAAACAAGTATATAGTATATAATAACATATATAAAATCATACCTGTTAAATAAATGAGTGATCACATAGTGAAATCCTATTAGAAATTCAATATCCTTCATGTTACTAGAATAATGAAATACAAATACTTTTCCATATAAAGATATATTGTCTATAATGTAACAATACCCGATTAATTTAAATGCCCAACTAGATTCAAATAAATGTGATACTGAGATGAAATAATCATTTATGCTTTCATTCATTTCTTTCAATTCATACAAATAAAAAT
This sequence comes from Antheraea assamensis, assembly GCA_035772565.1. NCBI lineage: Eukaryota > Metazoa > Arthropoda > Insecta > Lepidoptera > Saturniidae > Antheraea > Antheraea assamensis. Next base: position 507,736 of record JAQQSE010000026.1, on the reverse strand, counting down.
CAAATGCTGGATAAACATAAGTGCATCGCTTCTGAACGGTTGGACGTATTGGGCTAATACTTTAACCCTTAAATGGACAATGTTGTTTTTAAACAACATACTAAACATCACAGATAAAATTGACCTTCTTTTAATTTTTTATTAATTTTGACAACTAGTTCTTATTTCTGAATGAATTTTGTACTTTTTTTTAATGTTGGCAAAAAGTATAGTAAATTCATGTCTAGATTTTTTTACTCATTTTTCCTAGACAGTAATACATGTCTATTACACAGATATATTTTTTTAAAACGTGAAACAAAAATCGTCCATTTAAGAGTTAACTGTTAGTTTTGACGTTCATAATTCATAAGCGCTTTCTTAGGACCTAAATTGAATAAAGTATTTTTGATATTGACTTTATTGTGCTTATAATTGTTAAAACAAAGTTTGTTTAAAAGAAAAGTTTAAATAGTTCTACGGAAAACCAAAGAAAATGGGCTAAAACATCACCATGTAAAAAGTGAGTGATATAGAAAATAATAGTAGGGAAATCTTAAATAATATAGTAAAAAATTTGACATAATTGACAGACTCAGTTCAGTAACTGTTTTATTACAATATATGGTTGTCCTGTAAAGATTTGGTTTCATTTTTTTCTTTACAGGGCGTCCATTAATTACATGAGATGATCAGGGGAGGGTCGAGCCGTATCTCACTAAACTTTAGATGGGTAAGAGAGAGAGTTTAGCAAATGTCCCGTAATATTATTCGGTCTAAAATTAGTGTTTTAAAGACAGATTCCTAGATTAAAATATCCCGAAATCTATATATTTTAGTAGTTCTCATTGAAATGTTATTTAATGTTATCACTGTATTTTTTTAATACGATCTAAACAATCTTAAATACTAGCCTTTACTAGTTTTGATAAAAGTAATGAGGCAATTTTGTTTTTTTAAATAAATCCTACGAATTTATACCCAAAATACAAATTTTGAAAGATCTCACGTGAGGTTAGGGGAGGTGTAGGGGTTCGACACAAATGTCACCAGCAGTAGAGGAGGGCTCAAAAACGCCATACGTATTAATGGACGCCCCCTTAGGACGTACGTGCGAAACCGGATCAGGAAACTAGTTAAATATAAAGGAAGAAATATTAAGCAAAAGCAAATAATAAACTAACCGAACTGTATTTAAAATATACGCAATAAGTATACCATATTGATAACATCGAGGACGACGGACATCGAGCTAATTCTCTTAACAATAGTAATATGAGACATTGTTGAGTCTACACAAAATTGATCTTATCGAATCCGCTAAAGAGGTGAAACGAATCGTAAATAATATACGTGAAATTACGAGAAGCTTTTATTCTGTCTGTCGTGTATCATCGAGAATAAAGACAGTATATTTCTATTGAACAGCTGGTCTATTATATTATGTTCTGGTATGTTTCGATGCGTAGCCCGGAGGCTACAGAGGGACAGTTATCTGTTGCAAGCACTGCGACATCTGTGACCGAGCTCGGATTTTACTAATAACACGACCGTAACTTCAATCCTCTGGTAACTAATAATGAAACCGAGCTAACAGAGCAAGACAATACCTTGTGTACAATTATTGTAAACAATTTCATTTTTAATCTATTCATATAAAGCGATGCTGGGTTCAGTATTAGTCTGTTCGAATTCTGTAATAAATCGAAGGAAAACATTGTCTCTTATCTTGATCCGTATTTCTTGTAATGCTCACTATACTAGCTACCACCTTTCAGTTGAAAATCTGTCTACCTATGTGAGTATTCCGGCAGCTATATATGAAAGCAGATCCTCCTCTTAAAGTAATCTGAGATTGTGGTCATACAATAGCATAATATTAAAAAAAGAAAATCAATCTAAGCAAAAAACTTAATCAAATAATCGGTTAGAGCAAGTAAAAATAAGGAAATAGTAAAAAAATGCATAAACTAAACGCTATTCAATAAATTTATACTGAAATTATTACTTCAACATTTTTTATCATAGGTAGAAATTATTCTAAACGAATATTTGCAACAACCTGAAAGTCCTTCAGAATACAATTCAGATTTCTTTTAAAAATCAAGACTATGCATAATTTATTGATGTTAAAAATTCTTATTTGAATTTAAATCTCTATAAATTTGAGAATCAGACCCAGACAAAGCGGTCATCCACAATGCATTTCTAAGAAATCATCGAAACGCAGAAAATATTTAATAGCTCTTCAAAGCCAAATAAGGATGCAGCCTAATCAAATATTCCGAATTCTGTGTTAGGGAAGAAGGCGTGTTTGGAAGTGGTCGTGCATAAGAAACAATATCGGTTCCTTTAAAGGATAAAGACGACTGAAGGACGAATCGTAATCCGCTCCGAGGTATATCGCAACTTATCTGTAACCAGGTACCCAGCCTTTTGAAACTACGAAAAGGGGATTTACTGACTGAATATAAATATTACATAAACAGCTTCTCAAAATAACATAAAGTAGAATTGTCAAGTTATAAATGAATCTTTGCACTAAGTGAGAGCGTTCAGCCAAGTCAAATATTGTTTAGTGAACTAGATATTATAGAAATATGTATAAAGAAATATGTAACTAACAAAATGACATATGGAAAATATGGTCACTATGACAAAAAAAAAGTATTTTTCTTACCGCTAATATGTACTTTATCTTGGTTGAAAAGAGAGTCCAGTTTTCAAAGTGATAAATACGAAATGTGGATCTTGTTCGTGTAGTTTTAATTTATTCGTATATTATTGCATTATTTATATGCATGCATTAGTAATATTGTAAATTCAATATGAAAAATGATATCTATATGTTCTATCCTATTTATTAAGGAAGATTATAGACTGTCTAAAATTACGCCACAACCCTTAAGAGCTTTGCTATGCAAAGTGTAGATCAGAAAGTACGCTAAGTGAAAAAAGTACAAATGCGGGCTAGTGGACCATCTGAAGAGAATCGAGCATTACCGAAAAGAGCTGATGTAAGAATCACTAGGACGGCGCGGCTCAAGCGTGTTGTCAGCTCCTTAAGCAACAGACGTACTTTAATGTCAAACTAGCAGCACGCAACTTTGTCTATATTGGTATCTTAAAACAATTATGACACCATACATTATCTTCTTATAACTGTCAAAATGTATGAAAGCTCTGAGTTGTCAGGATATTTACAAGCTTACCTAATAATTATCGTTACATTTTGATCAATTTAAGCAACACATTTATAAATTATAGCCTATGTACCTACTATTCTGATGTTTAAGCTAAATTCATGCAAAGTTTAATCGAAGTACATTTATTAGTTTTAGCGTCAAAGAGTGGGAAACATCCATCCGTTCTTGCAAACTTTCTCGTTTACGATATTGAATAGGATTTGTTTTAGTTTATTTTACTGCCTTGACAGTATAATAGAAAATTTTAAAAATAAGACTCGTTTGGGTTTTTTTTTTTTCAAACTGACTTAACTTGTTGACCCTGGAGCCTCTACAGATTCACCGGACTATACTCTTGTTTGGAACCTCAAGTCACTGCCAGTACTTAAGGTATGTATAATTTCAAAGTACTTAAATATTCAAATACAATTCACAAAAGCCATATTTTGATTGATATTTAAACTTACCTATTGTATGCACCAGCAACTCTATTGGAATTACTATATTCTCTTTATTTTAACTATATACCAGCTCACTTCACTAATATGAAATCATACTGACCCTGAACTGCGAAGAACCCTTGTTTATCAACAAAAGTTGCATCAATAAAAATATATGTAGAATTCTATACTTTATATAGATGAATGTATTATAAAAACTATGAAAGGGTCTTCATGCCTCACGAAATATTAAAGAGCCGACACCGCTGTGTATCTTACCACAAAAAAAAACCAACATGACATTTGTAAATTTTGTCTCCATTCGGTTCTCAAATTCTTATAATACGTCATTGTTGGCGCAGCAGGGCCACAGTACGCAGCATTAACAATTTGTGCCACAACTTATGTCGTGATTACGATTTATTATTGTGGTACATGCACACATTGTAGTATATTTTTTTAAGCTTCAATGATTTACCGTGATGTTTGTTTTGCGGGGACATCTGCCAACGACTACATTGTCAACGCATCTCCAGGTATGAGATAACAAGCATTATCTCGTAAAGAGTTGACATTTCTTTTTTAAGTGTCTTGTAAGTCGAGTGATTTGATAAAGCTTGTTTGTTTAAGGGATATCTATCCCTTCGTGGTTCTATTTACTTTTGGAGATACGATTTATTTATTGTTTTCTTATTTCAATTGTACAAAATTTTCTTATTGTTTTATAATTCACATTGTTGTTCTATATTCATATGAGATACATCATAACGAAAGTAAATATATTATTGAATAGAGAATTTTTTCATCTATCGTTTAACCATTTTTTATTCTGATAAAGGTTATATTTTTGACTATTTCTGCTAATTTGTAATTATTACCCATAGAAAATTTAATCGTTTTTATGTTAGATATTGCTCTTCTATAGGGAGGGATATATTCGTTTATCGGGTAAACAAAGAATTTATTGGTGTCGTATAATTTTATGTTCCAAACAACAGCTCATCAGACTCGTCCCTTCCTTTACCGCGCATCCCTCGCTTCTCTCCTCTCTCGCGCACACATTGTGCTTGCACTTGTATACTAACATATGTCTACTAATGCGTCTGTTTACATTTCCACTGTTTACATTGATTCTCCTTTTTAAATAAATCTGCTATGCGTCGAGGTTAAACTGACGTTTAAAACTTTTAACTACTAAAACATTATTTATTTCACACATGACTGAAGATGTTTATAAAAAGGGTAAGTCAGCCAAAGGACCAATATTACTTCTGGTGAACAATCTATCTAGTAAGGTTTTTGGCGAGTTCTTAGTTTATCGTGTCATGGTTTTAATTGCGCATTTATAATTTTGTATTATCTGACCCTTAATTTTGTAAAATTGGTAGCATCTTATTTAATACAGTTCGGTTATCGGGCTCACGTATTATGTATTTAAACTAATATTATTATCAACGTGTTTTAAGCTAGATAATTGATATATAGGTGTGTTTTCATAAAAATGCCTGATTAGTTTTAAGAAGCGGATCACCATCTCATTGAAAAAACTTCCTCGTAAGATCTTTTTTATGCCAAAGGGCAGCAAACGGGCAGACGGCCCATCTTTTGTTTAATAGTTTCCGTCGCCTATGGACAACTGCAACATTAGAGGCATCACTGTTGTGTTGCCGACCTTAAAGAGGGTGTTTCAAACCCTTTTTGAAGAGCCCCATGTCATAACCCTGCGGGATTACGGTGCTGACCGCCAAGGAGGCCACCATCTCGTTAGAACACTGAAGTCATCGCAAGACAAGACTTTGGTAAATAAACCAAAGAATAATTATCCACACCAAAATAGAAGTAGATAATAATTTCAACAGTGGCGATTGGTTGCCAAAGCAGACCATATAATATTTAAAAGAGTTTAGATACATCACAACCTCCAACCTTCCTTTTGCTATTTTTATTTTATGACAAATGTTTCTTAACACAGGAGCTATGTTTTCCAATCACGAGTGAAACCAATCAAATACAATATTTTTTGACTCTATCACGAATCGAGGAACGCTTACGTGAACTGATATACTACAGAATAGGTATATGTAAATACAACAAAACCTCAACACGGCATTGCTCTCTGTCGGCGAACAAAGCGGTGTTAAAAATCAATTGGTCAAAGTCATTTATACATTCACCTAGTCACTCACGCTGTGGTAACGTCTATTGAATGCCATTGTTAAGGCAGGACTCCCACTGTGATGTCACAGTCAGTTCAATAATCCCGAACGGTTCTGGGAATTATCTAAGTCGTAACACCGCCAAACATGCATTATCTATATTCTTATGTATCGTCATTTCACTTTATTATCAGGGTTATCACTTGGAATAGAGTAAGAGGACAGGACAAACTTATTACAAGTAAGTAATCAATCATATCTTAAAAAAGAATAACGATGTGTTGTGTCCTACCAAGTAAGAAATTAAACTCAAACTGAAAGAAACGCTTTTTTTAAGAATGACATGTAAGTCTTGAAATTATTTTTGATCTTAAAAAACCGATCTTGTTTTGGTAGAAATTCGTAATTCTTGATTGTAATTAGTTTTAATTTGTTGTTTGTAAGCCCAGTTCCATTACACAAATTAATCAAATCAAAGATTAATTCAAATAAAGAGGAATGTAAACAATCTCACCATGCCGCAAACAAAGTAATTTGTTTTGAAGTGCACACGAAGCGAGATTAAAAGCTATAATCACCCGTTTAGGTCAGCGCCGTGGCGCGGCTTCGTTGCGCGGTGCTAACATTTTAAAGTCATAAAACTAGATTGTGGATGTCCTGGGGAAAGTAGAACGCGCGATCCAATCCGAGTTTGCAAACAAGGGAAGTTACGGTGGCGGTGTGGTGCGCACGGCGACTACGGCTCTGCAAATAGGTGCCGGCCGCGCGCCGATAAGACGCCGTCTCTTGTGACTTCTATTTAAACAGACAGGGAAACGCTCACAGATTAAATCTTTCGTCTGTTTATTTTTCTACTCGGCGGTCTTTCGAGCTAAAATATAACTGAGACTGCGATGACAGGAGAACTTATCTCTATCGGCGCTAATCTAAACTCGAGACGAATTTTTAAAAAGCTTTGGTCGGTTCCTCTTTCTTTTGCAGAGTACGGAGGTCGGATTATAAGAGATTTTAGCTTCTAGTATGGTCGTGCCATCTTGCGCTTATTAAGGTACCTTTAAGCTTTGTTTACATTCAACAATTCAATGTATAGTATCTTGATAAAATATTAGAAATTACCTATTTAATTTATTATTATTAATGTGTTTTAAGCTGACTAAACGATTTAGGATAATAGTTACTAATTAAAACTTTGTATTTTGTATATACACACCTCTGTATATATATATATATTTAAGAGGTGTACATTTTGTAGGAAGTAATCTCTAGATATAGGTACTGATCCGACTCTAGAAATGATTTTGTTAAGTGTTAGACTATTTTTTTTTAATCTTAAAGCCAAGAAGTTTCCAATAGTTGCTAGTCACTTAATACATTTTAAATAACATTATTTATTAAATATAAGGTTCCAATTAGGAATGTTTCAGAAACATATCGAAGGTAAAAAATGAGTTGCCAATATTCAACTGAACAACTTAGTTATTTATAACTAAAATAAAAAATAAAAATTACATTTGCAGATTAATTTTCGGTTTTATTAATAATTCTACTTGTGAAATGGAAAATCGACAAAGATTTTTATTTTTTTTTAATTTATTATCACAATTTATAGGAAAACGTTCGGTATTGACTGATATATAGGTAATTTTATTTCGGAACAAATTAATGACGGCTTAAATCCTTTTTAGACTCGCATTTTGTCGTAACTAACCCATTTATGTACTTCCTCCGAACTATGTAAAACAATGACATGCGAAAATATAAATATAATGCGGATATACATATGATTTACAAAAGGGAGGCACTTTGTATAGCCCTAAATATCCTGTTATAATATTACCTTAGACAAAAGGCTATATTCTTTGACGCGATGATATTGTTTCATAATGTAATCAGTAATTATTACTTTAACGAGTCCGCCTTTAATTTGTTAGGCGTTCTAAACGGCTTTGCGTATTTGAATCACAAATTTCTTAGAATATTCCGGGAGGGTCGCTAACGTTTCGAGGACATTATCTCTTCATAAAATTCAAGATCCCGTTGAGTATTTCATTGTATTTCTAAATTAAAGTTTAATATGGCGCGGCTTAAGCCAGCTTTATATAAGGTCAGTGCCTGATCTTGACTGTGTAATAGAGTGCCCACCTAATTTCATAAATTTATCATTCTTTAATCTTTGCGAATTATTTCTACGGTTAATTTCTTTACAGGAAACTTAACAAACCATAATATCATTTACATATAAAAATTATAAACAATTAATATAATTTAACAATTAACAAATATGAATACCTAACTTTTTCATTATATCTAACACTGTTCCGTTTGTAAGTATCTTATTTCAAAACCTTTTGCTTAGCTAAGCTGTACTTATATAGTCCGTTTACGTCCCAACCGGGACATACTTAATTATAATTATTTACAAATACTTTGTGTTATTATTTTCATGTATACGAAAACATATGTGTTATTTATTTAAGTATGTTTTCGTTTTGTATCTGTGAAACAAAATATTGTCTTTGTATGAAAACATAATTACGTAGTGATATATAATTCTGATATTAAAATGTCTTTCTTTAATTAATTAATTATTTCGTTAATGTAAATTGATAAATTGATTTCACTGGCAATTGTCCGCTACATCGTATGAGTGAATAATAATAATACATAACTGAAAAATAATAAAACAGAACTGATATTAAAAAAACGTAACATGAAACATAGTTTATAATTTTTAGAATAGGATCAACAGCTCCAGAGACTATCTCGTTCAAACATACAAACTTTACCTGTTAAAGATTAAATGTGATGTGAAGATGTACGCAATACTAAGAATGTTTACTTGTACATTTTATATTCTAATTATCTGTGAATTTTATTCATCTATATGCTGTATGAATTCTAGGGTGTCTTTTTTAACGACTATGTTTTTTTAGTCCCATAGGTAAATTTTGTTGAAAATATGTAAAAAAGAATTATCTGAAAATTTGAGCCCTTAATATTTACTCTAAGAACTATCTCAGTGCGTGAGTAGGTTTCTCATATAAAATACACGTAAATTTTGATTGCAATTTTTTAAATTACTATAACTCGGAGGCATTTTGTGCTATTATATCGTTCAAACTCAGTAATTTTTCAGGATTGAGCGCTTTATAGGAAATTTAATTTTCTAGAAAAAGTATTTTAATCTAAATCTTTGAAATCAATATTTCTCAAAAGATTGAGCTTTTATTTTTTTGTAGAACAAATTTTTTACAAAAGTCAGTCAATAATTTTTAAAAATTTTATGCTACTAAAAAGTATAAGCTCAAAATTCGATTTGGTTAAAAGACATTTTTGTAGAGAATTAAAACTCCTACAGATATCTCGTTGTAATTTTTTTTCTATTTGTGCAGCCATTAAAAAAATAACAACAAAAAAAATTGACTTTAGTGACCTGTATTTCCTCTCCGGTGTGAGTTACATTTAAGTCGTAATATGCACTATTGTCGAACGCTCAATCCTGAGTAATTCCTGTGTTCGAACAATATGATAGCACAAAATGCCGTCGAGTAATAAAAAAAAAGAAAAATAACAAACCAAAACTTACATGTATTTTATATGAGAAATCTTCTCAAGCACAAAGAGAATAGGTGGTACTAAGCGTACTGACAAGAAAATATTCTTTTATAGAATTCTAAATTAATTTACATGTTTAACGTCAGATGTCAGATTGCATGAATTCTGTATAATTGAATCTACTGGATTTTAATTGAATGTAATCAAGTTAATAATTTTTTCAAAAGTCTACTTCACAATATATAATAATTTCCATTTGGTTGAATAAAAAAATGTTATAAATACTAAGTGATGACGACTGTATGGCCGATGACGTATGCGTGCGGACAATGTATAATGTACGCTTAAAGATGAAATCGCAAGATTTATAACTTAAATTATATATAAATATATAACCTAAATTATGTCTTTGTTAGAGTGTATCGGGTGTGGAATAATATTATAGTACCTAAGCTGGCTTAATATTTATTCTGTGTATTTTCACAAAGCCTTTTTAACTTTACTGTATTATATACGAGAGGAGACAGTATTTATATTCTAGCTATATGGTATATTAAGCCAGAGACTTGCTGGTCAATATGACAACGGTGACAAGAAATAAGTTGTAAATATCTTGGTAGTCCTCATTGATTGTGTATTACATTATTATGTGTATTGTAGGTGGTAGAGCTACGCTGAAGCTATTACTGGTTTCAGCATGAATGGGTCGGCTCGCCCGGAGTAGTACCACCCTCTCACAGGAAACCGACGTGAAGTAACAGTGCTTGCACTGTTGCGTTTCGTTCGGTCAGTGAGAGCGCCGGAGGCCCACATGTATTAAAAGGCCGGCAACGCACTTGTGACTCCCCTGGTGTTGCTAGTGTCTATGGACGGCGGTGATCACTTATCATCAGGTGACCCACCTGTTCGTTTGCCCCCTATAATATAAAAAAAAAAACTTGTCATCAGAGGTAAAGTAATGGCTATGTCGCGTTATAATAAAAATAAATACAATTTATCTATAAGTAACTGATACCATGATAACTGATAGATTAATTTATAATAATATTGACAATATATTCTATGTACAAAGGAAAAAAAGGCCGTCTGGCTAGCTATCACCCTCAAGTTGAAAATCTGTCGCCAAGCACCTGTTGGTGTGTTCCGATAGCTGCACTTGAGATTCAGTCGTCCTCTAGGTTAAACGTGACTTACCATCTTAGACCACATCATCATTTAATATCAGATGAGATTGTGGTCAAAACATTTACCTATAAAATATATTAAAAAAAACTCCACGGATAAATCGGGATATTCGGCATAGATCGGGATATTCGGCTTTAGATCGAGATATTCGGCTTAGATCGGGATATTCGGCTACAGTTAGATCGGCATATTCAGCAACAGTTTACGCCGAGGCGCACCGTGCGCCCTTGTGCTGATCGTCTATACAATCGGACGAGTGCTTTAAGCGCTCCCCTTAGTAGTCCGGTGGAGCAGTGTAGAATAACAGTGTAATCAGTTGGAAAAAGAAAAAAAACTTCTCCATGGCAAGAAAATACACATTTATAAACATATAGTGCTTATAAACATCGTAATTTCTTAAAAGGTTTGTAAAAATTAATTTAACGCGGTTTTGCTCGCGGCTTCGCTTGTGTGAATTTTGATTTGACCAATGCCCTTGAGAACAGCAGTTGTTTTTTAAGGTTAAAACTACGCCCTTTTCTATACCCCGGACAAGGCATATGCAAAATTTCCTGATGGTCAGTTGAGTAGTTAAAGCGTAACAAACAAACAAAGTCACTTTATAATATTACACAGAATTATGATTATAATGAACAATATTTCGTGTTTCAACCTGAAGTCATGCAAATATGTATATTAAAGAGTAAAAGGATTTTGTAAATTCATCAAATATGTAAATTAAATATTATACACATAAATTTTGTATTATAATGTTCGCTTTGAGTGTGGAGTTACTGGAAGTATATTTGAGTTTCACGAGTTTCCGTCAGCTAGTTTTCGTAGCATTACACATATCCTCGGGGTCCGCCGGTTTATGCACATGTATTATTTGTAGCATTTCTACATGACTTTATTCATGTCGGAGTTAAATCCGCCTGGAGATTCAGAGTAGCATAATAAGAATATTATTCATACCCTACGGTGGGATAAAGTTAAAGTTTATGTTACAAAAGTTTCTAATACTAATTAGCCAAAGTAGCCTATGCAGAGGCACATAGAGATGTTTAATTAAATTTGTTCTCTTATAAATGACTAGCTTTTATTCGTTCTTTCAATTGTCTTAATGTTGATGTGTCCCTCCGGAAATATGCCTTTTTTTCTGACTGAGAAATATTAGTACCTCTTAGTAGTTAAGGCATGAGCGCGTACATAAGCAAACGAACTAACAAAGTGACATTTTCAGTATTAGTAAGGATTATTTTTGTATTAGATTATAACGCAGTGATGCCAATAAACGTAGTGCTATTTAAGTAATTCAAGGCGCTGAACAGTCAACGATGACTACTTCAAACTATCAACAGCCGCAACTGTCATACCGACCTGCAAACTTCTCGGCAGCTAGATTTACTCTGACTGATCCCTAAAGCCCATAACCCAAAAGATCGTGACAGTTTTGGCGTAAATGATTCTTCAATCCAACAGTTGTTATACCTAGTGTATGATGGTCGCGATTCATTGGGACACGATCAACATGTTCCACCACCGTATAAATTCAGTTGGACTCGACTGAGATGCTCTATCACCCTACAGATTAAGTAGAACACAGTTTGCATGACCTACCTCCATACAATCTAATCGGACATATTTGACACCCCTCTCACTCTACAAAATCATTCGCACACAATTGGTATACTTCACCACAGTACAGATGCAGTCGGACATAATCAACATACACTACTATCCTTCAAATCTAGTCCGATACAGCTGATATATCCCACCACCGTATAGATCCAGTCAGACTTAATTGATATATTTTACGACCCTACAGGTATATTCGGACATGATTACCATGTCTTGCCACTCTACAGGTCTAACTGGACAAAATTTCCATATACTACCCACTCTACAAATCCAGTCGGACATAATATATATGCCGTACCATCCTACAGATCCAATCGAACACGATTGATATTCCTTACCATCATACAGATGCAGTCAGATATAGTTGAAAGGTCCTACAACCCTGCCGACACAACTGGACACAATTAGAATGCCTTACCACACCATGTTTCGCTTATGTTTTCGGTCACCCAAGCCATTATGCTAATAGATTTATTTTCACTAATATGTCCATTACTTTTCCCATATATTTCAAACTACATTTCCGATGAGCTAGCACTTAAAGCTTAAAAATAGCTGCTCAGAATCGAATGAGAGTACAATATTAAATCGCTTTCTTGTTTGTTTGAAACAACGTTGAGAGTTGATTTGTTACTAACTTGTTACAAGTAATGATACCACTAAGATGTATAGGGTCTATTACAAACATATATAACACAATATATATAGCAGAAAACAATTATTTAATTAAAATATTTTAATATATCAACATTTTAAAAGGACTCTTTCAATAAAATAATAAGAAGTATAAGGATAGAACTCACAGAATTATTCAAGAATCGAAATCATTTGCATCAATAAAATTGTTAGGGACGTAATTATTATTATAGGTAAGTAAACTATCCATACAACGATCATCGAAGTTTTTGTTATTTTATACTTATATCATTTTTTGTAAATGAGATCTATATTTTTTTTATTGAAATAACCTTTATTGTAATTAATATTTTATATTTTTTACATTCGTCAAGTACCTAATATTCATTTTCTGATATAATTGTTTTGTACTTGGGATTAAACCACCCTAAGTGATAATGAGCATGTTACCCATCATCTAAATGTCATGGTCTGTTTCATATCTTATAGTATTTAACGTTTCATTACAATCTCATTTCACATTAAGTGATGATATGCCCTAAGATTTATTATGCGCACGCTAGTGTTGTAGAATGGATTACCCAGCACGGTGTTCCTCCAGGGTTATAACATGGGACTCTTCAAAAAAGATTGAAACACGCTCTTCAACGTTGGCAACACAACAGTGATGCCCATTGTGTTGCAGTTATGCATAGGCGACGGTATTCATTTGATATCAGATGGGCCTGTTTCCCTGCCCTTTGGCATAAAAAAGATAGTAACAGTCTAAATCTAGAAGAGGACTAGCACTCAATTTAAGCTATCCAAACACATCTGTAAGGTACATATTTAAAATGTTGAATTCGAAAATGGTAACTAGTCAGATATTAGAAAAAGCTCTATTACTAGTTAAAAGTTAGTTAGTTAGAAGAATGTATCTGAAAGATTTATATACATATTTAGATATATTTCAAGTATTATATTGCTTGCTTGCACGTAAAATATTCCCTATCATAGTGATTTGTAGTTTAGCTTATTGATATAAGTAATAATACTTTGAAGCGAGAAGTAATGTGGGTCTTATTTCCCGAGGCACCGGAAGATGTAGATCCTGTCTGCGCCGTATCACTAATCGATCGTATATCCGTCTAGTGAGCTCTTTGCCGCAATCCCTCGTTGTTTCTCAACAAGTCTAGTTTCCGTTTAAAGAATTATTTAGTAGTTCACCTATTTCTATTTCAATACTTGAATTACATTCTTATACATTTATAGTTACTATGCCGGCTAATAATTACAGAATAAAGTTAAACATTACGAATGAAGGAAAAACGAGCGAAGCAATGTGTAAATCAATAATGAATAAATTTAATGGACACTGTGTCAATCGACATAGGTTCGAATACTTGCGTATGAACCGGAGCATTCGGTGAAGGAAAATATCGTGGTGAAACCATAGCATGGTGGTAGGGCTGTAACTACCAACCTCAAATGAGAATTTGTCGCCAAATACATGTAGATGTGTTCCGGCAGCTACACTTGAAAGCTAGTCCCATTAGGTTTAGCATGCTTATCAACTTCATCGCCATCAAACCATCATATGGTCATTTAACATTAAGTGAAATATAAAGTCAAATCCTAAAATCTATGAAGTTTAAAAAAAAATGTATGTTCACTAGCTGCTGTCCGAATTTTAGTTCTCTTTAATATGTTTTGATCTGTTTTCATTATGGGTTACCTTTTACTTATTTCATTGTAATTTAATCATAGCTGCGTAACCGCTAAATGTTATTATTGTTGAGCTCCTATACAAAAGCGTAATGATATATAGACCAGACGAAATATCTTTTAACTGCTATTAAAAATGTCATCAAAATAGTGAAATAGTAGTTTAAATTCTTATTCACTAAATATCTTTAGCGTCATAAAATTAGCAATAAAATTTTAATTAGCTATCAGCGACTTTAAAAATTTTAGTTTAATGTAGCGCTTTAATTGTATAAAAACATGTTGATTATTGTCATATCGCTTGATGTGTACATAAAATACATTTTACTGCTATATATGTACAAGTTAATAAACACAAATGTACCTCAATTTCGAACTTACATTAGGAAGCACCATGACACGACTTTATTTGTGATTTAGGGAATGTTTGACGACACACCCCGCACGTAACGTTCACGTCACCAACCCTTCACTGTACACCCCGAAGGCGTGGCACGTGGAACAAACACACGGAAGTGAAACTGAGAGGAGCGCCCGGAACTGGCGGTATACCTTTTCATTACAGAATCCCTTTTTAATTACCACCGGCCAAATAAAAATTGTATTTTTATTTCAAGCAGGCGTAATTGAAAAGGAAATTGCCGAGCCGCGCACCGGCACCGGATAAAACTTTAATATAATGCATAAGGCCCTTTGATCTCCTACTCGGCTTGCATTTAATCGCAAAGTTATAAAATAGAAATGACTGGGCAAATGTCTCTCTTTGAAAGATCAAAACAATAACAATGAATGTTTTGAGAATAAAAAAAAATTTAAATGAGAATAAGTCGGAAAAGCTACGTCGGTAATAAAACAGTCGCTTATGAGCCATAAGAATCTTTATTCCAGGAAATCGTGAACCTAGGAAGTGCCATAAATTACATGTGAAATAATAAAAGGAAGGAAAATCTTTCATCCACGAACGTTTTACAAAGACAACCCCAAGTGTTTCTTTACCTGCTGGAAGTTAAATTTCGAGATTATCATAATCTATTGTTTTTAAAACCTATCTCTAATAATATCAATTCAATACCTCAACCTGTTTTTCATACATCATCATCATCATCTTACCCTTATCCCACCTAAGTAGGGTCAGCACAACATGTTGTCCGTTTCCACTTTCCTCTGTCAGATGTCATCTCAGTATTCACACTTTTTATACATATATCATTTTTCACACAATCCATCCACACCTTTTTCGGTCTTCCTGTACTCCTATGTCCATCCACTTTCAAACTCAAAACTTTTCTTGTTACATGACTTTCATCTCTTCTCATAATATGCCCGTACCATTCTAACCTATTACTCCTCAATTTCTCTGTCACTGGTGCTATTTTCATACTTCCTCTTATATACATATAAATAAAATTATATAGGTCTATCGTTGTTCGCGCATTATTCAAATGCCACTGGATTGATTTCGCTCATTTTTTTTGTTTTTATCTTATACACTAGGCCCTTATCCAAATAAAAAGATGGTTGCGATAGATTCACTTAATATAAAGTTATGAAACTTTAAACAAAATACGATTTTTATGAACACTACGCGTTAAGTGATGCATGTCTGCCCGTCGTGGAGAAGTGAGGCAAGCGATGTGGCGCTTTTTTTTGTACTTGTTTTTCTTTTGTGCTATTTATATAAAACTGACTATACACTGTTGGCTTGATGGGCCCTCACAGCTTCACCGGACTAATAGGGCGAGCGCTTATGGCGCTCGACCGCTTGACAAAAAGCTCTAGGGTGCCAAAATGGCCGAACCTCGACTTGCACTGTTGCCTTGGATGCAACAACGCAAATCTATCTTTTTTTTTATGTGGGAAGAAATCCTTCATTGGACACCCACAGCCCTGGGAAGCTGTGCGGTGTTAGACTCTTACTGACTAAAAAAACCCACAAGATACCGTCTGCCACGCTATGGAGTGGCACAGGATTGAACAAGCAAGCACCATGCCACCTCGGCCACAAGGCCCAGCGCGAACGCCCTGACCGCGACGATAGTCCGGTCAAGCTACCTACCCGTCTACCGAACTAATGTGTAATGGAAAGTCAGGTCCCCAGCCCCTTCCCTCCTTGGTCCGGTTTGGCAATCAAGGGGTCACCCCCTCCAACCACCACCACCTTTAACTTTTTTACATGGTTTTCTATCACGGTGACTTTTTAACGAGGATTTCTCCCTCTCCCTCCGCCCGAAGGCCACCCCTCTGTCACTTTTTAATGTGGTTTCCTCCCACAGGAACATGTGTGCCTCTCGAACTCAGACATGTATTTTGTATTTTCAACTCGGCTAAACTAAACTGACCAACTAATAAGGGGAAAAAAGAAACCTTTCCACCATATGTGTATCACCTGTGTGTGTGCACATATGATACGTATTTGTATTGTTGTGATGTGGCGCTTGTGTGTTCTTTACTGTTATGAACGAAAATATATTCATAAGATAATAAACGACGCAGACAAAGTCGTGAGTATTACCTATTTATATAATCTACATTTTTTACTATTTTATTAATACAAGTTTAAAAAAAAAATGTTAACGTTGAAAAAACTATTATTTTAACAACAAAATTTAAAATACATTTGAAATAGAACTATGTAATTAAATTCTAAAATAATAAATTCCTATTAGTGAAAATATTTATAAAAAATAAATTTTTTTCGTTAAATGTAAATCATTTTTACGCATTTTAATTTTAAGGAAATTTGGATATAAATAGCCTAATTATTCTATTTTAAAGAAATTTCAATATTTTTATATAATTTCATATTTTAACAGGTTTCTCGAATTTAGCGCGTTTAATTTTTATCGCATACATATTTTTTTTTTTTTTTGAGATTTTATCGCTCAAAATTCATTAACAACCAGTAAGGTACAAATGTATAGCTTTTACTATATTGGATTATTTTGTGTGACCATTTATAAATGAAGAAATCGATTATAAAGAAAAATTCATAAAGAAAATTATCAGTGTCGTTAAAAAAAAACGTTTTAAAAAAAAAAATAACATTTAATTTCTTGAATTTGTAGTTTTCCCTTTTTCCCTCCACTTTTTGGCTAGAAATGGAGATACAGTATTTTTGAATGCACTCAATGTCTGGTGTCGACTGTTCGAATTATTTGAATCTTCAATTCGGATTTATTAAAGCTAAATTTTTAAAGGATTATGCTCTCACAGTTAGTAGAATATTTCAATGTGCATAAGTTTCTGGATGGTCGACAGTTTTGTTTTACCAAAACAAAATCCAATACTGACGCTGTCACAACGCTAATAACTCATATATTGGGGGCCTGGGAGGATTCGCAGGATGCAATTGGTGTGTTCTGCGATCTATCTAAGGCCTTCAATTGCATTGATCGTAGTACGCTTATTCTTAAATTAAAACACTATGGTGTTTGTGGATCTTCTCTCAACCTTCTAGTTTCTTATTTAAAATATCGCTGTCAAAAGGTCTGCATAGATGGGGTAACCTCTGCGGGATCGTTTGCGCGAATTGGCGTCCCACAAGGCTCTATTTTAGGGCCGTTTTTATTCTTGATATATATAAATGATCTACCGCTAATGGTTAATAACTGTGCTGAAATGGTGCTTTTTGCAGACAATACTTCACTTATATTTAAAGTAAAAAGGATAGATTCAGATGTTGGGCATCTGATTAATAAGTTAAATGAAATTTGTCATTGGTTTGCGTTAAATAACTAAATACAAATAAAACGAATTGTATGAGATTTACTTTACCTAATATTCCACAGGTTAACAGTGGAATCAAGATCGAAGGGGATTTGGTAGGGTTAGTTAACAATACTGTATTCTTGGATATCACACTTGATTCCAAATTACAATGGGTTCCTCATATAAAAAAATTGGTTGGCAGATTAAGTTCTGCTGCATTTGCAGTACGTAAGATTCGCCAGCTTACAGATATTGCCACAGCAAGATTAGTCTACTTCGTTTACTTCCATAGCTTAATGTCCTATGGTATTTTGCTGTGGGGGATAACAGCTGAGGTAGACACCATATTTTTACTGCAAAAACGGGCAGTTCGAGCAATATACAATATGGGACCTCGCGAATCATTAAAGGCTATGTTTCAAGAATTCGGTATCTTAACTCTGCCTTCCCAATACATTCTTGATAATTTAATGTATGTTCGCAAAAACTTTGAAAAGTTAGAGTTCGTAAAACACAGGAATGATTTAAAGACTAGAAACTGTGACAAACTGGTTGTTCCATGTTTTAGACTCAGTAAAACCAGTAACAATTTTTTAGGTAATAGTGCTAAGTTTTATAACAACGTCCCAAAACATATTACCGATTTGCCGGACTATAAGTTTAAGTGCCATGTTAAGAGGGTTTTGGTGTCAAAGGGCTATTATAGAATGGATCAATATGTGAACGATGGTAATGTCTGGAATCAACTCCTCTCTGTGCATCCACTAAAACGATTGTAATGTGTACCGTGTTTTGAATATATAATTGTATGTTAAAAAGATAAACCCGATCGAGTTTCTTGCCGGCTCTTCTCGGTGACTGGGATGTTTTCTGAACCGGTGGTAGTTTTGACGTTCATAAGCGCCTTCTTAGGGCCTAAATTGAATAAAGTATTTTTGATATTCATACCTTTTTTCCGGAACTTTCGCTGGCAGATAGCTGCCCCATATAAAGTAATTTGGGATATTTTATTTTAAAGTAGCTGTTACCTGCGCCTTTGTCCGCGGTGAAATTTCTAAAATGCTTTGGTCGATCTTTACGGGACTTTTATTGTCACATAACTGGCTTTATAAGGACTGACGTACGTTAATTTATTTTAAGCTAGCTGATATCTGTAACTGTGTCCACAATGTAATATCCAAAACAGATAGAACGATGTTCACGTGACTTTTGCAGACATATAGCTGATCTTATAAGGAGTAACTTAGGCTATTTTATTTTAGACTAGCCGTTACCTGCGACTTTTTCCTGTCCAATGTGGAATCTCTAAAACTATTCAAACAATTTTAACGAGACTTTCACTGCCCTATAACTAAAGTAGTGAGAACTAACTCGAACTATTTTATTTTCAAGTAGATGTAACACGCAATTTCAACTGTGTGGAATATCCGAAACGATTGGACCGATTTTCACATGACTTTTACTAACAGATAACTGAAGTTATTTTATTACAGACTAGCTGCCACCCGCGACTTTTTCCGCTTGAAATTTAGCAAAAATATGTTGTTTACTGTAAACATTTGTGTGAGGCATGCGCTGTACTGGAATCCAAGAATTATATATTTGTTTGATTAATTTGTTTCTTTGGTCAATTCGGAGTTTGTTTTATTTACCGTGCTTGCATCTACATAACTCGTTAACCATAGCAACGTATAAACATATTGAGTTCAATGAGCACTATTTTAATTCGTAAATATTAAAAACTGCTTACAGATAAATATTAAACTTTATATCTTGATTTATGTAATGTAAAATTTTAAGACTTTCATTCTTTTTGTATTTTTAATTAGAAAAATAATTATCAATACATTGTTTACAATTCAACATTATAATTAATAGGTATTTTAAAAATAGACAAATTTTTTTAATATTAAGCCAAACACGTATTACCTTAAGAATTTAAACTTTTTCTATGATCGCAAAAACTTTATTATATTGACAATTATAATAAAAAAGTAGTGTGTATTTATGTACACGCGTTAGAAGTTATATTTCTTTGGCGTAACAAGATAAAAATCTTTTCAAAAATGTTATCTTTCGCCTTATTCTACGTTTGTAGAAAAAATGACACTAACAATAAAAAAAGCATAACAATAGAAAAATTTACTATAGCTAACTTCAGTGTGTCGGTTTTTCGTGACGGTGTACAGGCACATCGTAAAAATTTACTCTTATCATTTTTCCCTAACGCGCCAGAAGAAGTGTAACTTCAATAACATTTTTAAGAGATTTCCTGTAGTTTGAAGTTTTCATTATTTTCTTACATAGTGTATGTGAACACCGAGGGAGTTATATAGTGATTTAAAGATCCAAATATGCGGTTAATGCTAAATTCCATCCGGCATATTCTTTCTATTTACATATTTAATGTATATGTTACATATAACAGTAGATGGCGTGCGTGTCGTACCTACAAAAGTTTTCGAAAGAGTATTTCTGTAATTCTACCTATTCTCACTATTTTAAATGATATTAAAACAATTAAGAAAACACGTGTGAAGCCGCGGTAATCAGCTAGTATATATTAGACTTTCTATAATAAAACATACGTATGTACGTATATCAATATGAACACTTAACATTGATTAGGACGTTACAGTCATATCAGTTAACTACAAAGGAGGAACTAAAGATGACGGGTTGATACCACACACATATACATTCATTCATGTTTGGTGGGATTGCAAGTACAATACACATAAGAGAAATCAGTGCTAATGACTAGTCGTGTCTTGGAACGAGCGTACGTCCTAGGTGCAGTTTACATAATAGCTTTTAATGTGGCGTACGTTTTCAGAGTTTCACTGTCAGTTGAAAGTGTAGACATTTTATTAAAAAATATTCTAATTGTTCATTACAGCTTTATTGTATTTAATTATATATTTATTGCGTGTACAATTTATGCTAAACGCTATTAACGAGTCGTCGTTTTAAGAATTCAGTTTCCTCCTTTTTTGTTAAGCTTGTGCCCCATTGTGATTCTCTTTATAACTGAGCACGTGACAAATCCCTAATTAAGTTTATAAGCAACTCTGCATTATCGCAATAACAATGCGTACTAATTTTATGATATATTACTTTGAATAATATAAATGAAAACATTGTTTGTTTTTTTTTAGTACTTTTTGTTTGTTTGTTACACAATTGTCAAAAGGGATGTCAACTGTATTTGCTATTTTGTATCGAGTAATCTTGTATCGTTCATTTTAGTATGGTCGATTTGCCATGCTCGCCACGCTAGGCAAGCGGGTTAGCGAGCGCAGTAGATGGATAAGATAGCGCTGTTGTCCGACACACTTACCGGAGAGTAGATGGTACTCCACCTACTGCGTTGCGGCAAATCCACTATACTAAAATGAACCGTACATTCACTATTGTGAATGAGGTAAGGTAATGATGGGTATTGAAGGCAATGGTTTGTGGTGGATGAGAATTTTTCAAGAGAGGATACTACTACCTCGGATGGAACTAGAGGAGGCAGTAGTAGTTAGGGAAGCCGTGGGCGCGTACCCGCGTATCCTGAACTCAGTTTCCGAAGAAGCGAATGAGAAGAATACCCCTGCCTAGGACTGGCAAAAAAAAAATAGAATGGCTACTTCGTACCTGAAAGCGAAGCGTGGGACAGCCTCTCACCAGATGGACCGATGACATTATTAGGGTTGCGGGGAGCCGTTGGTTGCAGGCGGCACATAGTCGTACGCTGTGGAGAACGTGTGGTGAGGCCTATATTCAGCAGTTGACGTTTATAGGCTAAAATGATGATGTATAGTAATAATTTATATACATAAAATGATAGGTGTAGAAAACTAGATATCTATATTTCGATCAAATCGTTTTAGACTTTCTTTTAATATTGTTACGATATCTTCATTTAATACACTATTATTGCAGTTTATAAAACTATGATTTTTATAGGCATTACGTGTTCAGCGAAGTTTTGATGACGTAGCGAAAAGTGGGCAAACGGGTATGGTGCTTACGTTTTTTTCCCTATACATAAAACATATTACTGAGATAGTAGGATAAAAATAAAAACAGAGCATTTCTAAAAGTCAGTATCAATTGAATATAGGTGGAAGAAATATATACCTCTTACTCATTCAGTGAATGTGAGAATACATGGTTACAGAGACAGGATAATAAAACATTGTATTTTCATTCTAATCCGCAACAGAGTCGAGATGAGCCGAGGTATTTGGCGGGTAACAGAGGCTCGATATCTAAAATTACAAGCTTGCCAGAGTGCCTATCTCGGAATACTGTTCAGCGCTCCTTTATATTTAACTGTCAGTTACAAACGATTGTCTATACAGACTAAAATAACTCTAGCTATATAAGTAAATTAATTTATTGTTTATTGTAGTACTAGGTATATTAAAAAGAATCAGGAATTAAATAAAAAATAATTTATAACGGCATGACAGAGTAAAGGCACCCTGAATGAAGGTAAAAGCGATCTAAGAATAACTGCATCCACTGAGATATTAGTAACAATACATCGTCAATCATCGTTGTCAGGCTGACTTAAAGAATCTCGTTGGATCCACCCGTACATCCATAAACTCGAGCCAGGCCGGTACATATTTATACAATCCTGCTTGGTTACTTAAGGATCCACCGGCGGATCCTGAAACATGACACGTTATATATACGTACATATATATTATACACTTGAACTTAAAAGATTACATGTGGCAGAAATGCGAATATTAAGATGGATGTGTGGTGTAACAAGAATGGATAAGATTGAGAATGAGTATATCAGAGGAAGTTTGAAAATAGCACCAGTGACAGAGAAGTTAAGGAGTAATAGATTAGCATGGTGCTGGCAAATTATGAGAAGAGATGAAAGTTATGTAACAAGAAAAGTTTTAAGTTTGAAAGTGGTTGGATATAGGAGTAGAGGAAGACCGAAAAGGGTGTGGATGGATTGTGTGAAAAATGATATGTGTATAAAAAGTGTGAGTGCTGAGATGATATCTGACAGGGGAGAGTGGAAAAGTAAAACATGTTGTGCCGACCCTACTTAGATGGGACAAGGGTAAGATGATCATGATGAACCTTCCGGAAGGTATTCTCTAAATAGCAGTGAAAAGCGTATAAAAATCCATTGTGCAGTTACGAGGTAGAACAAAGACAGACACGAAAAACGACTTCATTGTATAAAATTTACAGACGTGAACTTACACCAAATTCGTTATAGTATATTTTATAATAACGCATCAAATTTGTTGTTTCTTCTTTAGTTGAATATTTTATACGGCAATCATAACACCACTATTAGTATTGATTGGAGAATAATCAGTAACTAAGTAACGTAATACAACAATAAACATTTTTTATACAGCACGCGTCAGTCTTTCAAGATACTAAAATCTTCAAGTACAATTTTGTGTTTTATTGTCGCATCGTAAAAGCTAAATTACAAAATTTAAGTAAAAGCAGTCGCTTGTGTTGTACGTATGGCTGCTTTTTATCGTGAACGTACATACTACATAAGTCATTGCCCCATTAAATTTGACTTTGAATTGTGACATACTTTCTTATATACTGAGTATATACGAATGGTAATTGTCTACTACTTTCCGTTAATTTAAATTTTAGTGATTCTCTAGTATATAGGCTGTTGATTGATCTATTGTGAATTAATTTACAGAAGTACTGTCTATTTTTTTTTTCGTCTAAAGTTCTTCTAAAATATTACCACTTAGTATAATTAAATGATAGTTCTTTCTTATACTACATGTATGTATTCAAGAAAAATACAATAATTTATAAGGACAAAGACATCGTGACAGATTGAATCAAAGTTATTTTATTCGCGTGCTCAAGCACCATGTGGCTTTCTTGTATTTTTTATGTGTATACCTAACTTTAGAAACCTTACAAAGTGACAACTGTCCGGATAACACGTGCAGGCGACTGCATCTAACCATACTGTCATAATTAAAATTATG
The DNA here is from genome assembly GCA_035772565.1 of Antheraea assamensis. Lineage (NCBI taxonomy): Eukaryota > Metazoa > Arthropoda > Insecta > Lepidoptera > Saturniidae > Antheraea > Antheraea assamensis. The sequence continues at coordinate 483,572 of JAQQSE010000026.1, read as the reverse complement.
CATGTAGACTTAATGAACTGTTTAGCTTTGCCTCAGTTGTAACACAAACCCTAATTTGATTACAACATATGGTACATCTCTGATATTAATAAACTGTAGTTGGAAAGTATAGACCATTTTAGTTTATTTTTTCCGATATCAAATCAATTACAATACAATATAATTTCGTGCTTATTGCGAAAAGACAGTATCTATGTATTTAATGTTGTGAGAAATCCGATCTTAACTTTTGTCAAGATTACAGGATGGTATACGTCCTAGATTATAACAATTTTATTTAACTACGAAACAAAGTCTACTTTTAGCAATATATAAAGGAAGCTGATAACGTGGAAAGTAGCTCCATTACTAAATATATACCAAATCTTGTCTATAGTGTTTACAAAAATGTATATTTCTGTATATGTCTCTGATTGATATACAACACAATTAATTAATCGCCATGTAAGTTAACAGGCTTAAGAAATTTTCCATAGAAAAGGTTTTATGCATTTCTATATAGCCCACTACTAGGTGGCACTGCAGTACCTAATTACAACAAATAATATCCAACACGTGAAAAGCCGTGAGCATACCTGGTAAGATATCAATAAATGTCCTATTATTCCTTACAAAATGATAAAAAACAGTTTTCATTCCAGATTCAAAGTGAAATATTATTTTTCACCGCATCACCGCAAGAGTTACCGGTATCATACAGCCAGGAATATGAACAAAGCAACCGAATCGAATGTAATAAAAATCACTTTAGCATTGCGTTGCGACGGGAACTGATGTCTATCGGCATTCTGACACACGATGCGGCATCCGCGGATGTCACAAGGGAGAAGCCCGCCTCCACCAGCTATTATTTTTGCGCGACGAAACAAAATTGATTGTTCGACATCGCGGCGTGTCTACATTTTATATTGATAAGCTGATTTAAACACCGACACAATATTTAACTGTACGGGTATCGCTGTTATTGCGCTGAGTGTAGTTCGAATCCAACATAGGACATTATTTGTGTAATTTTAGCTTTAAATCACAATTACATCTGATGTTAAATGACAATGTGGTCTAAGATGCTAAACACGCTAAACCTAGAGTTGGCTGGCTCTCAAGTACAGCTGCTGGAACATACCTAGAAATATGTACACTTCGAAAAAACCCAGCCATCATACTATGGTTTCATCACGATGTTTTCCTTCACCAAAAGCTCCGGCTCATTTGTAAGGATTTAAACCTAAGTTGATCGACACGGTGTCGGAATATGCTAACTTCATGACGTGTTACATTGACACACAATATCCGTGACAAACTACAAAATTCACTCTCAATGATTTCTCAGACTACGCCAATAGAAAGTGTACATACAATGTATATGAACTAAATAAATAATTTGGCATTATTTAAACGATAAAATCTAAGGTAAATACAATAAGAATAAAATAACTCAATCGAATTGTATCGAATGTTGTGCATTTTTAATTAAGTTTTTGTTACTTCAATTTATCTAACAGCTATCTAAAAATAGTGTCATTAGTATTATGATATAGGATTCGGTAAATAAAACTTTTTTAAATATTATCGACGGCCTTAATTTCGTTGAGGAGTTTTAATAATTAGCGATCTCTAGGTAATAAGAGTTTGAACCGTTATCAACAAATTTTGTTTTTGTCTCGAACTGGTAACAACATCATTTTAATAAATTTATAGACGAACCCACTCAAATTTGTTTTTCTCTTCTGTTGTTTATGAGAAAATGTAGGATATCATTTTTTAAATTCAAAATTTTACAATTAATTACGTTATTTTACGTACATCGGGGAAATGGTGATAGATATGACAATTTTAATGACCAAATTATTTGTACTTTGAATACTTCAGTGAAATATTGGACATATTAAGTTTTTTTATATTTTTCTCTCTGTTCGTACACGCATTAATCTGGTTTATCTGAACCGATTTTTATGTTTTTTGGTATAGTAATCCTAAATAGTTATAAATTCCTAACTAATATAATAAATGCAAAGTGTAATTAATTTGTTTCTTACCATTTCATATCTGAGCTACTTAACCAATCATCAATCAATTTTACATAAACATTGTCAGGGGTGCAGAAAAAGACAAAATTTATTTAAATAAAAGTACTATTCCTGAGGTATAGATTAAAGCCACATTATTTAATTTACCAGAAAGACCGTCAGGTGAACGTGAAGCTCGCTACCGAATGAGACCGTCAGAATAATTTACCCGCCATTAAAATCCGAAAACAATAACTTATTTATTAAGTTCCATTCATAGTTTGGACAAATTGCATATCGTTCAAATAAATATAATAAGAACAAGCCTGTGACAGGGTTTATTGTTGAGTACCACACTCCGTGTTGCGAACGTCAGATATGTACTTTAACGGGACGGAAGGCACAAGTCGATGCTGACTATAGTACCACGCAACACTGTGTCTAGAACAGAATCATTCACAAATCACCTTTTTTATTCATAAAATTCTATTCAGACGAAGTCGCAAGCACAGCTAGTTATACTAAGCAAACACATTGAAAAACGTAAGATGTATTATAAAAACATAACATTGTTATTATTCTATAAAACTTATTTCTGTAGTGTTCGTTGAAATAATTTGTTATCTCAAGTACGTAATTTCGAATATTGTGAAATTTCAATTGAATAAAAGTCCGTGACAGCACGTCTAAAGTCGTCCCCGCAATTTACAACCCCATCTTTTACGATTACACTTTTTGTATGGAGTTTAATAGTTTTTATGGAGTACTTTACACAATTAATACCACCCTCTTGGTTAACACGACAGCGGTAGTTTATTACATTTTTGGTAAATTTATAAACACCGTAGTTTGTAACACGCATTGCATTAAGTGAAAGAGTAATTCTAATGTGTGTCAGTATTGTCGCTTCCGCGCCTTAATCATTTATAATTTATATGGAGATTAACTTCACGATAGTACTGAGGTTGAATAAAGTTTAAATATATCAAAAGGATTTCTTTTCATTTTATTCCTTTTGCCTTTAATAAAGATGGTAGCATCTCTGGCATTGTATTTTAATAAGCCCTGTTATTTGCTTTGCCGGCCTCGTTTCGGTGTCTGCCTGTGGACGGGACTAATCATAAACTTTGATGGCATAATAATATAAAAACTTTATAGGCCTACCTACTCTTAGACACTTCCACAACGCTATAATAAAGGACAGTAAAGTAGGTACTTTCCTTAATAACATCGCGGTTTATTTATAATAAACAGACGGCGTTTCACTGCGTTAACTAAAAAAATTAACTTGTATTCACTTCTGTAATAATTATTTGTCGTCCTTCTTGTATACTTCGTCATTTTCTTGTCTTTTTATTATCATACAAATTTGGTTAACATTATTTTATATATTTAGAATTATTAAAAATAAGTATTGTTATTTATTATAAATAAATATTCGATGAAAAAATACGTGAACTACAATATCACGGGCTTATCAAAAACTCCTCTGTTTCACCCACATATGATAAAAAATCACTGTTTTGTACGTGATGTACGATGTGGCTCTTGTAATTGGGTGTCCGTGTCTACCAGGTTAAAAGCATACACGTGTCGTCGCCGATCGCTTTCCTATCTGATAAGCCATTGTCTGTGTTTTATCTCGTTCGGTGTACACAATAAATCGCCGGTGTACTATTGTGTACCGCTAAGTGAAGTACACAGCACGGTAGATCGAATAGTGTGAAATACGGTTTAGGAATGTTATTAAAGGGACGCTTTACCTACCAGATCGATGAAAGTATATTTGTTTTAGGGGCAGAATTATTTTAATCAGGCTTATTTTATAAAACATTATACTGTTTTCGGTTACTTTGATTTTATTTTTACTTTTTATTTGACATCTCTCTACCCTATTCTGACATACAGTTTTCCCGTCTTCGCTCATATGTCATGATTCCGGTATCATAAGGTGCAGATCTTACAAGATCGCTTCTTACGGAAAGCGGCTGGTGTCCCATTGGAGGTTCAGAAGAGCTATCTCCATAGCGACTTGGAGTTTCCATCGATGTAGGCGTAGGTAGAGTGCCGCACGATCAATTTATTTCGAAAAAGAAGTGAATAATCCCAGCTCGTTAGTGGTGTTATAAAAGACGGCCGCGAAATATCTTCGCCGAACTCCTCTATAAAATAACGACAGCGAATGATCAGTAACCCTTTCACTCCTCAAACAAAGTGTGTGTGCGCCCACGCGCGTGTAACCGCAAATCACGCCACCGTGGTCTGCATGTGAATTTCGCGTCAACACACTCGCCGCAATCTCCTTCGCCAGCGGCTCAAGTCTAGGTTCGATCGCCAGGAGTGAAGTAACCTCGAGCACACTGCTAACGCGATAAAGTGACACTGAAATTTTTGTACTCAATGTACACAACATCAACCACGCACGCATGGAGGTATTACATATAAGAAGCGTAATGAAATAGAAACAAAAGGTGTCAAATTTTAAAACTTCAAAACATCGAATAAGAAACACAATTTATATATACATTTTCAATACACGTTATCCAGGGAAAAGTACTGCTCCCGAAGGTCAAATCTATATAAACGCAAGCGAAGCCGCGAGCAAAAACTAGTACTTTTAATTTTGTCTATACGATAAAATTGTAAAAAACTAGTTATGCTTGAAATTCGATCTCTCATCTAAATTTAAATGCCTACACTTTTAGACAATACTTATGGCATCAAAAGTTAGATTTAGTAAACGCCTATTTAAATTGCTTTCTAAATGTGTGTCGGTTTAGCCATAAGAGGTAAATTTCGAAACTTCAAACAATACCCGAACATGAAGCTAAATTAACTTATTCTATGAAAATTTATAATTTCACTGTGAAATTAATTAGTACCTCGGTATTTGTGTTAACAAAATTGGGTCTACATAATGGCCAGTCAAGAAAACCAAGCCACAGAAAATACGAGCATAAAGTATCGGTTTTCAATTTTACGCGACATAATTAATTTAGAGTACATTATTAGGGTTAAAAGAAATACAAGGGTATGAATTTAATTTTAATATACCGCATTACATTACACGCATTGTCTTACTAAAATATTTATCTACGTACATTGAATCGTAATATAAAGATTGTTATTAGTTAAATCAATTTATAATGAAATCATATTTCTTGTATCGTTCATATTTCAATAATTGATTTTAAAATGTTCAACTTAACAGAGTATAAAAAACCCTGACTTTCTTAAGAAATAACAATACAGACTTATAAGTCTGTAGATAGATATATAGAAATTGTACATTCTAAAACCTTCATATTAATATACAAATTACACCTATAAAATAATTATAAATGTCAGTAGTGTATTTAAAACAAAAAACACGATGCAAATAAGTTGGTTAAATATTTCAGAGTAGTATAGTGGTTGAAATATAACGATAATTGAAAACGCTGCCTAATTAGACAAATAACAAAACAATGTATAGTGAGATATTCCTCTTTTATAGATCTACAAAAAAGTCTACGATGGCATATACTTATCTTGTAAGGATACCTTACTATACCTATCTATCTTCTAAAAAAAGGGTCAGATACAATGAGGTAACTGGAAGGCTATTTAGACGGATGCAGTATTAATCCTTATCAAATTAATTACATTAGTTACCTTAATCATTTCATGCACATAAGTATATATTTTTTAATATCAGGGCAAGACAACATCCACCGGGCCTGCTAGTTATTTTATAACATGTTATTATTATAAGAATTTGCTGTATTCGCTTGAAGTCCAACATTATATATTTACATACATACATTATACGTTTGTAAAGATAAAACAGTTCGATCTCTTTTTCTCGTCCGTTTGCCATCCGATTTTTTTTCTTGTGTAACTAATGACAACCTTTATTGTTATCAATAAAAACTTTAGAAACAGTTTTTTCCGACACCATTAACGAATCAAGCCTTTATTTATAAATCTTTATTCGTCATACTTCATGATTCCTGTGTCTTATAATCAATATAAATAAATATTTGTACACTCGATGGCAAAAGAACCTCAATATTCGTAAAAAATTATAAATAATGGTCGACCATTATTTCGAAATTCGAATTTCGACCAGTAGTCAACTAAAATCGTATAAATCAGGTATCTTGTATATGCGTATAAATGTAGCATACATAACGAAAAATAGATTATAAATAAAAGCAAAAGGTCGTCATCGTCTGGCGCGTTGCTTAGATACGCCGCACTCGCCACGCGACTTCGTTGTCCACAGCCATATGCTATTGTCCGCCGCTTCCTGTTTCTCTCCTTTTACGCTAGACGATAATGGGAATTTTTGAAATAGCAACAATACTCATATGAGAACTCATTGCAATAACGGTAGATAGCCAGTTATTTCGTTCATCTTTGATAAATGAGAAATTATTGTCTTTGAAGTGTATGAGAAACTATTATTTTTCTTTTTTTGTCTTCGTTTTTTTAGTAACTGTAGTAACAACGCTCAATTATAGTCATGGTTTCAAAAATATTAGATAATCAATTATTTTTTCAAGGATAGAATGTGAGTGTAACTAATTTTTCTGTATGTTTGTTTATATTGAATATTTCTACTAAAATTTTCGAAGTTTTATTAAAAATAAAACTTAATTATTTACCTATTTTAACATACAATGTGGATTTGCAATTAAATTTCAATTGATTTCTTTCTACTATGTAACATATTTCAATACTACTCTTTTTCAAGATTAAGACGGCTATCAAAAAAGCCCACATTGAGAATTTGCAACTCATCCGTATATCATTGCGTTTTATAAGTAACTTGTATATTTAAGTTTTCTTTTGTTATTAGCAAAAATCTAAAATTGTTCTTGTTGAGTTATTCTTCTCATAAACTATATCAACTAACACTGACATGTATGAAGTATGTTTATACACGACATTTGAATATTAAAATTATTCGATCGATAGTAAATTTGTAACATCTGCCCATAATCGCTGATGGACGATACGGAGACGCGGAAACGGAAGCGTACGCGTCGCCTTACACCTGGCTTTATGACCTGTATATCCTTTACAAACCTTATAAGTGTTAAATCTTATTATTATCGGGATTCAATGGACTACATTTACCGACTAACAAATTTAATACAATGCCCATGTATTTTGAAATTAATCAGCAAGTTCTCTTTCATTCCCGAAGTGAACAGTATTCGACCCATTTGTTTCTTACCAGTTTTTCCCTATTGCTTCGAAATACTCTATATATAAATCTAAGATATTATCTACCGCAAGGCAATAATACTTTCTTCTGCAAAAAGGTACCTTCCTTTTCTACAACTCTTGACAAGGAGTATGCAAAATTTCACGTTGATCGGATGAGTAATCAACGTATGAAAATGTTAAAGTCACATTTGCCTTTACAATATTCATTAGGATTTGCTTAATCATTCAATATCATTGTTTTATTTATGATTTAATGTATGGTTATATAGTGGACAAATTAAAAAAAAATCGGTCTAAGCGTATCGGAGTTAAATCCGGACATACAAAGAAACAGACAAGAAATGTATTTATTTACCTACGTCGAATTGTGATTGTTACAAAATAATTTGAATAATATCAAATGTACAAACAGTTTTAGTTAATTTATATTTAAGCGTGTTTCTTTCTATACATTTCGCTTTATCGTAATATATTCAAAAATCAATGAAAGTTTATTTAATAAAATGTTAACTTCGCTGCCTATTTATAATTTCAAATGTGAAGGGAAATGAGGTTATTTCCCCCTTGTTATTCTTAAGAGCCTTTATTTAAATATAATTCAATTAATAGTTTTTAGGTTTTCTCCTTTGTGTTTTTAATACAAAAACTTCGAGCGGAGCACGCCGCGGGTCGTGTTCTTAATATATTTTTTCTAGAGAATAAATAATCAAAGAATAATTATTACTTATAATTTTTTTTTCTCTCTTTATGTATATATTATATATTTTCCTTAAATATAACTTATTACAATATTTATTAGGATTAATTATATAAAAAGTTGTATTATATGAGTATTCAGTGAAAGAATTTCATAACAGTATTGAATTTAAGATTTTTTAACGCTCTTTCAATTTTTTATACATGCAATAGCTTTTGCTCGCGACTTCCTTCACGTCAATATAGATTTTGAAAATAAAATACAGCCCACGTTATTACTGATAATGTATTATAACCTTCTTTTGTAAGAGAGATAATTCTGAAAAGCGGTTAGGTTTTTTTTTACTTTATCGATTACAAACAAAAATTAAATATTTTCTCTTTATGAAAGTACTAACAATCCGGCGGATGTTATCCTGCCGGCAAAAAAAAATCACAGTATCAAACCATAGCGCCACTTACCGGGTCCAATAGTGAATATAAACCATTTTCGAATCAACGTGAACACACCCATATTTTTTTATTAAAATCTGTTCATCCGTTTTTTAGGACGAATTTAGTCACTTGTATACCGTACAGCAGGGTAGATATAAAGATAGGAGTAGTATACAGAATAGTAGTATGGAAATCAAGGTTGCCATATGTGAGATCAATTAGATCGAACACCGTTTAACAGATCATAGCGGAATGCTAGACAGACTTGACTTTTAAAATACGCATAGAATTTTTGAAATCTACTTTTACTTCCAGAGATTCATTAGCACATTTATGCAAACGTAAAATAAACAATGTCATCAGTTTTATACTAATTCATCTAACAAATAATCTATGCAATTTCCATATGTATAGAAAAGCAAAGTCAAATGTTATTATAAATACACCTTTCTGTCCTCAATTCAGATTTTTTTTATGCCAAAGGGCAGCAAACATGCAGACGGCCCATCTGATATTAAATATTTACCGTCGCCTATGGACAACTGCAACACCAGGGGCATCACTGTTGTGTTACCGACCTTGAAGAGCGTGTTTCAATCCTTTTTTGAAGAGCCCCATGTCATAACTCCGGGGGAACACCGTGCTTGGTAACACATTCCACAACGTTAGCATGCGCATAATGAAGCTTCTAAAGAAACTTATGGTTGTCGCCATTCTACTAGGCTTTAGGGTATGTAAATGAGCAAACAGTCAACGGCGGGCGGTGTGAGTTTGAAACGATGATGAGGGCACCATATCAAAAAGTTCTTCAAAGCACTCTCCGTTATACATGCGATAAAGCACACATAAGGATCCAATGTCTCTGCGATATTCTAATGACTCTAGATGGTATGTCAATTTGGGTTCGTCAACAATGCGAATAGCTTACCTTTGCAGGGAGTCCAAAAGAGAAAGCTGGTAGGTAGGAGCACTAGCCCAAATATGTGAACAGTATTCCATATGTGGACGTACTTGTGCTTTATAGAGCACAAGTCGTTGCTTTGGGGTGAAGTACTGCTTTGACCGGTTGAGGATACTCAGCTTTTTAGCTGTCAATTTGGCCTTGCTTTCCAAATGAGACGAAATTGCACATCGCTGGAAATGTTGACACCAAGGATCCAGATGTCACTAGAACTATTCAGAGAAGTGCCCTGAAACTTTGGTGCTATGACGAATGGGGTTTTTTTCGTGCAAAACGCACAGATTTGTGTTTTTAAAGGATTGAATTGGACAAAGTTTGCCTCTCTACAATCGGAAGCCCTGCCCAACGATATTTCAAGTTCAGACACAAGTTTGGTTAAGTTTTGCTCCACGAGTACCCGAGACATGTTTGCATTGCCCAAGTATACCGCATCACCCGTACTGTCGTACGCATAGCAATGAATATTAGGGATATCCAAAAGTTCATTGATATGTAAAAGGAACAGTGTAGATGACAAAACAGAGCCTTGTGAGACATCGGCATTTATTGCCATGGCATCAGAGATATAGCCATCGACTACAAACTCTTATGCTCCGCCCGGACAAAAAGCTCGATGCCCACATGCAAAGATCCTCGGGGACTCCGCAGGACCTTAGTTTGGAGAGGACAGCTTTATGTCAGACCCTGTCGAAAGCTTTTGCGATATCAAGGCCAGCTGCCAATGCTTCCCCCTTACTCTCTATAGCTTCAACCCATCTTTGTGTGAGGTAAATCAGTAGGTCACCAGCCGAACGACCGCGGCGGAAACCATACTGGCGGTCGCTCACCAACTGGTGCTCCGCGAGATGACTCAACAACCGTATATTGATCGCTTGCTTCCATCACCTTAGAAAGAAGGGAGGTAATCGCAATTGACCTGTAATTATTGGGGTCCATCAGATCACCTTTCTTGGGTATAGGATGTATGTTGGCTGTCTTCCAAGAGCTCGGAACCTGACCACATGTGTAGCAAATCCTGAAAAAACGTACGAGAACAGGAGCCAACTCAGGAGCACACGTTTTTAAAACTATTTGGGAATTCCGTCTGGCCCACTCGACTTGTTGATGTCAAGGGAAAAAAGAATAAGCCGTAGCGCTGTTTGCGTGAAGATTATGTTGGGCATTGAGTAGGTACACCGCGAGATGTTGGGCGCTGATGCATCCCCATTCAGTTTCATATTTTTGCTAGAAACAATAGCAATGCGCCAGCGAACAACCACTGTACCTCATAGTTTGAGTCCATTCTCATAGTGTTATGTTCTCTTCTACCATTTAAGTTTATACCTTTACTTTTTTTTTCAACTCAATATTTATACATACAGCTTACAATTGAAGCCGAAAAAGTGAGGGTCATAATTTCCTCCTCTTCTTAATAATTCTGCTAATCAGTACGCGCGTTTAAATTATATTCAAGCCAACCAGAAAGATTTCATATCATTGTTCCAGTTCCTAATAACACGTGCGACTTTGACAAATGCAAAGGACACGGCGCGATCCAACTTCAAGTAATGCGGTCCGCGTCCACCACGGACAACTTCGAAAATCGATTTTCAATAGAAATTTACCACGGAAAATTTGCATTTATATAAACAAAGTCTTATGAGAATAATGGTTATGTTAAATAAACCATGAGAAAGTCTTTCGTTATTCTTTCTCGATTTTTCTATAGTTGTTCAAACAATTACAGCGCCCTATATAAGTATTTTTCCTGGATATTCCGCATCTAACAATTAATTACTAACGTAGCGTATAGCAAAGAATTGTAGACGTAGAAAAAACTGGTAATATTATCTACCGATAAATAAATACCTAAATACACGAATAAAAAAGCAAATAAACCTTTAGGAAGTATATACTATTATTATTTTATATAACATTAATTTTTGAAATAGAACCCTAGTGTATATGGCCTTCTAATTAACTTTTATTGTTGTAAATTGTTATCTTTTCGACAAAATAAAGAAACATACAGATGCTACTTTTCTTTTTACGTCCGTAAATATCAATCTATAAGAATTACTGACATCTTTAGCTCGTCGTAGAAAATATCTTGGTAATAAAGTAGGATCCTAGATATTAAGTATATTACACACTGAACTATTGACTTCATATCACTAAGCGGATGTAATACGCGTTAAGATATAAAATCATAATTTTAACACGATACGGATCAAATGTCACATTGTAATGTATTTCAACACATTTTTTACTCGCACTTCATTATTTTGTGAGTTAACCTCACCCTATATTAGCTACGGTTTTTAAATCCTTTTTTTATGATAAGTAATCCGAGTGTACGATAAAGTTTAATGTAATCCTAAGATTTGTATCAATAATTTTATGTTACATTAAATTATTCACATTCTTGTCTAGTCGTCGACTTGATAGAATTTTTAAGACTGACATACGTACAACACAGAGCTTTAATCATTGGGCCTAGAAGCATGAGATTTTGTTAAAAAGTTCATTATACAACGCCGTGAAGCAAATAAATAAGGATTTTTGGAAGTTCATCCCGTAAGGGGGTTAAATAGGGGATTAAACATGGAATGAGATTCCGAGAAATTGCCGATAGGAAATCTAATGGATACAAGGATAGCTATTCATATTATAACAATTTAACACCTCTATCACGCGTTCCAATATGTACTTTATGTATCCATCGTTAAAACCAATAATTTGCGGAAAACCTCATTAGTTATGTTGACAGTTAGTTACGGTTTAGGTTAAAATAAATAATGTAAGCACCGTAAATGTAGATCGACACATGATGATTACCTATAAACATGAATAATTCCTTTTCAATAGTTAAGGGACCCACATAATAAATATTATATTATACACAGTGTACGGACATTGAACAAAACACTCTTTGATATTAATTATTTGATATTCTTACCAATGAAATTTAATAACAAAAGAACACCGTTTTTTTCGAACTAAAGCTATTCGCCTGACGGACCTTCATAGCTTCACCGAGCTACTAAAAAGAAGAACACACAAAATGAATTTATCTTTATATTAATAAGTGAAGAAAAACTTAATACTCTTCTTTTTTTTAAATGACTACACTGTTGAAATGACAAAGCCTCTACAGTTTCACCGGACTACTAAGGGAGCGCTTAAGGCACTCACCCGAACTTAATACTCCTTGTGCTTGTTTCAATATGTTTGCAACTTGTTATACTTACAGCACACATGCAGAAGGTGTGCAAAAAGATAAATTTATATTTAATAAGTAATATACACAAATAAAATAAAACGTTTATAAAAAACGTGTAATGTATAGGAGTGAGATACAAAGACACAAAGAATCGCTTTGATAGGCGCTATCATTATAAAAATAATGTACATATTTTATTTCACTAAATCGAAATTAATGCATGGTGACATATTCAACAAGATTCAACATAACGTTCAAACTTAAAATATTAACGAATTACAATCGAATTTCGAGCACTGGACGACCTAGTGGTCGTATTTGATTAAATCTATTATACTATTATGAACTTTATATTAAGTTCTTACATATGAAATTAGCGTTTTATATGGAAAAATTCCATTATTATCTATGCACTCCCGGCATTTTATATTTTATTTCATTGATTCCATTGCTGAAAAATTGTGGGAGCGAGAATCAATAAAATCTTTGAAGATGGTTTGTACTGCCTTATTGGAATTGATTTTTTTTCCTTACATGAAATTGTCCAAATTCCGAAAAGCGTGATGTGTGTGTGGTGGTCTTCTCCGAGAAGCATGGTGTGTACCGGAAACATTTCAACCGTAGTTTCTCTAATTTAGCTACCGTCTGTCGTGAAGTATGGGGTCTAGCATTGTCCTGAAGCAGCAGTGGGCTACGGAGATTGACCAGCCTCGGTTGTTTAACGACTAGCTTTTCCATCATGGTTTCCAATTGTTGACAATACAAATCTGCTGTAATCATCTGGTCAGATCTTAGGAAATTGTAGTATAAGACAACAATACTGATCTACCAAATATTCACCAGTACTTTTTTCTAAGTCAACTTTTGCTTAGAATAGGATTTGGTCGGCTCTCCTAGATTCCAGCACTATGATGAGCGTGTCTGATTGTCGTAAAGGATACATTTTCCATCACAAGTAACGATACCATTCATAGTTCCGTCGTTATTGTGACAGTTGAGTAGTATAAGGAAGCACTCATTGTGTGTTCATTGGTGCGCTTCAGTCAATTCATGTGGTACCCATTTCACGAGTTTTTTCACTTTTCCAATTTGTTTCAAGTGAATTAAAATTGTTTTATCACTTATATCGAAGCCTGCCACTAACTCTAATGTGGTTTTTGTTAAATCCTCTTCAACGATCACGTGTAATTCTTCATTGTTAACTAGGGTCTTCAGCCATCCACGGGATTTGTTTTGTAAGTCAAAATTTCCAGAACGAAAACGTAGGAATCAAAAACATACCATGCTTTACTTTAAAGTAGTTTCCCCATACACATCATTAATCGTACGAGCTGCTTCTGCAGCGCTGATGCCACAATGGCACTTGTATTCGTAAATGACGCGATATTTTATGTTTTCCATTTTGTGAAAAATGTAAAAGAAAAATGAAATACTGCGAAAACAAATAATTCACTAAATCCTAAGCACAAATACACAAATCCAAATGTGAAATAAAGTTGAATTTGGAATTGCTAACCAAACGGCAGATATTTGAGATGAAAGTGGCCATTTCGACAAAACGCCAATTTCATACGCAAGCATCTAATCTTTTATCTGGAAGTCCACCGAAATTGTTTTTTTTTTTTTACCAGAGATCGACAAAATGATTCTATTGTATTGTAACGGCAACCAGAGAGAATTTTCTAATCCATCAGCAGTCGCCATCGTCATACGCAAAACCATATTTGTGGTAATTTAGTAAGCAATAGATAAGCTACCAGACCAATTAAATTATGAATATACACCAGCTGGTCATAGAACTCGATATTACTAAATGTGTTACAATTGGGAGTATTACACCTGATGTATGGTAATAGGGATTCAATCAGATACAATTGTCATGGCCTACTATCCGAAATTAATTCTTTACATTTTATTGATGAAGAAAATACCCCTATAAGGGAAACACACTCAATAAAAAATTTCTACCTTTATAAAATTAATAAAACTACCGACATTTATAACCATAAAAGAGCTTGGTGTATCTATCCACCCACGTTCTAAATGTGATCTTTCGATGCACAATACATACTAAGGAAAAGTACTCGATTTGTATTCTATTAAGGTTGCGGTGAGATTGTGTCATATCCGTTGAACATCCAGGTGTATTTGTTGATGCAATAGTTAATGTTCAATAAATGTATAGATATTCATCAACGGACCACCGGTACTGATATTACTGAACTGTAGCTGCAGCGTAAAAATTTTGTTAATAAAAAAATATTTGTAGTAAGTTTTCTGACTAGTTTTGTATAATTATTTCATTAACAAGGTGTTAAAGAACAATAAATAGATAAATCCACTAAGCAAACCAATTGTGTGATCTACATTTTATATTTTCCAACCAACGGTAGAGTTTAATGCAGATCACAAAGGAATTAACGACTTCTGTTGCAAAGCAGAAATATTACACTGATGTGTTCCTGTCCAAAGCGCATTGGCACAAATTATACATTATTATTGACATGAGAACTGCTGTCCTTTTGATGTTACTACATACTATATAACATTCATATATAATGATCTACAGTTCGAAAATACACAAACATTTATTTATAAGGTGTCGTTTAATATTGTTTTTTGTGCAATAATCTACATTTTTCCGGTTAGGTGACGAATTGAGCGCGTGCGACCGTCTAACCGTACCAATTCGATTTACTATAACGGGATAGTCACACATTCGACTCCCGGCGGACCGTGTAAGAGCTCCATTCAAAACGAAGGCCATTATTAATACATCCCCTCCCTACTAGTCTCCTCTTGAGAGATCCTTATTGTGCGCCGTTGTGAGTTAATCCGCCGTCCGGCAAAGATCGCCGATCGAATGCGACCGACCCGGCTTTGTGAAACGTAATAGGGTCCAACAGTTAAATGCCGCGTGTAATTTTTGGTTTGCGATTGTAATTATCTATTGAATTGGTGCTTAGAGGGAAGAGTTCAATTATCGCACGACGCTCCGCCGCTCTGACTGATTGGTTTCGACCATGTACCTATTTGTCATGGTGGTAGACCACTACAGTACCTACATCGTACTTTGAATTAGTGAATTCCCTCAATCTCGATCTATAGATTGGTTTGTGAGTTTCGCACATATATTGTACAGTGCTATGGACTAATTACATTTGTAGGTTCCGTTCTTTATGTATTTAACCTAGTATAGTAATTACACATGACATCTTATTCGTCGACTTCAAAATAGCATTATATATTCAGTTACGGTGAACTTTTACAGGGTAAAAAAGTCATTGTTAACTAAATCATTATAAACACATGGCTAACGTTTGGAGAAAATATAATTAACATTTTCGTATTAATTTGAACAAAACTGTACAATACTTTTAATATAAAATGTAATGTTAGGTAATTATACCATAAATTAACCTACCAGAATGAAAGTTAAATGAATTTGGCAAATATTCCCATTTATAAATTAATATATTTTTCAAATTATATATCTATTCTATGATGCAGTTGTATATAAAAAAAGTATTTTTATTAATTAATTAATTCTCATCTACAATTACATCATTATTTTTTTACAACATTTTAAATATTCTTTTATAGATTCTAACAAATCTATCAATTATTAAAATAAAGTAGTATCATCACAAAATATATTTTTGTATTTCTACAGTACATTTATTCCTTTTACCCTTTATATGTCGCATATTATATAAAACTGAAATATTCATTAGAGAATTAAACACATATTGTTGAGGAAAACGTATTATCAATGCGAATCGATTCCATGGAACAAACCGATCGCGATGGACGAACGGACACCTCCCAGTGGAGTTGCAGAACCGAGCCCGGCAAAGCAATTTAACCAATTTAATGTCATTCGGCTCTATTGACGGCCTCTCGCGTTCTCAATTTGAAAATAGACGCCATTGCATTGTGTGATCGCCGGTAGAGGCTATAGTTTATTAACGATCTAACGTTAAAACGCGAGACTTGATCCCTCGTATTATGCAACTTCATTAGATTAGATCGAGCTTGTATCGAGGGTATTTTGTGGTTTTAATATATCGGCTACCGTTTCAGGTACCTACTCTTTTTTGCATTTATTCGAAAATGTTTCACCATTACTAATTTGAAATTAATTCCATAATGCAAAAATAATGAAAAATGTACAGATTCTATATAAAAAGTTAATATATATTTTTGTTATAAATAGAACTGTCATTTAACTTCACTCTTTATTAATCTACGTAGAAATTTCTTTATAATTCCCATAACCTAAAGCAAGTTTTTCACAGAAAAATATGAAAATGTTAACAGGAAAACTTCAGTTACAACTGCGAGTTAGACCTAAATATTTATATACGTCAACTACTATTTAAATCGCAGTTAAATAGTTATAAGTGAAAATACGCTGACACACTTATAACTCTATAAAAATGTATACGACCGTGCTATGAATATTTTTAAAAGTATATTGTATTATTTTTGGTCTTTATTACTAAGAAGTTTTTAATATCCTCAGCCACGAGTAAAAGCTACTATAATATATGCAAATCAAAATACTTTTGAAAACTATAATCATTTCTTTAAAATCGGCATACCAGTCACCTAGCATTAAAATGACTAGTGGTTGTTCGGTGGTCGAATTTCAAACATAATAAGGTGTTTAAAATGTATTCTTGACATATATATTTATACGTACATGTTATTATTTGTACTTCTTTTTGAAAACTGTATACAAATATTATAGCCTTTAAATGTAAAGAGGTAAAGGCACTTCTTTGCCTAATACAGACTTTAAAATGTAGACAGGACTCGTCGATGCTATGAGAAAAAATACTATATCTAAATTTTTTTTTAATAACACTCAATAAAACTGAAATTTCTTAAAAGAAGAGGAGAAAAACGTACTGAACTCATTTATCTCTGCCAGAGCCCAGCCATAGATTATTTGGTTAAATAATTTATCAATATATAAACACCAAAATCGTATGAAACATGAAAAACATGAAACTGTTATGGTGGTCATCGTATCGTTGTAAATTATGCACATGTGCTCGATCCTCGTTAAATATTTATTACTCTCACCTTATATTTCAAGAAATACTTACGCCATAAATTTCGATTTTCGATTACAAGTTATTCAATAAAGTTTATGACTAGACTTCTAATCATTTGACAACGTGGATATGTTACATAATACATTGAATATTATATAACCCTAAATTGCGAAGTTAAAAATTAAGTAATAAAAAGACGGTACAGATAAATTCATGGGATACAAATATAGAATATATACTATTAACAGTAGTAAGCAACCATGGCATAAATGTAATTTGTCTGTCTGTAACGAATAATAAACATATATATAATACTCTACCATATGCTGTTACATCAACATAATTCTTAAATAACAGAATCTCAAATAAGATAAAATGAACTATAAACTAATGTAGTAACAATTATTGATTGCGTAGTTCGGTGAAACTGTAGAGGCCTTGCCAGGTCAACAGTGTTGTCAGTTTGAAAAAAAAAAAACAATAACCATTATTGATAAACATAACAGGAATGTTGTCGTTCGACGCAGAAATGGATAACAATAATTAAGATTACTAAAAACGGGTCCTTTCTGTACCATATTAATATAGAGTTATAAATAAAATACCAGATTCATATAAAGTTAAAATATGTTTACATCAATACGAATTTACGACTTGCTTCTTGTTAAAATGTAAAAAAAAAACAACTGTACGTCCAAATAAATCTAATCGCGTAAAGACACAAACCATACATATTTCAGTAAAACACGTCAATTAGTAGACACCGGAAAACCACAGGCATTCGACGTGTACCCGCGAGCCAGGGGTGGCCGCCATCTTGATTCGGGTATCAAATTAAATTGACATGTGGTTCGTGCAAACATATTGTGCGCGCCTCCGAGCATTGTGTTGACACCCCTAATTATACGGGCACGTTAATATGAGATGATAAAATTTAGTAATTAGCGTAATGTGTCTCATCGATCTCATTTTATATATAACAATTTGCGAAGTATTTTAAATACGGTATACGAATCACAGTATTGATTACTAAAATTATAACAATGACTTTCTTGCACACAAGCTAAAGCTCAAACTGTTACGTCTAGAAACATAATTATATAACATAGGAGTTCCTTATATAATATATGTGAGACAAATTTAAGAAAATTTCTGAGAAGTTACCAATCGCAAATCCTATCGACTGTTAGTTATATCAATAAAATTATAAATACTTATTATCTTAACTCGTAATGTTTTTAATATACTGCTTGAAGTTTTGGCCTTTGTTAGTTTGGATATTGAAAACATGGCCAAAAAAAGATAAAAATGTAGTGAATACTTGTAAGCGTTTTTGCTCAGTGAAATAAAATGGTGAGCTTTTGATGTATACAGTTTCTGTGTATAATTTGGTTTTGGTGTCCATACTTTTATAAAGATTTATACTTTGACTAGCATATTTCATTGGCCCGCGCGCATTTTTTAAGCAGTTCTTTTCGGCTTGTTATTCTACTTCATGTTATTAAAATATTAGGTTATTTAATGCTGTCTAAAACTATTACTAACAATTTTATAGATAATCAATTTTAGAACGAAATACGTTCCGTGTTAAAAAAATTCGTCCATAAATCTTGCAAATTATAAAAATATTTTCATTATCTTTCTAAAATTTCTTGGTATAAATAGTTTCATAGAGAACTTATTCATAGTTTATATGTGTACATAATGTTATCACAGTAATTAATTATAGTGATACCGCAATAATTATAACAATCATAGTAAATATCAAATCTATATTATAACTACATTGATGCTTTTTTTTGCATTCTAGTAAACTCGGGTCTTATACGGTATTGAATGCAGTTATAAAGTACCAAAATGTGTTTTTTATATTATATATTACATTTGTTATTTAAGGTGCAAAATTAATTTAGGTATCACTACATAGTATAAAACAAAGTCGCTTTCTCTGTCCCTATATCCTTATATACGCTTAAATCTTTAAAACTACGCAACGGATTTTGATGCGGTTTTTTTTAATAGACAGAGTGATTGAAGAGGAAGATTTATATGATAATAACATCTATTAAATAGTGGAGAAATACTTTTATTTTGAGGTTACTCCAAATTTAACGCGTGCGTGCCAAGGGCAGTAAAGAATAAATCAAAACTACTGGATCGATTTTAATCATTTTTTCAGTGAATTACATAGGCTATATATTTTATACCCGTGCGAAGCCGGAGCGGGTCGCTAGCAATAAATAAAACCGCGAAAAAAACATCCACGACGACAATGTAATAAGTATTATGTTTGTAGGATATCTATTCTATCAATATCGTTCAATACGAAATTTGCATGAAATATCTTTAATGCAAAAATGTTATTCAGCCGGAGGCAATGGCTGTCTAAATTACAAAACGTGGTCCGCAGAAAAAGGACGCAATATCGGCAATATCTCTTTCGGAAAATCTTTCGTAGCGTTGTCATAAAATTATCGCGTCTCAACGGCGCGTCGCGGCGTGGACGGGTAGACGCAAGCAATGTCAGCCGTTCACATTGAGTTTAACATTACTATAAGACTCACCAAATTTCCTCGAAATATGTGGTTCAGCCCTTGGTTCGATATGTGATTACAACTTGTTTTTACAATGAAATTCATAACAGTCCCGTTTTTAATACGAGAATAGAAATTAAGCCTAAACTATTTAATGGTAGGCTGGTTCCCAAGACCTGTGTAATAATTTACTTCAATAGAAACAATGAGTGTTATTGTAATATTGTTTATAATATGTTTATATATGGCACACGCAACGGTTTTTAATTTCACAGGCCTCGTGGCGAAGCGGTGGTAAATTTTACTATTGAGCTGAGAGTTCTCTGGTTACGTAATTACATAGTTGATTTAATAAGTATAATTGTCAAAAATACTCAAATAGACCTTAAAGAGGCACTTCTAAGTTTTAAAATACAGTTCAGAAAATATTTCAGTCGTCGATAAGAACCGACAAAAACCTCGATCGGGTTTATCATTTTTCTTTGATTAAATCTTTGATGTACAAAGAAGCGGTTATTTCCAGACATCACTGTCATTTACGTACTAATCCACTCTATAATAACCACTTGAACTTACCGTCCCCGGTGAATGGGTAATGTGCGTTTTTATTTATTACTTTTAATAATGTACCTTTGTAGTCAATGTCATAAAATCCCAATATACAAATATAAGACCTCAAGGTATCGTGATATTTAAGTATGGGAAAATAATATTTTTCCCATTTTGATAATCATTTCTGTATGGTATATAAATTTAAACATTTTTCTACGTATAATTGTATTATGCCGTGTATCAAGTAAAAAGATTTACTTTTTACTATTAGGCCCACATATATTAAAAGGCCGGCAACGCATTTGCGACTTCCCTGGTGTTGCTAGTGTCTATGGACGGCGGTGATCACTTACCATCAGGTGACTCATCTGTTCGTTTGCCCCCTATAATTTAAAAAAAAAACTTAGTACTATCTCAAATCTGATCTGATATGATCTGTAGTCAACATTACTCCGGGAGTGTTCACATATCTTTTACGTCACTTATCATTATATGACTGTAATATTTTATAAGACCACGTCAAAATCATTTAAATGATTAACAGAGGTGTTAACTTCATTAAGGATTTTTCTTTACTATATTTAATGTAATTTATCTACTTTTCGTATAATTAAATATTAATGGAACATAACCAAATAAAACCCACGTAATTAGATATCGCTTCGGTTCCCCCACCCAGACCTCTCAAAACACATTTTAGCGTCCTAATACTATTTTAAAAACAGGCCCTCCTGAACATTTTCGCGAGAAAGGAAAGCTGTGGACGTTTAATAGGATTGGATAAAGATGGCGAAGTAATAAAGCGTGTTCGTTAATGTATTTATAGAAGGTATGACGGCATCATACCGCTGCACGAATAGACACCCAATGGTGTTAATATAAAATTAGTAATCGCTTTATACACTTGTCTTACTCATTCGATTAAAATTATTCGAAATATTCTGTTAACATTCATTTCTTAGAACTAGACACAAGCGTACAAGCAAGTAAAATAGTAAGAAGAAGACATGTATCGTAAATCAAAATGAATTCATTCGGCAGACAAAGTTAATTTCTTTACGAACTTTACTCATTACTCTAATGGAATTATTAAGATACTTTGATAATTCACTTATGAAACTACAGTGATAAACGATATTTAAGAGGAGGTACCTACAGATATTTTCTTGTGTCATGTTCATATTCATCGTGTAATGTATTAAGTCGTATCTAATATCATTAAAATGTTTATCTTCTTTTACTGATTAATATAAAATAGTAAAAGTGAGTAAGTAGGTACTCCAGAGATACCAAAAACATTTAAATACCTATACATTCTGAAATACCTGTGCTCGAAAGTGGACTCGTAAAACTTAACGATGACGACAATATATATATATCTTTTAAAACCGTTAATGGAGTAATTTTTTTTTAAACTCTCCAAGGATAACACAAACCAGTGATGGGTAATAATGGTATCAATACAATTTACATAAAAATGTTTATGAAGTAGGTATTAAATGGAAAATGAGTATGTAAAAAAACGTTTCGAACAATTTTAAACGCAAAAAAAAAAACAAACATTAATTTGATAAATTAACTGTATCTATTTGAAGCGATGATATCTCTGTGGCGCGTGATCAGACACCGTGTCAATTGATGTAGACTCAAATCCCTGCAATGTGTTGGAGAGGAAAAGATTGCAATGAAACTATAGTGTTAGGGCTTCTTCAAAACTCGCCGGAAAGTACCACCCTCACGTTGAAAGTCTGTCGCCAAGCACCTATTAGGTATATTCCTATAACATGTTTGCCGTCTTAAATCATGAATTAGTTTGTGATTAAACGCTAAAATCTATAAAATAATTAAACTATGAGCCTGTAATGTACTCGTAATATTGAAATAAAAGATTTATAGGATTCCCTTTTATGTTTTTATCACTCCTTTCATCTGATTGACGGTATTATTATTTTTGATTAAGACATCACAAATTCGCTGCCGTAAACAAAAAATATAATAAGTAAGTAAGTATATAAGTAAGTAAGTATAATCACGAAAGTGATTAAGCACCAATAACAAACAAATGAATCGTCTTCATAACAAGAATAAGTACTCAATTGGATTTGTGGACTTCAGCCTGTATCATTACGCTGATACCAAAATAAACGAATGTAGATAATGGACGGCGGGATCAATACAAAGTAATCGCAAACGGATCCAATAAGCTCGGCCAAAACAACGGGGGGTTGCATCGTCCATCGGACGGGATCGGAGGCTGCGAGCCGAACATGGGGAAACAATATGGCGGCATGCAAATAGCTCGGCCATTATCGCACCTGGGCAGCCAGCGCCCCGACGAGTAAACAAGATTACGAGAATTGAATGGCTAATTAGAGGAAAAGAAGGAGTCTTACCGAACGGGCTGAATTATCGCGAATCGTCTCTGCTATATTTCACGACGCTTAGCCCGCCTTTATTGTACGGCGGCCTCTTGTTTAGCTAAAGAGACTTGTTTGCTTATCTCTTGAAACCTAGATAGACTGCATTTAGTGCCTTCACAAGCAGCTAAGACTTACCGTTGCAAAGCACTTAATAATAAACGATTATCCTAAACTAACAGTGTTTGTTAAGAAAATGAATTGTTTTAGTAGTATTATTTTAATTTCATTTCATTATTGTCAATTTCTTTTTATAAGAACCCCAAGTGTTCAGAAAATAAAACTAAAAAAAATATTGATCAATATCTATGCAGTACTTTTTGCGTGATACGCGCATAACAGCAGACCTCTATTATTTTATTTATATGATATACTGTAAAACACTCTCTAGTTTGAATAAAACTGAAATGCATATATGTACTTACTTACATACTCTTCTCTCATATAGAACGCGCGCCGACATTCAAATTACAATAACTTTTAAAAGAGTCAACTGATTTTAATAAAACGAAAACTAAATACTACTCCAGGATATGTTTTATAATTTCCTTGGTAACGTTTAATGATAACCATAGTACTTTAGCAGTGATGCGTGCACAAACGAACAGACATTTCTAAAAACGATTTACATGTATTTAATTACCTATTTTTAGTCAATTGCAATATTTTTTTCACCGATGTTGCGGCAAAATTATATCGATATTTGAAGGAGAATTAAATAATTATGATTTACAAAATGTTTACTAAAAATACTTATTATATGGGCATTTAATTTCTTAGTCTAATAACATACTTAATAGACAAAATATTAAAATGTAAACTTACTTAATAAAGTATCCTAAAATAAAATTGTTGACTTATTTAGTTATAGGTATATTAGAAAACAAAATTATCAATAATTACATCACAATAGACTGTTTTAACTGTTTTTCTGATAATTTAATAGAACCCAACGTCGACCAAGAGTTTTATCTCATAAACAATAATTGTTAAACATTCATCAACGAGCCAGAGTCTTAATTTATTATGACCCACATCACAGATAACCGAATTATTAAGGTAATCGGCGCGACAACGAAGTAGCAGCGCCCGTAATATTGCGTTTCGATGAACCCGCGCGGTTCGAACCACGTCACAAAAGAAAGCACTTTATCATTATTCAATTAATTAATTAGTGACTTTTATAGATAATAAAGTTACTATATTTACGAGTCAGCTTCGTTAATTTTATGTTATCTGTTTAATTGTACGATCGCCTTCGGCGACGCGGGCAACGCATTATCGTAGCATCACCCGTGACGTTCTTATGATTATATAATTCGTGGAAAACATTCGATAGTTATGTCGAAGAACTTAACGCGGTTATCATAAAAAATATTATAATAATAAAGCCATCGATTTTTACTTCTATTACTGTTGTCTTTAATTAATAGCTTACATGTTTTGGGTAAAAACACCAGTGGTTGTAATAGAAACGTGGCTACTAAATTTGTACTAAATTGTTATGTTTGGTACGAAACTGTTATTTGTATTGTAAACAATATCATACTAAGATTCGAATGAGAAATTAACTTCGTTATTTGGCCTAACGATTACAAACCATTACGATAGTGGTAATTAGCTCGAGGATTACTGCAGAAAACATGGCGCTAAATTTTAGAGTTGCAAATACAATATATATATTTCCTAGTAGAAAGTTCATCATAGTAGTCAAATTCGTGGTGTTTGATCCGAGGATCGAATAAAGTCGTGGTACAAGCATGGTGGTAGGGGTTTTTCTAAACCCGTCTAACTAGCTATCGTATCTTTGATCGGAGAAAATTTGTCGCCAAGCATCTTTGGATGTATTCCCGCAGCTGCACTAGAGAACTATTATCCGTTTAGATTTAGCGTGTTCATCACCTTAGACCAAATCGACATTTAACATCAGGTGACTTTGTAATCCAACGCTAAGATCTATAAAGAAAAAAAAGCTCCTTACACCTGAGCAGTTGTCTCGATTGCTAATAAAAGTTTGTACACCAGTGCACTAGCGCTAAAACATTCAGTACTTACGTTCGTTTATTTAATGCGCAAAGTAAGCGATCTGAATCGAAGCAACAAAAATAAAGCAATAAAAAATACGTTTACTTGTAACAACAGCTGTAAAATTTACTACTAAAGGAATAATCTAAAGATTCATGGTATCGTAACAAACAACGAACAAGATCTTTCGCCCAATCTCGGTCACAATAATGATTAATCCCATACCGCTGACTCCGGTATTCATTTACGTCACGGAAATGATTTAAAGAGGTTCGTGTGCTGTGGCCGATGTTGAACGTAATATAATTACGTGTAAGCCGTGTCACCAAGCCCACACAGAACCCAGTTAATATAAGATTAATGAATCACAACGACGTTGTTCTCTCATAGTTATTGTTTCTATTATATAATAATTATATAACCATGATTTTATGTTCCACTGTCCGTTTATGATTATAAATGTATGGGTAATATAGTGATGACTATAAAATAATAATTAGAACACTTTTTTGGGTGTTAAAGAAATCAAGAAAGAAGTATGCTTGCAAGGATATTACAGAAGGTACTGACCCGAGTGGTTATACAGCATTCGTTAATATTATGGAGTGTTGAGGTTAAGAGAACCATCTATGTCTATGTAAATGTGTCCGTCAAAATGTGCTACATTGAGATGACGATACAGTAAAAACATAATCCATTATTGTTCAGCTATTTAATTAAAAAAAGCTTTATAACTATAAATATTTAAAAATTACTAAAACATATTATTTAAATATCGCAAACATTTCATCACTCTCCATGTTATCTCGTAATAGATATTATAGGTTATATTAACTAAATTATTACGGGCCAACCATAACCTTTGCCTATGCTAGCACCATTCTGAAAGGTTTTGGAACTATTATTTAGTGCTTAGAGCTGAACACTTTTTCAACTTATCTCCCATAGGAGACAGTTCTCCTTATCTTTATCCTCTATACTTAATATAAGGTACATATAAAAACAAAGCCGATAACAGGTCGCTTTGTGGTTCCGAAAATTTCCATAGGATTGATCTTCAACCTGGCATAGATTAACTTCGTTGTACTTGTATACCTTCTTACTTATATATATATATATATATATATGATCAACATTATAAATGCAAATGTCAGTTTATTTGTTGCACTGTCACGTCTTAAATACTCCACTTATTATCATGAAGTTTGCATACAGGTTGTCAGGGGTACAGACAAATAATTAGGGTACCTATCATTCAGAAATAAGTACTGTTCCAGTGGATTCGTGAAATCTATATTAACGCAGACGGAACCACGTGCAAATGCTCATATATATAATAAAACGAATCCGTCATTATATCATTTTTACTGATTAATTTTATTATCCAACTATTTATATATTTGTTGATTAATTAATTATTGTTTTTAATAAGCCCTTCTCTAATTTTATAAACGCTATTTTGTTACTTCTTAATCCGTGTCCACACCTCAGCACCTAAACAGAGTCAAATTATCGGATATGGAGTTAGAAGATTATAAAATGCATTAATACAATTATATGTAATACTTTGAAACTAAAGAATCTGTACACAATACATTGTTCCTCAACGTTAATTAAGGTAATATATTACGGCATACACTGATAGAATGTTATATAATTAGATACTCATATAAGGAATGATTTAAGAAATTTAAGAAAAAACAAGAACGTTCATAACACTCTAAAAATCTACTAAAACGAACCATATTTGGTAAATTACTTTTTTTAAGTATTACACTCGGCCCGAAGATACATATCATTTTCCTTTACAATAACCGCAAAAAAAATTACAATAAAAATTCTACCCAGATTTGAGACTTATGAGAGGCCCGGCATACACGGCTACTAAGCAGAAATGGGTCGTTTAGAATATGATATTATACAAAAAAAATTATACGATCGACGTTAAGTACATTGAGCGTATAATTTTGTGTAGGTATATATATACTTGAGTCTTAACATAAAATGCTGCCTGACCAATATACTTGAACAGTTGTCGGTAAATATACTGCCTTTTTACTCATGTATATTCAAATAATCTTTAATCGGTTCATAATGTATCAACGAAGTAGAACACCTATTGCATTTTTTGATTATTACTTTTAACATGATTTAATCTAATTTCAGTAATTACTAGATATAATTGTAATATTTCTGACTTACCAAATGTTATATTCAATGTATTAAAACAGCTGTCTTGTATTTCAAGATTTCGAGACTCGATTTGCTCTTGGATTCAAAATGTACACACTAATTTTCTTTTATAGTTTAACTGGAGCACTTGTTAGATAATCGCTATTCTATAGCGTAGGCACTTAGTTTTTAGGAGTAGATGAAATGTAGATTTATGATATGGAATTAATTTAAGTTAAAAAAACATTTTTGATACATGCTTGTAATATTATTGATACTAAAAATTCTTATTACTTAACTGACGTCCATGATATCCAGTAAAATATTATTTTACTAAATATTTCGTTTACATTGTTAATTATGTAAACGATTTTATAACGTTCTATAAAAGGCATACAATAGTTATCCTACTCCGAAGTCTAGAGCCAAGCGCTCTAAATGACGATCAAAAAACATCTTCATCGATCCCCCCGACAGATTAACGGCAGCGCACGCTTCGTATCCCTCCAATTCTCGAAACAGAGCGTACTTGCACTCAAACCCGAGTAACCACAGATCCCGCTGCCGTAGTGTGGCGGACAATTTCACGCCTGCACACTCGCCGCGGCTGCCCTCGGCAACGTTTCAAGCCTAGGTTCAATCCGGACGATTGGAGCTCTCAATTATGCTGCTGGCGCGATACAGTTACACTCTATTCGCTAACTCAAAACATACACCACAGATCACTACACACACATGTACACATATAGGTACATACGGTAGATAGATATGTTCTTAAAGAGGTGTTTACTATTTTTCCCTTTTTTATCCTTTTTGGTTACCTAGCCAATTATTAAAGTCAAAATACATGTACACGCTCGTGAAGTACATATAAAACTATTCATATGAGTTACCTTCCTTTGGGAAGCGGCCTATCGCCGTGCAGTGGGTCTCTTACAGGCTGATGATGTTGATGATATGAGTCTCATCAACGCATATACGTATGATTAGTTTAGCTTGCATGAATAGTTTAGATCGATACGCGATATTACTTGCATGCAAGACAACAGCCCAATCTGAGGCACGCTTATGTGCATCTTGTTGCCATACGGCTGAGTGCCTTAAATGATAACCTGACAAATCCGGTAAAACTGTAAAGGCTAGTCAGGCCAACAGTGGATAGTTCGAAAAAAAAACAAACAATCTAGTACACCACCGACGCAAGCGTTATTTTTAAATATGATTTAAAATACAAGGGTGTCTAAATATATAAAGAATGTAGCCTTAAGAGAATAACTTTGTGTTAATTAAATAACATCAGACATGAAAGATATTTATCTTCATGTAATCTCAATCGCTTCTGTTGCCGAAACTTCTCATTAATTTGTGAAAAGCTTTTAGTGACCCACGATCTTGAAAGCCAAACACTTTGTCTAGAAGAAGCCAGAAAGTTCCATAATTTCTTTGCCGAGATAAGAGGCGAAAGTTCACGCAGGAGCGGAGATTTATGACATCACCGTCCTTCCATTCACTAAATAATAAAAGCCCGCTGTAAAACGCGGTGGAGGCATAAAAGTTTAACTCTCATACAACCCGTTGGTGTAAGTAAACCGAGCATGCGGGGCGTGGTGAGTTATATATATCAAATCTTCATAAAGCGTGATCAATGTCGGCGCAATAATACTTTACCCTATAAATTATGATGCCAGGCAACGATCATTACTGTCTTGACGTATATCAATCGCCTTGCATTAACTTATTTAGATTTTAATAGTCTAATAATAGACTTGAGTTTCATAAGATAACGTTTATATAACCTTGTAAAGCTACTCGGTGTATCATATAATAATAACTTTGACAGGTTATTAAATGTATTGTTTACCACCTTATAGTAAAGTGCATAATATAAAAATGTTATCTATGATAAAATACTTACATGTCCTTTTGTCCTAAGTTTTGTGGTCAATCAGTAATTCATTAATTCAGCCAAAAAATGTTGAAATCTATAAATAATTATATAATAAATTATGTATATATCAAAATGTTTATAAATACATCGAATGTCTTTTCTTTCGGTAGCTATTTTCATTAAAAAACTTATTCTCTTTGTTAAAATCTATTATTCTACTGAAAGAAAAACATTAACAAGAAGTACCAGACGTTTGTATTAAGGATTCTGAACAAGCTCTTCAATCAAAAGTCATCGACATTTTTTATATTATATTTGTTATTGAAGCGAATTCCTTTATTATTTTTCTTTGTGAGATAATCATTTTCTTTTGCATGTAATAACGAATGTACCTGTAATAATTCCAAAAATCGCAAGTATGTACGTATACAGGTAAATCTTCAACACATCCTCAACAAGATTATCACTTACGCGGTAAATGCAACCCGATACGAAATGGGTACGGTATGGCAAGCTTTACAAACGTGTCATAATTTAATAAACCGCTCTAAAACGTCTAATGGAGGGTGCACCTCTATCAGAAACAAACGCCGGCTTCATTTTCGTTATACGAACGTGTATAAAGCTCTACACTAATAGAATTACGAGACAGGCAAGGTGGAACAACTAGATCGTTTGCGACGTAGAATGTACATAAAATAGACTATGCCTAGTAAATTACTGATATATATTATAAACTATTAATTTGTATTTTGGGTCTAATTTTCAAATTGTATCAATAATTATTCCATTGAAGCACAAGTTCAAACTACTTTCTGTAATTATTTATTTAATTTTTTTAGCGTTTCGCTACAATCTCCTCTGGTGTTAAATAAGGATGTGACCTAAGATAAGCAATACGTTAAGCCTAAAGGAAGACAACTGTCAAGGTCAGCGACCGGAACAAGCCTGTAATTGTTGCTCTTGAGAGTATAGGCATTAGAAAACTCCTTATCAATAGTTTCATGACGACGTTTTACTTCATGTAAAGCCCAGGCTTATTGTATCATTTGAATTTGAGACTTGCGTCTGTTGATGAAGTTTCCGAAGATACCTATTATTTAGTCACCAACGTCTCGTAACTGTTCATTTTATTATTATCATAATAATAATTTATCATGCACATATGTATCGGGTAAGTTTATTAATATAAAAAAAAGCTCGATCGCACCTAATTGAAGCAGCCCCACAATATCCCGAAAGTAATTTGATCCAAAGGAGTTCCTGATGATTGTATGAATCAACTCTACGTATATTATTTACTCCAGTTCTTTTATAATAATTATTAGAATTCTTTTTTATTTCGAAGATTTTATAATTTTACCAAGAAACAAAATTATGCGAATAATGTTGAAATACACTGTAGCTTTCATCGATATGGTAAATGGATGAATATATATATATATATAATTAATGGATAATTAGATAATAATTTTTATCTTACTTATACCTAACATTTTCATAACTGATTAAGTAATTTTCCATCCTTTAACAAAGTAATAAGCTTTTGGCATACACGATGTGCATACACGATGTGATAGGCCAACCGTTTGTACAATTTATGATGTGCGGTAAATTAAATTATGTTGTGTTTTAGTGTAGGTAATTCAAATGCAGGTCGTTCCATCAATTTTGTGGTATTATGAGTATTATCATCTGATCTGAAGGTACGCGAGCGACGGGCGTGCCACCGTGCATCGTGCGGTGACAAACAACATTCGTGACCGACATTTATGCGACGTCACTCTCCTCTATTGAAATGCTTCGATTTATATTTCTCCTCATATTTTTTGCTACAAGTTGATCTTAATAGTGGTATCCAAGAGCGAGTTATTTTTGGATGTTAAAATATTCAACGGACTATATGAGACATAACGTAGGAGAAGATTCTTATAGTGGATATTTTTTAACAGAATACGTTATAGTACTTAATATATATATATCACTATATAGTGACCAGTGGAATATCGTTCCGATGTCCGCAGGTTCGAACCCTGGCGTGTACCAACGAATTTTTCGGAATTCGGCTAGAATTGCTAATTCAAATTAGTAACACTATCGGCTGACGGTGAAGGAAAACATCGTGAGGAAACCTGGATAGAACTGTGGATTTTTCAGAGTTTGAAATCGTCATTATGCCGATACCTTCCATTGGGAAGAGGCCTATGGGCCTGCAATGGATCTCTAACAGGCTGATGATGATATCCTAACTAATATAATAAATGCGCAAGTTAGCTTGTTTGCTACGTTTTCACGTCATACTCAACCGAACATCATGAAATTTTGTATAAACGTTGTAAAGGGTACAGAAGAAGACATAGGGTATATTTCATTTAGAAAAATGTACTGTTCCCAAGGGATAGATTAAATCTGCATTAATGCGAACGAAGTCGCGAATAAAGCTAGTTATGATAATAAAAACGCGTAATGTACCAGTGTGAATTTTAAAAACAGAGCTTAAATTGTAGTATAATTATTGTGGAACGTGTCTACGTGTGTACGCCAATTCGGGAGCCAATATTCATTCGACTCGCCCTGATTAAGACAGCCCAATTTCTGAAACTGAAACGTCGATAGACATACTTAAAGAAATGTTGAATTTAAATGTCTTCAGCAAAAAAGTGAAGGCGATAGCAATAGCAGCCCGAGATCAAAGCGATAGCACCACTTCAACTTTTTTGTGGAACCGATACCTACTCTTCATTTCCTTTTTAATACGGATTCAATATAGCGATAAGAATATCGGAAGACTTTTACAAAAATCAATCTTCAATTTATTGAAGGTGGTCTTCACCAATACCAGGTATTGTTTTGTTAAAACATGAATTGTGAAAACAATGTAACGCTTACATTCAAAACACGAATAATAGAATAATATTCAACATCATAAAAACTAACTTTATAAGTGGTCGTTAAGCATCTATTACCAAAAATAAAGTGTACGTTGACAACTTCACGTCCCATTTTATTATTTTCAAATACGTTAAAACATATTATAGACTAGCTGTTGCCCGCAGCTCCACATGCGTTTTCTTTATAATTGTAAATTACTTCTTATAAGATCAACTATCTGTTAGTGAAAGTTCCGTGAAAAATGGTTCAAACGTTTTGCAGATAGTACTGCAAACGCTGCCATGGGTAAAAGCTAGTCCAAAATAAAAAAGCTTTAATTACTTTTCATAACGTTAGCTATTTGTCAATGAAAATCCCATAAAAATAGGTCCAATCGTTTTGGAGATAGTAATACAGATGAAGCCATGGATGACAGCTAGTCTAAAATAAAGTAGCCTATGTCACCCGCTGTAATTTTAACTATCCGTCAGTGAAATTTCTGTCAAAATCGCTCCAGCTGTTTCGGAGATTACCCGGAACATACAGACAGACAGACAGACAAAATTTTTAAAAATTGTGTTTTTGTTATCGGTATCGTGTATACGTTCATATCCAATCAGTAAGAAGTCGTTATTTTAATATTATATACAGACACTTCATTTTTATTATATGTATAGATAGCAAAATTTTATTAGAACAGTTTGCACTCTGTGAATTTTATTTTACTACCTCGAATACAATTTGCCGTTACCTACGTTTTGCTGTTGATCCCATACGAAACAACAATGTCATTATTACAATTATTAAATAATTAGTAGGAAGACAATACATCCACAACAGTGGGGCGGCTTTTCGTGGGAAATCATATGTATGTGTAATAGTAGACAGAATTTCGTATTTGTTCGTGGTGTCGCTAGTAGTAGCTTCGCATTTGTTTGTAAAGAAAACAAAAGCCTTTATACCCCACGTGAACCGCGAGACCTGCGGCGTGCTACGAAACCTTACCAATATCTACTAAGTTCATGAATAATAAAATCTGAATGTGAAGCCATAAGCCAACTTACTTACTTACATTTGTTATTACTATCTCCTTCTATAAGTAAAATTGTTATAGACTTTATGAATTATATCAGTCAAATTGAACACCTTGCATAAAATCTCTCACTTTTTAACGTTTTTTTTTTATTTTGTAATCTGAAAAACCAGAATAGCATAAACAGAATCGACTTTCTCTTACCTGTATGTGATAAATAAAAAAACATCTCTCATAACAATAGTGAAACATAGAAAAAATACAATCTTGAAACTAACATTGGTTGTTGTACTCACCGTTTTTTACTGTATATCTAAAACCAAACAATCTAAAAATATTGTATAACAGTTATAAATGTATTATAGTCAAAAAATGATCGATCGAAAGAAAAAAAATATGTCATTAAAATCTATCTTATTTCACACATCAATGTGGCCAAAATTCGAATGGTCCAGTATATTTTGTATACAATTGGAAATGCAAAAAAAGAAAAGATAATTTCACGGCGCACTTAGACCCAGTGAGCACAAAGAATTCGTGTTTATAGGTTTTTTTTTACATTGTATATAGATTGTTTAGTAGATATCGAATGCCTTAAAGTCGATGGAGCGTGAACAAAAGTCACGCGCCAAGGATTTTGGTATCTACACGTCCCGCCTATAGCGGTGGGCGGTTTACTTACTCCGCTGTAATATGCCGATCCCTTCAACAAACTTCTACTTATATATACATATATCTAAGTTTACTTAAATATTTATTAAAAAAAAACACACACACACAATTAGGTGTATTTTGTAGTAGTTACTAAAATAACAACCCCTAACCTATTTGTAACCCTTTGTCTACTTTTCGTAATGTTAGTTTTGATGATACATATTGTCTTCGTTATGATTCTAATTCTATACAAACGAGACACACTAGATGTTGTTAATAATGCTAATTGTATATACATATCTAACATTCTTATGCATATTTAAATATCTTTGTTTTACGAACAATATTTATAATTTTAAAATCGTGGCTAACTCAAAAACGATTTTTAGTAGAAATCAAAATCGTTACCGAAAATTCGGTTACTTTTCTAGTTTCACTCGAAACAGTAAATGAAATCTATATTCACCTACTCGAGTGAAAATTTAGTCATTATTTCTAAAAAAAAATTATTATGCTGCAGAACAGAGTATTCCTTTAGAATAAATGAATATTTTATTGAAATAACCACCTATATACAGTACCTACCTGTATTTAAGCAATTTTGGTGTTCTGTTTTTAAAATCACTGAATTATTTTTCCAAGGATACATTTACTTAACAATGATTGCTAAATTTGAAAATATATATTGGTCCTTGTCGTTTACATAACTAGACAACTATAGGCATCATCATCTCCATCGTGGCCATGGCGAATAAACTTCAGAATAACGTCAACTTGCCATCCGTCAACCAGTT
Organism: Antheraea assamensis; assembly: GCA_035772565.1. Lineage (NCBI taxonomy): Eukaryota > Metazoa > Arthropoda > Insecta > Lepidoptera > Saturniidae > Antheraea > Antheraea assamensis. Next base: position 449,052 of record JAQQSE010000026.1, on the reverse strand, counting down.
TTTACATTGTCACAATTTTCCCCTTGTCGTGGGATTCCCTTCAACACGGCCATATTAGTTTAATTTGATACAGACGTATTAAGCACTAATCATCTAACTTTATATAAGATAATCTTAAAACCATGGCATTTTCCCCACGTCATTCTAAATCGAAGAGACTCCTCTAATTTTAGCGAATTCTCTACAAATTGCCAATTTCGGATCAAATTGAATAAATTATATAAACTAGTTTCGAACGCATACACTTGTAGTCCGGTGGAACTGTAGAGGCCTGATGAAGCCAACAGTGTAGGTCAGTTTGAAAAAAAAAAAATTATACACGGGTGCAAATGAACACCAGTTTCCATCGAACCAAATGTTCGGTTAATGTTCGGACAAAACCATAAATATGGCCGAAATCCATAACGATTGCTTATAAAACCTATAAATTGATAATTACTTTAAAATTATGCTCTAGCAATTCAGAACGGTCAGAAACCAAGTAGTTTAAATATATTCTTTCAAGTCGATAGCTATGACGTTGATTGATATTTGTTTGGACCGTTGAGTGGTTTGTGAACATAAACCACATAGTCACAAAATTTGGAGCATCACGAGCTGCATGCCCGTGTCAAGATCACGTCGTAGCGTCGTGTCGCGTCGCGTCGCGGCAGTTGACACGCGTTCCTGCCATCCCTCTCCGTGCTTCACCACCCCGCACCGCGCACCCTCTGTTACCCCCGCCATCGTCCTTCTGTTACCCTCAACCCTCGCTCTACGCATGCTCCAATTATAATCTGCTTAGTGATGTCTATTGTCGATTAATATAATTTTATTTTTCGTTGGTAATATGACCAAAACACAAGCATAAAAATAAATCTGTTCAACATGCATTTACCATGGCAACTTGTCATAATTACCTCTATATACAATACATAATTACATAAGTCTCAATAAATAAAAGTTAATTGAGGAGATTTTTGAAAATAAACTTAACCTTTCACGTATGTCGGAGCCAGGGAGAGGGTTAAGAGCTCTATTCACCCTCAGATAACTCGATATCTAGATACAGAATAGAGCGACATTATCCGAGTGTGTAAGCGCTATGCGCGCGCAGCGGTGCCGCGCGGAGGGCACCAAATCGCTTGCGGATAGCGCTCAGATCGCGCGCGTTTTCGATTTCTCTCGCGCGGGTTACTACTAGACACAACACCTCCGTCGACGGTAAGAGGTGTGTTCAGCACGCGTTAAGCTAGTTGATGCGTAGTGGCTTACCGATAGTTCGATGCGAGAATGGCATCGACGTGATCGCGATTTGACCGATACGTGCATCGCGACCGCTTAACACTAAATACACCAGCAGGTAGCCTCGGCCCTCGGTAGCGTGATATCTTCTCATATTTTCGTAAGCGGAGCGATACTCGCTTATTTTGTGCCCGTCTTTAATTTGTTCTTTATTGTTTTTGGTGTTTATTGTTTACATGGAATGTGTTTTTATTGCTTGTATCATAGACAACCGTGTTCAGTGTTTTGCTGTTCGTTACGTTCGTCATATCTCTGGGAGTGAGATATATATGAAATAATTTACTTAATTACAACAACGGTATTTATGAAGTAATATATATATAAACAAAAAGTATAGTGTGTGATATTACTTATGTAGCTCAAATTTTTCACTTATAATTTTGTCGTAATTGCAAAATATTATTTTATTTGGATACATTAAAATAAATTAATGAATCGGTTTTTCCCCCCTGAATAATCTAATATTTTTTATATATCTTACTAAATATAAATTAATTGAGTAGGTATTAACATATTCTATAAATATGTTACAATTGCTCGATATGACATAGTAGATTTTAGTTTTAAAATCATCGGGCTACAAAATTATGTCCCTTATCAAAGTATGGTCCAAACCAATCAAATGTATACAATATAAATCAATTCTATTAAAATTAATTATATCATTTTCCTTTAATATTTATTTATAACGTCAGTTACTCTAATAGAATTTTACTTATTATGAATATGGACATGTACATACTTAGTATGAATGCTAAAATGGTTCAGCAGCTTCGGTGAAAGAAAACATCACAATTAAACTATGGTATTATAGCGAGCACCTATAGATGTATTTCGAAACATGTTTTCGATCGCCAATATTTTTTACTATAAACAGTACATACAGGGTACATAGAGATAATAAATACAGACAGGACATTTAAAGAAATATAACCAATAATAAAAGCTGTAGATTATAGATATAGATTAATCTATAGATTAATTTTACCATTATATTTATACACTCTTCGTTATATGAAATGGAGAAATTGTATAGATAAAATTGAAGTATCTCTTGCGTGTCCCGGAGTAATTTCCGAAACGGCTGAACCGATTTTGATGAGACTTTTACTAATAGATACATATTTAATCATTATATTACGCAGATAGAACAGATCGTTACGCTGTTCCATAAAAGGTGAACAGTAACGATGAAATTACATAGAAGTAATTAAAAATATGAAGTGGCAATAAAAAGATATCTAACAATTTGTACAGATATTATATATAGTTCGCACAAAATCGTGAGTACAATTTTTTCTATATATAGATGTTTAACAAAATGTATGTTGATACGCAAATCGACAAACTTTAACACCGTTAGAACATTTAGAATAAAATTTAGAATACCTGAGTATTTTTTCATGGAGATTTTTATACTTTTAATTCTACTATAAATCTCCTCTAGTTGGCGCTAGGATATATTTTATTGTCAATAAGTTTTATATTGCAATTTAACGCGGATAAGTGTGGCTATTTACTGCTCGCATTAATATAGAATTGACCTATCTTTCGGGAATAAAACATTTTTCTAGATCAAAAATACCCTATGTCCCTTTGTATGCCACCAGCAATGTATATATAAAATTTTATGATGATCGGTAAAGTAGTTAAAGCGTGAAAGAGTAGCATACAAACAAACAAACTAACGAACAAGCTATAAAACAGATTACAACAGATCAATCTATGTTACAAATCGTTATACTTTTAACATACATAATGTAAATAAAAATTATGCTTAACAATTCGTAATAAAAGTTTCTGAAATCGAGACAAAGTCTCATAAAGCTAACTCTGTTAAGAACAAGAAACGGCTGTTCTCATGAGACTTTGTGTTCAGAGTCGGATTTGAGACGGATTAAGTAAAGGATTACCGCTGTAAAGTAGACACGCGTCACGCCTTTTGATGTTTGTTTTATACAATTTGTATAAAACGTTAATATTCTCACCGAACCCTTTTGTATACGTAATTAGGTTACGCTTAAAATTTATCTCTACGAGACAACCCTTCTATATATCTTAATCCCAGAAACCCTTACTACTACAATCTTAATATAAATAATTGGCAACGCTTAATTTTTTGTTTGCCTTTTGAATAATTTTATGTATCTAAATTTATTCTTAGTCATGTAATTTCACTTTATAATTTCCTCCCCAAGGCAAACGCTTCTTAGAAAGCACATAGTATACGTCACCACTTCATTAATTTCGCCTTATACGACGGCGTCTCCCGTTCGATGACACTGTAATGATAAACAAGTTAAAAAAGTATATTAAAAATATTTATATAAAAAAGGAACGCCATGTACCGTTTTTTAAGACTTTTCTTTTAAACCAAAACCTCAAGGTACTCTAAATAATATCTAAGAAAAAACAGCAAAGTGTTAATTTTGCATACACGTTGTTAGTCCGGTGAAGCTGTGAAAGCCCATCAAAGCAACAGAGTTAGTCAATTGGAAAATAAAGCGTACACGTTTTCAGGTGTACAGAATAGGACATAGGGTACGTTTCATCTGGAATAAAGTACTGTTCTCGTGGGATAGGACACATTTAGCGAAGCCGCGAATAAAGACTAGTTAAGCATAACAATTTATACAGTATAAGCATTTGAAATTAACTATTTAATTAAAATCCCTCTTTTTGTTTTATAAAAAGACAATAAAATTCGGGTGCTGTACATGATTTTAAAGCTTAAATAAACATGTTCTAGATGGCCTATTAATTTTAAGCAATTATTGTAAAAAGGCACTAAAGGTGCTTGAGCCATTTTTTCTATTTGTTCAGTACAATTACGAAATAATTATTTAAAAATAATTGCATAATAAGAATGTACATTTTTTTTTTAAATTGGTTCATACATATTTTATAATGTTTAGAGTAATTTATTGCATAATATCATTCCCTAAATTTCAGATGTGTCATTTTCCCATTTAATCGACAATATATGTACAAATCACATTAACATGCCAAATACAACAATCCAACGACCACAACATTAGAGACATATAATTCCCCAAATTCAGTGGACGCTATTTGTAGCTAATATGAAAATGTTAAAGAACACCAGCATAGAAGTTACATCCTATACTGTAGTATAAAAATAAATGAAAACTGTCTACGCTCCACCATAACTAACTATTAAATAGAATATACTATTCATAATCGTACACCATTATTTTAATACCTAGTTGTACGTTCTAAACTTTATAATTGCTACAAAGGACAGTTACAGTGGTAAAAGCCATGACTTTTAGGCATTTATTTTTAAATAAGCTGATTCTATTAGGAAAAACAAGTGCAATTCGAAAGTAATGCAAACGGTGTGTTATCTATTATAAGACAAACACATAACAACATACTATTGATATCATATATGTACGATGAACTAAACAACTATACTAAAAATATTATTAAAAAATACAATATTAAATGAGCATGTAAAGATAGCGTCCCAAATATTCTTTCATTTCATATCAATTACATGCCCTTGACAGACATAAATCAAAATTACATAGTGAGTCTGGGCTTTAAGCTGTGCAAAACATCGTAAAGTAATCTTAACACCATTTTTGAACATTTTTTAATACTTTGCCAGCTGACTACTGCCTCACGTTGAAAATGAGTGACTAAGAAACGGTCATTATGTTCTGATGACGGCGCTTTAAAGTTAGACACAATTTTAAGTTCGGCATGTTACAGTCCACGGCTTCATTTTACAATAGGTGATATTATGATTTAAAGCTTGTCTATAAATCGATCAAAAAGGCAATTACTATTAAACCGTATACGAGCTCCAACGCAAACGGTACACGGTGGGTGGGTCACTTCTATCGACGGCAACTTTAATTCAAGCCCGGACATCAATTAGATCCGTCTTGTTCTCGCAATTATGTGCTCAAACTAAATTACTTGAAGATTCGGCTGTTAATGGTCCAAGTTTAATCGTGACACATGACCGAGATCGGTCAGTACTAACACACTATACCACAGCGGATAAAGTAGGAATTTTGTCAAGTCATTGTCCATTTTTCACGTCACTTATTTTGACTTGGTAAGTCGTACGTCACGTGTCACAAATGATGCGACGTGTTCACATTGTGTGCTGGCCTAATGTCCTCGGCTAATGTGACGGTGGCCCGACAAGAGGACAATTTCCGGGGCCGCCCCTACCTTCCCGTCATTACGTGCAAGAAACAATTCCCTGACCATTATAATCATTAATGATGCCACCATGCCATTAAAGCGCGGGCTTCTCACATTGATTTTGTCTTTTCATTATTTATTGACTGAAAGCCATTTTTCCGACCCCTTTACTTCTAAGTTTCATGATTTATGGTGAAACTTGTCGTTTCTTTACATCAGTATTGAATGTGATTACTTATACTCAATTAATCATTCTAGTGATATAGGTATTCCTTTCAGTAGGCTGTGATTATATAAATATTTAACATTAAAAGAAACATCTTCGACACACAAAATAACTATGATTTTATAATTGCATTATTAATATATAATCTTATATGTAATGATTTCATACATTCCTTATATACGAACAAAACTTGAAAATGATGATAGATGTTGAACTATGAATAAATATTTTGTCACAAAAAATTGCTACGAAACAGGACTCTATACTGAATTAAATTAATTTAGAAACAATAATTATACAATTACTCCTGCATACTACATAATGCAATCTGTATATGAATGTTACCGTAAGAATAAAGTCTTTTTTCATGGATAGAAATATTTTTGCAACGTTATTGTAGAGAACAGAAATAAATTCAACGACATTGTCATACTTCGATATATTTCCAAATACCAGCAACATTTTTTATTTTATAAACTAAATATAAAGATATACATATAAATTTGAATTATAACATACATTATTTTTTCATATAAAACTTCAAAATTGATAAATTATTTGTTTAAAAATATAACATATCAAGGATTATACAAATAGGAATTCAATACCAATTCCACAAAAATATGTTTTTGATGTTTACAAGCACCAAATATATAAATTCGAACAATTCAAAACTCTATTGGATCAGAAATAAAAATTGAATGCAATTCGCATGCTGTACGTAGATTAGACCTACTATAATTACAACTAACTTAATATATGCGGCAAATCATACACTACGTATGCGGCACAAAATGATAAGTCGTCGCTGGGAACGAGACGGGCGTGTGTAATTACTCGCCAAGAACGTGGCGAGTCCTGTGGTCGGGACAGCCTGCCGACTAGTCATTATACCAGAAACAAAGCTATGTATTCTTTACTAGTTATAATGCACTACGATAATAAACATTTTCAATTTATTATCGATAAACCTTCCTTATTGAACGCTTCCTTAGGTATAAAGTTTTAATAAATCATTCCTATTTTGACTAATGATTGCGCTCAAGTACTCTATCTATGTAAATTAATATGAATTATGTAAGCGCATCGTTTTAGAACGGCAGCACTTATTTGCCTATTTATTTTTATTATAGGTTAAAAAAACTAAAAAAAAACCCGCGTTTAGAGATAATCAAACTAAAAAGTAAAAAATAATTCTTAGCATACGAATAAAATTACTGATCAGAAAATTAATGTCACTATTATAAAAGCGTGGGTTAGTTTGTAAAGTAGGATAAAATCGAAACTAAAGAGTCAGTTACAAACATACAGGTAAAACTAATATAAACGTGTTAAAAATGAGTGAGTCAGTGAAACAGAAGACAGGTACATATCCAAAAATTTTGACACAACTGACGTTGAGTCTTTTAGTTGACATTTGGTTGTTCAGTTGTCATTACATGGTCGTACTGTAAACGAAAGATTTGATATAACTTTCTTCATTAGTTCACCCGTGCAAAGTCAGGGTGAGTAGCAAGTATTTGCTATTTTCAACTTATTGTCGATAAACCTTTTTTTATGAACGCTTCATTACGCTTAAAAAGCTGATAAGTCGACTTTTTTTTAATAGTTATTTCGCTGAAATAATTATTTTTAAGGAGCAGTGATGAATTTAACTAAGCATCATTAATGTAGTATATCAATATTGCTACGAAATAATGTTTATCCGATAATAACTTTTTAAAGAACGTTTAATTAAAGGCGTGTTTTGAACATTCAACTTTTCTAAACATGTATTAAACGGTGATGAATCGTTTCCCACAGCCCGTTCTCGGCTCGTCACGGAATCAATAACGTCTTTTATCTTACGAAACGTTGACTCACACATGGAAACCTTTAGTAGGGTTGCTAACTGTGAACTTAAATATATCCTCACAAATGTGGGAAATGTTTTAAAATGATTAACTAATTTTTATCTATTTAATTCACATAGCTAAGGTGTAAGAGTCTATGATATAATTAAAATTCATATTATTCTTAACTTTATTTTATCTGTAAATAATTTGTAAACCACTCTCGTTTTTTTGCAAAAATATGCAGATATACACAAGCTCTAATGGTACAGCCAAGAACCAATTTTCCAAATCAAACAAGTCCGAGCTAACAGACAACTTCAAGTTTAAGTAACCTTCGTATCCATTCAACCGGCATGGTTGTTTAGTGATTTTATTAGAAAGCACACATTACTAGCGTACGAAGTACATAAGTCCACAGTGAAAAAGAAAGAAATTAATCTATAATTAAAAATAGGAGGACATATTTTTCAATAACTTTTATTATCGTATGCATTTATATTATCATTTTATGAACAGATAAGAACAATTAATCTAAATTTCTTCACTCTCACGCGTGTTATTTCGCACGGGTCTAAATCCAAAACTTGGTAGATTTAATTAAAGTCTGCTTTCGAGTTGTGTTATTAGTTTTCAGTATTAATTACTTTAATGAATCGTACGTTCACGTATGTTATTCAAAATAGTGATTATAAAACAAGTGCTATTATAGTTACAATCTATATAAGTAGAAAAGTTTCATACCAAGAGAAATTAGAAAATTATTGATTAAAAACCGACAAATGATTTAATTCTTCAGCTAAAAAAGTTGGTGGGATTCTGTCAAGTAAAATAATGTATGGAACTAATTCAGATGTTTTTGCCACTTACTAAGTTTGGAACAACCTTTCAAATTTGTAGAAAATTCCCCAATTTTCGAGGATTCCCAACTATATTAGGTGATGTTGTGAGAATTAACACTGTATGAGGAAAATCCGGAGATGCTAACATATTGCAATTTATTAATCGCTGCATAGCTGACACATCAATAATGAATAAAGATAAATTAATTAATTGGAACCCGTACTGAAGCGTTGCCAGAGCTCGAAAACTTTTGAACAATATAGAAACTTAATGACAAACATTGCGCTAGATTCTGATAGTCATTGCTTCAATGGAGATGTTGATGTCGAAAGTTGTTTAGCTATATAAACGACAAGGTTAAAAAATCTTTTAAAATGTATAAATCGCTATTTGTTTTCTCGTATGTTAGTACCTATTGACAAATGCGTCCGTTAAAATGTCTCTCTATAATCTTAGAAACAGAGAACTGAAATCCTTTACATCCCTTTATCTGCCTACATACAGATTACGACTTTATGTGTGTGTATGTATACAAGAGACAATTTGAATAAAACTTTTATTTAATCTAAGTGTGTAATCCCTTACAAAGTTAAGAATGCAGAAGAAAATTTAACTAAATTTTCTTTCACATGCCCAAGTTTCGGTTTTGATTACGGTCTTGACAGAACCAGAAGAGTAGCCAAATATTTCGAATATGGTTTCAATTTCGGCTAAAAATCTAATTTCGATAGATAATTACCCTTAATATTGTTATTCGTCTGATATAGTATAATATTTAATATCATAAGGGTGAAGAAACAAATTTTACCCCATCAAAGAGTTTAAGTACACATTCGTAGAATTGGATACATATTTTCCAATTTATTTTTGTTTATAGCAAACATATAACTGAATTTATTCCTTATTTGTTGTAAATTGAAATAATTATAAACATTATTTTAGAACTTATAATAAATAATAAAACCTAGAACATTCTTCTTCATCAAAACAGGACACTTTTACACTTAATCTATTGACATTTTTTTACCACGTAAACTTTTCAAACTTTAACATCAATTAAAATAGCTGAACAACTTTTTGTAGCGATTACGACGGACGAGCGACATTTATAATGTCTACGAGCGAAGATTAATTTTGTTCAAACGAACAAACGCCTTGTTAATGTAAGTGTAAATACACTAACTAAAATGTGTTTATTAGTGTACAAGAGCTCCATTAAAAGAGGGCTATACAGCTCTCGAAATATAAACAATGCAATGTAATTGGTGCACAGTTGTTGCGCAACATTGTTTTTACGTCGCTACCGCGTCTACTTCTGGCTCGTTTAAAACGAATAACGAAGCCATTGTAAGATTTAACTCGGGTTCGTATTGATGCGACATTACGTACACGCGTCGCGTCTGTCGTATAACAGTCTACAGTATTATATGAGGCATAAGTATTCTAGTATGTTATGGAGCGGGCATAGCTATGCAAGTTCAAGTGCAAGAACAAGTCAGACGGTACATCAATCCGGTCAGAGATACATCAGCGTGCCTCTATGCCATGGGAAAATGTTTCGCTGAGAAATAACCTGCTTCCTACTTACCTTTTATGCGTCGTCTTTGCAATATCGTAGACACGACCGTATAAGTGAACTCCGATATGTTAGGATTTTTTTTATCCTTTTTTAAGATTTAAAACATTCTGTTTTTTAATTTGTGCCATTTGACTGATATGATAAAATTAATAGATTTAATGGAGCGAGGTTTTCAAACAAATAGTTTTAGACGGTATGCTACAGTTTTGACGAATTGAATGTTTAAGTATAGTAATCTAAAGAAACAAACAAAAGAAATCGTTATGCATAAAATATTTTTGTACAATTTAAAATCAGTTTTCCTTACTTTACATTCATTAATTTGGCTCAGGACAATTTGATTAAACATAATTATATACAGATTTTTACCTCAAGCCAAAATTTGTCTCGTGCTGTAATCAAAGAATGAATAATACATATAATAATAATTATTGATATATATTATGAATACAAGTACAACACACTTTGCATAACATAGATATGTTAAATAAAACTAATGTACTACAAAATAACGATATAAAACTCGTATTAAATACTGAAAAACGAGACACTGTATCATAATATTGCAATAGACGCGACGTCAAAACGATGAACGCTGGAAAATATGTAAATCTGACATTTATTATAATCGTTAAGGTGATGTCCTCTCGTTTACAATAAATACTTGGACTATGGTTGCAATACAAAACTATTTTACTATTCCATTCAATTTTATTACAATGATTAATGTTCCTCCATTTATTATACATGATGTAAGTCGACGAGACTTTGAAATGAATAATATAATTTGGGTACCTTGTAGAACTTTATTACGAAAAGAGTCGTTTAACTAAAAACTGAACACAATATTTATTTAAATTATTGAATAATCTTGAATTAAGGTATGGGCGCCGCCATATTGGCCTTAGCTGCTCTGCCAAATGCATTCCGTTTTACCCCTACTCCACAGTCGACTGTGATACGACATGCGATAGATGGACGAAAAAATTGAGAGGATGTAAAAAAACCTTAACTTTAAAAACCAAACCAGTCAATTTAAATAATTTTCATATTATAACCAGCTATTATATGCGACTTCGTCTTCGTTGTCTATTATCCTTACAATATATTTTATATACAAAGGTAAAAAACATAAGTCCACACCGCTTGCTCCACTTCTCCGCGGTAAGAAAACACACATATTGAACGCGTAGTGCTTATAAAAATCTAAGTTATTCACTTAATATTTAATTAGGTTATACTAATATTTCTTTTTTTTAGGATAAGATCGAATGCTTAGGAAGTAAATCTAAAAAAAAAGATCGAAATCTATCCAGCAATTTTTGAGTGATGTACGCACAACGACAGACCTCTTTCAATGTATTTATATATAATCAATAATATATATTATTATTATTAGTTTATCATGAACATGTTTATTAAAACCAAATTTGTTTTCCGTGCAAAAAGTTTATGCGTCATTTCCAACTCGCCAGAAATGTATTCTATCGGTCTCCGATCAACATCGCCGAAGTACAAAATAAAGTTTAGTCACACTGGGGAGTTTAAATTCCCTAATGTTTGTCAAAACATACTTAAAGCTGTCAGGAGGCGCTTAAATCAATTTATTATAAAGGTACTGGAAGACTCTTCAGCAAGGGCCATGTTTACTCACACGTAGATACGTATGTTAATTTTTTGTTCGCTACTTCTTGAAAAAGCCGTATGGAAAACTCTAAGCCTGTTTTATATTCTTATTCCTTATCCTTGCGGGATAATTCGGCCACATAAGGCCGGTTTTTACATAATTTTATCGTCGTAGTCTTTTTTTCGTTTTTGTGCAAATTTCGAATCACTGCTTCGTAAGTCACAACATTGGCGAACTATATACTTACACTTTTAATCGCTTCCACTTGGCCGTACTAAGTATTTATCTTATTAAATAATGCAGGACTTTTTTTTTCGAACTGACCTACACTGTTAGCCTGGCAAGGCCGCTAGAGTTCCACCGGACTACCGATATAATGCAGGACTGTAGAGTTCATTGCATACTTTTAGATAATCTGCTTATTATTTGACATGCAGAAAAATGAAGACAAATTACCATACACTAACCAAACTAATCAGACTACAAATTTAGTATATCCCAGTAAGAATAGGAATTATCTATCGTGTGGTGGTATTGTATTTGAAAATCTTTTTTGTTTTTAAACTTTATAGGTAAGCGTTTGACCACAATCTCATCTGATGTTAAATGATGATGTGGTCTAAGATGGTAAGCCACGCTTGACCTAGAGGGAGATTGGCTCTCAAGTGCAGCTGTCGGAACACACCAATAGGTGCTTGGCGACAGATTTTCAACTTGAGGGTGGTAGTTAGCCAGATGGACTTAGAAAAAGCCCTATCACCATGCTATGGTTTTATCACGATGCTTTTCTTCACCGAAAGTTCCGATTCAGTTGCTTGTATTCGAACCTACGTCATTCAACGCTGTGTCCGAACACACTACCAACTGAGCCATCATCGCTTCACCCATATTTTAAAGCTTAAGATGGTCTACTATTTTTTCTTTTGTGGAAACCTACCTATATCTAGAATTGTTAATACATATCCTTTTTTCATTTTACAGTCTACTTGAGTTAGTTAAGATTTATAGGCTATAATCCTTAGGAGCGATGCATTTACCATATAAAGTTTATGTCAGAAAGTATGCTAAAGCAGATGAATGTAATAGTATCGACAAGCCGTGTGATGTCACGTAAGATATCACTAACCGTAAATAGGTTACCTGCCCTACGATAATCGATCATTACCGAGAAGGGCCGAACTGTGAATGCCTATGTCAACGAGGTACCATGCCTTACGCAACGAGCTTTCTTTATACAGAATTTATTTACCTAACTGTACTAACAGCAATTCAAAATTGTAAGAATTAAACGCATGTAAAGCTGCAAAGGAAATGTTGATATTCAATAAATGCCAACTAGTATCATACAATGCGAATGAGAGTTTGTTTATTTGGTACGCTTTTATGCCTTATCTACTCAACCGATCATAATAACATTTAGCAGATACGTTGCCAGGGGTACAACAAATGATATAGGGCACCTTTGCTCTAGAAAGAAGGTACTGATCCCAAGGGATATATCAAATCTACATTAAGACGAAGACGCGAGCAAAAGCTAGTCAGTAATAAAATAATATAATAAACTAATAAATACATATTGAATGTAAATAAAACTTTGAACATATGGTAAGGAGTAACAAAAACGTATGTTGGAAGAATACTCTACTTATTGTGTCTATTCTTTGTGAACTTTTTGCAACGATTGTTCATTGTTGTATTTATTATGCACAGTTGGAGAAAACTCTACGGTTAAAAAAGCTGCAATGTAATTATATTTACATTATTTACTTTACTGTAAAATTATTAAGTTTCGACGTGACATTCTAAATTTAAGATTAATGTTTATCTTTATTCCTCAAAACATAGTTACCCAAAATCACACCATTAATTGTGAAATAAATATTAAATAGTTGTATATTTAAGCTCCTACCGAGCATGATATCTATCTGAATAGACATTATCTGATACCCATTGAAGGAAATAAAAAATACCGTACAAACTGGCTTCGTCTTATCATTGACAGTAATTTAGCCCGGAGAACCCTGTACGCACTCGACCCGAGCCTATCCTTGTTGTAATCATATCGATTGGGTATTCTCCCCTTTCCGGGCTGAATTTCGACGATTAAGGTTTCACCTCGTGTTCTAATTCGTACTGATATGAATTTAAAGCGTGTTCTATAACTTCGTGTTATTGAAGTGTACTTTATCTTGGTGCTTATACTGATTTAAATAACATATGCTGTTGATCTATTCGACCTTTATATTGCCATCAAACGATAGTAGCTACTGTACAAAGTTATGTAAGACAATGAGAGCTTGACTGCACTAAGATGATCTTTATCTCCTTTTCGTCTCTCTTTTTATTTTCTAATACAGTTTTTAATTTATTGTAATTTTGTCATAGTAAGTAAAATTAGTAATAATAAAGTATCGCCATCTTTTATTTCTTCAACTTCATGGTGTTTTAATACCAAAATGACTTTTATAAAATAAAATAACTTCACTTCATAATTTCTTTTCTAATACTGGTGATATGTCAATTAAATTTTTTCGCTACCAAATTATGAAATATATGGAAACTATTAAATTATTCACGTGTATACTTACTCTAAAATCAAAATCAATAATAAGCTTAAATCGTGAATCGTGCCATGTGTTCGATATTTATAAAGATAATCCATAAATCTAACAAATCGGCACAAAAAAAAACCATATGAAAAGATTTTACGTACTACAACGCGGCACATCACAAAAGCTCCCCTCGTCTTCTTTACAAAATAGCTTTTATTCACACTTTAACACCGTAGACATACATTTATAGCACAAAAGGCGATTTAACCACATCTCAGCAGTACATGGGTGTGTTGGTGATTCGGTTGCGTCAGGTCCCTCGTCTTACGTATGGCTCATATTTTTTTGTTGGGTCTAATAACTCGACAAGCTTTTGACGGTATCTCGGCGCGGGCGCCAAAAACGACGAAGCTCGACGCAAGCGACTTTAAGCGAGGGTCGGGGCACCCGGTGCGGCGCGCAAGCCGCTAGTCAGCTAGTTAAACTACGGACAAGCGGTCGCGTACGACACGGACTAAAATTTCCGAACATCGTGCAGTGTATACAAATACATTTACGAAATATCTCGTCATTATTTTATTACAGAATAAATAAATAAATAATCATGAGTGCATTTTTCGAATATGTTTAATCGGAAAAATATTACAAAGTATTAGATTTTTCTTGATCATGTCGAATATTCCGATGGTGTTAATAAAATGTGAGTGTTGAAAACTATGTGAGATGTTAGTCAAACGCACGTGAGGTGGACTATAAGTGGAAGCAAGGATGACGATGAAATCACTCAAGTACAGCGAACGAGACGATATGATGGAGGGGTTCAGCCCGGTGCCACCACCTCTCCCACGCCGGCAGCCCGTCAGGAACATATACGCCGAGCCTTTCGTAGATCCTAGGTAAGTTAAATATAGTATCATACAAGGCATAAAGCAACTAACACCTATCAGGTAAGTAAGTACTATTAACCTTTTTTGGTACCTAACTATATTGTTTACGTTGTATTGTTTACTGGGAAATGTATATGAGTAGTCAATTATCCTTTTCACAGTGAAATATGTAATTTTTATACTTTCTAAACATAAGTTCAATTGCACATTTTATTTTAAATTTGGTGTAAACCTGACGGACAACGAGATGAGTATCCACATTAATTTGTCAGTTTACTTTGTGAAGTATCTACTATTATACTATAAAGACAATTTTGAGCTTATTTACTAATAATGTAGAATATTACTTTATTAAACGTATACAAAATATAATATGACAAGTTGTTGTAAAAATAATATACTGTATTAAAACTTATAGAGAGGTCAAAATGATTGACCAAAAAGTAGTTCGGTGAAACTGTAGAGACCTTGCCAGAAAATTGACCAAAAATATAAGGATGAAATAAAACTTGGAATATATAAAATCATTATAAGTTTCATAAGTACTACAAATAGTTTATATAAATGTGATACGTTTACATATATAAATAATACGTGAAAAAAAGTGATTTCACTCAGCAAAGGGATGATCGCTTCTTAGGTCTTAACACGAATTAAAGGTTAATTAGAATGAAAATAAAGGTCACGGCATGCGGCGACGGAAACATAAATACATACATGAATGGACCAAAATGATTCAATCTGTATGACCATTATTCATATTTTTACGAATAATTCTCAGTTTTAAATGGTTCCTCGTGTAATTATTAAACACTTTTTTTATATTACAAGTTATCAAATACACCGCGAAATATACAATAGAATTAAGATAAAATGCGTTTAGTAACTCCAACGACGGGCGCACATAAATTATAAAAAGCCTTTGATATAGCCGACTATATTGAAAGCTCGCCGCATTACAAACAACGATAATCATTCTTAAACCATGACGATCTTATTGACAAATAAAGATTTATATCGTTTGCTTTATGAATAATTAAACAAAACTATAAACGAAATGTGACTAATTTGTTAACAGTACTTATGAATATATAAAACAGAAACGTATTGAGATTTTGGTTAAGCATCTAATTATATATTTTTTAAATATTTTTTTGTTTTTATAACATTTGTAAACAATAAATAAATAAGATTCATTCAAGGTACGGAAATTAATTAACGAGAAATACTTATATGTAATTAAATGGACACGATAAAATTCCATAACACCATATACAGTTTAATGTAACTCGATCGTATAATTGAAAATATCAAAAAATATATCTATGATATATACTATTTGAATCTGTTGGTAACAGTTGTTTACATACCGACCCCAAATATCCCCACCCCTAGTACCTATTCATAGCCACTGTTCAAAGTAATAATAAAGAGCCTGAAGCCAGAAAACATCCATTTCATATACCGCACAGCTACATAAACATGGGTCGCATTGTACCCTAACAAACCTCTGAAGACCACAGAGCGTTATTAAAGTAAGGCACTACACAAAACTAATTCTACCGCTCTTATTCGGGGGCTTCCTTTGGGAGTTCTGTTTCGAGAACTCACAATAAGAAATTTGAAATACTGAATTATTTCTGTGGGGATACAGAACTGTATGCAAACGGTATGTGTGCTAATGGTTGCGGGCTAGACAGGCCCCGGGCGGATGTGCGGTTCCACATACTCAGTCATAAATCACATTTTTATACTTGGCGCACGTTCGAGCTGGCGGGCAACGAAGATAACGCAGTTACTGCCATCTGCGACACACCAATCGTTTCAGTTTAATTTCAACAGATTCGAGGGTGCTACTGAGGGTATTAATATTGTAATATCAGTGGATAATCCTCACCATAACGAGACAAACTACACGTACATTATTTATTACGGGTTCTTTTCTTTTGTATCGTTAATATTTAGAGCGCGGTAGTTAGTTTCCAATTGACTCGCATAAATATATAATCAGGTCAACCAGAAAGTCGGCACGTAGATAACTTTACAATATTCACATATCATTGTGACCTCAATCACACCACACTTACTATTTGATCAACCTAACATGCTGTAGATGAGCTTAATTATATCTAATGATGTTCGACAGCGGAAACACTGTTAGAGGTTGCGCTAACGATAAGTGTTTATTAAAGTAATTAATTTTGACGCCGATAGATGGCGCTTCTCATTTTCAGAACAAGGTATGATTTGTATCTCGTTAAAACATTAGGTCATTTGCTGGATTATATGTGTTGTCTTTGTGTCTTATAAAATAAAGTGTTGAAGTCAGTGTAATGTGTTATAATTTGAACATTTGGTGCCGAAACCCGGGAAAAATACAAGTGAATACAGTGTTAAAAAGATGTAATTGTGAATATCAGTGCGAAAAAAGGTGTAACTGGAAACCGTGAGTAAAGTGAAAAAAAAAGGGTTAAAAACACTTAGAAAATATTTAATAATTTTGTCTTGGAACTTAGAATAAAAATTGTGATTTTAAAAAGACAGCGAAATTTGTATTGTGTGTTCAAAGACTTAGAAAATTTGAGACAAATAATTCAAACACTTAGAATAATTTGTTGTGTGTTCCATTGACTTGTAAAAGTTTGCAGTTCAACAAAAGACTTAGAAAATTTTGTTAACAATTTAGAATATTTTTAAAATGGAAAATCTTGCTCAATTATTTGCGGTGCAAAAGGACTTGTTAGAAAAATTAATCAAAGCTGAGACGAATTACAAAAAGACACCTAAAGAAAGAATGAAACAGGTATATGTAGAAACGAAATTAGAAAAATTAGAAGAATATTGGAAAGATTTTAAAGAGGGTCACAAAAGGATTATCGCACAGATTAAACAAAAGGATAAAGAAACAGAATCATACTTCACAACTGATGTATACGACGTGTTTGAAGAGAAATATATAATATATAAAAGTTTAATTAAAGAAAATCTAAGTACATTCAGGGCTACGACGATAGAAAGTCGAGATTATGCAATACCGTCATGTTCGAGTACAAGTTGTGAGGCAAAGTTACCAGCTATTCAGTTACCTTCGTTTTCCGGAAAATATAATGAATGGCAAACGTTTTATGACATGTTCGTTTCTTTGATTAAAAATAACAAGACCTTGTCTCCGGTACAAAAGTTGCATTATTTAAAGAGTAGTTTATCAGGTGAACCAGAAGCCTTGATCAAGAACTACCCTACAACACACGACAATTTTAATGAAGCATGGGAGCAATTAACCAAGCGGTACAACAACAAACGGTACAATTGTAATTCTATATTACAAACCTTTTTCGCACAAAAACCGATTTACAATGAATCCGCCAATGCAATTAAGCAGCTGTTAGATATAACCACATCTAGTTTAAAGTCACTGAATAACATAGGAGTGAATACTGACTCTTGGGATGCTATCATCGTTCATTTTGTAGTTGCAAAACTGCCACAAGAATCTCGCCAGCAATGGGAGTATAATTTGTCTATGAAGTCTGACGATTTGCCCACTTGGTCACAGCTCACGGATTTTTTAGAAACAAGATTTAGAACTATAGAGATGATCGAAGGCACGAAATACACAAAGAATAATCAACTGGTTGTCAAACCAGCAGTTCATAAAGCTAAATCTTTTCACTCCGGCATACAAGAAGTACCAATTGAACGAAAGATAACCGATCTAACTTGCTCATTTTGTGATGGTTCTCATTACTTATTTAATTGCAAGCAATTTGGTCAAAAACCAGTACAAGAGCGACATGAGTTTGTAATAAAAAACAGATTATGTTTTAATTGTCTCGCCTCTAATCACTCGGTTAAGAAATGCCGACAATCTACGACCTGTCGCAAATGTGGGAGACGACATCACTCATTAATACACACTGTTTTTTATAAAAGGGAGAGCGATAGCAATGTAGTAAATCAAGATATTATGAATAAAAGTAATGATACACAACAGCACATAACACGAGGACATCAAGAACAAGGATCACAGCCAACGCATGTTGTAGCGAACTTTTCCAGAGACGACATTCAAAGCTACAACGTTTTATTAGCTACCGCAGTTATCAATGCAAAATCACTTAACGGTTTTAATTTTATAATTAGGGCGTTAATAGATCAGGGATCGCAAGCTTCATTTGTGACCGAAGCTACTGTACAATTACTTGGACTAAAACGAGAACCTATCAATGGTTGGGTGTCAGGTTTGGGAGATGGTCATACTAGGATCAAACATATGGTATCGTTACAAATACAATCACGTCATACTCCTTATCATTCACTCCAGGTAAATGCATATGTTTTAGGCTCACTTACTTCAATGCTTCCGACTTGTAATCTTTATTCACCACAATGGGCAGAACTACAATCTAAGTCGCTAGCTGATCCACATTTCACCACATCAGGTAAAATAGACCTTTTGCTTGGAGCTGAGGTCTATAGTGAAATTTTGCTTAGTGAAGTTATAAAACATCCTCAAGGTAATTTGATTGCTCAAAACACGATTTTTGGTTGGGTAATATCAGGAAAGGTAGCCAAAGATTCATCAATAAAGGGACGTTTTTCCAGTATGCATGTACACATTAGACAAGAAGATGAAATATTAAAGAGATTTTGGGAATTAGAGAATGAACCAAATAGCATTCAAAAGAAGCTTACTCAAGATGAAATAAGATGCGAAGAACTCTACGAATCAACTACAATGAGGAATGAAGAAGGAAGATTCATAGTGAAGTTACCCTTTACTACGGAAGATCCAGAATGTCAATACGGAAACTCTCTAGAAGCAGCTACAATGAGATTTAATTACTTAGAGAAGAAGTTAAATAAAGATCCAAAGTTCCATGCACAATATAGAAAGGTTATAGAAGAATATATAACACTTAATCACATGAAACTAGTAGATCGAGAAGAGATTGATAATCCTAAGGCCGTTTACTTGCCGCATCATGCTGTCGTTAAAGAGGAAAAACAAACAACGAAGCTACGAGTTGTGTTCGATGCTTCGTGCAAGGGTAGTAATCACGTTTCACTTAACGACAATCTTTTAGTTGGACCTAAGTTACAGCAAGATTTAAGATATTTATTAATGAGATGGCGAACTCACAAAATCTGCATAATAGCTGACTTAGTTAAAATGTATCGTCAGATTCGAATAGTTGACGAAGATACTGATTTTCAAAGGATTTTATGGAGAAATCATAGAGATGGATCGATTCAACATTACAAACTATTAACGTTAACATTTGGGACGGCTTGTGCACCTTATCTAGCAGTTAAAACTTTACAGAAGCTAGCCGAAGAAGAACAAGATAAATATCCTATAGCCGCAGAAATAACAAAAAAAGATTATTACGTAGACGATCTGATGACTGGTTGTGAAACAGAAAATGAAGCGATACAAATTTTCGAAGAAATGAATTGCTTAATGAAATTAGGAGGCTTTGAACTTCAGAAATGGAGCAGCAATAATAACACTTTATTAAACTACATTAGTAAAAGAAACCATAGATTAGATAGTTCAGTAATTATTAAATCAGATCACATGACAAAAGTTATAGGCATACGTTGGAATAGAGAGACAGACAATTTCGAATACACAATCAATTTACCAGAAACTAAAAAAATAATTACTAAGAGACAAGTATTATCTGACATCGCAAGACTGTACGATCCTCTAGGCTGGATTGCGCCAGTAGTAATAGTTGCTAAATTGTTCATCCAAAGGTTATGGAAATCCGGACTTGGATGGGATGATGAAATCAAAGACGAACTATTAACTCAGTGGATAAGATTTAGAGGAGAATTGCTTCAACTCAAAAATATACTCGTGCCAAGATGGCTACATACTTCATCCGAGTGTCAAATAGAACTGCATGCGTTTTCAGATGCATCTAGATCAGCTTATGCAGCTGTGGTATATCTTCGAGCGATTGATAAACACAAAAATGTTACAGTGAGTTTGATATCCGCTAAAACCAAAGTAGCACCAATTGAAAGGGAAATTTCTATTCCAAGATTAGAACTTTCAGGGGCAGCTCTTGCTGCAAAGCTTTTGTCTGAGATATCACAAGTGATGGGCGTACCCAAGGATAATTTATATGCATATACCGATTCAACTGTGGTGTTAGCTTGGTTAAAAGGACCTGCGAGTCGTTGGACTACATTTGTGAGTAATCGTGTTTCAGAAATCCTAACAATAATGAATTACGAACAGTGGGGGCATGTAACTACCGACGTTAACCCAGCAGACTGTGCATCGCGTGGATTAAAGCCAGGAAATCTAATAGTAAATGATTTATGGTGGAATGGTCCTCCTTGGTTAAGGGAAACAACTATAAATAGAGATCTACCTAATATAGAAGAAACGTACGAAGAAGAGAGAATAGTTAAATCTTTAAGTGCTGTACCCCAAATATCACAAGAACTGCTATGGGAAAGATTTTCATCATTAACTAACATGTTAAAAGTGTTATCATACTGTAGAAGGTGGGTGATTATTTATAAGTTTCCAGAGAGCGAAACGGTCAAGTTAAATTTTGTGTCACATAAAGAGATGAAAGAAACTTTGCACATTTGTATTAAGAAAGTACAAGCAATAAATTATGGTAATGAAATATATCATTTAAAAACTAAGGGTTATGTACAAAAGAAGAGCATATTACATACACTTTGCCCGTTTTTAGATAAAAGTGGCTTGCTAAGAGTTGGAGGACGTATTAATTTGGCTAATGTGAGTTACGATAGTAAACATCCGATTATTATGCCTGCTAAGAATCATCTTACCAAGCTTTTAATAGCAGATGCTCATCAAAAAACCTTCCATGGTGGCCCACAATTAATGTTAAATTATTTAAGAGGAAAATATTGGATAGTCAGAGTACGGGATCAAGTGAAGAAGTATTACAGAGAATGTGTTATATGTTTAAGACACTCAAAATCGACAAATAGACAGTTAATGGGTCAGATTCCAGGAGTCAGGCTTAAACCGAGTAAGCCATTTTTATCAACTGGAGTTGACTACGCGGGACCCATTAATATAAGATTTTCTCCTGGTAGAGGGGCAAAATCGTATAAAGGATACATCTGCTTATTCGTCTGTATGGTCACACGTGCAGTTCATATAGAGGCAGTCACGGATATGACAGCAAGAGGATTTATTTCAGCTTTTAGACGATTTACATCGAGGCGTGGCCATTGCCGAGATTTGTATAGTGACAATGGCACAAATTTTGTTGGTGCGGATAAAATGCTGCACGACATGTTTAACGCGGGTAAATCTGAGCTACCTAATGATATTGCAAAATTACTTACCTTAGAATCTACGACGTGGCATTTTATCCCACCACATGCTCCAAATTTTGGCGGTTTATGGGAAGCTGGTGTGCGGTCAGTTAAGACGCATTTGAAAAAGGTTATCGGAGATGTCACCTTAACATATGAAGAGTTTACAACAGCATTGACACAAGTGGAAGCTTGTTTAAATTCACGGCCCATTTCAGTTTTAAGTGATAATCCCGATGATCCTCTTCCACTGACACCCGGTCATTTTTTGGTTGGGGAACCGTTGATTAATGTTGTAGATAGAGAATTTTCAGATGAAAAGGTAACAGGTTTAGATAGATGGAACTTAATTCAAAAGATTGTAAATAATTTTTGGAAACGATGGTCAAAAGAATATTTAATTGTATTAAGTAAAAGATATAAATGGAATAAGACAATATGCGAACCAGAAATTAACGATGTAGTAGTAATTAAGGATGATAATATGCCACCTGCCAAATGGATGTTAGGTATTATAGTGTATAAACATCCTGGGCCCGACAATGTAACCAGAGTTGTAACAGTTAAATGTAAAAGTGGTTTGCTCAAACGTTCTGTAGATAAAATTTGTGTACTTACCAAATAGGAAATTATTTTCCTTAAGAGATATTGTTACGGTGGGCGGTAATTACATTAAACTCATGTTTACTTTTAATTATTCTTAATATTTAAGTTTTGTCTTTCTTGATTACAGAATTAAATTTTTTGGTTATTTCAGTGATTATTTAAAAATTTGCATATATGTAACTCATATCAAACTTGATTTCTTTACAATTATATAGTTATTTAGTTTGTTAAAGGAACAAGTCCTTGGTGGGCGGAATGTTTATTAAAGTAATTAATTTTGACGCCGATAGATGGCGCTTCTCATTTTCAGAACAAGGTATGATTTGTATCTCGTTAAAACATTAGGTCATTTGCTGGATTATATGTGTTGTCTTTGTGTCTTATAAAATAAAGTGTTGAAGTCAGTGTAATGTGTTATAATTTGAACAATAAGTAAAGAATGTAATTTCCTTTACAATGTGTTAACAAGGGCCGAACTCAACAAGGCAAACTATAATAATGTCGGTTAAGTGCACGCAACAATAGCGGATAGATACGATCACGGGGCGCCCCACCCGGTGACTCGTTGTGTTGGTGAATCGTGTCCTGCGTCTCGGTCGTCGCGCGCCACGCTCTGAGAAGGAAACGGACATCGCAAGGTAACAACCCCGAGTAAACACTTTAACATTTGCGCAAGTGCAACGAACCGTGGTAAATACGTAAAACCCATTCCACTAGGTTGTTAATCTTGGTATAATTATAATTTTCTAGTAATTCAGTTATTTTATACAACACAAAGATATTAACCGTTCCGATTATGTGACATTAAAAACATACATCAATTAAAATATAATACTGCAATAGAAATTTCACTAAAGAAGAGAACAGAAAGAATTGGTGAATAAAAGTATAAATTAAATTTGTTAAATATACATATTTAAAGAAGATATAAAGCTACAAAATTGTAAACAATTTAATATTTCACATTCTCTGAAACCCCATTACCGATTTAGAAAGTTTCCGTAATTAACGTTCATAACATAAACAGAAGCAAATGCGCCATATGTCTGCAAAGACACGATCGCCGAACAGCGCGATGAGTTCGAAACTGGCAGCAAATATTTGTAGCATATATGGAGCCGGAAAGTTCACCCGGGCAAGAAATGATTTCCATACCCCGGACAACGCAAACACCGTTTACCCATCAAACTCCAACACAAACTTGCGACTTAGTTAATAGCCTTTAGACGATCACAGCGCAAACATTACGTACTCTCAACGTGTGCGTTCGCTTTGTTTCAACCTTCAATATCCTGTTCTCAAAGCTCACTGAATATATAAGCTAATTGATCTATATTAAACGTACAAGAAGCAAAGCAGATATGTTTGAACAGAAACGTTTCAAACTTGAAACGATAGAGACTTTCTACGGTTCGTTGAACTGTAAACGGCTGTAAATATACAAATGTTTCATTACGAGTGCAGATGAAGTGAATACTCTAGCAACTGTTAGTTCAAGTTCCACGTACAGTTGGTAAAGTTTACACTTCAGAAAGACGAGGTAAAACATTCCAGTCTAACGATTACGCGTACATGAATTTAATGTACATTGAGGCAAAGTAAACATTCAATATTAGGTAAGTCTCGTATTTCGAAATAAGATCACAAGATACGTTATTTTTTGGAAAGAATATTATTAGTACTTTGCATTATTTCTGTGATCTACCGATTGGATTATATGTCCAGGAGTAGCTTAGATGTTCAAATAACGATAAATTTACTTTTAACTTTTAGCTGATATAGTCTGTTTAAGGCATATTTAATTGAACTCCTAAAAATGTCCTTAGAATATGACTATTGTATCTTGAATTCTCTTTGGGTTTGAGAAATCGAGTAGAAGGATCCTAAAAGAGTTGAAACGACTTTTTGATTTATTATACTTTAGAGTGTTATGGAACGAAAGATACGTTTACTTGGTAAATTAATTTTGAGTGTAGGTCCTATTCTGTGTAAGTGTAGCAATTTACTTATTTCATAATGACGAAGTCTTGAATGAACTGATGATGAATGAAAATGGTGAAATAAACGACAAACTATTTGTCGAAGTTTTTAATCTTCTATGATTCCTGCATACCTAGAGTGAATTATGAATATAAAATAAAGGAAAGTAGAACGTTACTAGGTAGGTATTATTAATTCTGTATGTAATAAAAAATAGGATTTAGTCCGAAACTTAATAATATTGGAATAAATTATTTCGAAAACACAAAAAAAAAAGTATTAACCTTACACTCGTAATCTAATGTTAATCGACATTACAGTTATATTAATTACTCCAACCTTGGATCCTTTTTCAAGTCCATTAAGGCACACAGATATCGATTGTTTATTACAACTTGAACCGTGTTTTATTAATAGTTCGTATAATTAGAGGAAACGCCCCATCAAACCAACACCGTGTGTCGGTGATTCCTTGCGCCGCACCGCTATGAAAGGGGCACTGAATAACCAGCGACGCACACTTCAAACCAATCGTAGTCAGTTGCAGGAAGTTCAATTATCTTCTTTTAACTTTAATACATAATGTCGACACAATCATTTCATTAAACTGAATATTGCTGATTCAATCGGTCGTAGTTTGTTCGATTAAGTCGATCAATTGCTGTAATTTAAAGTTTGTCTCCTTTAATGCGTCTAATATTTGTGAAGTGTAATTTTTTTTTATCAGTCTTCGAATCGGAAAATCATTATCGTGTTTCCCACGAAGTTCACGGTAATAAATAATTATTCGTTTCTAGACAACACACCTACTTTCAAAGAAATTAATGAGTAAATTTCTATCGATAATGTTCTGTTTTATGAATTTATTACCCAAGTCACAACTAAGCTTATCAAAAAATGTAGTTACATCTTGAACAAAGGATAATCCAGGATCGACCGAATGACAGCACAGTCACGAAGTTGGACATAAATCTTTCACGGCGACATCGATCGACAGCCAACTCGTCGTTGCCTTACCATAACACATGCATAATCTCCTGTCACCGACATTCCCTACTTATCTTCCCTGGCATTAGTAAACAAACCACTTTTCATTTGAATAATACACTCAATAGTTGAGGCACTGAATACAATAGCAAGACTGTAATAGTTTCCGTTTTGAATAGATGCCTATTGTTTCCGTTCTATATTGATTAAGTTCATCTCTATTACAACAAATGCCAGTTTTGAAATTTGGTTTCCTGTTGTGCGCTGTCAATGTTAATTCCTTGTTGACGTTTAACATCATAATAAACATTGGTTAGTGTTACGCCTTCAGTGTTATTAAGTCCATGAAGGATCTATAGTTTTGTTTAAAACACAGAAGATGGATGAAGACATTCTCTTAGAGCTATTTTGCCTTCCTCTGTTTATAATATCTGCCAAATTCAACGCCTTCCAAAATGTTATCTGATTTTTATAATGCTTTTGAATTAACTTTATAAATTTTGGTTTTCATTTAATAAATGTTTTTTTTTCAAAAATATTGCATGCTTTGCTTCAATCCTTTTTGAGCATATTATTGTAATATAAACGTCTATTTATACTCTATTGGTATGCCATATAAATAAATATATAATTGAATTATGTCTTATCTTTTGTCGATACTAAATTCCTTAACCACATTTTATAGAACTCAATCGGTTTCTACCTATAGTTATACTTGCAAAGCAATAAAATGTATAGTTATACTTCTTCCTTTGAATATGGAATAAAAGGATTATCCATATTCCTTATGATGGGCTGGTAGTTAGGGTTTCTAGCCAACCACTTCAATCCAGATGCCGTTTTCTTTTTTAATAATTTCAGGACGGCGTAAATTCTTTCGAAATCCTTTTACAATCAAGATAAAATATTTAAACTTTTAGTAATATTATTATAATTACACTGTATTGTATCTACGTTTCTAAAGGACAGGTGTACGAGTACATATGAAATTTACAAAGTAACTTAGTCCGAAATTCTGGTTTTTCTAGTTTATATCAATTTCTAAAAGCACTTATTTACATAGCGTGACGATTTATTATAAGTTAGGTGTCACGAGTAAAGTTCAGTGAACGCGTTGGATAATGATATTCTAATAATAGATGCGTTCATTTCGTCATCTCTGGAGACAGCACATATTAGATCATTGACAGTGACATGAACGATATCGGCCAAATCAACACGAGTGTAGTTTATTTATGTAACGCATGGGTATCACCGGACGACGCTTATCGGAAATCGAGTATTTTCGCCTTAACCCGTTTTCAAAATAAATAAACTGTCGCGCCCGTCCGAATAAATACAAACCGCGGTTTGACACCGCCACCTATAAATAAATTTAATGAATAGGTGGTCGACGATCCTGCAGTAATGTGTAATGTCAACGTTTCCGTGCGTGGATTTATTGCTTGCCTTATTTGAATATTTTATAATTTGGAAGGATGTTCTGCTTCATTCCTTAACATATCATTCCTTAAATACTATATATTGTGTATTTTAGTTATGATATGTATACAACTTTATGTATAAAGTTATAGGAGGAATTTAATAACATATAGTAACAATAAGTAAAAACCTTTCCCATAAATTATAAGTGTAAAGTAATATTTTGAATAAGTATTATAAACCACTAACGGTAGAAACATTTTTCTTACGTTTGAAAGAATGACAAATACTATATTGATTATTATACTCGTCGCTCATATTATATTAGGTGCGTTCCCGATTGGAGTGCACATATTTGGTGAAAGCCGACCAAATAACAGACCACACACGGGGTGGCTCCATTTGTCTGGACTCCTATGCTCCCCGAGAGATAACAAACGTACGCCGCTCTCAGCTGCACTTATCTAAACACTTAACTCGAGCCATACACAAACAAAGCTGCCCCCTTACTCACTTTTTAACACAAAATGTCTTTTTTTTCCCTTATACACTGCATATTTTCAGCGCCGAGCGTATTTATTTTTGTCTGAAAGTTAAAAAAAAATTGCGATGTACGATCGTAATAATTATTGTTTTAGGAATAAAAAGCAATTTATGAATTGAAATTAATTCTATCTATTCAACGTAATTTTAAACTAATTACACAGAGACACGAAGAAAAAAGAAAGAATACGTAGTAGACATATAAAAAACCTTTTAAGACGAGAACCCCGAAAAAAAAATCTTGACGCCGAAATCTTTCTAATAACAGTTTTGGTCTTGTCCAAGGTACACGTCATCAGGCGTGACTAACGAATGGCTCGCACTACAGACCCTAAATTCAGAGTCGTAAGTATCAATGGCAGCGACGGGGCCCGATATCTACGGATGAACATTAACATAACTCTCATAGAAACATTACAAACTCTTAACAAATACTAAAAACATATCGGTCTGTTAATTTTTTTGTTTTTTTTTTTACAAGTTCCTCATAACATCTATACCGATCCCTAGAATATTAAGACACAGCTTATTAGACCTAAAACACTAACATGTATGTTTTACCAGTTCTAAAATAATCGTAAACTTTCCGGGAGAAGTGTGACACGCGGACAAATTACGACGTAGTTTGCGCGTGGGCGATTCGGAATGAAGATTTTCAAGAAGCAAACTAATGTAAATTCCCTAAACGATGTCAAATAACACGGCGGGCAACGTAGTAGGTATAGATAGGTCTTTTAAGAATTATTTGAACCATTCTTATACCTCGCGGATTAATATAAACTGTTTTCTGCAAATGAAATCGCTCGTATTATAAATTATTTTTTTAATTTATTTCACGATATTTATAAAAGAATGTAGTTGTCGTTTTTAAGTTTTATAAAGATACTAGCGGCCGCCCCGGCTCAGCTTTACATGGATGTAATGTACTAATGTGAGCTATCATAAATATCTTACAGTTCATCAAAGGCATTGCAACTGTGTAACAATCTACACACAAGTAACTCTTTTTGCTGCGTGTAATTTTAAATATATGATTTCTTTTAGGATATTCGCTGAAATAATATGCTGTAAAAGTTAATTTTAATCTGCATTGGCCTTTTAATAATTCTTTATGACACGATCTGTTAAGTTATTGTTACTTAGAAACGTTAGTAATCAATTATAATATTTGTAGTCAGCGAGTAAATAGCTTATTTAAATAATTGAACGATAATCACAAAACGAATGAAAACTATGAATAACTAATTCGAATCTCGGTTAATAGCCTTCCATGATTATACTCTTTCCACTTCCATGATGTTAAAACCTCAATAAGCGAACGACTCTGTTAAATGATTTATTATGTCAATATTTTAAACGAACTGGATATTTTATAAATATCTACTATCCATAAGGTTCTATAAAATGTTACATCAGACCATTCCATAATGCTCGTTGTTGGTGAGGGTTTTTATATTTTGAATTAAGTTTGATTATATTTTGATGCGATGATAGCTCAATGGTTTGCGTGTTCGAACACCGCGTCGATTGACGTAGGTTCGAATCCTTTGCGAATGACCTGGAGCTTTCTAAAGAAGAAAAACAACGTGATGAAACCATAGCATTAATATAACCGCACGGTTCTATTTTTAATTTTCTAAACTACTCAGACATCGAAATATAGGTATTTTATGAGTATAGTAATTTTATTCGTAGATACACCAAAAATACGATAGAATTTTGCGTTACTTCTTAAAAGTAACGAATTAACTATTTATACAAAGCTATATATTCTAATTAGTTGTTCCTCGAGAATCCAAAATACTCAACGAAATGTAATAAAGTAGACAAGTGGAACCCTTGTTGTCTCCAATCCACATAAATTTAGGTAACGTCTTATAAAAAACTACACAACTTTCATAACTACACTCTCGACGAAGAAGATTGTTAGTTTTTACTCATCGACAAATAACTAAAAATTTTACTTAAAGGTATTGACGACCACAATTATAATTTCTAACACAGCAATATAGTTGTCTATAAAATATAGCTTTATTTAGTACCTACACTATAATTTTTAATAACTACAAATAGACTATTTTTGTAACTCCTAATTATGAATTGAGTTCCTACATGAAAGTATTGTAATTTTAACGTTTGTGGAATAATTAATCAGCCATTTCTTCAACGGACAGCTCGTTTAATATCCAAGTAAAAGAAAATACAAACGACCCCGAAACTAGTTTGTCTACTCGGACAGTCTAAATGCCAACCGTGTTCATTCATCAGCGACAGACGTTACAGACATTAAACGTGTAAATATTCTATGCGCAAGTAAACTGCTTTGCAATTCAATGCGCTTAATGTCCAAAGCAAGCAAACGAATGACCCTTATCATTCAGCGAAGACTGGTCAAGCATGGAACGACGTCCGCCTTTACCTCGAAATATAAATACAAAGTTTTATAATTATCCTACACAATAATACGTTTTGTGTAAGAGCAGTATGTATGTATTCGGTATTGAATAAAAACCTTTAAATCTACATAATTATAATAAAATAATGAATTAATGAGAGGTCACAAGTTATTAGTTAAATTTAATTTTTAATAATAACAATTTCATAGGAAACTCCGTTGCATGCACAAATACATTACACGTTTCTACAAAATCATGAATGTTCTAATTTATAGTTTTATTATCAGGAACGATGTTATGTATAATTTTATATTTAGTTTGGACTAAAAATGATATTGGTATTTATATATTTTCAAGGATTTTAGCTAGCAAATATCTACAATATTAACCAATGCCAAGTAAAAATAAAATTATTAGGTGTGTTTTTTTTTACTTTAAGGTTTAAAATCGTTATGTCTATGTCGAGTATAGTGTACAGAAATTAATAGTAATTTTGGCCGTATTTTTACTTGGCATTTTACTATCGTCTCATCGTGCTGTTATTAGCTTCCTCGAAAGTTGAAGTCAACTATACCACCATCTTCTTTACAGAAGAAAAATAATAAGAATTTTAATAAACGTAAGAGAAAACCAGAGTCCATTTTGGGCACATAATGGAGAGGTTATTTCTTCTACTATGCTAGCTAGTTAATACATTGAAAATCTATCGACATATACTACACTTATATTTTAGTGTACGTATTTTTCTAGACGCAATGATGGCTCAGTTGGTAGCGGTGTTTCGGACACAGCGTCGAAGGACATAGGTTCGAATCCTAGCAACTGAGCCGGAGCTCTCGGTGAAAGAAAACATTGTGATGAAACCATAGCATGGTGGTAGGGCTTTTTCTATGCTCGTCTGACCAGCTACCACTCTCAAGTTGAAAATCTGTCGCCAAGCACCTGTAGGTGTGTTCCGGCAACTGCACTTGACAGCCAGTCCCCTCTAGGTTTAGCGTGACTACCATCTTACACCACATCACCATTTGACATCAGATGAGATTATGGTTAAATGTTAACCTATAAAGTATAAAAAAAACCTCAGACAACCTATTATCATTGGTGTAACTCTGTTAATCACGAAGGATATACAGTGTGATGTAACATTATTACAAAAAAGGTACTGACTACACCTAAATCAAAATCGACTGTGCCTCACTGATAAAATATTGCAGATGGAAACAATCTTTAATAAATTTCACGGCCCATGAACTCGGTTATGGATAAAAAATGTAGATGAAACAGAATGTCAGTCGAGATCTGTACTAAGCTTTAGGGTTTATTAGGCGGGACATGGATAATGTTCTGTGTCGGTCCCCTACTCGCCTCAGTAGCTTATACCAGCGTGAAGGCCCTAATTCAAAGTAAAAAAGTAATATACACCCTTGCGATAGTTCCTACTGCGTTTAAATTTGTTCCAGAAATATATTTTGCACTGTGAACAATATTTCCCCTTATTAAAATAAGGGGAATGCTATGTACAAGAATAATAGAATAGTCATTGCATCCATGAAACCGTTGCAATGGATACATTCTTAAATAGAGAGTAATATTTTTATCTTGGTATTTTATAAATATGAGTTACCTATGAAAAATAATAAATATAATCAACTAGACGGTTAGGAAAAAAAAGATTTTATGCCAAAATACTTATTAAAAAGTTTTTTTTTAATCATCTATTAAATTGTTAAGAAAACTTTAGACAAACGTATATATTTGTATTAGCAGTTATTACGTAAACCCAACAATCAAAGAGAAACCACACTTACGTATTTATATCTATATGTATCTTTGTTTTCACTGTAATTCAAATGGTAATTTTCTAAAAGGCTATTCAACTCTGTACGAAACCCATAAATGTCGTATCTGTTCGTTGGAAGATATCGCGTAGATAAAATTAAATGCCCTCATCGATTGCTTTGAACTCCCAAGTTATTTGTCTTTCATTAGTCTCAGATCGAGGAAATACAGTAATGGATCCTCATTTGTATCTTCCCTGTATAAATAATGGTGCTAAGCGACGATCTGCACGCTTCACAGCCGTCCAAAATAAATATAATTAGAGATCTTTTACGCGAAGTGTGAAAAGCTTATTCAAGTAAATAAATGAACACTATTTCTTTTTTTTTAATGTCTAATATATATGAGATTTTATTGAATATCGTAACATAAGTACATTGAAAATTAGAAGCAAAAATGTTCTCATTGTCAATGTATAAATTATTCAACATCTACATTCTACATAAATAAAAATCAATTGCCCAATGTATCGAAGCACCACATAACTGATAACTAACTGATAACATCAAAACGGCTGCACATATTTCGCTATTTAATTTTTGTTGTCTGTGTAATTGTCAGGACTAAGTTTGTATGTAAGAAAATGTTTGAAAAAACCTACGGAAACTGAAAAAATTGGATAAAAAATCTCTGTATGGGATACAAGATAGCAGCAATAAGATCTTCAAGAATATTTACAGAATTGACGTTTAGTTGTCCAATTCGCATTTTAATTCTTTACATGGTCGTTAAAGGGACGATTTGGTCTTTTTTTTTTTCGTTATTAAACCCGCGTGAAGCCGGGACACGCAGCCAGTTAAAAATAAAAAGTTTAATCAAAAAATCAATATGCGCGATATACGTATAACATACAACAACGTATACGTATAGAAAGATTATATATAAGCCAATATTGACATGAAAACACATTTGAATTTTATCAATGGGTTTATACATAGAATAATGTATGCTTGGGTTCCAAGAGCATTATTTTATTAAACCACATAAGCGCGACACAAAATTTACCATAGACTGAACCCATGTCAACGCGCACAAAATCGAATACAATCCATTATCGACAGAGGCGGGGGTGGAATGCGATAAAATTTTTCAATCAACCAACCGCCGAAAAATATTTACAGTGTAACCCGAGGCACCAGGCGGGAGGACAATATTGGGAGACGCTGGCGGCGGCGGTGGTGCGCCGGCAACGTTGCGAGCTTTCCGCCTCTTTGTGTCAGGGACTGTCGAAATAATATTGAACTTCGGGTGAAATACGAGCGCTTACGGGAGGGATGTCTTCTGCGAAACCGTTTTTCCGTTTCACTGAACAATAGAAAGTATTTAGTTTAAGATTTTCGTCCCTTGTCGGAACAGATCAGATGACTACCAAAATAAGCGATAGTTTTTATTTCACTTAAATATATAAAATAGACAATTAACTTTATTTTTCTGTCATGATTCAATAACATTTGAATCTAAGTTGAAATTTATGTTGTGTTGCGTCTACTTACAATCTGGATAGCTTTCGATCATTTTTTTTATTTTATTATATAGACACTTGGTCCTCTTAACCTAAAAAAATATCACGATAGTTTCATTTATGATAAAGTAATTAATGTTTTAAGACATTACAATTTTCAAAAATAGTAGTAGTGGCGCAAACGTTATGCTGCTTATATTTTTCCCTGAACCTAAAATATATTGTTGAGCTAGGTATCTATATAAAAGTATATCGATAACCAATTGAAGATAGCGTGCCTGTAGCATTTATATGCGCGAGAGCACATAATTTACATACGGGCCCTCGCAGTCTAGCGGTCGTCCAATAAGGCCGCCTATCTCCTTATCCGCATCCATTCATTTTTGCGATAAGCCTGCCTAGATCCACCCGGGGTGCTCGCCGGGCATTACACACTAAACTCCCTCGATGCCACTATACAAGATTATCTTAGTTAAACAGTTAGCGCTAGATTGCTGAATTTACATTTTAAGTAGTGATTTAGAAGGCGTCTTTACTAGTAACACTCGTCTGCTTTATATAGCTCTATCGTTGAGAGATAATAAATATTTACGAGCTGTGGGTGTGGACTGCTCAATCTGTGATCGTTATCTATATTATATCCTGAACGGCGATAATTAAATAAACGTTAAATAACTACGTACGAGATTAATCTATTTGTATCGTTATTCATTTGTTTAATACAATTTATAACGTTATATGTAGCATAATATTCTCAAAGAACAAACATGCGAAGTATCAATAGAGTTTAAAAGATACATATTTTAACGTTAGTAAGATCCGAAAATATCCATAATAAAGAGTCTATTATCTCGTGCGTTGAAAGAAAGTGTAAACATTTATCAAAAGAATCAAAATAGATTTTTTTTAAACAACACTTTGTATCTATACTTATATTACATGTATGTACATGAACTTACGAAGTTTTTCAATCAATAATACTACAGAAGATGTCTCCTAGTATTAATAGCTAATCAGACTAAGCCTACTGAATCTTAAAAAAAAAAAAAAACCCTTTTAAATGTTCACTATACGAGCGAACTAAAACTTCCACCGTTGATGTACATTCCAATATTAGGATCGCTATATTTGTCCATCTCTACATTGCACTTGTGGCACTCGTGGGCACTCTCCCATTCATGAATCAACTTCAGCGCTAGCCGATCCGCGAGACGACTAAAACAAACACAACGCTATGTGCGTTATTAATAAGCAACGGAGTTCAATGACTAGTATTCAAATCGCTGTATCACTTTGCGGTTCAACACATTACGTAGCTCATGCCGTTTCAATCGAGCTTCTAGCTCTTTATTCATAGACATCAATACAGGTATTCTATAGTAAAAATATCCGATTGATCTATGACATTGCACGACTTTGTATCTTGCAAAATAGTGCTTTTCTATGATCTTATTTAATTACATCAATTATTATAGTATTCGCTTCTCGTAAAGCTTTGAAACATTTCCTAAGTACTAAGTGTAACTCACATTTGCTTCAATATGTAACAATATCTCTTTAAAAGTGATCACGAACCGCTAAACAATTATTAATTATGTACTAATTAACAAATACAAGAACACAATTATATTGATGGTCATCCAATTCCAAATTAAGCATATCATCTTCTGACATCTGATACATTAACCTACAAGTAATTTATATGCGGGAATCGAACCTGCGAAATCTCAGATGAAAAATAGGGCTTAATAACTCTACATCACGAGGCCTGTTAAGTTTTAATAAACCTTTTCCTTGTAGTTCTAACTGCAATGTAATATAATGCCGATTTTATTACAAAATATTTCAGATTACTTACATTTTCACATCACCAGATATTATCTTTATACATATATTTTTGAAGCTAACATGGATTGTCTTATAATAGGAACCAAATCTAAAGCGATTTTATTAGGCAAATAAATTACTAGGTAATGTCAATTTATATTTATAAACCTATCGAAGAATATAAACGACTGCACAAAGTTAATCCAATACTATTCTA
The DNA here is from genome assembly GCA_035772565.1 of Antheraea assamensis. Lineage (NCBI taxonomy): Eukaryota > Metazoa > Arthropoda > Insecta > Lepidoptera > Saturniidae > Antheraea > Antheraea assamensis. Next base: position 413,441 of record JAQQSE010000026.1, on the reverse strand, counting down.
AACTTAGCTTATTACATTAAATTGTAATTAATATAAACACGATAGATAACTATCAAAACTCAGTTTTGACAAATGTTTTTAATTAATCCGTTGGGACTGTACAATAACACAGCTATTTAAGCGGACAGATACCGGGCGTGGCCGACACGACTCCCGAAGATATGTATGCGTGCAACTTCTTTAGTAATTTAAGATTTATTAGTTACATCATTCAGATTACATGCACATTGTAAATACACGACATATTACACAATATATACCTTTATTTACAGTAGTACACTTTTAGTCCATGAACATAATTTAATATTTTCTTCTTTGTAGTAAAAGCTTAATACTAAAAAATCAACATGGCATTAATAAGTTATAGACTTCTAAGCCCAAATATATTCTTAAGATATTTTTCTTTCGTGCACAATTATAAGTCTTATAATGTTTCATTTATCACTACATATCATAAAACAAAGTCATCTGCCGCGTCTCTCTGTCTGAATATTCGCGATAAATTCAAAAACTTCTCAACAGATTGTAATGCGGTCTTCACAGTAATTTACAGGGAAAGTTTAGGTATATAATTTGTCAAGGTTTTATTGTAAATTGGTAGAAACATAATGATAATTCTTGAAAGGGTCGGAAAAAGTCAAGCCGCCATAAGCGTTTCATGCACATAAGTATATATATTTTTATTATCAGGGCAGGATAACGTCCGCGGGGCCTGCTAGTATTATTATAAAGCCAAAAGACGTGATGATGACAACATAAAGTTCGTATGAAAACTTTTATTGTAACTCGGAATTACTTAAATAATATTAAAAAAAAATAGAAATATGAGTACATAGATACATGTTATAAATTTACTATCAGATTGGAGATATGGAAGCGATTAATATAAATTATAGCTTCACGTAAATTAAATCACATATAACAAAACAATAAATTATGACAGCAGTGATAATAAATCGTCCAGCTCGTCAACTGTAGAGGCCTTGCCAGGTTAACAGTGTAGACAGTTCGAAAAAAAAAGTCGTCCAACTTGCACTTATAAAAAAGATCACAAATAATAATTTTGTGTACTTTACAATTAAACATACACTTGATCATGTAGCCCAGTGTAACTGTAGAGGCCTTGCCAAGTCAACAGTGTAGTCAGTTCGAAAAAAACTTGATCATATACTTGTTTTCATTGTATTTTATTTTAAGAAAGTTTAATTATTTAACCTAATAAATATTATGTATTTTTTAAAAACGTTTGTTACATACCCAGTTTGTTTATCTGCATGGTGTTAGGAATTAATTGTAAGACAGCAATTACGCTCGATTGGATACACGTGGCACGTTTAGGCGTATCGCCATCTTGGATCAGTTGATATCAGTAACCAAGCGGGGTGATAGAAACTTGTAATCGACTAAATGCTATGAACATGACCATAAATTAGTCACTGTGACTCATTACGTTGTCACATTTCGAATTCATACAGTGCATATTTATCTGTCGAGAGACATACGAACAAGTATGGTCGCTACGATTACCGATAGATTGGAGATCTCTAAACGGTCGCTGTTCTTTTAGGAATTCATTGTGGTTGCCCCTTTAGTAACAGGTACAGTGTTATCAATTTACGTACTACAATAAAAATAATGCTTCTAAGTCGCAAATCTAGTTAATTTATATTAAAATGTGCTATACCAAGCAAAGTGCATATAACGAGTAAACTAAATTTATCACTTATGAGAAACATCACACTAAAAGCAGACATAATTAGAAACCATTCTTTTTTGGAATCCGTTTAAGAAAATATTTTCCAAACAAAAATTATGCCTTTTTGGTTGTCTAAACTAGAATTGTTCTAACGAGGCTATCAAAGCATTTCATTGGCACAAAAGTTATGATGTCCCTATGCTCAGTAGGAATTATCTACAGATATTAAAATGAAGATTCTGAATACTGTTGCCTGAATAAGCGTTTCAGTTACATAATTATTAAACAAAGAAAACATTTCAGATTTAGAGATAATGGAGACGCAACCCACCAACCGAACACTTTTTTCCACTGATACTTCAGCGCAACCAGATTCTGAGCAAACGTGCAAAAAGTGCGGTCGTTTTTTGCAAAAAGAAGCTAGCAGTATTTTAAAACTAGCAGTAGATCCAATAACAGTGATATAGAACAGAATAAGACTGGATAGCCTTTTTTAAAATAATTATAATATTATGTAAAACGAACACAATAAGTTTACATATTTTATTATATCATACTTTTAACATTATGGATTATGTCATTGTTTGTCACTTCAAGTAAATTCAAAATTGATATATACAAGCGTCATCTTTTTTAATATACAGGAGAAAAAATTAACAGGACATGGAGAAAAAGTAGATTCAACATTGAAGACAGCAAATTTTGCATAAATAAAACCTTTATTTTTTAAATTTATTTTATATATGTACCTAACCTTAATCGGGAATCGAACCAAATAAATGCTAAAAACAGACATTCACTATGTTACTGTATTCGTGGAGAAGACCTATGACAAGGATAAACTCTCTCGTATAAACAATAGTTTTTTAAAAACGAATCCTCTAAGACTTCGATGATGACCACATTATATATTTAAGCAATTTACTTTTTCTGTAAATCTATTACAGCCATAAGACTTATTAGTCTTTACACAGGCTACTTAATAATATGCAATAATACATTCCTGTAAAAAGTTTATATTACGGCACATTGTAAGCGTAGATAAGCAATTGAAACGTAAGCGTTGGTCGAAGGCGGAAATTAGCATAACGGGGCGATCCCATTGTAACACATTTCGTTTTAAATTGGGGGACTTTCTTTACACCCGTGACTTGCAATAAAAGGGGGCCACCGACAAGGAATTGCACGCCTTTTGTACTACTAAGTTTCGTATAAATAAATGTACCAGTTTGTGCACCTTTTATTTTAGCATTTTATCCTGTATGTAATCGTGAATCATTTATATGCTTAAAAAATATAAATGGGACTCCGCTTATAAAATATACACGATTTTTAGTTATTGTTATACACATATTATACATATAACTGTTCAAAATATTATAATAATAATAGTTGCTACATAGCTCTAAAAAACGGCTTTGATCACGAGAAATAGCATAAACCTGCTAAAATAGTCAATAATTCTACAATAGGATTCTATTTCGATATATGAATCTTTGAAAGGGATTTCTGTGTTCTTTGTTTATGAGTTACCCGCACTATAAATCTGTGATCAATACAAATTATGCAGAACAATCGTGATTGTGAGCTTTGCCCGCTCGCTTCGAGGTGCTTAATTCGTGTTCGTCTCTTTGTTTTCTATTCAAACCACGAAGCAATTAGCTTCAAGGTTCACCATATATCTTCAGTAGTACTATACTAACTTAATAGCACTATAAGCTTATTTAAGGACATTGAACTAACAAACTGAATAAATCTAGATGTCTGTAATTTTTTTTTCAAACTTTCTAATGATTATAACATTAAATAATCTTGAAATATATTATGATTTACACAACTCAAAAACGGCTTGACCAATTTTAATAGAATGTTGTATGCTAAAATTACATTTCATACTTCAGCTAAATAAGGTTGTAAGAAATGTAAAAAAAAACATTCTAAAAGATTATAAAAAAAATATTTCATAAAGTAAGTTTTTATTGACTCACAACCAATTTTAATCATATTTGTGTACACAAGTAAATTTTGTTCCAATATTAATAGCCTGTAATAAATATCGATAATATTAATTAGAAATCTTACAGTATGATTACGAGACAAAAAGAATTACTGTGTACTAAACGCGAGCTGAACCACTAGTACTGCAAGTGGATTTATAAAATTTAACCAAGTATATCTATACATATAATAAAAATGAAGTGTCTGTATGTAATATCAAAATAACGACTTTTTACTGATTGGATATGAACGTATACACGATACCGATAACAAAAATATATTTTTTTACATTTTCGTCTGTCTGTCTGTCTGTATGTTCCGGGTAATCTCCGAAACGGCTGGACCTATTTTGACACAAATTTCACTAACGGATAGTTAAAATTACAGCGGGTGACATAGGCTACTTTATTTTAGACTAGCTGTCATCCATGTCTTCGTCTGTAGTACTATCTCCAAAACGATTTGGCCTATTATCATGGGACTTTCACTGACAGATAGATAACGTTATAAAAAGTAATTAAAGCTTTTTTTTATTTTGGACTAGCTTTTACCCATGGCTTTGTTTGCAGTACTATCTCCAAAACGTTTGAACGATTTTTCACGGAATTTTCACTAACAGGTAGCTGATCTTATAAGAAGTAATTTACAATTAAAAAAAACACCTGCGGAGCTGCGGGCAACAGCTAGTATTATATAATTAGTGAAACTGAATAAGTAATCAAATGTGTAAATGAAATGTAACACTGCAAACGGTTTGAATTTCATTGTGACTATCGCATTTTAACGATGTTTTAATGGCATAAAGAATTATTTTTTTTGCAATTCAAATGTTTTCTTCTTTGTCCAAAGAGTTATTCTAAATACTAAGACTTTTTAATTGAAAACACATATATGTACATATTGTTTTTATATAGAAAACGTCAACGTTCCACAGGTCAGAAGAGACAGGTACGTTATCGATTATTCGACGAGCTTAATGTAAAACGTCTTGAACCTTCCTCGTACCTTTCTCGTTTATACATTCGCTTGAATGCCTACGCAAATCTTGAAAGATTGTATTTACATTAAATCAAACGGATTGTATTTTCTTGACGTACCTTCGTATATATTGTAATAATCTTAAAGTAATTATTTAGCTTACCGTTTCTCCTGTGAGAATAGTGTAAAATATGAACAAATAAGTGATTCAGTATTATTAAGGTCGACAAACTAACAGACAATTGGATTTTTATACCGATCTTACTAGAAAAAAAAGTTATCATATATTGCAGTTACAATTAATATTATAGTTAAAATAAAAATTATAATAGACTACTCGTATATGCCTTGTAGTAATATTATAATTTCTCCAAGTATCGCCAATAGCTGCGTAATAATATGGAGTTATGAAATAATTAAGAAGGTGTTGAAATTTTAGCAATACATCTATAATGCTTCGATTATCAATTTTAATATAACGTAACAATCAGCTTAGAGTTAAAACAATGCGGTTTGCCTTCATAAGCCTATATTTAGGAGCGTGTTGCAATAAAAGCACATCAGTGTCCGGTCCATTCCTGCACGACTATGTAAGATAAATGGACGGTACGGACTCCGCGGCGGAGGAGACCCGTTCTCACGGCCCGTGCAGCGTTTCTTTATTTTTATTTTTTTGTTTCATCTGGTTTCCGAGTTAGAGGTCGGCGATGCCCGTTTCGGGAATAGAAACGACCGCTACACGCGATCGCTGCGATAAAAACTGTGCGACAACTACGCGCCGGAGCTAACGACTTTAGTCTTGAAATACCTATCAATGTGTTTTCTTACATCATTCCCATCGGCTGTTTGTTTATCGTTCCCGTTACGGATAACGTGCGTATTCAAATCGGTAATAACTTGAATACATCGTGTCCCGAAGAATATGTAATTATATGCATGTAAACTGGTCGTGGTTCTTCACGTTAATTAGACACGGCTCTCGTGCAACGCAACACCTCTCCTCATTATTTACCGCTTCATTAAAAGCTCTCTCACGAAGAGCGACTGTCAAAATCTCGCCGAACGCTCGTCCGTCCGCCGCCGCGTGGCCTGAAATATCGCAGCATTGTCCTATAATAACGCTGTCGTCGGCTTCGTTAATTGTCTTCGTTCTCCTCCTTCGCGCGATCACCTCTATACATAAACACAAGTAGTCTACGAACAAAGTATATGCAGCTGATTTCCGTATCGGTCTGTGTGTTAGTTTTCTTCTTCTAAACTACGTAACGGATTTCAATATGGTTTTCACCTTCGTTTAGATAATTTCTTGTAGAGGTATATATGTATAACATAACATATTCACATTATATTTATAAAATGTCGATGAATTCTAATATGATGTCGTAAGAGTATTCAGGTGCTTACAATGAAAACGCTAGGCTAAACCTTACAAGATACGAGAAAATAAGATAGTACGTGATTGTACATTTTAAAAATGTGTGCAAAAAAGTTACAGTAGTTATTTTTCTGTTTCAAATATTTAGTTACTTACGACCTTAGTTTGACCAATATAGTGTTATTCCTTAACAAATTAAATACATTGGTAACGTTTTGTATTTAATGATGATTAAAATTGCTCTTTACTGAATATCATTTCAATGGATTTCAATGGATCTTAGAAGGTCTAACAGATATAAGACAACGTGCAACAAAGAAAATTTGTATCAATAGCCTTGAATAGCTTCTAAGATTTTGATGAAATGTAAATATCGAAGTAATTAATGGATCTAAGCATTGTAGACACTTATTACACCAAATTACGACATTGCACCCATGCGGTTCGCTAGTAATAGAATAAAAACACTTATTTAATTTCATAATGCGTATCGGCCAAGTAGTCTTAATAAGCTGTTCTTTTTAGTTTTTATCTACCTTCTCCTATTATTATTGTTTTATTTTTTAAATGTACATTTATTTATTAATCTCCGGACTGTTCGAAAACATAAAGGTTTAAGTTCCATACAAGCGAACTTAGACCTCGTGAGGCACAGGTCAACAGACTGTTGGCAGTTTAAGCTTAAAAAAATACCTGTTTTATTACAAAATTTTGAGATAAAACAAATGATGTATTGTAAAATTATATTTTTTATGTAAAATGTGTTTTTGTTACTTACCATGAAATTTATATTGTACGATGTAGTAATTTTAAGGAAAAAAAAATTACTAATCCGCCATTTTGATATCTGGGTCTTAGAAAATCAACCAGGGGTTAATTTTAATTGTTTGATCAAGCATACCGTGATTGTATTATAATTTCATTTTAAAATTATGACCTTAACTTAAATATAAATAAATTAAATAAAACATCGTTGTATTAGTGATTTATAATAACTAAATAAAGCGAAGTATCTTTATGGTTCCAGATACATATAAGAAAATAACATGAGATTACAAACAATAATATCCATCATCGTTACAATGATGGATTTAAAAAATCAATTTTGTGTACGGTTACAAAATGCTGACACAACGTAACCATTATTGATGATGACGTATCTAGACACTATTAGCTAACATATATTATTGATAGCGAAGCGATAACTTATAAAAATGATTATTACTTCTAGTAACTTAATTGGACATATTGTAATTAAAATTAATAGCTATGTTTACGATTGTCTGATCTGTGTTTATATTTTTACGACTCTGTATTAATATTCGACCGTTTTTTTTGGATTCTTGTCACCAATTATAATTTACTTGGATCTTAAAAAAATGACTCTAGCGTTCTATCTCTCATTACACCGTGTATAAGAGGTGAATGTCATGTTGTAATCTTTGACATAGTAACACATGGTGCTCTGTGTTACTATAGCCTTGCAAATATCACTACATATTATAAAACAACGTCGTCCGACGCGCCTGTTTGTCTGTCTGGATATACGCGATAAACTCAAAAACTACTGAACGGATTGTAATGCAGTCTCCACTAATAGATAGAGTAATTCACGGGGAAGGAATAGGTTATAATTTGTCAAGGGTTTTTTTGTAAATTGATTGAAATATAATGATAATTGTTGAAAGAATCGGAAAAAGTCAAGCCCTCTTAAGCGTTTCATGCACATAAGTATATATATTTTTTATTATCAGGGCAAGACAAAGTCCACCAGGCCTGGTACTATTTTACTTATTTCATATCCCTTCAGTCAGTCATGCATCTACACTGATTACGAGAAACTTTTTAACCGAGGAAAAGTCTCAAATGATTTTCTTACGTAACAAACTAAGGGAAATTACAAACTTCACAAAGTTATTCAAGTGAAAATGAACTAAAAAAAAATCAGCATCCAGATCTAACTAAAAAGTACGATGGAAATAAATAACGAAGGCGGACATTTTAAAAGCCATTTAAGGGCAAAGCCTGCGTGCCCGGGGCATTGTGATTTCTGTACACGTTTTAATGAATTCGTCCTTCCTAAGAACGTTGCCGACCTCCTCGGCCGCTATTCAAAAGAAAATTACAGTAGAGAAGCTGTTCGAAACAAACACTTAAAGAGTCACAGTACGTTCTCTCTAAGCTTAGTCCAATTATTTCTACTCAATTTTTGCTCATTCCTTTATGCTGAAAGTCATTATACCGGCGTCAGTTGGTGAACGTTTCGTCCGACGATGCACCATATGTTCTCCGGCCTTTAAATTTAGTCGTGACGGTGAGGTTCGGGTAATTGATTAATGGTCTACGGGCGGACATGTTTAAACGATTTCATCGTAGTTTTTTTGATCAGAATCCCTAGTAATGATACGTTTCTATTGTCTACAAAATCTACTCATAAAAAATGTGCCATATGGCAGAGTAACCTGATTTGTTTCGCTACGCTAGTTGGATTAAATTTGATTATAATTCTTTCTGCGTCTAAGAAAGATATTAACCATAAATTAATTGAACTGAAGATTAAATATTGCATTTTTTTAACCACAGGAAACATACATCACTAAATATTATAAAACAAAGTCGTCCGCCGCGTCTGTCTGTCTGTCTGGATGATCGCGATAAACTCAAAAACTGCTCAACAGTTTGTAATACGGTCTCCACTAATAGATAGAGTAATTCACGGGGAAGGTTAAGGTATATAATTTGTCAAGGTATTTTTGTAAATTGGTTGAAATATAATGATAATTGTTGAAAGAATTGGAAAAAGTTAAGCCGCCTGGGAGCTTTCGTCAAAAACGCTGCCTAACCCCTTTGAGATATAACAAAACAATGAATACTGAGATATTTCTCTTTTATAGATCTACAAAAAAGTCTGAGATGGCATATACCTATCTTTTAAGGGTAGCTTACTTTACCCATCTATCTTCTAAACACATGGTCACATACAGTGAGGTAATTGGAAGGCTATTAAGAGAGATACAATATGAATCCTTGTCCTTGAATACATTAGTTACCTTAAGCATTTCATGCACATAAGTATATATTTTTTATTATCAGAGGAGAACAACGTTCGCCGGGCCTGCTAGTTAATATTATAATTATAGATTTTTCATTTCTATAACCACAGATCTCGGTTAATTAAATAAGTTTTATCGAAGAAAACCAATTTCATTTGCTTATATATCTAAAGTATTTATTATCATTATATTATTGACATAAATTGTTTTACATAAAATATATTTCTTTTAGAATTTAATATTTGAATATTTTTTGAAAAAAAAAGTAAAAAATATTATTAGAAAATATAATATAATTTCAGGATAGCGTCATTATTATACTTTTTTATGTTATATAATTAGAAAACAAGAATGCAGTCCACCAAATGTTTAATTGTCATTTCAACACATGTTCATCTAGAAATAACCCCAGACAAGACTGCACACCTACCTATACGAGGTCAGCCGCAGGTATAAATGCGCGCTACCAAATTTACCTTTTAGATCAGAATAGTGAAGCGAGATTATAAACACTTTCGAAAGAAAACGGTTGAATAATAATACTTCCATTCCATTTTAACATTTTTAGTATAAGTGTGAATGAAAGTGGTTCAAATGTTTGTTTTTATTTGTATTCTAGATTGGGTGGAGGAGCGATGTCAAGCGGCATGGGTGGCGGTACTCTCGGTAGCGGGCACTGCCAACTCGCGAACCAGCCTCTGGTGATGCCGGTTTTCCCTCTTCGAGCTAGCCAGCCGAGCCCCGTCCCAGTGTACTCGCCCTCAAGATTCCACATAGACAAAAGGTGTCAACACCGATGCACGTGGAAGTGTCTAGCGATTGCCATGATATGCCTTTGTGTCATACTTGCGGCAATGTTAGCTTATTTTATAGGTAAGTCTATAATTATAGTATATACTCCTTATACATGCCGAAGCAAATGCTTCATCATCTATCGCCAAATTATTTCTTTTTAATAAAAAAACAATTTTGTATAACGTCACTCGACTAAGTTTATGTGAAAACGACCGGCATTTGAGATATGCGACATTTTCATATCGATCATAACAGTATTGACACATCTACAGATAATAAAGTATTTACTTTTATTATTAACTAGCCGACCCCAGCGAACTTCGTACCGCCTAACAGTCGATTCTTTAAATATATATTTTTTTAAACTTATTCTGCTATTCGGGACCATGATATTTATACGATACTAACGTCACTCAATTGTTTTCCTTACCGGAACCTCTCCACTAACACTTAAACTTTATGCTATAGTATTAAAGTTCAAATTGAGTTTTAAGTATTATTACGAATCGTTTGTATGGGAGTATAGAAAAATGTTGTTTTTAGACTTTTTCAGGCATTTTTTTATTATTTTTCTCTTCGTAAGATCCATTCTTGTACTTCCAGGAATATTCTAAAAAAAGAATTAGCGAAATCGGTTCAGCTGTTCTCGAGATTTGCGCTTAGCAACACATTTAGCGATTCATTTTTATATTATAGATATTCTATTGGTATTGGATCACTGAACGTTTAAATGTTTAAAGATGGTTTCATATATGATGATGTCATAGTTTTTATGTTTGTGACTACAGTCTTTACATATATCAGTAATATAATACGTATCTACGTCTACATATACACTATTATTCGTTATCATCCCCGACCAGGGAAATTATTTGCCCTTAACGTTCTCAAAAAGACAAAATATTAATTTGAATAAACTTTAAATAAATAATCACCATAACACGGCCTCTTTTAATATAGCTCTAATACGTAATTTCCAGTGTAAATTGACTACTTCATTTACTTTTTTTTAACATCACGAACATATCTTAGGAAGATAGGTTTAAAGGATAACATTTGTACTACAAACACAAACACACTCGTGTAATCTATAGTAACAATTATCGTTAAAATGTTTTAGCTAATTTTAGTAGTAGTGTCCATCTTGAGATTATTTATTTTATTAAGCAATCCGTATATTTTTCGTTCAATAAGTAACAAGTTTGTAGCAATATCGAAGTTTGTGAACTTAATAACTACTGCTGTGGTAAAGTTCGATCGAAAAGTTGTTCACTCACGTTGGGGAACAAGTTGTAGTAATTTGAGAATATGCAGGCGTTTTATGGTTCAAATAAATCATTCATATTAAAGTAGAAAATTATGAAGCTATATAATAATTCAATATAATCAGGGGCAGTTAATAAACATCAACTTAGTCGTCGTAGACTATCGATTGAATATTCCAACATTACATTTTTTTTTTTATATTTTCTAAGTTCCAGAGTTTGACCATAAGTTCACCTGATGTTAAATGACGATGCGATCTAAGATAGTAAATACGCTAAACCTAAACGGGACCGGCTCTCAAATGCAGCTGCCGGTACACACCAACAGTTGCTTGGTGGCAGATTTTCTACTTGCGGATGCTACCACCCGTAGCTAACCAGGCGAACTTAGGAATACCTTTACCACCATGCTATGGTTTTTTAGTTGATGAAACCATAGCATGGTGGGTAGGGCTTTATCTAAGTCCGTCTGGCTACCTACCACCCATCCGCAAGTTGAAAATCTGTCGACAAGCACCTGTTGGTGTGATCCGGCAGCTGCACTTGAGAGCCATTCTCTCTCTAGATTTAGCGTGGCAACCATCTTTACACCACCTATAAAGTATAAAAAAAAGCTTGGACGGTGAAATCAAACAATCCGATGTCCGCAGGTTCGAACCCCGGCATGTTCCAACGAATTTTTCATAAATTGCGTACATTTATTGCGTACATTTATTAATTTACATTGGTAACACTATCGGCTGACGGTGAAGGAAAACATCGTGAGGAAACCTGAACCTGAGAAATGTTCTTATAGTACCACGGTGTGTGGGAATTTATAGAACAGTGGATTTCTCAGAGTTTGAAATCGCCAATACGTTGTGGCCTGGCGTGGTGATTATGCCCTATACCTTCCTTTGGGAAGAGGCCTATGAGCCTGCAGTGGGATCTCTTACAGGCTAATGATGATTATTATTATTACAATATATATTATTAACAAATAAATCACAAAAATACAATTTTATAAAAAACAAAAAGTGACTGAGAAACAAACAAACATTTAAATATGAAATACCCATTACATTGTTCTCTCGATATATCTTTGTTCATAAAATCACAGCGGGATCTAAAGAGCGCTCGTTAGAGGTTAAAACAGTATTTTTATTAAACAACTCAGAATTCCGATTAAAATATTTGTACCCATTATTCTTTCCATCCGTTAGCGTTACCTACGGTATCTTAATAATGTATGTGAATAAGAACTTTATTATTGCAACATGTTATAGTGAGTTAGGGTAAATTAGGTAAATTTCTCCCTTTGTGGTTTACTGTCCAACTTATATTTCTATATATACAAAAAATAACTAAGTGACCTTCAAAAAATCTACTGCGGGGCTAGAACCGTGAAAATTTGCACGCACTTTAGTTGAACACAAGGAGGGGTTTTTAAAAATTCGACTAGAGCAAAAAGGGGAAAAACGAAAATGTTAAACATATAAATTTGCTATATATATAGATTGTTGAGTACATTAAATCACTTGTTTATAATTACCACTTTATCAATGTACTCATACGAGTACAATATATCCGTCTAATTGATTACCAAGCTTGCTAAGGGATTACTCCCGGTATTCCTTTTATAATTTTAGTTAAAGCCCCACATCGCCGGGAGCGGTAGATTGTCTCCAATCAAGAGGGCAGCTTTAGTTTTGTACGATTGGAAACTGAAAGGCTACAACTCAAGCTCTGCAGGATTACTAAGCCCTACGGGGATTCCATTTGATACGAAACGGGAGCAACTATCGGTCTACAATCAGTTCTATAATTACACTACCCTTGATAAATGTTTCAAGTATATGAAATATTAGTAACAAATTTATTCGAAATTTTCAATTTTTAATGACATTTTAAGTTGAAATTGCTTATTAATTAGTTATATTAGTGTAATAAAAAGAAATCCTGTAGACTACAGTTAAACAACATCACAATCTACACAATTCTAATTTAAGCAACAATAGATCGTATTCTTTGAAATTACATAAATTCTAGTTTCTATGCGCATGTATGCAACCTTAACACATAGTACTAGCTTCTCCAAAATTTACTTTAGGTATTATCACAGAAATAACAGAAAGGCGACCCATTAAAGAAAATCATTCTTTTATCAGCACATCGAAATGCAATTACAATAGGTGATAAATTTGAATATAAACAAGGCGGATGCAAATGAGTTGGTTAAACATTGATGTTACGAGGAGAACAGACATTCACCATTAGTCTTTTATTATTTGTTTAGATATCGCAACCGGCGCGGTGTTCCGAGAGCCCAATAAAAAACTAAACAAACATAAGAAAAATATAAATGATGCGCCTAACCTAAGACAACGCGCACTGCGTGGCTCATGCCGTGCCGTTCCCTGTTAACTCGGTTATAAATTATCTTACACTTCCACGTCCCGTATTATTTTACGTCGGATATATCAAGCTCGCAATCTCAGCTTGCCCTCGGAACGACCGATCATAATTTGTGCTTAATATATATCTACATACCTAATGCTATAAATTGCGCGAGTAAATCCCAGGTTGCATGGAACCAAATAAAGTGTTCCACTCAGTGCGTTGCAATAAAACATGTATTGGATTTTGTAGCGGTATCAGATAACAAATTTAACAGATTAAATTTTATGTTGGCTCTGCTGAAAATTATTACATAGTACTTTACATAAGCGATATTGTTTTTATTCACAAATTTATTTGATTGCCACTTCTATGTTATATTTTAATCTATTTGAAAGCTTTGTAGTTTTTTCATTCGAACTCCTGACTTTATACTTATGCAAAATTTTAATAAACATGAGTTTATATTGAAAATATTTCTGTATATACATTTACATATAAATATATAAGTGGACGTCGGAATATCAGAAATGGGTAAACTCCGACACCTTTTGGCCGATCAGTAGGAAGCGTTAGACTATAATTTGTTATTAAATTTTACATATTAATATAAAGCAAACTAAGTCGCGGACTGCTGCTAGTTTCATATAAAACAATATATCATTTATGCAAAGGTAATAAAATTAATTGCTTTGTCACATTATAAGATATGTGATTAACGAATAACTTAAGGTTATATAACGTTTGTTAAAAATCTAGAAACAATAATATGTCTTAGTGCATCTTTTAATACTTATTCGGAATGTTGCTATCGTAAAAGTCCTTTAAAAATACATTACTTCTATACATTTAATAGGATTGCATTGATATGCAATATATAATGATTTATACAGTCTAGAATTAGCCACAAATATGAAGAACAATTTGAAAGAACAGGTAGGTTATAAACTATAAGAGAAACGCCAGCTCTTCCGAGCCACTTTGTACTTTAGCGTCTCGCAATCAACCGCGAGCGAGTGGCGTCACGTAAACTCTACCGCAGACACATAAGATATCACAAAAATAGCATCAAAGTCGACACGAATGTTATGGGAACGATAGCTCTGGCCTAGATTCGAGCGGTGCATTCACATCGACCAGCCCATAGTTACTAAAGCATCTCAACTACGTAAGTACTTACTACCTTGAATGGAAATGTTACTTTCAGTTCTGTTGATTAGTTATTGAGAAGTTTAATAGTTGCTCTGCTACGTGTATTCACATACGGTAAAACATTACAGCTTTTATTATACCCTGTGCTTTTACTGCAATTAGTCGCAAACAAACAATAACTAATTTACGTTAAAATATGCATGATACAACCTTACATACATAATTGGCCTTGTATAATAAATTACTTCACGTCACCACTATCAAAAATAAAAACACTACAGTATGTTTAGGTACATAATATAAATAATTTTAGACATACAATACAATATATCCAATTCTCTGTATTGGAAGTTGACATTAAGAGAATACTATAGATAAAAGCAACATTACTTCTAATAAAAACATTCTAAGTAAACAATAAATATAATATTGTTATAGAATAATTCATTCCTGACCTATTAACGGATATGTAGATATTAAGACTCTCATACAAATGTTGCTGGATTAAACAGTATTCATAATATTTGTAAATAAATATAAATATAAAGTATCTGATATAAAGTATATGAAGCTTTATCTGTAGTCAAAGTATATAAGAACACGTGTAATGTTGGAATATAGGGCTGTAGTTGTGTCACGCAATTTCAGTATAAATATGAAGCATTCGTAGAAACATTGTATTGTGGTTAGAGCACCACGCCATTTATACCATGCGAGCGATATCCGGAAATTAAAGATTTATTAACCTAACACACAAAATCAGTCATTTATTTTGCAACACATATACAATACAAATTGATTACATTACTCCGTTATATCGTATTCCAAATACGAAAAGGGCTTATATGAATTTATATTGTTTTTTAAATGGTCAGTCGCGTTGTAGACATTTTGTATGCTTTAAATAAACAAATAATGCAAAGTCAAAAAAAGAAATATTTGTTAGGCCCTTTTAGCGTAAAACTCTATTTTACTGCTGTGATGGACCCTTTTTGCATTTGGCACGCAATAAATAAACTATATCGACAATGAAAAGGCTAATCGACGAACGTTCAAAAATTTTTAAGGCTCGTTCGTTATGTAATTTGTCCGCAGTCGATATGTATTAATGTAATGTAGTTAGTTTTATTGTGGTACTATATTAAAGCTGAGTTCAATCAAACAAACCTATAGAGTAGAAATGAATGAATGAAAACAAATATGTTGCTGTAAGCGTAAATCTTATCCCCAATGTAATTAAACCTAAATTAATATTAAAATTTTTGTTTATTATTAAAAGTGACTACAAAATTGCTAATGATGTTGTTGAAATATTTTAAAGGTCAGATAAATTAGAGATATTATAGATAAATTCAAAAATTTCAACCATTCAATTACAATACCTAAGGGTAATATTAATTCAAGAGCGTGCAAGACAATGAAATATTCAATAGTTACTGTTATAACCGTTCCTCAACTTGTAATTTGTCGAAACTAAAGGGTTTCAATTTAACTCAACCCGTCGCTATAACAGTTTCAGTAAACACTAAATAATATGCTTAAAACACGCCACGGAAACGTTAACTAACCACGTCAATTTAATAAAGCACTTGAAGTAAAAAAAAATTCTCACAATACCAAATTTAAATAAACATTAAAGGTAAATTTAAAATTGAATACAATTACATTTAGGCTACGTATCTTAAAAAAAAAAAAAACAGTTAAATAAATCTACGTAATACTTCTTCAAAGTAATGTAATGAACCGACTCAATGTAAGGTGTCTCGATTCAATGGGGCTTATCGTATCAGATCTCACTTCATTTAGATGCTCGTTAAATTATAGGGACAAAGATAAGAGATTCATGTCGCATGTCGATGCCCTGGCGCAATATCGATATAGAAAAGAAATAGATACCTTTTATCGAAAACTTTAAATTACTACATTTAGATTTCCGTAAAATAATGACCGTTTCAATTATCTAGAAAACGCTACCTACATGTTTCTGATACCTTAATAAATTGTAGTATTTAAGAGAGATCATTGTCTCATATTTTATTAGACCTTTAACTTTTCCATATATATATTTATTTCTCCATTTTATAGTGGGCTCTTTACAATACAGAAAAAAGTATCAGCTACGCCCCGTTGTGTTCCGGATTTGTAGTACCTACTGAAATTTAATCTGACATAAATCTCTTGGTCGACGCCGGTAGTTTTATTATTGTAATGAAAATATGAGAACCATCTGTTGCACCCTTCATTAAAGTTCGTGTGCGATGAATCAGGGCAAATGTGGATCCGTCAACTTTTGTAATGTAATTGAAATTATAAGGACCCTAAAAACTCTGTCAGCATTCAGCATGAGTGTTTTTAAGTAACTATATAACGCGGTCGATGAAGATTTAAAATAAAATCTATGTCTATACTATAAAACTTTGTATACAAGTAACATACATAGTTCCCTTGGAAAGCCCTATAAATATTAAATAAGTACAATGTTTTGAAGGTTTATATTCATCTTTTTTCCTATTAATTCGTTTATCAGTACTCGTTCCATAAAAATATCGCTTTCAGAATCTGACTGCGAATTACGGTGATGTTGTTGAAAACGTTATTATTTTCAATGGATTCCAAAAGTCCCTTTGTATGTTATAATCCTGAAAAGAATCCGGATTTATATTCATTTCATTCATTTTCGATATTATTCATCGCAATGTTATACGTTTGATAAAAAAATTGTCGTCGTTGTTATTTCTAAGTAAAAACCGCAACTATTATTAATAGTAGAAGTAAATTTGACTTGTATTTTATACTACATCAAAAGTACTCTTAGATTTTATTATTATTTCTTTAAACTTTAGCACGAATAAACTAAATTCAAATATTGTTTACAATATAAGTATAAATAAAAAAATGCATTGTTTCAAATACGAAACATCAAAGAAAACCTTTTAATTTGTTATAAATTGAACAAAACTAATTATCAACCCTCTTGTAATTATATTAAATCCAAGGACATATTTTATAAAAGTATATTTAGTTACTAGATATACAATACCAAACCCTCGGTTTGTATAAATTACACAAGAAAACGTATAATTAAGCAGAGATATTATTATATAAATACAAACTAATTGATTCCATATGTTAATCTTGATCACGTTCCTTTCGAATGTAAGAAATGACTCCCATCTAAACATATTTATGTAGACAAATTTACTTTTTTTTATTGAGGGAATTGAGATTTAATAAGTGACATAACTTATCAAATTATTAATAGATCTTTTATTTATATAAATTAAATTAGATATTGATATATTTGAGATTTATAAATTTGAACACACTTTGAAAGATCATTATGAGAATTAACACAATTGAGTGTAAGTTCTTGGAGAAGATTTTTATTCTAATCATTTTTTTATAACTCGCCACGGGGTGGCACACCAGTGAATTAAGTTTTATACCGTTGAACAGGTCGCCGTGAAATTGCCATACAATGATATTTCTACACAGAATATTATCGAGTTATCCATTTTATTTTTTACACTCATCTATTTATTACAATTGGTTATAACAACAAATAATTAAAAACGCGTACAGACCCGCGGGTATTATTTTAGATTAACTTTATTTTACTTTATAGCGCTACAGACTATATAAATTGCCTACACCGACATAAATATTCCGATTAACTGCAAAACTAGTAAAGTTTTCATCGTAATAAATTTCAGAATATTGTAGCGTCGTTTCAACCTGAGAGATAGATATTTAAATGAAGACCATTTAAAATTAATGACTACGTTATAATCAAGTCCCTGCTCTTAAATTAAGTTTTTATACCGACTTCACAATTTCCTACAATTCCAAAACGGTACAGTTCATCTCTACACCAACATTTGATGCACTTTGTGCATCTCGTGTAAAAGGAACCAACCCGACCTCAAGACCTCTGTATAGATCATGTTTACATGAAACAAGGCGAGTGATACCTTCGTATGATGAAAGGAGATGGATATACTCGGATAGGAAGATTTATAACGTGACTAATACGGATTCAGTGCGACGGCTCCTCGCTCTGTCCCTCGGGACTCTATCAAACGAGTTTCGCTCCCCTACACACGATGCAATCTATGCTGAATCGTATTACAATAAATTGTATTAACTCGAAAAATAGTTGAGATAGCAAACGCCGTCCATCTGCACACAATCGCTCGACGTATAGCCATTCTCAACTAGAGCACCCTCCGTTTCCTATACGTCGCGTGTTCTATGGGCAAAATTTATAGATTTTACGAGGGATCATCGCGAAAAGTCGCGACTTACCACCCGTAGCCATATTTTATTTTCTCGTGCGGAAATTGCGTCATCTTTATACGGTTATCGGGTAACTTTGACATTGTTTATGTTGCTTTTATATATTTCTTAAGTCTCATAAAATTATGCACCCTCCTTATAGTATTATATTATTATAGTTATGTCTTAAAAATAAAACAATAAACATTAATGGTGGCAATATAACGTATCCAACGTAAGTACAGACAATAACAACACAGAGCAAAAAAATTAAATATCATATTGTGTTACACGTTGAAATGTAAATAATATGTAGCTATAGTCTTATTACCAGAAGGTGAAGTTTTTATATTTCTAGGAACTAAGGATTCTCACTATTATTTAACTAATAATAAGCTACATTGCCTCTGAATAACATAGGCTATATCTTGTCGTTATTATACCGCAATTGATATGTACAAAGTCGCGGGCTATTACTAGTATTACCTTAAGGCACAGATAATTTATATACGTGTTTTAGTGTTAAAATTGTATGAATTATAAAAAAAATGTAGAAGTCATAATTATTATTATTTTTTTTATTTATTTTAGGCCGCTTTTTAACATCTCAGGTCATTAGCGACCACGATTAACAAAATATATATATTGTAGTAAGATTACATTAGATTATAAGCATTTATCATTTTCAAATAAGTTAAGGTACGCGTACATCCATCTTGATTTAAGCAGTCTTTTAAGTTGTCAGAAATGTTACATAATCGTCTTTCTTTGTTAAATGCTGCACATTCTATTAATAGATGTAAGGCAGTCAGGTCTTGTCCACACTTACATTTATTTTTATCAGTTTTAGTGATTAAGTGAATGTGCGTCAGATTTGTGTGACCAATCCTCAATCTGGTGATAATTACTTGATTTTTCCTACAAGTAAAGGCTTTAGGTGATTTTTCAAAAATTGATTTTCTGATATTAAATAACATTGTTGTATTTTCTGTTTTCCAGTAATTATCCCAATTGATTTTAATTTTATGTCTAAAGTATTTGTGTAGTTCAGTAGGGGTTGATTTATTTAAATGCCAATTTTCAGTGTCATTTGTTGCATGTCTCGCCTCACTATCTGCCTTTTCATTACCAACTATCCCTTGATGACTTGGAATCCATACAATTTCAAATTTACTGTTGTTTTTAAGTAAGTTTATCATTTTTTGCTTGATATTCATAATTATTGTTGATTATGCGTTATCTGTATTGTTATTGAAAATCAGAGTGGCCGGACGGGGTTATCGCAATGTTCGAACAAGCTAGCCTTATGCAATACGCAATAAATGTGAAAGGGAGAGCATCCTCTCATTTCAAATCAGGATACGATAAACGTACATTTATCTCATTATCGCGTTATAATATATATTGCAATACGATATAAAACAGAAAATAACCAAATAGCAGCGAAACTGTCATCAGTTATTACAATAACAAACCATCGTAATTATTTTTTTATATGTAGCCATTATAGCTATCCATATGGATTTATATGGATATCATACTTGTAATATATAACTATTGCAAACTTTTACAAAAACATAATTAATTCAGATTATGAAAATACTACCTTTTGCTCGCGGCTTCGCTCGTATTATATAGAGTTAGGAAATAGTTTTTTTTTTTTTAACTTTTGGTCGTATATCTATTTTGTACTCCTAACAACGTGTATATAACATTTTATGACGAGCGGTTGAGCATTTAAGACGTGAAAATGTAACAAACAAATTCACTTTATAAGATTAGTTAGAATCAGTTAAAAGTCTACTGCGTATAAACGTCTATTATACAGTCGGCTA
The DNA here is from genome assembly GCA_035772565.1 of Antheraea assamensis. NCBI lineage: Eukaryota > Metazoa > Arthropoda > Insecta > Lepidoptera > Saturniidae > Antheraea > Antheraea assamensis. Next base: position 392,643 of record JAQQSE010000026.1, on the reverse strand, counting down.
AAAATATAAAATCTTATTTAACAGAGGCCTGTAGAAATAAATTAAATTATGGAAAGCTGATAAAGCAGCATTGTATTGTAGTCGTGCTTGAAAAATCAATAACAGTCAGCAGTACGCATGTTGACATATAATGAATATAAATTACCTACTTAAACTATCGATCCTTAAGCCCATAAAGGTTATTGCCATCAAAATATCAACCCTCGCCTCAAACTTAATGTAAATTGTCCAATATTGAACTCGGCCGGCCAAATGGCGTCAACACTTCGCGATGTTATCTCCCAATAAATCTTGGGAACAGATCCTTGCGTTGTGGCAACGAGAGATAACTTAATTGCTCTGACACTGCCAGGGGTTATCGACAACAATTATGGGAACCGTCGATAAATATAAAACTGACCTATACCGTAACAGTTTCGATCTAAAATTTAATATGTCCTGCTGTCAATCAATCAGAATAAGTAAATATTTAATTCGAAAAATATTAAAATTATAATATCATAAAGTATTATATCATGTACCTACTTTGTTTTATTCAAATGAAATCATTCATGTGAATGCAGACGTTTACTTAAAAAATATTTGAGTCATAACCAAATATTTTTTTTATACTTTGTAAGTTTTTTACTGTTTAACCACAATCTCACCTAATGTTAAATGACGATGTAGTCATAGATGGTAAGCACGCTAAGCCAAGAGAAGAATATACTCTCAAGTACAATTGCCGGGATCCCGCCTATTATAGATTCTTGACGACAGATTTTTAGCATGAAGGCTAGCCAGATAAGCATTAGAAAAAGCCCACCATTATGATATAGTTTCATCACGATGTTTTCCTTCACCGAAAGCATTGACTCACTGTCCGTACAAGTTATCATTGAGCCACCATACCACCAAATATAATCTTAGTCCAGTAAAACTGTGAAGGCCCCTCAAGCCAATAACGTATAGTCAGTTCGAAAAAAAAAAACAAATACAATGTTTTGTTCATTTAAAAATGTAGTGTGTACTTATGTACACGCGTTAGAAGTTATACTTCTTTGGCATAACAAGATAAAAATCTTTTCAAAACTTTTATCTTTCGCCATATTCTGCGTTTGTAGAAAAAACGACACTAACAATAGAAAAAAGGTATTTAATACATACATACTTTTTTGAATAAAATGTTGACTATAGCTAACTTCAGGGTGTCAGTTTTTCGTGACGGTGTGCGCGCGTATCGTAAAAATTTACTGTCATCGTTTTTCCCTAACGCGCCAAAAGAAGTATAACTTCAATACCAATAAACAGCCGTGATTCCAATATCAAAGTTAATAATAATAAAATATATTCTATATCTAAGCATTAACTTCAATATAACTTTCTGATATTGAAAGAATTATCTAGAATCGGATTACAATTTCCAGAAATCAAATCCCACAAACACATTCACAACCTCATAAAGTTTTCATCTTTATAATAGCAATGTACTTACATATTTTTTTCTGTAATATGTGTTAGTATGACACTATGTCTTTCAACAAATTAGACAAACCCACATGACGCTAATTAGCCGGACCGAAATTAGTGTTACGTCAATTAACTCTACGAGAACTGATCTATGACAAGTAATACGGTATATTGAGCGTATATCCAGTGCAAGTTTTTCAAATAAATAAACTTTGGTTCCCCGTCGAATCACAAATCCCAAACGTTCGCGGGCTCCTTTCTAAACTAATAAATGAACACGATAAATTATGTTTACAATACCAGGAACATTTGTTTGCTCCCTGACGTTGTTGTTTTTTAAATTGAAATTTCGTGAGGGTTGTGAATCAAAATTTAGTATTTTATTATTCTGCATATAAAACTGTTGAGGCTGTGTGATATATTCAGTATTTGCAATTCACGCGTAAATTTCAACTTTTATATCGTGGATTATGATAACAATTTGAATCGTTCTTATTTCTAATCGGGTCAACCGAGAAACAAGATCACAATTTAAGCTCGTGCTTTTGATTCGAACCGTGAAGAATTATCCAATTATATATAGCACGGCATTCTATGATTGATTTGATCGCCTGCAACTGTCGCGTAATGAGGGAACAACGGCTTTTTCCTGTATAAGAAACGGTTGGGTGTCGGAAAGCAGCCTACGTGCTCGCCCGAGGAGGAACAGACGCGGGAGCGAAACTAATCATTTAGTCACACTGCCACAAAATGCAGTAGGCCGTGCTTTACTTAATTAAAAATTCGACGGAACGTCACATCACCAATCATATCTGATCAAAATGACATATCTCTTATTGTTGTTTATTGGAATGTTAGTTGTTTGACGCCTATCTTATAAGAATTTTTCTAATGAAATAGAACATGGCTACTGGACATTATTGATGTGAGACTGCGATAACGTTTAAACTTTAACTAATAATTGATTGAGAGTGAAGATCGATTCGAAAACTTATCTAATAAGACTATTTATTCCTTTTTAATGACGGAGCAGTTTAAACTTAATAGTTTTTTTTTAATAACTGGCTAACATAGTTTTGGTATTTTTTTATTTCAGCTTTATCGTCAATTAAAAGTAATATAGACAACTCCAATTGCATCTTAGTACAAGATGTTAAAGCAGTTACCCACGCACAAGGAATTAGGGATGCTTTATCAACATCATCACCATCAGATGGTATGTATATATATATAACTACAAATATATATTTAAAATGTTAAAAAAACGTATTTTTCATATAACTCCTTTATATCTATTCAGTATCTCGATTTTTACATATACAGTAGGTATACCTATTCTCAAAGTATTTTCTATATTTAAAAAGTATCAAAATTATAGAAATAAGAATATTAATTTAAATTATTACAGTATTGATGTTAATACCTTTCATTCACTTTAATAATTATAATATGTAAATCATATATGTAATAACTTTTTAGAATCTATATCAACATCATCGTTAGGCTGGTCGACAACAGCCGAAGCAGCGTTAGAATCAGTTATCATACCTCAACAAGCACAACAAGCTGCCCCACCGCCCTGGTCGCCAGCATTAGAAGTGAGGGAATTCGACGAACCGCACAGCGCTACCATTCCAGCTTATCAATTTTGGAGTTCAGAGTTCCGGAACAAACAACCCGCCTACGTCAGCCTTAATTTTACTGTACCCTGGGGGGCTAATTTCGCCGTTTACGGCAGGCGAAACGTGGCTCCAAGCGTTACGCAATATGATTTCGTTGAATTTATCCGAGGGGGCAGAGTTGATCATAGATTAAGGCGAAGGAGAAGTCCACACATATCGAAATCGAAAGAATACCATTTTAACGATTGGGATGTTATACTGAGTACTGTAAGCCCACTCCAGAGGTGGAACCACACGATAAACAAAAGATCGACAGATATGAGAGTTAACGTCAGCATATTACAATACCTTGACACCGGTAGATGGTTCATTTCGATATACAACGACGAGCTTCAACCGCACAATGTAGAGATGGTTGTCTCTGAAGCGGAGGGTGTCACGAATTCATGTCCCGACGATTGCTCCGGTCACGGATCTTGCTATCTTGGTAAATGCGAATGCATGGATGGATACGAAGGTCATGACTGTTCTAAAAGTAAGTAATATATTTCTGTTTGTTTCCTACATTTTCACGCCTTACTTATTCAACCGATTATCGTTACATTTCACAGAAAAGGACATAAGATACTTTTATTTTCAAAAAAAGTGCTGTTCCCGTGAGTTAAATTAAATATATTAACGCGAGCGTAGTCGCGGGTAAAAGCTAGTAATCAATATATAAATATTAATTGGTTATATAGGTAAAATTTTCAGTGTCTAAATAAAGGTTTATGCTTTGTAAGCTTACCGACTTACATGCGATAAGTTGTTTTTGAAATGCAGGTAAATCTGCTAAAATTTTGCAAAGCGCCTATTTGAACGAACTTATATTTATTTCAAAGTTCTCGTACCCTCACTATTATTACTCTATATATTACTTATTTAAATAAATAATGAATCCTTAACATATCTATCTCCACGAGCTAGTATTAATTATTAAGTACTAGTTCTAGCATGAAAAAACACAACTCTTGGTCCTATTAGATCATAGCAACTACATACCAGGTGTAACAGCCCTCTATAGTCATATACTCAGGCATATCATGTTTCGTAATCAGCTGGTGTATCTATTTGCAAACAAAAAAATGGCGTGGTAGAGGTCATTACCCGACTGATGATCAATATTCCATAACTTTACAATATTCGCATTTAGTTCATTAAAATGTAAAAACACATAAGTAGATCAAAACAGTGACGTTCATTTATTATTAGGCGTATGTCCCGTTCTATGCTCCGGCCACGGTGCGTACGCGGGTGGTGTCTGCCATTGCTCCGAAGGGTGGAAAGGACCTGAATGTGATATCCCAGCACATGATTGTGAACCTGCCGATTGTTCTGGCCGAGGGCAATGTATAGCTGGTCATTGTCATTGCAAGGCTGGATGGAAAGGGCCTAAATGTGATGAAGGTATGTATTTCAGTATTGTATCATTGTGTTAGTAAATTTTTAGCATTATCAAAAAAAAAATAGGAGTTTGATCGTGGTTATTTGTCTTCATTATGTTGCACCAAGTGAATTCTGTAAAAAATATTCATATCAAGCTTTTAGTCTTGATAATGTCTATTTTACATGAATGCGTAAATCAAGCAATATACGTCGTGGAGATAAACAAGCTTCAGATCATTATATTTTATACCAGTTACAGTCTGTTCAAGCAATTAAAGAATATTAATTACACGTAAAGTAGTATCACTACACCAAAATATTTTATCAAATTAGGAGGAACGTGAGGTAAAAGCTGTGATAAGAGATAATATACCGGATAAAGCATTCCTTCACAATCCAGTTTGATACAAATAACATAATCTTCGTTGGCGTTTCTCACCATTGTTTGTATGTGTAACAGATTTTTTTCATAAATCGTGCAATCATTATAAATTAATTTTATAGTTACTATAAACTACACTCTTCTCTTATTTATTTGTACATCCCTTTTCTCGCTACTCGGAGTCGGGTCTCCTCACATTTTTGGACCAAGCCATTCCGTCTTGGTTTGTCAATTCTTGCAAATGGGCTTTCTTGAGGTCTTTCGTAATATTTGACCACTACGTCGAAGGTACACTCATATTTATAAAAAGTATTAATGCTATTTAGATGTGATATAATTTATATCGCTGCATGTTGCAGTATATATGTAATAATATATGACATAGTATACAATGAAAATGGACAATCAAATCCTTACAAAGTCACTAAACTGATAAACATTTCCAGAGGATTGCTTGGACCCATCGTGCGGTAGTCACGGTTCGTGCGTTCGCGGTCGATGCGTTTGCCGTGCAGGCTGGCGAGGCCCCGCATGCACTGAACGAGACGCCCGCGTACAAAGATGTTTACCAGCATGCTCTCAACGAGGTGTTTACGATCTCGACGCTGGGAAATGTGTTTGCGACCCGCTTTACACCGGCGATGATTGCTCTCAAGGTAATACAAAGGGAAGGGATTGAGTACACTATTATAGAATAGCATATTTTAATATAAATTATAATTTATTATCCAACTATTTTTAAGCTTTTAAAATTTTCTTCCTTTAAAAAGTATATTTAAAATTAATTTAAATCCATCACTTTAAAGTGTGAACACGCCATTGGGCAATTTACCAAATAATTTATGAATTACATTTATATAAATCCTTTGTAAAAAGTCTATATCAATTTAATTACATTTCTAAAAAAGCAGATTACGCTTATGCCATTGTTCGACGCTAGTTTATGATCATACGAGCAATGAACCAATTCCTTAAACCCTGGACTGTCCAAAACCATAAAGGTTTAAGTTTCGTACAAACGAATGTAGACCACATGAGGCACAAGTCAACTGACTCTTGGCAGCATAAGCTAAAGAAAATACCTGCTTTATTACAAAACTGTGAATAATAACAAATTATGTATTGTAAAATTATAATCATTATGTAAAGTATATTTTAAAATTGTTTTTTGTACGAACTTTTTTTAACTAAACTATGAAATTTACAATGTACGATGTCGTGAAAATAAAAAAAGACCTTAAAAATCAGCCGAGGGGTTAACGAAACCAGGCAAACAAAAATGTTTAATACAACCATAGTAGAAGTCGAGTGAATAATAATAAAAATGTCGTTCATTTTAGTGGTATGTTCCCTCGATTGTGGGCCACACGGTGTATGTGCTGAGGGTGTGTGCCGTTGCGATGAAGGATGGACGGGCACAATATGCGATCAGAGACCTTGCGACACACGCTGCCATGACCATGGACAATGCAAGAATGGGACTTGCGTCTGTACTCAGGGCTGGAATGGAAGGCACTGTACTCTGCGTAAGTATAATATTGTTAGAACTATACTTACTTACTTAACTATGCTCCTTCTCTATATATACTTAAATAAGTCCCATATTATATTTCCTTCCTTCTTCTACATAATTATATCGGTGTATATATATATATATATATATATCTACATAATTTTAATAATTTGTAAAAAAAAACGTTTTGAAAAAAAAACCTACCTACCTATTTTGTATTATATATTCCTAAAAGTAATTATATGTGGAATTCTGCAATGTTTTATTTAGTAATTTTAGCACTTAGTTTTATTTAAATATTATTCCGAGTTCGTGGTTGTAATGTATAATAATACATACTACTATTACATACTAGCGGGCTGTCCAAATGGTTGCTCACGTCACGGTCAATGTCTACTTGAAGACGGTATTTATCGGTGCTCCTGCGCCGACGGTTGGGCCGGCACTGATTGTTCCATCGCTCTTGAACTGTCATGCAACGATAACGAAGATAATGACGAAGGTAAGAATGCCCCATTTCAGACTTATTTAGGTACTCCGCAAACATGAATTAACGTACGTAGTCAATGTTGGCTGTCACCTGACAATGCCCCTACCCTTTTGAAGATGGCATGGCGGACTGCTCGGACTCAGAATGCTGCAGCCGGCCTGAATGCGCCGAACACATCATGTGCTTAGCTTCCAATGACCCTGTCGAAGTACTGCTCCGGAAACAGCCACCGTCTGTCACTGCCTCTTTCTACCAACGCGTAAAATTCTTAATCGAAGAAAATTCCGTACAAAGCTACGCCCATATGGACGAATATTCAGAGAGGTGAGTAATTAGCATTTCAAATAATGTTTAAGTTTATTGAATTTACACCGAATCACTTCATGTTTGTAAAAGATGTCGTAGCTGATTAAATGTATGTGAAGAAAGAGAGTTATTTTATGTAATCATTGCAACGAATTCTTTTACCATAAGTTGGTTTAGGAATTGATAAATAGGTTATGCACAATTCATAAATTTAATATTTTTGCACTTTAAAATGATTTTAGATCAGTGATATCATCGTTGAAACGAACGAAGAAGAATTCATAATAACATAAAGTAAATTATGGTAGAGCACCTTCACCGATAATGTCCCGCTCATCATCCTAAACCTCTCCGAGGATTTGGTGTGGTTATTTTATTAATTTAATTGATAAATACTTTCAACAATTACGATTTATTTTATCATCTGGTGGAAGTGTTTTGATTTTCCTGTGTTTTCTCATAATATGTGAAATAATGATTTATTTTTTATTTTGCAATCCTGGGCATGGTTATGTTTTAATCATTAACCATCAATTTTTATATTTTACTTTTGTAACATTATAATTTTTCACACCAGATCCGATGTGTTGTGTATTGTCTAATGTTAATCCTTTGTGTGTGTCTACCTTATCCCTGTTTGTCTGAATAACATAAAAGGCGTTCAAAGTTAAAGATATTCTAATGGAATTATATAACCGATTAAGCGCTCACAGGCTTTCAAACAGTTTGGTTTGTCTTCTCGTCGTATAAAATCGTTTGATTCGTAAAAGGTTAGCTAACACAATATCACTCTGATCATGAGAGACAATTCGTATATATTCAATTACAGTCGAATAGAAGTGAAAAGAAATACAATTAATAGCTAAAATTGTTTCATTTATTTTAAGACAATTTACAATTTAAGTCTATCATGATTCGAGTTCTATAAAAATAAAAGAATTATTTGCTCTACTTTTCATCGTGTGCGTTGATATATAGTATTTTACAGAAACAAGACAAAGCAATACTGAATAAAGAAAGTAGTCAACCCACCTCGCTTAATATGCAAAAGCGCCTCTAAAAGTTTGTTTGCATTAAAACACGAGCCGCTTCACTATTTTATTTAAATGTTGAGAGTCTAGAATGGTTATATTGCGTTATGGCATTAGGTATTTAATCCATCAGCCCTATCTATGTAAACGTTACAAATGACGGGGTCCCACCCTGCATTCACCATCCAGCATGTTTCTTTCCATCCGTGTAATCTTGGTGCAACCTACATTATATCACATTTGAAAAACATTTACTATTTCTACAAATAGTAATAAATAGTGGTGGTGTTGTTCTAATGCAAACGGGCTTCGTCTGTTAATTGTCCTTGCAACAAAACAATAAAATTTTGTTAAATTTCAACAAATTGTTAAAACGCAAGCTAACCAAATAGACGAATGTAATCAGCTGGAGCGGTTGCTAAATCGGGGTGGGGTTGCACTGAGGGATGTAGGTATCTGTGTAGTAATCTGTCCTGTCTTTCTGTGTCCCTGTGCCGCCGTGTGTCCGCCACTCCTAGCGAGTTCTGGAATTCCTTTACACCATGGTAAGTGTCAGTCAGCCCGCCCTCGCCCCTCAGTGTTCGATATCTGTTCACCTCTTTCATTTCGTTGCGATTCCTGCATTATGTGTGTTATGCCGGCTACACTCGCGTGTCCGTCAAACGACACGCGAACGGAGCCATTGGTGCTTTTTGTTTTTATTTAATTCCTCTATCTGTATTCATTTCATTTTCTATGTGTATGTAACATCTGTATGTTTGTCTTGAATGTTCCGGGGTGGCTGCGACAAAATCCTTAATAATTGCCAGTTGTTGTTGTTGTTACCGTCGGCGGGACTTGCACCATATTTGATACATGCATGTTTTGTCGCAGTTACAATATATTTGTACTGTTTATTTGTTTCGTCTATTGCTTATGTTATAATTATTAACATAAACATACTATAGTATAATTTTGTTAACTTGTATGAAACTTAGGAAAATCATTTACGCTTTCACGCAAAACGTTAAAAAACGCAATCGACAGATTTAGGGATTGTAAAATATATGTGTTATTGTGATGCGTATTGTATATTAATCGATTGAGCAAAAATTTTCAACGAACACGCAAATTTAGCTTCAAATAAACTTACCCCTTTATGTGTTCCTTACCCTTTGTCTGCGTCTTTCATCTGTTAACCCCCCTACCCTTCGCCCGAGCTCTTTATGTGTTTAGATCCTCACCCCTGTGACTAACCAAAAAAAAAACGATTCATTTGGATGTTCACAGCAAGATAATAGCAAAAAATACTGACATTGTATATTACAAAAATCATTGCTTCTGTTCATCGTTAATTATTAATACTATATCACATTGAAATTGGTGCAAAAAATATTTGTGAAATTTTATTCGCATACCAAAAATCTATTTGGTACTTTTGATAGATGTTCCAACTTCAGATATTTTTATATACTTAAGCATGGCACGCCATGTTTAGCGATGTGGTGACACATATCGATATTACCACATGAACTAACTGCATTTGTTTTAAAATTTATAATCGATAGTATACGCATTAATCTCATCCAATGTTACACTTGAAAATAATTGTTATTTTTATGTACTTTGTATGTATTTCATGGAACAAAACAGGTGCATACGTATTGTAAATGTTCGATAACAACAATTTAATGATAGTCTTGTAAAAATTACGTTCATTACGTCATTTTATTACTTACATTTTAATTTTACTGACCATGTATTTTAAACTTTAATTATTAATATTTGTGACTTGCACCTTTTAAACTTGTATTTTTCCAGCTGACAAGAAGTTAATATGTTACATAATCACAGTTTTCATTTGTTTATTACTAATAAATGTTTGACATTTAATTTCAGATTCACAATATCATACAACTTTCTTGCACCATTTTCAATTGTTATGAACATGGTATACCAAACATGCAAAGATATTATATCTAATTGACTATGGTTCGTGTGGCAGCTGTTACATTCATACATATACCTTTCTAGGTAGATTTCCGTTTACAGAGATATTTATTTACTATCACAAGTTATTTGTTATTAATCTAAACTAATTATAAGTGTATAAAATAGAGTGAACTGAAATTTACACTAGATATTAGCTGATCCTGATAAGAGAATGTGCAATGCTAAAAAAAACTTCATACTACTTATTTATTTTCAATATTATTTCAAAACTTTACTTCACTTTCATCAAAATTAAAAGCAAAGCACAAAACTGTTCATCGTATTGATCAGAGTTGCTCATCAGGCGATAGATTGTTTCACACAGACCTTATTTTACAATTCATAAGACCAATTAAACATTCATAGAATTATTAAATGTTTACTGGTTTCCTTATTTTATATACATATTTTTTTTGTAATTAATAAGGGTAAATTGATAAAGACTAATTAAAGAATGTAAAGTAGGGATGCGGTGTGAACGGTATCGCTTGTTGCGCTGGTGCGCCGCAAGCCACCGCTTCCACTGACGATAGCTGATCTGTGCAGCCGAGTGTCGGTGATGCGAGGGCAGGTCGTCTCGCCGCAAGGTCTCGGCATCATCGGCATCAGGGTATCGGTTGATCGGGAAGCACGATTTGGATTCACGCTAACTAGACAGGGTGGATGGTTAGTACAACAAATTAAAATTATGAAACGAGAAACTATTTATTTAGCCATTTCATCTTCATACTAATGTTATTTCACGTATCCTAACCATTATGATATTATTACGACTGTGAGTTTGAATGTTTGTTTGTTACACCTTCACGCATTAACTACTCAACTGGTCGTTATGAAATTTTGCATACACGTTGCTGACAAAAAGGTACTGTTCCCGAAGGATAGGTCAAATCTATATACGCATGCGAAGCCGCGGGCAAAAACTAGTATTGTTATAAAGCGATATTCATTCAATGATTCGGATATCGATAATTCTACAACGAACCTGAGTGTTGAATGAAACAGAAATAGTGTAGACATTATAAATTACGACTAGACGCGATGAGGGTTTCCATTCTTATGTGGTCGATATTCTCGTGGTAGGTACGAAGCGATTTGCTTCCACGTTTATTATACGTGCGGCTAAGGAGTGGAACTCAATCCCGGCGTATGTCTTCTCGTCCTCCTATAACTTGAGAGTATTCAGGAGGAGAGTGATTAGGCATCTAGCGGATAAGTGTGATTCCATCGTCGTCCTCACCTTCACTTACCATTAGGTGAGATCGTGGCCAAGCGGGTGCATGTAAAACGTTACAAAAATTATGTATACAATGGTCGCAAGGTTTTTTCTAATTATCGCCAGACTACTTATAATTATTATGTTGAACATTTGTCATAAAACATTTATAAATATGTTGCAGTAACTAAATCGAATTGTCAGTCCCGTTTCTAGGCTTAACGTGTTCCCATCTTTGAAAATATCATTATTCTCAAAGAACTGTATGTAATCTTTAAATATTTAATAAAACATCGTTATAACCGTGTACATAGTCAATTTTATCTGTATAATAAGCATACCAACGTTATTTCCACAGCGTATTGTTTTAATAATTCAATTAGCAGGCGTAACTATAAGAAATGTAAAGCATTCGATATTGCGTGATGAACAAACATGTTTGCAGAAGAAATATATAAAAATATTTTGTTTGTCCTTAGTACAGTCGTTATTAACTTTCGGCTACGGTCTTTGTATTACCAGCACGTATATCGTAAAAGCATCGAGTGTGAAATCCAATTACTCGGCAGTGGAACGGAACAAGTATCATGCGAGCAAGTTATCAAATAACATGTCACGTTAAAGCATTTAAATATTGATTATTGTGATTCTGTGATGCTGTAGACTTTATATGAACGTATTTCAAAAATAAATATTCTTTTTATACCTGAAATGCGATACATATAAATGTTATAAAATATATGTCTATTTATTTGCAAATTAAGGTGCAATGTTATAAGTGACTAGAAACCGCTCACAAATTTGTATGCATCAACTATAATATAAGCTTTAAGTTATGCTGCAAATCGCACAAAACTTAATCTTCCGTGAATGAAATAATTGCAAGAATCCGGTCAGTAGCTCCACAAATTTAATCATTTTTTTATAATAATAGTATAGACTAAAATAGATGAGAACTAAGAATTTTAATAGAATAATTAGATCAAAATTCATTTATTATAATACTCGAGTATGTCAGAATTTTAATAAAAGTAAACGTTGTCAAAAATTTTACCGTTATTATGGTTATTCATAGCTAGTAATATTTAACCGTTCTTAAACGAAATTTAAAAAAAAAACTCACGGAAACAAAAAACGGTGTATTTTAGGTTAAGGACAAATAAAAACCGAGAGTGAGAACGAACTTTAACGAAAGATCTCTCAGTAAAGGTATTCGGTACAAAACGATACAGCCCAATCTCCTCGTTTCCCTTGGATTGATAAAGGTGACTCTCTGAGATCTAGATCTGGAGCTGAAATAGATACCGCTTTGAGACTTCGTTCCGGACATATACGACATATAAGTTTGCCAGTTTCATTTAAAAAAATACAATCGCCTCTGTGCAATAAGTGTAACAGATTAGAGGGATGTTTACCACTTTATTGTGCAATGTGTCTGTAATGAGGCAGAAAGGCGAGAGTACTGCTTGACAGAAAAAAAAAGATTCGCGTAACGTTGGCGCCTGTAACGGCATTTTGGCTACACCTTTGTCGGATGAAGCCAGGATGCTGTATAGGCTAATCATCGTCGCTATTAATAAGATACAACAATTGATTGTATGTGTGTAGTTAGTATATGCCTTCCAATAAACGTGGCGTGGTCGCTTTGTGATCAATCCCTTTAATAAAATAAAATAAATAATAATAATAAAAAAAATATTGTGTGTAAAACTATTCAAATAAGTTTTAAAATTTATAGGATTTTATAAAAAGTTCTTACAGAACACTGAATAAATATTTTTTTTATTTAACACTTCGATATTTGCAGTGTTAATTTGCAATTGTGTGAAGCATGTTTGTATTTACACACGATAGCGTGTATTACATACTATCTTTTTGCAGAAGGTATTTTTTATAATAATATTTTAATCATTTTACATATATACTATTCAGGTTCGACGTGTTAGTGAATGGCGGAGGCGCTGTAACCTTGCAGTTTCAGCGTTCACCCTTCAAGCCGTTTAGGAAAACAGTGTTCGTGCCCTGGAACCAAATCGTGGTGCTGCCGCCGGTCCAGATGGAACTCAGTGACGAAAGTGTGAAAGTTCCAACGCCAAGGTTTATATTATTTTCGTATTATTATTATTTTTTAAGATTTCCACAATATACAATACGAGATTAGTGAATATTCAAATACGAATAAATACAAAATGATATAAATTGGTATAAAAGTGAAAAATAATTCTTAAACCAACACGCTACTTCGGATGCCAAGAAGTTTTATTTTTCGAACTGGCTACACTGTTGACCTGGCAAGGCCTCTACAGTTTCACCGGACTACATGCGTCGAATTTCATATAATCGACATGAAATTAACAAGACTAGAGCAATAGAAATATATTAAATTGCCATCTCCTCTGCAATACGATGATACATTTCAAATTTCTTTGTTGTTTTTTTAAACATTACCATTTTAACTCCGGTTCTATTTGGTATTCTTGTAAGAGTCCAGATATCCTTAAAGAAGTAAATGAATGAATTTATAAGTTAAGCTTTTAAATATGAGAAAAACATTGTCTATTTACATATCTCATGTAACAGGAAGCCAATTTACATACTGATAAAATATATAATATTCACTGTTAATATTAACAATATCGACGCGATGTTTGATATATAATAAAATAATATGTAACCGAAAAACAAAGTGTCTCGTGATGGTTCAATTCCTATAGAAATTGCAAATAAATTATTAATTGTGTCACTTACGGTTTTCAACAAAGACATTACAAGATGAAAACACTATAACCAGTAGAAACATGTTGTGTTTCGAACAAATTTTATGTTCAACAGAGCTTAAACGTACATTATTGGTAGAACAAACTGTACCATGGGAATCAAACATGCATAGAGACTACATAGTCATAAAAAAGAAATAAACCTCTCAAATGAATTCACCAAAGATAACTACGTTCTCAATGTATAACTTAGTGAAAGTGAGAACTAGGGATTTATCATCAAAATCCTTATATAACACACTACAAGATTTTAAGGGCTCAAGAGTAACCAGTGCCTGGCTCAAGCGGTTTTAGTAGGATTTTCCTAAACTTAGCAGATCAGATAGAGTATTATGGGTAATGTAAGTATGCGTCGATATGCATCAGTAGAGACTACTTAAACCTATACCTGGATTGTAATTATCAAGCATTGTTCCTCGCTCCTCGTCGTAGAACACGTTGGACCCAGTATTAATACCATGAATCCTTCAAACGTTAAGACCTCTGTCTCTCGTATTATTGGAACAGTCAAAGACAAAAGCGTTTTTATTTTATAAGGAAATTAAATTGATATTAAATATCAGAGCCCCTCCACATCTCGACTGGGCTCCAACACCGCAATGGTGGGAGGCAGCTTCGAGTACGCCACCATGCGCGGCGCATGACCACGAACGACTACGCCCTGAAGTAGTCGCAGTACCCCCTCTAGCCGCCCCTGCCGCTTCATCTGCTACCACCACTTCAATTATATATCCTGAAGCTCAAGTAAGTAGTAAAGTAAAAAGTCGCTAGACATATATTTTATTATGAAGCTGCAAAAAAGTATGGTGTTAAGCGGTCACTGTAACCTATAACTAGTAACCTCAATAGGACCCTAGGTTACACGGTGGTAGAGCTTTTTCTAAGCTCATCTGGCTAGCTACCACCCTCAAGTTGAAGATCTGGCACCAGGCATCTACGGATGTGTTGCGGCAGCTGCACTTGAGGGCCAGTTCCTCTAGCTTTAGCATGTTTAATATCTTGGACCACAACGTCATTTAAAATCAGGCGAGATTATGGTCATACGCTAAAACCTATAAACAATTAAAAAGATCAACATGATCAAACATGTATATGACATGTTTTTTCTACTCGTGAAGACTTAGTTGGTATGCCTTTTGCCCATGCGTGACTTTGTACCCAAAAACATCCTGTGTACAGAAACAGAGTAGTGTGAATACTGTTATTTCGCGGCAGAAATGGGTATAGCGGTGATGCTCAAATGAAGCTTGCACTGGTTATACTGCTCTTAGGACGATTGGTACCAAAAAATTTAAATCAGAACGAAATCTTTGAACCCTGTTGAAGAGCGACAATTCCATATATTTTAACACCACAAAATTGAACTTAAGGATAAAACCATATTTCATTTTTCCGTACAGTTGGGTTTTTATGTTATCCTAAAACTAGTTTTATGTTGTAAAAAACAATATAAAATTAACTTTATTATCTTTTGCTATGATATTGATCAAATTTACTAGAAAAAAACATGTTGAAATGTAAAAATTATTTGATTTGTTGATCGGTAAACACTCTTTTCCAATAAAGAAAACAGGTAGATTGCTTGTAACTGAACATTTACGATGACGCTACTTCTTACTAAGTCTGAAGCTAAAGGACCAGGATCCCAATGAATTGAAGAATAAATAATAATTCTAAGTATATATAAACGAATTTCTATAGTAATTTTTCATAAAATCCTTTATTAGGATTATAGATTTCTTTCCTTAACTCATGTTAAATTTTCAAAATCTAATATAGTTATACAGAGTAGTTTTTGACATTTAAGCAGATCATCTGGATTTTACGTTAAATCTTGAATTTTTCGATAAAGCTCAGGCATATTTTATATAAATTATATATACATGATATACCCGAAAAATGCTTAAACAAAAAGAATTAGTACTTACATTATTGTTGTTTACTGATGTTATCATTTGAGAAAAAAATAGTCGTACTATTTTTAGAAACAACTCGGAATAATTTTACTTATTCCCAACAGATACAAGGAAACGTAATAATAGCCAATTACATTGCTATCAGAGTTTCCACGGGAAACTTAATTAACGAGACGAAGTATTCCTTACAAGTATCATTAGAGTTGACCAGCACGGTGACTGCACACGTCCAGTTGGATTAATTATATAAATGTTGTGTTATAATTAAGTACATACTTATTATTAGGACCTATATCTTACATAAGTTAATAATTGACTTACAATTAACCAATAATGAGTCGTTACATTTCAAAATAAACCAAGTCCAATTTTAGCTGATTATACGATTTTAAGTTTATTTTTATAGGTCATCAAATTTTATACATGTAGAACTCGAAGATATATTAACAATCTTATTAATGGCAACATTTGTGAATAACATCTAAATATCTAAAAAAAAACTGGAGATTTTGTATGAACAACTAAACTTTGACTCGGTTAATTTTGGAATATAATATGTGCGTTTTACCTACCATTAAAACGCATATTGTGTCCGGGAGCCTTATTCGAAGTCTCATACATATTTTGAGATAGCACTCCCCGTGACTCCGCCCACAACGGCTTTATTTTAAAACTTATTTCTTGTCGCATTATTCCCAAAATATATTTAACTACTTATCAAAGAAATATTGACATTCATATAGGTTAGTAAAATATGTCTTTTTCTTCTTTTTCCTACTCTGGCAACGGATAGTCTTTATTGAAAAATATTATGGTACAGCCATTATTACAAGTAGTCGTGGCATTATTTCAGTGTTCCATCAAGTAGGTGACCCCCTTGTAAGAAGTTTCTAGAGGTTTTTATAACATCTCGAAATTCATGTTCCTCGTTATTATTTTACTTCACATGTGCACAATAAGGAAGTTATAGACGCTAATTATAATACACAATACAGGGTAAAATAATGGACGTTTATAATTTCTTATCCATACTAATATTATAAAAGCGAATGATAGTTTGTTTCTATGTTCCTTTTTCACGCTTTAATTACTCAAACGATCAACATTATATTTTACACTCACATTATCATCAATACAAAAGAGGGCATTTATAAAACGGACCATTGTCTGTTGCGTTAACAATCTTCGGATACATCATTCCTTAATATTAAATACAACTGTGATCAAACTCTAACCTAAAATTCAAGCAAAAAATACAAGCCACTAGAAAAAAGTTTACTCAAAAAAAAAACCAGAACGTCTTTGAACATAATTAAGAACATACTTAATCCTGCATTGTCATAAACTTACCAATATCTCAATTACTATATATATATGTCCTATTCGATTTTGAGGAGACCCTGTTGTATCTTTGAAATCTAAGGCATTAAAATGAGACCTATTTGGAAATATCCTCTTTGCAATAAAAAAAAAATAATTTTCTTAATCGATTTATAAAATTTTAATTTAACCAACATTAAAAAAAAACACCGAATAGAGAACCTCCTTCTTTCTTTCTTTTGAAATCGATTAAAAAGTAAAATAATATCTAAACAGACCTCTCCGTTTACCTTATTTGTAACGTTACAATATAACGAAACGTTGTTCACAGATCGTGAGTGAATCAATCGGCATACCCGGATCATCAGTAAAGTTGACTTATCGCTCGTCACAAGCAGCTGGCTATCTATCGTGCGTCCATATTCAACTAACAAGACGAGTGGTTCCCGCAGCTCTCACTAGGGTTCACGTTCGGGTGGAGATTGAAGGCTCGTTACACACTCACAGTTACGAGGCTGACCCCGACTTAACACATGTTTTCGCGTGGAACAAAAGGAATGTTTATAAACAAAAGGTACATAGGATTATAAAGGTATAGTTTTAAGGATAATTGAATACTTTGCAGCCAACGGTTTAGATATTAAAATAAATGAAGACCATAAGGTATCAACGACGAGTGCAGAAGTGCAGGAATCTGTTAAACTGGTAATATGTGGTGCAAAGGAAATGCCGACACAAGTTTTGTTGCTTTGGTTACTTTTTCTTCTTACGTTATATAAAGAAAAGAAAACGAAAAGTCATAATGAAATAATGAGCTTTAATACTCAAAGTAATCATCGTATTTATTTTCTATTCAGAATCTCTTTACGAAAATTACCTCTTAATGTTTATCAAACGGAATATTTAATATTGATGCTGTTTGTAAAGAACAGTACAAAATAAATTTCCCAATTAAAATTTATCTTTTGGGTTAATTTTGTAATAATTAAAACATTTCTATATGAAATCTACAAAAAAAATTATTTCCAGGTATACGGGCAAGCACAAGCTAAAATCTCTATAGGTTACGAATACACGTCATGCTCTTCAATTGTATGGGAAACACAAACGGCGACTCTGGCCGGCTTTGATGTAGATATATCTGACATTGGTGGATGGGGACTGGATATACATCACCATTATAACTTCCACGAAGGTATACTACAAAAAGGTGACGGAGCTCTACTACATTTGAAGCAATACCCTAGGACTGTGCAGGTAAAAAAATCCAATAAATAAAAAAATATTTAGTATAACTGTTTACTCTTAATTGAATTTAATTTTATTTTAAACTCTTAGGAAAACTTACAACTACATAAAAAAAAATAATTAAAGCATATTAGACATAAATGTAGGACATTCATAAGTTTCCGCATGTAGCTATAAGAAAATATAGAGTATACTATAGAAGGAAATTAAAAATGAAAAAAACTTAGAAGACATTTGAGCTTCTGTACGTTTGTGTTGAATAAATAGATCTACATTCAGCAGTACATAATCCAAGTAAATTCTAGAGATGAAGCCATTGATGAAATTAGTTATGGTTTTAATAAGTTTCATCTTGTAATAACACATTTAATTTCCTCTGAGTAAATAGTGATTTGTAAATATTTTTTATTGAATTCCATCTCTCTTTAAAACTTTTATAACCAATACTCTACGTAAATCTTTATTTAAGGTGGTGATGGGAACTGGTCTTCAACGTTCTCTAGAATGTCCCGACTACTGCAACGGTAAAGCGGCAGACTCCCGACTTTTGACCCCCACCGCACTGACTTCTGGACCAGACGGATCGCTCTACGTGGGAGACTTTAATCTCGTACGCCGTATTACTCCTGAAGGTGTTGTTACTACGGTACTTCAACTGGAGTAAGTAATATTTTAAAATATGGGCTGCAGTCTTACTTGAAATTATCGATATCCCTAAAATTTATTAGACAAGACTGATGATATATTTGTATATAAAAGTATGTATAGAGTGTAAATTTATATGGCAGTTTATTTCTTTTTACTTGTTGCTTAACTCGATAACATCTGAGACTTCCAAATCATCGCTACCTTATATTTATTAAACACAGCGAAAACTCAATCATGTGATTCGCTGCGGTAGGAGTTTGTTCATATTCGATTAACTAAATGCATTTATTGTGATACTAGTTAGTTATAAGGTCGAAATCTGTAAACAGCCACTCGACGTCGTTGTCATTACTTTTAACTATAAAAAGTAGCTTCTGAACAGGTTATATGCAGTAAGTTTGCTAAACTTAATACATACATAAATCGCTTTATTCTACACTCTATGAGCTCATTCGAAAACTAGTGTAACCTCGGATATTTGTCGGCATAATGATTAATGTTTATTCAGAAAGATATATTCGTGTTCCACTCGTAATTCCTAACAAAAAAAAGATTTGCTATAATAACAAAGGGTTGCTAATGTTTTCCACTTCGTGGGTACATTATAATAATATCTCCAATATACTTACCTATATTTAATTGACGTAAATATTTACAAAACATACATAATTTAAAAATAACAATTTTTAACAGAACCACACAAGTCGCATATCAATATTATATCTGCATCTCACCTGCGGATGGGTACCTTTACGTATCCGACTCCGAAAGACATCAAGTCCGCAAGGTCTTGGCTTTAGAGAAAGTAAGAGATCCGGCAGTAAACTCAGAACCTGTTGTCGGCAATGGCGACCGATGTGTACCTGGAGATGATTCCAATTGTGGTGACGAGGGACCTGCTATCAAAGCAAAATTGGCTCACCCTAAAGGTAAATGTACTATTTATATTCTTAAATTATAAGAATATTCTATGACATTGGTTTTATTCTAAATTCAAAATATTGTTACTTTAATTTGTTACATAGAAAGTAAATAAAATTTATTATTTTTAGGTCTCGCCATAGCTGCAGACAGGACAATGTACATTGCAGATGGAACTAACATAAGAGCAGTCGACCCTAACGGCATCATACATACACTAGTGGGGCACCATGGACATCACAACCACTGGGCTCCCGTTCCTTGTCGTGGGGCCATACCTCCATACGAAGCGCAACTACAATGGCCAACGGGAGTTGCCTTATCTCCACTTGACGGATCATTATATTTTATTGATGATAGAATTATATTAAAACTTACCGTTGATATGAAAATCAAAGTAATAGCTGGTCAACCCTCTCATTGTCGTCTTGGCAACGATGGAAAACCAGTAAGCAAAACGACAAACAGAACAAGCACTGAATTAAAGGAAGACTCTAGCCTCGGCACGATATTGGCTATAGCATTCGCGCCAAGTGGTATACTTTACGTGGCAGAGTCAGACTCAAAGAAAATCAATACGATTAAATCCATAGATCCCTCTGGAAAAATTACTCATTTTGCTGGTAAATTACAAGAGAATTTGAAGGAGTTAAGCTGTGAATGTAATACATCCATTTCTGCGACAGCCACACCACTAAGTAGTAGAGACGAAGGAGCTGGCTGTCCTTGTCGGCTTAGTGTAGCTGCTGGTGATGAACCACCGACAAGTACTGAGACATTACTATCATCAAATGCAAAATTCCAAACTATATCTGCTCTAGCGGTTACTCCAGATGGCGTTCTTAATGTTGTGGATCAAGGTAAAACCATTTTTGAAACCATAATTTTTACCTAATGTATTTATTAGTGGGTTGACATGGTTTTTTCCCAACTGGACTTCTACCACCTTGGATATAGTGATAGAGACTAGACTGTGAAGACTCCCACTAAGTCTCTTTTGTATTGTCGTTTTTCGGGCTCAGCCAGTATGAGTTACTGAGATGGGGAAACATCATGTTGCTTTCTGGTTTCACTGTACTTACCATTAGATAAAATATCACTTTATCATGCTGTAATAAAAAAAACGTACTAATATTATTATTATTGATAATGTTAATATTTTTACACAGGTTCCCTTCATATACTGGCACTGCGACATTACTTACCAAGCCATGATGAGAATGGAGAGTTTAGGATACCATATCCACCAACCTCAGAGATTTATGTGTTTAACCGCTATGGGCAACATATTACAACAAAAGACTTAACCTCTGGAAAGACAAGATATTCGTTTTTATATTCGAAAAATACAAGTTTCGGAAAATTATCCACTGTCACTGATGCATCTGGAAATAAAGTTCAGTTACTCAGGGACTACAGCAATGTTGTTAGTTCAATAGAGAATACTCAAGACCACAAATTGGAATTGAAGATATCAGGAATAGGATACCTTACAAGAATTGCTGAAAAAGGAACTTCAGAAATAGATTTTGATTATGATGCTAGTTCAGGACTACTAAATAGTCGATCTGGAGTAAGTTAATTTAATTATAAACGAAATGAACTAACCATGATTTTTTATGTCTTTCATACGTCTAATGTAAATCGGGTTTTAATCATTGTTATATATTTCAGGCAGGAGAAACGGTGATATACAATTATGACGAACTCGGTCGTGTCACTAAAATCATCATGCCTTCAGGAGAACAGGTTCAAATCACCTCTGGACTCGCAAAGAACTATGGCTTAGCCGTGACTGTGTCAAACCCATCGAGCTCAATTCCCGTGGGCGTTGCAAAGAAATGCGAGTATGTGTTACATGGACAGTCCTTCAAGCAAATAACCATAAATAATGGCAAACAAATAACTGAAGGCCGAATCTACAGTAACAATACTTTGCTACTTGAAACCCCCTGGGCAGGTAAATTTGAAAGCATCGCGGCCGCTAAACATCCATTACTCGAAGCTGCTTTACCTATCGAAGCCGAAATGCTCCATATGTGGTCACATCAAACAACGACTTTTGGTGACGGTCTTGTCAACAATATGTATTCCTTGTACACCTTAGTAGGTGACGTAAGAAATCCACAACAGACTTTAAATCGTGAAATATGGGTTAACGATTCCAGAGTTCTCATAATAGAATTTGACCAATTTAAGAGCAGAGAAACATTTTTCAACGCTGATAGAAATCTACTGTTTACTATTGCTTATGACGTGGCTGGATTACCCCTATCCTTTACTCCTCATGGTGCTAGTGTACCTTTGAACATATCATATGACAGATTCTACAGAATTAATGGATGGAAATGGGGGTATAGTGAAGAAACATATAATTATGATCCTCATGGAATGTTATCAGAAATAACGAGCCCACAAGATGGAACAATTTTTATTTATTACAACGAAGGAAATTTAGTGTCCAAAATTACATTAGCAAGCCAAAGAAGTTTCAAATATCTGTATGATGAAGATGGTGGATTAACTCATGTAATCTTGCCGTCAGGTACAAACCACTCATTCAGCGTTCAACCATCCATTGGATTTTTAAGAGTCACATATACACCTCCAGGATCAACCAAAAAATATTTACAACATTACTCTCATACTGGTGAACTTCTACAAACAGTGTTCCCGGGAGACGGAGCACGACTAGTGTACCGTTACTTCACGACAAATAAGGTTTCTGAGGTCATCCACGGCGATGGACAAACTCAAATTCATTATTCAGAAAGTAGCGGACTTCCCTCAGAGATATTACATGTTGATCGTGATGTAGACTACCGTTGGGAGTCCACTTATATCGGTGGCCTGCTAACTGAAGAGAGATTAGATTATGGCGCAAAAACTGGCTTAAGTAATGCTAAAATCATTTATGAGTATGACAATAATTACAGAATAACTTCCGTACAAGGAAGGATTGGAGGGCAAACTTTAATTCCATACCACATAGTTTATAACAGCAAAACTGGTGCTCCTGAAATTTTAGGTCAATTCACTGTATCAAAACAAAAATGGAACGAAACTTCTGTATATGACGGCATTGCAATGTTCTCTCGTACACTAAACGAACAATTCCTGGAGGAAGAAGTTTCAGTAAACATTCATAGAATGGAAGTTTTTAGAATGGAATTTTCATATGATAACCATGGAAGAATATCTCAAACACGGACACACACACGTAACGTCGGTGTTAATACGTATACCAATGTGAAAAATTACACCTGGGATTGTGATGGGCAGTTAACCGGTGTCGAAGCTCAAGAACCTTGGGGTTTTAGGTACGATGATAACGGGAACATGTTATCTCTAACATACAGAGGGAATACGATTCCCATGGAGTACAATGATATGGACCGCATCATAAAGTTTGGCGAAGGACAGTATAGATACGACAGTCGAGGTCTTGTTTCCCAAAATGCTAGAGAGGAAAGATTCCAGTATAATTCAAAAGGACTATTAGTCAGAGCGACGAAACGTGGAAGATTCGATGTTCGCTATTATTATGACCATCTTGATAGGTAAGCGATTTTATCAGCATATCGCTGAAAAATGAATATTTTTGTTAGGAATTCTGATCTGATCATCGATTTTATAATTACAGACTTTCAACCCGAAAGGACAATTTTGGTAACGTAACTCAATTCTTCTACACGAACAAAGAGAAACCTCACGAAGTTAGCCATATATACTCACCTAGGGAAAACAGATTTATGACGCTAGTTTATGACGATAGAGGTCATTTGATATATACTCAGGTAAGATGATAAACTAAAATTACCTATATTTGATAAGTTATTTTTTCATTGTTTGAATGTTATATTTTTTTATTTTAGGTTGCTCGACATAAATATTATATCGCTACTGATCAGTGTGGAACGCCTGTCATGATTTTTAATCAGTATGGAGAAGGCATTAGAGAAATAATGCGGTCACCATATGGACATATAGTTTATGACTCGAACCCATACCTATACTTACCTGTGGACTTTTGTGGAGGATTATTAGACCAAGTGACTTCACTAGTACATATGGCTAATGGAAAAGTATACGATCCCTTAATAGGACAATGGATGTCACCTCTTTGGGAAAATCTTATTGAACGAATACACAGCCCAGCTCGGTTACATCTATATAGATTTAACGGCAATGATCCTATTAATGTCAGACCACAGAACAAAAAGCCAACAGGTAATTTTCAACTCTTGTAAATAAAAGTTAATACTTGAAATCTCAATTAAACGTAAAATAATTAACAAAAATTTTCAGATCATTTGGCGTGGCTAAAATTACTCGGATATGAAACGAAAAGCTTGGCACCGCAGCTTTATCCGGATGAACTACCTGGCGGATCGGTTTTACCCAGCATACCACTCGGACGACCTGTGTGGGGCACCACCCCCGCTGAGACTGGACCGGGCTTGCCTTCCGCCATGTCCTTACTCCCCAGTGTTATTATCGAATCTGGCTTCCTTTCTCATATGTCAAATAAAAGAATTGCTGACTTCCGAAGCCTCTCTATTCCAACAATGTCGGCTTTAAAATCTGACTCACTTAATAATTTAGCTCCAAAACGAATAGGCTCAGATTCTGAGCCACCATTTGGACGTGGAATTCTAGTGTCACGTAACTCGAGAGGCCGAGCAGTCATCACGGCCGTCCCTTCGGCTAACGCTATTTATCGTGATGTATATACATCCGTATTCAACAGATCTCATCTTTTACCATTTTCCTTCGTAGTCCATGGCGATCAGCAAGATGTCTTTTACTTTGTTAAAGAAGACACGTGGCGCGCCGCCGATGACAAACAACAACTAAAACGTATGCAGGGTAAACTGAATGTAACCTTTCATGAAGTGACGGAAAGCGGGCGTTCTTACGCAGACGTGAAAATACACGGACGAACGAGTATTGTAAATCTTAGATACGGGACCAGTGCGGAGCGTGAGAAACAACGTCTGCTTCACCATGCGCGTGCTGCCGCCGTTCGAAAAGCATGGCATCGCGAGCGCGAAGCTTTACGCAACGGATTTGGCGGTTCTATAGACTGGTCTGCTGCTGAACTAGACGAAATTCAAAAGGCAGGGTCCGTAGCTGGGTACGAAGGAGAATACGTTCACGATGTGGCTCGATACCCAGAGTTAGCTGAGGACCCGTACAACGTGCGTTTCTTGAAGAAGCGATCGGATCGTGCCGAACGCAGACGACGAAAGCGTGAAGATTGCCGAGCACCGTGGTGGCTCGCTTGGGACGATACTTGCTAGTGACGTGCCGCCATCCAAATGCCAAATGATACATATTATGTGCGACTGTAAATTCGATGTGTGCGCAAGCGGCGACGTATGTTTCTGTGAGTGATCGTGAAAATATATTTTGTAAATAGTCTCTATTAACTGTTAATAATTGTTGATGTATGTATGTATGTACGGTACAATACGGTACGGTAGTCGCGAATCCCTATCGCTGTGTAAATAATATTTAATTTGCAGGGAGGAATGGACCTTTTCAAAGGACTGATATTAAAAATAAATGTAATGTATGTATGTATAAATAAGACGATTTATGTGAATATAAAATTATTTATACTTATTTATCGGTAAAAAGCTTCGATTGTGTCCAATGTTCTTATATAATTTAGATGAAGACTATTTGAAAGAATAAAAAGGCATACTTTTTTAACCAAACTATCATGTGGTTTTATTACCTGGTCTTGTTGATATGGATTTATCAACGACTAAGTAGTTTAATACACCATTTTTATTATTTCGTAAAAGCACATTAAAGCCTATGAACAGTAGACCACGAGACCAGTGTTTTTTTCCGTAGTTGGGTTACAATTTTTTAAACTTTTTGTTTTATCAATATTATAGATTAACTGCGACATTGTCGCAGTAACATTTTTAACTGTTATACATTATTCGACAAATACTATGGTATTTCTCTGAATTACTATATACTGACTTGAATTTGGTAAAATTTTGGTGGTCGGCATCTCTAAGATATCAAAACTAGGCATGGCCACTAAACACGTACCATTTCTTCAGAAAAATTTTCTTTTAAGAAAAATACAATTTGCTAAATGTTTGTCTCTGCCTGTCTGTTTATTTCAGCTATACTTCGAAACGGTTGGATCGATTATGGCAAATAACTGATGTTACAAGAAATAGCTTAGGCTATTTTTATTTTAGAAGCATAATTAGAGTCCCGCGCAAATACAATAAATTAAACATGAAGTATCCATTACCATACGCACCCCATGCACATGTTTACACTGAACAAAAATATTCTTACAAAAATTATTAACTGTAATCAGGCGCGGATTTGGCCATCAAAAAGGTGGCCACGCCACCCAAAAATCAACCAAGTACGAATCGGCGTATGAACTTGCTCATGAGCAAACACAAGTAAGTTAATAAATCTGTAAAATGTCAGTTTGTTCGCTCACAAAAATTACATCACAAAGTCACATTTGGACTCTTTAAAACTATTGAACCGATTTTGGTAAAATTTTCAAGACTTAAAGGATATCAAATTAAATTAAAACTGTTTTAGGTACACATTTTACATTAAATAATCTTATTTAGCTGCTTGGGCACTTAAATTACAAATTCAAGCTTACTTTTCTTTTTCGTGTAAAAGTTAAACATTGTCCCATTGAGACATGCAACCAAAATTTTACTCTGCGAAGAGTAGAAAATGATCTATCTGCGGTAGGATCTATTGCTAGGATTTGTAAAAATATACGTTAGAATATCACCCGTGATTCAGACTTTCTTTTTGCTTTTTCCTACTTTATAGGCCGTGAAAAAGTGACGTCACTATCACGTCTATTAGGGTTGTGGCATGCTCATCATACCCACAATGGCGCATCCGCGCTTGACTATAATAACAAACAATCCCATTGTAAAAAAGGTGTGTGTGCGATTCACACACGATAGAAGTGAAACTTCAGCAAATCGACAAAAGAATGAGATGAATATATATAACAAGCATAAGATAATTACAAAGTTTATTTGTTTAAAAATGAAAGAATTTTGATTAATTTTAAAAGATATTTGATTTAACATATGTCACATAATTTATTGTTCAAGTTCCATATTTTCAGTTTCAACAAACAAGATATAAAAATACTCACAAACACTGTTAAATAATAACACACCACGCTGACTTCTTACTAAAAAGCTGTAAAACGCAGCCGCATATAGTGTACAGTAGTACACGTACTTTTCAGATATACTAACACACGTTAAATGCTCAAATACAAGAAAGTGTTAAACAGTGTGCAATATACATACACACCGACATTTGCTCTCTCGCTCTGGCTCACTATTTCGATTCAAAAATAGCATGTATATTTCTGTCTTATTCTTTGCCGGGTTCATCTTACACATTTTTGTATTTGTGTCTCTTACCTGTCGTTTTTCCGTTGCATCCGGTTTGAAATCACAACGATTCTAAAGAAGTTTCACTCAAAAAATAATCAAAAACACATTTATCAGTGTAAAAGTTATTTTATTTATGTTTGAAACGTCAATCACTTGAACAACCCATTCACGACAATATCAGTTTTATACATAAATTCCATGTCAACGTAATCATATAAACTTTATTATACGCTATCATATTATAATCGTCAGAATGCATATCACATCTCGTTTAAATTAATATTTACATCTTAATCACTTTATATACAACGTTGTCGCGACTGAAACATCCATACAACCATTGAAAATAATAATAATATCGGTTATCTATAAAACATCTTCACTCTTAAAATATATACAACAATAATTTGATTATCTCTTAAAATATAGCATGTTTGACATAAAGTTTATGTTACAAAAAAACATCTAATTACACATTGAGCTACATGTCCATAACAAATGAGATCAACAATTCGCACAATTATTCGACTACACGCCTCTTCTAGCAACCCAAAACACACCTGGCAATTAATATGTCATCTAGGCCATGAACAATAAAACAATATCTCTTCCTGTAACAACCTTAAATCTTGTAAAACCTTAAATTTTGGTTTAGAGACTTATACAGCTTAGATACATATTTATTATTTTAGTCAGTTGAATTTGTTCCCTCATACGTATATAAATTACCGAGACAATCATATTTTTCACTGTTTCCCGTACTTTAATAAATAAAATAAATGTTGTAGTGAAATCTCTTTGGGCACGATGAGGGTAAAATTTCAAAGTCGAATTTGAATGTAACGTTTTATATGCAATCTTTTGCAACGTAAAGTCCGAACGCATTACGGACGGAATTAGAAACTTGACCAGTGTCAGAAAGAGAAAGAATTACGCTTTAAGCCCAATATAGATACGTTCGCGCGATACAATAAATAGTACAGGTTAACCCCTGGACTGTCCAAAACCATAAAGGTTTAAGTCTCGTAGAAACGAATGTAGACCTCATGTCTCAACACACTGTTGACAGGATAACCCTAAAAAAAATACCGGATTTATTACAATAATTATTTTTTCATTTACAATGTACGATGTCTTGAAATAAAAATAAAAATATAGTCCGTCATTTTGAGATCAGGGTCTTAAAAAAACAGCCGAGAGGTTAAGGTTAATGGCATTGCATAAGCTAAGGTTCGCGTTTTAATTAATACCATCGTTGAACTTTATTTTGGGTTTGAAATTATTTATGTAAAATCTCCATAAGATTTAAACGTTAACAATAAATGCATTTTTCAACTTTTCTCCAATTGTGATGTAACTATAGGCCATTACGGGAAGAGATTTTATTGTATTATTGAAGGCATAATATGGTAGGCGACCTTTATTGTTCGACATTAGATACTTTATAACAATACATAAATCGTCATATATTAACGTCTCTAATGTCAATGGAAATAATTGCACAATGATTGTGTGGCACAGCGTCTAAACATCTTAGTCGCCTTGCCTATATGAACACACTTCGTTAATTAAAATAAATAGATAACAGAGGCAATAACTCATCTATAAAATTATGTACAAAAATTAATGTTACACCGGAGTAGGAGTTGCATTGACATTAATTTATAGGTAACATAATTATTAACAATAACAGAGTGGCCACTGTAAGTTACTAAAATATATTTTTGCGCGAAATTTATGTTATCAAATATTTTTGAAGTTATACTTCTTTTGGCGCGTTAGGGAAAAATGGTGAGAGTAAATTTTTACGATGCGCGCACACACCGTCACGAAAAACCCGACACCCTGAAGTTAGCTATAGTCAACATTTTATTCAAAAAAAAGTATGTATGTATTAAATACCTTTTTTCTATTGTTAGTGTCGTTTTTTCTACAAACGTAGAATAAGGCGAGAGATAATTTTTTGAAAAGATTTTTATTTTGTTAAGCCAAAGAAGTATAACTTCTAACGCGTGTACATAAGTACACACACACTTTTTTTATTAACTTAGTATTTCAGGAGTAATCCGATTATTTTTAACTTAATTTGCATGTTTTTGGAAAGTAACCAATAAGTGACGTCACAGACCTACGTGTGACTATGCATAAAAACGTAATTTCAAACTATTAACAAACGAAGTCCAACTCATGAAATGTTTTTTACACAAACATTTCCTTAACAAAATATATGTATAAAATTTTACTAAAATTTAAAATTATTCCTACTGTGTCGATACGACAATGAAATATGACATTTTTCGTTTAAAATTTAAACAAATAACGTCAACAGAACATTAACCTTCCTCAAACGGAACACTTTGCTTCTTACGAACTAAATTGCATTTACAACAATTAATTGTGAACTTCCATTGATCCCAAAATTGAATCCATGGTTTCGATAAATGTCTTTAAACCGGAAGAATAACTAATTTATATACATTAAAAATAATAAGAACTATGAAATGATTTGTGTTCAAAGTGACAAAATAAAAACCATGGAACTCCACAAGCCGCCTTGTATATATATACAAAATCAAAGTAAACGTCAAATTTCTGGCAGCAAGGACTAGAGAAAAATGTCACATCGAAAATTTCTGTTATAGAGCATACCAACCGAATTATAAAGAAACTCATAGAAGTTATAAGAAATTAACTACTTCTGAATATAACTTTTATATACAATTGGTAAGTAAATCTCACGGTATGAATGAACACAAAAAATAATGCACTCATCAAAATCTATAAAGTATAATATACCCATCAGGTAATATCGTGTGAACCATAACATTTCTTGTGACAACATCGTAATTTGACAATATTAAAGAGTAATAAACGTTAACTTGTAACTTTTGTGTTCTTGATATTTTCGGTTACATACTTTCAAAGCGATCAATCATTCAATCAAGCAATCTTGTCTTTTCAACTTCCAACATTCAACAGTTATTGAGTCAAGGAATACCAGAATAGAGAACAACTCCGTTATCACAACTACCAATGCTTGTGATGCTTAAACGTAACTAGATCGAGTTGGTTGTAAGACGTAACTGCAAACTTTAACGCTACGCATCCTTATATACTTCGCATATTTATAATAAAACTAATAAAAACTCTATTTCTGGTGTCTCTATATTTATACTAATAATATCAATTATACAATCAATATATAAATAAACAATTGATATACAATTAAAATAGCACTGTTGATATAATGTACAAATTCGCGTCAAACTTTATGACCATTACGAATATGAGGACGAAAAAAACGACAATTACAGATAGCAACTGAGTCATGCAGAAATTCAGGAACTGAACACGCACTTGCAACTAGATAAATAAATGATTACTATTCCAATATGATTATATGACATTGAAATTATTTTTTATCACTGCTATTTACAATTATAAGTAACGACCTGCTACTATTTTACGTGGAACGGTTATGACACCATGTATAACTTTATTTACATTTACAAAATGTTTTTGGTGAGTGACCTTTCTTTAGATTTCTCCTCCAAAACCTCATGCATAGAATACAACATTCAATTTTTTTTTGTAAAATTATAATACGATAATTTTAAATATAAAGTCACCACTATATAGAATAATACAAAGTGAAAGCATTTGCTCGTGCGATATATAATAGGCATATGAATTCTGAAAATTAATGTATTAAATTATATCATTCTTATATCATAGTTAGCAGTTGTTATGGATTCGTATTATCATAACTTGATACAAAAGCTAAATCACAACTATAAGGAGCAATTTAAAACAAGGATATCTTCCAAGATTCTGTTCGATAATTTTTTTTTTGTGTTTCAAGACGTCGCGACGCTCGATAACTGAATATTTTATTCACTTTTTAGAGGCACAGCTACAATATGACAAATTAGTTCATATCGTGTGAAAAATAGCAGTGATATATGAAATGTCACACATTTGTTTGCATTCAACTGTATCGCGCATTAAATTTGCTTTAGTAGGTGTACAATGTCCACACGCGCGCGTAATTATAATCGTGCACAGTATTCGACTGCGATGCCTGCCAATATATTTTTTAACGTTAGCTTACTCGTTAACTCGTTTTTTTTTGTTACCCATTTCCTTATTATGAAATATCAAGTTTTTTCGTATATACTCAATTATATATTTCTTTACTCTTCCTTTATATCATGTAAATGGGAAATGTAGGTATGTCCTGAACATTGTCGGTCTTATTAACACAAATTTTACCAGACAGTGTCTAAAATCTAAAACCTTGTTGAACACGTGTTTAAAAAAACAGTTATTACAAGAGCGTGTTTAAGTGGTGTCTAGTAAAACATCAGGTTTAAGTTTTACAAGTAAGTCATGATAATTCTGTAACAAGTAACTCTGAATAACGTTCATACAATTCAGTCTCATCATTCGGAAACAATTTGAATGTTTTTTTAATATTTTTGTTCAGACCTTCAATTATAAAATGTACTAATTATAAGTAGTAAAATATTGGTCATTATTATTCTGATATTTTGGTTTTAAAATGATGTAATTATTAAACTAAGTATTATAAAGTGCATCAAGCGGAATAGCAGTATGATCTTAGATGAAATACATTGTTGAATGTAATAGCTATGATTTATTTGTGAATCTCTTAAACTAGTTAACCCATCTTCATCCTCCAAATCTATTATATCCAAGAAATCCATATTTTTCTACAAAACTTATTTTGCCATCAACTAGAAATACAACAAATCATATCAATATAGTAAGAACTGTCAGTGTTTAAATTTAAACAGCGTTTAAACCTAGCCTGTCTTTAAACAGAGGTGGCAATTTATTTTTAAACACGCGTTCAACACGTGTTTAACTATTACTTAATAATTTTTCGTATTCATTAAAATATAGAATGCACAAGTTTGTACTCGAGGTGTTTTCATACAGGTCATAAAGTTTGGTGCGAGGTTATACTGTACTATTTATTTTAATGTACACAAAACACAAGTAAATAAATAGATAGAATGTCAATATACACTTTACTTTCTATATTTTAGTCAAAGGATAAAAGCATCGCTTTGACTTACGATTATGCTAATATTTACAAATATATTTGTAAATAAATAACAAAGCGTCACTTTGTATCAATAAACGTAGTCCACTGGACATTAATTGCATATATATTTACTATATTCGTAACTGACCAAGTTTGCTGTGACGTCCGACAACAAATTATAGTGGGCCATAACAGAACATACATAACATAGATTATACATTATTGTTTTAAAAATTATTGTACTTATATTTATTTTAAAACGATTCATCATAACACTCGATAGAACGATGATTTTAATACTGATCAGGTCGCGATTCACCATCGTACACTATCTAGTGATTTTATCTTGTAAGTGTATATATTTTAGACGTCATTGCAACGATGATTTTCTAAATTTATTTGTGTAATCATTTGAGAATTTATACAATATGGCTTGTTAGTTATTTTATTAGAGCCATTATAAAATAAAAAACTTAGATATTTACATTCGTTAATAGAATCCAACAAGAGATATAAACTAGCGTAATATCGATATTCACAAGTCCGTACGATGTACGATTGTAACATACTATTTTTACTTACATTTTTTTTTAATGTCATGATCTAAACAAGCCGATCTTCATTACAAAGTCGTCTCGATTTTAATTTTTTATATCAAAATAATTAAGAAAAATACATGATTGGAATACGTTAAGTAGATATGGGAGAAATTATAAAATGCACGCAACGCAATTAATTCATAATGCAATTCATTTCGTTAGTCATGTTCACTGAAATACTATTTTACAGAAGTCTTAAAATGATAAAATGGTATTTTCAGCAGTTTTTAAAAAGAATATATACGCTATTTTGTTGATTTTAATTCTCATCAGGCACGCCGTTACTCTGAACATATTATAATAAAATAAAAATTGGTTGTCTGTATAGTCGGTTTACGGACGATAATTTTACGTGATAACGTCATAAGAAAACATCGATGAAAAATTGCATACTTTTATGAATTGAATTGAGTTATTACCACTAAATTACCGATGGAGTGGAAGAGAGATAGATGCGTCACAAACCGAACGTTTAGGCCGATCGCACCAGTCTATCGCTTGTTCCGCGCTCGGTTCAGGCGGAACGTGACAATGAGTCATGCTTTTTCGTGCGTGCAGCCGGTTTTCATTAATTTATAAGACGTTATCACGTCAAAAATTAATTTAATATACATATATGTTACTTGTCCGTCTGCCGAAATTTAAGCCCCTTATCATCATATTAGGTACATGTTATTCTGTACAAAGAAAGTTATCGTAGTATTCGCGATCACTTCCAAATTGTTTTTTTTTCTAATAAATTATTTATTTATATTTACAATTTATTCAAAACTAAAAGAAAAGTGGGATCGATTTTAATATTTACTATGAACTGTCCGCGTTCGATTTTCTTCGCACTTGGTGTGCGTTTAACACTTGTGCTTGAGCCTGAGTTATGAACTGTGTGGTCCCTGTAAACCAATTAAAAAGCATTACATTTAATATTTTTTTATCTGTGTAATATAATTGGTCATAAAGGATAATGCTTTTTTACGAGGAGCATTCACCTGTTATTATTGTTGCCGTAAGGAAAAGAGGTGCATCTAAATAAAATATAAATCGTAAAAGTCAATAATCTGTAGTCTGAACGTTTAGCGAAGTATGTCTAACTCGGCTTTTTATTAAGTGTATTAAGTACATAAGCTAATAGGTCAATAAAAAAATAATATTAGATGCTCCTTTTATCCTGAGTCAAAATATATATATTACTCAAAATTGCAAGTAATGGCAGATGGCAGATGTGATCTTCTTTCTTTGGACGACAGTAATATAAATCGGTGACAGAAATTATAATAAACAGAAGTACATAAAGAATGTGCCTTTTAAATCGGTAAAAGAATAAACCAAGTACAAGGATTATAGTGTACTTAGAAAAACACATTCATACTGGCTTTTATAATTCAGACGAATATTACATTGTTCCAGAACGTAAAAAGACGACTATTGGGCATGGACTTAGACACTAGTTTCATTAAATTATTAGATTTTAAACCTTCAATATTTTAGTAGTCAAAAATGTTTAGTTTTGTATTTAGAAAGAAAAAAATATTCAGATAATTATTTTATAATTTTAAGTGTTATGGAAGTGAACTTTCTTAATCGAATTTAGACACTTTCAAAAAATTATGACAGACATTTGACAAATCAGCCTACAATCGATTACAAAATTCATATTGAAATACAAAGCAAGAAATCGAGTTAATATTTCACTTCAATGTTCTGAGCTACATTTAAAGTCTCCAATTCATTAGTAAATTGATTTCAAAATATCTTTTTTATTATAACACGATATAGCGAAGGTACTATGCCCGATAATAGCAAACACAGTGCAATTAAAACGCAAACAGCGTCCAATAAGAGATCGGCAATCTATCACCGGTTGTCAAATATCATGTAAGCTTTTCAAGCTCTTTAAATACATACACTGACTGATCTTGAAGCGCGACAAAAGTACTATGGCAGGATTATCATCATCTATATGGTGGTTATGATGCTGAACACTATTGTTGTATTCTACTAGCATTAAAAATAATAGTAAAAAGAAAGATAAATTTAAGGTTTACACGTCCAAGTTTTTGAAATATCGTTTTTTTTTCTAACTGGCTACGCTGTTGGCCTAATGGGCCTTCACAGTTTCAACGGACTAATGAAAAGGAATGAAATATCTTCCATATATTTATGTATACAGCAGGTCTTGTCAGAAAATCAGCGCTGCAACGATTGCACTTACAAGCCCGGAGCTTTATGCTGAGACTAAGTGAGACCTTTTTGAGTCCATGCAACACCTAGTTAGTTATGTCTCTTGAAATATTTTGTGTACATATGTGTTGTATGAGTCAAAGAAATGTAGTAATATAAATGAAATAAATACCTGTAGCGGCAGGCGAATGTGAAGGTGTAGGGTGCTGAGCCTGGTGCGGGGAGGGCTGTTGCGTGACGATGTGAGCGGACGCGGGCGCGTGCGGCGCGGCCGGTTGCAGCGCGGCTATTGCCTGTGCGGCACCCGCCGGACGGACAGTGGCGCGGGGGGAGGGACGCGCGGCCCGTCCACTGCGCACCACCTGCACCGCCCCGCCCCGCACCGCGCCCTTCACACCCCCTGACATTAGTTGCGCTGAAACTATAGCCCCACACTCTGAACATCGCTGCCAAAA
Source organism: Antheraea assamensis (assembly GCA_035772565.1). Classification (NCBI taxonomy): domain Eukaryota; kingdom Metazoa; phylum Arthropoda; class Insecta; order Lepidoptera; family Saturniidae; genus Antheraea; species Antheraea assamensis. Next base: position 356,681 of record JAQQSE010000026.1, on the reverse strand, counting down.
GATTTATCATAATAATTGCCATACACGCGTTCTAATAATTGTGTATATCCCGTGAAATACTTGCAATAACGAATCGGTCTACGATATCTATACTGGCCACTAGGGAAGAGATTATGCATAAAAAAATATATATTGCCTACCTCATTAAATTTTACTTTTTACTTGAGCAATAAACAAGTTAAATGGTTAACGTCGATCGAGGAACGTTGGTTTTGCTTATTGAAAACCTTTTATTTAACCCTAACTATAAAATCATAAGCACGTAGGTGAGTTTGTGTGTAACTAACTATAATACAATCTTGTATAAACGTTGTCAAGGGGTATACACAAGGACATAGGGTAACTTTGATCCAGAAAAAAATGTCCTGGTCCAAGGGATAGATCAAAGCTACGTTAATGCAAGCTAAAGTTAGTACGTTAATAAAATTGTCAAGTTAATTGCTCACAACCAAAATATAAAATAATATTACGTCCTGAACAAAAATAATGCGTCATTTTCATACATTAAAGAAATATTTTGAGCAATCTAGAATTTTCTACAAGCATCGCGGATAAAGTTGTAGTAATAAATAACACAGCGTGATAACGGATCTAATTGTGGAACGCACACAAAGAAGATCTTATCGTTCCAAGATTTTCAATAACTACATTCTAAAACCAGCATACCTATTTGTCTCTTCCTTTAAACTTTATCTCGTGTAATTGTCAATACTTAATTACATTCTAGAAATTTCCGTCGCTGGTTTTCTACACATACATATAAGTGAGTCATTGTCCTGTCAATTAGAACTTTACTTTGGACATCGAAGAGAACACAGGGAGCGTTAAAGGGAAGAAATCTACAAAAAGACTATACTCACAAAATAGTTATAGGAAGTAAATATGATCACACAGGACTGTACAAATCGTGTTTACTGTAATAGTGAGTTTGTTCCACTTTTGTCAGCGAGTGTAGAAATAGATTTATATTACAGAAAAATCAACGAATGGTTTTAGTCACAACAGTAATCGAATTTCAAATGCAGACTAAATAGCCACAAAGGAGTGTATCCCAGTATCGTTTAAACCTGCATGCATCAGAGAGTACATTTTGAAAAATGCACTTCAAAAATCTATGAACTAAAATACACCGTTTCTAACACATCGTTAAGTAATCCAAAAAGTACAAATAAGCTATCGGAGAAATCTTTCAAACAGACTTACCTATAGGTAAAGATAGCACAGAAGGCTGGTTGCTCAGAACTACAGAAGTTGTCGGCGGTACGGATACGAGCAGTCCGCTTGGTGCACCGGACATGTTTAACGATAAGGAGATCGGAGCTGCAAGACCGGGTATCGTGACCTGGACATTCTGCAAACCCTGTATCCCCTGGAGACCTTGCAACGACGCTAGACTTAAACCCTGAAAACAAACTTTTCTTTGAGAATATTTAAAAGTTAAAATAAATTACACTTCTCGTCAATATTCCTGGCCGCTCTGAATATAGCTGCAAATTAGGGCTTGCGCTTAATATAATCACGAGTTTAATACAAAAAAAAGTTAAAATATTATTATGGGACTCATCATCATCTTACCCTTATCCCAACCAAGTAGGGTTGGCACAACATGTTTTCCTTTTCCACTCTCCCCTGTCATCTCAGTATTCACATTGTTTATACACATATCATTTTTCACACGATCCATCCACACTTTTTTCGGTCTCCCTCTACCTCTATATCCGTCCACTTTCAAACTCAAAACTTTTCTTGTTACATGACTTTCATCTCTCCTCTTAATATGCCCGTACCATGCTAACCTATTACTCCTCGACATCTCTGTCACTGGTGCTATTTTCAAACTTCCTCTGATATACTTATTCTTAATAAATATTAGTATGGGACTATAACATTGAAATTGGCATTCATTTATTTTTAAATTATCTCTATGTTATTCATGTCATATAATACATATTCAGAACGGTCAAGAAGTTTGGCGAGAACTGTAGCAATAAAACAAAATACACACTGAAACATGCAAACACAGAAAAGGTTCAGTCCGTTCAGAACTTTCAATTTCTTTATATTATTGTAACAAAGCAGGTCGACATAACATCAATAACTATGAACATGCATTTATTAATTTTCTGTCTAATATTCGATACATTTCAACGACTATATTGAATGAGGCATAAGTGACACCATAAACATGTATAATCGTTATATTATGAAACGAAAATTCGTTTCTGAAAAACTTACAATGTTGAGCAAACAATTCAAATTTGATATTCACCAATTTGTAGCAATTATCGAAATATGTAGAAAAATGTTTACATGCAAATTTATACCCGTTGCGTATTAATATTGACTTTATTTTGACGAATTTTTTGACATTTACTCAATTTTATACCGATTTTTTAAATCATCAACAATAGTTTTATAGTTTTTGAAAAAGGTCTGATTCCTAAAATCAATTTTAGAACAGTTATTTTAATTTTCATAAGAGATAAAAATCTCTCCCCTTTGTTTAAATAATCACCTGTATAATAATAAAGCAAACAACAGAAATCATTTCAACTGAAATCTAAATGCAAACTAGTTTATTAGGACATGTTGTTACATCAGCATGGCAACACTAGCCGCATCGCTGACCTGCAAATGGCAGACAGGCTGCGGCTGAGAAGCAGGCGCAGTCGCTGTCTCGGCGCTCATGAGGCGTTCCAACAATGCGCTTTCACTATTCGACACGTTGGTCGGCTCGCTCTCGCGCGTATATCCACTCATTACTTGAACACCGACACCCTAAACATTCGAAAGTATTACTCTAAGGACCTACTGTACAACACTTCCTATTCCTAAAAGTCTTTGACAAACCTCCTGGCGCAATGATAATAAACTCTACTATCCAGTCGATAAGTCGCTTGTTCGATTATCCCAGACTACTGACTTTTATTTGATGAGCACAATTGTCACTTCTGTGACTAGATGTCGACACCCTAACCAGTCAAAAATATTACTACACTACCGCACTCTGTGAGTGACTTTATGCGAGTAAAAACTAGTAATGCTTAGGCAAGATCCACAGTGCAGGCATAGGGCGGTTGCGACGTCGATTGCGAAATATCAAACATATGAAACAGCCGGTTTACGTCTATAGTGTAATGAATATGTCGGATGTCTAGCGCAACGGACCTGAGCGAGATAGCGCGCGTCGTTTTCAAACATTCCTCTCCGCCCGTTGCGGCCATATTACGTGCTTATGTAGCGAGCGATACAATGCGCGTTTGGCGGGTGTAACAAACGAGTTCGGTCTAGTCTCTCGAAAGTTTTTAAATAAAATTGAAATTTTACTCAGTATTTATTTGACTATAAATGTGAACATGAATAATCGAGTATACTCAAAGAATTTTGTAGGATATAATTTTAATGATGTATATAAAGTAATGAAATTCACGATTTATTTCTTTGTTTTTATTCATATTGTGCACACCATCTCTTGTGTCCAACACCTCGAATCTCAGGATCGAACTGTCTAGTGAAAATAACAAATCCTCATTCATGGTTTTGTAACAACACCTGGAAAACGTCTAAACAGTAGAATAGCTAATCACGAACTGTGGCCACTCGCAAGCACCGTTGGCCGCACCCGCCGCAGACCCAGTCACCGCGTATTCACTGTGAACGCACACAGAGAGAGTTAGTATAAGACTTACCTGTTGCGTGTACGTTGGTATCGTGTGGGAGGCGGTGGTCGCGGCGATTAATCTCGCTCCCGCGATCGAGACGCGGCCGAGTAACTTGTGAGCGTCGATAGTGTTATCAGAAGTGGGCGTCGCGTGCGTCATGGCCGCCGGCGCACTGTTCAGTAGGTTCAATATCGTTGCATTACTCGTCGTCGTATTGACAGCCGCTTTCGCTGCATTCTGACTCGCCGCCGCTGAGATAAAAAAAAACAATACATATTTTAACACGTTCCTTGCCAAGGCATTTTTAACACGCTTTTATTAGTTTCGAACGAACGAACGAAATCTATGAACTTGACCAAAGAGAAAAAAAAATAGGAATTATGCTATAGACCGAGCGAGATAGGTAAGTGCTAAAGAATGAGAAAATAATAAGCACGAATATGAACCAACACAGACGAGTGAAGTATTATAAAAAGATAACACAATTGATGGTTGTTTATATATAAATAAGTCATTATATTGTTGGAGTAAAATTTGTATTATTTGAAATATATTTATGTCTTAATCATAAACTAAAAATTTAAGTCAAAAAACTCCTCTTCCATTATATTTAACAACTAGCTGTTATCCGCAGCTCCGCATGCGTTTTTTTATAATTGTAAATTACTTCTTATAAGATCAGCTATCCGTTAGTGAAAGTTCCGTGAATAATTGTTCAAACGTTTTGGAGATAGTACTGCAAACAAAGCCATGGATAAAAGCTAGTCCAAAATTAAAAAGCTATAATTACTTTTTATAATGTTAGCTATATGTCAGCGAACATCCCATGAAAATAGGTACAATCGTTTTGGAGATAGTACTACAGACGAAGCCACGGATGACAGCAAGTCTAAAATAAAGTAACCTATATCACCCGCTGTAAATTTAACTATACGTCAAGTAAGTTTCTGTCACAATCAGTCCAGCCGTTTCGGAGATTACCCGGAACATACAGACAGACAGACAGACAAAAAATTTAAAAATTGTATTTTTGTAATCAGTATCGTGTATACGTTCATATCCAATCAGTAAAAAGTTGTTATTTTGATATTACAAGCAGACACTCCAATTTTATTTATATGTATAGATTTAAACTTTCCTAATATACTGACTTATGCGTCCAAGTAAAATTAATGAATCATATATACACAAAGTATATAAAAAAAAACAAAATCCAAATAATCATTAGATTTCAGACCAAATAAGATTACAGACCTTGTTGAAATTGTTGCGCTGAATTCATAAGACTATTTACTAAAGCGTGAATTGCCGGATTCGTTGTTCTCGGTTTTGTAATGGTCGCCTTATGCTGCGTTGTCGTCGTCGTTGTGTATTGGATATTTTGAACCTGAAGGAATAATTACTTCTTTCATCAAAGAGCCAATCGTTTATATATTGTATTGCAGACAAACTTTAACCTAAGAAAAAGGCTATACAAATGTTACACTCACTTCTTTTAATTTCTTTGTTTCACTATACATATATAGTACAAATATTTTCATGACATTGTACTAGTTGCAATTCTGTCATTAAGCTGCTATAGCTGTTTCCGAAAGCTGTACTTGAAAGCAAGTCCCTTCATAAGCTTAGCATGTGATCTTTGGCTGCAACCTCACTTAACATCAAGTAGAATTCTAGTCAGACACTAACACATAACATAAATAAAAAAATCTTGGTTATATAAGAAACAAATACGAAGTGTACTACTATGCAATACCTCATTCTAAAAACACAAAATAACGTCTCACCTGAGAGCTACCACTAGTTGACATCAGAGGATGCTGTATGTGTATGATTGCTGATTGCATCTTCGGTGTGTTGAGAGGCTGAGGGGGATTTGTTAATTGTTGCGCCAATAACTGGTTTGTTGAAGCCTAAAATAATATATTTCGATATATTTTTTAAATCTATACTAAAACAAAAAAAAATTGCATGGAATTGTAAATGTTTCAATGGGTTTAACTTTAAATCTATGCAATGGATTAATATATAATAGAATAGTTCAGCTAAAAAAGTAGAAATATTTTAACATACAAAATTCTTCTTTTTAATTAACTTTATAGGATGTAGCGTTTGACCACAATCTCGCCTGGTGTTGTACGATAGGTGCTTATAGCATCAGATTGCCATCTTGAGGATAGTAGCGAACTAGACGAAGTTAGAAAAGCCTTACCACCATTCTATGGATTCATCACAATGTATTCCTTCACTGAAAGCTTCAGATAATTGCAATGAGGGATTGAGGAGATTAACGAAAACGTTAGTAAAGCTATTATCGTTTTAAGTCATCTTCACCTATTAAATTACACAGTACCTTACTTCATTATTTTCATTTCACTCGATCTTAAATATCATCGGGGCAAAAATTAATACAATGCAAATAGCATCATCTACTGGCTCTTATTATTAAGAAATATATCAAACAATCTTAAGTAACTAAACAAAATTTTACTCCTCTCCAATCTTTTTGACCGGTCTGAATATTGTCGCACAGAACACAAATGTATATATAAATTCGTATTATATTATATGTATAACATCGAGACCATTTAAGAATATATAAATGTTAATTTTGGAGTTTTTGGCGGGATCTTGGAATGTCATGTAATGGATTTTATATTTTATATTCATAACCTTGTATTATTTGACTAGATATTTTGTAATATTGGTGGCGTTTTACGTCATATAGTTTGGATATCATGCACAAGTGAAGTGAATGGGAAATAATGCCACGGAGCATAGATTCTGACTTGCTACAAAAACTCTCTAGAAAGTTCTTACAGGACGGCCACCATCTTGTTAGTTCATTGAAATGATCGCAAGACATTTGAAATATCATTACCTACTCGACAATCGTAATCATCTTATAGAAGATTGGTTGCCAAAAAAAAATACTCATTTTAGATTCCTATAATAATATGTTAACTTTGTTTTGTATTAAGCTTTTGACTATATTATCATCAAGCCCGAACTTGCGTCTATATTCAGATCGTTCAAAAACATCGACAAGAACTGTAGTTGTATTTCACACACCTGAGGTGATAATCGTGGCGTCGTTGGCGACGGTTCTTGTTTTAGTGCAACATTATCGGTGGGCGTATTTACACTACCAACGACACTCCCGACCACATTGCCAACGTTCCCAACAACAGATCCAACGTTTCCGACAACACTCCCGACAGTTCCGACTACATTCCCAACATTACTCACAACACTACCCACATTGCCGATACCGCTCACTGACGCGACACTGCCGATTTGTTGTAGTTGTGCCTGCTGTCACAAAGCTTTGTTAGTTATTGCATATAATAACTTAATTTCGATTACAATTTATAAATTACATCAGACGAAATGTTCTTCTTTGAAACCACTCATGGCTTAGTGCTTGACGGAGATGGGTGAACCTTAGCACAATTCAACAAGTCTAAACTAATTAATTGGAGAAAACAATAATTTTAACTAATTTTGCATTTAGACGATGTTTCAAAGGCTGTACTTATTATACCATTTCAAATACCACAACAAGTTATATGAACAACAACTTAAACTAAACGCCTCCGTTAATTCTCATCATTTTCGAGGAATTGTGTTATCGTTTATGATAACAGTAACCACTATAAATAGTAAACAGTGTACAGTCCATCCAGTTTCAAGGTACACATAGTAACTTATATCTAAATCAAAAAGTATTATTTAGCCAACTAAAATCATTAAGTGATTGAACCAAATTAGATAGCCTAATTTAATATTGTGCGTTATTACCAATATGGAGGTCACTTTGAAAATACATTGATGTTTTTTTATCCCATATAATTGTATTTTATCCATTGTCATTCGAAATATCTTAGCAATACAATAAGCACGTATGCTTTCTCAATCTAACTCTTAAAATATTTTTAATTACATTTTAATAGTAACGGTGCATGGATTACACCAATTTTCTCAAGTTGCAAAAATTTAAGCATTGCCATGTCTAGAAATATTTGAAAAACCAAAGGAAAAGTTCAAAAAACATTTTTAATAGGTGGCACATAATTTTTAGAATTTCCAAAATCGTCGAAAACCGTTTTATTTCCTTTTAATCTTTTTCTCGTTACTTTACTATAGATTTATGACGATTCTGAAAATTTATAAAAATTTTATGCCACCTCTGAAATTTTTTTAATTTTGTTTAGCGCTTTATAGAGGGTGCTCTTAAAACGTGTTATTCTAACATATTTAAGAGACTCGAAAAAACAAATATTCATTTTTTTGGGCCACTCAAAACAAATATTCATTTTTTTGGGCCACTCTACTACACATTATACATCACACTCTAACAGCAAAACAATTGAACAAGTACATATTTTTGGGATATTGTATTAAATTCATACGTTTACTCACCAGTATAGGTAACTGACGAGCATTCGTGTGAGCGATGGGCGCTGGAGCTATCGCAGTCGTTCTGCGAATTATTTTAACAATTATAAATGCATATATTTTTTAAGCTTTATCAATATTATTATTTAATGTTAAATCGCGATGTATTCCAAGATGATCAACATGCTAAACCTAGAGGGGACTGGCTGTCAAGTGCAGCTGCCGGAACACACCAACAGGTGCTTTGGACAGATTTTTAACTTAGTGGTAGCTATCAAGATGATTTTAGAAAGAGCCCTAAATGGTTTTTTCGTGATATTGTCACTGACTGGAAGCTCTGGCTCATTCGTGAGGCTTCGAACTTTTGTCGATGAACTCGTTGTTTAAACATGACGATTGAGCCATCATCGCTTATAGTTAAAATTCTTATAATCATTATATAGCTTTATACTCAAACGGCTCTAAGGAATCTTTCTAACTACCTAACAGGGAGCAACGAGACGCATCGTGAAAATAATTAATAATAATTATGCCGAATAAGTTATTTGTTATTTTAAAATAGATAATGAAATCTTCTTCCTTGAAATTGTGCGTGTAGTTAAATGAGCTATAAAATTAATCATGGTGAATATATAGAACTTACACAACGGGTATGGTGGTTGTGTGCGTTTGTACGGCGGCACTACTAGCAGCGGCCGCGGCCGCCGCCGCCGCAGCAGCCGCCGCGTTACGCTGTTGCAGCAACAGCTGCTGCCCCTGAAGATAAACAAACATGAAATCTTTATTCATAAATTACAAGCTTTTGCCGGCGGTTTCTATCGTTTTAATATAGCAGAAAAAAAATAAAGTAGCAGTAAAAAAGTTTTTCATAGCGTAATAACTCTTATTATGGCCAACAGAGCGCTTGTTATAATTTCACATGTGGTTCTACCGTAGATGAATGTAAATACTTATTGTTTCTAAGGTGTTAAATCTTAAAATAAACATCCTAAATATTTTATTCAGTCAAAAGTATTTGTGTTTCAGTATTAACCATAAAAGAAAAAAAAAAACAAAAAGAACATTAACTTTTCTAACCAGTTCTCTCATGCCACCAGTAAACGATACCCTCGGTGGCTGACCAGGTACTATGTGCTTTATCCTAACCGATTTGCGTCCCTCTTCGGTAAATATTTCTGTAAACTGTTGTATATATTTATTTGCTTGTAATCTTGAACCTTTAAAAGAGAAAAGCATACATTATTACTTGCAAAAAAAACATACGTTTTCTTAGAATATTTTTTATTTATTTTAGGAGAAGTGAATTTTGTTAATTAAATACTACTATTTTAAATGCGGTCTTTATTAGACTTAGCATTATTTCGCTTTCTAAAAGTTAATGCAGATTGGACTTTTTTTTTATATATGAAAAATACGTGGAAGCAGAGACTATAAGTGAAATAAAAATTTACTACTGTACAACAAATTTCATTTACATCATTCAAATTATATACATCTAACATGCAGACTTTTTACCGCGCAAACGATGGAGTAAAGAAATCCTTAACAGTTTATAATTTACTTATGTTATATCGTTATAAGTAGCATAACGTAGTAGAAAATATAACGTGAAAATCTACTACTACTTTATTGCTTTATTATCTTAGCAATATATTTTATATAAATATTTTTTATAAACATTGTTATCCGTTCACTTCCCTTCTCCTGCGCATGCGCACCACACCGCTTGCATGACCACACTTTAATAACTGTATATTAAATAAAGATATCGTAATTCGTTTTTTTAAATATGGCCCAAGTGACTAAGAAGTAAAACCTAAAAAAATATGGCAACATGAGACCTATATAATTTTATTTTTATATATGTAAAATATACCTAATGTAAACCTGCATGCTGCACCGTTTCTCTCCCCCTCGACATGGTCTCTATCTACATACAATTCCCCAAGGAACTCTTGATCGGACGGCCTCTGTAATATCGACAGTTTTATATGGAAGAACCCAGCTCCGGCGTGGGGAGGTGTCTTCTCTGTTTCAAGTATATACTCCTCGACTAACTGCGGCTGGCAATCTGGTGTAGGGCGAGGACGTTCGTACGCTCGAGCCAACTGTACTGGTCCACCCAACTCCGAAGGCAACGCCAGTGGTAAAGGTTCCATTTTCGGAGGCTCTATAGGTTTAAAAACCTGTATACAACATTTAAACATCTTTAATTTTAAATCTCACTAAAAATATCCTAACTTCCAAAACCTTAAAACTTATTAACCTTAAGTCTAAAAAAATCACAAAAAGCAAATTATTACTAAAAGGATTTTACTAATAGGTTGTGTTCTATATGTTTAAAAAACGTCAATATTAAGAATCATTATTTTTAAATCACAATAAAATAGCCTAAATTCTAAAGCCCAAAATCGAACTATCCTAAAGTCTAAAAAATTACAAAAAGCATATTATTAGTAATTGGTTGAGTAATTAGCTATTAAACAGAGATAAAATAGTTCAGTACATCTGCCTCCTCTGTTTCTCAACCGATTTTCTTTATTTAATTTTTTTTGTTTAGTAGATTTTCTATAAAAAAATTGCGTTTCTTTTTCCTTAATATTGACACGAAAAATTCATTCATCATGGTCGAATCTCGACTACTAACGACATTAATTTTACATTAATAAGTAGTTTGAGTGGTTTTACAGGTAGAATGTCAATTCGATATCCGGGATTCTCAGTATTCCCGTACATTTACTAATTTAAATTGGTAACACTGTTGGCTAACGGTGAAGGAAAACACAGTGAGGAAACCTGAACTTGAGAAATGTTCTTGTAGTACCACCATATGAAGGAAAATATAGAATTGTTGATTTCTCGGAATTTGAAATCGCTGGCGTCGTGGGCTGGCGTGGTGATTATGTTCATACAGTTCTTCGGGAAGAGGCCTCTGGCTTTCCAGTGGGTCTCTTACAGGCTGATATGATGATAATTAATTTTAAATCACTATAAAAATAACCGAAATTCTAAAAAAAGCCTTAAACTAAAAAAAATCATAAAAAGCATGTTATTAATAAAATGTTTAAACTGATTGGTTGATTAATATCACCAACAATTATATGAAATTCATAGAAAAAGGTTTTGTGGAATAGTAACACAATAGTACTTTAAAATCCTAAATTGTTACAGGGCAATTATGTATTCTCACAACAACTAAAACCAGTACAATTAAAATGTTATATTTTGTCTATATCTACATATAACACATTAATAAATAACACCATTTGACTGAACACTAACTATATTATAGCCTAAATTTGTTCATAGTTTCTGTTACCTCCGGAGGTTTTTTCGGGTACTTTGATGTCAATCGCGTATGAGGTACAGATTGTCTACTATTTTTCGCTCTTTGCCGATGTATTAAATCCAACAGCTCTAATCCGTGATAATGTGTAAATTGGTCTAATTTTCGTTTCCTATTTACTGCCACCTGGAAAATGCAATTGCAGTATAATTAAAAACAGTATTATTTTGAGACTTCTCTATAATCTCATCAGATGTTAAGTTACGAAGCTGCCGGAATATACCTGCAGATGCTTGGTGACGGATTTTTTAACTTGAAACTGGTTACTATATAAGTAGGCGTTACAAAAGCATCTACCACTATACTATGGCACCACCTCGAGGTTTTCTTTCACCAAAAGTTTAAGTTCTTTGTAAGAATTCGAACCAACTTCAGTCGGCAAGATTTTTGTGAACGATATCTCTGGTTCAACATTATTTCATTGCAATGCACATATCATCACTCTATTGTTCATTATCGTCGTCAATCATTGTTGGCAATGACAATGATCGGCTGGTAATATCGCAACGTGTGAACAAACAAACATTAAACAACTAACATGTGTGAAAAGGGGAGCAATTCACGATGTTAACACTCAAGGTCAGGATACAAACAACAAATATTAATTTTATTATTGTGCCATTTCATAAATAGTAATATGCTACAAAAGAGCAAATTTTCCAACAATAGAATAACTTACGAATGTTTATAAGAACAACTGTTGTAAAATAACACACAGCATAATGCATTATTGATATTTAATAGCCATTAGTGGAAATTTACATATATAATATAATAACATAAATATTGCCAAAAGATATTTAATACTGATCTGAATAATTTTACAAAATCAACCACTATTTGCCAAATTTCCAAATTTATTTAGGTATAGAAAACGCGAAATAGTTTTAGCATCCAAAATTTATTATTTATTCATCTACTAGATGCTTCCCGCTCGCTCCATTGGGCATTAAAAAAAGGGGCAAAGGCTCATTTGAATCAAAAAGTATCATAGACTATAATTTTTTTTGCATTAAATGGTCATAGTCCTATGCCAATATTATTGCACCTTAAAATGCAATACTGTATTTTCAGTACAAATATAAATGGATCACTATGAGTGATTCAATCAACATCTAAAAATTCCATCATTTTAATTGATTTTCGCGTACCTGTGAAAATTTTTTCGCTTGTCTTCTTATCCGTGGTGTATTAAACAGCCTAGGGGCGGCGTGCAATCTCGCCGCAAGTAATCCTACAGCGGGGCGTGGGTCAAGGCAAAGTGGTGGAGCTGCTGCATGCACGAGCGCAGCCTCCACTACTTCCAAAGCACCTCGCTCTTCACCCGCCCAACCACATCGCCCACCAATACACATCGCATCTGTTATAATGCTCTGTTAAAAAAAATGTTTTTAATCCTCACAAATGTTATAAATGTGAAAGTGAGTTAGTTTCACCTTTTAATTTTTAATGGATCATTATGAACTTTTGCACACACATTGCCTGGGGTACACAAAAAGACATCGGGTACATTTTATACAAAAACAAATTACAACTCCCAAGGATTACTCAAATCTACATTAAAGCGAGTGAAGCTGATAAAAGCTAGTTAACATATAAGAGCACATTTATAGTAAAAGTAATAGAAATATATACCTGATTTGTCGGCCTTAAAAGTACATGATGAGTATCACATAAAAAACTAGGATAGGCTTGCCGGTAATCCCTTATTTGTGCTATAATACATCCCGAATAAAACAAGCATGAATGCTCAGACTCTAATAAATCTAAGAGAACAACAGGTAACTCTTCATTATCTATATAGCTTAATAATTCTTCCTCTTCATATGGCCATCTAGGTGTTTCTATTAATGTTTCATCTTGAGTTGAAGTCTATGGAAAAATAAGTAGTTAAGAATTTAAACTCGTTATTTACCTTTCGGTCAAAGTTTATTTCAATGATTATAAACTTTCTAAATAATTGTACACTGACCACAAAAATTAAGGGATATAAAAATATCCCAGTATATAGGAGGTTTTTGAACAGTAGGCAATTACACAGCAAATGACCCTGCAGTAAAAAAGAGCAAATTTTAGCTTCAAGTTTTTGGATTGAACCACGAAAAATTTTTGAGATCCATGGTTTCAAACGAATCCTTAGAAAGCCATAAACTTCTTTTTCCAAATTTTTGCTCATCTTAAAAGCAGTCCATGTACTCAAATAAACCATAATACTGTTTTAGGAAATTAAAGGGGATTACCCTTTAATTTTAGCTGCTCACTAGTCTGTATGATAAATTCAGGCAGAGTTATCACAAACCACAACAACAAGTCTTTTTCGATAAAAGCATATTTTTCGAAGTGATCATTTTATTGAATAAAAGATAAAAATTTTGATATTTCAGAATATTTAGAAAAGTTGTTGTAACTTTGGATACAAAGGATATCACTGGTAATTTTTTAACCTTAGAGTATTCTGAAGAAGTTTAAAGCACCAGATTTTTACTTTCTTAGTGCCCCGAAGATTTATGTTAATTCTTTAGCAAAAAATCCCCATAATGAGCAATTTTTGAACTGTTATTCATTTTTATGGTTTGTTTTTGGGCAATCATCTAAAAAACATTTGATGATTTTCAAAGGACTTCTGAAACCATAGATCTGAAATTTTTTTCAAAGTCGAATCCATAAAGTAGAAACTCGATGCTACAATTTGCTTTTTACTATTTTATTGTATGGTTATTTGCTGCTGAATAACAGCCTGTTGAAAATCATCCCGTTTCGATTTTTTTTAAATCCTTAATTTTTGTGACTAGTTTATATACTTTGTTCACAACATATTCTATCAGAATTAATGCAAAACTATAATAATATTGAATACTAACATTTTGGCTAAAGCTATTGCACTTTACCAATTTGTTCTTATTTGTTTAAATTTTCCATAGTATCAAAGGTGTAAATCAGACTATACAGAAATCAGATATGATTATACACAGAACAGGCATGTTTCTAAGATATGTAAACTCTTTAACAGAGCAATAATATTTCAAAAGTATCATTAAATTGCAACATATCACTTACAAGTCCATCAGGTGGGTTTAATGACTGTGCATTTCCATTAACTTTAAGCGATAAAGAATATCCTTTATTTCCTGGGTATAAGTTGATTATCAATGTATTCAGATTATAATTTGCTAATAATTTCTCCAATAAATAGGATGTAGTCTTCAGACCTTGCTGTAAATATCAAAGAATCATTATGACACACACCGAAAATTTTAATAGATTATGTTTTCAATAACAAAAACACTTTTTACTAAGAGGCTTTTGTTGATGTCATAGATACTACCGACCACGGATAATATGAAATGCACGGAAAAAGGTTTTGGGAATCAATAAAAGATAATAGTTTATTTTTCAATCATACATTGTTATACAGCAATTATAATGTATTCTCATATTAACTAAAATCACTATTTTAAATGTTATACTTTACATATAAGACAACCTAGGCATTTATGTATTTATTATAGTATACTTCCAAAACTTCATTTTTGACTTGTTGAAAAAAAAAATTATATGTAAAAAGTAGTAATATAAAATATGCTAATATATAATTAGATAATCAACTTAGAATAAAAATAAAGTACTACAATGATTTAGTATGTTTTATATTTCAAGGGGCTAATAACAAAGTGAGTAAGCAATTCTATTTTTAATTCACTAATTACAAATCTGAGATATAATTGTTAATTACTATAATGATTTACTATAACATATAAAACCATAATATATCAATAAATAACAATAAATAAATTTAACTATTTAAAACCTGTAAATAATACTAAAAGAATTAAATATAAACTAAAAATCTGTTGTCATTATATGTACTTCTTTTATTCTGTAGAGCTTAAATATTTTTCAGACACCTATAAAATATTTATCACATTTTCAAAATGAAAGGAAAAAAAAAACATAAACTAACTAACCACCTTAGTACAAAAAGTAGGTGATCTTTAGTAAAATTCTAAATAATATCAAGACAGGAAGTAAATGATAACAAACATAAAACGAAATAATAAAGAAAAAGATTATAAGTAGGCAAATGTCTATTATTATTTTTATTTTTTTATACTTTTATAGGTAAACTTTTTAACCACAATCTCATTTGATATTATATGATGTGGTCCAAGATGGTAAGTCATGTTTAACCCAGAGGGAGACTGGCTCTCAAATGCAGCTGCCAGAACACACCAACAGGTCCTTGGCGGCAGATTATCAACTTGAGGGTGGTAGCTAACCAGACAGACTTAGAAAAAGCCCTACCACCATGCGATGGTTTCATCACTATGTTTTCCTTCACCGAAAGCACCGACTCAGTTGCTTGGAATCGAACCTACATCACCAAACACACTACCAACTGAGCCATCATCACTTCAAAATTTCAATGCACAATATTTGGAAGACATATTTAAATGATAATATAAATGTATAAAAACTAGGACTTACATAGTTAGCCTGTGATGATTCCTCTCTACTCAAGTCGTTGTAAAGTTCATGTAATTTTTTGAACAAATCAAATTTTTCAACTGATTTGTTAGCAGAACCAACAGAATTACGTTGAAATTTCATTCTGGTTTCATCAACAGATTCTGCTAGATGCATTTTATCGTGGGTCCAAGTCATTTTATGGTCTGTGACACCACTGCTAAATTGTGATAAATTTGTATTCACATGTTTTGCTCGGTTCAATATTACCTAAAATACAAATTATTTATATTCAGTAATTATGTTATTTTATGTAGTAATATATATAAATCGAAGTGGCTATATATTAAAGAAAGCAAATAAATACCTCAGCTTCCAATGCCGCGTGAATTAAACCATCCATAATGTTATTAATTAAAACAAATATGTGAGTGGCAGTTTTATTTTTAAAAGTATTATTTCATATTAGTAGATTAGGTCTGAGTATTAAGTCATGATTTTTACGAAAACTACTAAGCTTTATTTATGTTTCACACTGCATGACAGTAAAACACAAACTACTAAGAAGATACTACGTATCAGACGGGAAACTTCATACAACCAATAACGATCGAGTAGTTTAGATTTTGACGTTTGTTTTTTTTTTAATTTCGTCTCTTCACTTTTGGCAAAGGTGGTATAAAATTTACCATAGGCTACTTATAGGCTTTTTATTATTGTATTCTTAATTTTGACCAAAGCCATAACAAAATGTTCCTACTATCAATTTAAATTTATCACTGGATTAACAGAAACATATTGTGAACAGTTGTGTGCTCTTTTTTATGTACATTTGCACTAAAAGTGTTGTTCACTGATAAAATTCCACACGATTAATAAATTTCGGGGATATTTTGGAAATGAAACAAAACAAAATTGTTGTTAATTCGACATTTATTATTCAGTTCTTATTACATTCATTAATTACATATTTATTATATTGGACCCCAAAGAAAAGACTGATGACAGAAAATTAGTTCTATCAAAACAAAAGGTTTAACATTTCAGTTCAAGTAAAATTATCAGGAATTGAAAAATTATGCTACACTGCAAAAATCTGAATTTTGATTAAAACCTACAGGTTCTTATTTAGAATCAGAGCGTTTCTTGTCACATGTGTCACTTCCCGGCAAACAGAAGAAAGAAAGTAATAATAATTAATTTTGAACTCAACGTTTGTAGTTGTATAATATATTCTATTTGATATATATACTCGACCACGGTAGCCTTTTACAGTTGAAAGATCGATTAGTTTATGACAATAAGAAACATAAATCATAACCTGAATAACATTAGACAACGTAAAATATTTTTAAAAGATTTGTTATAGGTTTTAAATGATCTTTATGTCTGCGCTGTTGAATGCAGAAAGATAATGTTTCTGAGATTCAAAGCACATTATGGCTGCAGAGAAAAATGATTTGTTCATTTCTTTATGAAAAATGTTATCTAAATTTTTATGATTTGTATTTTCACTTAACATAATGGACATGAAACAAAATTGTATAACTTGTAAGTGCTGTGTTCGTAGACGCAAGTCTTTAATTCTAAAAGTTTTCTCAAATTCGTAAAATTTGAACAGATAAAGACATATACATTTTACAATATTGTTTCAGTGTTCAATAGGTAAGATGAAAATGCAAACATATTTTTAACAAATATTTTAATGAATAAGTCACTTTCACTCTAGCCCTTATGCGCTTCTAATCTAAGAAACATTAAATTTCTACATTCAACAGCGCAGACTTAAAGGTTATTTAAAAAGCCTAATAAATCTGTTAAATATATTTTACATGGTTTAATGCTTTTTAAGGTGATGTTTCTTATCGTCGTAAATTAATCGATCTTTCAGCTATAACAAGCCACCGTGGACGAGAAAATATCTCAAATAAAATATATTTTATAACTACAGATGTAGAATATGAGAATAAGATATATTACTTTCTTTGTTATGTTTATCGGGAAGTGGCTCATGTGAGAAGAAATGCTATAGTCCTAAGGAATCGGCTTTTCTAATTTGATGATTTCAATTGTAAATGACTCTTACATATTATATGCAATTACCTTGTATATAGTTTGAGATTAGAAGAGTTCGTATGTAGAAAGAAAAGAATAATAATTTTACTTATTAACATTTTTATTCTTTAATTTTTTCTGAAATATCTTTAATGCATTTGCCTGCATACAAGGTAATTATTTATTGATTCTGACAACATCAACACCCCTCAAATTTTTTTAATTATGTTACACCAGTTGTAAATTGATAATTTTGCCATCATGATAATAAAATATTCAAGAAAAGCTTTTTTATGAGTCTCACATGTTAGGAAGTCAAGCAAATATTTGGATTTTATAAAAAAAAATATTATTTGAGATATAAAGTTCGTATTTAGCTTTGATTCCAAATACTCGTTTGGTTCCTTTACAATATATGAGAAAAATCTCACGGCATACTCCGAGGGATGAGTTAAATTTTACTTATTTTTTAAATGGGCTCTACATGTGATCTACTTGTGTACTGTGGACTCATTATTTTGTGTTAGAGATTTCTTACAATCTGAACAATTAAATTTTATTATACATTTTCTTACAATTCATCCTGCAGAGTATGCATGTGAATGAATATCCAGTCTCTCTTTACGAGCTTCTGCTTGAATATTATCAGAGTCTGTAGTTGTCAGATCAATTTCACAGGAGGATACAACGGTCCTCTTCCTTGTTTCCTGATTCTGTTCAAATAAATTTTTCAATTTAAATATTTGTTAACTCGTACTATCCTCGCAATTATAGCTATCTCAGTGGAAGTGCATAAACCTTATTATTAAGATAGAACGGAATATATTTTTAAATGCTTGGCAATTTGGATTATTATTGCTAAAACTATACGCATGAATTTGTCCAAAAATGTTTTCTATGAAGTCTGAATTAAAATAAAGAAGGCTCATTATATTAAATCCTGTTTCTTTGAAAATTTTCCATAAATTTAACATACTCTTGAGATTACTTGTAGTTTTTTTTTGTGATGGTAATATTATTTTTTACCTTCTGTATTTAGGAATCGTATATTTTCCAATATTTTTATACCATTTCTCCAAAACATTTTGTGATTTGAGGAACGTGTAACGGTTGGTCGTAAAGGTTTGCCCTTGTCTCTAATTAACATTGTCGATCCGTTACAGGAGTCAAAAAGACTATCAAAAAAGGAAACTGTGTCTATTGTATTTTTTCAAAGATGTACTTACTTTCCTTCCATCCGCACGAGCTGTAAAAAAATCCAATATAGTATTAAACATTAATCTTTGTCATAGGATGCAAGTTCTAAATCAATAAATAATAAAGACGTTCCAATTATATTTTATTACATTTTTGTAACCAAGCTACATGTATAATGAGATTAACACAAAACAATAATTAAATAAATAAATTACGTAATTATCATATTTAATATGCAATGAACTTAAAAAATTGTGATGTATATGATAAAGCACTTGCAACTGTGACGAAACTATATAACTAATAAAAATATAGGCACTATATACTGCTGCACGTGTGGCATTATTTCTCAGGATTAGCAATATATGAATTATTGGCGCCATTTAGTATGTTAGCTTGTCTAATATTAGGCATAAACTGCTCTAAAGTCCATAATGAATACGTAACATAAGGTAGACTGCATGCTTGTTTGTTACTTAATTATATAAAAACTCCATATTGCTTATATTATAGAAAGTATATAAAAAATATTTCATATATACAATATTCATATCAATCGGTGCGTACTATACACATGTAATAATA
Source organism: Antheraea assamensis (assembly GCA_035772565.1). Taxonomy (NCBI): domain Eukaryota; kingdom Metazoa; phylum Arthropoda; class Insecta; order Lepidoptera; family Saturniidae; genus Antheraea; species Antheraea assamensis. The sequence goes on along the minus strand of JAQQSE010000026.1, from coordinate 336,974 downwards.
ATATCAAATGATATGAACATATTTTTAAAATTATATTTTATTTCTTCGAGCCATGAATTTTATTCAAACAAATTATATTTGAAATGATTATGAACTGTGTTAGAAATATTTCACATTATGTCTGGACTAAGTAAACTGTTTTTTCTTATCCCCTAATACTTATAATAAAGCATACATGTTATTCTTTTTTATTGAATGTATATTCTTGAACTTTAACCAAACCAAATTGATTTGAATTTTAGCTACTTTTGGAAATTAAAACAAAAAAAAGAACTTTACTTAAAATATGATTTCACTGATATCCTAGAAATACCTTATTACAAAATAATTAATGGTATTATATATATTTATTTAACATATAGCTAACCTTCATCTTTTTAATTTTATTTGGTAATACATATTCGTCATTTAACTTGTGAAGCGGCTGCATTTCAGCATGCTTGCAGTCTGTTAAATGTGCATGAACAATATCTGACCATTTTGAACATTTTCCTTCAAATTCTATGTTTTTAGTAATATAATTATTACGTAGACTCTTAATGAGGTGCGGTGGATCATAAACCACCTGAAGACTATGGTCACTCATGTTAACTGTATCATCTGGAATAAAAGTATATATATTTTTAAGCTTTATTGATGTAACAAAACAAGAAAAAAAACTATACTATCTAGACTAGGTGTAATGTGTTTCACACTCTTTAGCTTACACATTTTCTTACTAATACTATCAATTTTAATGAAAATTATCAACGATTCGTGTCTATGACATGACTCAAATGCTGCATTAATTGATTTTATTTTGAATTCAACTATGGGTATGATGTAATCCCATTTCTAAATTTAGTATGTCATAATCAGAAACATGTTTATTGAACATTAAATTTTATTTAATGGCTATGACTGACCTATATAAAATGAACCAATGTGTTAAATAAGGATATGATCCTACCAGTACTTTCAGCTGTCAAAATTTGTGTTCTATTAGTTTCTTGCTTAAAACAATTTAAGGCAACTTGAAATTATGTGCCCTGATCACAAATCAGAGCTACAGGATGTAATCCAGTTTTAATAACTCCTGTAATAAGTTCCTTTGAAATCCCTTTTAGTATATGCCCAGATGTAGATACCTCACAAAAGTAAAATGCAATTGGCTGTTGCCATTTGTATACTGCACCTCTTATCATGAAGACTATAGCACGGCTAGCAAATGATTTACTCTTATTATCAAATTCTACTAAGCCACATAGGTTATCTTTATTTTTATCATAAGTTAGGCGTGCTTCAAGAGCAATCTTATGAAATATTACTGAGCAATATTTCTTTGCACGTGGCCACTTTGATACCTGAAAAAAAAAAACAATAAAATATAGCTTTATAAAATCTATCTATTTACATTTTGTAATGAAACTATGCTTAGGTCATAAAGGCTACAATATTTTATTCGGTTTTAGCTGATATTTATACTTCTGATACTTTGTATGACTTAGGGTTAGTAATTCAATAATATCTTGTATCAAAATAAAAAATAATTCTAATATATTTAAAAAACTACTAATGAATAATATAATACCAATTAAAGAATACAGGGAGGATATAAAATAAAGACTCATGCCTCCAATTTTGTTTCATCAATAATCTGTGAATTTATCCCTGTTTCCAGTTTTAGTTTAAATAATAATTTAACAGAGCAATTTATTTTTCTTCGTCATTAAATCTTCTGCCCTTCATTGTTCTCCACAATGTTTCACTTGTAATCACAAGATTTTTTTTGCAAGTGAATTCATTTTAGCAGTTAAATTCTCTGTCTTTAAACTTCAATGCATTTCTGGCTCTTTTAGTAACATGTTGTTTTTTTTGACATTTTAAACTCATTTAGAATTTTCTGATATCTAAATCAAATTCACTCAAAAATTCTAATTTTTTGTTCTATCTCCGGAACAGCTATTAAAATATCCTTGAGATTTACAGCATTTTCACCAATTTTGTCTAATAGCTATTGTTAAGGGAGCCATCTTTAACTACATAAAATATTGGAATTCTTTCACAATTATTTTTAGACTGTACATAGATGAAAAACATTATCTTCAAAGAGATATCAACTTATAGTATATATTAATTTTAAGACATTGGTAGCCCCTTTATACTTTGCACTTGTAAGAAAAAATAATTATATATTAAAATATCATGGAGACTTACCAGAGAAGTTCTTGATTTGCTTTTTCACTATCTGGCATACTGTTATCTACGTATAACAAAAGAGTAATGTTAACAAAATATCAAAACTTAAAAAAGTAATCATAATTAGTACTTTTCTATCAAGGGGACTTACCTATAATAAGTTGCTGATTTGTTTTGTCACTAAATGTATGCCTTAGAGATGTGGCCTGGATGTAGATGCCATACTATTATCTGAATACAATAAAATAATAAATTTAATATAACACCAATATTAAATAAAAATAGTCAACGTTAGTATTTTTAATATAACATTAATTGTAGATGTATCTATATAACTTTTTCCAAATTTTGTTACAGGTATCATGTGAAAAATTGGTTACGAACAATGTTTTAAAATATTTTATATCTGCTTACTTTATTACTTACATTTCTCAGAGGTGTTGGAAATTATTACTTAAATGTTATACAACCATTTAGATTAGTATATATGTATTCCAATAGAATTTATATTTACCTGATAAATCCTGGTTTTTGGGCATTTTGGGTTTAGGCATATGTGATTGATCTGTAATTATAAAATTAATAATCAACTCTCTACTACATGTTAACAACTACTTGTAAACAAAATACTCAATTAAATCAAAAAAGAGTGATAACAATATATTTAGTTTGTGATGTTGTAACTAACTCAGTTGTTACTAATTTTACTAAGTTTCATAAATGAGTATGACTAAATATGTAAATCTTAACATATTCTCTTTGAAGTTCCAGTTTGCAGTACGAATGATCCACATGTTTCCTTTTTCTTGTGTAATCATGATGAGGGTTCTGATTTTCTAAAATAAACGAAACTTTCTAAGAAAATAACATAAATAGAAACCATAACGGTAACTTATTTTGATTGGTAGTTACCTTTGTATGATAATATATAAAAGAACACGTGTTAAATGACTTAACATAACTTTCGTAAGCTTGAGTAGGTATTCCAGTATTTATTTCGGCATCCGTAAATTAGGTATGATATGCCGATATTTTCAGACGTAAACTATTATTTATAAATCTTTTTTCAAAATGTTTGTTACACAAAAACATTTTGTGAAGCTTGCGTAAACTAAGATTTTTGAGTTTTTCACAATTGATATACTCTAACCACTTGAGTCCTATCTCATTCTTTGTGAAACGGTACAACTTAACACTCCTTCGCGTACTTGTGCAGTTAGGACCACAGCAATAATTTCTCATGGTTTAGCTGTTTAGTACAACCAAACTTTACAATTTTGATTATGTGATTAACGTAACTACACTCGATACTACCAAAACTATAATGGCGACAAACTTACTAAAAACAACCATCAAATTTTAAATGAGTGAGCGGTTTGGATTGAGACAGGATGGGAAAAACGTCATAATCTATTAGCCCTCAATTTGTCTATGACTACAATTTCATTCCTTTCGTACATTATGAAGATAACACGCTATGCAGTAAAATAACATGTCCAATGTCCATCAACATTTTTGACAGTTCCTAATTGACAATGTTTTTCATTTTTAAGACCCATTGGTAATTATATTGGCACTTAATTCAGCCACAAGACCAATATAAGAATAAATATAATATAGAATTGATCCTACATTACATTTCAATACTTTTAAAAGTAACAAGTTAATTAGTGAATAGATAACATTGAGATTTCATATTAAATAATCTTTAATTAAAGTATAAATAACTAAGTATGACATACTTTCAGAGATGTAAAATAATAGATTAATATAAGTCCCGCACTACGATTATTAATAGCAGCATTGGACCTTTTTTATTCTTCTCCTTTATTTGGCTTTACTGAAAATTAGATATAGCTTGCGGCTTCACCCACATTAAAATAGATTTGACCTACATCTCGGAACAATATTTTTTTCTGGATTAAAAAGTACTCTGTGCCCTTTTCTGTGCCCCGGATAAAACTGACAACGTGTATTCAAAATTTCATGACGATCCTTTGAGTAGTTAAGGCTTGAAAGTGAAGCAAACGAACAAACTTTCACATTTATAATATTAGGTCCTTACATATGAAATCAGCATTTTATATAAAAAAGTAAAACGAAATCTTTTAGTTATACTTGACAAATAAATATAAATAAAATAAAATTATAAATGTAATTAATCGAAGTATGTAACCTTACCTATGCACTTTGTCCATTTTATAGGTCGTTCATTGATTCCATTGCTGAAAAAATTGTAAAAGCGAGAATTAATAAAATTTTTGAAGGTGGCTTGGACTGCCTCATCGGTATTAAAAAATTTACTTGTAAGATATTGTCTAAATTCCTAAGAAAGTGGTAATCAGTTGGAGCGAAGTCCGGGGAGTATGGTAGGTGTTGGAGACATTCCAATCACAGTTCCTCTAATTTTGGGCACGTAGTTGTAAAGTATTGGGTCTAGCGGTGCCTCGAAGGACCAGTGGATGGGTGGGATCATTGGGACCAGTTCTTTAACGGCCAGCTTGTCCATCGTAGTTTGCAATTGTTGACTATACATATCTGCAGTAATCGTCTTAGTACATCTTAGGAAGCTGTAGTGTATGACATGAGCACTGGTCCATCAAACACTCACTAATACCTTTTTCTGAGCCTGCTTGGAACAGGACTTCACTGGTTCTCAGTAGTTCAACCACTGTGATGAGCTTTTCCGAACGTCGTAAAGGATCCAGTTTTCGTGACAAGTAATGATACGGCTCAAAACTTCTTCGTTATTGTTACGATTTGGTAATATAACGCAGCACTCAATGTGTTTTTTTTTGGTGTGCTTCAATCAACTCATACGGTCCCCATTTATTGAGATTTTTCACTTTTACAATTTGTTTTTCTATTCAAATCGTGTACTGTATATTCGTCGTCGATACATTTTAATTTAGAGATATTAAGCATAACCAATTTATCTATAGAATATTTACTTAGAACCGACATTGTAAATCTAATCCAAAAGGTCGGCGTCTCGATATCTGTTAAATTAGTTTAAATCTTAACCATCTTTTTATAACGATTTATGCAGCTTGATGAATGAACAAAGCTATAGCTATTTTCGTTCTATTAAACGATTTATCCAGATCTAATTGAGTAGGGAATACAAGTTTTTAAACAAGTATTCGACGTGTATTTAACTTTTTTGTAATAAGACGGTACATGTTTATGAAGTCTGGCGTCCGTTGTAACTCCTATATAGGCAGATACTTGTAGTAGAGGATATTGCCTCATAAATTGGCAATATCCTACTTGGTTATCGTAATCACGACGCATCAGTACCCAGTAAGTGGTTGATTTTAGAAGCTGAAGCTAGAAAGTACCAGCCCAAGAAAGTAATAGCTTACTAAGCACCAACTCTAAAAAATATCCCTAAAAAGATTCTCAAAACCATCACAATTATTTGAAAATACTCCTAAAATAAAACTATGCCATTATTTTATTTACAAATCATTTGGTATTTTCAGGGCATCACTTTTTTTATTTTCTAACGTAAATTATTATAATACACAAATTAACGTCATCTGCTAGTTGTGTGTCACTACAAGTTAAATAACAACAGTATTTAAACGGCAAAATTAAATTAAGCTAAACAAGTAAACGAAGACCATCTTAATTTATCATTTTCAGTAAGCATAGACAAAATAACCATAAGCCATAGCCATCACAGAGTAGATGTTATACAATATATATGAAAAACATAAATGGAAATAACTCTTTTTTTTTTAAATTGACATACCCTGTTGACCCTGGGGCCTCTACAGATGCACCGGACTACAAATGGAAATAACACAAGTTCTCTGTTTATAGTTAACACTAGCATCCAAAGACAATTGTTTTTCTCTTTATTAGACTACATATTCTTGGTAACAAGAAACTGTGTACATATTCTTACTTGTCCCAGGTCAACAAGTAGATATTCATCTACATGCATCTGGGCTGGATTCTCTGGGGTCATTTAATCTAGATAGGGTTATCTCAGGGTTTATACTTGTCAATAAAATGTCCCAAATAAACCCCTAAAAATCTTAAATTGCCTATTTATCCCTTAAATTTTGAGGGGAAGCCCCTAAGTTTGGAAGTCCAAATTAATACAAGTGCGGGGCACTGTTTATGGTATGGTTGTCTCAACATGTCTAATTTACATTTTCACTTGTTGCTTTCTTCCGTGGAAACCTGTGTTCCAACGTGATAGTAGTGCACTTGTTAGAACTTTCTAGGCAGTTTTTGTGATATTCATGTTCCGTGTTATTATTTTACAATACAAATTTCTAGCAATATCATACAATAGAGTCCAATAACTCAAAATTATGGAAGTAAATAAATTTAATTACAAACAAAATTCTATTTTCGCATATTTTAAAAACAAGTGCGAACAATAGGGCTGTTTATTATTTGGTGATTTACATACATAACAAAGTGTAATTAATGGTAATTAAATGATAATATTTGTTAATCTAGTGTAATGCAGTTTAAATATATTATAGATATAGAATTAGGTTTTTTCGATTACATTTTTCGCTTTTAAAACGATTAATTGATTTTTCTAAGCTCATAAATTTTGCTTTGTGAAAGAACCTTTTCGTATTTTTATAGAATTTGCTTGAAATAAACTACAACTGCGGTCCTTAAAGAAACCTTGAAAATATTCACATGCTAATTTATAGTTAGCTTATCGATTAATATTTTTGAGCCTTTTGTTTGAAATCTTAATCAAGTCATCAGTTTACTGTTCAACTCTAAGCTTACATATAAATAGATGATCTATGCTTGCTATGATTACATATATATATATATATATTCCTTTTGTGAGTGAGAGGGCTGCCAGTCCTTTGACTTTGACTTCCGCAAGAAAAACAGTCGCGTAAGAGAGCATTGGCAATGGCAATAACAATAGCAGTATCAGGATGAGTATAGTATTTACGAACTCGCCCTATCCACTTTGTAACTCGTTTTCATGGAACTGGGCCAAGTGTAAACCCAGAGTAATAAAAGTTCCAATGACCATTGGCATTTGCACTTAATTAGTTTTAATACTAATGCAATGCAATCCTAAAGATCCTTTTTGAGAGATCAATATGTATTCTGGCTGTGAATAAATTTTGCAATACATTATTTGTTAGTAACCTCATGTCATGTTAATAACCTGACAAAAGTACACCTAATACGGAGTTTATGAAAACAAAACACACTATATTATAAACGCATTATATTATATGTGCCATCCATCAGTCCTACTACTCACCCAGAAGGTAGTGTTAATAAAAAATAAATGAGTAATTTAAATATCTATTGCCCATCTGTATTAGAAACACAATTTACTATACACATTTATCGATATTAGAATTAAATGTACAAAATCAATAAACAATAAAGTAACACTTGTGAAAGTAAATAAAATATCTTTATTATTAACTTAAACACATATCAGTTATCATTTGATGCCATATGCCTAATTAAATTTGATATGAATTTGTCCACTTTTCTTACATCCTGCTGTACTTCTGTTTTAAATTGAAGACACTGAAAAAGAAATCATTACTTATATAATCAAATATGAAAATGTATTAATAATTAATTTAATATAGTTTTGGACACTATTAGTTATATGCATTACAAGTAAGGAATGGAAGGTTGAACTAACCATTAGGTCTCGATTCCTACTCCATATTATGAAATTGTTGAATGAAATTAGAGCCAACTAAAGTATCTTAGTTCCTATAAGATTTCATCTAAAGTTAGACATGTTAATAAGTATAGACAGTAAAAGTAGACTTAGTGGTATATGTGGTCAGGCTACAGAGCAATTCGTTTTAAAATATGTCCAATAAAAATTAAAACAACATAAATTTAACTTATGTAAATTATCTAATCAATAGCAAAATATAGCATTTTCTTGCATAAATTATAGTCAAACTAGCATCAAACTAATTAACAGAGACACAAATGAAATCTAGTTGTTACTTGAAAAACACAATATAATTAAGAGGCCAAATAAATAATCTAACTATAAATAAACATTTTATTGTTGACTTGATAAAATATATATAAATACTTGATTGGTATTGTAATGCAACTTTATGTACTTATTATTAATGCATTAAAGACCAATATAACAAGTTAAAATGATATTTTTTTTTATTTAAGCATTATCACGAAGAATCCTTTGCATATATGTATACTCTTGGTTTATTTAATCCAACATGATTCATGGCTTGATTTTAAAATTCATAAGATAACAAAAGTTCAATGTTTTAGATTAGGAAAAATAAAAGAAAATATGTAGACAGCAGAGCATATTACGTTTTTCAATTCTGCATAAAAATTATTCATATAAAATGATAAGGTTAAATTAGAATATTGTAAATTAAGCAAGGAAATAATAATACAAAATAAAACCTAAATAATCACTTTAAATAAATACACAGGTATTCGTTATTTTATATATAATATCAGAGAATTTGGTACATATTTTGTGAATATTTAGAAATATTATATTATTTGGCAATGGAACTAAAAAAGAAAATAAGAGAATTGCTGTTTATTTGCATTAAATATAACCTGTAAAGTATATAGAATTCGTTATTTATTTTAATATAATAGCTTTTTAACAATTTGTAAATATAGGTAAAAATTATAAATTTTAGATTTACTTAAAGTTTAAGTTTTCAATATGAGAAAACTTTGTATTTATTATAAGCCAAGCAACAAAATATGAAATGTATAAAAATAATATGTTTTAGGTTAATTTTACCTTTTTATTATCTGTAATTTTTACCAGGAATAGTCCTTTGGAATGTGAATATTTAACACTATACCTAGTATTTATAGGATCTCTTAGGTATAGCATTTCAGCGGACTTTTCAAATTCTTCCCAATCAGATATAAAAGTCATAATTAAAATATGGAATGTAGAATCTATTCTAAATTGTGGACGACGAACATAAATTCAATACAAATCAGAAAATTATAATTGACAGCTGACGTTGACTTGGTGTGGCTAGGTTATATTTTACGATAATACCAGTCACCTTAGAATAAAACAAAAACTTTTTATTTTGTCAGGACGATATACAAACAAAAATATCAATTTCGAAGCAAAGTTTAGCGAGATAATATCTTCACAATCAATGGTTGAATGATACTATAACATACCTTTTGTAAGACTAAAATATTTAAAGCCTCCTTAAATCTTTAATTCATGCATAAAAACTACTGAGAAATTATTGTTAACAAATTTATGTATTTTATTGGATTTGCTTAAATTTATTTATTACAATATATACATGGAATGCGTAATATAGCTTTTGAGGTATATCAATTCTAACTGACAGCAGCTGAGGTAGATACCATATTTTATTGCAAAAACGAGCAGTTCGAGCAATATACAATATGGGACCTCGCGAATCATTAAAGACTAAGTTTCAAGAATTCGGTATCTTAACTCTGCCTTCCCAATACATTCTGGATAATTTAATGTATGTTCGCAAAAACTTTGATAAGCTGGAGTTCGTAAAACACAGGCATGATTTAAAAACTAGAAACTGTGACAAACTGGTCGTTCCATGTTTTAGACTCAGTAAAACCAGTAACAGTTTTTTTAGGTAACAGTGTTAGGTTTTATAACAAAGTCTCAAAGCATATTACCGATTTGCCAGACTATAGGTTTAAGTGCCATGTTAAGCGGGTTTTGGTGTCAAAGGGCTATTATAGAGTGGATCAATATGTGGACGATGGTGATGTCTGGAATTGACTCCTCTCTGTGCATCCACTAAAATCGATTGTGATGTATAATGAATTTTAAATATATAAGTATATGTTAAAAACATAAACCCGATCGAGTTTCTTGCCGGTTCTTCTCGATGACTGGGATGTATTCTGAACCGGTGGTAGTTTTGACGTTCATAAGTGCCTTCTTAGGGCGTAAATTGAATAAAGTATTTTTGATTTTGATAATACATATGTCTGACATTGGATTTTAAAGTCATATATTTTTGGAATATTAGATATTGGTATTGTTATGGATATTTTTGAATGTCATGATATAGCAGACGTACGCAGCGTGTTTCGATATTATAAAATATTTTTTTCCTAATAATAATTTGATTTTTAAAGTTAAAGTGGAATACAATAACCACATCAACCGACTATCCTGTACATTTTTACTAGGCTTAGGATTGTTTGCATTATTTTCCATTTTGCTACTTATTTAAAATTACATTATGAGTTACTATTGATATATACATTTATAGGGGTAGGTAATAAAAATCTTAATTAGAAAAATACATTTCACACTGAAAATTTCGTCCACATGTAGACAAGTTGCTATCTAAATACTTGTAGAATATTCAAAACAGATTGCAGCGGCTTTTGTAACTTTGGACCGTTAAAATTTAAAATAAAGAACAACAAATCAAATGCTATTAATCAACTAAAGTTAAAAAATGTGTCGCCTAGAAATTTTCAATAAATACAAAAAGTGCCAAAGTTAACCAACGCCGTATTTTAAAGAAACCAACGTATAATAATTATTTATTCTTTTAAAATTTATTATGCCTATTTATTGTTAGGTTTATTAGATTTATTAGTGCCAAAAAGTTAAGAGTGATAGTTATCTGATTAATTTTTACATTATGATCGTATGGATTACGTTTGTTTCTCTCACACATTTGTTGGTTTTTCACTCTCCCAGTCGTCGTGTATTTTACTCACTGGAATGGAAATAAATAAAATAAAAAGTAAATCACTTATCACATCGCGTCTTTTCAAATCGTATATTTATGTGAGCAATATAGTGTTTCGGCCGCAATTGCCTATAGTAGCCTATATACGATTTGGCGATACTGAAGCGATATATTGATTTAAGGCCCAAAAACCTCATCTGGGTCCCTGATACGGGCGCCATTCACCATTAAATGGGCCCCTGAAGGTGGCTTTCGCCGAGGCCCATGGAACAATATAGCCTCGGTCTTGTCGAGGGCCACCCCGAGGCTCAATCGCCGGATGCGCCCGACCACGAAGCCTAGGTCAGCCCAATTTGGCGCGCTTGCGCTAGTTGTTATTCGGCTGAGTGCCTGAAGCGCTCGCACAAAAAACCGGTGTAGTGATAAATGCTCGTCAGGCTAACAGTAGATACATCGAAAAAAAAAAAGAATAATCAGTTATTTACTTATTCTCTTGTATTACTGGATATTACAACAATATTATGTATATATTATTTCTATTTAAGTATCTACATACTATTACACAGGAACACATAACTGTATGTATAAATCATGGCGTTTTTCGTTGCTATTTTTTGTTCTTGTACTATTACACGTCGGACCTTAGAGAGTTTTACATCTTTACCCAGCTAAGCGGTAAGCATGAAAAGCACTCAACTGAAATAACTCCTAGAATTAATAGTAATATTATAGCATTTCGAGCTCATAAGTAAACTATATAAGTAATAATAAGTCTGATAAATTTGTCAAATTAGTTGGTAGTGAAGGATTTGTTGAATTATTTAATCGATGGAAGTTCTGTATCTCTGTGTAGGTCATCGTCTCAGACGAACCACTAGGCAACTCCGAATGAGACAAATTCGTAATGTTTCATCGTTAGGTAGTGGAATTTTATTATCTAGGGAAATCCAGGGCAGCTGTAGGTCTTGCTACTCTTTTAAACTCTTCCACTCTGTACGTGCTGGAGGGTAGGACGAAATTTTTTATGACGGTACACATAGCCTTTTCGCCGATGAACATAATATGTATAATACTTATATATTATCAGAACTGTATCACCATATTTGATATACTCTTGTAAAATAATTGAAATAAATCTGTTACGTAGGTTCTCAGAAAATTGTAGACATACAAGCATTCTAATGTATAAAAAAAAGTCGTTAACTTATAGTCATTTAAAATGTAGCATTTACAGATCTCCTAGATTCATATTGAATTTGCCGTTATTTACGTATTTAGTTAGTGGCAACATTGGTACAGATAGCGCAACCGCAACCGCTACGCAGAAAATCAATATACCTTGATGTATTACTCTTTTTTAAAATGAGAACGTGACAAAACATTATTTAATTATTCGAAGAAACCATTTTTATTTAAAAAAAATATCTATTAGTACTTGATGCTCATTTTTTATTTATTTACAAAGTGATGGGTCTTTTCATAGTTACGGCGTGGTAGAACGTTCTGCGCGTAAATTACCTGGTTTTGCTGCAAGTTTTAAACTGTTAAAGGTTAGTAAATGTTATTTATTACATTTCTTATACTGGAATTATTTATTACATGTATTTCTTTTTTTATTTTAAATGCCAATTAGGTGCTAATGGACTATCGACCTTCGCCATTGTCTATATGGTGCATTGCGTATCCTAGGTAGATAGCACGACTCCGTGTAATTATATGAAGCCATTTTGGTAATATTGGTTATTTATACTTTATAAATCATTTAGCAGCTTTACAAATATTATGGCAACCATCAGTAATACATTGGTAATATTTTACTTCAGTAGCTTAGTATGTAAATATTTAAAGTTTGTCGCATTAATCATATCTTAGAGATATATGTTTGTAACGCTATTTTTCGATACTGGGAGTATTCAAGTTTTTGGTAATTTGTTTTGTTATTTTATGAAGGCCTAAGTTAAATATTAAACCCAAATATCCATAACCGTTTTTCGTTAATTTCGTAATAATAAATATGTTAATACTCGCTATTATTTTTATTATAAAATCTTTCTTATGAGGATGATTGAAATTGTTTTAGTACTTTGATGCTGGATGAATAATGCCTTTAAAACTAAAATATTAATTAAAGGACAGGATAGGACAACTAAGTGATAGATTAAAATATTAATATAAAGATATGTGATAATAGTTTCTTTCAAGATTAGACCTATGTTGTAAAAACATTTCCTAGCATACCACACAGAAGACAGGATCAAATGATTTAACTCTTTAGTTCTATGGTTTATACCTATTGCAGGAATTATCTGCATAAGCTACCTTAATGACTGCTGCTTATGCCTACTAAGGACATCTATTTCTTCTGCGATATCAGTCATTAAATGTAAACTTTTTATTGTGTTAATACAATGTAGATCACTCATATGCTTTCTGATTAACTAAGACAATTATGATGTAATAAATTGAGTAAAAAATAAATGGTATTCCCAAATAAGTAACATAGCAATTATGCAAGACTTTTTGGTTGTATATTGAACCACAGAGAATAACATAGCTTTGATAGACAAGATTTGAAGTGGGGTGAGGAAAAATATACTTGTACCTTACTTATGAACTATAAGCTGCTGACCAAACCTTAATTAGACTGTTTCTAATTAACACTTATTCTATCTACCTACATTAGTGGGGATTTATAGTGGTGATAAAAAAAATGTTATATTTGTCTCATTCTAATATTGATATATGCTATGTTCCCTATAAATGACAGCTCCTTTTTTATTATGTGAAGTGCTGAAAGTAGAGAAATATAATTGTTATATTACACATAGCTATTATGTTGGATTGTTTTACCTATGTGTTTTTAATCTATGTAAATTATTTTTGCTATCTTTTTATGGTTGTCAAACAGTTACATGAAATAAATAAATAATTTAAAAAATCTGTTTACAAAGTACTTTGTAAATTGGTTTCTATCACTTCCATTACTGACTGTAAGCCTAAATTATGTACATTAAGTAGATAATTAACAGTCTTCTACCAAGTGTAATACATATCTGTTAATTGTTATATGAATATAGTAAAACTTAAAGTGATAAATATCAGTAAAATTGTGCTTTAAACTAAACAATTTATTCATGGAATCAACAAGGTTTTATGTAGGTATATATATATAACTCCTTACTGATCCAACACCAAACAACTGAAACCATGAGTATGTGCACTACATTCATTTTTCATTCTGGATAAATAAGAAAATAGGTAAACATATATATTACTTATAAGGGGTTAAAAAATTATATAATTGCTGTATTACCAGTTGAAAGGTATAATAGGTTTATATATAGGTTTTAGTTATATAATGTAAGTATTATATAAACATTTGTATTCTTTATCTTTATTGTTATAGATTCTTATTGGGTGAAGTCAAGAATTTATATTATACATCTTTATAATTTTAAGTCAAAATGGAAGAACTGAACGGGGAGCTTTTTGGGGATGCTTTAATTAGCCTTGGTGATGAAGGTTCTCTAGAATCAACTGATAATGGAAAAAAAGAACAAAATTGTAAAATTTGCGAGTGAGTTGTAACTTATCTCCTATACTTTGTAAATTTTTAATGACTTTCAATAAATATGGTCAATATTTTACATTCTTATATTTAAAAACAATGTAATTTTGCAGCAATAAGCTCTGCAGTCCTCGAGTATTATCCTGTCTTCATATATTTTGTGAAGCCTGCATTGATAAGTTGATGGTTAATGAAGCTGGAGATTCATTGAAATTTGATTTGGCTGTGGAGTGTCCAATATGCAACCAGGAAACAAAGGTTACATTATTGTTTGTGTTAAAATTCTTGTTAAATATATTTATGGTTAACTTATTGTAAGTGAATAATTTACAGATGCCTGGTGGAGGAGCAGCTTCACTACCTTCAGATTATGTGCTTACCAATATTTTGGATGTGTCTGCAATGGATCAGTCAGTTGTTTGCACCTGCTGCAAAAGTAAAGAACCTGCAGTTGCTAGGTGTACTGATTGTTCCCATTTTCTTTGTTCCAACTGTAATTCAGCTCATGAATTCATGAGATGCTTTGAAAATCACAGAGTTGTACCCTTTGATGCTTTACGGTCTTCTAAGGAAAAATCTGCTGTACACAAACCAATATTTTGTGCACGCCATGCAGGTGAAAGCCTCAAGTTTTATTGCTGTGAGTGTGAAGTAGGCGCCTGCACTGAATGCTTGACGATAGATCATAAAGTTGGTGAACATCGTTGTGAACGAATTGTTGATGCAGAACCTAACATTCGTGCTGAACTGCGTAATTTTATTGTGGAAGCAAACGCTCGAGCTGCTACAGCGGGTAGTGCGTCTGCGAGACTCGATGATGCATTGGGTGATTTGCAACGTCAGCGTGATGAAGCTGAAAATGTTATTAATGAAGCTCATCGTGCTTATAAAGCAGCTCTAGATAGACGACGCGATAGAGCTCTTGAAGAACTTGAACGTTTGCATAAGGAGAGGGAACTAAAGGTAATGGACTTGTTTGATCGTGTTGATAAAACGGTTCAGCGAATTGACTGCGCGTGTAAGTTTGCAGCTAGATTACTTCGCCGTGGCGATGGAACAGAACTTGTAATGTTGAAGAAAACTGTTGCCTCCCAGTTCGCACGACTACTTGAAGGTGCACCAGAATTTGATGTCGATTATTCCTTGGAGTTTGTGACCAAATTAGACAAATTTGATTCAATTATAGAAGAAACATTTGGAACATTCCGAACTGAAATTTCTCGTGCGGAAGAACGTAAACGCGCCAGCGAATCATCTGCTATTATGTCAGTGACATCGAATTCACATTCGCCTGCAGTGTCTGTGACCAATGCATCTGTTTTTGACGACTATCCTCTTGTTGGTGCACGTCGTGTAACTGGAGTATCTAATGTTGGAAATATGGTGGGAGTCTCTGGTATGGTTGGACCTGTTTCTGGTGTTGGAGTTAATACATCCAGTATTATGCCAGGTGGCGTTAATATGAACAGTGTAACAGGTGTTGGATCCGTCACTGGTGTAGGAGTATCCATGGTAGAATACAATTTACAACAACTTGCTAGTATTGCTGAAAAGGATGTACAACCTCCACCTCATGCATCTCCAGCAGCATCGTTTACTCTTGCAGAGTTGCTTGCCGGAGATCTCAATTCTCCTCATGCATACAATAATTTACAAGCACTTGCTAAACTTGGATTAAATACCGGTAAGATTTGAATGACTAGTATAATAATAATATTATTTACTTTTCGCAATATTATGAAATTATTTTTATTTGTCGCGTTGTCTTTGGAACTACCAGTTTGATTTGAAAAATGATATTTACATTTTATAGATTATGTTTGAAGAAAGGTGTTAGGTTATCAAACATCATTTTGGGATCCTCAGAAGTGAACTTTTATGCTACTCCCATACCTGCGTGTATTGCCACGATATTTTTTTTAAGTTTTCCTGTGTTGATAGTGGTTCAGTATTTAAGAAAATAAACAAGAGCGCACCAATATATATATAAAAGAATGTGGGTTATACTTTAGAAAATTGTATATAAAAAATTAGATTATTAGTATTTATGAATATATTTTGAAAATTATGTCGATTATGAATTACTAACTCACGGTACTGCACGCATTTGTTTTCGGAATTCTATTTGTCACTCAAATTTAATTTTGTCTAACAACAATATTAATAATTATACACTATTAGTATTGGAACATATTAATACACTGTGTTCAAAGTAACTAAAAATTTATTAATATTTTTATTTATTACTATTCTAAAAGTGTTATTTCTTTATTATTACAAAATCTCATTAATTGGTTGAGAATAAGTGAATTTTTCATTGTTTTTTTTTTACAATATCTGAAAGTATTATTAACAATGATTGTAGTCTATTATTTGTGAAATTACATCATCTTTTAGTAATTTGGATAATTGGTCTATTATCCTTTAAACTGTTTTTTATTTAAATACTGATGGACAAACTAAAACTTTTTCAATTTTAGTGTCCTTTTTAATATACATGTATCGCAAAATATACTTTTACATACAGTAAAATATTTTTATTAAAATAAAGATATGATTTCTGTAATTTAAAATGTATACAAGCATATAAGACGTTTTCCAAAACACAATATAACGGCCTATTGAATGACTTATGCTGGAATAATCGAGCTATCAATTAAAAAAAAACACTTTGATGAAAGTAGATATACAGAATGGGGTATAATAAATTACCTATTGGTTGATGGGATAGTTAATACCCACAGATGTAAAAAAATGGCGTTATTAGTATAAAAAGCTCCAAAACATATAGCCTACAAAAGGTTTTCGGCGTAAATAATTTTGTTATTATATATGGTGTACAAGTAAACATATGTATGTTTACAAAGATGTAGGTTTTATTTTGCGAGTTTGTAATCCATTAAGTTATTAAGGCTATCCGAAATATCACGCTCATAAAAACAATTGACAAAATACAATCAATTTCATAAAACACCTTTTTAAATTTAATCTAATAAACAATAACAACGATGTACTCTGTAGCACCCACAATCTATTATCATTAGAAGATAGGCGAACAATACTTGATATGGTGTTTTTGTTTTATATATGTAGGGGAAACGCCAATAGCCCTATTTATTATCACTTATACAATTTAGGGTACTTAAAATCAGAACACATCATATATCTATCTCTATTACTGTTCTCCCTGTAATGACGATATTCAAATTATGCACAAAATTCGTTTTATGTTGGGTTCTTTCTTAACAGCAACGGAAAATTTCGTGCGAAATTTAATCAGAATCGTAAAGAAAAAGAGAGATGGTAATTTACCGTAGTATTACGCCACATATTCACACACTACACGCAATTACCGTGTAATGGTTAGTTACAAAATTAAGATCTCTAATTGACTTTAAGGCTAGTCATCAAAATTAATATTTTTATTATAAGGAAGCTGTAGATATGTTGTGTAATAAATATTTTATAATAAATACATTTATTACAAAAGTTCATACATGAAGTTAAAAAGTAAATCGCTTACTAAGCTCCGTTGCTGTATGTTACACCCAACATTTCCGTTACACCACCAATATGGCGGCAAGCGTTTACTTGTATTTTAAATTAAATGTACATGAGATCGAGGTACATCAATTTACAATTTCCATTCACTAAATTACTTTGGTCCCTTTTTTATGTATTTAGATGTAGCATAACGACGAATGTTGTTTTTTTTTTTTTTTACTTTACATGTGACTTCAATCACTCACACGCATAGGTTAACACACTAAACCTAGAAGGGGGCTGGCTCTCAAGCCTATTTCCTGAAAAACATTAACATGTGCTTTACCACAGATTTTCAACTTAAGCGTGATAGCTAGCTAGGCGGGTTTAGAAAATGCTCTACCACCATGCTATGGCTTCACCACGATGGTTTTTTTTACCGAAAGCTGAAAGTCGCAAAGATTCAAACCTACGTTCATCTACGCGGTGTATGAATCTGCTATCAACTCAGTCATCCTTACTCTGTTATTCTGTGCGAAGTCGATATTTATCTTCATGTTCTTGCGGCACACTAGGATATAAAAGAATAAAAAATGTCTATTCCAGAAGTCAACGGTTTCGGTGGAGTAGGTGGAGTGGGTGGTGTGGGTGGAGTGGCAGGGATGGGTGGAGTGGGTCCTCGTGGCGTATCGCCTGGGCGACCTATACTGACTGCAGCTGAAGAAGCTGCCCTCGTAGCACCTCCTGCGCCACTAGTACGTGCCACAAAAGCAACACCGATGCACATCAGATTCAAGTTTGGTCAGCTCGGTGGTGGCAAGGGCCAATTCAATTCTCCTCATGGTTTCTGCCTCGGTAACGATGAAGACATTATTGTTGCTGATACAAACAATCATCGCATAACGGTACAGTTTATGTATTTCTTTACTAATCATTATATCTTTGTTAAATATTAGTGTATGCTAACCATACGTTTCATTTCGACAGGTTTTCGATAAATCTGGAACACATAAATTTAATTTTGGTGTCGCTGGAAAGGAAGAAGGCCAACTTTGGTATCCTCGCAAAGTAGCTGTTGTTCGCGCCACGGGAAAATTTGTTGTCTGTGATCGTGGTAATGAGAGGTCGCGAATGCAAATTTTCAGTAAAAACGGACATTTCCTGAAGAAAATTGCTGTATGTATTAATTGTTGTAATAATGTATCATTACTAGTACTTTATTAATTTTTCATATATTATCTTATATTAAAACCAGGTGCGGTTCATAGACATTGTTGCGGGATTAGCTGTTACTGCTGAAGGGCTTATCGTTGCAGTAGACAGTGTAACCCCTACTGTTTTCATCTTGTCTGAGGAAGGTGATCTCCTGCGTTGGTTCGACTGTAGCGAGTGCATGAGGGAACCATCTGATATCGCTATTAGTGGTTTGTATATTTTTATTATTAGTATATATGTCTTTAAATAAGCTCAAAAACAATATTTCGATTCTTGTTAAGTACTTTGAACTCAACATTTTGTGAGCTTTTTTGAGGAAACGGATAAATTGACGGTTAATTTCACTTTATCCTTAAATAACTTTTAACCAAGTTAACTTACCGAAAAATTACTACAGATCTTTTTTTGTAGAGCATTTAATTTTGTACAAAAATACTTCAAATTTTTTTTAATGAGTGGCAGATTCGTCATAAAAGTTAAAAATTCCATATATTATGAAATGTGTGACCTTATATTACTTTTCTAGCATCCAATTTATCAAAAAATCGTAAGAGACCTTTTTTGTAGAGCGTTCAATTCTTTAAACAAATAAGTTAAGAACTCAACAGTACTATCTATCTATCGTTTGTTAGTTACAAAAATGAATTTTCATATTTTATCCACTAAGCAAAATCTGAAAGTGTGATGCGAAACATTTTAATATTGAAATTAAGAGCTGACCTCTTCACAGGCTCATTTTTATATTGAAACGAAACCTTGATTGTGGATTTTTAGCGTTTGAAATCGTCGATTTAATAAAAAAAAACTACAGTTTTTAGCGTTTTTACCACAATTTCAAATGATGTTAAATGACAAATGCGGTCTAAACTGGTAAACAGACTAAACCTAGAGTGGGACTGGGTCTCAAGTGTGGATGCCGAAACAGACCAACAAGTGCTTGGCGAAAAATTTTCAACTTGAAGGTGGTAACTAGCCAGGATAAGATTATATAAGACTAGTAAATAGATAAGAATGAAAATGACCGGAATAGGTAAATATTAAAACATACTCTACCAAAATTCATGACAGCGGAAGTACAGCGAAGGCAGGCAATAATAGAAAAAGACAAAAAGTTAAAATTTAAAAAATTAAGATAAAGAAACATGATGCAAATAAAATGTAAAGCTAGAAATAAGGTAGTATAGAAATTAATAGAAATGGACTAAACAATATGTGATAGCATAAAAGTAAATGTAATCAAATGTGATATAGAAATAAGAAAAAAGAACCACCCTAAAAGAACAAAGGGCACACTTGTCACTGGAAATGAAATATACAAATCTGACTAAATTATTACCAAACCGGGTAAATAAAATTGCTGGTATACATATGTCCGAGGAATAGGAGACTTAAAAAAAAACTAGCCATGCCCTACCTACCGCTATGCGAATGTATTCCCCTACCACAATGCCAGTGTATGTACAATGGAATGATGATTTGTATAACTTGTTACCCGTTACAGGAAAAGAGTTTTACGTGTGCGATTTTAAGGGGCACTGCGTCGTCGTGTTTGACGACGAGGGTAGGTTCGTGCGCCGTATCGGTTGCGAGACCGTCACCAACTTCCCGAACGGAATCGACGTGTCGGACGCCGGGGACGTGCTCATCGGGGACTCGCACGGTAACAAGTTCCACGTGGCCGTGTTCTCGCGTGACGGCGGTCTCGTCACCGAGTTTGAATGCCCATATGTCAAGGTACTAACTAGATTATCCTAATCCTATACTAAATTAATATTATGAATGCGATAGTGAATTTTCGTTTGTTACGCTTTCACGCCTCGGCTGATTTTGTAAGAAGTAGATCTCAAAATGGCGGATTATGTTTTTTATTTATTTTTTTCTTATTTCACGACATCGTACATTGTACATTTCATGGTTTATTAAAAAAAGTCTTTCAAAGGCAAAAGTAATTTAAAAATACATTTTACATAAAAATTATAATTGTGCAATCAATGATTTATTTTTAAAATTTTTGTTATAAATCAGGTATATTTTTAAGCTTATGGTGCCTCAACAGTCTGTTGACCTGTACCCCATGAGGTCTACTTTCATTTGAATGGAACTTAAACTTTAATGGTTTAATGTTTGGATAGCTGGATGGTCAAAGACCTCTCCTTAGGCTTACGTAATTCTTGAATAGCCCCTTAACTATTTAACCGATCAGGAAATGATGTAGAGTATTTTTCATCCAGAAAAAGTACTGTTCCCGAGGGTTAGGTGGAATCTACAACGATGCTAGCGAAGCCGCGCTAATTCGTCATGCGTCTTATTCGAATAAAAACTGTAACATATGGCATATTTCCTCTTTCCTGGAGTCCATTTGTGACGCGTGCTCAAACAAAACTTGGTCACTTACACATCTGCCAGAAAAGTGCTTTTAGATTGAAGTTTTCTCGTTCTAACGCCATCTTGTGTAACTCAACCGTACTTATACAACATGAAATATAGATTAATAAAGCTATCTGTTGAAAAATAATGCATTTAATGTTGACTAATATGTTAATTACGAATACAGAATTGATTCGAAACACTATTATAGGCTACAAAAAATGAATCTTTACTCCATAAACAGATTCTCTATATAAAGGAATGTACCCATACTATGTAACCCACGATTGACGATTTTTTTAGCCACTTCCCTCTCCTTGGTGACCATCCGTAGTAGAACTACTGGTTTCCTTTTCCCTCATGTGACACAAGTATGGTACTTTGAAGACCTCCCTCCCCCTGAACGGGTCACATAGTATGGGTCTGTTCCCTAAATTGGGAAGAGACCTAAGGTTTGTAATGTTTGTTGACAGGTATCACGTTGTTGCGGTTTGAAAATCACATCTGAAGGATACATTGTCACTTTGGCTAAAAATAATCATCATGTTCTAGTCCTCAACACTCTTTACATTGTCTGAGGGGTAACTCGATGGCTGTAAGTCTGCATACTACAAGATCTCACATTTATTCCCTTATTTTATATTAATTGCTGTTTTACAAAGCTTAACATTTATGCTAAACCAGTATTTGACTACTTATTCGTTATTTTGTGTTAAATTTCATGTTAGTTTTTTTTTTTATTTTACACTGTCCATATACAGTGAACCGCTAGTAATATATTTGAAACGCTTCGTGGATTTCTTTTGTGGCACTGTAGGTATTAGAAAGTTAATAGCTGTATCACTGTGGTGGACACAATTTACAAGTCATTATTTCCAAAGTACTGTATTTACTTTCGTATGTTTTGGTTTTGTCACTTCTCCCTTTTATTACTATTAGTTACATTTAGTTTTTTAGTAATATACAATCCAAAGGTTAGTATAATATGGTATTCATATATTTTATTATCCTTTATCCAAATTATAGTCCAGTTCATTATTTTGTTATATTTGGTCATGGAAGGTTAAAAGTTTCGGATCACAGTTACTATGTGACTTTTAATTTCGAAGGAGTCGCAGAATAATACCTAATGTTAATCGTAATTTCATTGCAACATAAATACTAACGACCTTGTAGAGAATAGAAGTAGTTCAAATTTGAATATATAATAATAATATTAAGAAGTCGTTGAACCGAAACCGATTGAGAGAATTAATTATATAATTAATATTACTGCCATAACCAAATTTAACCGAAGACCTCCCATCGAAAGGACTCTATTATGTTATGTTTCTAAATTTAGCAGCAGGTATGGTTCCTAGTTCGAGTGAAGTTATAAATGTCAATTAGGGGACTGCGTCGGTGTCGCCTCAGTTTAATCTAACCCTATACACGTAACATTAATACCGTTTCATCGGAATATATGAAAATGCTTAATTATGAACAAATTTTCACGCACAATTAAGTTTGTTGTAACGACAACAAAAACAAAAAGAAAAAAAAAACAGTTTTATTTTGACCAAAGGAGGAGGCGACACTAAAATAAACGTGCCATCTAGTTTAGGTTAATCTCGTATACAATATTATATATTATCCGTTAAAAATATATTTACCATTTACAGAATTCTTGTGTCTATACAAAATGTTTTGTGTACTCTTGTTTTGAGAGCCTATTACATATTTGAAAAAAAAAAAAAAAAATTTTTTTGTGAAAGCGTGAGGCGTTGCGGTTAACGTGATTAAAAATTTAATTTGTTATTAGCGGAAACGTCTCGACGATGGGACATCGTAAAGCTGTATTGTTAGGAAAACGCTGTGTTATTGAAAAAAAAGATAAGAAAAAGAACTTAGCAATAATCTCATACAAGGTAATATTTGCAACTGGAGTAAAAAAAATACAGTTGTTCGGGCACATTCGTGTATATAGCGAGTCTATTTCTTGACATCATATAATAACTCGAGTTTTCAAAGAAATAAAATAATATTGTTGTCATAATATTAGTGGTTTCTATCGAAATGTAGTATGGCATACCAAATTACGTATGTATGTATGTATACCTTTAAAATGTAGTAATATGATACGTATTGAAGCACTCGAATGCTTTTTGATATTAGGAGTAGGGGAGTTAACATGTTCATATCAATATCAGGAAAGTTATATAATATACATGGAATGTTCATCTCATAGTGTGTCATACTATATATCAACCGATATATTTATATAAACGTGTAGAAGTTATCATTCTCGTTGTGCTTTTCGCACTTGTTATGTACATGAATTTGTGCATCTCTTTTATTGTATACAAATTGCCAAATAGATATTTTTAATATGCGCGTTTTTATTCGAGATTGAGGTATTCACTGTTTTAGGCAACGTATAAAAAAATATTTATTAAATTTATAATATAATATGTATTGTGTAAAGCAGAATTATAAAATCTAAAAAATGCTTCAAACCCCGCCCGCGTCCCTCTCACGCATTTAACATTGTATGTATCTCTACGATAGGGACGTGAACTCTAATTTTTGATCATGATTCACAAGTAATGGTCACTTACGACAATTTTAACATTTTGGATTTTATATACTATCTTTCTCTGTTATCAAATCATTACAACGACGTTACCTTAATTATTACATGTTAATACAACTGATAATACTACCGAGTCAAAATATATAATTTAATATTTGTCATAGAGTTCCTTTTTAATTTACTCAAATTACAAGACATGACTTTCGAATCTACAAATGTATTTTGTAGCTGACCATTATTTTGGTTTGCAATAATAATGTTTCATTTTTGGATTTAGTACTTAATTTGCGCGCGCCCCCCGAAATAAGAGTGTGACGTTTCGTTTTTTTTTTCTTTATGCCAATATTCAACATATTTACATAATGACGCTCTCTAATTATTATTTTCTGTTTTTTTTTTTTTTTTTTATAAACTTTAATTCAATTTCGTATGATTTAGCTGAAGTTTGAACATGCACGAGCATATATTCAACACAGTTTTGTTGTATTCGTATTGCTCTGAGCCTTGTCATTGATTAATAGGATTAATTAACATATATACATGATTGAAAAGTAATCTTTAATATTATATAAATTATTAATGTTTGTACTTAATTAGCAATAGGTATTAATTATATTTGTTGTGTATTGAAACACGATACGTCGATACGCAAAAATTCTTATGTGATATGAGCAATAATAGAGAGACATAATGAACCAACATTTTAAGACTTATGTGACTCGATAATTTTTGATAGACACATGAATAGGGCCGCCGCAACATTGGCCTAAATAGAAAGCCAGTGACAGTGACAGTTTTTGAGTCGGAATCCTCTATTGATTAGTGAGTAACTTTTGGGTTTATTTTTCATATTGTTTTTAAGTTATATATGTTTCAGGATTTTTGTCCCGATAGTATTAGGGAATTTTATTTTCTTTATTTAACTCGATTTTAAAATAATGAGTCTATACATACCACTCGTGGAGGAGTTTGGTGTGATTAATACTCTTAACTTATCGTTTTTGTTTTGTTTAATTATATGTTATAGGCCTATTATATTAGTAGTATTTTGGCCAGTGTGTTTTAGGCCTTTAGAGTTACGAATTTTACTGCCAAATTATTTTCTTACGATATTTGTGCATGCACATAGTAATTATTTTTTGTATAATATTATGTAAAAAAAAATTAGTTATTAATTGTTGCCAATTTTTTTTTGTTTTAATATTCAGGGTTTTAATATTATGATATTCAATTTTTTTATTCGTTGTCACTGATCAAAATTATAAGTGTGTTAGTGATGTAACTGAAATAGAACTTATTATTGCCCCAAAGGGAGCGTTTGACGCTATTAATAATATTGCTTTAGGGTTGCATAAAATTATTAAAAAGTGGTGTGATAAGTTTTGGATAATTTTACAAATTATACTATTTTGTGTGTGATTTCCTGATAAAAATTTAAAAAGTCCCTATATGTTTATTAATATCAAGTTACATTACATTTCCAAAAACAATATTTTTTTTTGTACGTTTTAAAGTATTATGCTTTGTTTTACAATTATTTTTTTTGCATTAATATTGATGGGATACCTCATCAATAATTGTTTCCTCTTTTCTTGCCATAATATACATATATCTATATATATATATATATATATATATTGTGTAGGGGATCAGCGTAGAAATTTTTGTAGAAACTAGTATTTTCAATTGATATACACACATAACAGTATCACAAGTTTGCCTATATGGTGGTGTTGTTTAAGAGATGTTTATTAGTGGTTGGTGCGACCGCAGCGGGTATTCGCCGCGGCCGCTTGGCTGTATTCATTTGCCGTAGCAAGTAAGCGTTTGTCGGTGGATTAATAATGGGTCAAATGGTATCTATTGTCCATTGACGTTACTCGATAATAATTGTATCATTAGAGTACATTACAGTAGCCTTTCTCGAGAATCTTAAAAGTTACCTATATACACTTTAAAAGCAAATTTTGGTAAATATATTTCTCTTGAATCTATATTCCCTTATGTATTCAGCAATAAATTAATAAATTCAGTAGTTGTGTAGTATCACAATAGGTGGCACTGAATCTCTTGAATTTCCCGTGTTATTTAAAAATTATATAATAGCGGTTATGTCGAAGTAAAGTAAATCGAAGGTAAAATCTGCAGGTTCGGTGTCAAGTATTGTGGTAGTGTAGGGTTCGCAGCGCACAAGGTGAGCTCTAATGTTAACCCTCCCTATTGGAGGTGGGCGTATTGCCTATTAGTGGCACCAAGCACAGCTCGTTGGGTTCCGGTGGAATATTCTACATTAATACTGTATCAGCTAACTGTAAAACGTAATACTTGACTGTGGGTGGGTTAAATTAATTGAATAATTTTCGTTATTTTAAGTTTTCAACACGATTCCATTATTTTAAGGTACCTTAAAGACGGCATGCTCAAATTGTTGAAACGACTTATTTTTTTTTTCTCCTTCACCCACCTCACCAGTTTATTGTCCAGTGAATTAAAACAACAAATGATAATAAGGTTGTGAGCTCTATTCCCATTGGAATTATAAGCCACATGTGTGCTTGTGCAATAAATATCACAGTTTGGATGTAGGCTTTTAAATTATTATAGATTATATACATTGTTGAGCTGATTATAAAAATTTAATATATTATTATACCTTTTAATATTGTTAAAGAATTCTAATTGCATTCCACATCTTAGAGTGAACGAATTTGAGATGACCGTTTTCAGTCTACATTATACAAGTTATTATTATTTTTTTTTTACAATTGTAGGATTATTAGCAGTTGCCAATGTTTTTCCTTTAGTCAGTAAAAGTACAAATATTTTAATATACAATTCTTGGTATTTACGTGTTGTAGTAATCTTATTTTTTAATTGATTCTATAAATGTAAGCATAAATTATTTTCCTTATTAGCGGCCATTTAGACATTTCTCATCTCACAAATTATATTCAGTAAATATATAACAAGACATATCATACCGAATCAATTTAGTTCACATTGAAATTGTCTGCAACTCCCGTGTGATTTTCTTCTTTGATTTTTGGTGTATGGTGAAATGGCTAATTCATTTATTATTTTCAAATTAGACTTTAAGTATGTTCTAGATTACACTTTTTTATATATTTTGTCATTTATATATTAATTTGTAAAATTTATGTATTAGAGTGAAAGGTGCAAGTTCCAAATGCATACTTTAATTTTGATCCAAAGATTTCAATAATTCCTTATAATTTTAATATAATTTAATTCTCATTATACAAAAATGACATTAGTGGAGTGTGCATCGGTGGTGTATTCGATACTAGGATTAACGTGAATTTATTCTATAGAGTTGGTGCAGCCGAGCAAATCTCTACTATATTCTATTAAGAATATATTGCTCAATGATTCTGTTAAAAGTATTTTAAACTTAGGTGTGGTCCACGTCAAGTTTAATATGGACGTGGATTCCATTACACGAAATTATATCTAACAGACAATACCCTCCGTAAGCATTTGAGAAGTTAATATAAAAGTTTTATTAGATGTAGTTGTTTGCCTTCACGGCGGTTTGCCGCTGGTTGCAAGCTGCAAGGGGCACCAGCCAACATCAACACACGACGAATAGTATTCGTATGCATACTGGAACCATTATATTACACTGCTTATACATTACCATAACGAGTAAATAACACGACACCTTCAAGCTTTCTCTGCACTGGTCCATTTGTTATAACGATAGTATGTTTTATTCGAATTACTTCACAATAATAATAAACGATATAGCAGTCTAGGTAATGTTTTCAGCATACGACCGAGTGTGATGGTGTTGACTGCACGATTATATTTTGCCCCACAGTCAACGAATAAATTGTTATGTAATCCATACAGGAGTCTCTGCTGCATTGTGCCTAGATCTTAGAAGTTAATGGTATCAAGGTAGAGTTAATCTCAAATATTTTGGCTCTTTGAATATTCCATGATATTATTTTGTTTTTCATGAAAATGTATTTACATTATATACATATACTTAGTAATATTGTATACATGAATATACATTGCGTGGTTTGTATCTCGATGTTTGATTTTATTGAAAATTAAGATGCCCAACTGGTTGTCTGTCCACGATGTGGGGTAGATGTGGAGGAATTGAGTGCATTGAATAATTATTTATCCTCATCAACTGAAGAATAGTTTAATAATTTACTTGTGGACAGAATTAGATATTATTTTAACTGGTTGCACGTCTTATTTTGACTTAATTCATTCACCGCTTAAGTTACTTGAAAATATGGGCGTTTCTGCCGTTTGCACTGTCTATTTAAATAATTGGAAAACGGTGCAAAGTTTTCACGTAATTTTAGCGGTTTTTTTTAATGTTTATAAGTTTGTTTAACAATACGAACTGTGGTCAGGATTAACAACAGCACGAAGCAGTGTATTACAGAGCCTGCCTAAAATATATTTTTGTCATGATTTTATTTAGGTATATACATGTTATTCACATATTACAGTTTTCTCAATATTAGCTTGTATTTTAATTAAGAAATAATCATATTTAACATTGCCAGGTGATCAGCAACCTGCACTTTAATATTTTTGGAAACTATTGAACTTAAATTGTACTGACTTTATAAATATATTTACTTCAATAAAGATTTTCCATGCCACTACAATACTTTTTGATTTGTATATCGTCGTTTTATTTGACTAGATCTAATATAAAATCAATTTGAAAATATCTCTAGTGTAGCTCATTTGAATAATGTCAAGGCTAAAATTTGTTTAACTTTTTTAATTAATGTATTGTTCTATAAAAAATATTATAAAAATTAATAGCAGCCTCGGCGTAAATCAATGGTTCTTATTAAAACACAACAGAATGGAACAGAAAGATCCTTTCAAACTCTGTCTAGTATGAACGCAGTACATATTTCCTTTAAATTGAAACGAATTTGATTTTTCACTAACGAAATATCAATTTATTATGCCTACAACTACCGAAATATCATCAAGTCGAGGGCTAAAAATAGACTGTAACGTAAGGAAATACGTTTCGATTTAATTATTCTTGTGCTTAAATAAAATTACTAATCGAATGGCTATTTAAATGTGTATTGGAAAAAGCAGTTTACCGAGTCACAAAGTTTCTTGAGATTATAAGTGGTTATGCATATGTTCAGTGCCACCTAGACTCACTGTGCACCTGTTTTCCGGGTCCTGGAAACCCAGTTGGATGACTGAAATATCATTTTATATGCCATAAGCAATTAATAGGCGTACCACTCTCCCGTGATAGTAAATGGTTATTGTTGTCAAAGGCAACTGCAGCACCAGGTGTGTTGTTGCCATCTTTAAAGACCGTATTTTAGTAACTTTTTGAATAGCCTCATGTCATAGTTTTTACAAAATGCTTTTGGGTAACGTATTCGACACAACCATAGTATACATTATAAGAAAGTTCTAGAGAATCGTACAAAATATACCAAATTATTCTACATTAGAAATAATTTATAAATATACTGATTAAAATAAAACAATATACATTGTGGTAACTGTTTAATAAAAATATGGAAATTTAACACTAGATCATATCCTTGTTGCAAAATTTCTAACCTTGTCAACATATAAAAAAAAAATTATGCTTATAGCAAAATAATAAGGCACTGTCTGTAAATATGTGTCAATTTCAACACTGAATAATTGCAGTTAAGTACCATTAGTAAATACATAGCGATATATATTTTTTTTCTAATTTCAATGAGGATATAAGTAACTTAAGCAATATGAATATAGTTAATAACGTCATTCGTAGTTATGTGCCAGTTAAAAATGTACGATTTATCTCCGAACTAGGAGACACTTGAAATCGGCATACCTTTCCTCCAGTGTTTGTGGTCTTATACAAATTTGGAACCCCCCCTTAAATTGTTGCCCCTGGAACAAGACCCGGTTTAAACCCCCCCCGCTCCCCTCCCAGATTCGGGACAGATGGTAGTTGCTGGCTACATACTACTTATTCTCTTTATAGTCGTACACACATTCGCCCGCTATCCACGTAGATAAAACCTTTAAACTACTCGGATGAAGTATTACGAAGTCAGCATCACTACCAAAGTTAAGATTGCCTTTCTTGTTTTCGATGCCCAAAGCTCTAGCGGGGTGCAGTGTCGCTGCCTGTAATGCATATTCCAATGTGCATTCTGAAAAAACATATAGATAAAGTAAAATTACTCTCTAGGGTCCGTTCATAAAATGCGTTTACACTTACTGCGACGAGCTAAGGGAGGACGAGGGAGTTTAAGGAAACCGGATGATTACGGCTTATCAAACAGTTTTGACGAATTTTTCTTTCGATTTTTGTTTTTATTTATTATGGTTATTTTTTGCCGTTTCATATTCATAAATATTTTTACGTACATATATACATGTAAGGGGAGGAAATTATTATTTATAGCACAAAATTATTATTATAAAATTGCAGAAAATGTAAAATAACGTGACGAATGGAGAGCGGGATCTAAAAAGGTAACATTTTGCGCGACGTATTTTATGAACAGCCCCTTACGTAAACTTAAACGCCTGAGACATTTGTGCTTATGCACGTATCAAACTTTCAAAGACTATTTCATAGAGATTACTAATAATTGTGGTACATGACTTAGGATGATTGCAACAAGGGATAGTCGTATAATGGTGAAAAGCTACTGGGTTTCTATTCCATTTAAGCTGGACTTGAGTATAATGTCGGTTATATGGTGAAATACAAGACGGTATATTCATAGGATAACCGACTTTACTATATATAAATTGCAATTAATAGTGACAGCATGGAGACAAAAATACCTATAGATTTCTTGAATCTAATTATACAGGAATCTAAAGCTGTTGTGCTGCCGCAGAGAGTTTTAGTTCCAGTTACGTAAGCGCAGTCGTCCTCCACCGTGACCAATTGTGGGCCAATCCGATGATTACCGTCTGGTAGGCCTTGAGCTGGTACAGCATCACTTACAAGCACCAAACCTAAAAATTTTACAGTTTGAATTTAACATTTGATCGCAGATTAATAATGGTGATGTTAAGATACTGTGTCGATCAATGTGCCTTAAAATCCCAGAAAAGCTTGAGTTTTTGGTGAAGAATAGTATCATTGTCGCGGGGGTGGTATAAAACATTTTTTTTAGTTATCGACTGGTTAGCTATCACACAGATGTTAATTATCTATCGCCAAGCACCATCAGTTTTCTTTGACAATGATACTTGAAAGTTTACTTTTTAGGTTCAGCGAGCCACTATCTTTGGGTACAGTATAATTCACGAAACAATTTTTGCTGACCTTATTAAGACTTGACATTGTATAAGTATGTTCTACGAGATAAAAATATATACTTGTATAGTTTAAAATAGAGTGCGGAAGACTGTTGTAAATGAAATCTTGCTTGGATAACTTAGTCCAGTAGTAAGTTGAAAAACCTTAATTGTTAGTAATCTTTGATAAGAAATGGTGTCGCAAAAATAAATCAATAGAGTAAGACACAGAGTTGCAAGAAATACAATTGACCACCGAAAGAACGTAACCATGCAATTGTTCAGTCCTGTTACAAGTACTCAATGCATGTATAACCTGTTTCATTAAAAGAGTAACCAAAATATATTTTCACAGGTGTTATTAATTTTGATCAAATCTCACGCTTTTAATTAACAGCGTTAATGCCAGAAGACAATGTTTGTATAAAAGTGCACAAGCATAATATTCTACGAATATAATGAAAAAACTCATAGAAATTGCTAAAGCAATAGAGAAAAGGCAGAAGAGAAATAGATAAGGCAGCATGGTGACACATTGATGCGTGAGAAAATACACATACAGCAAAACTTTATAAATAAGAAAATTATAAATGTATCATGTCTCGAAACTTCAGCCTTTTTTTAAAGGCTCATCAGTGTGTCATAAACAAAGTTTTAAAGCTTTCTCATTCTTCTGTTCTATCTTCTCTATGAATTAAATGATAACAGGTCTGCCGTTGTGCGCGAATAACGAATTTTTATAGTTTTAATCCTTAATTTATCAAAAAAAAAAAAAGATATATATGACAATATATTCATTTAATATAAAATTAATACAGTTTTAAGAAAGAAACTAAGACTTTTTAGAGTTTATAAGGGTGCAATTTCTTACCATGGAGAAGTGATAATGGAATGCGTGCGTAGAAAAAAGCAACAACTGGGTATCTGCTAGTTACGTACATAAATGTGTCACAGTATAATTGATAACATTATTATTTTGGACATTGCAGCGAGTATAAAGAGTATATAAAAAAATTACAAGAGGACATGAACCAGAGTAAGAACAAGTACTACCACTAACTGATTGTATAAAGCTTTTTCTTTCTCTCTCTTTCATCTTTCAGTGTAGAGACAAATAGATTTTGACTCAGAACTGTATTTTGATTACTAAAGAGTGTAAAAGTTGAATTATAAATTAATAAAAGGTACCTTCCGAATTTGTTCTGCTTGCTATTCTTAATGCAGCTGGATGTGTATGAATACCATCAGATATAATCCCATAGTAAACTTGTCTCTTAGTACTTGATGCTAACAAACCAACTAGACCAGGATCTCGATGATGAAACTGAAAGATATTCAGTGAATGTCGGAATTCTAAATGAACGATTATTCGCGAAAATACATGTTTAAACTCAATTTTTAGATGTATTAAATTTATTTTAACTGCACAATTAGGACAAAACAATATATTGCTGGATTTCAATTATAACATTCCTTCTGGTAGTGCTTTTCTATCACACTCCTACATTATTCGCAAATTATAAACATAATGAGAGAATCAAATTGTATACTTGCAAATTTCTTAACATGTAATTTCGATTACTCTTCAATTAGGCGTGTAATAATCATTTCTATATATTTAAAAAAAATAAGGTAAAGGTTTATAAGGCACAGAACTTTACTTATTATTTAGTAATTATGAGGTCATTTCATTAATTTTATTTAAGTTTATTGTATAACATAGGTCCCTATAAAGGTTGTAATATTTGACAGTGCTCTTTTTCAAAAACTTTTTCCCCTAATACCATTCTATAAATAGAAAATTAGAAACATATTTTTGCTGTCTATAGAAATGGGCAAAATTCAAAATTATGTTACATACTGGCAACATGGCGTTAAATAAATGGGTGATCAAATTAGCTCCACTTTCAACTGCCTTTTCACCTTCAGCAAGACTTGCAGCTGAATGACCAAGAGCTACTTTTATGCCCATACCAGCCAATCCTTTAATTGCCTCGGTGGCACCTGGTAATTCCGGAGCTAGAGTTACTATACAAACATCATCTAGAGAGCCATATATATCTTTCATTGTTTCTAAACCCTGAAACATATTAATAGTTAATAAAACACAATTCATATTTAGTAAAAAGCTGTTTATTAATTGCTTTTTCAGCCTTTCAACACTTCATATTAATATATGAATAATCTACGAAACAAGTGTTAAGAATATAGAAGAAAGTAAATATAGACGTACCATATATATGTGTACAAAATAATAGAATAAATATTAATCACTGATTGATAAAAGTTCACTGGCATATATACAGTTCAATAGCCATAATGTTTTCCAGCATTATTGCAAGTGGACTAAAGATAACTGTGGGCTGATAGTAAATAATAATACATGTATTGGATGATATAAATCATACAGATTATTTCATTACCAATAGTGTAAAACATTAAATACACATTCTTGTTGTATCGCTATTGAAGAATCATTTGATAATAAATTTTATTTTGAAATTAATATGTTTACTGTATTAAATCTTCTAAATGCATTTTCTAAATTTGTATATAAGAATAATTAAATATTCGATATGAATATAATTTATAACGAGATTAATAATACTAGGCCAATCTTGTTAACAATGAGTCTGAGCTTTCGTGAAGGAAAACATTGTGACGAACCTACAGAATAGTGATATGGCATTTAAAAGCAAGTTTGCATAGATATCTCATTTGAATTGTAAATTTGGTACTAATCTGCAGCTATATATGAGTGCCAGTTCATGTGTAGTAATACCAGTTTATTTCATTATCACTTAATATCAGGTGAGACAGTGGTGAAACACTAAAGAAAAATCAGATGTTGAGCATTCAAAAATATCATAAAATACCCACAATAGTTTAAGCATACAAAGATGAAATTGATGTAAAAACAATATGAAAGAATAAGGTATTAACACTTAGTTCTTTGTAGCCATCCTTGTTTGAAATGGCTTGACGACAGGTATACAAAAAACATTACAAACATTGTCAGGTATTCTGATGTACTCTTCCATATGAGCTCCTTTTTTTGATGGACTTATAAACGGTCCTTCCAAATGAACACCTAAAACTGTAGCACCATGTTTGCCACCTTGAGACTTTTTAATTTTTGGTAATATCTTTTGATATTTTTCTTTATCTGATGTCACCATTGTTGGGCAGAATGACGTGACTCCATGTGCTAAGAGATTCTTAGCTACTTTAGCTACACCTTCTTCAATACTATCTGTGTCATATGAAAAATCTACACCCCATCCTCCTTAAAATGAATAAACAAAAATGTGTAAAATATTAAAATATCACTTAATATATATTGTTAAAACTTTGTACGATAATTTTAGGAATAGTCAAATTAAGATTCACAAAAATAATTGGTGCCTCACAAAGCTTTTAATATATTTCCACTGTATGAGTAGATCACAGTAAAACTTTGTCAAAAGTAGGTGACAGAATTCAGAGCAATACTTATTAACAATACATTACTTACTGACATTTTATTACATTAAAGTTAATTAATACAGAGGAGAAAGATTTATGAAATGTATGTGCTTTTAGTTACAATGAGTATTATTTTGCATAAAAATTGGAATATGTTAAGTTACATAGCTATTTAAAATGTCCTTTGAATTGTATAAATCAAATTTTAATTTTAATTATATTGGAAATGAAGACTTAGAAATGATTATGACATATTTTTGATATGTATATATATATGTAGTAGATTTGTTGTAGAACACATGTATGTATTATTTGAGGATTCTATAAATATGTTTAACTTGCTACTTCATTTTTTGGTAAGAAACAGTGAATGAAGTAAACATATAGATCATTGAAACAAGTTTAACTATTAGCAAAGTAATTTATTACCTTTGTTTTTCTTGTTTAGGTAATTCTTTAACTAACATTACTTTTACAATTTTAAGGCATTTTCATACATAAAATAATGTAAGAACCTATGGAAAAATATAATAAGAAAAAAAATAATGTTTAAATTCATAATTATTTCATTTCATGGTAAAACGACATAAATAAAATGTTGTCTTATAAATGTAAGATTAAAATGAAATCATGTTTTCACATAAATATATAGATAATTTACATACCATTTATCTGAATGTCAATGAACCCAGGAGCAATAAGTGAGTCCTCACAGTTTACAGTTACCTCAGCTTGAAGCTGTTCTACGTAAAATACTTGTTCTGGGTTTTCGATCCTACCATCTCGGATCCATAAATCTTCTTTAATTATTTTTCCTTCACGTAGAATATAACAGTTGTGAAATCGTGTTAGTCCAGATTTAAGTTTCATTTTATAAAATATGGAATGTAGATCAGAAACGTTTAAACAAAACCGGGAAATGTTAGTAAATGGAATGGAGTGACAAGATAACAAAAAGCGAATTGTGATGATAAATGTCAAAATATAATAAATTTTCATGTAGCAACAACGAAACGTATATAGATTTATATTTGTCTCTGGTTTAAATTTAGACCTCAATCTTAGGTATAGAAATTTTTACGTATTTTTATGGCAGCTATTATTTAATATAAAAATCTGAATTAAATGCACAGATAATTATAATGCAGAATTGCAAACTGCAAATTATAGAATACCTAACCTAACTATTGTAAATGTCAAATTGCAATAGGTTTTATGCCAGACAACATCAAAACATGAATTGATAAACTACTGTAAACTGGTATGATCTGTGCGGAGCATAGAAAGCTATAAGTCTAGGATGCGTAGCTTTTTTCACACAGGGAAACCCATACTATGTTCGATTTGCCGTTAAATGGTGCGGTGACCAAATTTTTTGACTGCTCTGAACATAGTTGTGTAGAAAACAAATTTAGGTATACATACATATTATATTATATGTACACTTTCAGATCACTTAAGGACAAATAAATACCAATTTTAGTTACCTACAATAATATTTCAACTTTGTTTTGTATTAAACTCTTGATTTAATTACACGCAAGCCTGAACTTATGGTTATATTTAGAGCGGTAAATAAGAATGGCGAGGACTGTAGGTCCCTTGTTATACTTTGTCAAATTTAGGATGATAATTTTGATAGTTCATAGTACCGCTGGGATCTTACATAGTATAGTATAGGGCCTATAATCGTAAATTA
Source organism: Antheraea assamensis (assembly GCA_035772565.1). Classification (NCBI taxonomy): domain Eukaryota; kingdom Metazoa; phylum Arthropoda; class Insecta; order Lepidoptera; family Saturniidae; genus Antheraea; species Antheraea assamensis. The sequence continues at coordinate 300,435 of JAQQSE010000026.1, read as the reverse complement.
ATTTATTTGATTATCAATTTTTATTTTCATACAACTTTGAATCGATTGTTGCATGGCACGGAATAAAGAACTTCTCTTTCTTCCGTGGTTGCATGGTAATACTATGTTGATTATAATATCATACAAACTATTTTTCTATTGTATTAATAAATAAATAATTAATGGATATTATTCTATTTTCACGTGCTTTTAATTAAAAACATTCACAACAATATTTTTTATCACTAGAATTCTTAGATATCGTTAAGTTCATCGTTCAATTGGTTATAAGGAAGAATATAAATAATACTGAAACTATTTGTTTACTAGTTTATCTTGAATTGAAATTTTCATTCATTTGGATTTATTCCGAAGTCTCAATTAAGTATTTTCTTAGTGTTGAAGGAATGAATACTTTACTGCACTTTTTAGTTTGTGCACTGGGAAGCTCAATGTCACAATTTTCTTGCAAATAACCTGCTATGTTGTGAAGAAAAAAAACCGTGGGTAGTGCAAATAACAAAGAAATAATAACATAAATATTAAAATAATAATTATTAGAATGAGCTCAACTTTCAAACATTGGTAATACAGAGAAAAATCAAAATATTAAATTTTAAAATCATTTTTACGGTTGATAAATTATTACGTAGATATTTTGAAAACAAAAACTCATACTTTTATAATTTATAGATTACTATAAACTTATTATTTTGGTATTTTTAAGCATTCCGAAGCATTAAAAGTCGGACATTGACGCCACATCACTACGATGAGTGGTTCGTACCCATCGATGAAGTACCATATACTTTTTACCGAAAGAAATAAAATAGTTACTAATTGGTGTAGGCTGTCAAAATTATCATCCTAAATTTGGCTAGGTATAAGTATTAGTGTGTGGCCGCATAACAATTTTATTGTATACTATTTGGTACCCGCGACCTCGTATGCATTCTTTATTATCTTAGCAATATATTTTATGAACAGAGAGACAACATTATAATATTGAAGGTAACATTACATTTTACTTAAAAAAAAATATTGTTAACAGTGTTTACTGTGTACTTCCTCTTTACTGCGCATGCGAAGCACACCGTTAGCCTCAATACACACATCATTCAACATGTAATGATTATAAAAATTGTAGTTTCTTAAAAACTATAGTAAAGTTATATTAAATTAAGATATCGTGTTTATTTTTTTAGCTAAGAACCAAGAGTTTAAAAATAAATGTAAAAAAATATGATTGATTTATATCCCATAACTTCTGAGTGTTAAATGCACGTTTTTGATAGAGTGAACCGATTTTAAAGAAATAAAAACTAAATGTTACTCGAGGCTATGCCTTATGATTTTCATGGTGACGTTTTATTATAACCGTTGTAGTTCAGAAGTGATGCGTGCAAAAATGAACAGACAGACATTTCTAAAACTGATTTTTTAATGTATTTAATTGCCTACTTATTCTTAGTCACTTGCAACTATTTTTTTCACAAAATTCTGAAAAATATTGACACGTAGATTTACATTCTTGTTAAATGTATGTATTTCTTTCTAAGAAAAATTTTGTTAAATTTTTTAATTTGATATATTTTTCTTTTCTAATAAATAATATTTTTACCAAATTAGGCCTTTGGCTAGAAAGTAATCAGCCATCTTTAAAATATTAATCTATACCTCTATAAATTCGCGTATATGCAGGTGGAGAATTTTAGCGGCATATAGTTGTAAAGTATACAGTAGAAATGTCATGATAAATATAATCGATGGTCTGAAAGGGAGTGTCATAATATGATAATTCAATCTGTTTGGACACGTAATGCATATAAGTTTCGAAAGAGTAAGATTCCTTTTTAAAAATCTTATAAGTATTTTACAATATGTGTGCATAGCATTCGTACGTAAAAATGATTTATATATAATGTGGAAAGTTAATTGAGTCTACCTTAATAACACTCAATATAAATAATATTGCTCGTCGAGAAACTAAGAAGCTTATTGGTTCCCTCTGTACGTTACTTGTAATAAGGTCCCACAAGTTTCCCTTCTAAATATGAATATGAAATAAGGGAAAGAAAATTTGTGAGTATATATGAAGGGGTTATTTCATCCTTTCTGCCTATTATAATAGAGGTACGGCGTGACGGCATTTAACGAAGGTAAAAAATACAAATTGCAAAGAATTCTCTATGGGTTGGCGTAATGTCTAAGGTCGTATCGTTCTTTAGGAAGAGATCTTTACCCAACAGCAAGGACTTTGCATAGTGGTTTTCTATACACTTAAATATAAATAAGGAGATCGATATAAATAATAATGATTATCATTAACATTACAGAAAATACATGCAATTATCCGACTGTAAGGAAGAAGGGTGGTGTTTGTCGAATATATGTATCAAATAATAAAACTTTTACAAAAAAAATAAACCGACTTCAATATCAAGAAACAATAGCGAAACAAGAAGGCACTGAAAACCAAAAAATAACTAAACTATTACATTAATCAAATTAAATAAAAAATATTACTATATGCGCTACCAAATAATATATCTGAAATGATAGTTAATTTTAATTTAATAAAAGATTTGTAGTAATGTCATGACAATCGATCAATCAGTAATGACGAAATTCCATTAAAAAACTAAACACCAGTCCACAACCATTCCCAATAAAATAAGTTCTCATGAGATAACAAATTGATATTTACGAGAACGAACTTATGTATTTAATAATAATGGTTTAATTAGACTAGTAATTAATTAACAAGAGAAAAATATTGACCCGAAGCTATTGCAATTTTATATATAGAATTTGAACCATAAATTCCTTTTATTGCGTACTACAGAATTATTTTTTTAATTTCTTAATTTTAATCTTTTAAAGAAGTGAAAATAAGGATTACTTACAGTTTGTAATTTGTGCAGTAGTTGTAATGTTTTCAATTCCCGGTTATAAGTAATAAGAATTTAAATAATTGGTTAAATATTACGAATAACTCCGTCGATGAAGCCATTCATAAAACTAATTGCCGGTTACAAGATCCCAAAGGATGTTGGTTACTTTTCATATATAACACGGCATGTATAATATTAACTCGCTTTGGAATCCGTTAAGGTGTTTGTTTTAATAACATATCGGCGAGCCTATTACGATTTGACGAACCTCGAAGGATTCCGGCGCGCCTGCGCGTACAAATGTTACGGGAATGAAACGTGTATTCCGAACTACGAGCTTACGACAGTCGAGTTCCCGCTGCGGCGCGTATTACGCCATACGTTGTTACCCTGAAGCTACCGCACTAAATCGTCGCGAACCTTGTATCGCGTAATGTTAACACACGCGTGATTGCACGATTATTGCTATTTCACAGTGACAGCTCAAGTGAATAATATTATCATTTCAACAGGTGAAATTACGTTATCCTAATTAGACTACGTTTAATTTAGTTTTGTTTCTAGAGAATTACGTTTTCCATAATAAGAAAAATGGAAGGTTGAGTGTTATAAACTTTTTGTATGAAAATGTTATGTACGTCGTTATATAGTTACTGTATGGATTGTTGATGTGAGTCATTTTTGTTTCAATTATTAATTTTAATTTGCCAGACTATTTTGTAACAATTCTAGAGGAATATTTTCGTATTTTCTGTTACTTACAATTACAGCTTTTTAAAGAAATATTTGAAACTATTCACTTAATTCTTATCTTAAAATATAACCAAAATAAAAATGTGAACTAATTTCTGATATTTTTGTATTTTAATAATAATCGATGTATTCCCATAATCAATTAAATATATCTGTTACTAGCAGGCATATGGAATTTTATTTTAATTTAGCGTTACCGTGTACTTTTAATTGTAATTTTTAATAATGGGATAAAACGAAAAAGTCGATATAAGAAAAAAATAATATTGGTAAAATGTTTCTCAGAACTGAAAATAAATGTAGAATAATGTATCTGTATTAGTATATATACCCCACCAATATTTATGTTGCTATGTACTACTCGATAAAAAAGCTTTACCCTGCGGAACCCTATAATATTTTTATATGAGGTAACACGGTTTTTAATTAATATTACGCAACATACACCCGTACAACGGTAGTAAAGTAAAACATTTACGACAATCTGCGTCAGTAGTCGGTTACGGTTACGGTGCATTGGTAATATTTTACATTTAGTAGACTGATTCAATTAGGATTCCTTTTACGTTTTCGTACAGTACGTAACGTTTTACTCGTTTATTTATGTTGTTCGCTTTTTAAATGTGGCTATCTATATGTCTCTATGATTAATTTAGACACCTGTTAAAATGTCATACAATTCAATTAAAAGCTTAAGACGAGAAATCCACGTTAAATGTTATCGAGTTACGTGAAACATTGTAGTACAATTAAGATTACGTAAGTATTTAGCACTCTAATGCTATTGCATTTAGTTCCCTTTTAGTATAAGTACTCGTAGATTTACATGAACATCGAATGTAGAACTTATATAAAACACTCAGAAAATACTACTTATTTCGCTTAAACTTAACTTATTATAGACATCAGTGTAACTGAAATTAAGTTTTTTTTACAATCCAATTCCAACGTGATTTTAATTTTATTTTAGATAACAATTATTTCCTATTTATTCATAAATATTATAAAATGATATAGGTTTTCATGTCTATCTGTGCGTTCCCTTAGTTCTTCTAAACTAGAAAACGGATTTTGATACGGTTTTCACTGATATCCAGACAATTTCTTCCGGAAGGTTTATATGTATAATAGGTGTATAATGTATTCATATAAAATAGAGAAAAATCGTCATATTTTACGGAAATATTAAGTGGGAGTTTTCGGGTGCTTAATTTAATAACGCTGGCTAAACCTTACGAGATACATAAAAATAATGTACTACACAATTATACATCTTAAAACTGCCTACGGAAAAGTCCACGATGCTATATTTCTACCTCGTAAAGATAATGCACAGTCATTATTTTAACCTTTTAAATTTTATAAAATAATGTGGTTTTAATTGCGGCGCTATTTTGACCAATGTAGTATTTTAATTCTTTTCCAATTATATACTGTTGTAATTCAGATGAAAATTACCTTCTACAACATAGTATTCCAACTAATAATATATTTGAAGGTATTGCAGATTTTATGTTGGAACCTCAATTAACAGTATTATTCAAGAAACACAGAATGATTTAGACAAGCTTTATAAATGGCTTAGTAATAATCCTTTAACAATCAATACATCTGAAACCTCATATGTTATATTCTCAGCAGAAAATTAAAAAAAAGGAGATAACCATGCTTGATTAAAGATACACGGAGAAGTTATAAAAAGAAGTGAATGTGAGAAGTACCTTGGACTGAAATTAGATATCTTGGCAGAACCACATTGAACACTTAAAAAATAAACTTGGCTTATTTTGTTATTTTATTACTTCTTGTCTACGTGGATTTAGCAAACACGTTTCTATGCAAATTCGTTCTATAATGCTATTATTAAAGCGTATCTAGATTACTTAACTGAAGTGTGGGGATGTGCTGTTACATCTACACTTAAAGAATTGCAAGTCGCACAAAATAAAGTCATAAAAATAATCTTTAATTATAATGATTTAATTTCCACTGAAAAAATATACAGAAAAAGGAATATTATAACTCTAAGGTAAATGTATACGTAAGAGATACATTTTTGTAAAAATATTATACACAGATAAGCTTTACAAAAACTAGCTCAAAACGTTGTTACGAAATATAAACAAGTTAATCTTAATTAAACCAAGAACAAAGCGATATGATATAGAAAACTTAATTTTTAGGGAGCCGAACTATGTAATGAATTATCAAAGGATCTAAGAAGAACTGAATTCTTACATTTAATTAAAGTAAAACTAAAAATGTACCTAAAAGATAAATATTTTCATATATAATTCAATACGTTTTTCTTTGTTTTAATTTGCTTTGTTGACAGCGTGTCATGTTTTGTTTTTTTTTTCGTCAATATTCTTCTAGCAACGAAATATTGTAAATGACTTTTTTATAACTGAATGCCGCTAAAGGTTATTTATTAAAATTAGTGTTTTCATGTAATTTTCATTAAGTGAACTTGTGTTGTTCTTTTCAGTAAATAAATTTATAACCAGTTGGTGTGTTCCGGCAGCTGCACTTGCGAGCCAATCTCCATCTAGGTTTAGCGTGACTACCTACTTAGACCATATAATAATTTAACATTAGATGAGATTGTGGTCAAACGCTAATCTATAAAGTATATATAAAAAAATTAAACACAAAATTACACATAACAAAAAAAAATGTTGTTGGTGTAAAGATTCTTACGTAGTTTTAATGAATTTGGTGAATTGTAAATATTTGTGTACGAAAAAATAGATCTAAATCGTTTAGACACTTAAACACTATAAAAATATATTGCAACTCTGAGAAGCACGAGCGAGTCGCTAGTTTGTTACAGAATAATCTATTTTTAAAGAATACATCTAGATTATTCTTTTTTATTATTTATCGCTTTCAGCGTTCAATACGATCTGTTAATTAATGATGTGGCAGAAAATGGTAACATTGCGCTTAAACAAAAGCAGTTCTAAGTGCAGCTGCCGAAGTGCTTTGTGGCAAAATTTCAACTCGCAGGTGATCGTTAGCCAGGCCGGCATTAAAAGAAGCCCTACGCAGTCATGCGTTCATCATAAGATTATCCTTCATCGAAAACTCAGACTTAATGTAGTACTCCTAATTGGAATTATGTTAATGAAGGAATTGTCTAGTAATTGACATTATGACGTCCACACCCACCTTAACCTGCTATATATCGAAACCATTGAAAATTGTTACAGAAGAGTTTTGGGTCCAAATTGTATATGTAGTCAATATATAAAATATATTTATTCAGATACCCTGTTCATTATAAATTAATAATTATTTATAGAGATTAAGGGAGTTAAACTACAAATTTCTTTATCACTAATTGGCATCTATTAATTCTTTACTTGAAAGTTTTGTCGTTTTTTCTTGAAAACTATATTTATATTTTGGATTCAATGTGGTCTATTTTTATTGAATTCAAGGTTTTCCTGTAGAATACCATCTAATCAGTTTCAGTAGTTTTCATAGCCTAACTAGTTCATTTATCCACGTAAAAAGAACACAGCGAGGTTCCGCGTCTAGAAATTTTCTACTTTGTTTAATTCAGTGATAATTCAGCCTCCAGATATTAGAAGGTTTTTGGAAAATCGACTTCAAAATGTAAGATATAAAGAGTAAAATTAATGAGCCGAGGTAAAAAAGACATATACATTTAAAGTCTGCGAAATCTGCTCAGTATTATACAGGTAGATAAGTCAAAAACTGTCAGACGCTGTGTGTTGCGAGTTTTTTTAATAGAGAAATCTGACTGCAAAAGAACTAAAACCCTTGTGAGTTATATTAACAAACGAGTTGTTCATTTAGCTTACATTATTATTTAAAAAACTTATTTTTATCCCTTTTTCTTTTTAATACCTACTCTTAAATATTATGTAGACTATGACACTTGCGTAATGAAGTGATGCGAAATGAACTTATGGGTTAAAATTCGTCAAGACTTTTATGTAGGATAACCCTGGAGTTTCAAAATTCTAAAAATGTCACAGCTTATATCTTTGGATTACTAAAAGTATGTTACTAAAAACTCTAACATCTGTACAATAAACAAGATAGTCAACGACAAAGAGCCGAGATAATGCTTTAAGAATTATTGTGAGTACATAACTCATAATAAGAATTTGTGTCTTCGCCTCTTATTTCAACGGCGAGAATGTTATTCGCGAACATTCTATAACTAATATTATAAATACGAATGCCAGTTTGTTTGTTTATTTGTTAGTTTGTTACGCTTTCATGCCTTAACTATTCAACCGATTATCATAAAATTTTGCATACATGTTATTAAAGGTATAGAAAATGGATAGGGTAGCATTCATCCAGAAACGGTCATCATTATCATCATCCAGATTTCTATTCCTGAGGGATATGTAAAATTTACATTAATGCGAGCGAAGTTGCGTGCGAAAGTTAGTCTCTAACAGTATTGTTAAATCAAGATTTTATATTGCGTACATTTGTTTTTTTTTTTAATGTTTATGACGTATTTGATGTCACGGACAATTAAAAAATATATTCTTTTGATGCTATTTAGGTAAATTATAAGGTCAATGTTGGAATGTCAAAGAATGACATTATCATAAAGTATATCGTTTAGAATACATTCCATTATTTTTACAATGATCCCTTTTATTCTTAAAAATTTTCAGACCCCGAAGCGAGGTTCATTTAATCCATTGTGTTACGATTATTTAATGTTTGAAATTCTATTAATTGAGTTAGCCCGGTATAAAAACTGTCAAAATATTAAACTTCGTTAAATCTGGCTTTGTAGATAGGTTAGGCATAATGAAAATCTGTTTTATGAGTACAAATAGTAAGAGAAGTATAATAAAAAATAGTAAGTAGACAAGAAAATATAGTAATTAATATATTGGTCATTAAAGAATCGTCTCGTGCGGTGGCGGTTTTTACAGGAGTATGAGTGAATAGCTCAACCTTACAAAAATCAATAGAAAATTTTTAGACCTCGACGCTGTATACATTCAAGACACGTTTAAAGATTATATAGCATTGCTTCAAGAAATACAGAGGTGTTGATATGTATGTACATTGTGCTGGTTTTTGTATAAGTATTTGGATAATCTCTATGAAATCACATATACGAAAATTTTATTTTTAAGTCTTAATTTAACATGTACAATCTACAATTACATTCTACACTGTACAATTTTAAATTATGTATTTATAAAATTTTATGTAATGTATTCAACATTGTGAAAACAAAGACAACAAAGGACTACCATAAAATTGGCATATGTTTGAGAATTTAAATTACTCTATGCGGATTTACACTAAATTAAAGCTAATAAAATTAAAAATGATAACTGAAAAGAACATAATTCAGTGTACATTTGTATTTGTATGCATATTTTTTAATCATAATAATTGCATATTATGTAGTCTCTCTCCTTATTCAAAGAGAATTTCAATTATTTGACTGTAAAAATTACTAGGCCTTCGGCTTCTTTTACAGAACTTCTCATGCTGCAGTTGTCGTTGGTCATATGATTTCACGATGATTTTCGATCATGACTTTATAGTAGATGTTATATGACTCCGCTTGACCGACTTCGTATACCGTGTCACTTCTAGGCTTAGTTTCATTTAGCTGAATTTTAGGTGGAAATTACTATTTCTGACGCAAAGTAAATGTGCTCGCGCTACTTTGTTTCTCTTTCAAAGATATCGTATTGGTACACGAGCCATCCCAACGAAGTACTAAGATGTAATTACCCATTATATCTAACTTTAGGACGCAGTCCTAATGAGGTTGGTTATATATAGCTGTAGACTACAGAGACTATTTAATGTCAAATCTAATGTATACCTGTTTGCGATTTCATAGTACAAAAATGAAGCTTGAGAACATGATGGCAAGCGGTAGCGTCTTTTGACACCTTTTCAATTCACATAGGTTCAAATCCCACACTGAGCCTGAAATTTCAGTAAAGGAAAATATCACAAAAAATTGGGGGTTCGCAAATACGACGCCTTTTGCTACATCCCAAAGAAGACTGCTATCATTATAAACCGTAGTATTAAAAGATTTTGACCTTAAATTAAAATCATAAAATAAAACTCAATATAAAAATATATATATATTTATTCGGTGACATGTATCTTAAGGCAAGTAATTAGAAAAATATAGTAAGGAGAAGAAATCATTTGCAAAACGCCACTGAAATTGAAAAGGTTTATAAAAAAGATTTAATTTTAAGTAAGAACAGAATTTTTCACATGAGTATTTAATCATAGCTGCGAACATAAACTGAGCAAAAAATGTGCCTTCGGAGTCAGTTCGTGACAGTGACAGTGACTTATGCGTAGTCCGCGTTTTCACCGCCTTTCCGCGATTGTCGCTTGCTTGAGCTCATCTTGAATTGTAAGCTGAATTTATTTTCGGCAGCGGCCAGTTCATTCTTTCCGTTACCTAGGGAATTAAATAATATTCATCCCTAGTTTTTGTCGTTTTGTAATTAAGTTATTTCTGTGTTCGAAATATGGAATATTTTGGTTTTTTAATTAAATGAGTTATTAAAGTATGAACTTAGAAAGCAACTAATTATTACTTATATTAAAAAGCAAATAACTACTAACATTATTGAGATTCTACGATTGGTTATGGCTATGATTAGGGCTGTCCATATTGTTAGTAGGTCTAATGTAATTTGAAAATATCATATCTGTATATCAAATAATAAGGCTGAGATATTAAACTAATAAACAGTTTTAGTATGTCAATTCAAATGACTCGCTATTATTTTAATTTTATTCAGTGAAACTATTTATTAATATTTTCCTGGTGATGGTTAAGATTAGGGCTGACCAAATTGGTAGGTGGTACATTATATACATATATGTTTACCAGTTCAATGCGAAGATATTAAAACTAAAGACTTTTACTGGTTAAATAAGCATAATTAAAGTCGTGAAAAATATTTAAAAAAGCTCAAAATGTATGTTACTTTTGTTTTTTTTTTTCTTGTGAATTACATTATTAAGCTTTATATTTTATTTTAGTTAAGGACAAATACATTGTAATTGTAGGTTGTACGTTTTTGTTTAGCCATAGTTTCTTAAAATGTTGCTTATATCAATTATTATTATTTAATGTACACTAAAAGAGATTGAAACGGTACGCAGTAGATTAATGTCATTGTTAGTATATAATACCTACTTTAGGAAAAAAAAGTCGAACATAAAAATTAAGAACGTACTTTACGTGACACAAATAAAGGCCTCTGAAAAGTGACGTGATAATTCGGCATTAGTCTCAGCCTGCGCTACGGATGGAATAAAAAGGTAATGTGGTTAGAACTTGTTATAGTGACAGATGAGGTCCGGGTCGTTTTGCTACCTTGTCGTTTGTCGGTCGTTTATTATGTTAAATGTTTCCATGCACTCGTCTCTATGTCTCGTATTCCCATCGCCTAAAAATATCATAGACAATATGTATGATTTTATTTCAACTTTCAATTGTATGTTCTCTATTTTGTATTATAATTATTATGGTATGTTAATATTTCACAATATTAGTATATTAAAATGTGTTTTAGAGTGTCTTTATTTACCATGATTTAGGGTAATATATGTTATGGTAAACTCGGTTGATATTTAACACACTCCATTTACCTAAAATGTCAACGAAAAGTTAAAAAAATTCTAGCTGTTTGATTCCGATTCTGTCTTTACTTGACGCAATCTGGATAAATAATTTTGTCGTATTCTTTAAAAAATTCTGTTCTAAGAATATATTCAAATATTCTTTTAAGAATGTGTAAAAACATCATCTATATAACTATTCTATTTGATACCCACCACTTCGTCTGCGTTGTTTAGTATTTTAACAATATACTCGAGTCGCATATACAGACGGAAAAAAGTTGATAGGAAGAATATACTTTGCTTATAAAATTCGTTTCCTCTTTTGTAGTGCTTATAATAATCGTAGTTTCTTAGAATTTCAGTAAATTTCTTCTTAAAACTTCAGTAATTTAGTAAATTTAAATGAAGATATCGCGATAATTTTTAAATAAAAACCACGTGTTTAAGAAATAAAAAAAAAGTTTGATCGAAATCTGTCCAGTAGTTTTTGCGTGATCTGACCACTATCATTCTCATCATTTTATCTATATAAATTATATTCTATTATATCGATGTTGTAGTTTCTATTATGTTTATATATTTATATATGTGGACGTCTGTATGTGAGAAACGCTACATTTTCTGTGACAACCACTTCATTAGCAACATATGTTTTTATAGGTGACTAGCAGGCCCGGCGGACGTTGTCATGCCCTGATAATAAAAAATATATACTTATGTGTATGAAATGCTTAAGGTAACTAATGTATTTAATATTATAAGGGTTAATTCTGTATCTGTCTAAATAGCTGAAACCTCATTTAATGTGACCATTTTTTGAAAGATATGTGGGTATAGTAAGATATCCTTAATAGATCGGTATAGGCCATCGGAGACTTTTTTGTAGATATATAAAAGAGGAATAATAAAACACTATGCATTGGTTTGAAATTGTTATACCTAAGAAGAATTAGGCAGCGTTTTCGAAGAAAGCTCTCAGGCGGCTTGACATTTTCCAACACTTCCAACAATTATCGTTATATTTCAAACAATTTACACAAAACTTTAAAGAATTAAATTTTACCTAAACCTTCTTCGTGTATTACTCTATATATTGCTGAAGACCGCATTACAATCCGTTCTGTAGTTATTGAGTTTATCGCGAACAGACAAAAAGACGACGAAGCGGAAGACTTTGTTTTATAATATGCAGTGATAGTGATATACTGATAAGAATGTTTAATCTAAACATATTTTTCTATATAAATATTTCTTTTATTTAACGTATTCAGTATACGAGCTTTTTTAAAATAACTGAAAGCAATTCGATTCCAATATATGTTAATTCCATAACGATAATTCACTTTAAAAAAAAAAGTCGAACTGCTTTACAATTGGGCTTAATGTCCATTTTTTTTAATTTAACGTACCTACCGGTATAAGTATAGTACGCAAACTTGTTAATAAATAGTCGACTGTATTCTATAAGCACGCTCATTTTTTGTATAACCTGTCGCGCGAGGTGACGTAGGTAAAATTTTATCGTTCCACGTTTTCATAAAACTGCCCGTAGCTATCATTTATCAGGAGTTGTATTCCAGCGGGGCGGGGTAAACATTTTACAAAACATTTATTTGCTAGCAGAGATTTACATTTGGTTATATCGAGCCTCGGATAAAACTATTTGTATGTTAGGGACGTATTAAAATAAAAATTAACAATGTTTATATCCCACAAGACGAACGAGAGTGAACAGTCGTTCATCTATAATTGCGAAATGCGAAAATCCTCCCGCCAATGTTTATAGGTGTCGGTATAATTTAACCGCGATAAAGCCGTGAATAGAACTGGTCTTATTATAAAGGTGAAATAAGTAAACATCTTATATTTTTATTGAGGTAACTCTATTAGAAGCCTATTTATCAACGTTTTTAGTATACGTCGACTACGTTTCGGTGCTTTTGGAAGTTATGTATTTTTTATACTGTTTTGTAAGGATTTTCCTTATAAGGCTTTTGATACTCATTCAAAATCTCAGATGTATTTTTTCTTTGAATAGAATTTTATGTTCACTTAACTTATAATGATATCTTTACATAAAAATATATATACATACAATTTTTGCAGACAAATAGGGACGCGAGACTAGTTTGGTGGCGAGAAACGTATGCATATGCGTATGGTGAAGGCATAATGGATCGAAGCATGACACAGGTATACGTGGTTAATAGGTTTTGACCGTAACAACTCATAGTTCAAACTTCAAAAATAGAGAATGCAAGTTTGTAAAATTTTATATAAACGTTGCTAATGACCAATTTCCTGAAGTATTCCAAGTTTGTATTATTTTAGGCAAACGTTGCTTAGTATCAAGTTCCTGAAATATTTACATGTTGATATAATATTAGACCCGAAATATTATAAGTATTTTTTTCCAGTACCAACTTTCTATAGTGTTGATCTTTTTTACTTTCAACCTTCTGTAGTGTCCTGACGTTTCTGGAATATGTCAAAATATAAATAGTAAGTATTACAAGAGTGCAAGAATATCATTAAGCCTAGTTAGTGTTAGTGGTTTTACAAATAATTTCTGTAGTCAGATAAAACTGGGAAAGCCTTGCCAGGCTAACAGTGTAGGTCAGTTCGAAAAAAAAAAACAAAATTAAATACGAATTATTTCTGTTCCTTTATATTTTTTTGAGCTTTTCTAAAGTATAATTGTCATTATATTTTATTTTATTTATAATTATTTAATTCTAATATTAAAAATCGTCTGCACTAGGACCATTTACATTTTGTGCCTATAAAATGATTGTTCGTGAAACAGTGATTGCAAATCATACGTGGTCATTAAAGAGACTAAAAAGGCTTTTCTTGTCACCGGATGCGAGACGACGGCAGGGCGGGCGGGGCGGTCACTCGTGGAAGATTTATGCGAATTTTTATAGTCATTTAACTATACGCCACATATATTCCTGTTAAGTTATGACTCACCTTTCATTTCTTTATCTTACTATGCGAATGGGTTATTTTATTTCATAATGCATCGTATCGAAATCTGTAACCTGTAATTTATAATAAAATATAAATAGGTTCGCTCAAAAATATGCGAATTATTTGGCTAATATTATGTCGGTAGTAGAAAATTAATGATTACTAGCAGGCCCGGCGGACGTTGTCCTGTCCTGATAATTAAAAAAAAAACTTATGTGCAAGAAATGTTTAACGTAACTAATGTATTTAATTTGATAAGAATTAATACTGTATCCGTTTAAATAGCCTTCCAATTACTTCATTGTATGAGACCATTTTTTTAGAAGATAGATGGGTATAGTAAGCTATCCTAAAAAGATAAGTATATGCCATAGTAGACTTTTTTGTTGGTCTATAAAAGAAGAATATCTCACTGTGCATTGTTGTGCAATATCTCAAAAGATTTTAGGCAGCGTTTTCTATAAAAACTCGCCAGGCGGCTTGACTTTTTCCTATACTTCCGACAATTATCCTTATATTTCAACCAAATTACACAAAACCTTAACAGATTATATACCTAAATCTTCCTCATCTATTACTCTATCTATCGGTGAAGACCGCATTATAATCCATTGAGTACTTTTTGAGTTTATCCCAAACATATAGACAGACGGCGGACGACTTTGTTTTATAATATGTAGTGATATTATTAAAATTAATTAATTATTTCTGTTTGTAATCATAAACGAGCTTTTATCGATCTTTCAATAATAATATTCTAAATTCTATTTTACATGTGTTATTAAGGATTTTTCTTGTGGAGGTGAATCATTCCAGCCGATTTTTGAATTATTTTAAATTCTACAGTTTAATAGTTATTCATTATATTTATTACCTTTACCTTTGTTACCTGAATTAACCCTTAATTATTATCATTATGTTATTGTTTAAAAATAAGCAATGAGATATATAGAGCCAAAAATATAATTTCCAGTAGCAGTATAATCGAGTTTCACCCGGCGTCTTACAAAAATAAAAACATTTATGTAGGTAATGTTGGAGAGCATAACGTCAGTATTGTCTTAAACAAATTTTCCATTAAATGGTTGTTTCGTTTACAAGAAACCAATTACATATATTTATATAATAACTATTTGCTGATTATAAGATTGAGATTAATTTGCAGTTAATACTCGCGATTATATCGTACTTTTCTAAACATGCAAAGACAATGATAAAAAGTCTTATCAATTAATAAATTGCTTATTGATTGTAACTAAAATAAGGGTAACTAATTCTTTTAATGACTAAAGAATATTGTAAGCCTCCCTTTGCTCGGATATGGCAATAAGGATTCCGCTCATTTTCTTAATCACTCGTTGATAAAAGCTTTTATACAGAATTGTGACATTAGCAGGAATTAATTTGAACATTTTATGAATTAAAGAGAAAGTTTATAGAGTAATATTTTATTAAATACGTGGGTTAGACGAACTCTATGGTTTTTGTTACATGTAACAACGTATTTATAGTCGGTAATATGGAATATTATAAACATACTAGCTACCCGGTCTGGCTTCTCACGGCTGTTCTAATGTGTTCAAATTTTCCCTTTACATTACGAACATGTAATTAAATAAAATGGTATATGAACAACTTAATGTCAGTCTCAATCTCAGTCAATCTCACTCACTCCCTTTTTTATGTGGAGATTTAACCCAAAATGTTCGCTTGTCAGTGCGATTTTTCCAATATACATTAATACAAATCTTATTCTATAATTGAATGTTACGCACACAACGAAAATGTATTGGCTAACTACGTGCCACAGTTCTGAAGTGATGCGCTTGCATGTTATAGACAATTGATTTTTATTTATGTTGGTAAAAGATCATTGGCTGTTCTGAATATGTTCGCATTTGCATATTTGTTTACAAAAGAAGCAATATCTATATGCCAACCCACTCACAACACACAACACCGAAGTGATTTTCACGTAGAAAGTTTTTATGCTATCCATTTCTCTATAACTCGCCACTAGCTGTCGCCATCAAAATCAGAATGTGTAAATATTTGTACGTTAGTTATTTATTAAACGAACAGTAATTAGAAGAAATAATGAGAAACGCGAGCGAAGTCTCGGGCGTAGCTAGTATCATATACATTTATTAATTAAATGTAAAAATTGTAAAAATGTATGTCAGTTGTTATTTGATATGGTAGTATAATTAAAACTTATTAAAATGTACACAGTTTTAAAATTAAACAATCAGTCGAGATCTGATGAGAATTCTCCACTTCTATTTTTAGAAAAAGGTAAGAGATGGGACCTTCATCATAGATTTCTAAGAAACGAAATTTTCGTACAAAGATTATTTCTACTAATGTTCAAGTAATTTATACATCTTACTAAGTTTTCTTTATCTATTGTATAAATAACTATATATCTAATTTTTTTTAAATAAAATAAACATTATAACACAAGGTCGCTTTTCGTGTCTGTTGGTGTGTTACCTTTTTTCTTCTAAACTACGCCACCGATTTTGATACGGTTACCATTGTCATTTTGAGAATTTCTTCCAGAAAGATCGTGTGTATAATACTTGTATATTAATATATATAAAGTAAAAAAAAATGTATTTTAATAAAGTGAGAAGAATTCTTCGGACGCTTATATTGGTAACACTGGTTAAACTTTATGGGATACGCCAAAATAATTAACTGAGGTATTGTATATTTTAAAAATGCTTACACAAAATTCCCAGATGGTATGTATATATCTATCTCCTAAAGATAAATCACAGTAATCATTTTTGTCCTTTAAATTTTATAAAAAAAATAGTCTATTTATTTTCGATGTTATTTTGATCAATATAGTAGCTATTGAAGAGTTTTAATAGTATCAATTGCATAGTGGTAGAGCTCTTTCTAATCCCACCTGGCTAGCTACCACCCTCAAGTGGTAAAATCTGAAGCCAAACACCTATTGGTGTGTTCCGTCTATTGCAGTTGAGAGTCAGTCGCTCTAGGCATAGCATGCTTACCATCTTATATCACAGCGTCATTTAATATCAGACGTAACTGTACTCAAACGTTACAATCTATAAAATATTTATTTTGATGAACTGTAAATACGCAAGAGGCAAAAAATTAATCCAAACAAATCGTTTAAATACCTATGACACCAAATTAGTACATTACACCCAGGGCAAGTCGGGGTGGGTTGCAAGTAAAGGACACAGAGTTTAGTAAGAGCTAGTTAAATAAAGTAAACACCGCTATGTAATATCTCTACTGCTAGAACGATTACGTGTTGTAATGAACTAAAATGTACGAAACTTAAAACGAACTACATTGTTGTTTCTTTGCCTGGTTTTTCTCTTATAATATTCTCCGCATATTACAATTCATGCTGTAATAAGCTCATGTATATTGTTCAGTGTACTATGAACTAAATACAAAGAGCCTATAAAAGGTTTTCTTTTATAATATAACTTTAAAAATAATCATTATATTTTGTAAACGGAGCAACTTTTAAATTTGTGAACATAATTAACGCTTTATGAAGTTATCTTGATAAATTTCACATCTAGATAAATGTACGTCCGGGATTAGTGATTATAATTACTGAATTACTTAAATTCTAATTCTAATAACAGTTATAGAGTATTGTTTTGTGGATTACAAAAGCTAAGTTCTTCATAACAAACAAGTCTTCTCTTCATTAATGAAGCCTAAATATACCTTCTTTTTTTTTGCTAACAATTAAACGTTCATTACGTTGATAGTTGCGTGTACCATCTAGATCTTTTCATACATGGATGATTAATTAAATTAAATAGCATAATTGAAACTGGTTAGTTAGATTGCTAATGCTGGTAGAAGATTACATTGTTTTAAATAATTGTCCGTATAGCGTTCTTAATTTTATTTAACCATAGTATTATGTGTACTATTGGTCGTTTCTTTTATTCTTCACGTGTTAATAATGTATAGATATTATTATTATCTGTATTTCTTTCTGTTTGTTTGTTTTTTTTCTTGTAACTGTATTTAATCTTGTCCAAATATTATTGATTGTAGACGTAAGGAGTTAAGTATGCCAATTAGAGACTTATAAATCAATACTGACTTGTCGATGACATGGAATAAGAAACTATTTCCAAAAATGATATAAATTTTGACATTTGACTACAGTTCCGTCTGATATTCAAGCCTAGAGAGACTGTATCTGAAGTTGAAGTTGAAGGAATACATCAACAGGTGATTGGCGAGCGATTTTCATTTGTGGGTGGTAACTAGCCAGCTAGGGTTAGAAAGAGTCCTACCACCATGTAATTGATAACATTCAACCTCGTTGATAGCTACTAAACGAAAACGAAATAAAGAAAATTGGTTGACACACAGAGGAGAAAAAGTACTGTACTATTTTATTTCCCTACATAGATTATTATCATTAATTAATTGGTGCTAAGCTACGAGAACGGAAAATATATTTTTTTATCGTAACTCATCCTAATAGGTAACAAGTGATTAGCTACGGTAGAAAATACTGTAAATGAAATTATAAATTGCGCTAATCTTTTCGAATAAGTAGAATAACTGCTCTGTTTATATACGGTACGAGTAAGAACTGGAGAGAAGCCAAATTACAGATGCCAGTGCATGAAAAGCGTAGACGGCAGTACCTTTGTTGACTATATAACGAGTTCAGGTAATACGTTTTTTGTTAAACTAGCAGTTATCGAAGTATTTCTTCTTACCTATCTGAAAAGAGATATGAGTAATGTACTGTTGTACTTTCTTGTATTTTAACTTTATAGTATTATAAATGTGAAATCGAGATTGTTTGTTTGCTTGTTTCTTACGTTTTCAAGTCTTAACTACTCAACCGATTATCATAAACTTTTGCATGCACGTGTCTGATGATGACGTATCATAAAGGGATATTGAAGCTGTCATCCAGAAAAAGGTACTATTCTCGAAGGATAGGTCAAATCTAGATTAATGCGAGCGAAGTCGCGGACAAGAGCTAGTTAAAAATAAAGATCAAAGTTCATCCACAGTATCGGGCTATAAAATTGAACAGGCTACTTCAAGTAACTACTAATTGGTTATTCCGTAGACTATAGCGATGAGAGATGGGTGGTATTTCATCGAGTGTCTTATGATGCCTTGGTAGGTAATCGTGGTCACAAATTAAAATGCTCGCGAAGTAAAATCTTTGTAGTCAACGTACCAATATCTGATTGTATATTTGTAAATTTTCATCTTTACCTATGATCAATTCACGATACCAATTATTTATGATACTTCTTTGAAAGTTACTTTTCGTAGAACTCGGAGTTCAGAGGAGGGAATGTGTCAAAAACGAAAGCACTTTTTATTCATTGTACTGCCAATACAAGTTCTGCCGAGTTTTCGTTGAAGGCGGTGCTAGTACTATCGTATGAAGAGAGAAATATGTAAAAACTTAATTAATTTCATTGTGAATGATGAGTTACTTAAGATAGTTATATGATCACAACGTTTTATCGAATATTTAATAAATATCGATCAATAATAGAATAATTTAAAGCAAATATATTTATATCTTGATAATGATTCGACCTGTCCAGAGGTATTAATTAGCCATTATGTTGACAAACAACTGTAAGTATTTATTTATATTTTATATATTGTAGATTTTTTTAATGCTCAAAGTTCTAACACCGATATTAGTAATTGAGCTGTAAATAAATTTATCATTATAGTTTTAGACGATGGTTTTGTTTAGTGATAGCATAACAATTATCGATTAGATTATCGATATTAATGTAGTGTAATTTGCATACAAACTTTTGATTTTAGTTATTATTATTTTTATTTAAAAGTTGACTTACTTGACGCAAATATTTACTGAATACAAAATCAATCAGTCGTTTGCTAGTATTTGGTATATATAATAATTAAATGTGAAAAGTTTCTTAGTTTACGTAGTATCGATCGATTGTAGTTAGTATGTTGAGGATAATAATGATTAATATAATTATCGTTTTATGTCATTTTAAATAAGTATCTTATTATTTTTCTTTCAGACATAAAACTTTTAATCTAAAATAATAATTTCTATTTTTCTTTCTTGTCGAAACGGTAGTTTATAATCTGTGCGTTAGATTTCCCGTAGAGAGTTTCTATGACATAGCACGCAATAATAAATTATTACATTACTTTTATGCGAACTCTACTAACAAGAAATGCAGAACTTCATAGGTGTTTATTTTTTGTTTATTTAAAAATACAGGAACTATGGTACACTTGGTGATAACAAAAATATGAAATAATAAGTGGTTGGCACGTAATAATTTTTAAGTATTTTCTCAGTTCTTTGAATCCCGGACGTTATACCGTCACGTTTCCTAAACAAATATTTCTCTTCTCTCAAATAAGTTAATGGTATTTGTCAAGGCTGTATAAGAGTGGTAATATAGATATTAAAGTGTGTTTATACTGTAATAATTGCTTTATTTTTACTGAAATTGAATAAGCTTAAATCGTTAACGCAGCCCATTTTCTTAAGGACAATGAACTTTAAAAAACATTGTTTAACATAAAATTTATAGAAAAATGGCTTTTTATTTTACCTGGAAGCGTCTGAGCATCGTTTATTTACTTTTATTTTCCTCAAGAAAGTAAGTCATCTCGGTTTCTAGCTACTTGATATGCGCCATGTTTACGTAGCTGCCTCACCTGTTTCACAGTTAAACAAATAAGATTTTATACCACTGAATTCTGCATAAATTCTTATTCTTTCAATTTAAAAATCGTTAATGATATTTGTTCAGTATAAGATAGATTACTACTTTATTTGGTATTCATATTTCTGTTAAAATAATTTGATACGAAAAACTCCGCTGTTGTTGGTTGCCGAGTTTTTACCAATAGCGAACGTGCGCAGCTTTTATTTTTCTCGGATATTGTTACCAAGCTGGAAGTTGCGAGGCTCCTTGAATGTTAATCAAATGATGAAGAGAAAGGCCTCCGTCCATCAGTTATTCATGTCATAACGATGTCTCTCGAAACTCTTTGCAGCGTCGTTGTAACGCCTTTACTCAGGTTTTTGTCGTATTAAAGTTCTAATATAATGGAGCCAGTTTGTGTTATAATATTTCTTTCCATATATGTATATGTGTATGTAGAGGATGTATATGATATTTCTATTATAAAGAAAATTGATTAAGAGTGGAGACAATTCTTTCCGTGATGACCAATCCCAAATAATATATAAATAATTATTATAATACCAAAGTACTAGAGTAGCTATTTTGAATAAAAGTTGTAATTTAGAAGGCGGGCGATTCGAGATGAGCGGATAATATTTCAATTATAATAAATTAATCAAGTCGATTTGGAGTATTCTTATTTTTGCTCTTACTTATGGTCCATGAAACTTTCCACAGATAGCAAAAGAATCTGGTTGTCCGTACTTGCATTAACTTTATGACGTATTCTTATTTTTGCTCTTACTTATGGTCCATGAAACTTTCCACAGATAGCAAAAGAATCTGGTTGTCCGTACTTGCATTAACTTTATGACGTATTCTTATTTTTGCTCTTACTTATGGTCCATGAAACTTTCCACAGATAGCAAAAGAATCTGGTTGTCCGTACTTGCATTAACTTTATGACGATGCAAACTTTTTGTTTTGATACTTACATTTCAAATGGACTATCGATGGGTAAAAGTTTTCTTTTATGTTTAAAATACAACTATAGTATAATATCAATTGATAATTAAAAGCGGAAGTAATCGCTTTTTAGTCTTGAAAACGATTACACCTGAACTTAAGTTTTAAAGCAGTCCAGAATAATAACACACTAAGAACAAAGAACCTGGTTCTTAACTTGAGTACAAGTAACCAGGCGAAGCACTAGAAAACGTCCTACCACCATGCCCTTTACCTAATGTTCAATCTTATTGTCCCAATCGAATCCATATCTCTTTACTATTTATTTGTTAATTTTTAATTAATTTATATTTCTCTTCTCGAGGGATTCTCTTTTCTCTCTTAGTTTATCGTTAGTATAACGACTTCAAATTTCGCGCAAAAGTTCTGTGTATATTACAAAACGTCTTTCAAGGGTTCATGTTTCGTGATGGTATTTGATACTATTTTTATCTGATACTATTTTAGTAAATGGAGGCAAATTCTGAGAATTTAGGTGTGTACCCATCATGGGAATTTCAGATCAATATTTTAAAGATTCTTACTATTCGCCCAATAAGATGTCCATTAGCATAAGTAAAACATTTTAACTAGGTTTTGTTTTTACTTATGAACTTAGTAGACCTCTAAAACAACAAATATTGTATAATCAAATATTGTATATATCAGGGATATTGCATTTACAGAATACCATTTTAGTATCACACAAGTTTGATTCACACTAACGTGGATTAAATTGCCAAATCATTTCACGGAAATCTCCCGTATAATTACTGCTCCATTTACAAAAATAACAATGATTATTACACGAAATAAACGCCATATGGATAATAAATTTACGCCATAATGGTAACCGTTTTCAGCTGTACGAAACGCCGTTTTATCGTATTCAACCAAACAATGGCCTTTAACTCCCATAAATTTCCCTTGTTGCGGTCTTGTTCCTTCTTTAGCTAAAACTATGTATAGCAGGCAAAAACTTTTGTTTCTCTAGCCTAATTAGCTTCTGTTCGGTTATCCCGTATCACAATAGAAATTTTCCTGGTTCATTACTTTACCCAGGACAAAATGAACGAACATAAATTACAAGAAAACTGGCGTTGCTGCCAGCGTAATTGTGTTTTCAATAAATTACTTATCTGTTTTTTCGTATTTAAGAATATCTGATCTATACACACTCGCCTAATAGTATATTTAATTATAATATATTAATCATATATTTCTAGTCAATTTAAGCAATGTATTAGATAAATTATCAATTTACAGCATACAAAGTACGTAACACAATGCATTTTAAGATTATTTTTGGGCGTTTGTATTCCTATCACTTGAAAACTACTGAATCAATTTAAATGTAGTTTTCTTGTCAATGTGGGGTATTCGAGTCGTGCAATGATTTAAACTTAACTTATTATGCCCATTACCTATAATGACTAAGACAACAAATATAATCTACAGAATATTCGAAAAATATATTCGAAACAAAGTAGGGTTTTGTATTAGATGTTAGCTGGGGGCCAAATAACGTGAGCTACAGAACATTATGCTTTTAATAGATAGTAATAAAACATTTTATAAATGTTTTTTGTGCATGTATTTATAACCAACTGTACTATTTTTCGCCCAAAATAGTTATTAGGAATATACATCGAACATAGTAATGTTATAAATGTGAATCTGAGTTTGTTTGTTATGAATTCATGCCTAAACCAATCATCATAAAATTTGACATACACGTTTTCAGGGGCGCAGAAAAATACATAGATGCTTATTATCCAGGAAAAATATACTGTTCCCAATGGGTATCCCATCAAATCGACAAGAACGCGTGCGAAGTCGCGAGCATAAGCTAGTGTGTTGTAAATATAATACAAGTACTCAGAGTGAACAATAGTTTCAATTGTTTTTGTTATAAATAAGTTTTACTAGGATTCAAAATAAAAATCTCGGAACGACTATAATATGCATGAATTGTCTAGAATTATCGACTTTACTTTTAGTGTTCTTGAGAGTAAATATTAATTCCCGTTAAGGGTTAATTTTAGATTAACACGGGGTTTGTGAATTTCTATAGAGTGATTTTGTAGCATTTTCACTGAATTTGTGTAGGATATTTACAAAATCATTTTTGTCCCGTGTCGTCTACTTCATCTAACGCCCGTGCAAAATATCAAGGCTTTAATTTCAGCGTTTCCATCTTTGTTTAAATAGCTAACTTAGCGTACTTTGCATTGTATAAGATAAGATGTAATAGTACAGAAATATCTTAGATGAAATTTGGTAGAAGTAACTCTGTAAATCCAGCCATTTTATGTATTTTCCTGAGAAGAAAGAACTCCGAACTTATTTTCTTATGGACAAAATTGCAGCTACAGCTAGTTTACAAGTAAATCATGTAATATTGCTGATCTTGTTAATCTATAATCTAGTGTCATTTTTATTCCAAATTTACTGTCTCTCAAATCAGGTTTATTGTTTTTTTTTTAACTTTACCGCATCCATATACTAACAATAATTACACGAGAGCGCTAGTAATACAATAAAAAAGTATTACATCGACATTTAAAGGTTAGTAGTATGTAATGTATATGTAAACCCAGGTGGTAGGATAAGTTAGTTGTGCCCGATTGCATCGCATCGACTATGTACCAATATACCATACAATGCGTACCAGTGCGTGGTAAGTACGCTTTGTCGTGCTGTATTCCGGAATCAGACGTCCAGTAGTCAAGCGGGGTGGTAGGCTTTTTGTTCCGAAGTATGCTATCACCATACCACGTACGCACCACTATGCAAATTCCTCATAATGATTCTCTTTTAGTTTGTCGTATTTTAACACAAACTATGAAGTTGGTGAGAGGCTTGCCAACCGACCTGATAGTGAAGACTGCCGATGCATTGTAGATTTACTGGTGTACACTATTATTTTTGTATGTCTTTTTGCTTACCATCGAGGAAAGTTTCTTTGTTGTGCTAGAATACAACAAAATACATACTTAAAAAAATTAGTCTCTATATTATGGCCGCTACATATGAATAAATACGGTTTATAGAAGGGCTAGAATTCGCTCGCTGGATAGTACATTTTTTTTTTTAAAGTTACCCTATATCCATTTTTAAACGGTTGAATAGTTAAGGCGTGAAGGCTTAACAAACAAACTGATGTCCACATTTATAATGTTAGTAAGAATAACTGTTTTACATATAGACTTAAGTCTAGTCTGGAGGTAAATATATGCCATATATTTCAATAATAATCCTGTAAATAATGTTTATACATCAGTTGTCATGACATCATGGATTATAGACGGAAGCATGGAACGAATGGAATGGAAGTCGTGCGTTATGAATATACTTAAGTTCTTGTATATTTTTCATGAAATATAAGTATATTGTCTTTTTGACTTTTTATTTATTTTACTAATAACTTTCAGAGATTAGTCTGCAGAGATATTTCAATTATTTTAATAAGCACAAATTAATTTCGCTTGAGGCGTTTATAACGTCTATTTGAATTATATTATTAAGTAATTTATATTATTGGATAATGTAGCGGGAATACAATAGGAATAAGTTTTCTAACTACAAAGACACATCAATCTTTGTACGTATCAGCACGGAAATTTTAGTATTGTTTTGTAAGTAGGGCGAACAGGTATTGGATGACATGTGTAATCTCATACTTGCGCCTGTGTAAGATTATATATGTGTCAACGAACACCTCTACCTCGGCGTTTATTTTAGGGGAATGGAAAATGTTTTGGTACACGTGTAGCAAAAACAATTTTACATTTTCAACATGTGTAATTGTAATGTGGCTTAAATATAAATTATTGTCGTCATGTGTTTACGCTTCTAAACGCAATAATAACATGTTGACTTTCTCGTGTCATATGGGTAATATAATGTTACATTAAATGGCGGATTGTTTTTTTTTAATTTTATTTATGTTACACTTATTTATTTTCCTTTTTTATGACAAATGGAACACGGACATGTTTATGTTTTAAATTGTAATATATCTGGATATTTTGTTTTACATATGTTTTGTACATTTGATTAAATTTTATATATACCTACTTTTAATATTGTAATATAAATATTGAGATTGAAAATTTTGTAATTTGATTTATATATTTATTTTACTCATTTAAATTACTTCCTTGATACATTAATAAAAAAAATGTATATTTTTCATGGGAAATTTTTGTTCTTTTAATTTAATTTTCTGTGTTAACCCTCTTTGTTGCTTGTTCTCTCAGTAGCTTTAGGTGTTCTTAGTTTTGAGGTTAGGTATCTTGTGAAGGATGATGAAGGAACTCCATGAGGCTTCGCGTCTGGTGAATATTCAGTATAACTGTCTGTTGTCCAGTAGAGTTATTTGTATTTCAAGGCAGGATTTTCTGTAGTTGTAGTATAAAAAGATGTCTTACGTAAAAATAATATACGCATTATATTTCTTCGCAATTATGATTATCGTGGGATTGGTTTATATATGTAGTAAAAGAAATACAAAGCTTTAATACATGCAAAAAAAAATATTCTTCTAGTATTTCCTGTTTTATTACATGAATTATGTATAGAAAAATCAGGCTTATAAAATAAGAACATGCGTCCCTCACCGTCAGTAAATTATGTCAGTCAACCTAAACCCACATGAATAAGATAGAATTATTACACCAACCACGATATCGTTTTCAATTACGCGACTGTGTAATAGCCTTTTTTAATTATAATGTTGCAGGGGTCAGTGTAAAATATTTGAGTGATAAATTAAAATATAAATTATAGTTTTTCACGCGTTAATATAATAAATAGGCATTAATAATTTGTTCAACTTTATATAAAACTTATTTTATCAATAGCTACTAAAGAAAACAAAAATCAGTCGAGAAACAAAGGAGAAAAAGATACTGAATTCTTTTGTTTTTGCGTATTTACATATAAAGATTTATAAAAACATTGTCTTGTTTTGTACAACCAACGATGTATAGTCCGCGTCAAATTTTTTGACCGCTCTGAAGTAGATGCGCGGAACACAAATTTAGGTATCAGAGGGACGCAAAAGAGGTGAAGGCGGAACGGCGGTCGCTCCCTTTTGTATCCATCCCTACATTTGTGTCAGTACGAGTTCTAGTTGCGGTACAGTCGCATTCAGAATAGTTTCGTTGTTTCAATTGAATGTTATTGTTATTTTTATGCTTACCTTTTTCTTCTTGATATTTTTGTTATTTTCGTAATTTTTATCTTTATTGTTATTTGATGATATCTGTTGTTATTAGAGCGCTCATACACTGTGAAAAATGATGTCTGTATGGAAACCGTTACCCCATTATAAATAATTTTTTATTGCTAATTAATTGTTTAGTATGGATTTATTGCTAATTAATTGTTTAGTATGGATATATTTTATCTACCTTTATTACACATACATCATAACTACATAGTATATGCTACAAGATGTAACTTACAGACAGACGCAAATACTGTATAAGGTGATACATTTAATTAAAGTAGGCGACCACGCAACAAGTGGTGATCAATTGCTATTTGGAGCTAATCGTAATCGACAAATACATAATATGGCATGTGTTAATTTCTAGTCTTTACTTTTATCTTTTTACTCCAATAATAATTGCATTTATACTGTCTTTTCATTTTTATATCTAATATTTTGCAAATAATCTATATATATATCCTGTATATATGTATATGATGGTTCAATTCAAATAAACAAGTTTTTGTAAATTAGTTGCCAAAGCGTTTACAAAACTACTCAATTGGAGTAATATCTTAATTTCACAGACGGCGTTCTGAAAGTAGCATCGTGGGGGTTATATTACCACATACTTTTACTTAATATAATAGGTAAATATCATCTTGAATCATAATTAATTAAAAACATATTATATTGTACGTATAATATAGAGACAACTTAAAGAGTAATAAATGCCAATTTTAAATTCCTATAATAATATTTTGACATTGTTTTGTATTAACCTCTTGACTGTACTATGCGCAAGACCGAACTTAAAGCTATATTCAGAGCGGCCAAAAAGTTTGACACGGACTATAAGTTCAATATAATTAAAACTGCACCTTCCTTCCTCCTTATATCCGTGGCTTACGGAGACAATATTTCAAATAATCATAAAAGTAATTACAACTTAATATAAAACGTATGGCCATGTATATAGTTGTAATTATATGTCTATGCCTATATATATGGCTAATAATCATTGTGTAAATTTACATATTATGTAATATCTATTACGTAAAAATTCACATGAAGTGTTTAACGAAATAATTAAATTGTTTATGTGTGTTTCGCTGTTTTTCATACATGAATACGAATTAATGAATAGCATTATGTTTTATTTTAGCTTTATAATTGTTTGTCTGGAATTAATGTGTCGTCATGTAGCCTTGTGAAACGTATTTTATTCTGGTATCAAATTAGAATCCAGGTCATATAAGGTACGCGACATATATTCATTTTACCGACGTGTTTACCAACGCCCCCTGTCTCTTCAGGAAACTTAGTATTTTATTTTAGATTACTGTATCAATGATTGTTACTCAATTGTTTGTTTTCCTTTGTTTTTAAAATTTGACTGCTTCACAAAGACTGACTGTTATTATATTTGTATGCTTTATACGTTAATATTTTCTTTTATCCCTTTCCGCTTTGTAGTTCCGCCTACGCGTACATTCGAATGTTCTCGAATAAGTAACGCATATGTAAAGATTTCAGGAAGAACATTTATTTAATAAGATACGTGCCTTTAGTGTATGCTGTGTATTGAAAATATAAAGTTTTCAAATGAATAACGTAACGTCTATGATGTTCAATGGTGGAACTGTATGTTGTTTCAATATATATGTATACATATATTTTTTAAATACAAAGTTAGTTTCTGGGCTTTATTTAATAGTTATGATGGAATAAGTATTGATTTCTGTGGCTGTATCGCTTTTGTTTTTAGAAGCTCTTATAGACGGGCGATAGATACAAAATGTGAAGGAATTTCGTCATGTAGCTTTTTTTTACTTTGTAGGTTTATTTATTACTATAAGATAGCACTACAAAAGTATACAACCAATATGGTAAGAAAACACATAGAAAAAGAAGAGATATTCTTTGAATTGTTTTAAGTTAATATAATATGTACTTGCTTTTGCCCGTGACTATGTTCGCGTTAATGTGAATTTGACTTACATCTCGGGATCGGTACATTTAAAAAAAAAAGTTTTTTTAAAAAGGGGTAAAAAAGGGAGAGGCGAGTAGTGTCAAAGTCTTACTAACTAAAACCCCAGGATTAATCGTCTGGAATGTGTCTGTGAATGGAGTGACACGGGATTGCGCGAGTATCCCAGCGCTAACTCCGGACCGTCCACAAACCCAGACAGTCCGGTCAAACTGTCACTAAAAGCTAAAAGGTCACCCGTTCCTTCGCCTCTTGGTCGGGCCTGGCAGTGAAGGAGATGCCCCTAGAACCGCCAACCACCATAAACTTTTTAATGAGGTCGTCTCCTCACCCTCTGTAATTTTGTAACGTGGCTTTCTCCCACGGTAACTTTTTAAGGAGGTTTTATCCCTCTGCCTACTGACGAGCGAGCCGAAGGATGATCGTCCTTACCTTGTCCTTCGACCCCTCTGATAAGCAAAAGGGTACCGCGAAGAGCGTCTTTTGCTAGGTATACGCCTCGGACCGGTAATTGGATAGCGACCTCCACGAGTGTTTGTCGGCTTTCTAGCCTAGATCCACAGTATTCCGTAAAATAGGTTCCGCTCGAGGAGAGTGTGGCTCTTCATCACGCATTAACGGTCCTGGGGAGCAGGCTAAGGCTATTCACACCTATGAATCTACCCCCAGTAGATCAGAGATATAAGTACCTCATCATTATTCGACTCTTTGATTAAAGGTACCCTAAGTCTTTCTACGTATCCCTTACAAGGTTTATGCAAAATTTCACGATGATGATGACGGTCGAGAAGTTAAATTGTTAACGCGTAACAGAAATAAACTCATATTAGCATTTGCAGAATGATTTACGATTTGAGAGAAGTCGATTCACTGAATGTGTGTCAATCATCCACTATTATTTTAACTCAAAAGTTAACACCGTAACTAGACTACTCAACCCTGATCAGATAAGGTTAATAGGACATTTAATTAACTTTAGTGAGTATTGAATATTTGATCTCCGTGTTAAGATCTCAACAATTAAATTATTAGGAATCGTCCTAGTTTATTATCACTTAGATGTTATTCATTGTTTAAAGTAGCATGAGTTTTTAGTTTAAAATGTGTTTATGGTGAGGTATTATTCTTTTTTATATTATAGGGAGCAAACGAACAGGTGGGTCACCTGATGGTAAGTGATCACCGCCGTCCATAGACACTAGCAATACTAGGGGAGTTGCAAGTGCGTTGCCGGCCTTTTAAATATGTGGGCCTCCGGCGCTCTCACTGGTCGAAAGAAACGCAACAGTGCAAGCACTGTTACTTCACGTCGGCTTTCTGTGAGAAGGTGGTACTACCCCGGGCGAGCCGACCCATTCATGCTGATACCAGTAATAGCTTCAGCGTAGCTCTACCACCTACGAAAATTATTCTGTTATTCAATAAGGTATCTAGATCAGTTTACGTACATAATAGTTTTTAGTTATTTATTTACATCAAAAACGTATAAAATTGACACGTAACATATGTACTATGTTCACAAGCACAGCTTAGAAAATAACACATTTATATTATCATCATCTACATATAAATAGACGAAGATAAAACAGTACAGTATCTTTTTCATTTGTTTATCAATCTATGTTCTTTCTTTTGATTTGTTTTAATTTTATCAATAAAAACAAGTGTGTGTCACATGCGATAGAAGTGAAAATTTGACAAGACGATTAAATATTCCTATAAATGCTACACGTTTACAAAATACTACGCTGGTTATAACGCTTTCTGTAAAGGCGTAATAATATGCAAGCACACACAGCACGTAAAACGCTCGGACTAGACTAAGTAACGGAAATGCAATATACAATGAGGAGACCGCGAATATAAGAAACATTGTATAATATATTCTATCTTATTCTCTCGCAAGTGAAATCCTATATATGTGTATGTTTGTTTCTTTTTAATGTTGATTTTTGTTTCATCTAGTTTCAAGTCTCAACGTTGCTAAAGAAGCTTTCACTTCAAAATTAACTATTGCCACATTTTCCAAACATATACATCTCCTGTATTTAACGTGCGCGAGAATGAGATACAATGCATTATACAGTTAACAGAATCAAAATAAACATCGATAAAATCTTGTACCTATTAAAAATGTATAGTAAAAATATATAATTGAACTAAAAAAAACATTTATATAATATTATTTTGAAATATTAATTATTTATTTCATTAAATCTATACCGTAAATTATTATGATAGTAGTTTATTTTCGCTATGATGACACGACCGGCGGTTGTTATGATTGATTGTATACAGTCGGGAACCAATTAAACTTGCCCACTAACTGGATCATGTAAATCTACCACAATTTATTGATCAGCAAATATTGTAGGATATATAACATTTGCGGTGTTCCGAGCAGTTTCTAGATTATCAGTTAATGATAATTTATACACCAAAAAGGATAGAAAACAAATCAGGTATCGAGAATTTAACATGAATATACATTATTATTATATGTATATATATAAAAATAATATACAAAAAGGTCTATGTTATCTGCGAATGCCAAAACAGAATATGGTTATGTGGCGGATGTTCTAATACAGCGATAGAATAGTTATTAAGTCAATGTTTGACCGATGGACAGTACCAGTACGATTCTCAACAGATTATACCATGAAGATGTATTGGAAGTGTTGGAATACATAAACAGGGTATTGGTTATTATACACATATATTTACGCTTTAAACTAGTGTCTGGTGTGTACATTTGCTGGTGCTGAATATTAAATAATAACATATATGGCTTAAAAAAAATTACGCTAGAAGATTATTGCTTTGTTACGAATAATAAAACACATTTAGTAGTAGCATTTTCTTCTTCTTGGCTTTATTATGTTTGAAGCCAGTTCTTTTATACTTATACTTTAATTATTGTTCATGCACTAAACAAGTTGTTAGGAATATAATGTTGAAATATAAAAAATATGAATTATTTAAGCCTGTGGTCCATGGTTTTTATTAAACATTGATAATTTTTAAATGATTGTAAAACTCACATATAAAATAAATTAATCGTTATAAGCTCTATGGAATATTCACAATATTGTTGTATTCAATACAACTTGAAAAAAATACTCAAACAACCTTCATGGCTTAGGAAAGTCAGTCACGCTTTCTTGTCGTACAAAACACTTTGAATAATGCGAGAGTCGTATGCCAAAAATTTAAAATTGTACGAACATGTACCGTGCTACGTCGTGCGAAAATTTCCTTCGCCTAAACGGTCCCCCAGAGCGCTATTATGCCTTCCGGCTAAGACGCACTCGCTTTTAAACAAAACCACAGCTAAATTGTACACGAAAGACGTTATGAATGGGATGTTTCAAACAAACAAAAAACTTACCAACAATAACTTGCTATTTGAAAAATTATTTCTACTTATGGTGATTAACATTAACTACTACTGGACTATATTATTTTAGTGTAAGATGAAAATCTCCTAAAGAATACCAAGTTTTTTTACTTAATTATTTCGTAATGATGTCTTCGTTTAATATAAACTTATTTGAGTTTTACGAACATACAATTTCTGTAAGCACTACATATTCAGCGATGTATTTTCTTGTTGTGGAGAAGTGGTACAAGCGGTGTTTTTTCTTCTGTATAATAAGATATATTGTTGAAATAGTAGACAATACGGACAGAGTCGCGTGTGATAGTTAATTCTGTAATACAGTACTAGGAAAAATATTTAGCAAAACTGATTGAGGCTATATAGGGGCTGTAAAAGAATGACATTAATTGTATTTTTTAAACTTTTTCTGTTTGTATTACACAAAATATTGAGTATAAATTCATTCATTCAATATTCATTCATAGAGTTTTCACAAGTGACTCGAGTGGATCTAACATGAGTATTAAGGTCTATTCCATCAAAATTGCCTTAAGAAAAAAAATCCTTGTCGCTTTTACGAATATGCTCAGCTTAATACAATTTGTAGAAAAGTAAAAAGATGGCGCTTCATTAAATGATTTACAGACGGTTCGTATTACAGACGTCGACCTTAGTGTCAGTTGCTTTTCGCACGATCGACTCTTTGCGGCCTTCTCTTTTGTTAGTGAAGTAAACGAGCTCTTTATTCATGCCCCTAATCATCATACTACTTCAAATGTTGTACAAAGTCGCAAGCACGGCTAGTATATCAAATAATAAAATTATTTCACCATATTATTTATAGTATTAAGTAACAAGGCATTTATTAATCTTCAGTCGATTTAAATATTAATATTGAAACGTGTTAACTTAATAAAACTTAGTAACGTGAATATTAAACAAACTTGAAAGACTATAATTTATTTAAGCTAAGATATAGAAAACTGTTCTAAGTCTTAGAACTTCAGAGTAGATAACACATAAATCAGTAGAAAGTAAGTATACTTAATTAACAGTTTAATTATTTTGTTGACAGGCATTTTCTCTGTGATGGAGGTGTATAGGTGAGGGCACGCGACGGGCGGAGCGCCCTCTCTGCGCCCGCCCATGGCGCCTGCCTTCACAATCAGGTATAATAATGTAACCTTTGTAACCAATTATTAATAGAATAATGGAAAATGCAGTCTACGTTTCTTTAAGAAGACTCCTATTATAATAACTTTAGACATGTATTTCAGCCCTCTCATTAATTAATTTTGTAAAAAATTAAGAAACAGGGATTTCTTTTTTTTTTCACGAAAAACCCCGATGGCTTTATTTTTTACTTAGGCACGTGTTTAACATCTCAATAATATATCCTCGTGAACTTTATATTGCCATTTCTTATGTTATCCTCTTTTAGACGCAATTTATTAAACATTTTCATTAATATTTAATAGCAAGCTTAAACACATATTTTGGCGTCCCTTACATTTTATTCCTGATGATCTTACCCTAAAAAAAAACCTATTACCATCACCTTGATAGTACCATCTTAACCTTACCTTTAAATGTCGTTCGGCGCCCTTTTCATGGAATATCGTTTGTCTAATGTTTTTTTTTTTAATTTTTACTTGTGGATATATCCTCATTACTAATGTAAATACGTTTGGAAGTTTGTTTGTTACGCTTTTACACATCTTGATTACTCAACCGATCATTATGAAATTTTGCATTCTTGTTGTCAGGCGTACAGCAAAAGGACGCAGTGTCACTTATTTTTTGATAGCGTGTTCGAACACAGCGTCGAAGGACGTAGGTTCGAATCCTAGCAACTTGAGGTGGAGCTTTCGGTGAAGGAAAACATTCTGATGATACGATAGCAGGGTGGTAGGGCTTTTTCTAAGTCCGGCTGGCTAGTTACCCCCCTCAACTTGAAAATTTGTCGCCAAGCATCTGTTGGTGTGTTCCGACAGCCGCACTTTAGAGCCAGGTTTCCCTATAGGTCTAGCGTGACTACTATCCCAGACTACATCATCATTTAACATCAGATGAGATTGTGGTCAAACGCTAACTAATAATGTATAAAAAAACGTCCATCCAGAAAAAGAGTACTGCTCCGGATATATAGGACAAATATATATTAATACGCGAGCGAAGTCGTTAGAAGCAGTTAGTTCCAGACAAATTATTTTGTAAAACAACAACATACTGTAATCATATTTAGTGATAAACAAATACGCCTTATAGATATTTTTAGATATCATGACTCACAGTCATTATTAAAGGATGCCTAACATTTTGTTCCGTAAATCCTTTTTACTTCCTATTTTTTATACATAACTTCACTTAAAACAAGATATAGTCAATTAGCTAAGATCCTGAGATTAAACAGAAGAAACCTTTATATTAAACTACATTTTGCTCGCGGTTTCCCTTACTTTAATGTAGATTTGACTTATATAGAAATAGTACGCTTCTCTTATGAAATATACTTACTCTATGTTCTTTACCGTATTCCTGAAAACGAGTGTCCAAAATTACATGATGGTCGTTTGAGTAGTTAAAGTGTGAAAGCGTTACGAACAAACGTACTCACATTCACATATACGGTGTTCGTTAAGATAGAAGTCATGAAAATATTTCAAAGCGTAGGTATACTCGGTGAATTAAATGAAGGAAGTACAAAAAAAATCCTGTTTACGATTTCAATGATACGCCACTATAGTATTGTAATCACTTAGCTTACTAGTATTAAATATAGGTAACATCCGTCATTTCATCACTTAGTTGTGATATTTATGTCTATACTAGCTGACCCCGGCGAACTTCGTACCGCCTAATAGTGGATTCTTAAATTTTTTTTTTTAATACTTATTCTGCTATTCGAGATGTAACGACCCCACCCTCTCTAAATCACATAGAATTATGACGTTAGCCGCTACTACACACCTCTCACTATCTGCCATATATTAGCTAACCAGAGAAATAAATATCCCGATTAAAGCTTTATATGTATATATTATTTATTACCATGATCATCTAGAAATTAGGACCCTTCTACGTTGTGAATTAAAACAAAGTTATAGTAAACAGATTCTTTTAATCTGGTACTCAGAAAACATTACATAGAATAAATCTAGTATAATTAGAACTTTAGGAAACACATAACAACAAGATTAAAATGCAATTATTTAAAAATCAAATAAACTTTAAGTTTATGTCTAAATATAATACTGAATACATAATATTCATGTTCAATTTCAATTATACATCCTAATTATATTCCTAACAAATATATATATATATATAGATATAAGTGAGATTAAATCTGTTAGATATGTTTAGTGTACCTAGGTTTCCCCAGAAGGGGGAGAGGCCCCATTTCCGTCCCAAGTCCCGCCTCTTAACAAGCACTATAACTTTAATAGTGAAACCCAACAATCAACTACCACCAGCATCGCTAGGGAGTGTAAGGGTAAAAGGCAGGATAAAGGGATTCTGGACACCAGCTCCTTTAATGAAGAAATGTAATGTTTCAATCTAATGCGTGATTATAGCTAGTCAATTATAAGACGTACTATGATCCTCACCGAAGTAGCGAACATTCCAAGGTGACAAAGTCAACCAAGGAGAAAATAAGTAACTTGCTTCAATCCAGACCTCCCCGCACAGGAAGAAACTAAAATTGACACTGGGATATGTAGGAGAGAGACTAAGCTCAATCTCCAATCCACTCGTCTAGCCTCTAACACTGCGTGGATCGACAGACATAGATATAGGGAAGACAAGAAACACCCTAACCAGTATTGAGATAGTTTGGAGGAATCATAGCAGCCTGTATAATGATTTTGCTAACTCACCCATCGGATTAATACTGCCTTTTAAATGGTAGACATAACCAGTAATTGAATATTAAAATCACACCAGTTCCAGAAGGATAGTGGATAGGTTTTGGTAGCGTTATGTGCAGAACTAAATCGGCACTAGCATTTATACTACAAAATGATATTGTAGATATTAATTGATATTGGTAGTTGAACATCTGATTGGTTCCAGTCACCATTACTTTATAATGTGCTAACCGACTCCCATACAGACTATTCATATTACCAAGGTTGTTAGTATATAACAAACAATTAATTAAATAATGCAGTGCTGACTCTGTTCAATACACATTTTAGCAAGTATTGATAGTAGTTGATTGTATAGGCATAAGGGCTATATTTGTCCCTTTAGCAAATCAAAAGTGTAATGTGATGTGTAATGTAGTGTGGTGTGGTGTAGTGTATATTCATATGATAAAATAACCTAACCTAAACACTTTTCTAATTCATATATAAAAACCCTAAAGTACTACATAATGGTAAAGAACCTAAACCTACTTATATTCCTCATTGAAATTATAGTAACACTAACCTTCGTAAACACTTCTCTTATTCATATATAAAACCCTAAAGTACTACATAATTGTAAAGAACCTAAACCTACTTATATTCCTCATTGAAATTATAGTATATATAACAATCTGATTCTATAGATTTGTTTGAAATATATGCAACCATTTAATATATACAATATATGACTTGTTGTAATCCTACTACTATCAGATAAATAATTAAACCTAAAAATATTCACATCTTAGAGAAATAGAATTTATATACGTTTTATAGAATTCAAACATTCATAACCAATAGTTTAGGCTTTACACACTTTACAACTAAATAAATTGAGTGATACATGTAATATTTATTGAAAGTAGATGTTATGTCTGTATTAGAGTTAAGTGTGAGGTTGTGACATTTCTAAAGAGGTTCATCATAACTTTCAATGTATTCCAGTACACATTCTTTTGTATTATAAACACAAGAGGATGTCGAATGTGAGTTACGTCAAGGCTAGGGCCGACTAACACCAGGCTAAAGATCCACAAAGGCAGATGATGTCGGATAATGACGGCTACCGGTTCGTACTTTGGTAAAGAAGAGCCATGCTTCTAAGACCAAACCATTCCCCGGGTCAAGGCTAACGTATCACCGACAACTACCCCGTTACTCTCTAGGCATACAGGAATCTCTTCGCTATCCAGCAAAATAGGTTTACTAGACATCGAGAGAGAATTCAAGAACGACTGAGCCGCTATATGCATTAGGTGCCAACTCAATTCAACGCCTACTGGGACTTCCTATAATAAAACACTGATGAGTAAAAGCATGTGTGCTGGAATCACGTCAGTTTAGGGAAATGTGTGGTTCTGAATCTATAAAATAGTCACGATATTACCAGTGCCAGACCTTACCTCATTCCGATATAATCAGAACTACAAACCCTTGGCTCATGTACAGTAGTGTCATGTTCGTAAGTCTTTGTTTAAATTCTATAAATAGATGTTTGAATTCTATAAACAGATGTTGTTTGAAGTCTATAAATAGATGTTGTTCGAAGTCTATCAATAGATGTCGTTTGAATTCTATAAATACAGCTTACGGTTTGACTTAGATAAATCGCTTAAAACTCACTACGTATATAATATAAATTACTTACAGTCTTGTAGAGTTCACAATTACACGTTTTAAACACAAATAACGGATTACTATGCTTAACACAACAATACCTGCTCTAATTTTACATTGCCCGCACTTAGCAGCTAATAATGCTTGCACTATGAGAACGGAACACTCAGTCACTGTAACGCGGTTCCCTAAACCATACTGCATAATTCGAGACACTTTTCCTAGGATTTCCCGCACCCTCAACTCAATTCCATGCGGAATTTACGGATACCGTTCGTTAACACTGCGGAATATTTTCAAGAGGACGCCTATCAGGAATTTCACAACCGCGACTGGCCAACCGAACTGGCAGCATTTCGATTCCTTTGTTCTAAAACACTCATTACGACCACGTTACATCGCCTATATACCTATCACGACCGCACTGGAGGATTCGTTTCGACCGCTAAAGCACTCCTAATCCTCCAGATTATCATTACGACCGGTAAAGCACTTACTTTTACTGACTAACATTACGACCGCTAAAGTACTATATAACTTTTTCCCGACTGATCATTACGACCGCTAAAGCACACTTATTCTTCCTGACTCATCCCGACTCCTTTGTTGTAATCCCTTTTATACATTTCCCCAACTCCACCCAGTTACTCGAAAACCACTCGAGCCCCAGTCTTTTCTCCTATTTTCCGGTTTATTCCAGTTTTATGCCACTATTTATATCTCTATCTCCCTCGGTTCTTCCTCTATCTCATCCATCATAATCAAAAACCTCCTGCAATTCCCTCTGGTGTTTAATCAAGGAACCGATTTTCATTCATTATTCCTAAAACGATTTTTGACTTAACTTCTTATTGGCCAATTATTCTATAGTCAACATTCCTTATTGGTCAGTTACTTTAAATGAAATACAGATAAAAGAAAATCTCCACTTTTGTCTATGAGTTTACAAATGTTTAAAATTTACATTAAGATTTTTTCCTTTCTATAATTGTTATTTAATGTACAATTACTGTTAATAACGAGCATAAGATTTATTACACCTAGTATGATACTCATTTACCCTGATTTCTCCTATTTAACAGGTTTTACAAAGATTTTCAAAGTTGGCGCTAACTACGATATCGTACTATTATTACGTCTGTCAAAATTTCGATTCATTCAAAAAATTTACCAATAATCGAGAAATTATGACGGTTCTAACTAGATGGAGCTTATATCAATTTATTTTATTTTATTTTCATAATGTACCACCTACTTAGATCCGTTAAGAATAAATTATTACAGTTCTAAATAGATGGAGCTTATATCAATTTATTTTATTTTATTTTCGTAATGTACCACCTACTTAGATCCGTTACAGTCGCCCCCTTGATTATTATGAAGTTTACCGGAAGAATAATCATTCATATAAAACAGATGTAGATTTCGTAAACCTAACCTATTCAAATTAGCTGTCTAAATCCATAGTAATCATGCCTACCTCTGTACATACATACAACTCCATACACTCTATCCTCATATGCCTACATATATACATACTCATCAATAGTAGTAAAATTATATATATTTATGTATATATATATATACATACATAGTATATATTTAAAAAAAAAACCCCGGAGCAACTATTCCTTCTTTCTTACTTGTAATTATACCTATTATTTCCTCTTTGCTTTCTCTTCAATTTATTAAATCACTCGGTATTATTGTTCGTTGACACACAAATTATTTCAATTTAATATATTCTCCGCTATTCGTAACTTCTTAAAAATTAAAGTCTTATTTTCATCAATATATTTTATACAGGTATACAATACATCCTACAACGTAATGAATGTAAAAACCATTTTATATATATACCATATTATATATATGCATATATACATACACATATATATACTCATATACATACATATATATACAGATACATACACATATAAATACCCACCTATACCTATATATATAAGAACAATAAAGATTAAAAGAACCTTAAAACTTAAGTAGTACCACATTAACCAAATTAAAAACAGATCCCAAAACATCACCCCGTATTTACTGTGAAATTGTAATGCCGAATCTAATAATTATATATAAATAACCATATAAAACTGAAAGCCCTAAATGTAAATTACAAAATTAACTTTAAAAAATAAATTTAACATAATCCTCAAATTATTTTAAGTGTAAACCAAATCCCAAAACAACGCCCCCTAATTACTATAAACCCTTAATTTCCTTAGTACAATACTATCATATATAAAAAATACATACTCTGATAAATACCTAAAAATAAAAAATCTAAGTTCAAAATGTGTCAAATGTAGATAAAAAAAAAAATTTAGTTTAAACGTTATGTGTATTTAATAAATTATTATTATATATAAAAAGATTTATAATATTAATATAAATTTGGATAACAAAAAAAAATTTGGATACCTAAAAAAAAAATTTGGATACCTAAAAAAAAATTTGGATATCTAAAAAAATTTGGCCACCTAAAAAAAATTTTCCTAAGTTCACAAATTTATTTGTATTTGCTATAAAATTAAATTTTCTAACAACCCACCAAGATTCCTAACTGGGTCCCCTAATTATTGTAGGATTTTTATTTACCAATAACCTATATAGAAATAATATATAAAATTAATGCTCTAAATAAAAAGCAATTTAAAAATTTAATCGTACCGCCAATATTAAATAAATTTAAAACAGATCTCAAATTATTGTTAAAGACGCTCCCTAATTACTATAAAACTTTCATCTCTAATCCAACAATAAATTTAACCAAGTAAATATTTAATTTAAATTTTAACTTTATCTCACTTTAAAACTAGCATTAAAACAAATCTAAAATTATTTTAAAATGCGCCCCCAAAGTAGTGTAATACTGCACTTTATAACATATCTATAAAATATCTTGGATGCTCTGAACTATCGCAATTTATGGCAATGTAAATTTATGTTAGTAGTAACTACTATATTCTACGCCCCCTAATTACCCTAAATTTTTAATCTTCAATCTAATAATTATATTTATTCTACGCCCCCTAATTACCCTAAAATTTTAATCTTGAATCTAATAATTATATTTATTCTACGCCCCCTATAAACTAAATGCCCTAAATGTAAGCTACTAAATTAATTTAAAATTTAACTTTAAAACAGAAACCTCAAATAATGTTCAACTACTTCCCCCAACAACTACTCACCCCAAAGTATTGTAATGTATATTGTATAATTATTATAACAACACATAGATTATATATCTAAGTACACCTACCCATTTGAATACTTATTCTAAAATGAATGTTCTGATTTATTGAAAGTTAAGACAATTTGAATTTAATTTATTCTGAATTTATTCTATTTATTTACTCAAAAACCTTTAAATTGTGTCAGCCAGTAATTTCTATAAGCTCTACGCCCCCTAATTATTTTAAAATTTCAATTTTGTAACAGATTCCTGATAATAACTACATAAATATCCTAATAACAAATACATAGATACAAAAAATATATAACCATATATTTACAATGTATAGAAATATATAAGATTTACAATGTATAGAAATATATAAGTATTAGTAATATATAGGCATATGAATAACAACGTCAAACCATTCAAAGTTCAAAATATACATCGCTTGCATCACCGCAACTAAACAATAGCTATACCTCTACATATATAATATTTACTTATTTAGATACCTACAACCGAACAAATATGTCTACCATACGAAAGTAAATTGTGTATATACATAATCGAACCTTAGCCCATATGATTCCACAAGACTACCACTACGCCACAGTGTCTCGCTATACACACAGTACTCTCACATATGTATTCATCTAAATATCAATGTTTCAATGAATCCTATTATGTTTTTTCTTTAGTAAACGAAAATTATAAAGAAATATTATTTCCTCAATTACTAAGACTAATCGTAATATTTGATTTTCGTACTCCGGCAACTCTGAATAAGAGTAACACAATCAGATGTTGGGGTAATAGATCCCATAAATCGATCGATACGTATCGATTATTAAGTAGGAAATTATTGCATTCATTACTTTGATTAAATGATAACTTGCTAGCACCCCTGACCCTATTGAACAATTTAAAATATATTTATATTAGTTATTATGATTTTGTAATGGTAGTAATCCTATCAATTCATAATTAATTTAATAAACGTTATTATATCGATATATCATATCCATATTGATTTATAATGTCAACTTGTATACCTCATTCCTATTCCAAAATTTGTACACAAAACATTTGTATGCACTCGATCTATTGTTACTGAAATTTAAAAGCATACTTTTCAATTTTCATACGCGTAAATTTCGACTAAATTCGAAGTGTTCCTGATCTCAAAGTTCACACAGTTCCGGTACTTTTTATATTTTAATTACTTACGATATATGCAAAACTATATTTGAAATATTTCAGGTTATCTAATCTCGAATGCATTATTTTCAGATTAACCGTATAACAGGAATGCCCCGATAATATAGAATGATGTTTGAACCAATCCTATTAATAATATATGGGAATTATATAACACGAAGAAGGCGGTATTGTTGTGTTAAAAGCACGAACAAAATTTCTTAACCTAAATGATTTAGTTTCACTTACCTTTAACACTATAATCCTAGACAAAACATAGGCATACACAAAACACGAACAAAATACAAACAAGTAATAAAAGTGCACACATAAAAATAAAAAATACAAATTCAAATTACAAATACAAGGTCAGTGTTCCCATAAGTTCTAAAATGTTTTCTGAGTTTGACTGACCAGAATCCTGGTCACGGCACCAAATTGTAACGACCCCACCCTCTCTAAATCACATAGAATTATGACGTTAGCCGCTACTACACACCTCTCACTATCTGCCATATATTAGCTAACCAGAGAAATAAATATCCCGATTAAAGCTTTATATGTATATATTATTTATTACCATGATCATCTAGAAATTAGGACCCTTCTACGTTGTGAATTAAAACAAAGTTATAGTAAACAGATTCTTTTAATCTGGTACTCAGAAAACATTACATAGAATAAATCTAGTATAATTAGAACTTTAGGAAACACATAACAACAAGATTAAAATGCAATTATTTAAAAATCAAATAAACTTTAAGTTTATGTCTAAATATAATACTGAATACATAATATTCATGTTCAATTTCAATTATACATCCTAATTATATTCCTAACAAATATATATATATATATATATAGATATAAGTGAGATTAAATCTGTTAGATATGTTTAGTGTACCTAGGTTTCCCCAGAAGGGGGAGAGGCCCCATTTCCGTCCCAAGTCCCGCCTCTTAACAAGCACTATAACTTTAATAGTGAAACCCAACAATCAACTACCACCAGCATCGCTAGGGAGTGTAAGGGTAAAAGGCAGGATAAAGGGATTCTGGACACCAGCTCCTTTAATGAAGAAATGTAATGTTTCAATCTAATGCGTGATTATAGCTAGTCAATTATAAGACGTACTATGATCCTCACCGAAGTAGCGAACATTCCAAGGTGACAAAGTCAACCAAGGAGAAAATAAGTAACTTGCTTCAATCCAGACCTCCCCGCACAGGAAGAAACTAAAATTGACACTGGGATATGTAGGAGAGAGACTAAGCTCAATCTCCAATCCACTCGTCTAGCCTCTAACACTGCGTGGATCGACAGACATAGATATAGGGAAGACAAGAAACACCCTAACCAGTATTGAGATAGTTTGGAGGAATCATAGCAGCCTGTATAATGATTTTGCTAACTCACCCATCGGATTAATACTGCCTTTTAAATGGTAGACATAACCAGTAATTGAATATTAAAATCACACCAGTTCCAGAAGGATAGTGGATAGGTTTTGGTAGCGTTATGTGCAGAACTAAATCGGCACTAGCATTTATACTACAAAATGATATTGTAGATATTAATTGATATTGGTAGTTGAACATCTGATTGGTTCCAGTCACCATTACTTTATAATGTGCTAACCGACTCCCATACAGACTATTCATATTACCAAGGTTGTTAGTATATAACAAACAATTAATTAAATAATGCAGTGCTGACTCTGTTCAATACACATTTTAGCAAGTATTGATAGTAGTTGATTGTATAGGCATAAGGGCTATATTTGTCCCTTTAGCAAATCAAAAGTGTAATGTGATGTGTAATGTAGTGTGGTGTGGTGTAGTGTATATTCATATGATAAAATAACCTAACCTAAACACTTTTCTAATTCATATATAAAAACCCTAAAGTACTACATAATGGTAAAGAACCTAAACCTACTTATATTCCTCATTGAAATTATAGTAACACTAACCTTCGTAAACACTTCTCTTATTCATATATAAAACCCTAAAGTACTACATAATTGTAAAGAACCTAAACCTACTTATATTCCTCATTGAAATTATAGTATATATAACAATCTGATTCTATAGATTTGTTTGAAATATATGCAACCATTTAATATATACAATATATGACTTGTTGTAATCCTACTACTATCAGATAAATAATTAAACCTAAAAATATTCACATCTTAGAGAAATAGAAT
Source organism: Antheraea assamensis (assembly GCA_035772565.1). NCBI lineage: Eukaryota > Metazoa > Arthropoda > Insecta > Lepidoptera > Saturniidae > Antheraea > Antheraea assamensis. Next base: position 255,804 of record JAQQSE010000026.1, on the reverse strand, counting down.
TTATATACGTTTTATAGAATTCAAACATTCATAACCAATAGTTTAGGCTTTACACACTTTACAACTAAATAAATTGAGTGATACATGTAATATTTATTGAAAGTAGATGTTATGTCTGTATTAGAGTTAAGTGTGAGGTTGTGACATTTCTAAAGAGGTTCATCATAACTTTCAATGTATTCCAGTACACATTCTTTTGTATTATAAACACAAGAGGATGTCGAATGTGAGTTACGTCAAGGCTAGGGCCGACTAACACCAGGCTAAAGATCCACAAAGGCAGATGATGTCGGATAATGACGGCTACCGGTTCGTACTTTGGTAAAGAAGAGCCATGCTTCTAAGACCAAACCATTCCCCGGGTCAAGGCTAACGTATCACCGACAACTACCCCGTTACTCTCTAGGCATACAGGAATCTCTTCGCTATCCAGCAAAATAGGTTTACTAGACATCGAGAGAGAATTCAAGAACGACTGAGCCGCTATATGCATTAGGTGCCAACTCAATTCAACGCCTACTGGGACTTCCTATAATAAAACACTGATGAGTAAAAGCATGTGTGCTGGAATCACGTCAGTTTAGGGAAATGTGTGGTTCTGAATCTATAAAATAGTCACGATATTACCAGTGCCAGACCTTACCTCATTCCGATATAATCAGAACTACAAACCCTTGGCTCATGTACAGTAGTGTCATGTTCGTAAGTCTTTGTTTAAATTCTATAAATAGATGTTTGAATTCTATAAACAGATGTTGTTTGAAGTCTATAAATAGATGTTGTTCGAAGTCTATCAATAGATGTCGTTTGAATTCTATAAATACAGCTTACGGTTTGACTTAGATAAATCGCTTAAAACTCACTACGTATATAATATAAATTACTTACAGTCTTGTAGAGTTCACAATTACACGTTTTAAACACAAATAACGGATTACTATGCTTAACACAACAATACCTGCTCTAATTTTACATTGCCCGCACTTAGCAGCTAATAATGCTTGCACTATGAGAACGGAACACTCAGTCACTGTAACGCGGTTCCCTAAACCATACTGCATAATTCGAGACACTTTTCCTAGGATTTCCCGCACCCTCAACTCAATTCCATGCGGAATTTACGGATACCGTTCGTTAACACTGCGGAATATTTTCAAGAGGACGCCTATCAGGAATTTCACAACCGCGACTGGCCAACCGAACTGGCAGCATTTCGATTCCTTTGTTCTAAAACACTCATTACGACCACGTTACATCGCCTATATACCTATCACGACCGCACTGGAGGATTCGTTTCGACCGCTAAAGCACTCCTAATCCTCCAGATTATCATTACGACCGGTAAAGCACTTACTTTTACTGACTAACATTACGACCGCTAAAGTACTATATAACTTTTTCCCGACTGATCATTACGACCGCTAAAGCACACTTATTCTTCCTGACTCATCCCGACTCCTTTGTTGTAATCCCTTTTATACATTTCCCCAACTCCACCCAGTTACTCGAAAACCACTCGAGCCCCAGTCTTTTCTCCTATTTTCCGGTTTATTCCAGTTTTATGCCACTATTTATATCTCTATCTCCCTCGGTTCTTCCTCTATCTCATCCATCATAATCAAAAACCTCCTGCAATTCCCTCTGGTGTTTAATCAAGGAACCGATTTTCATTCATTATTCCTAAAACGATTTTTGACTTAACTTCTTATTGGCCAATTATTCTATAGTCAACATTCCTTATTGGTCAGTTACTTTAAATGAAATACAGATAAAAGAAAATCTCCACTTTTGTCTATGAGTTTACAAATGTTTAAAATTTACATTAAGATTTTTTCCTTTCTATAATTGTTATTTAATGTACAATTACTGTTAATAACGAGCATAAGATTTATTACACCTAGTATGATACTCATTTACCCTGATTTCTCCTATTTAACAGGTTTTACAAAGATTTTCAAAGTTGGCGCTAACTACGATATCGTACTATTATTACGTCTGTCAAAATTTCGATTCATTCAAAAAATTTACCAATAATCGAGAAATTATGACGGTTCTAACTAGATGGAGCTTATATCAATTTATTTTATTTTATTTTCATAATGTACCACCTACTTAGATCCGTTAAGAATAAATTATTACAGTTCTAAATAGATGGAGCTTATATCAATTTATTTTATTTTATTTTCGTAATGTACCACCTACTTAGATCCGTTACAGAGACCATCGTTTTTTTTTTTTTTTCGAACTGACCTACACTGGTAGCCTTGCAAGGCCTATACAGTTCCACCGGACTACATAATAAATATTGACATGAATATTTATACGATACTAATGTCACTCAATTGTTTTGCCCTCGCAGAACCTCTCCACTAACACTTAAACTTTATGCTATAGTATTAAAGTTCAAATTGAGTTTTAAGTATTATTACAAATCGTTTGTATGGGAGTATAGAAAAGTGTCGTTTTAAGACTTTTCCAGGTAATTTTTTTAATTTTTCTCTCCGTAAGATCCATCCTCGTACTTCAAGGAATATTCTAAAAAAAGAATTAGCGAAATCGATTCAGCTGTTCTCGATTTTTGCGCTTAGCAACACATTTAGCGATTCATTTTTATATTATAGATTTATACTATTCGTAATATTCTTACGAAAAAGGTAAAGTTTGTAAAAGGTAATCTCCGGAATTACTAATCCAATTATGAAAAATTCTTACTTAATAGGAAACTTTAATATTCTTCAATGTTATAATACAAAGTCGCGAGTGGTCAATTCTAAACATAGTAGATATGCTATAACAAAACGTAAGCTTGAGCTTTTCTGATAATATTTTTGTTGAATTGTATAATGATGATATGTTTCGGAAAGATATGATTTTCTTGGCTTTTACTGGAACGGGGAGTATTTTTTTTATTTCTTTAGGAGGTTATAGAGACGATTCTCGATTCTCGATTCGACGATAGAGATATTCAATCGCGGTCATCTCTCTTACTGTACTTACAGCTTTCGTAAGTGAAATTGTAATTGCCCTTTGTGTCGATTTTGATACGGCATATAAAAAGGGATATAAAATAAAAATCAACAGTATTGGTTCAATATTAAGCGCAAAAGTTATACTATTATTTAATGTAGAAGTTATATAAATCATTTTTCTGGAGAATGTAAGAATAGGGGCTTTCACTGTTTATGAAATGAAAATTATTTCAATTAAGCACAGAAATTTCTTCGGCAAAAATGCTGTGAAGGAACTCTGTAAGAATAATAATTTCATAGGCTCATTTAAACCTTGTTTATTTTGTAATGTAAAGAGATTATTATTATTACCCTGTAATGAGACTTCTAAATCTACCAGGGTATTATTAAAACTTGTTCTATTATAATTATAGATGGGTGATGCAGTGGGTGGTGACTGCGATAGCCTGGTGTGTACTGTTTGGAGTAGGCCGGGCACATACGCAGCCGATGACATCGCTCGCTACACTTACACCGCCCTGTCCTACACACTGCATCTGCCTTTCACAATCACAGGTAAATCGTATGTAATTCTTTGCCGATATATTATCACTAACACTTACACCGCCTTGTCCTACACACTGCATCTATCTTTTACAGACACAGGTAATTCGTATGTAATTCTTTACCGATATATTATCACTAGCAATTATACCGCCTTGTTCTACACACTGCATCTGCCTTTTACAGTCACAGGCTAATCGTATGAAATTCTTTACCGATTATTACAGTATCTATATTTTACTGCATTCGTGAAGATCTTAAATAATCTGATATATCATAATTTTATACTAAAGATGTACAACTGATTGAATATATTTAATATAATAATATTTCATAAATTAAATTGAATAGAGAAGTACGAAATTAATAATTCATGCTTAAATAAGTATAAAAGTAGCTCAACGCGTCCTGAGCCGCCGCGCTGGTAAAATATTGTATTTGTCAAACATACAATACAATTTGTTAGTTTCTATTTAATATTTCTGTTGTGATATCAATAATAACTTCATAAAATAGTTATTTTAGTAAACCGTGAAATAAATGTCAGTTGATATTAGGACTTTTATGCAAGTTTACCAGAAATTCAAAGTTCCCTTAATGTTGGTATGAAAAATATTACGTGTATGTTTCGTAGGCTAATAACATTATTTTATTTCAACGTGGTTGGATTTTTGTAGTTATTGTATTGTATTACAAAGTGTACTACAGTGTTATACCTTAAACGACAAAACATCATTTTCATAGTTCATGTAGGATGTGCACTGAATTTAAGTTGCAACAATGAATACATATCCCAAATTCGATTAGCTATAACTGTCTGAGCGATTGTATCAAATTGATATTTGTTTTGGTAGATTATTTGCGCAGCTTAAGTTTGAATCGGATCCAATCAAAATATGGATTTTGACCGTATTATACCTTGGTGCGGATATGTCGGAAGGATTAATTTTATTGACACGTCAAACAATGAAAATTATGCTAGGATGATCATAGGATGTAAATGATAATTTGATCTCTATTGAGGAATAACTGTTGTCACGTGTATAATACTTGTTAGTAACATAACTAACAGTTACTAAATTATCACAGTATGTATAGTTTTTACTTTTGTTTACAGGTAGTATGTAACAGTGCAGCATTGAGAGGCGTGCCTTTAGCGTTGAGTCCAACTGTGACACAATTATCATTATCACGAGCTGATTTGCGCGTACTCCGGTCTGATGCATTTGCGCACTTGAGACAACTCCGGCGTCTCGTTCTTGATGCGTGCAATCTGACGCGCATTCGACCCTTCGCTTTCCGCGGGCTGCCCCGTCTTCGAGAACTCTACATACAGCACACTCCACTGGCAACTGTTGATGCGTTCGCATTCGCCGCACTTCAGAATATTACATCTATTGTCCTCACACACAACAGGATTGCACAGATTGAGGCATATGCGTTTGCAGGAACAAACTATATAAAACTTATCTCTATTAAAAATAATCCAGTGAAACGTATACTAGCTCATGCATTTTCTGGCCTCAATGATGTAACACAAATAGAATTACCCTCTGGAATAAAATTAATAGAGGCACAAGCGTTTGCTGGGCTCGAAGGCATTGGAATTCTTGAACTAGCTTATATGGATCTACCAGCGTTACTGCCTGATACATTTCGAGGGCTCATGCACGTCGGAAAGCTAGCTTTAAGAGAGTCAGATTTAGGAATTGTACGTGTTGGAGCATTTGATGGTTTACAACACGTGGATACTTTAGAAATTTGTAATAACAAAATCGATGGGATCGAAGAGCTTTCTCTAGTGCAAAATAACAGCGTAAGGTTTTTTAAACTGACTGGTAATCATATGCTAGAATCACCCGAGGCGGTCGTGCTCGAGGTAGAGAATATAATAATACGTGGAAATCATTTACCTTGTGAGTGTGGGAGAGATCCCTTAGTTAATACTCTGGCGCTGACACCAGATTTCGCAGAGGAAAATTTTTGTATATCACCGCTAAAGCTACGCGGACGTAGTTTGGCGAGTGCGGCAAGTGGCGGAGCTGGTTGCCGTAACGAAGCCGGTGGAAGTGCTCGAGCCAGAGCATCGGGTGGTGCTAGAGCCGCGCGTACAGGATATGCTGCCTCTAAACTGCGGCTGGCATTCACCGTGGCAGCTATGGCCTTCCTCGCTAGTTAAACACACGTTCAATAGCGAGTTTGTAAATATTGTAATATATGCTAATTTTAACAATGCGAAATTTTACATTGAAAGGGTCCGTTCATTGTGTATACGTTGGACCATGAATAAAATTTGCCTTTGGATTTGGAAGTTTTATTAGATTTTTTTTCTTTATTGTTCTACTAGCTGATACCCGCGACTTCGTCATCATTTATTATGTTAACAATATATTCTATACACAGAGGCGAAAAACATAGGCAATGGCAACACACCGCTTTTCCATGGCAATTAATCAAATAAGCGAGGTACTTATAAAAATGAAAATTTCAACTTTAGTTTATTAAATTAATCTATCGTCATAATTCTTTTTTTTAGTAAGGACCAATCAATAGTCTAAGAAGTAAACTAAAAATATATGATCGAAATCTATTGAGTAATTTTTGAGTGATGCGCGCGATATTAAGCGAAGCTAAGAATTCTGTCTCAATATGTACTTGGTGATTTGCTTAATAGATAAGTAAATAAATAAAATGTGATAAATAGTAATAAGTACCATATTGAAGTATATAATAAACTAAAATATACGACGGTATAAAATATTAAAATAGAAAGCGTCATACCTATACAGATATTATTTATTATAACTGTATATCATTTGCATCTAGTTTGCATAGAGTTACTAAAACGGAGCTTATAAAAAAAAAAACAAATATACACGACTTAAAATTATGTCAAAAGTAACAGTGTTCAGTGTAAGCTCCTTTCATGATCGACATAGAGAAGATTATCTAATAGAAACTTACTAATGCATACAATATTAATATCCGCTCTAATATGTTCAGAGTTGAAAGGCAAAAACACGCTTATATTGAAAAAGAAACATGTAAAGTCTCTAATATTTAATTTTCCAACTCGTACATCTATCGAGTTGCAATGAATTATTTTAGAGTAGATTCCAGTTTTCACTTTATTATATGAACTTTATAATACAAATAGAGTTTATGGGGGACTCTGATTAGATAAATAATTGCCTATGTCATATACAAAGAATAGTTATGAGACCAAAGTAGTGATGTTATTTATGTTATTACTCCTGTAAATAAAGGTTAAAAATTAAAAGGAAGCTAATCTAAAATTATAAAAAATTATACAAAAACTTATCACAGCACGTTTCTTATAGTTTCCCGCCACTCGTTAATAAATGGTCATGTAATTTTGAATGTTTTTATCAAACAAACGTCGATTAAAGATTTCCTATTAAAAACGTTATAAGAATAACGTTTATCTGAATTTCTAGTCAATTAGCAGACGACATCAGATAGGGGTTGAGTAATGTCCTCACGGACGGGATTGCGCGAGACGTCGCGCGTCGCTGACACCGCCCGCTCTGCCCCTCCGCCGCGCCATTCCGTTGTCCGATTCCTGACGCGGAGAAATATTGCTTCTTATTATAATCTAGATTGCTTATACAAAAAAAAAAACCTTTCAAATGAAAGCTTATGAATAAAAGCTTAGCTGAGGCAGCTTATTTATATTTGATATTAACTTACAGGTAACATTTAAGAAATTTATTGAGTGTTATGTTTTAAAATTATTAAGTATATTATAGTAGTAATTAAGAATACAGTATTAACTTTCTGCAAACTTGCAGTAATGTTAAAAATTGAATGTTAGCGTTATATACAATAAGGTCATATACATTCTTACTAAAATATCTACTTTTCTAAGAGTAACTCATACAACAATCGTACAAGTTTGCATGAAAAGTGTGGTAATATATTCAAGTACCAATTAATTGACGACCAATAAAAGTATAATATGGGATATATTGTTTGTAATGGTTGTTTGTAAGTTACGTAAAACAAATGACGGGAAACGCTTACTTATTGGTTATTAAATGTATGATTCTGTGTGCCTTCAATTTATTTCTTCAAAATTGGTTTCTAGTAACAATTAATGTTGCTTTTATTCATTATTGTAAAGCTGTATTAGCGGAATCTATATTAACATACATCATGGATAATCAAACTACAATTAAAAGGTTACGACTAAAGGACCTACAACCTAATATTTCTTTTATACTTGAAGTTTTTCTTAACGATTAACGTATGGACATAATCTAATCTGATGTTAAGAGTTAACCGCAATTGGACGCATAGTAAATTCAAAAAGAGTTGTAGAGTGATTCTAAGGAGAATAATTTGTGGGTGGTCCGTCTCTGACCAAGCAGGTTCCAAATAATGCAACGCTAATGGATGGATAATTTGGTGACTGCAGGGATTCCGGAACTCCTTTTAAATGACTGTCGAGTCCTGCCAACCGGCACGATGGAGCATTTTGGGATTTTTGATTTTTCGTGGGGTAACCAGACAACCGTTTATACTAACATGGCTAATCTACTAATTGGAGACGCTTCAACCTGCGGTCGTCCAATGGTGCACCGTGTTTCAGCTCCCACTAGCTTCGACAACAAGATATCCGACGTACAGAAACGGCTTAGTAAAGCTTCACTAATGTCCAAAAAAAATCTCCCGGCAGAATGGCTACTGCACATTAAACACCGGTGCATGGCTAGTACAGGTTTTCAGGCGCAGCTACCGAAACATATTTACATACATGTCATTGGAAATGAATTATCAATTTTAGAATGGTAGATCGCTCGTTAGGCAAAAACGTTTTATCAACACGCTATATTTTTGTCACAAGTTTGCCTTCTATGAAAACTTGGATTAATTGTAGGATTGAAATCCTTTAATTTAGACCTAAATCGATGGGCGCGATATCCGGGAGTGGTATTACAGGTAGTAATTTGATAAAATTGATTCTATGTTATTGTAACAGTCTATGTTTAAATTTAGTGAACGTGTTGATCTTCTCGGCTTTTACAGTTTCACGGAAAGAGATAAAAACAAGTTTATAAAGTGTTTCGTAATGTCTATATTTTGCTTGAAAAGATTTCTAGGAGACTTTTATCGTGTCGGGAACTACTACTGACAGAGCGTATCCCATTAATAAATTTAATGATGATTACTTAACCACAAAGAATATGTGCTACATCACTCTAAGCCTATCAAGAAATAACGCTTCCATTTAACAAGCGTAATGACTTAGTAATATCTTATTTTCTATTTAAGGCAATACAAATTTTTCACCTTTTTACCGCCAACCAAATTCGTAGCGTCCCACGCCATTTTTCACTAATGACCAGACCTTGTACACTACGTATACTGATAACTCCTCGCTTTTCTTCAAACATTTCATAGGAAACCAAATATATTTTCCAAAGAAAAAGCTTGTCATTCTCCTTAAGGTATCATAAATAAAAATCAATTGCCGATGTGAGAACCTCGCTTCAGAACGGTTGCATCTAATTATTTTTATGTGGTCTTAGTCAAATGTTAGGACGATTTTTTTATAAAAAAAAATGGTTGAAAAGTAGTACTCATAAGTAAAAAATTTAGGTTGAAAATCTCCATATGAAAAGTGAGTGTGTGAGTGATAGAGAAGACATCTTCAAAATTATAGACAGATTGACATTAAGTTTTTCAATTAGGTACAGTTTTATTTGATCACATGGTGGTACTGTATAGAGAAAATTCGGTCTCATTTCCTTCGTTAGTACACCCGTTCACAAGTATAATTACAATAGAGCATTATTGTAACAGAATTAACGTCTAAGCAAATAATTTTATACCAAAGGGCCGTATCACGGCAATTGGGACAGTTTGATTTTTTTTTGTATTTCCTCGATTTTGTAATATGATTTAAAACTCCTGAAAATAGGTCTCCTGGTAAATTTGGAGATTTTTTGATTACTCAATTAAAATATGTATTTTATTAAAATAAGATTTTTTAAAATGGTCTAAATTTGATCTCTATTTTTACTTTTACATGACCTATATAAAAAAAAATTGTTTTATAAACTTTAAATCAAGTTTAAAAAAATGAATATACTCCTCGCTTAAGGGCATATAAAACGAAACAAAAAAAAAAACAAATTTAGACAATTTTTAAGAAAGTTAGGTCCTAAAAACCAAAAAGCAAAAACGGTCTTTTAAAGGAGTAATAAAAAAAACTGAACATTTACCAGGATAATAAATTTTAAGGGATAATAAAACATATCACAAATTTGAGAAAACAGAAAATCATTTTAATTTCACAGCATATTGCAATTGTTTTTCAACCTTTTATTTTTTGTGAAGTTGCTTAATTGACAAAACGAGAAGAAGTCACAAAACTAATGTATGTGTAATTAGAGCGCTCGGACCCAAAGATTAACAGAACCATCTAACCTTATTTCCATAGTTTGCTAGTCATGCTAAAATTTTGTCACTTAATTTCCAAATAGAAAATGCGGCAGTAGAAGGTTCTGCATAATGGTGTATGGGATTTCAAAATCGAACTTGTTTCAATTTTATTATAATTCGCTGAATTTTAGTGAAATAAAGGCAAAACTAGAATGCCTGGTGCGAAATATATAAATTTTGTTTTTTTTTTTCGTATAAAATACTTTTTCCAAGGAGAGTGTAACTCTTATACTTGTTTCATTAAAATCTATACAAATGTAAGCTGTTCAATTTTGATATACGTATCAGATTATACTATGCCTTAATGGCTATTAGATGTAACGAAACTACAAAAAAGGAGGCACATTATAATGAAACTATTTGTTCTCTTTAACTATTAATTTCTGTTTTAGATATACTGATATAGACGACTTAACGAAAACAATTTTATTTATGATTTCATGTGATATGCAGGGTGAAGAGAAGAGAAATGTTAAACGCTTGTTCAGCGATTCTCAACCTTTTTACTCTGCAACGCACTTACATATATTCTATACAAATTTATTTAAATATATAAATTACAGGCACGAAAACTTTCCCCGGGTCATCTTAGATAAAATATCGTGTTTGTAAAGCTCGCGACACACTTGACAGGTGCTTGCGACACACCAGTGTGTCGAGATACGGTGGTTGAGAACCACTACGCTAGTCTGTTAACAGCATTGTTTTGGTATTCAGTGGGCGTGTAATCACGGCTATGTGACTACGCTCAGCAGTAGCTGCTAGGGAGTACCGAGGGGACGCGGTGGCGCGTGACGTTGCAACGCCAACGCACATGTCGATTGTCAACAGCTTCTCATGCCTCATTAGCGCTTCATCGATCGCCTATAATACGCAGCATAATAACACACAACCTATATAATTTATATCAAATTCTTTTGACGATCCGAAATAACAATCGGTTTCGTCAATTTCACATCTAACTTTCAATTATTTACGTATCAAAATGATTTTCCGTTCCATTTCGATAAATCCTGCCAGTAATACCATTGTAAATGTTGGATGAATGGAGGGAAGAGCATTTCTTTTTATATTTTGTTGATATTCAATTGTTCCTTTTTTTTCTTTAACAAAATATTAGTCGTTTTTGTATACGTAATGAATTATTAATTCAAGTTTAGCTTTTTTATACTTTATAGGCTAACGTTTGATCACAATCTCATCTGATGTGGTCCAATATGGTAGTCACGCTAAACTTAGAGTGAGACTGAGCACACGAACAGGTGCTTGGCGACAAATTTAAGCTTGAGGGTGGTAGCTAACCAGGCAGATTTCTAACGCCGAAAGCCCCGATTCAGTTGCTAGGATACGAACCTACTGGTTCGCCCTTATAAATGAATTTAGTAACTGCGCTCCAGATAATGAGATGTGTTTCTATATATTCTATATGTATTGATCGAGGACGGAGTATGCAGACGCTTTTGAAAACAAACTATATCGCTGTCATTTCGACAAAAAAGATGAAAATTTTGATTTGAAATTCAATTCTTTCATTATATAATCGTTTATCGAAAACATGTCATTCCTTATTTGATTTAGTTTTGATAAAATAATCGCATCATCAGTGTTGATTGAATGAGTCAGTGGTGATTAGAGCGCGTAACGACTCGACGAAGGAACGAATCGTCCTAATGATCTCGGGTACACCTGCAGCGGACGGCAACAAATCATAAAAAAGATACTGAATGAAAGAAAATGTTATTTACTTCTGTAACAATAGGCTTTTATATGCCTTAGAAGTTTGGCCGTTTATTTATCAGTTGTTTTTTTTTATATTCGGTTGATCATAATAGATTATGATGTATTTTTTTTTAATTAACGAGTGAATGTATTTATCCCTTATAATAATTCGGTTGCTTATCACATATATGTCGCGCCACAGAGTTAGAAATAAACATTTAGTTAATTCTAATATATAAAAATAACGTGTCACGTTGTTTGTTCGCAATGGACTCCTATACTACTGAACCGATTTTAATAAAATTTTGCACTGTTTTTTTTGCAGTTTCATCCAACTTGAAAGATAGGATAGTTTATATCTCAATTTATAATCGCAATATTCTGTTATTGCGAATTATTTGTTTATAATAAAAAAAAAATTGTTATAGGGGGCAAACGAACAGGTGGGTCACCTGATGGTAAGTGATCACCGTCGTCCATAGACATTAGCAACACCAGGGGAGTCGCAAGAGTCATGATTGTCTCTGTTATTTCGATAAGATTATAACAGATGGCGGTGTAACCGTAACCACATACCAATCAACATAATAACCTTAGGCAGATAAACGCGTTGCCGGGTCTGCTAGTATTTCTATAAATTATTATATTGATACATAGGACCAGGAATCCACGAAGAAACAGCAAGACTTGAAGTGATGATGGCTCAGTTAGTAGTGTGTTCGGACACAGCGTGGTTCGAATCCAAGCAACTGATTCTGAGCTTTCGGTGAAGGCTAGCTACTTCTTCTAAGGCTAGGCTTCAAGTCGTAAATCTGTCTCCAAGCACCCGTTGGTGTGTTCCGGCAGCTGCTCTTGAGAGCCAGTCTCCCTCTAGGTTAAACGTGACTTACCATCTTAGACCACATCATCATTTAATATCAGATGAGATTGTGGTCAAAACGTTTACCTATAAAGTATAAAAAAAAGTAAGACGTCATTACGAATGACGTTCTCTTTATGATTGAATCGTTCAATCCGCTGAGTTCAATCGAATATTAATGATAAACGTGAACACCTTAAGCTGCGGATACAAAATTACAACTTAATGGTAATGTAAATATAGTTACAGACTATTTACAGAGATATGAACAGTCTGGCGATCTAAGTCGCAGCCCCCACGCTTAGCCGTCGCGTCAACCTCGGTTCTTATTTTAGACATCCAGTGAATAATAATTTAGTACTGGCTATAACGAGCCAAATAAGATAGAAAATCCTAGACAGGCTGGCTCTTAAATGTAACTGTAGGAACACAGCCATAGGTGTTTGTTTGGTGACAGATTATCAACTTGAGGGTGGTAACTATTTAGGCGGATTTAGAAAAGTCATGGGTTTACCACCATACAACGGTTTCAACGTGATGATTTCCTATACAGAAAACTCCCGCTCATTTGCATTTGCCATGATCAAACATATTAATTACTCAGATATCATCATTTGGGTTTGCAATATTACAGCTTTTACAGACAAATTAGACTGATGCATTCTCCGTAGAAGCAACTACGCATTATTATGGCCACAAAACGGTGCTCCGGCACATAGTAGAAATACCACTGGCCAAATTAAAAATTATAATAAATACCATATTAAAATAAATAAATATTTTGTAGATAAAGATCGATATGGAGTATCAGAATCATCAGACGGCCTACGAGATCTTCAGATCGGTGTAACCGTTAGGTAATTTTTTTGCGGGGCCATTTGATGTAGGTAGTTTTTAAAAATTACACTGTGACAAAACTTCAAGAAAGTTCGAACTTTAAAAATAATGTTGCAGTCAAATCTCAACAATTGCTATTTAATACAATAACATAATAGTAATTAAAATGAAACAAAAAAAAAATGTATAACTATGTAGCAAAATATTATCTATGCATGTGAGAGTTCCCAAAAGTCTGCCACTATTGTCTCGTGATATAATAATATATCGAAATAAAACAAAGTGTGAGGTGTGTGGGTATAATGGAATTTTTATTCGTGAATCTAACAAACACTATATTAAAACGCCAACGATCTTGACACCGCAATGCAGGCGTCGAATAGCGACATCTATCGTCGCATAGAAGAAGCATCATAGCAATTAACAATGCCTCTTTTGACATCGATAGCTTTCTAAAGGAAGCCTTTACGAAATTCTTCATTTTCTTGATATAATGCTTCAACGTATTTTATACCGTTTCACTAATAAGAGAGTTTTTTTTATATGTTTTAAGTTTATTTTATATATAACTCAGGTATACAGTTGTTTTGAAAATGTAAAAGGGTTAGGATTTTAGTGTTGTAAAAATTGTATAAAATTTTAACCGAATAATGTTTATATTATACTTCTTTTTTATATCTATGTCTGTGATTTTCAATTATAATGCAATGGTTTAGTTCAATTGAGTTTATAAACTTACTTTTGCCTTTTACGTGGATACAGATTTTTCTATTAGACAACAATAGTTATGTATTATCTGTGAAACAATGTTTAACATTGAATGTTGTCATAAGATACAAGACGTCCGCGTCTGCTGAATGAAGTAGAAAGTACACTAGTTCTGTATAAAATAAATAAGCTTAATAAATGCAATAAATAGGTTTAATTATCAATAGCAAGTTATGGTGATCCCCAGCAAAGTTGTTTTCAATATATTTACAATACAATACACAATCTAGAACGCTATAGGCTAATAGGTAATTTAATTCTAAATTAAACTGCTATCGACACTGTATCTAAGATTACATCCATTGATTTTACTTAGGGTCTATTCGAGGAAAGACATTTACTTAATGTGTTAATTATTCGATTTAACTAGACATGGTAATGAAGTCAACGCAGTAAACAGTATTAATAGACATAATGCCAATGAACTCTGTTCTTTATTACATATAATTTGTTACGGATCTTCAAACAGCTTAGAACGCAAGATGTTCAAACATAAAATTCTACGCTTCAGATTTAATAGTCAAATTAGTTAGAATGAGACTAAAACGATTTCCACGCTTCATTCTATATTCATAGTACCGAAAAATAAATACGTTTTCAAATTAAATATTTGACCGGGACGTCATTAATTCTCTACAGAACTCGTGGAATAGGCTAAATGGTAAAGAAAACGGTTTTTAGGAATAGTTTATTATTATGAAGATAAATTATTTTATCATGATTTGACTGTTTTTGAAGAAAATTTACGAAGAACATTTTTAACGCATCCTGAATGTATATAAAAATTAGATTAATTCGTTATAAATGTTATAGTAGCATAATTAAAAAATAATTTAATTTTTTATGTCTCATGTAATTAAGATGTAACTTGAAATGAAAATCTAACGATGAGGGTGAGTATAGTTTATTAAAAAGTTACTCTTGTCTTATTCTAAACGTTTGTTTTGCTTTCATCTGTGGGTTTTAGTATTATATTTATATATGTTATAGTAAGATAGTCTCAGCGATATAAAGATATGATATTTATTACGAATTGCCATGTAGTACAAAAAAATCCATTGCTATTATATTGCCAATATGTTTTATGCTTGTACAATTATACCTATATATTAAATTTCGTTATAATCATTCTCAAATTTATTTTAAAAAGTTAGAAAATATCGAAATATATTTATTTACTTACTAATATTATAATTGCGAATATATGAGTTTTCTTGTTGGTTGCATTTTCACGCCTTAACTATTCAAATGACCATCATAAAATTTTGTTTGCACCTTTTTAAAGTTACCGATAAAGCTATACAATACTTTTCAAGGCTTGGTTATTATGTGAATTCTAAAAGGAACATTAACATATAAAACATTAGCTGTTATTAGTAGGTATTTAAGTTTCTTAATATACTTATTACGTTGACGAAAAAGAACACACTTCACTTTAAGCAATTATTGTTGTCGTCTGAAATTTTAGAGACAAATACTAAGTTAAATATAATAAAAGCCCCTTAAAAGCCCACAACAGGACTGACACTAAAGACAAATAACTTTGAGTGAAAATGAAAAATATTGGTTGCCTTTTAAGTAACATTCTATAGATACTAGTGCTCGTATAGTGACCGAAATTCAACCATAATTCAATGATTTTTCAAAATTTCAATATTAAATAATAAAAAAAACTTTCCAGTTATCTTTCTTTCACCAAAGCTAGTCAATATCTACTAAACAAAAAAAAAGGAAATCGGTTGAGAAACAGATTAGGATGATGCACGTAACTGTTTTGTGCCTATCTATTTACCTATATATATATATATATATATATATATATATATATATAGATGTACTTTTTTATACTTTATAGGTTAGCGTTTGACCACAATCTCATCTGATGTTAAATGATAATGGGGTCTAAGATGGTGGTCACGCTAAGCCTAGAGGCAGACTGGCTCTCAAGTGCAGCTGCCGGAACACACCAGCAGGTACTTGGCGAGATATTTTCAACTTGAGGTTGGTAGCTAGTCAGACGGACTTAGAAAATCCCCTACCACCATGCTATGGTTTCATCACGATGTTTTTCCTTCACCGAAAGCTCCGAATCAGTTGCCAGGATTCGAAGCTACCTCCTTCGACGCTGTGTCCGAACACACTACCAACTGAGCCATCATCGCTTCGAGTTTCTAAGAATTGATATTATAAACAATAAAATAAAAGGATCATAATTGTAAGCATATCTAGTTGGAAAGGGTAAAGTAAGTAGTTTGGCTGACAGCAAGGATAATCGATGACATGATGAGATGAGGGTCGCAACTAAGTCGCATGATAAAACCAACTCGTGCGGGTAAAACATTGGAAAGAAAACTTTTACAGGAAAATAATATCTTCAACAGTCAATAAAACCTTTTTGTCCTCCCTAATGTTTACATCATCAGAGTGAAATACCAAATGAAATTATAACAAATTAGGGGCGAGCAGTCTTTGAAATGAGGAGGCGTTGATATAATAATTGAGAGAGTCACCCTGGCAAATTGAATCATCAGTTGGGGCGGAATGAAGATATTCTCTGTAGGTGGCGTTTCCGTGTAGTTATGTGCGATTTTTAATTTAAATTTACATCTTTTTTAACTCGTTCATTAACTATGTATAATAATATGTAACTCTATAAATAGTAAATTATTTAAAATGACTTTTGTATCATTTAATCATCTTCGATTTTTTTTTTATACTTTACAGATTTTGGCGTTTGTCCACAATCTCATCTGATGTGGTCTAAGATGGTAAATACGCCAAACCTAGACTGAGACTGGGTACTCGAGTGCAGCTGACGAAACACTCCTATAGGAGTTTGATACAGATTTTTAACTTGAAAGAGGTAGGCCAGGCTCTGCACCATACTATTATTTTAACACGATGTTTTCCTTCACCGAAAATTGACCGTGTGGTATCCGAAAACGCTAACCATTGAACAATTGTTGCTTTAAAATTGTATTATAATCGCTTATTATATTAAAACTGTCAATAAAAACTCAGACATATAATTGAAACTTCATCAGGCGTGGGGTGAAATTGATCGGAAGTTTGAGATGTAAGATATATGTTACAAGTTTTGATTAATATAATATCATCTACACTTTTGTATACTATTCTATAGCTTAAGTGTTAAACATAAGTTCATAATATTGATGTTATGTTACATGAATACTAAGATAAGTTACTTTACTAAACGGCAATTTTTTAAGTAAATTTAAATGTAGTGTGACATTCGGCTACATTCCGAGTAGTATCATAACGTGACTACAATCTACAAATTACGCCTTGATTAGAGTTTAGATTGTTGGAAATCACGCGTTGAATGGCACCGGCTTCTCACATAATCCCCTCTCTTAACGTTTTTTCTCGCCTTAAATCTCGACATGTTCCAAGACTTTATGAAGGTCGCAAAATCAGTAACATCTTTTAAAAAACTACCGGTAATACTGATTAATAATTAAATAAATATAAATTATGTTAGGCATAAATATCGCAGTGAAATTAAAATTAGAATTTCATTATCTTTTGCTTTTTTAACTTTTATTTTAAGAGCTTTTATTCTACTGAACATATCAGCCCCACTATTCCCCCATTCTTTCTAAGTTCATGAGGAGAGTCGCTAATAAGATACCATTACCAAGTCACACAACATCGTTGCTTCTTATATTTTGCTTAGTGCGTTTGTTTTTAATTTATGTAATTTTAGAAATCGAAAAACCACTGGAATAATTCCTTTTACAATTCATAATTTAAAAAATTTTAATTTTCCTCATATTTAAGTTCTTGTTCCTTTCTGAATATTCTTCAAATAAATCATTGCAAGTTTAGTTATTCGTTGATAAAATCGCTGTATGTACGTACTCCAAGTTTAAATACACTGCAACTATTTTTTTCTTTCCAATGAATAAAAAGCTTCCCCTTGATGAGAGTAGAAATTAAAAATATTCAATTAAAGATAGATACTTAGTCAAAACGATGTTTACTAGTTACTACACCGACAAAAACCACTACCTTGTATAATAACATCGTAATTTTGTTTCGAACAAAATGCCGCGCTTTGTAGCGACTGCAGAAGGCATTCAGCCGAAATAGTAGCAAGCGCAGTACCACACCACAGCTTGAATTGATATCATGTACATCATGTGTTCCGTTTCTAAAATTGTTCACATAAAAGAAGACGTAATTAAAATAAATCATATATAACTCTTTCTCATAATAAACATTTAAGTCGAATTAGACATAAAAACAAAAAATGAGTAAAAGTGAATTGTTACCGTTAACAGGAAAAGAAAAATCGACGATTTTTATTAAAAATACCATCGGCGCATAACGATGACATTGTGATAATAATGATATTTCTTCCCGAATGAGAGACGTTTATTGTTATAAAAGAAAGAGTCGCGGGCGTCGAGGAGTGTGACGAAATTGTGGCCATTACTCACCGCATTCGAGGAACACATTGATCGTCTCGTCTTTCTACTGTCGCCTTTTGATGTAGCGCACCTACGAATCCAGACAATTTTAATGTAAAAAGAAACCTTGTAAAAGGAATAAATATGGCGCGAGAATTCCTAATATATGAATTTAGTAAATTCTAGAGTAATGTTTACGAAGGTCAAATACATAATACAACAGAAAAATAAAATGATTGAAATACGTATTAATTTCACCATTAATATACCTAGTTGGATCATAAGTTCTGTCATAACCTTTTTAGTTTTAATTTTCGCATACTGACCTGATATACATCGTATGTTGGCGTTTTTCGAAAATAAACTAATCATTTAATTATTTTGAATTGAGCCGTGGGTGCCGCCATATTGGCCTTGATTGCTGTGCCGAGCGCCTTTCATTTTACTCCTACTCCATGGCTGGCTGAACTGTTTTATCTTCACTTCTATGAATATGTAGATTTATTGTTTCCGTAAAATTCAGATACTTTGACGATCTACTACAGTTTGGACATCGCTTTTTTTATAAGCATTATCTATTTTTAATACTCTTACTGAATAATGATATACTAAATATTTCCTTTCATTTGAATGAGAGCATTATTAATTTACTTTTTTGGAGTTGATGTGCATTGTACTACTCCATTCGAATACGTATTATTATTACAACCTCAGTATAAACTTTTTTTAGTTGGTGTAAAGCCTAGTACGATCTTAATTATTAGAGGATCTAGTGATGTTCTCTGTTCTGCTTTATGATCTGTGATCGTCTGCTCGTGGATTGAATTAGTAATGAACATGTTAAAAATTCTCATATAATTAATTGCTTAACATATAACTAAACAAATTTATTTTTCTAAGCCCGCCTGGCTAACTACCACCCACAAGTTGAAAGTCTGTCGTCAAGCGCCTGTTGGTGTATTCCGGCAGCTGCACTTGAGAGCCAATCCTCTCTTTAGGCTTAGCATATTTACCGTCTTAGACCACGTCGTCGTTTGTTAGATGGACTGTAACGAATAAAAAAATAACATAGTTATATACGTCACTGATTAGACATCAATAAACATAATCTTGTTCGTAAAGTTAAAATGTGTTTAATGTTGTTTTCATTCCTCTAGGCGATGTAGGTAATTATGTAACTAGGTAGGTAAATAAACCTGTTCTTTCGTCTTTTCCACGAACCGTATCTTATATTGATTTTATTTAATACCATTATTATACACTCGTTCGGTGAAGACGTAGATAATTTATTGTATGACTACGAAAATGTAGATACTACTAATTAAATATTAAACTATCTACTGTTGATTCTATCAAATATTCTTCTTATGAAAGTGGAAATTTAATAAAAACTCACTTAACTATATACACCTTACAATTTGAAGAATAAATCTGAAATTCATTTTAAGCATGAGATGAAGAGGGTTCAAAAATTTAATTTAGCTCACGGTCGAAAAGTTTTATTATCTATAATATTATTGAAATCTATACTCATAAATGGAATTGAAGTGTATATTTTTAATGTCAAAATAACAGGTTTTTACTAAATGGATATAAAAGTATATATGATTTTTGTAATAAATAAAAAAAAATGTTTTTTCAGCTAATCACGAAAACGATTGGTTCGATTTTGATGGGACTTTCACTGGTAGATAACTAATATTCTTAGCAATATATGCTATTCTGTTTTAGAAATAAAATTGGGTTCCGTTCAAATATAATAAACCAAAGAAGCAGTGCCCAGAAAAGTGCACGCTACAAGCGGATTTTTACACTGAATAAAAATTTTGTAAATTCCACACGGTCGAAGTCGTGTCTAACAGCTATTCTGAAATATTTTTATCGAGGTTCGGCAAAATACTTGCACTTTAACTCATTAGGTTTTTTTTATATTATAGGGGGGTAAACGAACAGGGTGGTCACCTGATGGCAAGTGATCACCGCCGTCTATAGACACTAGCAACACCAGGGGAGTCGCAAGTGCGTTGCCGGCCTTTTAATATATGTGGGCCTCCGGCGATCTCACTGGCCGAACGAAACGTAACAGTGCAACCACGGTTACTTCACGTCGGTTTTCTGTGAGAGGGTGGTAGTACCCCGGGCGAGCCGAACCATTCATGCTGAAACCAGTAATAGCTTCAGCGTAGCTCTACCACCTACGAAAGTACTAGATATATCAAGTATAGTTAAACAATAGTAGTGATAATGGAGATTTCATTAACTATTGACTTTTACGTTGATATGTATATCCATGCTATGCCTAAAATCATTAAACAGTAAGATTTATAACTATATATTTATATCCAAAATAATGCAGCAAAAAGTTTAATCTGAAAGCGTGTACATAAGACATGCAGCTTACACTTTTTGGCTACATTTTGTTGGACCCCCCTATAGGCGACAAATGAGGATCTAAAGCAGGAATTTTCAAGCTTGCTGCTGTCAGTGTAGATATTAGGAGTGGTATGAGGATGTTTGGGAGTGGTATTGCTGCTATTTAAAGGTTTGAAGGGGGTGATGGAGACAACTTAAAAGGGCTGACTCCCAAGTGCAGCTTCCGCAACATTCCAACAGGTCCTTGGCGACAGATTTTCAACTTGAGAGTGGTGGCTAGCCAGGCGAGCTTAAAAAGGGCCCTACAACCATGCTATGGTAGGTATCATCACGATAATGTCCATCACCGAAAGCTCCGACTCAGTTGCAAGGATTCGAACATACGTCCATTGGCGCGGTGTCCGACCACGCTATCAACTAAGTTATCATCGCTTTATTGTGACTATTATACGTATTAGATAATAGACATAACATAACATATAGTATTACCTTAGTATTTCTTTTTATCCAAATCTAGGTGATTGCTACGGTATACATATGATTCATACAAAGAAAGAACGTACAAAATTGTATAGTCGATTACATTCTTAGGTCACAAATCAATAGATAAAGTCACAAAAACCAGGCAAACCACTTCTTATGTTAAGCGTAAACATCTTATTTATGTTACTTCTAACTGTTGTTCGAATATGTTTTACTTCTTATAGCTTACAAATACGATTAACTGTAATTAATTTTCAACTAGATTGTTTTGGTATTTCTTTTTCTTATGAGAAATGAGATTTATATGTTGACCATAAACACTATCTAATTTTAAGTAAGGTCTTCTTTATTCTAATAACGCAGGTATGTTCTAGTTTCAAAATTGTCAATACTCCTAAGAAGCCAATGAAATATGATTTTATTTCAAACTTTAATAAAACAGATTAATTTAGGTCGTAATAGTAGTAGTCGTAGGTAGGTTGAAAACTTGTATCACCTAACAATACTAGATCGGTCCGAAATACAAGAATAGGTCTTCAAAAGATCGATAGTTGATGCAATAAAAGAAACGCACAAAAAAGTAAAAAGCCTGAACGAAACAATAGCCGCCGGGAGAGCGTCGTTGAAAGCTCAATGAGCTCGCCGATTCGTTAGCAAAGAGAAAAACGATTAAAACTGCTCATACACGATCTCTGGTGACTATTACAAGTGCAGTGTTCGATTCTGCTTTACGATATCACTGTAATTTACTATAGAAATTTATGTTTTAAAAATAAAGAACACATACCTTCTTTTTATTTTCAAAAATAGGCAATTTGTCATCTTATATTTTGTGATAAGTATGATAATTAAAAAAATACATCATACTTTCTTATCATCATCTTACTCTTATCCCACCAAAGTAATGTCGGCACAACATGTTTTCCTTTTCCACTCTCCCCTGTCAGATGTCATTTCAGTATTCACACGTTTTACGCATATATCATTTTTCACACAATCTATCCACACCTTTTTCGCTCTTCCTCTACTCCTATATCCGTCCACTTTCAAACTCAAAACTTTTCTTGTCTCATGACTTTCATCTCTTCTCATAATATGCCCGTCGGTACCATGCTGCAATGTTAAATGTATTTCATGTAGAAAAAAATACTTGTAGCATACGCACCACCGAAATAACCTATGGTGACTGTCTGCTACCTTGGGTAGACCCAAAAGGTCTTGCGAGAACTTTTAAGAGTTACCGTTCAGATCCAGCTAACAACAGTAAGGATACAATGCCCTTACCTCAAGATCCTCCACTGTGTAACACTCGCTGCTGAACTTCCACGACTTTACAGGTGATGATGATTTTGGATTTTGGAGCTGCTGAATGTGATATTTCGCCCAATAATATATATTATAATTTTTCGGTAAAAAAACGATATTGATGTCCATCACGATTCTTCGATTTACACAGTCAGTTATTATGTTTTTTTTATTATTGACGTTCACGTGCATGACAACCAAAAAGTTGGCGTCTCGATATTATTTTAATTAATAAAGATCTGAATGTTAATAGTGTATTCGTATAAAGAGTTTTTGTTATATTTTGATAACGATGCAATACTGT
This sequence comes from Antheraea assamensis, assembly GCA_035772565.1. Taxonomy (NCBI): domain Eukaryota; kingdom Metazoa; phylum Arthropoda; class Insecta; order Lepidoptera; family Saturniidae; genus Antheraea; species Antheraea assamensis. Next base: position 232,743 of record JAQQSE010000026.1, on the reverse strand, counting down.
TCCCGCTAAATACGTCAACAAGGTAGAAGCCGCGAGCAAAACTGTGGCTTATATTTATTACATAAATCGATTGTATAATTCTTTATTTAATAAATACTCATTTATAATTTTGCATTCAATCATTTGTTTCCGTTTCTACCGAAAATGTTATTTACGAATAATATTTTCGAGCAATCGAAACTTTTATTCGGTAATACCCTAGAGCAATTCCTACTTTGTTTACAAATAAACTTGGCGTTCAAATTGGCAAGGAAAAAGCTTTTGAAAGAGGATAGGTAAATCGATTTATGCTAAATAGATAGCGCTTTTTGTATGCAAATTTTTGTTGATTTCCAAAAGATTGAAATCGTGGTATTGTGAAATGGTGAAATATTGATTAGCTATCTATCGGCCGACTGACGGTAAATATTTCGAGTAGTTTATCATCCCAATTTATAACAAGGATTTATTTTAACATTTTTTTATTTTGATAATGGTTTATTGGGATGTTCAGAAGGAAATATTGACAAGGAAAATGTGCCTCGTTGTTTACATGTAATTTACTGGCATATATGTTTAACTTACTTGGTTGTTCCAATAAGGTTATATATATGTCAGTTTTTTCGAATTCAGATTGAGGTACCAGAAATAACATTTGTACGGATCAAGAGCGGTTAACACCTGGAATAATGATTTTTTGGTAAATAATAATTTCATATTACATATCAGTATTTAGGAACATATTTTTGAAGATTATATATGTTTAAGTGAACAATGTTAGGAATTATGGAGAGTATTGCTTTTATAAATTCAAATTTACTGAAAGAGTTCTGTTTTTTCCTGAGAAAACATGTTGATTAAGAAAAATAACAAGATTTTTGGATTTTGAATTTGGAAAAAAATGTTACTTATAAAGCTTTAAATTTTGGTAATATTATACGAAAGTAACATTATTATCATAGTAGAAAAAAATTACAATACTGAAACGAGGTTAAATTGAAATTTAAAAAAAATGACTACCATTACGAACATGTAAAGAAAACAATGCAAATGAAAAATAAAGGTACGTTATGGTTTCTCTCTCTTTATTGCGTAAATTAACCGCTACAAGATAAATATGTCTTGAATTAGCCAGCGGAAGGCTTCGTTTATTTTACTTCTGAACTTATTTTTTGAGAAATAAACCTTTTCCGAATGATGTTATTAATATAACTTATAATTTATGATCATAAAATACGTACTGTCGATATTAACTAATTTTAAATCAAGACTTAGGTATACCGTATTTAATATTCTAAGTATATTTTTTGTTAAATATGTAAAATAAACGGCGACGAATAGTAATATACCTACATGGTGTGCATTGGATATTTTTCTCCTAGCTCTTGCAAAAGATTCTATAGCTTATGATGGTAGGTCAAAGAACATTCCCGAACAAACCGTGAGCGGGTACCAAGAAAAGAGGTTTCATTAACCAATATCGCTGTCATATCGGTATGATTAAGTTCATTTATATGCGCATTTTTCCAAGAACTCTATATTATTGGAAGGGAATAGAGCTCGGCGTATTCGCATGTAATTATGTAATTCTGATGAAATTTACTAAGTCTTTAGGAAACTAGTGATGATCATCATCTTACCCTTATTCCACCTAAGTAGGGTAGGTACAACATGTTTTCCTTTTCCACTATCCCCTGTCAGCAGATGACATTTCAGTATTCACACTTTTTATATCATATCATTTTTCACACAATCCATCCACACCTTGTTCGGTCTTCCTTTACTCCTATAACCATCCACTTTCAAACTCAAAACTTTTCTTGTTACATGAATTTCATCTCTTCTCATAATATGCCCGTACCATGCTAACCTATTACTCTTTATTTACTCTTCAACTTCTCTGTCACTGGTGTTATTTTCAAACTCCCTGTGATATACTCATTTTTAATCTTATCGATTTTTGTTACTCCACACATCCATCTTATCATTCTCATTTCTATTATATATATAATAGATATATAAGAATATATATATAAATGAAATGGTAGTGTCTAATGTTTATCGGGGCTAAATTCTGAATCGGTTGAATTCAGAAATTTTCTAACATACAGAAAACTCTATATTAAACAGGTTAAATGTAATTTCGCGTTTTTTCATAGGGGTCAAGCAATAATGAGAACCCACAATTAATAAAGTAATTCTTATGAAAAAACAAAACCGTTTTCGTAAAGAACAATAATAATAAAATAAAATGTGTTTAGAAAATTAAATGCTTATATTTTATTGACCTTTCCTTACTTTAATAATTACGGGATATAGTTGGGTAAAAGTAGATAAAAATATGGACAACAGTGTCTTTTGGGTCGTCCCATGTTTTAGACTCAGTGAAACCAGTAATAGTTTTTTAGGTAATAGTATTAGGGTTTACAATAAAGTCCCACAGCATATTACCGATTTGCCGGACTGTAAGTTTAAGCGCCATGTCAAGCGGGCTTTGGTGTCAAAGGGCTATTATAGAGTCGATCAATATGTGAACGATTGGTGATGACTGGAATTCACCCCCCTTTGTGTATCAACTAAAATCGTTTGTAACGTATATTGTGTTTTAAATATATACCTAAGTGCTAGTTAAAAGATAAACCCCATCGAGTTTTTTGCCGGTTCTACTCGATGATTGGGTTGTTTTCCGAAGCGGTGGTAGTTTTGACATTCATGAGCGCGTTCTTAGGGCCTGAATTGAATAAAGTATATTTGATTATTTTTTTAAATTGGTTATTAACTATACACACATAATAAAAGCAAAAGATAAATAATTTTCAGGTGGCAATCTCCACGCAAATTAGCAGCTAAAATCTCATAAAAGTTATTTATTTCTGTCAAATTCGTCCGCGAACAGTTTTATTTCTTTTTTAACCGTAACAGTGTATTTCTTTCGAACAAAGTTACGTAGCCACAGCCAATTCACATGAGTGTATAACTATAGTTAGGGTAAAAACAAAGTTTATGGTGAACTCGGTTGAAATGTTGGTCAAGATCGATTATTGTTTGTTGACTTGTTAGATGGCGTTTTATAGCATATTACTGTTGCTCATGAAATTTTTAAAAGGAACTGTGATTATTCGATCACCAGTAGTGTAGTATCTTTGGTATAAAACTCTGAATTACACTATAAAATTATGAAATTATTAATTTGAAAAAAAAAACAATTATTAAGTTACAAAGATTATTATACCGAACACTATATTTTTTGATATATTACAATTTTGTAATAATTTTTAATATGCAAATTTTTACATGATTTACATAATTGAAAAATATTTTATGTAAAGACTGCATAAAACAACAAAAACCTTTTTTATATGTACATGCTTATAAAATTACGATGTGCCGGAGCCGGAGGGCCAAACCCCGTTTGATCGATATTAATGATTTTTATCTGTATTTGTTGGTTGAATGGTTCTTAGCTTTCGTTGTATGTACTATGTAGCGTATTTATTTAGATTGAGATTATTTTAATTTTACGACATGAAAAACTATATAATTCCAAATTTCGAACTCCTTTCAATATTTCTATATAATTATACCATGACGTATTAAGATCTGCCGCAGGACAATGTTTTTCTACTGACTCCTTTAGTGACTTCTATACATAAGTAGACAAAAAAAAGCAGTTCAAGAGTACAATACCTTTTTCTCCTCTGTTTGCCGATCGGTACAATTTTAATCTTTTACTTAGTAGCTCTTCTATACCATTGGCAAGAGGAAGTCTATATTTATAACTCTCTATACGTCATAGTCCACACTTCTTGCGTCTACAATCGATAATATTTGTATAATACAAATAAGTACAGTTTACAGTTTTACAATTTTTATGGTTTAGAAAAAAAAAACAATATATGAATTAGTAAAGAAAAAGCTATGTACCCTGTATTATGGTTCATTTTCGATCACAGAATAACCAATAGTATTAATAAACATAGTAGTGTGACTATGCTACATGTCGATATGTGACTAGGTATGCTCGTGTTTTGTTATTGTAGAGAGAACGGCATTGTCGAACATGGTTGACAGGCTCACCGAAATAGTTCATATACTATATACGAGTATATACTTGTCACCTATTTGGATTGGAGCTGTGTATAAGTTTACTCTTAGATATAGGAGAGCAAAATTACTTGATTATTGAGATGAAAACTTAATAGACATCATGCTTTTTTTATTTATAACTAATTAATAATCTAGGCGTCTATCTCGATATCCTCTTAATTTTGTTAACCTTCGTCAAAAAAATCGTTTTAGGTACTCTTTTTCTGCCTGAGAATAAGTAAGTTACACAATAAATAAGTGTAAAAATCAGGTTTAGTCGGCTTTAAATTATATAAAAATTCAACCAGAAAATAATCTGTAATATAAATATGTGTATGAAATGAAAGTTAATTTGTGTCTTAGTTTTAAATATCGCATCTTTTAGCTAATTGTATATAGATACAAAAAATGGTTAAAGTTACTAAAACAAATTAAAAAGCGTTGACTTAAGGTATTGTACCATATATTCACTGAGAGATATTATGTATAATACCCGCGACTTTATCTGCATCGTTTATTATCTTAACAATATATTTTATGTAGAGAGGTAAAAAATAAGTATCACACCGCTTACCCCACTTTTATACGATATGAAACGCGTAAACGCGTAGTGCTTATAAAAATCGTAGTTTAAGAAAAAAAAGGACTAAGTGTATAAGAAGTAAATTTATAAAAAAACCTGATTTAATTCTATCCTGTACTTTTTACGTGAGGCACGCGCAGCCGCAAATCTATTATTTTATTTCTTTATAAGGAGATTTAAGCAAAGCATGAGGTCATATAACAATGATTGTAAATCAATTAACTAATAAAATAAAATTTCTTATGTCTTACAATTCTTATCAATGATTTCCTTGACAGACATTAATTGTCTGTCGAAAAGTGTGAACAGAGGTAGAGCAATCGAGCTGGGAGCCGGCGCGGCGCCACGTCTCGGCGAAACGATTTGTTCCAAGAATTGCATTGTTCGGAGACAGCTGGAATCTGGATTCGGTTAGATTCTTTTAGATGTTAGAAAGATTCGTACACTCCACGTACGAAATTGTATTCCTTAACTTAGATTTTGAATAGTGAATGTTAGTTGCAGCTGACATTTTAAATATGGAATACGCCTAAAAGTTGTTAAAGTTGAAGAGCCTCTATTGTGTACTCTGGTATTCATATGTTCCGAGAATCTAGACGATATTCATCTATATTTCCTCCGCCTTTCTCCTTCTAATGCCCTCTTTAAATGTTCTCTCTTAGTATTTAAGGAAGGCATTTATTTCTTTATGTAGTGGTCTCGTTTGAGCAGCGGCCGAGTGCGCACGCGCCCGCTCGCAGCTCTGACGGTCCGTTAAGTTCGGCAACTCGCGCGCAGTTGTCGGATATTTTCGTGTGTGTCCGGAAGTTTAGTGTGTTCGAGCGGCTACTGTCGATCGTACGCTCTTTTCAGAGCGACGGTGCACCTCCATTAGTGCACCATTTAAACCGCACTTTTCGGTGCGAAGCCGTGCACACTGTTTGCAGTGCGTCGAGTCGCCGTGCTACGCGTCGTGCCTCGTGCTGCGCTTCGAGAGTCGTGCAGCGCGTCGTGTGCCGTGCAGAGCGTCGTTCTTCGCGCCGCGCCGTGTGCAGTTTTGAAGAGAAGATTCGCGTTCGCGTCGCGTCGCGTTTTCCCTTTGGCCCGGACACGGATTGTCCGTTAGATTTGAATTAGGCGCACCCCCCTGCCCCTCAGGCAGGGAGGTTAGTCATGTCTACGCCCGCGACCCCGCGTGCCCATCCGGCCCTTCCGGCCGTTGATGATACCGTCCACCTCGAAGAACTGTTACGCTTCCACATGTTCGTCGAAAAGGAAGACCCGCAACTCGTCACGGAATACAATAGACTCCGGAAAGTCTACGCGCGCAACCCTCCCGGTAAGATACCGCGTTGTTTCTCCGCGAACCCTTTCGCGAATCTCCCGGACGACCCGTTCACGAGGCTCTCGGAATTCGATTCCGATGACGACTCGGACATGGACTACGATACAGTCCCCGCGACCGCGCCCGCGACGGAAACCACGGCCGCGACCGTGCCTGCGCCCGCGACCGTGCCTGCGCCCGCGACCACGCCCGCCGATGACGACGGTTTCACAACCGTCACGCGCCGCGGTAAACGCCCACGCGCCGCGATTCAGACCGATAGCGACTCTGCTGCGGGACGTCCGACCCCAAAGCAGCCCAATATAGGTGGCGCTCGGGTGCCCCGAGCCTCTCCCACGCCCTCTGCCGCGAATTCGGCTCAAGCCTCGGCTGCGGAACCCGCGGTCGCGGCTAAGAAGCCACGCCTACCGCCTCCCGTCACCTTCCGTGACAAAGCTCGATGGGTAGAGATTTCTGAAGACCTTAAGTCGAAGGAAATCGTCTACAAGTCTGCCGTCAACACTGTTGCCGGCATCTCTATTCGTGTTTCGACCCCCGATGAGCATCGCAAGCTCACCAGATACTTCAGGGAGCGTCAGCTCCCTTTCTTCACCCACGCGCTCGAGGAAGAGCGCCGCCTCCGTGTCGTCATTCGGGGAGTTCCCTCTGAACTCACCGAATACGACATCTGCGATTGCCTGAACGGTCAAGGACTTCCCAGTCCGGAGCGTGCAGCGCATGCGCCACCCCCGCACGAAGGCCCCCTTCAACCTGGTGTTGGTCACTCTGGACCGCTCCTTGGAAGGCAAGGCTATTTTCAGCCTCAACTCAGTTTGCGGCCTGTCCCCTGTCTACGTCGAGCTTCCTCGCAAGTCCCAGGTACCCTCGCAGTGTCACAACTGCCAGGTGTACGGTCATTCCGCCCGACACTGCCACCTGCGTCCCAGGTGTGTCAAGTGTCTCGGGGATCATTCCACTAAGGAATGCCCCCGCACTCCCGAATCCGTCGAGCCTCCGAGCTGCGTCCTCTGCGAGCAAACGGGTCATACCGCGAACTATCGCGGGTGTCCCCGTGCGCCTCGCTCGACCTATCACCGTCGCGGCGGTCGTGCGACCCGGTCCAGGGCGCACGGCCCGCCGACTCGGACGAATCGGCCTCCGCCTCCGCCCATACAAAGCCAGAAGGCTTTCCCCGAACTGCCGGGCACCTCCAGTGCGCCGGCAGCATCCGCTACTCCGCCGAGCGCGCTCTCCTGGCGCGTAAGGCCTTCCCCGCCAGCTCCCTCGGCTCCTAAAGCCAAGCCCCAGCCCCCAAAGGCTCTGTCCACTCCTGCGCCACCTATCGCGGTTTCAGCATCGACCTCCGGTATAGACTGGATAGCTCGCTTACTCTTGGTACACGATGTACAAGAGATAATCGCATTTAACGCGTTAGTTAATAGTACCTCTGAGCTCGGGCTCTTAAACGCTATCTCCGCTTTCCCGGCCGTCGCGACCACGGTACAGCAATTAACCCGCGCCGCGCATAAATAAATTCGCGTAAATCAAAATATCAGATCGAACCCGCGTGTTCATACATAATAGACCGATATATTAGGATTTGTTACGTAATTATTTAGTTAAATCGGCACCGTGCCGTTGTACTTTATTTTTTAGCTCGATTCCCTCTCAAAAGATGCGTGTTTGCGCCCACGCCCGCGACTCTCTCTGCTCACGCCTCCGTGAGCGGGGGGTGAAGATTCGATCCCGCACACTCGTCGCGATTTTTCTTGTAACAGCTCGAGCCTAGGTAGTCCCTCGGTGTGGAGCCCTCGAGTATGTTACTCGCGCGAATACAGTGATTTACACATGTTCTACACTTACACGATCACCCCACACTCTTGCACATCTAGGCACTCAGTGGTGGGCTGTTTTTTTGCCCTTTTCGGACTGAAATAGGTCACGTAACACAGTAGTCAGATACCAAATACACATATACATTCGTGAAACATGCATGGTCACACATGCATTTTTCACGAATTCATATATGAGTATTGTATGGATAGATAGCTTAGCTAGCTTAGTTAGTTCGGGAATCCGGCGACAGCTCAAGCCGAGGTGCACCGAGTGCCCTTGAGATGTTTCGCCTAAAAACAATCGGGTGAGTGCCCTAAGCGCTCCCCTTAGTAGTCCGGTGGAACTGTGAAGGCGGAATAAGCCGGCAGTGTAGGTCAGTTCGAAAAAAAAAAAAAAAAAAAAAAAATCTTTATGTAGTATAATTTCTGCCTACACCGTTCTGAGTTTTCTGGTAGCTGTAAAAGTAAGATAGAATAATAATAAAAACGTGACTTTTACATTATACTAATACGACTTTAACATAACAATACTCAGCTTTATAAAGTTACTAACTGATAACCGCCTGCTTCGTTGTACAGAAGATATTTAATTTAAATGAAAAAAAGTGGCAAATGGTTCATTAAATCCAAAAAATAAGTAGCCTAGGACGATCTACAAAAAAATCCGCATTAAATAGTCGTCACACTTCTACTCGTATATCGACACGTTCATTAATTTTGACGTGTTTAGCCTCACTCACTCAATCTTACACACTAAAACTGCACGGTGTACCGGCCGCCCCGCTTTTGGTTGGGGTGACATGGGCTCGTGCAAGGCTATTACCATGCCGCCTCAAAGTGACGTTACCTTTGAAGTTAATAAAAAAAAAGTAGTGTGTACTTATGTACACGCGTTAGAAGTTATATTTTTTTGGCTAACAAGATAACATTCTTTTCAAAAATTTAATTTTTCGTCTTATTCTTTTACGTTTGTAGAAAAAACGTCATTAACAATAGAAGAAAGGTATTTAATACATACATACTTTTTTTGAATAAAATGTTGACTATAGCTAACTTCAGGGTGTCGGCTTTTGTGACGGTGTGCGCGCGCATCGTAAAAATTTACTCTCATCATTTTTTCCTAACGCGCCAAAAGAAGTATAACTTCAAAAATTGGTAATGGAAAATGAAATTTCGTTTCCAATTTGAGTGAATTGTGTACATCAAAATAAAAATTAATTTGATTAAATACAGTTCCGAACGAAGATGAGTGATTAATTACTTACGTCATAACACAGTAGTCAAAGGTGAGAAATGTTAGGTTAGGAGTTTGATATAATTATGTGAAATGAAATTTATGAATGTCTCGAGATTGGCAAAACTATATTAAGAAACTTTCAACCGTTTTTCCCGCGTATCTTTTTATATATGGTGAGCATACAATTTCACGCACGGCCGTTTAATTGCAAAATATAACCTGTATGATAAGGAAACAGCGAGTACATACACATACATACTCGTATGTATATATTTAATACCTAGATGCAAAATTGAGAGCTATGTTAATGATACGAAAGTCAATCGTGTCAGGATTGAAATCGCAAGCTATCGACTCAACAGCAGGGTTACCTCTGTACCACGACACCTGTCGTAGTTACCAATATTATTTTAAAAACATCAGCTTTTAAGAGACCCATGGCAGGGTCATAGGCCTCTTCCCGAAGGAAGGTATGAGCATAATAACGACATCAGCCAACGAAGTTTTCAGCATCATCATCGTCATCAGCAAACTAAGATTTAAAAAAAGGGTGGTTTTATGAAACAACGATGGAAATGAAACTGTTTTTGGATCGTAGGCATTTAACTGAAAAATTTCCGAAATTCATTGGATTTAAGGTATTAAAATAGCTTTTTAAATCGTAACTTGATAATTGGAATAAGAAAGTTGGAAATCAATAGTAGACAAGATATCCAACTATACATTTGAATTTCCTCCTGCGTATTAAAGGACGGAATACATAATAAATATAATGATTCAAGAGATAGATGCATTTTAAAAACTGAACACAATATTTATTTAAATCATTGAATCATTTTGAATAGAGACATGGGCGTCGCTAAATTGGCCTTGGCTGCTCTATCGAGAGCCTTTCACTTTAATGTATATGTGTATCTAATGTTCGGCTGTAATGCGACATGCGGTAGATGGACGAAAATTGAGGCAATGTAACTTTCACTTTAAAAAGGCCGAATCACTTTCATATCAAAGAATATTGCTTTATCATCATTAACATGTAACCTTATTAACCTATAAATTCTTGTAAACGTTCCTCTTTGTGGAGATAGGAATGAGTAATGTTATTTTCTAATCTCAACCAACGGACTTACTGGTCCTAAGATCATATCTCAAAGAAAGTTGTGTAAAATTCGAAGTGACATTGGGAAGGGATTAGGGGCTTAAGGATCGAAACTTCGACGATTTTATTAACTTTCCCAATAGCTTATGTATTCGTAAAGGATCTGAGCTATATGAAGGGTTCTAACTGGTTTCAAACAAAGTGATTATTCATAAAGATTAACACAGTTTATCAGTACACTTTTAATTTCATTATTTGTTAGAAGATTCGAAGTTCTGATTTTAAACGCAACAGTTATTAATTTGTTTATCATTCCCTTATGTCGATTACAGTCACTGCTCTATTAACATATCTAGTCATGCCTCTATTAACCATGCTTAGATTTATAATACCATTGAAAATTATCCAAAATATAGGCAGACAGTATTGTGTAGTTTATTTACTGGTTAGTGGTTTCGTATACTCTTTTGAAGATTTCACAGTACCCTTTGATCTGTTGCTAGAGCTTTACTGAATAATGTTTATTTCGTTTACTCTTGTTATTTAGTTAGCCAATAAAACTCAAACTTTTGTTGAGGGAATAATATTTTTAATATATTTAAATAAATCTTTTTAAGTTTATATGATTTCAGGTCCTATAATCTATGGAATTGTACGAGTATATATTTTAAAGAAGTACGACACATAAAGAAAAAACAAGTCTCCGATAATCTAAAGTAACAAAACTTACAGATAGATGCTGTTATTAAATTAATAGAGCAATTTTATCGTATAAATACAAGCAGTATTTACAATACATAATTTAGTAAATATATTATATATTATTGTCCATTAAACAGTTATTACATAAGTCAGAGAGAGATCCACTGCACATGAAAGAAGATATGGGTATAATCACCACGGCAGCCCACGACATATTGGCGATTTCAAACTCCGAGAAATCTACAGTCTTCTGGCATATGGTGGAAATACAAGTACATTTCTCACGTTCAGGTTTCCTGACGATGTTTTCCTTCATAATTAGCCGATAGTATTACTAATTTGAATTAGGAAATGTACGCGAATACCGAAATGTTCGTTGGTACATTCCGGGGTGCGAACCTGCGGACATCGGATTGACATTCCACCGGTTAAACCACTCGACCACCACGATTTTGGTTAGGTAACACCATGCTATGAATTATGACTAGATAATAATAAAGCCTGACTTCTCTGAAATGACAGGTGCATGTATCACATACTTTTTTATACAGTATAAAATCAAATAAAAATTGATAAAGATGTGTGCAGACTTATTTTGCATAAGATACAAGGATTTGTAAATAGTAAGGAAGAAAGATTACATACAGTTAAAAAGAAAAACCAATTGGTGATATTTTTAAGCAGACACCTTCTGCCACCACGCTAGATGTTGTAGTTCGAAACATACATAGGACAAATATTTCGTGTGATCTATAAATAATTGTTCTTGGTGTACTTTATGTTCTCTATGATATCGTCGTTATCACTACATATTATTAAACAAAGTCGTCCGCCGCGTCTATCTGTCTGTCTGTCTGTATGTTTGTGATAAACTCGAAAGCTATTGAAAGGATTCTAATGCGGTCTCCACCAATAAATAGAGGAACAATAAATGAGGAAGGTTTAGGTATATAATTTGTCAAAGTTTCGTGTAAATTGGTTGAAATATAACGATAATTGTTGGAAGTGTTGGAAAATATCAAGTCACCTAGGAGTTTTCATCAAAAACGCTGCCTAATTATTTTGACATATAACAAAACAATGCATAGCAAGTTATTCTTCTTTTATAGATCTAGAAAAAAAGTCTACAACGGCATATATCTATCTTTTAATGATATCTTACTAAACCCATCTAACACTTAAAAAATGATCACTCAAAATGAGGTAATTGGAAGGCTATTTAGACGGATACAGTATGTATCCTAATCAAATGAAATACATTAGTTAACTTAAGCATTTCTTACACATATGTATATATTTTATATTATCAAGACGGGACAACGTCCGTCGGGCCTGCTTGTAATAATAAAATCGCACAGGCACAGGGCTTCATACTTAACACGGAAAGCTGTTTTATTTTTACAAAAACTTATAAACACTTAAGAAACAAATTTTTAGGGGACGTAGTAACGAGTGGGATCGTTTTTCTACGATTCGATACGCATTGCTATATATAGCTTTTTTTTATATTACATGACTGTTATATAGGAATATTTACTAATATCAATAGGCCCTGCAAACGAAATGAGACGCTTATTTACTAAATGGGCCCACGTGATGTGTACCGTGAGGGGAAAATGGTTAACGAGTTTCTGCCTGATGTTTGTAAAGTTTGCTCCAGGTCACGGCGAGAGCCAAACTGCCCATCGCGCCGCTTACGTAATGAAATATCCGTATGGAATGTGTTTTTACCTATACAATATGTATGCACATAACTGAGAGTATTATGCAGAAGCGATACAGTCGATTATTTTTGTTGAAAATTCCTATTTCAAAAACATGAATTTTATACTTACATTATTATATTATTGTAAATATTTTTTTGCTGTAATTTATTGATTATTTTGTAGGCTTTTTAAATATCAAATGAAAAAAACTAGTATAATTTTTTTATGGAACAAAAATATATCAAAATAAATAAAATATAATTCTATAAAAACTATTATATACCAACAACTTTTAAAGATTTTTTTTTAATGTTAGATTGAATTTTGATTACAGTAACTTCTAATGTGTAAGTAAATATATATATTCAATAAACATTTTAATAATACCAATAGCCGCCACCGATTTCGATTTCGTCCGCGTTATTCTAGAAATTTCAAGTACATTTAGCCTAGGGCTACCTAGTGGACACTTACAGTCTCCCCCAGTAACGGACGAGGAGATGGGGAGGGTAGAGGAGTGCCTCCGCAACAAACGGAGAGCACCCGGCCCAGACGGGGTCCCGGGTTGGGTGCTCAGCCTGGCGCTGGGCCATCTTAGGGGGTGGCTTCGGGGGCTGTTCGACCAGTGTTTCTCGGTGGGGCAGTTCCCGAAGCCCTGGAAGCAGGGGCGGCTTTACCTACTGAGGAAGGAGGGCCGCCCCCCGAACTGCGCGTCTGCGTATCGGCCCCTGGTGTTGTTGGACGACGCCGGGAAGGCGTTGGAAAGGATTATCGCTTCTCGGGTCGTCCAACACCTGGACGGAGTGGGGCCGAACATCGCGGGCGCGCAGTTCGGCTTCCGGACAGGGCGTTCCACGGTGGACGCCCTGTGCCTCTTAAAGTCGCTGTCGACTGAGGCGACCTCCCGCGGGGAGAGGGTTTTGGCGGTGTCCCTCGACATCGCCAACGCCTTCAACAGCCTGCCTCACGGAGCCATACGGGAGGCGCTTCGGTTTTTCGGAGTGCCCCCGTACCTGCGGCGGCTGTTGGAGGCGTACCTGGAGGATAGGGAGGTCGCCTACGTCAACGGCGACGGGAGGATGGTCCGGCGAATTACACGACGGGGGGTTCCACAGGGGTCGGCACTGGGTCCACTCCTGTGGAACATGGGCTACGACTGGGTGCTCCGCGGCGCGCTCCCAGCTGGAGCGCGCCTCATATGTTATGCGGACGACACCCTAGTCGTAGCCCAGAGGGGGGGGGGACTGGGAGGGTTTGGTGCGTCTGGCCACGGCGGCCACAACCGTCGTGGTCAGGCGCATCCGGCGATTGGGCCTCAGGGTGGCCCTCGACAAGACCGAGGCCATATTGTTTCATGGGCCTTGGCGAGGGCCACCTGCAGGGGCCCATTTAATGATGGATGGCGCCCGTATCAGGGTGGGGACCCAGATGAGGTATCTGGGCCTCATCCTGGACGGGCGCTGGCGGTTTGAGCCCCATTTCGCGGGGCTCAGACCGCGAATAACAGGGGCGGCGGCGGCGCTCGGCCGGTTACTCCCCAACATTGGGGGGCCGAGTGCCGGGTGCCGTCGACTCTACATGGGAGTCGTGCGGGCGATGGCTGTCTACGGGGCACCGGTGTGGGCTGACGCCCTCTGTGCTGCCAATGTGCGCACGCTACGCGCTGCGCAGCGCATTATAGCACAGAGGGCGATACGGGGATACCGCACCGTGTCCTCGCCGGCGACCTTCACGCTCGCCGGCTCCCTGCCCTGGGAGCTGGAGGCAGGAGTGCTTGCCGCCGTGTATGAGTTCACGGCGGCAAGGAAACGGTTGGGGGAGCCTCTGGCTCCCAGAGAAGTTGAGGCCAGAAGGAGGGAGGGCCGGGATGTGGCACTGGAGAGGTGGCGGCAGGACCTGGCGGACGCGCGGTATGGGCGTTATACTGTGGACGCCGTCCGCCCGGTCCTGTCGGAGTGGATTGGGAGACGCTGGGGCTCCCTGACGTTCCGTCTGGTGCAGGTGCTCACCGGACATGGTTGTTTCGGGTGGTACCTGCACCGGATCGTGCGCAGGGAGCCAACTGCCACATGCCATGAATGCGGCGCTGCGGAGGATACCGCGCAGCACACTCTCTCTGAGTGTACTGCGTGGGACGGACAGCGCCGCATTCTGGCTGCGGCGGTGGGAGATGGTGGGGATTTGTCGCTGCCGAGTGTGATTGCGGCCATGCTCGGCAGCGAGCAGGTGTGGACTGCAGTGGCCTCCTTTTGCGAGGAGGTCGTCTCGCAAAAGGAGGCGGCTGATAGGGCCAGAGAGGTGGACCCTCTCAGCGGCCCTCTCCACCAGAGGAGGGCCGGTGGAAGGAGGCGGCGCTTTGCCCGCCTCCTCCCACCTCCGTAGCTGGACCTGAGGGGATGGGCCGGGGGGCCCATCTCCTCACTGCACAGGTCCGGCTGACGAGGGGAGGTAGCTGGCTGTGTACCCAGTCTACCTCCCTATGAGGACGGAGCCCGGCGGCCAAATTCCGCCGGGCTGACCGCTGGGGCGGCATGGTGATAGCCACAGCTCGGTCCCATGCCGCCCCGACTTAAAGCGGTGGCCGGTACACCGTGGGGTTTTAGTCCGTGCGAGTCGGACATAACCCATTCTCTCCCCCGGGAGGATGGGTATCCATAATGGATTTCCCCACGCTAATAAAAAAAAAAAAAAAAAAACACTTACAGTAAAATCTGTAGCATATGGTAGCACAAACTTCATTAAAAAAACATCTGTGCCATTATTTTGATGATTGGTCAATATATTATCTCAGATAACATATGTCATTGTTTAACTTTAACAGCATTTGACTATCACGACAAAGAATTGGTACAAATGTTGGTACAAATAGTCATAAATATATGTATATACTTGTGTGTGTGTTATATTAATAGTATTTAGTAAATACGTATGAAATCTTCAAATAAAATTTTTCATTTATTTTTATTTTTTTTTCGTACTGACTACACTGTTGACCCAGAGGCCGCTACAGTTTTACCGGACTACTAAGGGGAGCGCTTAAGGCACTCACCCGATTTGTATAGACGACTGGCACAAGGGCGCACGGCACACCTCGGCTTGGGCTGTCGTCGAATACCCGAATCTGACTAGCTAAGCTAAACTAAGCTAAACCTATCCGTATCATACCTGTATGGGTTCGTGAAATATACATGGTTACCAAGCATGCATGTTTCACGATCCCGTACATGTATTTTGTATCTGACTATCTGTGTTCTAAACCATTTCAGTTTGAAAGGGCAAAAAAACAAACAAAAACAGCCCACCATTATGTGTACCTACGAGTGTGTGTGTGCACGTGTGTGGGGTGATCGGTGTTGTGTTGTAAAGTCGAGTGTTTGATTAACAGTGTCACTGTGTCCGCGCGAGCAGCATGCTCGAGGGCTCCTTTCCGGAGGATCGTACCTCGGCTTGATCAGCTGCCGAGGGGGACCTAGGGATGTGTGCTGTAGCAAAATTCACAGCCAAACCTCGGCGGCGTGATCTGTGATTACGCGGGCGTGGGCGCGCACACGCTTTGTTTCGAGGAACGGAAGGGTAATCTGCGTTAGCTACCGTTATCTTATCGGGAGGATCGGAAAAAATATGTCGCGGACGTCTTTTATAACGCGGCGCGTTCGGTATGGCATCGTAAGTTACCGCGGATACCACTAACGAACTGGGATGATTCTTTGCTTTCTCAAAATAATTACTAGTAAGGGTCTTAACGTACGACCAGATAGACGGCATTTCAAGGTCCTTGAGGAGGTCGACTCCCCGGACTTACCAAGGGGCACCGACCGCCCTACGAAGAAATCGATTCTGTAGTATTTGCAATCTGTTGAAGAGATTTTCTGACATGTGTGCGAAAACGGGACAGCTATATGTCAGAATGGGTCGGACACACATTTTATACAGCGTGAGCTTGTGTCTGAGGGACATCTTGCTCTTTGAACAAACTAAGGGATGTAAGCGCCCCAAGACCATGGCGGCCTTGTTTCGCACTCTCTTAATGTGGGATCTAAAAGTGAGATGCCTATCAAGGGAAACAGGAGGAGGAACAAAAAGGAGATACTTGACCTCGGAGGCCCAAGGGATCACTATCTTATAAAGCTTAAGGGGCTTGAGTTTACACGGCCGCTGGATGGGATCGAAAAAGACAGCGGCACTCTTATCGGGGTTAACTTCTATTCGCCATCGACGGTACCATTTGCCGAGAACGCGAACGGTCCGTTGGATGCGATTCCTAAGTACAGTCGGCCGCCAGCCGGAAGCGTAGATCGCTGTATCATAAGCATAACAACCTAACTCGATCCCCGGGGATCGAGGTAGGTCACTGATGAACAGGTTGAAGAGTGAGGGCGCGAGTATGGACCCCTGGGGTACACCTGAGCGTATCGGGTGGGATTTTTTCATTTATTGCCACATTAACGGCTTATAACATTTTTAGATTTGATGTTCGTTGGAATTCAAGGCGGAGGTGTATAAAACTATATTAAGACCAGTCGTGTTATATGGATCCGAGTGCTGGGCTACGAAAGAGATGGATGAGAAAAAATTACATATGGCAGAAATGCGAATGTTAAGATGGATGTGTGGTGTAACCAGAATGAATAAAATTAAGAATGAGTAATACATCAGGAAAAGTTTGAAAATAGCACCAGTGACAGAAATGTTGAGGACTAATAGGTTAGCGTGGCGGGCATATTTTGAGAAGAGATGAAAATTATGTAACAAGAAAAGTTTTGAGTTTGAAAGTAGACGGATATAGGGGTGGATGAAGACCGAAAAAGGTGTGGATAGATTGCGTAGAAAATGAGGTATAAAATGAATAAAAAATAAAACAAAATGAAATATATGTAGTATAAAAAGTGGGAATACTGAGGTGACATCTGACAGGGGAAGAGTGGAAATGGAAAACATGTTGAGCCGACCCTACTTAGGTGGGGTATGAGTAAGATAATAATGATCATATTTAGATTTGATAACTATTTATCAATTACTATCTGAATATTTACGATCTCCATAAAATGTTAATGATAACGTACATTCTATAAGGATTTTTATTTCACATCCTTCCACATAAATACTGGAATAGTGCTACTCTATTGTTAAAATAGCTCTGGGAGCTAAATTAAAATAGAGAGTTCTCTGTTCCTGCAAACGCAAGCTAGTTATGTTGCTTGCATTGTTTTTGTATTAAACACAGTTCTAATATAATTTCTAGTTTTAGCATTTGTGCCTTTATGATACATTTATATAAAAAGCGACTGCACTCGCACTCCTTTTTAAACTATAATTATTTTGGAATCGTTATTTTATTATTTAAGTAAGTTATTTATTAAAATTTAAGTATATATAACAATCATTAAATGGAATACTATCAGCCACGTGATAACATATACTTCCCGTGTACTAAGTTTCATTACAACTTCAACAGATTCAATATCTATCAACAGATTGAGATAAAAAAAATCTCAGGTTGCTAAAAGAGAATTGACAATTTCTGTATCTTATAGACTGAAGCCTGATAAAAGCTTACCGTGTAAAACAACAATAAAGATCGGATAAACCGATTATAAGTAAAATTCTGACATACAAACAGGCACACAGATATCTATATGTCTATCAGAATATTAAAAAAAAATGAATGTACGTATAGACAGAACGACACATTTATTATTAACATAGATAACAATTAGGTGAAAACATTTTTATGATGTAACCGTTTCACAAGACATACACGATGACCCAACGAGTTCGTAGACGTTTTAATGGTAACATAAGATATAGTTAATTATCCTCCTCAATATGAGGATATCAGAGACTGGGTGTATAGGAGAAGATTAAGTCTTGATTAAGAGTGGTTCATGTTGGAGATAAATTCATAAAGGGGATTTATTAACCGTAATATTTATTACCATATTCTGTTGTTTGTCAACATACGAGTATTCTGTTTTCCTATTAGAAGGTAGTATTAGAATTGTCTGTGTGTCACTATGTCTCACACTAAGTTTGGCGTTTATTCGTTGAATCTGGTATAATGGCATTGCATCAAGTGAGGTCCATAGGGAATACAGGTTTTTGTCTGTTTGTATCTGACTAATAATACCTATGTCTAAGGATGCCCCAATCGCATAGTAGGACACATGCCCGTCTAATTCTATCAAACGGAGTACAGCATCGATTTTATCGTTGTTCACAGCAATATATGGACGACCATCACGAAATTAACACGACCGAGCTTAACATGACCGTGTTGGAACTCTGTAAACTAGCCATAAATAGTCGACTTGCATAATGCCTCATTACCAAAAGCAGTGTATAGGCGCGCCATACTCTTCTGAGTCGTCACTTACATACTACACTTACGATACTTATCACACTTAAAATCGTAGTAAATTGTACTACGAAAATCGGGAGTCTCGTTTGAGCAGCGGCCGAGTGCGCACGCGCCCGCTCGCAGCTCTGACGGTCCGTTAGTTCGGCAACTCGCGCGCAGTTGTCGGATATTTTCGTGTGTGTCCGGAAGTTTAGTGTGTTCGAGCGGCTACTGTCGATCGTACGCTCTTTTCAGAGCGACGGTGCACCTCCATTAGTGCATCATTTAAACCGCACTTTTCGGTGCGAAGCCGTGCACACTGTTTGCAGTGCGTCGAGTCGCCGTGCTACGCGTCGTGCCTCGTGCTGCGCTTCGAGAGTCGTGCAGCGCGTCGTGTGCCGTGCAGAGCGTCGTTCTTCGCGCCGCGCCGTGTGCAGTTTGAAGAGAAGATTCGCGTTCGCGTCGCGTCGCGTTTTCCCTTTGGCCCGGACACGGATTGTCCGTTAGATTCAAATTAGGCGCACCCCCCTGCCCCTCAGGCAGGGAGGTTAGTCATGTCTACGCCCGCGACCCCGCGTGCCCATCCGGCCCTTCCGGCCGTTGATGATACCGTCCACCTCGAAGAACTGTTGCGCTTCCACATGTTCGTCGAAAAGGAAGATCCGAATCTCGTCACGGAATATAACAGACTCCGGAAAGTCTATGCGCGCAACCCTCCCGGTAAGATACCGCGTTGTTTCTCCGCGAACCCTTTCGCGAATCTCCCGGACGACCCGTTCACGAGGCTCTCGGAATTCGATTCCGATGACGACTCGGACATGGACTACGATACAGTCCCCGCGAACGCGCCCGCGACCGTGCCTGCGCCCGCGACCGTGCCTGCGCCCGCGACCGTGCCTGCGCCCGCGACCACGCCCGCCGATGACGACGGTTTCACAACCGTCACGCGCCGCGGTAAACGCCCACGCGCCGCGATTCAGACCGATAGCGACTCTGCTGCGGGACGTCCGACCCCAAAGCAGCCCAATATAGGTGGCGCTCGGGTGCCCCGAGCCTCTCCCACGCCCTCTGCCGCGAATTCGGCTCGAGCCTCGGCTGCGGAACCCGCGGTCGCAGCTAAGAAGCCACGCCTACCGCCTCCCGTCACCTTCCGTGACAAAGCTCGATGGGTAGAGATTTCTGAAGACCTTAAGTCGAAGGAAATCGTCTACAAGTCTGCCGTCAACACTGTTGCCGGCATTTCTATTCGTGTCTCGACCCCCGATGAGCATCGCGAGCTCACCAAATACTTCAGGGAGCGTAAGCTCCCTTTCTTCACCCACGCGCTCGAGGAAGAGCGCCGCCTCCGTGTCGTCATTCGGGGAGTTCCCTCTGAGCTCACCGAATACGACATCTGCGATTGCCTGAACGGTCAGGACTTCCCAGTCCGGAGCGTGCAGCGCATGCGCCACCCCCGTACGAAGGCCCCCTTCAACTTGGTGTTGGTCACTCTGGACCGCTCCTTGGAAGGCAAGGCTATTTTCAGCCTCAACTCAGTTTGCGGCCTGTCCCCTGTCTACGTCGAGCTTCCTCGCAAGTCCCAGGTACCCTCGCAGTGTCACAACTGCCAGGTGTACGGTCATTCCGCCCGACACTGCCACCTGCGTCCCAGGTGTGTCAAGTGTCTCGGGGATCATTCCACTAAGGAGTGCCCCCGCACTCCCGAATCCGTCGAGCCTCCGAGCTGCGTCCTCTGCGAGCAAACGGGTCATACCGCGAACTATCGCGGGTGTCCCCGTGCGCCTCGCTCGACCTATCACCGTCGCGGCGGTCGTGCGACCCGGTCCAGGGCGCACGGCCCGCCGACTCGGACGAATCGGCCTCCGCCTCCGCCCATACAAAGCCAGAAGGCTTTCCCCGAACTGCCGGGCACCTCCAGTGCGCCGGCAGCATCCGCTACTCCGCCGAGCGCGCTCTCCTGGCGCGTAAGGCCTTCCCCGCCAGCTCCCTCGGCTCCTAAAGCCAAGCCCCAGCCCCCAAAGGCTCTGTCCACTCCTGCGCCACCTATCGCGGTTTCAGCATCGACCTCCGGTATAGACTGGATAGCTCGCTTACTCTTGGTACACGATGTACAAGAGATAATCGCATTTAACGCGTTAGTTAATAGTACGTCTGAGCTCGGGCTCTTAAACGCTATCTCCGCTTTCCCGGCCGTCGCGACCACGGTACAGCAATTAACCCGCGCCGCGCATAAATAAATTCGCGTAAATCAAAATATCAGATCGAACCCGCGTGTT
This sequence comes from Antheraea assamensis, assembly GCA_035772565.1. Taxonomy (NCBI): domain Eukaryota; kingdom Metazoa; phylum Arthropoda; class Insecta; order Lepidoptera; family Saturniidae; genus Antheraea; species Antheraea assamensis. The sequence continues at coordinate 211,600 of JAQQSE010000026.1, read as the reverse complement.
CATACATAATAGACCGATATATTAGGATTTGTTACGTAATTATTTAGTTAAATCGGCACCGTGCCGTTGTACTTTATTTTTTAGCTCGATTCCCTCTCAAAAGATGCGTGTTTGCGCCCACGCCCGCGACTCTCTCTGCTCACGCCTCCGTGAGCGGGGGGTGAAGATTCGATCCCGCACACTCGTCGCGATTTTTCTTGTAACTGCTCGAGCCTAGGTAGTCCCACGGTGTGGAGCCCTCGAGTATGTTACTCGCGCGAATACAGTGATTTACACATGTTCTACACTTACACGATCACCCCACACTCTTGCACATCTAGGCACTCAGTGGTGGGCTGTTTTTTTTGCCCTTTTCGGACTGAAATAGGTCACGTAACACAGTAGTCAGATACCAAATACACATATACATTCGTGAAACATGCATGGTCACACATGCATTTTTCACGAATTCATATATGAGTATTGTATGGATAGATAGCTTAGCTAGCTTAGTTAGTTCGGGAATCCGGCGACAGCTCAAGCCGAGGTGCACCGAGTGCCCTTGAGATGTTTCGCCTAAAAACAATCGGGTGAGTGCCCTAAGCGCTCCCCTTAGTAGTCCGGTGGAACTGTGAAGGCGTAATAAGCCGGCAGTGTAGGTCAGTTCGAAAAAAAAAAAAAAAAAAAACTACGAAAATCGTAACGAGTTCAATTATTCGCAACATTGACACGCAATATTTAAAATAGCGCGAAAATTTAACAAGTTATAAATCAGTGAAACAAAGTATATTTTAAAGTCAAAGAGTTTCATTTTCTAATGTCGCAGTTAGTCTTTAAATATTATTAACATAAGTGACCAGTTCCGTGAATTATTAGTGCGCCCTGGGTACATATCTGCATATGTGACTTAGGATTTTCGGATCTGCTTACACAGCACTAACAATTTAAGCATTCGATGTTTACTATGAAATTATCTAAGTTTCAAGGAACAAAATTTATGTGTTATTCAAACAATTTAGTACAATGTTACTAAAGTTCTAATTCGATTCAGTATCATCAGAATCTCAAAGCTAACTGTAACAGCAGACAGCACAGGAAAAATAAAACGTAACAAATCGTTGCGAAAATCTTAAAGCTTGTTCCGGTTGTGAAAGCTATTGGGGAAATTCGTACGCGTTTTATTTTATTTCCACTGAAGGTTTTCTGCAAGAAAGCTTGCTTCGCTCTTCGGTCAGATAGAGTGCGCCCAAATATAAAGTTTCAATTTCCCTGCGCTATTCCGTATCGAGACACGTGAGGTGCGTTCCGAAATTACAACCCCCTGTAGCCCATCAAGATTGTGTCGCATCACTGGATCTATTTTAAAATAATAGTTTCTAATAAATGTATTTTTTTAAATAATACTTCTACTAAAGATGTACGAAAACAAACAGTTATTTAGAAATATACACATTATTTAATAAATATCAGGTAATTTATTCTTATACCTATTTTTTTATAGGTGTAGGTATAGGAATAAATATATTAATAGCAATGTACAGAGTATTGACCAAGTAACTATGATATGAAATTGTATTGCACATTTCGTGTACATACGAAAATTATCTCGGGCTTGCAGGCTCCTTGTAGCTCTGAACTATGTAAGATGAATTTATTATTAGTTTGCAATTTAATTTGGTAGGTCATATATTAGGGATAACATGGAGATTGGATCCGAGTGCTGGGCTACGAAAGAGATGTATGAAAAAAGATTGCACTGGTAGAGATGCGAATTTTAAGACGGATGTGTGGTGTAACAAGAATGGATAAGATTACGAATGAGTATCTCAAAGGTAGTTTGAAAATATCACCAGTGATAGAGAAGTTGAAGAGTAATGGGTTAGCATAGCACGGGTATATTATTAGAAGAAATGAAAGTCATGTAACTAGAACAGTTTTATTTATGAAGGCGGAGGACGCATAGACATGTAGAGGAAAGCCGAAAAAGGTATGGATGAAGTGTGTGAAAAATGATATGTGTATAAAAGGTGTGAATACTGAGATGATATCTGAGAGGGGAGTGTGGAAAAAGAAAACATGTCGTGCCAATCATAGTCAGGTGGGCTATTGGTAAGAAGATGATGATGATGCAGATCTAATCGCTCGGATAAATTAATCAATAATCATTTTGTTATAATCTTTTCTCATATTATTTTGACAAAATAAAACATTTTATAAATGTGTGATAAAATATATTAGAACGTCGAAATTTGACGTAGAATGTAGAATATTATATCAGTCTTCACCTAGGTATCTGTCATGAATAATTCTTAAGTATGACAACCCGAAATTCAATCTCCGAACAATGGACGTGCATTAGCATAGAAAAGGATTCACATATTTTACACGTACCCGTTACGTTTTGAGTTATCTTATCACGAAAGGTATTTTTTATAACTCACGAAATACATTTCATTTGAGGTTACAGTTTGAACGATTATTATTATATTTGTATAAAATATTACAAACCGTAGACCACTAAATTGCTTGCAATTAATTTTATGTAATTTTGAATGATACGGTTACTTACTACTATTGCACTTTACTGATGATACTTTATGTACAAGTTTAAATGTTATTAAAAAAGTAATGTACGAACCACATTTTTCATAAATAATGCGTAAGTAGTCCGGTGAAACTGTAGAGGCCTTGCCAGGTCAAGAGAGTAATCAGGTCGAAAAAAAATAATTATATGTACATACATTTTTGTTCAATGAATAGCGTTTATACAAATTTAAGAACTTCAAATACATTTCGTACAATATTTACATTCAATAGTTACTAAAATGTATTTGTAAAACTGTGTTGTAAATGTGAAATATTTTAAATTTGCAGAGAGACATGCCATTGTCTACATGCAGCTGCGCTGTGTGGCTGTCGCTACTAGTACTTTCGTTTCGTTGTCAAATTGTCAATGTTTTACGCGAAGCTATGTACGTACACCAATGTTCGAAGCGCGAATGATCAACTTTTAACGGGACATGCAAATCCTTTTATAACGCACTAGATAAATTGTCATGTAATCTAATTTTCAATAGGTTTTCATGCTAAATGTTTTCTATATTAATGCTAAAAATCATGAGTTTCATTCTTAAACCAAAGAGTGTGGTATTATATATTTTTTTTAATGTAAAATATTTCAGTTTTACAAACGGATTAAAACAACCATAAAGATTAACTCATCTATGTTTAAGTTTAGTTATACGAGAGCGTGAAAACACAAGAAATAAAGCCATATAATGAGTTGGCAACATAAATAAAGAAGGTTGTGAAAGTCAGCTACTATATATTTTTAAATGGTCTTTTTTTCATGAAAAGAAATCATGATATTAATTCATTAAAAACTTTGTAAAACTTCTTATTTTACAACTATCCTCCTCGAATTTAGATTTACTAAAGCGAAGATAAAATTCGTATGTTTTATTATCTGTTTATGGTAATAGTTTTTTTTTAGTTTAATTCAAGATTTGATATTCCATAAAATACATAGGTACTATAAAGCAGGTTATGCAATAATTCGATTTATACAATTTATTTCCGTGCACGTATGACATAGGGAGGGTTCAGCCCGATCACAGAGAATTGCTAACTTAATTCATTATAGTGCGCCGTGTTTGAGTTGCCATAATACTTGATAGTTTCCACGTTGTTTCGAAACCAGAACGCCTCTCGAGGCTGCCTCCATCGACCGACTTGCAATCCAAATAAACAGCCTGATCTGATCGACACCTACGCCATGCAAATGACATAGTACTCCTTTGAAAATAAACTAGTACTCCTTTGAAAATACGTAAAGTAGATTAAAAAAATAACTTTATAATCTATATGTAATTAATTATCTGTATCATTTTATAATAATTTGTACGTAACCTACATGTTTTGCTATTCCAACTACGACACTTAACACTGTGTATAATAGCCCTAATAGCCACAAATAACAACATCGATATATTTTTGATGCATTCGCTCCATATAAGTACTCCTTACTGAAAAACAAAATATAACCGTGTGTGCGAAATGTAACCTATACATGATACATTACTTTTAATTACTTTATGTTTAGCATGTAATTAGAATTAGATTGTTTTTTCGATTGTATATGTTCTTTATGTACAAATGTCATGCCTGTGATTGTAATGATTACATTGTAATTAGATATTGGAATTAACAATTTTTTTTCTAACGGACCTACGCTGGTGAAACTCTTTAGTGGCTTAGCAGCTTCACCGAACTACTAAGGGGAGCGTTTAAGGCATTCACCCGATTAAGCAACGAGCTCAAGGGCCAGTCGGACCTCGGCTTGGACTGTTGCTGTACATTGCAACATTCGGGCATCGATCTAAAAAAGAATTAACAATGTGTAATTTTACCCACATGTAATCTTTATGTTGGTATGCCATATATATATGTATAAATAATTCATCGAATTTATATATGTGCATCATTATATAAGGTATCATTATTATCTATTTGGCTAATTGTTTTTCTGTTGTGTTTGCAATTGTCAGGACAAGGTATTTTATGTAAGAAAATGTTTTAAAAATTTTAAAAAGTGATAAATTTAGGCTATAAACTTTCCATGTCGAAACGTGAGTGAGTGAAACCGAATACAGTATTGCGGTAGTATGTAGCATTTTAGTTGATTACATGGTCATGACTGTAAAGGAAGATTCGATCTCATTTTCTTCGTATACATCCATGTCAAGCGGACAGTTGGTATACAGATCATCATCATCATCTTACCCTTATCCCACCTAAGTAGGGTCGGCGCAACATCTTTTCCTTTCCACTCACCCCTGTCAGATGTCACCTCAGTATTTACACATTTTATACACATATCATTTCTCACACAATCTTTCCATACCTTCTTCTGTCTTCCTCTACTCCTAAAGCCATCCACATTCACACAAAAAACTTTTCTAGTTACATGGCTTTCATCTCTTCTCATGACATGCCCATACTATGCTAACCTATTACTCCTCAACTTCTATGTCATTGGTGCTATTTTCAAACTTCCTCTTATATACTCATTCTTAATGTTATCGATTCTAGTTGTACCACACGTCCATCTTAACATTCGCATCTCTACCACGTGTTGTTTTTTCTCATTCGTCTCTTTCGTAGCCCAGCACGTTTCCTAGTCGGATGCATGCAGCAGTACTGGTCTTGCAATAGGTTTATACACCTTCCCCTTGAGTTTCAAGGGCATTCGTGGGTCACAAGCTACCTCAGACATCTTTCGCCATTCCATCCACCCTACATTTATTCTATTCCTCACATCCTTGTCTATGCCGGCGTCGTTTTGGAACAATGAACAAAGTTACCGGAAATTTGAGCAGGCTGATAAGGGTACACCTTTTAACGCTATATGAGAAAAATAATGGACGGACCACCGAAGTCGTAAAACAAATGTTCAGTTTTCGTTTGACTAATCATCAAACCAAAATTCTCCAATTTTTCTCGCCATTTCCTTAGGCTACTCTGGACCTCAGCAGTATTTTCGATAGCTGGTATAGAGATAAAATATTTATTTAATTAATTCAAATTAATCCAATGTCATTAATACGCACAATAAACGTATAAATTGGTTTTATCAAAAACTTTGTCAAAGCTAACAAATTATTTAAATTGGATGCTCAATTATGCAGAACAGTCGGAAGATGAAACATTTTTCGTAGGAAAATGTTTTATTAATTTTTATTTAGCTGTTTGTTACGCTTTAATATAGACGGAATTTCATTTGGTATACAGTATAAAACATAAATAAATAAAAAAAGAAACGGCATAATCCAATTACAAAGTTAAGTAGGTTTATTTACAAAGGCCTTTGAGTGACGTGAACAAATTCAGAAATCATGGATACGATATTAAGATTATTAATACAAAACAAGTGTCTATGGACATATTCCACACATAAGACGATTTTTTACACTTTATAAATTTTGATCTTTAGACCAGACATCTCAATGACGACGACATAAATAGTCCTATCATGCTTAATCTGTAGGTTAGTGTTAGATTTTAGAACAAAATTCCAAAGCACGTTACCGATTCATGATGATGATGATGACGATGATTGATGATGATTCAGTTAGTAGTGTGCTCGGACACAGCGTGGAGAACGGAGGTTCGAATCCAGGCAACTTAATCGGAGCTTTCGGTGAAGGAAAACATCGTGATGAAGCCATAGTATGGTGGTAGGGCTTTTTCTAAGTCCGTCTGGCTAGCTACCACACTCAAGTTGAAAATCTGTCGACAAACACCTGTTGGTGTATTCCAACAGCTGCACTTGAAAGCCAGTCTCCCTCTAGATTAAGCCTGACTTACCATTTTAGACTACATTATTATTTAATATCAGATGAGATTGTGTTCAAACGCTTAACTATAAAGTTGTTTGTTGTTTCACAACCGTTTTTTATTACAGTAAGACGTGACAGCGACCAAACAGTTATCAGCGGAAGTGCAAAGTAACGTCCGTCCTAATTTTTAAACTTATATGTATAAAGGTAAAGTTTTGAAAATTATAATTTTTCACTTAAAGTTGTTTACATTAACTTGATAAAGTAATGAAAATATAAATACGTAAAACGTTGATAATAACGTATTCATTCATTGAATTCCCATAACAAATTATAGCCCAGTCGTTTTCCATTAAGCTAACGTCTCTTTTGAAAAGTTAACGTACGTAACACACACCCATACGAGCGCGATCTGCACATGAGCTGACTCGCGAACTTTTAATGGCTTAATAATATATAACCGAAAGTGGAATAGGTTATTCCTAAACTCATCCCGTCTTATAAATGTAATTATTTTAATGAATTTCGTATTATTTTAAGTTATTGCAATATTACATGCAATATAAATTATAATGTGCTCAATGATACACTGTTATTTCTGCGATTCAATATTTTCCAGTGAATATATTTCATTAAAAATTAATACTTTAAGGATTCGTGTTAATTAAAAGTAAACTTAGTTGTAATACTCGTATTTATTCGATGCGTCAAATGGTTTTACTATGTAATAAAATTTCTGTAGATATTACATTTAATAGAAACAAATAAATATGATAGTTGTGTTTATTTGTTTTTATGCTTTCACGATCCAACTACTAAACCGATCATCATTAAACCTACATTAACGCGAGCGGAGCCGCGGACATTATCTAGTATTACGAGAAATTAGTTAAAAGATTCGGGAAATTACATGTAACATTTTTTTGTAATAAATACGTTTAGAGTTTTACTATAAACTGACATCGTGGTAACCAAAGTAAGCCTACAGGGAATTGACTTTCAATTGGCACTGCAGGACTATACCTCTAAGTGCTTGGCAATAGATTTTCTTTTCGACGGTAATACTGTCGTCAAGGGAGAGTTAGAATATGTCATACCAATACACTATGACTTTATCACTATGTTTTCCTTCAACGAAAGTTGAGACTCACTGTAGTATTTGAATGTAGGTCGATCAATGCCTTGCAAATCTATTTGTAGGACACTTCATCAATTATCTCGTCTGTACTCCAATTAATAGGCGTCTATACATTTAAATGTTTTTTTTTTTAAATCTTTTAGGATTATTTTTATGTTTATATTGTAATTCGATGTACATATATTATGTATTGGATATTGTAAATTTGATTTTCAAAGTTAGAATCCTAACTAATTTGGTACTATGTTTGTTTGTTACACTCTCAAACCTTAACTACTTATCTGATCGTAATAAAATTTTGCATACATGTTGTCAGTGTGGCAGTAAAGGACTACCTTTTACCCGGAAAAAAAGTTATGTTCCTGAAGGATATGTCAAATATATAGTAGTGCGAGTGGAGCAAAAGCTAATCATAAATATATATCTCTTAACTTTGGACTGATTAAAGTTATTACTTATAAGATTTTGCTAATATTCTGCTCGTACTATAATCCATCTTAATATATGTAAATTACTTGTGACGTTGTTTGTCCGCAATGGATTTCTAAACTACTGAACCGATTTTCATAAAACTTTGCACGCTTTGTGCAGTTTCATCCAACTTGAAAGATAGGATAGTTTTTATCTCAATTTTTAATCATAATATTCTGTTATAGCGAATTATTAACAAACAGTCATAATTATCTCTGTTAGTTCGATAAGATTCTGACACATGGCGGTATAAGATAGTTTGTTGATTGGAATAACGTCCGTGCAAAGCCGGACCGGGGAGTTAATTTATATATATATAAATGGTTAGATAACAGAATTGACGGCTAAATTGTAAAGCACTGCATGCACTGAGGTATTTTACAATCTTAGAATGACCCCTTGTTGATATAGGAAAACATCAGATTTAAATCAAAGTATAGTGGTAGGTCATTTGATAATGCCTACCTGGTTAAGTACCACTCCGATTAGAAATTCTGTCGCCAACAAATATTCGTATATTACGCTTTGGGTTAATCACCGACACTTGCAAAGTTTTTGTAGTTTATTTATGACTAGCTAATGTCTGTGACTTCGTCTGCGTTGTTTATTATCTGTACAATGCATTTTGTGTATACAGTAAAAACAAAAGAAAATCGGAAAGCAAAGATATACTTCGTTTTCAGATTTTCTTTGTAAGCAATATTATCTGTTTATGTATATCATTCTCCAGCGCATGCGCATCACACCGCACCCCCTATTACGCCACACCAAGAAAACATATGGCAGAACGTATAGTACTTCTAAAATTGTAGCTTCTTAAAACTTGAGTAATTTTGTATAAATAAATATAACATAATAGTTTTTTTGATGAGGACCAAGTGTCTAAGAAAAAAATTAGAAATATGTCTTGTAGGTTTTGCGCGTTTTTGAGCGCACAACGGCTGATCTCTATAATTTAGTTAATGTGCATAGTATACTATACAAATTAACAATTGAAATATTAGTCAGACCACAGTGATGAATCAATCAAAAACATCGCTGCAAAATGGATATAAATCTATTTCATATGCTCCAGTAAATCGAAGTCGCTTGAGGTTTTAACAATCTTTTGTTGGTAACACGCGTTCAACTTTTAAGAGCAACTGGAGCGAGTCTTACCGCAATGGGATTACCCACAGACCTAGAAAAGTTAAGCGTGTTAGCTAATTCAATTTCATATCGATGTGTATAGGTAATATATTGTTTTTATGTGCGATTTTACCTTTTGCAATAAATCAGCTTTTTATTTATTTAACACTTTGTTCCCTATAAATAATATAATCCACATAAGACCATTTGGTTTTTAAAAGTTTCACTTCACCAGATTTACGGGCTTCTCTGTTGTGAAATGCACTAACTTACTAACTACTCGCCCCGACTTCGCATGGGTGCAATGTACCAATATACGAATCTACACACCAAGAACTTTTTTTCTTTGCTACGCGTAATTCTAAATATGTGATATTTTTAAGATATCCACGGAAAAAGAAAAGTATAATAGATTTACAACAATAAAAAAAAAATGTGCCAATATTTCCTCACGTGTTATTGCAATGCACCGTATCCCTCTATACGTTAGTGTGTTTACCTGCGTCTGTTTTTCCCGAAATATATAATATTACGGTCTTTAAAAGAAGAGTGAATGCGGTTTTACTGACCGAACACGCTACATCCTAGGCCTCGTCCTCACTTTATATCAGGTGTGATGAGGTCAAGCTTCGCCCAGTACAATGTAAAAAAAAGGCGTGGAAGCATAACAAGCAAACAGACATGCTTGTAATAGTAGTTGGGATGTAATACGCGTAGTAATAAATACGAGTATACCAAGAAAAAATATTGTATGAACATTTCATCAATTCTACGGGATTTTTCCTGAAATCTATTTCTTAAAGCACATGAAAGTCAACTTATTGCTTAATCCTACTTTTATAAACTTTACTGAACATCGACAAGTTAAGTGCAGTGTGGAAACTATGCCGCTGTGCTTATATTCGCTACCAGTTTCAAACTAATCCATTTAAAAGTGTCAGATTAGAGGGAGTAGGGACTTTGCTTGGTCCGAGTTTAGACAACAATTTATATTGGCATAGGTCCGCAGAAGTGACCGCTAGTTTAATGTCAGCTTGTGGCACAGTATATAGCATATATATAGAAATTCAAATCAGATCGTTTAGTGTTTGATCAGAAAAACCTTTGTAGTTAAGTGTTTAGAATTAATTTTAGTCATATGAAGAGATTTACGTCATAAATTAGTTTGGAAGTATACCTATAAAATTTAACTTTAAAATTTTTGTACTCGATAATTGTGTGGTTTTATAAAACCACGATGCAAGTGAAACTTTTTTTCGAAGCGTAGTGATTTAACAGAAACGTTTCTGGAAATGATTACATATAGGGTATTAAAATCGCGTGTAATCTTTTTAAAAATTGAGCATAATATATATTTAAATCTTTGAATCAATTTGAATTGAGCCATGAGTGCCGCTATAATGGCCTTTGTTGCTGGGCCGAGCGTCTTTCACTTTACCCCTACTCCGCGGCCAGCTGTAATGCGATATGCTGTAGACGGACGAGGAAAATATGAAAAAAAGTTTTACTTTAATAATAATAAATGTGATTCTATATATACAATCAATGCTACACTATATCTACAATCTATATCTATATCTACAATGACTTCGGAAAAATGAATTCAATAGTGATGATGGTAAAGAGCTTGTAAGATATGTGGACATTACTTCTGTATTTACGACCGCATGCATTTTTGAAGTTAATATGTATAGTATAATAAAAATACAGTTCTTTTGAGATTCACTCTATTAAGCAAATTGGCATAGCACTGTGACTATTTGCCGCGTAATTTTTCGTAGATAGTTTTATATAGCCTATTAATTTTTGGATTCCATCGACCTTATGTTTTTTTTTTTTAAATAAAAATGATTTTAATGCATAGCAAAGTGGGCTAGTATCAGCCAGTATATTATAAGTCTTAACCTTTGACCATAGACTTAAATAATGTTAAATGATCATGTGGGCTAAGATAGTAAAATGTTAAACCTAAAAGTAATACTCTCGAATTTATCTGCTAACCAATACCTTTTACAGCGACAGATTTTTAATTTGAAGATGGTAGTTAGTCAAGCGAACATTAGAAATAGCCTTACACCTAGGCTTTTATCACGATATTTCCCTAGACCAAAGGCCTATTGTAGGATTGGAACCTCTATCAATTCTCACCATACCCGTATACGCTACTACTAAAGCATTAGTAATGTACACCGCACAGGCTAATAAGCGTCGTTTCATCACATGAAATATATCTCCGGATATATGGGAAGCGCTCGTACAACAACGGTCAAGCCAGCGCAACTATGTTAAGAAGGTAGTAGAGACATTCAAAGACCATCGATTAAAAGACCTCGATGCAAAACTATCCAAAAGGAATTGTCCTACGCTATTACACTAAATTTTTCTGGTCAGTAACACTCTACTTCTTTTAACTGTGCATTTAAGATTAAATTTTGTTTCGCAAGTCACATTCGCTTCTATTCTCGAAGATGATAGAGTTCAAGGAAGACATCATCAACACTATCTAAATCTAATTTACGAATATACGCAGTGTCGATGATGTCGAATTATCCCGACAAGAACAAAGAAGTTCGATAATTACTATCTCTGTCGTACTGTGAAGATGTGGAATCGCCTCTAGGCCAATGTGTTCCTATCGTCTTATGATATCGGCTCCTTGAAACGAGTCGTGAAGAGGCATTTCTGCAGGTTCGCTTGATGACGACGACTGCCGTTGTTATTTGACACTAACATTTGCCGTTGTTTTTGGACTGTGTCATACTTCCCATTAGGTACTGTGCAGTCTCGGCCACCATCACGTCTCGAGGTTTTAGTAATTCACAGAGATATTTGGGTCTCGATGTATTCTGCTCTACCGCGTGTACAATGTAGAATGTTCTCAAGAACCCTTTGATACGGTGAACTCTTCGCCGTTTCAAACTCAACTCAAGTCATCTCTCGCCGCTGGTTGACTGCTCACCCACACACCTCAAAACTTAGCAAACCACGACAACCATAAGGATCTCGTGGACCTTAAGACTTTTTATTATACGTACATTAGTGTAGTGGATTGGGCTACCTAGCACGGTATTCCTTCAGAGCTATGACATGGGGCTCTTCAAAAAGAGACTGAAAGGCATCCAATAAGGTCGGCAACATAACACTGATGCCCATGCTGTTGCTGTTGTAGATAAGCGACAGTAACCATTTACCTTAAGGTGGCCCGTATGCTTGTTTGCTGCTGTCTTTATATATGTTCTACATATGTCCTTACAAAAAAAACTGTATATCTTACTTTCAATAATATATTGCATTCAGTCTAAAATAACAAATGTATGTAACTTATAATTTTCTACAGTACTGTTTTTAATACAATTTAATTTCAAATTAAATATACAAGCCTGGACAAATAAGACTAAACGAACTGTAACATTGTGGGGTTATGATAATAACATCGAATAGGGTAATTGTTTTACGGTTGATGGTACACGTTATGTAATTAGAGCCTTCATTAATTGGTCGTTGCTATTGAGTATTATATAATTGAATTTAATTATGAGTGTTTACAAATTTTGTGGCTGTGGATTGATATAGTCTATGGTAAATGATACGTTTTGAAATGCACATTGTGATCGATATGTTATTATTATACTTTATTAGTAAGGAGTTTGTTTGGTGAAGAATGTGTTTCAGATATATGAAAGAATTAAATTTTTGGTATATGTATATTTTTAATATCATTATATTGGAACCTAGTATTACGCACAAGCACCGGCCAAATAGATTGACAAAAACCTGTATATTACAATTGTACGAATTACAAAGTATTCACAACAATACGGTATATGTTAGAATTTCTTATGTATCATAACATTCGCCTGAACTCATATTGTGTTATGGGCTCGGTCTCAGGAAATATTTAGTAAAACTTATTTTCTCCAAAATCACGCTCGGTATTTCTAATATTTTAAAATTGAAAATCTGGTTTATGCTAGCTTGGACTATCTAATTTAGTTTAGGCTTACATTTGGATCATTCTTCTCCGTTAAAATAGGGGTTTCGTTTGCGACCACGAAAAAGTTATCGATTATTTTGCCCAAATCTAATTCATTTGTATAGTGTATAATCATTCCCATGCGTCCTCTAGTTAAGTTAAAGCTTAATAATTTTATATTTCGATAATTTAATTTTTCTGAGATAATAACATTTGCTTGGAGACTCGAAGCAATAAAATCAGGCGGGTTTTCATTTGATTGTTAACAGTTTCCTAAATATCCATCTGGTGTGCATTACCCATAATTTAAATCTTAGTTGGCAACATTCCGTTTGCTACTGGCTAATCAGCACTGGAACTAAATTATATGCAGTCCGGTGAATTTGAACTCCGGTGAATCTGTAGAGGCCATAGTGCCAACAGGGTATGTCCGTTCGAAAAAAAAACCTTATGGAACGTTCGATGGTAAAAAAAAATTACCTGCAAATTCTACTCCATGTTCAAACTATTATTTTGAGTAAGCAACCACCCGTAAATAGCGCAGTTTTCATTTGAAACACGATGAAATGGAAGTGAACAATGAAACGAAAAAGTAACATTAAAAGGAAATGAACATGAACATCTACAGGATTTAACGTGCGAGAGAACGAGATAGAAAACATTATGCAGTGTTTCTTATATTTGTGATCTCCTCATTTTATTTTGCACTACCTAATATTTGCTCTGGTTCTAGCGTTGTACGTATGTGTTTGTGCTTGGGTATTTAGAAGTCCTAGGAAAAGTCGTCATAACCAGTGTGGTGTATTCTTCACATGTATCGTTTATATGAATATGTTATAATTTTTTAAGGTTTCACTTCAATCTTTCACTTGATTTTTGATTAAACAGTACATAGTTATTCTAATTAACATTATCAACATTTTTTATGACGTTATACAAGATTTTTTATATTGCAACGTTATTAAATTAAATCAAGTTAGACATAGTGTTCCAAGTAATAATTATCAGACGGAACGATCAGTGAGGTACGTGTTTATTGTCGATTCTCAACACGCGCAAGCCACCGTTCCAGCTACGTCGAGTCCGAGCCGGCCACTAAATAAGATCACTTAAATTCTAGTTCCGTAGTCTTACACCGAGATAGGAGCGCCGGTTACTTGTTTTACTATATAAACCCAGCATATCCTGTAATTACACAAAAGAAACGGAAATAAGGAAGCATTTAAACATCGCCTTCGTGACTATTAGATCTGGATAGAGTCGGGCTTAAACATACTGCGGTGGCTAATCTCAGCTGCGTTATTAAGTTTCGTAGTTGCAGCTACTGAATCAAAGTTTAACTAATCCCTGTGGATAAATTCGGCTAAATATACGGGAGTTTACAAATTAATTCACTCGTTATATGTTTGTAACATGGAGCAATCGGAACCTAGAATAGCAGTAAATAGTCAACATTAAAATTTTAAACATTATCTAAAACACTTATTTGCAAAAACCGGATTAATTATTAAAATATATAACAAATTTAGCAAACTTATCTTTTATTCTATGTAAAAAAACACAATAACCGAAAACCTATATCATTAATTATTATGATAATTACAAAAAGGCAATAAAAAATTAAGTATTGTACTACAATTATAAATACTTGTTATTTTTTCTTTCTCAAAATCACAAAGAACTTGCATTACATTATATGGTTCAAAATGGAAACATTAAAAAAATGTGACATAAATGACATAAATTATGGCGAAAATTAAATTAAAGTATTGTCGATGTTTTTTTTGTGTTTTTTTTTATACTTTACAAGTTTAAAGTTTGACCCATAATATCTTTCGAAGTTAAGCAGCGGATTTGACCTGAGTTGGTAACATACTAAGCTTAGAAGGGAGATTGGTTTCCAAGTACATGTCGATACTTATTAAGTCAAAGTGAGGGCAGGAATCGTACTTGTGTTAAAACAAGGATACGTTGCGATAGAAAATGGGTACCTACAAATTTTCAGTGCATGTGGACTGATGGTATTGTACAAGATTGAGAAAATAACAACTTCAAGGTCTACACGGATATCCTACTATCAGTTTTCCTTCACATTCATATCCATAAACTCGAATTATATATAGGGAAAAATATATACATATTGATGTGTTTGTTTGTGGTTTCTTGGTATCTTTGGTTCTAATCACTTCGGTTTAGTTTCTGTGAGTATATTAATTATATACATATTGTATTTTGTTATAGTAGTATTTCGTTTTTAATTAATAAAACAGTAAATTATCAATAAGAAAAACAAAAAGCCCGACTGTAGAACCTTTCCGTTTTGATTTATAGATGTCTTACTTAAATACGTATGAAGTATATATCACCCCTGCAATTAAAAGGAATCTAAGAACACCTTATACGTTAATATCCATTAAACTGTTTAAACTATAGAGTACGCGTACCACGCAAAATCCATCCATCCACTGCATTACTTTTGGATTACTTTAGATAAAATAATTTAAAAACAAAATTATCAAAATTTTAACAAACTACGATTTTCAATAAACACTATGCGTTCAGCGATGTATAAAGTTGAGTAAGCGGTGTGGTGCGCCTGCACAGTAGAGAGGAATTAAGCTGGTAACATTTTATACCACAAAATGTTGTAAGCAAAGCATATTTTCACTTTCAAATTTTATTAGGTTATTTCCCTCTGTGTATAAAATTTACTGTGAAAGAATTAAACAATGCAGATAAAGACGCGGATATGTAATACAATACATGTATTCTACATACCTACATATGTTCTACAATGATTTGTTCGTGATATTTATGCAAATAGTATAACAATAATTAATGAATTATAAAAGGACGCATTATTTTACAATACTAAAATTTGGGGTGTAATTAATATATGTTTATATCTTTGCTATACGCTATGCTATATATGTGTGCAGTAGATTAGACTCGAGTCATATGTGTAAGAAGGGACGAAATCGAGGAGTGTCGAGTGTTAACCTCCTAATCACAAGATTAACTTGTTAAGCCACCGCCGGCAAGTTCTAAACGGTGTTGATTTTGATTCAAAGAAAACTGCTTTATGCTTAACTATCTTTACCAAAAGTCTTAGCAATATCATTTGACTCTCAAATGTTTATTGAGTTATTTCGTTAATTATATCCTTTATGTGTCATCGTTCTTTTTGCTTGATTATTAAAAAGCGTGTATAGGTAGTGAACTCGCACAGGGGTTTATTTAAAAAAAAACACTCTGTCATTCACTAACTGGGTTTATTTTCGCTCTATGACTATAGTGAAGTTTTTTGTTGACATTTTTTCTCATAACTCAATTTGACTAAGCCATTTCCGTGCTCTGAACATTTTTTTTATGTTGTTATGTATTGGACTGATATAGTTATGTAAGGTATACTGCTGCGCATGTGTTTAGGAATAAAATGACATTTTCATGAGGTAACGAGTAATTTTAAAGTAGCTTTTATATTTAAAAAGAACTAGTTGATAGAAGAGATAATTTTATTTATTGGTTTTTACACATTTTGCAGACCTTTTTATATGTGTCTATTAAATATCTTGAATATTATGAATTATGATACCACGAGCATATAGGTTAATTACACATAAAAGAACGAGTTTGCTTTTGACCACAAGACTGAAGTAAAACTTCTTCAGCTCCATATATATGTATAACATATATACATATATTAATATTCTGCAAAAATTTACATTGACTATGATTAATTAATAATTGATTAATTAATATTTTTAAATACCACCACTGTTTCTCCGAAATACGATACGTAATTGGCTATAAAAGAAAGAGAAATTGAAAATGTCTACTCGCACCTTTCTCTCTTGCCCCTAGAGTAATATACGAAATGTAACTCTCTTTCTTTTTATCTTCACTAACTTATGTCTCCCTCGCGACTTCTTTTAAAAATTCAAATTAATTTTAAAAACCATTTTAAAGACAAAGGACATAGCAACATTGTGATAAGAACATACTGTAAAAAGTTTTATCAGAAATCTTACCAGAAGTCGTTAAAAGACCCGTAAAATAACGCTAAATTTGAAGCTTTATTTGGTCTCAAATATTTTACACTGGAATAATTGAACGGAATTAAAGTACCCTTCACTTGTCTGTATTCTACAGGAGAATTAGTAAGAGTATTTATTAATGATCACGGCTTTTTACTAGATCTTCCAAGTCAGAAGGTTATGTTAAAGGAGATAATATAGACCTTGTGTTATTCTTGAACCAAAACAAATGACAACTCATTTTTCTATAGACGAAAATGCTTCATCCCTTTCAAATAGCCTAGCCTATAAACACAATGATAAATGAGAAGAGAATTTCTTTAAATTCCATTTCCAATAAAATATATGCCATAAGACAATAATTTAAATGCAAATGAAAAGCTGTGATTGGCTCCCGTTAGATTTAGATTTCAATAGACCAGCTAGATTCACTACACCGCACGAGCCACAAAGGCTTGTCCGAAGCCGTTGCTAAAATTGGACATTCAAAAAGAGCAATCCATTCTTTGCCGTTTTTTGATACGAAGTGGAACAATTTGACAATATCGTTCATTGTACAAAAATGTTCGGTTTGAAATAAAACAAACTGTTTCATAATTACAATTATAGGCGCTGAATATAATTACATAACGAAATCGGATCTTTTTTATGAGAGACATCAAATATTATTATTCACAACCGTCAGTTTTAAATGTATATGTAACGAAACATGGCTATAGTCTAAAAAAGGAACCGTTCGACCGAATTCGTCCGTTTGAACTAATGTATGTATAAATACTAAATATATATTATATATAGTCCAGTCCGACTACATATTACATAAATAGAATATGTAAAAGCAAAAATTTTGTGAACGTAGCTCACATTATATAAGCACCTGAGAAAATGGTTATTGAAAAGTACATTAATATTATTAACCCCTTGGCTGATTTTTTAAGACCGAGATCTCATAATGGACGATAATGTTTTAAAAATTATTTTTATTTCACGACATCGTACATTGTAAATTTCATGGTTTTGGTTAAAAAAAAGTTCGTACAAAGGTAAAACTATTTAAAAAATACATAAGATATAAAAACTACAATTGTACAATACATAATTAGTTATTTTTCAACGTTTTGTAATAAATTAGGTATTTTTTTAAGCCTAAGCTACCAACAGTCTGTTGACCTATGCCTCATGAAGTATATATTCGTGTATGTGGAACTTAAACCTTTATGGTTTTAATTTCCCTCCATTACATATAAATTTTCCGCCTTTATGATTTTGGATAGTCCAGGGGTTAAGAGGTATATTCCTCGTTAATCATTTTGCCTGCTTTGAATATAGCCGTAAGTTCGGGCTTGCACGTAATATAGTCAAGAGTTTAATACAAAACAAAGTTAAAATATTTATATCTACATTCATATTCTGTGCGACGATATTGAGACCGGTCAAAAGTTTGTCAATGAATGTATAACTTTTGAATATATTAATAGGAGGTAATTTTTAGTACTAGTGATCAGATTCAATAATAAGAAGTTTCCTTATTTCTGAATATTAATTATGAAATACATTTCATTGCTATAAAAAATATATTATGAATAAAACGTATTTAGACACAGACTAAATAATTTTTATAGTTTAGTTTTTATAAATTTTATTTGATTTTATAACGGTATTATCTTGTTAGAAATCAAAACTGACTGATTTATACATCTTTAATACATTTCAAAATCAAAATTTTTTGAATAAAATATTGACTATAGCTGGAAGGGTGTCGGTTTTTCCGGACGGTGTGCGCGCGCATCGTAAAAATTTACTCTCATCATTTTTCCCTAACGCGCCAAAAAAGTATAACTTCAAAAAAACACTTTTCATTTATATTATAAGTTACAATATTTTAAAAATATGAAGCTATATTTGTTAACAGAGGTATTTTAAAATGACATACTATATATATATATACTATATATATATATATATATATATGTCTATTTCGCTAATAAAAAGAAACAGTTTGCGGAAGGGTAGTCGCATTGTCACGTTGTGTCTATAGATACGTCATACGTGGGACTTATGACAATCGAGCGATAACATTAATTAATAGTATTTAGGTGATTTTTATCAAATGCCTTGTATACTTATATGAATATCAATATAAACATTTGAATACACATTGAAATTCCGATTACGGGAATTCAAAGCTGCACCGTCGTCACTTCTTCTCGTATTATAAAATATGCAGATAAGTTACGGGAATTGATTCAAAGCACAAAGGAAGCGAACAAACTGTCTAAATATAGGCAGGTAGGCGGTGAGATTTGGGCCGTAATTTCCCGAGAGGCTACATATATATATTCGAAGACATCGAGCGTATTTTGAGTTATCTTACTTAAACTACAAAAAATATACAAGGAATAAACAATATAATAATTTCAAAGAAAGAATCTTATGTATAATGGTGTATAATAATTAAGAAATAATCGTAATATTTTTATCAAGTTTTACACCAAATTAAGTGATTTAATCTTGGTTTTATTTAAACGAGTGGTCATCTAGTTGTTAAAATTCGACCTTTAATAAAGGATACAAACATTTTTCTTCAATTAATTTAATTAGTAAATTGTCATAAATATATAAATAATATTGTTATCTGTATTGAGTATTGTAATGATATTGTAGATATAAAGAGTGTAAAGTATGTTGAGCAGAGACTTATAAATAAAGGTTCGAGTCGTTGGTGGTATAGAAAAAAAATATATTTCCGATTTTTTTATTGATAGAATACTAAAACTCGCCAAAAAAAGAAAATCGGTAAACAAACATAGGAGAAAATGCAGTACCAATTTCTGATTTCTTTTCCTCTTTTTATAAGTATAGGTATTGCTGAAATAGCGTAAATAATGGTTTTTAATACGTCTATTGTAAAAAATACTGGTTTTATTGTTACAAAATATTAGCTAAGTTAAACTTAGATACTAAGTTGTCTACATAAGGAAAAGGCTTATCTCAACAAGAGCAAAGAGTAAGTAAGCATGTTAATTTATAGTGGTTAGCTAAGTACTTAAGATAATATTCTCTGACAGAGGGCTGAAAATTGTTGCACGAATTTGACTGGATTTAGGAAAGTCTAGATATAAAACATAACATGAAGATCTTGTGGTGTAACTGTAAAATTAATTTGAAAAGTGGTCGTTCTCTAGTGGTCGAAACACGATCATAATTCGCCATAGGATTGTGCAAATATTGTGAGGTGTAACGAATAGAGCTTATAAGTTTTTTCTCTAACGCACCAAAAGAAGTATAACTTCAAAAAGCCCGCGCGGCCGAACGTGAAAATTAAGTCAAGAATTCATACATCATAACATGACAAACATGTTGTGCCGACCCTACTTAGGTGAGGAAGATTCCTTATTATGTTCACAGCGAAATTATATTATTCACTAGAAGATAAAATAATAATATTTTACTAGCAATAAAAGTGTTTTTTTTTTAAATAATTACATATTAATATAACGGAATGTTTACAAAGTTAACCTGAGTTAATTTAAGTTTAAAATTAAGTTTAAAGTTCGTAACGCTAGCGACCACAAAGTATTCGTAACCGCGAATTTGTTCACATCACTCAAATTCCTTTGTAAATAAACTCACTTAACTTTATAATTGGATTATACCACTTCTTGGATATTATTTACCTGGTACATTTAAAACGAATTTAGGTATAAACTGTTGGACGAAAGAAGGAATCAAACGTCTTTTTATTAAAAAAGTTTAACAGTTCTTTTCCTTTTTTGAACATCTAATTTAATGATTTTTTTTTACAATCATTTGCAAAAATATTTTCATTACGAATTCGTAATAATAATACCATGTCTTCTAATAATAAACCGACATAAATTATTCCAATAAGTATGAACTTAGCAAAATACAAACGATGATGTTAACCCCATGAGGTCCTTCGTCATGAAACAAAGCGGGAACTATCGAGCCTACCTACTCAGGTAACTAAAGCACGGTCTCGTATAATGAATTGAGTTATCAATTCTGTCGGGTCTATTGGTGTCACGTATACGTTTGACGTGGGTGACGTCTCAATAAATTTTAATACAAAACACCTTCACGCTTCATAAATTTTACACAATAATAAATCTACGTATACTATAAAATGGGAATTAAGTTAATTTCTTTTCCCAATGCTTCCACCGATTTTGGAACGTAGTCGATCAACATGGTTTGAGATAGGAGTTAAATGATAGAAATTATCACGTAAGAAGAAAACGTTATGCTTCTCTGTCATTTTCTATTATATAAAAGTATGTATACGTACAAGGACCGAAATTTAAATAGACGTGCATCGTGTATTGATGGTCAATGATATTATAAGTAAAAAGGTGATATTGTAAGCAATTTTTTTATATATCATATAATTGAGTGTCGGTTACATAACCTCAATATTAAACACGTAGAAATTTAATTAAAACTTGTTTGTAATCAGTCATATATATCTATTAATTATACTGCGTCTTTATAACAATTTTGCAATGAAGATTCGAGAAATGCAAGCAGAAGTACAGCAGGTGTGCTGTTTATTCAAGATGCTTAGACGAAATCGAATCTCATTCATATGTATTTTGTTATAGTCACCATAAGGTAATAATTACCTTAATACAGTATTATTATAAGTTTTAATTTGAATTTAGTATTTTTTTATAATATATAATAATTCGCTATTTGTATATCACATTTTAAATTATTGAATATTCTTTCTAGAATATTGTGGCGTTGTGTTATTGTTTACCTGTTATTGGAACAAGTTGACCAAAAACGGTAGAAAAAGCGCCGCATTGATGCACAAAGTAGTGTTTGGATATAGGCATCGAATAACTGGAGTTACCTCATGGGTCTGTAATGTGTCGAAGATCAAGGTCTATAAAGACTACTTACTTAGAGTACTGTACGGACATACGATATCAATATTCACGTTACCGACTGGAAGAGATAGAGATATTGTTTATTGTGTATTAAAGTGGAGAAGAGAATGTGAGAGCATTATAAACTTTATTAATATTTTTTATAAATAGTATATTTAACACGATAACTTATCATTTGAATTTTTTCATTACAAAATTTTACAATAGAAAATAATATACTAATGTGTAGTACATGATTGAACTTGTTAATAAACATAAAAACGGCTGTTAACGAGACGTGTAACGCGGGAACAATCATCGATGGTCATTTTGATTGAATGATAGGTTCGAATTCGATGCTGGATTGAAATTCTGTCGATCGTGTAATTAAATAAGCGTTCAAAACGTTTGCCGTGGAGAGCTTCGTAATTTTTAACTATAATATCATTTCGTAGGTATAACTACGAGTATTATTCGTGTTTTACTTTTAATAGATACTTTGTTGGTTTTAACGTTTTGACCACAATCTCACCTCATGTCAAATGACAATGTGGTTCACGACGGTAAACATGCTAAACCTAGCGGCACTTGCTCGCAAGTGGTGCTGTCGGAACACACCCATAGGTGTTTGGTGACAGATTTTCAACTTGAGTCTGTTAGTTAGCCAGGTTATTGTAGGTGGTAGAGCTGCGCTGAAGCTATTATTGGTTTCAGCATGAATGGGTCGGCTCGCCCGGGGTAGCACCACCATCTCACAGAAAACTGACGTGAAGTAACAGTGCTTGCAGTGAGAGCGCCGGA
Source organism: Antheraea assamensis (assembly GCA_035772565.1). Lineage (NCBI taxonomy): Eukaryota > Metazoa > Arthropoda > Insecta > Lepidoptera > Saturniidae > Antheraea > Antheraea assamensis. The sequence goes on along the minus strand of JAQQSE010000026.1, from coordinate 188,843 downwards.
GGCCCACATAATTAAAAGGCCGGCAACGCACTTGCGACTCCCCTGGTGTTGCTAGTGTCTATGGACGGCGGTGATCACTTACCATCAGGTGACCTACCTGTTCGTTTGCCCCCTATAATATAAAAAAGGCGGGCTTAAAAAAGTCCTATAATCATGCGAAAGGTACAGGAATACATTCTTCAGGGGTTATATTTCTACCGCTAACAAATACTCTTAATTCATCCAAGACCAAGCATACTACAAACAATTTGAGTACAAAGTTTCTTTACTCTATACATTTGCCAAGCGGTTTGGGTATGGACGACACCAAAACCTACAATTATTGTTAACTTAAATAACATTCACTTTGGTAGAAATATTGAAAATTGGTCACAGTGTTCCGAACATTCGCACTCAAAGTGGCCCGTGAAATATTGACTATTTGACAATTAAACGCCGCGCCGCAAGAAGTAGAGTGCTGGCATTGTGAAATTGTAAACAATTTTTTTTTTAACGATAAAATATTGTATAGAAACGTGTACCAAGTTTGCTGTTGTGACTAAGAAATAGATTATACGTATTTAAAGTATAAGGAAACTGAACATGTTTTGTTTTCAATGACAAGTTATGAAATTACTTCTTGATCTTTCTAATCTTTTTAGAAGTTTACGTTTGCCATGTTAAATTTTATTATTACTGCTTAGCTTTAAAAAAAAGTGTAATTATATCTAGCCTTTGAATAGTTCTCATTCTGCCATTAAACATCTCGTGAAAATCAGTTCAACCGTTTCGGATATTGACCCGTATTAACAACAACCACTTCAATCTCAAGTATAGATATTTATATAAAGTTATGTTTTATTATAAATTCTAATTACTGACGTTTACATTATGACTAGTTGATTAATACAATATTTGTGCTATTTATAGACAAGATTATAAATATACATATCTTGAATAAAGGTAATTCGCAGGTCACAGGAAAAACATTGCCCTTTTGCGAGACGATAACTCAAAATGTAACAGATTTACGTAAAATATGTGAAACTTTTTGTATGCTAATACGTGCCCATTGTTCAGAGATGAATTTCGTCTTAAGAATTTATTCATGAGCAATAGGTTAAGATAGCTATGATTTTTCATGTGGCATATACCGAATGGTAATAAAGACTAAATTTATATATTTATTGAGGATTATTTTAAATGAATAAGTCATATATTTATTTTATTAGTATAACATATTATTTATATTAAAATGTCTTTAAAAATACGAACTAAATAATATAGAATATAAGTTGCCCGTAGCGGTTTCGCACGGATGTACTAACAAGAAAAAAAAGAAACAAACCTTCTCTTACCACTACAACCATGTAATGAAATAAAAGGACAACTGAAAAAGATCTTTCTATAGTGCGCGTCAAACTTTTTGACCGCTCTGAAGTAGATGACTTGAACACAAATTTAGGTATCAGAGGGACGCAAAAGAGGTGAACGCGGAGCAGCCTTGACCGCGCGCTTTCCTCTCCCCTTGTTGCCCACACTTGTTTTAGTGTGCGTACTAGTTACAGTAGAATCGCATTCAGAATAGTTTCGTTGTTGTCAATTATATTATGTACGTATTTTGGAATATTATTTAAATTATAACAGTAAATATATGGTTATTAAATACATCGAATTGGTATTATATGTGCATGGATTAACACAGGAGGCATCACCACTACACCTGTCTGCAGTAAGTAGCAGACGTCCTGCTGCTTTATTTTAGTCAGAAAGGTAATCTGCGTAGTCACAAGGTCAGTTCCAACATAGGGCAAACTGAGTGGCCGCTCCATGTGCAAGTCCCGTGGAGCATCTAACTGGTAAAAAAGTCAAGGATATATTTTCCTTTTTGAGTATTTTGTCGGCGAGCCTTTTTTTTTTTTTTTTTTTTTTTTTACATGGGGAAAATCCGTAACGGATACCCACCCCCCCGGGCGTGGAGGGTGGGTTATGTCCGATTATGTCGGCGAGCCTGCCATATTATGTCACTATATGCATCGCAACGCATCGACATTATTGAGTAAACATGGTTTGTAATAGTGCAATAAGTAAAATAAAATACACTCGTTCCAATCATATTAGATGAACGAGTCTCGTTTGAGCAGCGGCCGAGTGCGCACGCGCCCGCTCGCAGCTCTGACGGTCCGTTTAGTTCGGCAACTCGCGCGCAGTTGTCGCATATTTTCGTGTGTGTCCGGAAGTTTAGTGTGTTCGAGCGGCTACTGTCGATCGTACGCTCTTTTCAGAGCGACGGTGCACCTCCATTAGTGCACCATTTAAACCGCACTTTTCGGTGCGAAGCCGTGCACACTGTTTGCAGTGCGTCGAGTCGCCGTGCTACGCGTCGTGCCTCGTGCTGCGCTTCGAGAGTCGTGCAGCGCGTCGTGTGCCGTGCAGAGCGTCGTTCTTCGCGCCGCGCCGTGTGCAGTTTTGAAGAGAAGATTCGCGTTCGCGTCGCGTCGCGTTTTCCCTTTGGCCCGGACACGGATTGTCCGTTAGATTTGAATTAGGCGCACCCCCCTGCCCCTCAGGCAGGGAGGTTAGTCATGTCTACCCCCGCGACCCCGCGTGCCCATCCGGCCCTTCCGGCCGTTGATGATACCGTCCACCTCGAAGAACTGTTGCGCTTCCACATGTTCGTCGAAAAGGAAGACCCGAATCTCGTCACGGAATACAATAGACTCCGGAAAGTCTACGCGCGCAACCCTCCCGGTAAGATACCGCGTTGTTTCTCCGCGAACCCTTTCGCGAATCTCCCGGACGACCCGTTCACGAGGTACTCGGAATTCGATTCCGATGACGACTCTGACATGGACTACGATACAGTCCCCGCGACCGCGCCCGCGACCGTGCCTGCGCCCGCGACCGTGCCTGCGCCTGCGCCCGCGACCGTGCCTGCGCCCGCGACCACGCCCGCCGATGACGACGGTTTCACAACCGTCACGCGCCGCGGTAAACGCCCACGCGCCGCGATTCAGACCGATAGCGACTCTGCTGCGGGACGTCCGACCCCAAAGCAGCCCAATATAGGTGGCGCTCGGGTGCCCCGAGCCTCTCCCACGCCCTCTGCCGCGAATTCGGCTCGAGCCTCGGCTGCGGAACCCGCGGTCGCGGCCAAGAAGCCACGCCTACCGCCTCCCGTCACCTTCCGTGACAAAGCTCGATGGGTAGAGATTTCTGAAGACCTTAAGTCGAAGGAAATCGTCTACAAGTCTGCCGTCAACACTGTTGCCGGCATTTCTATTCGTGTCTCGACCCCCGATGAGCATCGCGAGCTCACCAAATACTTCAGGGAGCGTAAGCTCCCTTTCTTCACCCACGCGCTCGAGGAAGAGCGCCGCCTCCGTGTCGTCATTCGGGGAGTTCCCTCTGAGCTCACCGAATACGACATCTGCGATTGCCTGAACGGTCAGGACTTCCCAGTCCGGAGCGTGCAGCGCATGCGCCACCCCCGTACGAAGGCCCCCTTCAACTTGGTGTTGGTCACTCTGGACCGCTCCTTGGAAGGCAAGGCTATTTTCAGCCTCAACTCAGTTTGCGGCCTGTCCCCTGTCTACGTCGAGCTTCCTCGCAAGTCCCAGGTACCCTCGCAGTGTCACAACTGCCAGGTGTACGGTCATTCCGCCCGACACTGCCACCTGCGTCCCAGGTGTGTCAAGTGTCTCGGGGATCATTCCACTAAGGAGTGCCCCCGCACTCCCGAATCCGTCGAGCCGCCGAGCTGCGTCCTCTGCGAGCAAACGGGTCATACCGCGAACTATCGCGGGTGTCCCCGTGCGCCTCGCTCGACCTATCACCGTCGCGGCGGTCGTGCGACCCGGTCCAGGGCGCACGGCCCGCCGACTCGGACGAATCGGCCTCCGCCTCCGCCCATACAAAGCCAGAAGGCTTTCCCCGAACTGCCGGGCACCTCCAGTGCGCCGGCAGCATCCGCCACTCCGCCGAGCGCGCTCTCCTGGCGCGTAAGGCCTTCCCCACCAGCTCCCTCGGCTCCTAAAGCCAAGCCCCAGCCCCCAAAGGCTCTGTCCACTCCTGCGCCACCTATCGCGGTTTCAGCATCGACCTCCGGTATAGACTGGATAGCTCGCTTACTCTTGGTACACGATGTACAAGAGATAATCGCATTTAACGCGTTAGTTAATAGTACGTCTGAGCTCGGGCTCTTAAACGCTATCTCCGCTTTCCCGGCCGTCGCGACCACGGTACAGCAATTAACCCGCGCCGCGCATAAATAAATTCGCGTAAATCAAAATATCAGATCGAACCCGCGTGTTCATACATAATAGACCGATATATTAGGATTTGTTACGTAATTATTTAGTTAAATCGGCACCGTGCCGTTGTACTTTATTTTTTAGCTCGATTCCCTCTCAAAAGATGCGTGTTTGCGCCCACGCCCGCGACTCTCTCTGCTCACGCCTCCGTGAGCGGGGGGTGAAGATTCGATCCCGCACACTCGTCGCGATTTTCTTGTAACTGCTCGAGCCTAGGTAGTCCCTCGGTGTGGAGCCCTCGAGTATGTTACTCGCGCGAATACAGTGATTTACACATGTTCTACACTTACACGATCACCCCACACTCTTGCACATCTAGGCACTCAGTGGTGGGCTGTTTTTTTGCCCTTTTCGGACTGAAATAGGTCACGTAACACAGTAGTCAGATACCAAATACACATATACATTCGTGAAACATGCATGGTCACACATGCATTTTTCACGAATTCATATATGAGTATTGTATGGATAGATAGCTTAGCTAGCTTAGTTAGTTCGGGAATCCGGCGACAGCTCAAGCCGAGGTGCACCGAGTGCCCTTGAGATGTTTCGCCTAAAAACAATCGGGTGAGTGCCCTAAGCGCTCCCCTTAGTAGTCCGGTGGAACTGTGAAGGCGGAATAAGCCGGCAGTGTAGGTCAGTTCGAAAAAAAAAAAAAAAAAAAAAAAAAAAATCATATTAGATATAAGTTTTAATTAAGAAAATTCACCAACAATAAATCAGTGGTGCCAGAAAATATAAAGGTTCTTAATTTTGAATATTTAACACAATACTTATGAGTCGAATCCATGTTCCATACTTGCACGCAGAATATTAGAGGCAAGTGAGGGGCGACATAATCGAAACCCCACTCAATCCTAAAATTCATATCGGGTCGGCAATACAAGTTTGTTTATCTCCATTATATAAGTAGTCAACACGACAACCAGATAATTAAAAAAACAGAAGATACAAGGCAGTTTTCGTAGTAAATACATATTTTAAGGCTATTAAAAGAAAACAGGTACGTAATAAACGCCCTATTCATGCTGCTAGTTTCAAAGAAGCGCAGTTTCAAATTAATTAAATTTCCATCATAGCCACGCAAACATCGTTTATAAGATGCTTAGAGTACTTGGTTCACACTATTTTGAATACTGAAGTACTGGTTAACTGGTTATATTTGTATAGTTATTATAAGCCGATCTCGGTTCTCATGTCTAAGTGTTTAATTACAGTCCTTTGTTGTTATAAACAGTGCCACAAGCCGATGCTGGGCCGGTGACCACATCTGTGCCAACATAAATTGTTAGCTGAACTTCCCTAAGCAAATTCCCCGCTTCCTCTAATCTGACACTTTTGAATGGATTACCCCGAAAGTTAAAGCGAATTATATACACTGGTAAGGCTTACATACTGTAGTTAACTTGTCGGATTTCATTAGTATTTAGAAATGGCCAAGTATTTAATTTCTTTATACATGTATAATTACATAGATTATAATATGTTTATAGATTTTTTTTTCACTACACGTATGTTCTATTTATTAATATGAACGATTAGAATTACTTCATAGATTTAATTGTGTAAAATATTGTATCTTGTTGTGACATAATAAAAGGAGTGAGGCAGTATTAGTTGATGTTGTACATTTTGTACGTAAAAAAAAACACACACACTGCTAAAACATAATATTATCTAGTTCCTTATAGTTTGGTATCTGTAACACATTTTAGAGTTTAGCTAACAATTCTACATCCTAGAAGCATAAGGGTATAAGTTAGAAATAATCGATTGTTCTGACTTATGGCCTTATGTATATAAAATGAAAAAGTATAGAAAGTTACAGATAATATCTATAATTATTGTATTAACTTACTTACTTCTACTTATTAACTTCAAACCTAATCACAAAATTAATTAACTTTAAAATTAATTTAGTTAAATGATAATAAAAATCTTAGAAATAAAATTTAAAAAAAAACGCTTTGTTGTAGTTCATTGGTAGGTAATTTATGGTTGACCGGTGTAAAATTTCATTTAAATTTTATTTGTGAATAGCTTAAATGAATATTATTTATGACTTTCAAATTAATATTGTATCTTGTTAGCAACACGCTTTTAATAATTACGAAAATCCCACGATTTATTTGTTTATTCTAACAGTAACTATCGATCATTATTACCAAGTACGGTCATCTAAGGTTAATCCAACTTAGGATAACCTTTATGTAGATAATTTTAAGATATAAATACTTACGTACATTTAATACTTAAAATATACATAAATGAGGTAACGTCAATTTCTCCCTTTCAGTTCTGAGTAATTGGTAAAATTAAATTACACATTTCGAAAGCAATTTGCTAAATGTAAAAAAGTCGGGCAACTGATTTCAGTTGGTTTTGAACTTCCTTTGAGGTGGGAAACAAACTTTTGGGTCAGGTACGAACAATAACGACACTATCACATTAACGAGTCACTTTGTTTGAAAACTAACCTACAATTTAATTAGCTCTCCATAGTTACCGGACAAGTTGAACCAGTGAAACTTTAAATGTGATCACTGTTTATTTTCTCAAACAACTGTTGGATTAACAGTTATAACGTTCCAGTACTACCGGTTATGGCGACTCGAAAGGCGATTAATTAATTATGTAAGTTTATTGTTTACATTTCCATGTTTTTCTAGAGCATCTTTATCAATAAAGTAAACTGAAACACAAAATTCATTCGTTTTGAATAACATATCTGTGTCTACTATTATTAGTGAAACATTTTTTTTTTTGCTAAAAGGTGCGTTAACTGCTAAGTTACACTATTATAAAGTAGACAAAAATATAGCATTTAATTTATATTCGCATGATTAATAGTGCTTTTACAACTATCATCTGAACATTGGAAAGTGACTAATTCTGAGCAATGAACTGATAAGGAAGCAGAAAAACTACATACGTTTACAAGTAAATTTATCATAATATTATTCTTATTCTGGTAAAATATGTAAGGTAAGTACGCATTGACGATTTAAATATGTTAAAGTAAATAAATTGAAAATATTAGTCGATAAAAGTTTTATTCTTAGCTTTATTATTTATTTCTTTGTTTTAATTTATTTAACGCACCTTAAAAAAAAGTTGTGTCATTATTATACAGTTCATATTACCTCGAGTTCTCATATTTTTAAGCGTAAGCGTTCTTAAACGTAAAAAGGAAAGGTTATGGACAAAAACACTTTTTCAAGACTTAACGTGTTAAGGGTACATAAATAAAGGAATTCCTTTTTGTTAAATTCGTAATAAGGTCATAATAACCCGAAAATCAGAATCGCTCACATAATTTCAAGAGCCGTTAAGTATTTATTAATTTATAAAAAAGTTAAGACACTTCAAGAAAAATATATCAACAAATGCTAGTGCATTTCGAATTAATCCTGCGTGTCAGCTATATCCCTGTCTATTAGCAACATGCTCTGGACTAGCAATATTTCTAGGGTATTAACAAAGCTCACCTCCGCAACGATTCGGTCAGGTGCGACCGAGTTGTGTCGAACCCGCCGAAATAACCCAATATAGGAGTAATGTTTATTGTGTGTGGTGTTGTGCCGAATGGTTACGTTAATCAAATGCTAGGTTTATGCCGCAGCGACTGTGTGCAGCAGACGTTGGGCATTATCGAATTGCGGTTATCTTAGATTAAGCACTACAATTAACTCATTAACCAAATTTCTGTTTATTGGGTGTTGTAACACTAGTTTATTATTCTATTATTTTTCTAACAGTTTAATGTATAAGGCGTAGTTTAGTTCAAGACTTATATCACTAATGTAGATGTTTTTTTTGTATATTATGTCAAGGGATTTTTCAGGATTATTTAATGATTTATTTAACAGAGGTATCTATACCAAAGTGGGATAAGATTTAAATAGATATCATGATGCATTGGTAGTAAGTTACTGAGGCGATAGGTTTTGGGTTCGACCCTCATACTTGATTGACTTTTATGTCTTGAACTTAGTTAATACTTTCTAATTCTGATTGTTAAATATCTATATCTATATATGAATGCATATCAGCTATTTAGTTGTTTTAACTGAATCGATTCTTCGTTTGGAATTAGATGACTAAAATGATATCCTTATATAAAAAATATAGAAAAATAGGCAGGTTGTATTGATATTATGCTTATTTTTAATCGGTTAGGACAAATAATTATGGGAACAAAAAAAATACAAATAATAAAACTTTAACAAAACAAAAAGTTATTTTTTGTTTTTTAGTGCCTTCTTGTTTCCTTAAGGTTTCTTGATATTGACTACGACAATTACTTGACCATAACGACATTAAAGTAGGTAACTCAAATATCCGGATAGCGTATAGAAGATTCGGCCGAGTACCGTTAATTTGCTTCTAAGAATTGGAGAGTTCCGTTACTTTGTCATAGATCCATAATAAGAAACTAACCAAACTCTCATCAAACTACCCTTGAAGTGCATACTTTCCAATAAAAAATGAATCATTCAAATCGGTTGGCGTGATATTGAGTTATTCGTCCATTTGTCGCGTACATACTTAATGCAAATTTAAGACTTATATGGTTTTCTCATGGATGCCATTGTCAGACCTGGACCATATTGAAATGGGACCACTCTGGAAGCACCAGCTTTCAAATAAAAAATAATCATCAAAATTGGTTTATCCAGTCGAAAGTTATGAGGTAACAAACATTAAAAAAAACAGTCGAATTGAGTATCTCCTCCTTTTTTGAAGTCTGTTAAAAAGTATTAAAGTGACGAAATAAATTATAGGATCATATTAGGATACTATTAAAAAAAAAACATGGCCATAACTGTTGTTTGTCTAGGTTGAATCCAGCCGAACAAATTTTGATCAGACTTCCAATGATACGCAAATAACGTTTATTGGCAGAGAGCGGAGTTTAAATCATTGTGTTTTGTATATATTGATTTTGCCATAGGGTCTAAGTAGCAATTGTAAAATTTAATAGAGGTCAATTAAAATCAGCAAAAAGATTATAAAAACGAGTAACGAGTAGTGGTTAAGTTGTAAAGATAAAATTACAAAAAGAAAATAAATCCTAAATGAATTCGACATAAAATACTGAGATTACATAAAATAGCAAAAGTTTCCAATGAAAAAGGATAAAATAATATAATGTGAAATTACCGAGGCTTTCTATTTATTTATCTTTCAAGATTTTAAATGTACATAATAAAACGAATTTTATGTTCAGCGAACTTTGATATTGTTATGTAAATAATATGAGAGCGCGGAACCGGAAAATAAGTTTTACATCACACCCCGTACGTCGCAGTATCATTCGGGCTTCGGGAAACACGGAGATTGAGCTGTGGTTCTATTAGGTAACCAAACGATTTTAGACGCACACAGCTCGGTTCTTTATGAATAGTAATGAAACAGCTATACCCAAATCATTTATCGTGCGACCGACCGGCCACCGATGAATTGCAGATGAGGTCTCTCTCAGCTTTGACCGCTTTGTACTCTAACTTTATAATTACGAAATTTGATTATTTTAATAATAGCTTATTGCACAATAGATATGACAAATAATTAAATTTTTTTTTTCACGGAGACTAGCTAACGTCTCTATTTAAAACGCAATTGGATGTATTCACTTGGATAAGCATAAATACAATGACGATTACATAAAACTAAACTTAAATTAAAATATTTATTCTCATAATTATACATGTTAATAGCTTTTTTCCATCTATACGTAAAAAGGAATGATTTTATGTATGTCGATCAACATGAATAATAACGCACCCAAGCGTTTTTTTTTTAAGTATTTATGCTTTTACTCAGCTCTAAGTAGCTGCTAGGTTGAGTTCGGTATCAACTTATTATTATCGAGTTTCATATTATAATTTAACGTAGATACAGTCGTAGTCGGTTGCTAGTATTATATGAAATGTATAATCGATAGACATGTATTAAAAAATATAATTAATACACATAACACTCCTGAACTTATTAAAGTGATACTTTTTTACATCGCCTCAAATTTTTTCGCCCATCTATCGCATGCCACATTACAGCCGGCTGGGAGTGTGAGTAAATTGAAAGGCGCTCAGTAAAGCAGCCAAGGCCAATATGGCGGCGACTATGGCTCAATACAAAATGATTTAATGATGTAAATAAATAATGTGCTCAGTTTTTCAAATGAATTTTCTGAAAATTTTCAGTTAAACGCCTACGATCCGAAAATAAGTTTCACTTGCATCTTGGTTTCATGAAACCACATAAATTTTTAATTACAAACCTAAGTGTGTTTTACTTTCTAACTATTATTATGTACACACCTGCCAATTTTCTAAACACGTATATTGAAAATTCCTTTAACAACGACGCAAACAATTCGATCAAGTCTATAGGCACTTCATTTAAAGTTCATTTGTGTAACGTAACACGAAGGAATAACTTACAAGTTCACATACTTTAAGTTCTTAACTAAATTGTACGAGTGCGAGTCCCTCTTTGGGAATAACCTTATTGTGAGGCAAAACAGTCTTCGCTTTGAAGATAGATATTTTAGAAGTGGTCGTAGCAAAAAAGTTGGTATAGTGAAAAATTTGGGGCCAAATGTGCTATAAATTCGCAACAAAGACATTCTTGAAAACGTCTTATTTCACCATAATAGGATATTATGCAGACGTGATTCACCTCTTAGAGTGTTGTGTCTTTGTTATTATTTGGAATATTTCCACTTTTCTCGTGATGTTCTGACACATTTGTATGATAAATTTATAAGAAAAACTTTTTCATATATAAAAGAAGTAATAGTGAGAGATTTTCATAACCTCATACGGCTTCCTTTGTAACTTTATTAGGTCTATCATGTATGTATCATAGCTCATTTTAGTTAGAAGTCTCATTTTAGTAAGTAGTCCGGTGAATCTGTAGAGGCCCTTGGGTCAACAGAATATGTCAGTTCGGAAAAAAGAATTATTAGAGGTCTATTAATTTTAGATTGATGTTTTATATATATATAGGTTGGTTTTAATATTTGAGTTCAACCTTTCTTGAGGTTAAGTGATGTTATGGGTCAATATGGTAACACGCTAAGTCCAGAGAGAATTGGCTCTTAAATGCAACAGCGAGAATTTATCTATCATATTGATGAAGACTATCTTTAACTGTAAACTCATTCTAGTATGTTGGTACATACAACTGTCTAGAAATATTAATGGGCCGTCTACCTGGTGTATTTTGATCAACGTATAGCTTACTATTAAACAAAAGAGACTGTTCTATTTGAATCAATACCGGTTTTATCTATTAGTTCTGCCGATCGACTTCCGTGAATCTTACCTGAAATTACTGACTACCCTATGTATATTGACTAGATATTTAGTACATCACGCTCAAGTCATTGTCTTAAAAGTTACGTTTATCACGTAGCATTTTTTTTAGTTTCGTATATAAAATTTTACACATTTATTTAATTACCTAAGAATATTGTTGATAATTACTATTGGTTATCAATTAATCTGCAATGAAATTTACTACTCCCTATTAAAAAAAATTAAAAGCGAGTGAAAGTAAATATAAGCTTTTCATATTATATATTCCAATAAGTACTAAAAGTATTATTGACTAACCAATTGCCTAATAGTAATTAATGCCTATCAATCCAAAAATGAAATACTTCTTATCCACAAATTTTCATACAAGTCGAGTCCTTTCTAAATTAAATTCGGTCAAACAAACCGATGGGTACAAAATATTTTAACGCCATATTCGTAATCAGTGTCTTCTATAATAGATATCAATTGCAAAAGTTAAAAAAGTTATATACGTATAGATACAATTATGGATTTTTAAATATAAATTATGGATGTTTATAGTAGCAATACTTATATATCAAAATATTATTGTATGCCACTTTTATATGTTTTTAAAAGGTTGTCTTATTAGATTCTTTTAGAAGTTCTTATCTATTACATTTCATAAAAACCAACGTATTACTCAGGGCGATATTTTTTATCGGTTTGAGTGGCAGTATGTGTTTGTCCAGGATAGATGTCAATCATGTGATGTCGAAGCGACGTTGGACATCTGTCAGGTTTCTTGTTATCGTGACCCTCATCTCTGGAGAAATTACTTCCTACATCCATGTCGCTGCCAGCCAGTGACACACCCCTCTATGTTTCCAATGGACCCACATCAAATCATGCTTTATCATGTATAGCGAAACCATTTAGAAACACAATTATTCTTTTTTTAGGATTTCATGTAATGAGTTTCAGGATAAGTAATATTATTGTAAGGTATTGTTATGAACGGCAAAACAGGTATATAAAACCACTGTAAGACACATCGTGATGTATAAATCTGAGTGTTAGACTATAAATGAGACCGATGAAAGAAAATTACATGTAGTAGAGATAATAATATTAGGTTGGATTTTTAGTGTAACCAGAATGTATAAGATTAGAAATAAGTATATTAGAGAAAGTTTGAAAATAGTACCAGTGACAGCGAAGTTGAGAAGTAAGAGGTTAACCTGGTATGGGCATATCATGAGAAGATGTGAAAGCTACATAACCAGAAAAGTATTAAGTATGAAATGTGTACATATATAAGATTAGAGGACGAACAAAGAAGGTATGGATAGATTGTGTAAAGAGGAATATGTATACAAAACATGTGAATAATGAGATAGCAGCCGATAGAGAAGAATGGAGGAGGAAAACATGTCATGCCGATCCAACTTGGCTAGGTTAAAGGTAAGAAGATGATGATTAGGACTACATATGTAAAATATGACGGTGTAAAATATGATGTACGTTTTCATACTATATGTGTGACAAAAGAACTTACACTTATCTCTACATCCAAGCCCTTCAGTTCGAAATCAAATAGTTCATGTACAATTTATCCAACATTGTGATTACGAATAAAAAGAAAAATTGTACCATTACACGATTTTTTATATGTATACAGAGGTAGTATATTTTTAAAGAAATTAATCTTTTAAATATATCCTATTTTTACAATGATAAAAACGTACAAGAAATACTCTCTCATTTATATTGTAAATGTGTAAATAGTCTACTCTGAAAAATTATTTCGTGAAATGAAAAATATCAAGTTGCAAACATTCAAGAAGCGTCAACAGTTGAAAAATATTGTTCATTAACAAATGTTTAGGCAAGTTAATTTAACTGGATGCCATAGGTATCTCTGGGGAAATTAGCGGCATTGTGCGTGTTAGGCTCTTGAAGAAATTATAGAACTTGGAACTGTCGTAATCAACTAACTCATTATAGGATTATGTTTCCTTTGTTTTGCAAAATAAATGTCAAAACGAACTTTAAATATATTCAACGACATATGGAAAAAACTTTAAAATCTTTGTTACGAATTTTAGGTAATTTAGTTTTTATTAACATTTTCTCATATACCACTAAGACTGTGCTACAAATTCGTAAGTTCCTACCAACAAATTACGGGAGACAAGGAAGTCCTCTTAGTACAGAATAAAAGTTACTTCTCATCTTTTACTTGTGCATTATTGATCAGCATCTATCTAAGGCTTCGTTCGTAAATACGAGTGTATTCAACACGTAATTGTTCACATTCAAATACCTTAGGTCACTTACTAAAAAGTGTTCTGTTAACCTATAGAAGTCCGATTAAAATGGCTTGAGCCGTTTCCAAGAATAACTCGCAGAAAAAATAGACAAACAGGCAAAAATGTGTAAGTTAGGTATGTCTTAGACTACATCGCCATTTAACATCAGATGAGGTTCTGGTCAAAAGCTAAAAAGTATTAAAAAAATATTTCAAAATCACAAACCTGCTCAGATGTATTACATTAATTTGAAGTATATGACTAAATTTTTTGGAGGTTATATAAACAAGTAACGTAATGAGTAGCATCACTAATATAAATATTGTTGTCATAATTTAGCTACTTTACTAAAATAAAGTAATCCATAGCATCTTTAGCAAGTGTACGTGTATTATTTATGCCTTACTAATTCTATTAATATTTTCGCAATTAATGTCTCCATTGACTTCAAAACACAGGAATTAGGTTATTTATCTGTTTGTCTACTGAATCATTCATAATGGTAGAATGTTTCGAAACAATAACCGACAGCGAGTTGGGAATAAAGGTAAATCACTCAGGTATTTGAACGAATGAGGCCGGTATTTCTCGGTAATTGTAGCCGTCACCGGGACAAATGCGTTGTCCAACGTGTGCCAGATAGTTACTCTAACTGCCGCCATTAGCCGCACTGATAATCTTAAACAACTGGGGAGAAACTTAATTATACATACAAATGATTCCTGTTTCTTTTTATATTAGGTTTACTCTTTGTTAACTTAAATTTAAAACAATAAGTAATGAAAGTATATAAAATGTTGTAATATTGCATTATTACACACTGATATTTTGGAGTCTTTTTAAGGCCATTCGCAAAAATTAATATTAGATATTTTCGGAAAAAAATGTAGACGTTTATCAAATAAAAGAATAAATGTAACTACGTATGTAGTATTAAGACTCAATATATATATATTTGGTTTCACATTGACGAACGATTCTGTACGCAAACACATAATAAAATAATTTTAGCTCTCTTTATATATAAGTTTCATTCTACGAAAGTAAAAATATCGTTTGTTGTAAAATTGGAATATAATATGCTTTGCTTAGAACAAAGCAAGGCGTAACTTATTATAAAGCACGTCGGGATACCCACAAACTCGGAGGTGTATTTCAGAGACGATCTCACAATTCTCCTTTATGCAAATCTCTAGTAATTTCTTGGTGATAGTCACAAGGGACCGTTTGCCAAGATTGCGTTGACTTTTCAACCGTGCTTACGTCTTATTTTGTATTAGTTTAGGAAAGCACATTGCACTACGCTTGGCAATATACTATCAATCACGTTTGAATCAATTCTAATCATGAACCCTTTTTTAACTCTTAGTAATATTTTGAAGAGACTGTTATTATGAATTTTTCGTAGATGGTTCTAGATTATTTATTTTTTCGATTTTTCAAATATATGCGAACGGGTATAGGTTTAATGTTATTATAAACTGAGGATCGTGTAAGCAATAGTCTAGTCTAGCGATAAAAATTTGTAATCACTAAATTTCTTGTTATAATGTGAACATTATAGTGTTCGATATTATCTGCTGTCCTTTTAAATCTGCAACATAGGCTATCGGTTAGACTACAGAAACTATTGACCAAGACCGCAAACTTCCCGACAGGTAGGTATTCCAGTAATTGATCTGCTCCAGTTCGCGCCAGTAAACTCGGCACAAAGGATAATGAAATCAGTACAACGTACTAATGAAGTTTCCTGTTTTGTTTTATAACTACTTGCATGTAATTAACTCTACTGTTAAATAATTGCTTTCATGTAATTCATTATATAATTATCCTGCATAAGGAACGACGCAATTCCATGAAACGGATAAAGCTCAAGTTTAGAAAAATATTTACTTACACGGAAACATTTAATTGAATAATTACTAACATTTTTATTATGCACAAATCCTGCAGTACGGAACAAGGCATGCGTTGTGTGAAGCTCTACAAATAAATATACGATTAACTGGGACAAATTACACCCAGACTGAATAATAATCTGTGGATCTCACAAATCTTTGTCCTGTTTGGGATTCAAACCCACAACAGAACACAGTGCCAGTAGCGAGGCGAACGCTTTAATCATCCGTGCAGGAGTTTTCTATATATATATATATATATATATATATATATATATATATATATATATATATATATATTATGTATTAGTTATAGCCCGCAGCTCCACATGCGTTTTTTTTTTATAATTGTGAATTACTTCTTATAAGATCAGCTATCTGTTAGTGAAAGTTCCGTGAAAAATGGTTCAAGCGTTTTGGAGATAGTACTGCAAACAAAGCCATGGATAAAAGCTAGTCCAAAATAAAAAAAAAACTTTAATTACTTTTTATAACGTTAGCTATCTTTCAGTGAAAGTCCCATGAAAATAGGTCTAATCGTTTTGGAGATAGTACTACAGACGAAGCCATAGATGACAGCTAGTCAAAATAAAGTAGCCTATGTCACCTGCTGTAATTTTAACTATCGTCGTATGTATTGTCAGTGAAATTTTTGTCAAAATCGGTCCAGCCGTTTCGGAGATTACCCGGAACATACAGACAGACAAAAATTTTAAAAATTGTATTTTCATTATCAGTATCGTGTATACGTTCATATCCAACCAGTAAAAAGTTGTTATTTTGATATTACAAACAGACACTCCAATTTTATTTATATGTATAGATGTATAGATATATAGATATGTATAAATGAATGTTGGTATATATGAGATCTGCAAACTCAGACACCGTTTAATCCATCATTATAAAATTTGGTATAGTGAAGTATTTTTTTATGGAGTTTTTATTCTGTCTGCTTTTCTATATGTATCTATCACTGGACCGTATTTTATTATATTTATAGTTTTGTATTGTAATTTAAAGTAGACGAAGTGGCGGACGTTTGCTAGTATGTTATAGTGTCATTTCAAAAAGGTGATGATGATTATACGTGAGGATATGAAGGGAAAGTTACTGGAAAGATTTCGATCATGTTTTTCTTACTCTTACTTCCTAAACACTTGTTCTCTATGTAATAAAAATATCACGGTATCTTTTTTTTTGTGCAAAGTTATTCAAGTTAAAAATAACTACAACTTTTAAAAGCACTATGCGTTTAATGATAAGTGAAGAGGCGTAAGCGGTGTGTTGCGCATGCACCGAAGAGGAGATAAAATTGCTTACAAATTTTGTAAGCAAACTAAATGATTGCTTTCAATTATTTTTTATGTCGTAATGCATAATATTTAATTAAAAAACATAAATTTGTGTAGTACATACAGCTTGGAATCGTGTTCAAGTATTATAGTTGATAAATTCTAATAGTGTTTTTCAGATACTTCAATTGTTTCTCTACAAAACCTGTACTGTATGGAATAAACAAAAGTATCTCTACTTTTAGGACATCAAAGTCTTCAAGTAGTTAAAAAGATTAATCCGGTTTAGGTACGAAATTACGGCGAACATAAATTACGCGATTTTAAGAAAAATTGTCTATCGCACCTGTGCCACGTAGAAACGAAAATGAAGGCCATTATCCCACACCATAATCTTAAATCACTTCGGCTTAGTGTTTCGATTACAAAGGTTCGGCGGGAAAACCCACATTATGATGCTAGTTGAATAATTGTATAGATAAGTGATATTGATGGTGACTGGCATATTTCTTTTATAACTGTATACATATTTTAAAGTAAAAAAGGGCCCACGAGTCCATTCTCGTAGTAACGTTTCTTGAGAACTATATATTTTATGTAATCTTAACTAATATTATAGATGAAAATGTGGCTTTGTTTATTTGTTTGTTACGCTTTCACGCCTTAATCACTCAACTGATAATGACGTAACTTTGCATACACATTGGCGGGGGTACAAAAAACGGCACAATTTTAATTTTAACTGTAATTTTTATTCATACTTTATTACTTTCATTAATTTTCATTGGTACTTTCAGTAACTTCTGTTCGTTTTTGTCTTTACTGCTTAGCTCTTATGGAATGATATGTAGCCTATGTACTACTCTCAAAAGTCCTGTATTCGCTAGTAAAAGTTTCGTCCAATGAAATTAGTCGTTTCGGAGATTAATCTCAATAAACAACAGACACGTTAACTCTATTTATATGTATAGGTTAAAAAGTATTTCAAAGTTTATGTCCTGTTAAAAGATTACACTTGCTTATACAAATATCTCTACAGGAACAATTCATTACTGCTTGTTTAAATAATGTAGTAACGTGAGAGGTTTTATACATTTCTATATGTCTCAACTCTACCTGTACACATGTAATTACAGGTAGCGTAATGTTTTCGTGAAAGAGGAGGAAATGATGACCGGGTAAATATGGATATGCGATAATCCTCTAGCTCTGGCGCGGTCGACCATTCGATTACTCTTTATATGCAACTCCCTATATCTTTTTATATATATGTACTAGCAACCCGGCCGGGCTCCGTAAGTATCTTCACGATTTAAATGTTTTATGTACTATGCGATCTATTTTTTTTATTTTTAAATTGACGGTTCATCAAAGTTGAAAATGCTTCGTAAGACTTTTTGTAAGTCGAAGATTTTTTTGTTTTTGCGTATAATTTTACTTCTGTCATATCTTTTAAGATACACATTGAAATAATATGCTGTCAAAGGTATTATTAATATAGATTGAATGGATAATGAAACTGATATATTTGATTACATAAGATTTGATACTATATTGGGCAGGATAGCTTCGAAATTAATTTACTTTAAAATTACGCTTAAACTTATTGGTATGCTAAGAATATAGATATAATATATCATGAGCGAATTTTTCGTATCTCGTTTTAAGGTATATAATTTCGTAGTCGATAACTCTGATGTATCTAATAAAGTTTAGCAAATTTTAGCAATGTAAGCGCCCAATAAATATTTTTTAAAGTAACTTTATTACAATACGACTTGTACTTTTTATAAATGTATATGCACGTAATATACCAATAAATATTATGAAATAATTTTTCTCAATTATGTTTAAATCGTATCAAAGTTCTTTGCGTAGTTTACACGAACAAAAAGCACACACAAGACATACGTGTATAGCGACTTTGTTTCACGTTATTTATTGATACAATAAATGTTGTACGTACAACTAACTAAACTAAATTTAATAATTCATTGTAAAGTAAAAGAAATGAAATGAGTAAATTGTAGTAAACTTTTATATGTAATTACTTTCTTTTCATAAAAAAATATATACAAGAAGACAACACATATATTGTGACTTCAATTCTAGGATATGTGGTGGTTTTAACAAAAGTATCTATTTATACTATAAACTATTCTTAAAGTTAAGCAAATAAAATATAATAAGCTCTGATAATTATAAACATATAATTAGAACTAAGAGCTTACTAGAGCTATCAACTAGAGAAATCACGTGCCAGACTCCGGGCCGTAACTAAGTAAAACTATCTAACGAGTCGGGAAAAGTCGCTATCAAAACTTTTTTCTAGATATGTTTATGTACTTCTTACTTTTTAAATATCTGATGTTATCTTTATCATAAGAGTATATGAACTTTTTAGCTTCATATAATATATTTGGATAGAGAAAAACTTTAGTTGTTTCTTGATAAAAAAAAACTTACCGTAACCAACAATTGAATCACAAAAACATGTTTCTATGAAATTTTCAAAATATTAATACATTCATTCTGTTTCAATTCAATAAAATAAATTTATAAGAGTATCAACTCAAGTTTTCTTTAGGAAATTCATGTGTACGAGACAAAGGATGTACGAATTTTCATTGAATTACGAAAAATATTACTATATTAACTTAAAATTATGAGCAAACATTTAAGTTCTTTAATTAAACGTTTAAGGTGTTGTTCAGAAACCGACTGAATCTGATATGTGAAATAACAGCTTATTTTCGTATTTTATACAACATCTAGTTTATTATAAGAGTAGGTTATGGTTTTAGTACAAAAAAATCTAGTATCTCAATTTTGAATGTGTATTCACCTACCTACATACCTACCTATCTATACCTATAAAAAAATAATAATCTGTGTTCAGAGTCTACATGTAGGCGGTATTTTCAAATATATTAATTTCATGGTTTGATGAATAATTTACATATATGACAATATATTTTATTCTGGAAATCTTAAAAAAAACAACAAATTATAAAGATGAATTTAAAACCAAAATAATTTTAAAATACCTTTTTTAAATATCTCAATCAATACATTTTAAATCACAAAACTTAACCTATATGTGCACTTCAAAGAAATGTATAATTAATTTATTTATAGATATAATAAATGATGTATTTATATTTAATTACAATTAAATAACACAATTAGTTTATATAGAAATTAACTTTTAATCACTTTGGGATTTCAGGAGAAGGCCACTTTGACGCTTTAACACACTTTGATTATACTAACTCTATTTTACATTTTTAATTATATTATTTTCATTTCGTTTCAAAATGTAATTCAGAATTTTATAAATGCTTATATAATGTAATAGACATAGAAAATTACTTGGTATCTTTCAAAAATTGGACACCTCATTCCTCAGGTAAGTATTAATGAGAGGCCGTTCCCGTTACAAAGTCCGGTAGGTGCGCTCGCACCGAGAAAATTACGCGGAAATTTACATAATAGAGAATCCGTGGCCGCCCCGGTCCTTTGAAAGTCAGAATTGTGGACCCGCTTCGGGTGACACCGTCGCAAGTACATTAAATTAACATCGCACTCACGTTGTTTGTGGGGGCTACACGGACTGAACCTAATTTCAGTTCCTTTAACACATTATTCGGTCTGTGTCCGAGTTGCGTAAGGAAATTTCTAAACTACAATATAACTCGTAATAGAATTTTAAACATTGCTGAAATAAAAATGAAATAAATAGATAAATTTCCCATTATTCACTGTTTATCCGTAGATTGGAGGGTTTCAACAACTGTGCACACTGAATTATCGAGTAATTCGCCCGAATCAGCGGAACTAAAAACGTAAATGCAGCATCCGCCGTAATTGGGTAACCGTCGCGCATCATTAGGTAATTGCAGCTGTGGCCCGCGTGCTTGTTCCACAGATTACTATATGTCCGGTTCTCACTAAATTCTCACTTGCGAAATAAAAGTACAATCGTATTGTAACATAATAGTGAAAAGTGAATTCAACTGGTGCCATTCTAGTTTAATTAGTACTTATTTTAGGAAGTGGCTTGGTATGTTCCATTTTGCACATTTGGTTTTTTTTTTAATTACATTTTCGTACTCTCATCACTATACGAGGTCTAGTGTATTGAAATCATTTTAGATATAAGAATATTGATTGTCCTGTAATATTATATCGGTGTAAAGCCTTGTCGTGCAATGATAGTAAACGCTAGCTAGCATTCCTCTTGAAATTTTGGGTTGAATTTCCTCCCGTAACGTAATTTTGATTCAAGATGATTGTCAATTCTATACGTGAGGATTGAATATTTATATACTTATGTACATTTCCTATATAGTTACCATAATATAAGCTAGCTCCCTCTAGGTTTAGCGTGACTACCATCTTAGTCCATATCATCATTTAACACCAGATGAGATTGCGGTCGAACGCTCACCTATAAATAACTATAAAAAAAAGCTGTGCTTAGATGAGAATTGAGTAATCTTGGGTGAAATTGTGTCCCCATAGTTATAATTTTTTTTTATAATTTGGGTGGAATACATTTTACATGTTTATGTAGTAAATAATAATTATCGAACTATAACAATCAAATAATAATAGTAGTTTCTAATGTCCCACAACCGAGTAAAGGCCTCTGTCGTAGATGTCTGGAAGATGTTCATTATGGAGGAGGAGATGGATGAGGCACATTAGCTGGCTATTAAGCTCACAGGATTTGCTAATACGAGATTTGACTGTATGATAATATATATATACATCTATATCAGTTGGTTGGTTTTATAAAAAAATTATCTATACAATTATGAGTTATAATAATATAAAAACCCTACTAGCGATTTTAGGTTATTATAAAATGTTATCTTTATTACCTAGTCCCTATGAAACAGGGCAATTATATCTAGCTTAGATAATAATTTGAAAGTCTTTTATCTGGCCGGTAAGGGTCCAACCGTTTCAGAGATTATCTCTGGCAAACAAACACTTCAACTATATATCTATATATATATATAGATTATACAGGACGATGCCGAGTTCTTTATAACTTAGATACCGTTGTTAAAATTGCTTTACTCAACTAAATATCTTTGTTTAATAGATCTAGTTTACAACTGTTTTAGTGTATGTGGCTACTTTACAATCTATAGAAAGTATTGGCAAAATTTGATTATATCATACAGTAACTTATTCCCGCTTAATTCGTTGGTCATTAAAAATATGGCAGAATCAATCAAATTACCTAAAAAAAAAATAGTAATCTAGAACCATCTACGAAGAATTCCGCATCGAATGACCATAGTCTTATGCTAATACGTTCAGTAGTTCTGACGTGATTCAGCATCTAACAAAACTGTATTTTCATTATATGTATATACATATACATCATGTTGTAAACATTAATGAAACGGCTAAATTAAAAACCATCGTAAAGGATTATAATACTTTTAGTTATTTTTACATAAGTATGTAACTATAATATAGAAGTTTACAACTGCGTAGATATAAATTTTTTTTATTTAGTTTTTAATAAATCAAACATTACAGTCATCACAAAATTTTGTTTTTTTTTCTCCGAAAATTAAAAAAAAAGATGAACACGAATCTGTATCTTTTTGAAAGTTCCGGTATGTTCAAAAAAGAAATCAATTTTTTTATTGATATTCTTTGGTTGAGAAATGAAGCAAACAGTGTAGTGCGCATGCATAGGAGAGGCTAAGTAAACAGATAACATTATGTACAAAGGCATTTTGTATCAATGTATATATTTGTTTGAAATGTTTTTAATGTTTTTTCTACTGTACATCAAATATATTCTTAAGATAATAAACAAGGTAGAGGTAGTCGCGGTTATCAGGTAGTACAAAATAAAGTTGCTTTAACGTATTGTGTACCTTATAAAAGGTTCCCTTGAAAACACTAATGAACTATAAGCATACGTATATACCTGGGTTACAGAGCCGAAAGCCACTTCACTCGATGTTAATAATTAATTTGGCGGTTGATAAAAATATATTTTGCTCGCAAACTCCAGACGCTCGTCATCAAAACACACTCGGGAGGGTTTTACATCGATTCTGCTATGAGTTAACTGCTTACCCTCAGTTGCGGTGTCTAGAACGCGTTTAATTAAAAGGGAATCTACTCGTCTAGTGCAGTTAAGCCTATGTTTGCCCTCCATCTGTACCCCCTCGCCGCAATCGCCGGTCGACTGAACTAATACCTTACGTACATACTTTTATGGCTTCACTAACGCTATAAAATCGTGGATTTAAGACAGTTATTTTTGTAAAGTTTGTAAGAAGTATATTTTAAATTCATAATTTATAAGTTCTAGTAGTAGTAGGGAGTCTTGTCAAATGACATGCTTAATTGTTGCTATGCTAATATGTACTAGTCGTGTCGTCATTGTGTATGAATGTTATTGTTGATTTTCACCTAATATACATGCAGTATCTAAGAAGTCAGCAAATATTTTATTAAACTTTTATTATATATATGTATATATACATATATATATATAAATTAATTGCTGTTCGTTTGTCTGCCTAAAACTCGAGAATGGCTGAATCGATTTGACTAATTTGATCTTTATATATTTGTAAAAATTCAGGGAAAGTTTAAACGGTGAGAAAAATATATAATAAGTAAAGGAAAATAATAAAAAAGACAATTTAATTTTCACATACAAACTGTTCCAAGCTATGAAACATTTGATGTCTTTTTAGAAATAAAAAATTGACATTCGGTTGTTAACCATTTACAGGTGCATTCAGAAATTTGTCTGTTTCATAGCTTTAATATGAGGTCCGATCTCTTTGGTCTGTTTTGTTGGAATACAAAACAGTTCTGTTTCAGAAATAAAAATAGTATATGAGAAAGCTTTAAATTGATTAAGTGAAAACTACAAAAAAAAAGACAAAAACATCCACCGGGTCTTCTAGAATAATATGAAATAGAAATAACGTAAGAGTTTCACAACTGGGCCAAAAGCCTGTCCCGAGGAAAATTACGGACACAATCACTACGGCAGCCTAAGATGTATTGGCGATTTTAAAGTAGGAGAAATATACTGTTCTATATATTATACACGTGCGGTCGTATTATAAGAATATTTCTTAGTTTTATCGGGTTTCCTTCAGCGTCAGTCGAGAGTGTTACCGACTTTAAATGACTAAATGTACGCGAATATTGAAAGATTCATGTTAGAGGTTCAAACCTGTGGAAATTGAAACGATTTTCCGCCGCTGATGACCATGCGACCGCCACGACTTCATATTTATCTAATATAATTTATATAAAAATTTAGATAAAATAATGAATACTTTTGGTCTACTGGAAATAAATAAAAATTGCCTAGTTATGGACTTCTGTTCCAGCAATTTTTTATTAATATCGCATAATATTTAATAAAATATAAGTTCAATCAAGTATGACAAACGTTTCAATTTTGTTATGGAACACCAGTCTGACCCGTAGCATCACGTACCAAGATAACTGTGTACCCTTATGTTTGTACAAAATTAATCATAATAATGGCACGTACTGCTACCGGACGGCTTAGATTAATTAATTATTTCTGAAACATATTGACCGCCTCTATATTAAGACGATTACTAAAATCTTAGCTGAGGTAGTTAAACATTTTCAGTGGCAGGATATAAGAACTTCAGGAAATATGTTGTTAGCTAAAAAAAAAACTCATTTTAATCGTCAGTGTATTTAGTTCACTGCCAAATATAGAGACCTCTATCAAGGCATATCCTTGATTTTTACTATAGACCTCATACATTATATTAGATATTTAATAGCTAATGGGTTTTAAATTGTAATATATCTCTAAATAATGCAGTCAAAAAATGAATATAAGACTTTTAATAGAAGGATTTTCACTAAAGCACTCTATTTACCATTACCAATACATGGAACTGAATAAATCGATACTAATTTATTGAAGTGGGAATCATCATTATAAGTTATGCAAGTTTGAACACGATTTATGTTTGCATGTTCGGAAAGTCGAGTTGATGTGATTAAAAGTTTTTTGCTTAATGTTGCGAGGAACGGTATCCACTGGTGGCCAGAGATTTCACATTCGTAGCTTCGACTTGGAAATAATTTCATTTAGTAAAAAAAAAAAAAACATTTTTGAGTATATTTTAGTTTCTTACATAAGAATACATATAATTAGTCTATAAATTATAAATATGAAAAAATGTAATAGTCTATTTATTGTTCGGCCTAATCTCTGAAATGGCCGAAATGAATTTTATGCGACTTATGCTACTTCTATACCGGCGTCTATCACCACGAAGTTTTGTCTATGATCACAATCAATGCCTCTGTGGATTGTCATGCGTTATGTCCTACCAGGCTCTGTGATGATACACGCACTTTTTCACACATTAAGGGAACTTAGGCTAATTTCAAATTATTATTAGAATGACGAAGATGTACAAAGGTTTTTCGGCGCCTTTATTGTAATTAGGTACTTTTGAGGTTACTTTATAGCGCGACAAGTAGCCGACGTTTTCCCACGGTATGGGATTAGCATTATATAGGAAGATTTTAAAGGCTATGAGCTACAGATTGTTATATTTTCCAATAAGACCAGGTAGAAATGATAACATTTGACAGAAATAACTTAAAAGTATTAAATTTAAAACTGGTAAAAGTGATAAAGTATAAGTTATGGTGATAAAGTATATTGTAATAACAATTATTAATCCAGCCAAACATGAAACAACAAAACAATTTTCACGAGAATCAAGTTATGTTGAACAGCTAGTGTTAAATAGAACTACTATTATTTAATGTTTTTGTCTGTTTTCATTTCTAGCAATGAAACGAGTGTAATTTCTTATTAATTGTTGGTGAGAAGGAGAGACGCAAGGAAATTGCCGGTCGAAGTCGAGACTTCAAAGAAATTAATGAATGTTAGGAACTCGCAACGTGCCGCCGCCGCCGACTTGATCAGTTTGGACGCGAGCCGGAACAAACTTGCTACGAGAGCTTATAGAAATTTCCTGCTAATTGCAGTCGACCCCGATTCTCTGTTCCGGATGATTTAAATAATTCAAAACAAGGAATAAATTTACCATTAAAACAAATATTAACCTCTGTACTTATGAATTATTGATGGAATATTAATTTCGATGATTTTGTAAACGTTACTACCAATAATGTCCGCCCACACTGAAATAATATTTAAGTTATAAAGAAGACTAATTTACCATAGTGGAATTTTAAATTTACAGTTTGTTTAGTGTCAAGTAACAATATTTACAAAAGCTGTCGGTCAGTGAGTATTGAATTATAAATATATTATGCGCATATCATATAAAAACTAATGGATAGATTTGAATAATTTTTTTAAAGCATCATTTCTCAGACAGTTGGCCCTTCTGAAAATATCTGAAAAAAAATCATAATAGCTTAATTTAATACAAAGTTATTAGAGTTTCAAGAAATAACGTATTTAATAAGCACTACGCGTTCAGTGATAACAGTTTTCTTGCAGTGGAGGAGTGGGCAAGCGGTGTATTGCTTATGTTTTTTCCTCTGTACATAAAATATATTATGCATAATATACTATGCAGACAAAGTCGCAGGTATCAGCTAATAAAATATAAGGGGAAATCTAACAGAGCAAACGCTGCAGTTAATATAACTCTGCTTAGTAAAATTATTGCTAAAAATGCAAACAACTTATAAAGGGTACGTACGTTTCACTCAGTGAATAATTTGGTTATGTTTAAAACATTCAATATTATTACTACAGGTTATTTTACTCTCGATAATTGAATAATACAACAAAGGTTTCCTTATAAGTTTGATTCTGACACATCTTTGATAAATTGGCAGGAAACTTCTAGCAGACGATAACCAACAACTTTCTGGACTTCATCCTTTATTGTAAACTATTAATCAAACTAGTGCACTTAGCAGAAACGAGCGCTGTTTATAAGGGAATAATAACGTCAAAGAATTCTGTAGTCTTTATCAGCCTTTATGAAAAGTTTATGGACATTAGTTAAAGCCACAAAGCTAAAGACTAGTCAGCTTATACTTGTGAAAACTGATCGTGTATTATCTATTGGATATTGGTTTTATGCAGTAAATTATTAGGTGTAATTACATTTTTTTTCTAAAACTAGTATGTCTTAGTAACTTAGCTAACATGAATAGGTTATTTTTAAAGAGAATTGTCCAAATATTTATACAAGGTACATGGACACATGGTATAATTCTTACATATTATTCGAATTTTAATTTTCATCTTCATCCACGTAGGTATATAAATGAATTATGATATTTAACATTTCATTGCAAACCGACTTGTTCAAGTGCAGCCCTTGCAATGTACTTCAGCGAAGTGATCCCCGTAGACCCCTCACTTAATTAAGTCGTGAACGTTATACAAGTAATACGGCAGGTAAGTGGTTTCCACAATTATAGGGTGACATTTTGCTGATCATTGTTCGTAAGTTACCGTAAGGTTTTTATGTCGAGTAAATTTGGTATACAAATTTGCTTTAGAACTTTACAAAAAAGTACATACTAAATACATACATTTGCAGTAAAGCCTTTTATGAATCGATGCTAAATTTGATGTCCTATCACTACATAGTATAAAACAAAGTCGCTTTCTCTGTCCCTATATCCCTATGAATGCTTAAATCTTTAAAACTACGCAACGGATTTTGATACGGTTTTTTTGTAATAGATAGAGTGATTGAAGGGGAAGGTTTATATGTATAATAACATAAATTAAATAGTGGAGAAATACTGTTATTTTTGAGGTTACTCCAAATTTAACGCGTGCGGGCCACGGGCAGTAATGAATAAATCAAAACTACTGGATCGATTTTAATCATTTTTTCAGTGAATGATAGATATGCTTTATATTTTATACCCGTGCGAAGCCGGAGCGGGCCGCTAGTTAAAAATAGATCACAATTATCTTTTTCATCTAATATATTCTCTTATGTATTACTAGTTAGTGCTTATTTATTTCATTTTTTAAGGGATTAATTATTTTAACTGGATTAACTTTGGGCTGTCTTTTTTGTGTTTTATTATTACTACTTAGCCCCACTGGGTAAGTATAATGGAATGAAGCGTACATGGTACTCTGACTACCAGTAGTGCTCGCATCAAAACCGGGTCACCCGTTTCGGAGATTAACACGGACGAACAACCAACATTTCATTGTATCTATATCTACGCATGAATATAAAAGTACGTTTGTTTGAATAATTCTTAATCAATTACGCACAAACTGCTGGATAAATTCTATTGATATCTGTATATATATATATAATGAATTGCTGTTCGTTTGTCTCGCTAAAACTCGATAATGGCTGGACTGATTTGTATTATTTTGATCTTGAAATATTTGTGAAAGTCCAGGGAAGGTTTAAACAATGAAAAACATAGACAATAAGTAAAGGAAAATACTAAAAAAGACATTTTGATTTTCAAATACAAAATGTTCCTAGCTATGAAACATTTGATGTCTTTTGTCATATTAAAAATAAACATTTGTCATTCGCTTGTCAAATATTTATAGGCGCAATCAGAAATTTGTCAGTTTCATAGTCGTAATATGAGGTCCGATCTCTTTGGTCTGTTTAGTTGGAATACAAAACAGTTCTGTTTCAGAAATAAAAATAGTACATGAGATAGCTTTAAATTGCTTAAGTGCATAACTGTGTTGTATTTATAATGTAAATAAAAATGTTGTATTAATTTATGACCACATTTTACACAAATGTATATATTTTTTTTTTAATATTATTGGGGACAAACGAACAGGTGGGTCACCTGATGGTAAGTGATCACCGCCGTCCATAGACACTAGCGACACCAGGGGAGTCGCATGTGCGTTGCCGGCCTTTTAAATATGTGGGCCTCCACGCTTGTGGGCTGCAAGCACTGTTACTTCACGTCGGTTTTCTGTGAGAGGGTGGTACTACCCCGGGCGAGCCGACCCATTCATGCTGAAACCAGTAATAGCTTCAGCGTAGTTCTACCACCTACAAATATATGTAAGTGATACGAAGTTCACCGGGTAATCTAGTTAGGTATAAAATTTCAATAGGTAAATTAGGTATAGAAGCAGCGTATACAAGCTAGTACATGTATACAGGAGTAAAGTTAATTGATAGTATAATTTAATTTTCAATTAGATATTTATTGTAAAGTCTATAATTAATTTTATGAAATGAATTAATCAACCCAATTAAATTAGCAAGGGTAGTCGGACTCAGTGCAACAAAGCTCTCAATTCAATTTTATTACAGTAAATCTTTTGTTCATCATAATTGTTAATTTAAGTGATATATTAATTGAATGATTGTTTTAATTTATATTATTTATAAAATTAACAGGATACCAGTCTACATAATGCGTCAGCAAATTGTTTTTATCGTATCTCTGCAAATAACAGCACTGAATTCTGTAGAATAGGTAGTAAGAAATTAACTCACGCTGTAGAGATACAAGTTCCATTGTTAATGGACGCTGTGATAAAATGTTTTTTCCATCCCACATTTCAAAAATAGGAACAGAATGTACGAGAAATATCCAGAAAAAAAGAAGGAAACAGGCTAGCTAAGAGACGAACACATATTTTCGGGGTTCGGTATTCTTTTCTATATGTACCGATATTTGGACGCTACAGTGTGTATATGTCTTCAAAATAAAAATCAAAAATACTTTACTCAATTTAGGCCTTAAGAAGACGTATATGAACGTCAACATTACCACCGTCAAATATCTCAGTCATCAAGAAGAACCGGCAAGAAACTCATTCGGATTTATCTTTTTAACATACACTTCTATATTTAAAATACATTATACGTGACAATCAATTTTAGTGGATGCACAGAGAGGAATCAATTTCAGACATCACCATCGTTCACATATTGAGCGACTCTACAATATCCCTTTGACACCAAAAACCCGCTTGACATGGCGCTTAAACTTAAGTCCAGCAAATCAGTAATATGCTTTGAGACTTTGTTATAAAACTTAACTCTATTACGTAAAAAAACTGTTACTGGTTTTACTGATTCTACAACGTAGGATGGAAAGATCAGACATCTGGGTCATTTAATAAACGGTGAATCATAGAATTGGTAAGTTAAGTATTTACGAATTCTTGATATTTATAAGAAACGAAAGGTCTAAGAATTTTTAAAGGAAACCTGAGACTTCAAATGTTGAAGAAGTACAAACTATTACTTATGTAGAATTAATAACAGTTTATAGTGATTGGCTTGAACATCGGGCACGAAATTACGGTTGGAATACGTCATGCGTTTGCCACATTAATTAAATATTTATTGTTCATTTTATGCAATTTATTAAGTGAGATTGAATTCCAACAGCATAAACCGATTAATTTCCTTATTGTTAAATACGAAATACGTACCTATATATGTATCAACAAATGAAATCGGATATAAGTAAACAATACTCGGTTTAATGGGTAAGATTAGAGATATTTCGAAGCTAGCATCATAGTTGAAGATGTGATACTGGGTACGATTATTTTTAAAGATCGCAAACAAACGATGTGCTTACTTTATTGGAAGTGGCGGCTGCAACCTGAAAATGTTTAAAAGGATTCTAAGTAAGGAATGTCGTATTTACTGGAGTTATTCAATGACAGATTGATACTTGCTTATTGTCAAGCACATTTGAAACTGGAACAATGCTGCGTATCGTGAATTCACCTTGTCTACGGCAGAGATACAACAATAACACTTTCAGAGTGACAACGTGTCCAGGTTCTATCACTCTTAAATACATAATTTATTAACAATACTCTGTCTAATTGAAAGTGTCTTTATTTAAATGATTATAAACCGTTATTAAAATTATTATACAGAGTAAAAGATGAATGAAAAATAAAATAACTTTTCCCTGCACTTTTTACTTTAGTAATAAAACAATGAATAATATCAATATAAGAGTATTATATGAATAAACGCCCACAAAATGGAGTATTTTCAACAAAGATTCAGTAGAAAGATGTGATACGAATTATGAAAGAACGTTTCGCTATAGTTCAATAATCGTTATTAACTTGGCAGCTTCGAATGTTACAACAAATATTTATAAATCCGTTCGAAGTTTAATAATTATAGTACTCTTTTTAAAACCTTAAAAAACGATTTCTTTTAAACGTAATCTAATAAAAATGTGAATGATAAAAATAACTTTTAATTCATTAGAGATGTCCACTAATTTTATTTAGACATCTATTCTCACGTGACCTGGTTGTATAAAAGTTTTATAATAGAAGATCTCGATAGCCAAAGTTTGCTTGGTAACGATGTTTGCCAGTAAACTCGGTCAACACTAGGAAATCAGTTCAGTTCACCTTAAAGGCTAAACATATGCATGGTATTATTTACATCAATTTAATGTAGTGCCTATGATATAATAACTACAGTGTAAGTTCTATATAACAACACTAAAGATTCGGACTGAGATTTTCTTCGTTATAGAGAGTTGACGTTAATTGGAGTAATAACAAAATTGATATTATTTTACTTTTCTGATTTACTAATATAGTGCAAAATAACGATTATACGTCAAATGCTTGTTTCATGCTTGATGGAGGCTCAGGATCGTCTATTTCATCTTCTGCATCCATGTATTGTTCCTCGGTTTTTTTCACAAAAAAACTGTGAACATGAACCAACTAAGGCCAAGTAGGTCGTTATATAGAGTGTACACTGTATATATAATACATATTTACTATTTTAAATTTGGTGATTCGATGATTCTATATATAATAACTATGTGATATTAGTGCGAGACAACAAGAAAATGAAATTGATACTAACATTTAAGTCTCGAATGCTATTATTGTAATAAGAAACAGATATTTAATAGTGGTATATTTTTGCAAATTTGAGCCCTACTAATATTATAGATGTTAATGTGACGTTATAAAATTTTGCATACACGTTGTTAGACTTTTTTTTTTTTTTTTATTAACGTGGGGAAATCCATCATGGACACACCACTCTCCCGGGGGAGAGAGTGGGTAGTGTGAGACTCTTACTCACTAAAACCCCACGGTGTACCGTCCGCCGCTAGGTTGGGGCGGCATGGGATCGTGCAGTGCTATCACCATGCCACCCCAGCGGCCAGCCCAGCAGAAAGTGTCTGCCGGGCGTCGTCCTAATAAGGAGGGCAAGCTGGGTACACACCAGCCGCCCCCTTCTCGTCAACCGAACCTGTGCAATGGGGAGATAATACCTACATAGAGTAACTATGATTTAAAAAAATGTACTGTTGTTCCCAAGGGTTAGGTCAAATCAACATTAACGCGAGCGAAGTCACGACGAGCCAATGATTTACATTTACGATGCCAAAATGAACACACCGATAAAAGAATTTGCCTTTCTTTATACATTTTCATTAAAATGATGAAATTATTGCTTTAGAAGCAATCATAAGTGGAGTGTATAGCGAGGATCGAAAGATGAAGATTTGCCGACAGTCACCACTCATAGCGTTAAACCAGATTTGTTGAAAGACATCTTTACATTTAACCCCTCGCGTGAATTTTTAAAACCCAGATCTCAAAATGTCCCATAATGTTTTGAAATTTTTTTTAAGGCATCATACATTACTTGGTTTAATAAAAAAGGTTTGTACAAATGAAAGAATAATTTAAAAATACATTTTACATAAAAATCATAATTTTACAATACATAACGTGTTATTTTCAAAGTTGTGTAATAAACCAAGTATTTTTTTAAGCTTATGTTGCTAACAGTCTATAGACCTTTGTCTCATGAGCTCTACATTAGTTTGTATGGAACATAAGCCTTTACGGTTTTGTACAGTTCAGGGATTAAAGAGTACAATATCATAGATTCTTTAGCGAACAAGTTTCTCCGTAAAAATATTACGAAAATCATATCTATAATCGATAAAGTCCTGATCCTTACTAATATTATAAATGAATATTAAATTTATTTGTTATGTTTTTACGCCTTCGTCATAACATTTTACGTACACGTTGTCAGGGTTATAAAAAAGGACATAGATTACCTATTATTCACAAGAAAAAGTACTGATACCGAGGCATGGGTCACATGGCAGCACGAGCGAAACCGTGAACAAAAGCTAGTTTCATATATTTAGCAGAATCTTATACAAAATATATACACATTCTAGTATATTTTTAAACGAATCGTTATAATCTAGTTGTTCTTCTAAGTAACTATCGTTCCCAACGCGTCGCATAAAACGCAAAACTTCGAACGTTGGCTTTAACTATTAACGAAGTTAAATGGTAAATCAGCAAAGAACTATCATTTTTATTTGTTGTTTTTCGATAAATCTATTGATAAATTAATGTTTCAGAACGTGCCCTTTTCTTAAAATATTGTAATAGTCAAATAATAATACAATGCGTGAAATATCTGCCACCCTCTCAAGAAATATTCTAATCAACAAGATGAGCCTCGAACAATCCCACTGAGTGCATCAATATGTTTTCTTCAATTATGCAATAAACGTACTAAATATATTAGCGATTTTCTGATAAGCCAGCCAATAAGATAAAGCCAGTTTTGTTGTCGAGAGATGGACTTGAATGATAATGATATCTGGAAGTGACGTCCTCTTGGTATATTTACTAAAAGTTATTGATAAAAAGTTTCGATTTTAACATAAAGGAAGGCCCTTCCAGAAAACACTATCATTGACGTAAATATCCTGCTTTCGACAGCAGAACTTGCTTTAGATGATCCTTGAACTACCTTTATCATACCTTATCCAGTGAATCAGTAACGTCGTTAGAAAGTATATTGCAAAACCTAACACTTTATCTAAAATACTTCCTTGCTCTAAATTAATAGTCTACTTACTACTGTAATATACACAATTTGAATACTTTAAATGTAGAAGTTCGATATTTTATATTGACTTGTAATCAACATTTCAATAGCTTTTTGAATAGTTACATACATAATATATTTATAGTGCCTGTTTATACTCGTATACCCGTTTGTATTAAGCGATAAATTGAATTTGACAGTTTACGATAACAAACATTTAATTGAAAGCAACGATAATTGCATTAGTTTCTGTAAGAAATGTTTGGAAAACGGAGCGTTGCAGTGATTCCGCGCTCCAGAACAACTTCACGAGTTTAATGTCCTCTCTAGAATTAAAAAAGTTTTGTCCAGGTTGGGTTTTTAGTTTAAATAAATTATTCTATATATAGTATAGTATATTTGAAATTAAATGAAGCAATATAAAAGCCTGACAATATAAATGACTAGCTTCGCTTGCATTGATGTAGTTTTAACCTATGTCTCGGGAACAGTACCTTTTTCTTTTTTTTTTCTTTTTACGACGTGCGTGCATAATTTAATGATGATAGGTTAGATTGAATAAACGAACAAATTCATATTCGCCTTTATAATGTTAATTAAGATTTGAGAGTTAAATAAATAAAACAAAAAATCAAATTATATATTTTTTTCTTCTATGTTTGTTTAATTGTCAAAGCAAGGTTTGTATGAAAACAAATGTTTGAGAAATTGTAAAGAAAGAAAAAAAAAATTGGTTAAAAAATCTGCATATACGACAGAAGACAGTGGTTTTGGATTTCCCATCCGACTATAGTGCCGCGGAGACACATGTTCGTGATCGAACTCTGTCATTTTTGTAGTGAACGATATCAGCTGCGTGGTACTTTAAAATACAGAAATAGTTCATTATTGCTGTTTGAGTATCACCTCGAGTCGACTTTCGATATTTTCGGTGAAGTTGCTTTTTTCAGAAGAATATAAGCCGCACATTTTAGTACCACTGTAAACAGCACTTTCCGATGCGACCTGCGTTTTCATTGGAAATCCACTCTTGTGGTCGCTTACGGGAAACTTAACGGTAAGTGTAGTGTCCTGTCTACTCACCGGTGGGGTCGCGTCTTCTAGACCAGGTCTCGATATCCCCATTTTCCGTTTCCGAGTATGTATTTGGGCGTAGAGAAAGCAGTTCTCGGTTCCGGGCTTGATAGGGCCTCCATCTAGGCAATATAGGTTCTCCATACTGCAAAGCATTACACTTTACCTACAGGGCTCTTTCTTGCGAATACGGTATAGTCTGTTAAATTCAAACACTTTCATCCTCTTACTCCTGTGGAAGGGAAGTTGATCATGTCCCAACTCGTACCACACTCAGACCTACAACCTGGTGATTATAGACCGGTCCAAAAAGGGAGAAACTATCTTTACCCTATCCTTTCTGTGCGGACTCACCGTCGTTACCATTGAGCCCCCACGCAAATCGTGTGTACCCTTACAGTGTCACAATTGTCAGGTGTACTGATACTCTGCACTTAACTTTCACCTGGGTCCCAGGTGCGTTAACTGCCTCGACAACGTTCCACTAAGGAGTGTATAGGCACACCTCGTTTTTCACCGAGCTCTTTAGTTGCGTGTTATGCGGCGAGTCAGGACACGGCATATTATTTATGCGTATTATCCTTCTCCCTCGCGGATACCGAATGACTGACCCAGCTACTCCTTGTACAACATGTACAAAAGTATGATGTATAGGAGAATGTAAATGACATAGTTAATAGGACTTTGAGCGATAGAAGTTGTTTTCGCTATCCTTTTGATTGCGTATCCCGATCACTTGTATTGCTTGTATCCGTTTTCTTTAAACAGTGCACCTACGCCCCTGTAACCCGCTGCTCACGACGTCGTGGACGGGGGCGCATACATTATTCCGACACCACGGATATCATCTCCAGCCTAGGTCTGTCCCTCGGAGTGGAGCCCTCGAATATGTTGCTAGCGTGATACAGTGACTCAGTACCAACTAGCTCAACATACACCAGATCACTCGATATACGTGCACATTGTAGGTACACATATAGTGGAATGGTTTTATTTGTTTCTTTATTTTCGAACTTAGTAGTCAATAGTTAGATTCAAAGTACACGTAAACGTTAGTGAGTCACGAATGTATACAGGTATGTATAAATTAGCTAGTTTAGCTTAGATGAATTCACAGTGTAGCATCCAAGGCATCAGGACCATAGCGCAGTCAGATTGAACAAAAAAAAACAGAAGAAAGTAGGATTTTTTTCCAAAATATTGGAAGACTGACGCTTAGTTTTTCAGCTGCGATTTTAATCCATTACATAGTTGTACTGTGGAGAGAAGATTTAGTTTCATTTTCTTCGTTCTTCGTCCTAATAAAAAAAAAACGATTAAATGAAGCATAATTTCCTGATAATCATTTATTTCATTTAACTTTACGCATATATTCTATTATTTCGTTTAAAAGTTCGCCAATGATATAATAATACATTTTCCGAGACGACTCCTAAGAAATCAATATTTGTTCAAATCATTGAAATCAGACTTACCTTTGATTTATGAACCGTGGCGGTTCATCCTCCTGAGTATTAATGTGATTTATCCTATTTACGTAATACTAACTATTTACAATATTTATATTAGATTACATTATACGCAAATATTATCGCAAGGAAATACCTTTTGGACTATTACATTAATCCGTCGGCTGATTTTTTAAGACACAGATCTCAAAACGGCAAATTATGTTTCTATTTTTTTTTTTCACTATACCGTACATTATAAATTTCATGGTTTAGTGAGAAGAGTAAATACAAATGAAAAAGTAATTTATAAATACATTTTATATAAAAATTATAATTTTACAATAAATCATTTGTTATTTTTCAAAATTTT
This sequence comes from Antheraea assamensis, assembly GCA_035772565.1. Lineage (NCBI taxonomy): Eukaryota > Metazoa > Arthropoda > Insecta > Lepidoptera > Saturniidae > Antheraea > Antheraea assamensis. Next base: position 151,982 of record JAQQSE010000026.1, on the reverse strand, counting down.
GTATTAAATCAGATATTTGTTAAGCTTAAGCTACCAATAGTCTGTTGACCTATGCCTCATGAGGTCTACATTCGTTTGTATGGAACTTAAACCTCTATGGTTTTGGACATTCCCGGGATTAAGATTCTACCTTTTTTCAAAATTACTTGTAATATTTTGCGTTTTCATTTAGTCATGATTTTTGTTACATTTCAAATAATCAAGGAATATTAGAAATGTATAAAATAGTATTCTTTAAAGCATGTAACCTAATGAACTTTTAGCTTTACATGTTAAACTAGCTACCCACTCCTACTTCGCACGGGTCTACGAAAAAAATGAGGCCAAATACTCCTTTTTGTATTAAAATGAAATGGCAATTGAACAACTGGACGTCAATTTCTGAATATTATTGAAGATATCTCTACTGTTTTTTGTCTCACGCATTCTCGTACTCGGTTTTTATAAGTAGTTTTTTAACCCAAATTCTTCGTTTTTCCGTACGATTTTTCAGACATTATCTTTTTTTTTTATATTATAGGGGGCAAACGAACAGGTGGGACACCTGATGATAAGTGATCACCGCCGTCCATAGACACTAGCAACACCAGGGGAGTCGCAAGTGCGTTGCCGGCCTTTTAATATATGTAGGCCTCCGGCGCTCTCACTGACCGAACGAAACGCAACAGTGCAAGCACTGTGTTACTTCACGTCGGTTTTCTGTGAGAGGGTGGTACTACCCCGGGCGAGCCGACCCATTCATGCTGAAACCAGTAATAGATTCAGTGTAGCTCTACCACCTACAAGATCTTTATACACTATCTATCTTTATAACAATATCTTTCATACAATTGCAAAAACAACAAAACAAGAATTAGCGAAGTAGATGCAGTCGTTCTGAAGTGATACGCACACACTTCATATACACATGGGAATTGATTTTTATTTACATAGACAATAAAACCTTTGAATTGGTTCGGTAACGCAGTGATAGTATTCAGACGAGCTATTGAACCGAGAGTTCTGTGCGATAAGCACAATTGTCAATCCTATGTATGAATGTTAAATCTATATATCTACATCAGATGCTATCATAACACAAGGCTATGCTTTATTTGGAATTCAATAGCCGTGCGTGAAAATGTGTCCACATATTTTTTGCTAGACACTCACTCGGATTCGTCATAAGAGCCTAAGTAAATTCACCATATGCACTATCTGATCCATAGTAACAGTTCATCAAAGTAAAAGGAGCTTCCTAAATCGACATTCCTAATTCGACATACAAAAAAAAATCTTTTTATTGGGTGTATTTTTAAATCAGTAGTAGCTTCTGATAATTAAAATAATATGCTACAAAGAGGCAGTTTTTATCTACACTTAATGCTGAGTGTGACTAAAATATTTAATTGCATAAGGATGAATACTATATTGGTGAAAATAAAAATTCAAATAACTCGTTTTTCTTTTTATTAATGTATAAGAGGTAAAAATGATTACTTCGGTTATTCCTACGACATAGAAATATACCAAATGAGTATATTTTATAGGCATTTTTGATACATATAATTCTTTGGTATACAACTTTTGTCTAACTCATGTATATGGCTTAACCAGCGTTATCAAGTAAGTGCCCAAAAACTCCTTCCTGTGACTTCATTAGAATACGTCAGTTTCTCTCGACTTAATATAAATCTAACATACATGTATTATAAACCTAAACCTATAGTATAAGTCTTACCGAAAAACATACCTAAATAATAATGAAAATCGTATCAAAATCCGTTGTGTAGTTTAGAAAAGCAAGAGAACACACAACAGTGTTTATACACTAAACGCGACTTTTTTAAATGTATTTAGATTAAATGATATATAATTTGAACAACATCAGAAATTATTTTGCAATAATACGCATTTTGTCGAAAATACATAAGCGGTGAACCGCGGTACAAAGCGACAGAATACAGCTTATTTTATGACCCGCAATAGGACGAGGTAACCCGTTATTGCACATTATTTTAGCAGTTTCCATTTAAAACGTAATGTGTGTGGTTTCTAGTGCCTTAAGGACATATATTAGTTTAAAAGCAAATATTTTAGGGTTTGAAGTAAAAATTGTTTATACGAAAACCCTTTTTAAAACTTATCTTTATTTTGTATTCAAGTCGTAATTTCAATAGAAAATATTAAATAAATATAATAAAAAGACAACCATGGTTGCTTCATTTTTAATTTACTATGCTGATTCTCCCATTTTTAGCTTGTTTAGATTCTACTTAAATTATTTATGATAACGAAAGCTATAATAAGCTTGGTCCCATATATTAATTTGATTTTTATCGCAGAATATCACAATATTTATTTAATTTGATAGCTGGATTGAACCAAATGCACGCAGTTTAATAGGAAAGCAGTCCAATAACCGTCCGTATGGTAGTTGATTTCTTTTTAACGATTTGCGTTTGTTTTTTTTTATGCCGCATGAAGAATATATTATTATTTTCGGTAATGTAATAATTCAAATAAAGAATATCTGTTTTCGTCCTAACACTTTTGTTTAAGACTGAATTTAGTCTTGTTTTGCTTAATATAGCATATTATATTATTTCGATCGCCTTCTCTAGTACGTTGTATATTTATAATATAGGTGTTCTATTATAGCGTCGCAGGAAGATTGACAAAACTTAATTCCTTACTAAGGATTCCATTTGCTTCATTCAATGAAGTACAAAAATAGCAAGATTTTAGAAATAATAAGCAACGATTTCAATGAATCAGGTGAGCTGCATAACAGTGACTTTTTTATATGTCTTTTCAACTAAAAGGTGCATCGACCTCGTTTTCTTCAATAGGTAGTATAGATAAGCGTATTCTTGTCGTTTATGTTTTCGGTGTTTGTTCACATTTTATATCATATGATATCTTATCATTTATGTCATATAATTGTTTTGGGTAATTAGTTTTTTATGTAATGGCTTGGAATTGGATAAAAAATTTCTGATTTCAGATTCAGGTCGGTCCAACTTATGGAATCCATGTAATGAACTTAAAATGTCAGTGAAGCAAGCGATGATGGCTCTGTGGTTAGCTTATCACAGCATCGGCCGATGTAGCTTCGAATCCTTGTGAATCTGCCGCAGCTATCGTTGAATGAAAACATCGTGAGAAAACTATAGTACTAGGGTTTTAGCGTTTAGCATCTTAGAGCACGTCGTTGTTTAACATTAGATGAGAAGCCACAGAGCTACGAACTTTTTCGTCCCGCTTGCCTCGCACTCTGTACTCCCGCTCGCAGCTTTCGTTGTATGTTGTCAAGACTCGCTGCATCGCTGTACTCCCAACCCTACCTAAACCCGTTGTCTCTGTATTTTGCGGTTTATGGTTTCCGTTAAAATTACTTTCTTGAAGCATGTTCTCGGAATCTCAATTAAATAGAACAAAATGGTATAAGCAAATTATTGGATAAATAAAACGTAATGACACATGAAATGATAAAAATATATTGTTTTGCATTACTCCTTGGTGAAAATACTGCATTTGCGTTAAATTTTGTCTTAATTATTTTTGACATCCACAAGAAATTTTGTTGAAATATACGTATGCAGTTTTAACAATACCTAACTTTTGCTTTAGTTTGCGAGATGTTAAAATCTCTAGTGTGTGCTTATTCATTCTATAGGATAGCTTTGGATAGAGAGAAGTTTTTAAATAAAATATGACTTCGTATAACAATGTTTAGATTACTTTTATTTAGACGGTAGAACTTATGTACCATTTTATATAGTCTAATTGAATATACATTTCAGTTATAGCACTTAATGGCTCTGTAGTTGGTGACTTGAAACAATTGCATGATTAGGTTTGGTTTCGTTTAGAACGAATTGTCAATTATTACACTTAAATTAAACAATCATCCCACCTTATAGCCATTTTAAATATATTAAATTTAATAAACCTTAAGCAAGACTAGAGTTCCAACCGAGTGAACTGTTTGTTTCCCAAAAAGACCGAAGAATAAGCCCATATGCCTTTCCTAAACCCTTCAGACCGAAACACATTATGCTTGGTTAGAACTGTCGCTTTGCGGCAAAAATAGGTTTGGCAGTGGGGCAAACGTAGTTGAAGTTTTAAGCTCGAAACAACCAATGAAGATATTATTTTAAAGGCATCATTTAACGTTTAGCTCCTTTGGTAGTCTTTATTTTGTTTTAACATTCCAATGACTAAAATATAAAAAACAAAACAATACTTATATTTCGCTGACTAACAGCGTAGAAACAACATCTAATTATTCTTGTATTAATTATTGTAAATCTCTTAAAAGCGTTTTAAGTAATTGTACTGCACAGTAGCACTTTATATTGGCAAAGGCATTACATTGTGAAGACGTTTAGATAGTAGCCTTAATGGACATACATTGAGACGGTGCGGAGCGGTGCCTCGCCACGCCGTTCCCTTGCGTGTGTATTAGATACTTGACCACAATATAATCTATGGGCGCAGCTTAGACACATAGAACACATTATAATCTAAGCTGTATATCTTTAGAGCATAGTTTTCTTATAATGTACCTATGTAGAAAGGTTAACAATTACGTTTTTTACTATTACTTAGTATCTTAAAATCTTTAACGTTGATATATTGTAAAAGAATTAGCAAAAAACGTTAATATTAATTGATTCTTGAAATCGTTCATTGTTATAAATACATAAAGTTAGTATTATTCAAGTTTCTATTACTTTGGAGTTAAAGCATTGAATAAGGTAGGGATGAATAAGTTTTGGGTAGGGTACCATACTTAGAAATAATATATCCGAAATCAATGACTACTGACGGTAATTAAATTCGGCATCCAAAGTGTTTTCCCTGAAGACATTTTTTATGCTATTCATTATTACAACTTGTCACTAAGTTATGCTAGATTGTATTCGACATTAGAAAATTTTATATTGATATGTAACGTATATGGAGTCACGGACGGTCGATAGTTTAATATAATTATTGATCAGTGTGTGATATAGTAACGTGTAATTTTTTTTTAACTTGTTTCAGTACATAGTTCCGCCTCACGTACAAACTGATAAGGCGGAAGGAAGCACGTAGCGCGTTTTTATTCCTTTGAAGTTTCAACCCTGACCGATATTACTTCGGCAATACAATTATTAAAGACTGAACTTCTAGTTCATTACGTTGCTGATCGTGCTGCGGATATACTTACAAACACTCGTTAACACTTTTCCCGATTTAACTCTTCAAGTAGTTTGTTAGTTAACCACGTTATAGATAAACCAGAAAGTAGCTGCATCGGTAAATTTTCACGTAACTGAGTTAACTAAGTTTATATGTATTTACAAGGTAAACTCGGAATAATAAGACTTTTTACCTAACGACTTTATTTTTTATAATATGTGAAATACGTTTATGATAATGATTTGATTCGTACCCTTATACACCTTATTACCCTTATATATATATATAGATAAGCATAACGTATCATCGCAATGCAATTTAAATGAAGGAGTTTTTAACATAGAAACCAATCCTTATAGTATAAGTGTATAAGGGTAAGAATTAAATCATTATCATAAATGTATATATATTTCACATATTATAAAAAATAAAGTCGTTAGGTAAAGAGTCTTATAATTCCGAGTTTACCTTTATATATATATATATATATATAAACAAGTAAAGCTAAAACGGTTCTGTACAATTTTCTTCTCCGTTTATCAATGAATTATGGGCGAATTTTAACCATTAGACGACCACTAGTATACATAAATTGTTAATTAAGGACGAAAGTAAATCATCACAACATATTATAAAACAAAGTCGTCCGCCGTGTTTGTCTGTCTGTCTGGATGTTCGCGATAAACTGAAAAACTACTAAACGGATTGTAATGCGGACTTGACCAATATTTTGAGTAATTCACGGGGAACGTTTAGGTATATAATTTGTCAAGGTTTTTTTATAAATTGATTGAAATATAATGATAATTGTTGATTTTATTATAATTGTTGTTGAATCGGAAAAAGTCAAGCCACCTGGGTGCTTTCGTCAAAAACGCTGTCTAATCCCTTTGAGATATAACAAAACAATGTATACTGAGATATTCCTCTTTTATAGATCTACAAAAATGTCTACGATTGCATATACCTATCTTTTTAGGGTAGCTTACTATACCTATCTATCTTTTAAAAAAATGGTCTCATACAACGAAGTAATTGGAAGGCTATTTAGACGGATACAGTATTAATCCTTATCAAATTAAATACATTAGTCACCTTAAGCATTTCATACACATAAGTATATATTTTTTATTATCAGGGCAAGACAATGTCCGCCGGGCCTGCTAGTTGTTAATAAATTAAGCAACAAATATTGACTCATTGAGATATTAGTAAATAACATAAACAATATTGATTATAAATACAGTTATAAAAACAATTTATTGTAGTTTTGCGTGTATTTTTTTTTCTTAGAATAGAAAGTGTAAATCAGTTTTATAATGTAAATATTTCGTTTAGAATATTTTACATTAATTTTATTGGACACTGTTTTATTTTTCATTTAATATAATTTTTGTTACAGGAAGTGAGCAATTCATAAACAAAAACCACTAACTATGTCATAAAAGATAAAAAATAAATTGTGTGGCTATTAAGTAGCGAGACTGATCCATAAAACGTTTAATTTCGATTTCATCCATATTAATTTATTATCACCGTCTATACACACTTACTCTCTCATTACATACAACCTTCATGTAAATGTTTCATTGTTAGAAACAATGCTGGAACTCATTTTTTTTTTGTTCTTTTTCCTTCCAACGAACGCCGCTTTCTCTTTCAGAGCTTCAACGGACGCAAAGCTTGTTCCTTTTAAATATTTTTGCGAGCTTCTTGTTGTTCAAACGTGAAAATTTTAGTATCATTTTGTATGTCGAAATTACCGTATACATGGTTTATCAATTCCTATAGTTTCAGCAACCACGGGAATATTTGACCAAATTAAATCGAATCAGGTTACCGAGTTTTATGATACGTGCAAGGTCAAATGGAAGGAATGTGGAATGGAAGGTCGGTATGAATCATCTTCAACGTCATCTTGGTCATCGAAAAATCGTTTAATCATCCATTTTCATACATTGTTATTCATAATTATAGCAGCTTTTTACCAAGCTTCAAGTGAAATTTCACAGCAATAATTTATTGTTTAATATCCACAACCTCGTAGAAATCTGGAAAGTCTAAAAAAATAGGTACATAAATAAAAGTATTCCTGTGTTTGATATTATTATACTATTTAATGATTTCTTTAATATTAACTATATGTATGACGTCGTTCATTTTTGTCGACTTGAACAGAAATTTACAATAATTAAATGAAATGTCAATAAATGAGTAAATAAATAAATAATAATACTGTAGTAAACTGTTGTGTAGCTTCGAAGATAATATCAAATTAATTACACAAACAATGTTGCAGGAAACATACGACGGTGGTTTTCTCACGACAACGGGCGCGAAGCGTCGCTCGCTTCAGTGCTATACATGACGGGATACCGACTGAGCGACGAAGTTAGACATAATTGTGACATAACAATGCCCCGCGGGCGCACGTCACGGTAACGAGTCTCGCATCTCGCATACGAAATTACAAATACTACTACATCTGTGACGCTCACACCTTTTCGACTTGTTTATTTAACAAAATGTAAATAAAGAATATTCTGCGTTTGCCTCCGTTGATATGAGAATAAAAAAAGAGAGAACAAAATTATATATATCTATGTCGCTCTGTACAATCTGTTTTCTTTTAAAATATTTTAATTCAATTATAAATAAAACCATATTCCTGACTCGGAAATAAATGTATATATCACAATAGATATAACTGATTCATAAAGGAACTGTAATAAATAGCAAGGAGTCTAGTGATAAAAATTTACTTGTTCACAACTCAATAAATTTTTAAAAAAAAGTGTGTGTGTACTTATGTACACGCGTTAGAAGTTATACTTCTTTGGCGTAACAAGATAAAAATCTTTTATTTTTTTTTAATTTTTCGCCTTATTCTACGTTTGTAGAAAAAACGACACTAACAATAGAAAAAAGGTATTTAATACATACATAATTTTTTTGAATGAAACGTTGACTATAGATAACTACAGGGTGTCGGTTTTTCGTGATGGTGTGCGCGCGCATCGTAAAAATTTATTCTCATCATTATTCCCTAACGCGCCAAAAGAAATAAAATAATAGAATAATATGTTGTTTTCTTATAGTAATTGCTTGTTATTATGAAATATTTTCAATATTCTTCAGGAAGAAATTACATATTACATACACATGAATATTGTAATCATTCGAATAAGAACAGCCCGACAGTTTAGTTATCACCACTAATAGGAATAGTTATTAATTTCTTCAATTATATTTTCCACGTTCTACTCGTTAATTTATAAATAGAAAGATGTCATTCCATTACAATAATATTCAGAATTACTATTTCAGAGTAACTTTTTAAATTGGATAGTTGTAGTTAGGTAACAATTACGCCTTTAAAAATGTTCTAAAAACGTTTTTTTATAAAATATGGCAATTACTTACGGCTCTAGCAGTTAATTAAATTCCCAATTAGAGATCACGAACCATTTTAGTTGTTTTATTTTGAAATGTGAATAAAATTTTGTGGATATAATAAATTTTTAATGAAACAGTAATTGTACAGAGACGTTATCACGAATTTACAACCAATCGCTAAGGCGTAGGTATAAATAAATTTGACAATAGGTATAAATAAATTAATAGTAATAATAATAAATAAATTAATAAAGAATAATATCACAAGTGATTTTAAATTGGTTTATTAAAAAAAAAAGTACAATATTTATTCTATTATTATATAATATTTTAATTATCAAGACAAGAACAAGAAAAAAGGGGAAAAGAAATAGAAATAAATGAAAGGTATAGTCTGAAAAAAAAATCATTTAATTGATTTATGAGGTAACTAAACGGTTTCGATTTTTTTTCTTTTTCTTTAAGTTGAATGCGTCAACCAATACTTTTTTATATAAAATTTTACACTGAAAATATTTAACACAGCTTATGATAAAGTGAGTGAGCATTTAAAGCGACGGCAAATAATTTGATTACCCTAAAGTATCTATCTACCCAGTACGGTTGGTTTGATTGTTGCTACACAGGACAAGTTTATGGTTGTCGTTTAAGCGACATTTATAATTATTTCATTATCTATAAATATCTTAAAATAAAATTACGTGATAATTCGATTTATATTTTTTTATATAGTCTCAACAGGTAACAATCTAGATACAAGATTAGTTATAAAATAATTGTCGACACATATTAAATTCGTACTCTGGTAAACGTGTAGAGGTCTTGCCAGGTCAACAGTGTGGTCAGTTCGAAACAAAAAACATATTAAATTTGTAGGTAGCTAACTAGGGAAGCATTTTAGCGTCTTTGTTTACGTGGGGAAGCCCGTCATAGGTATCTTCTTTCTGAATGAATAATTGAAGCTCTTGCTTACTAAAATTCCACGATGTACCGCCTATCGCCACAATGGAGTGACAAAGCAATGAGTTAGCATGCATCCAGCACTGCATTATGCCGGTTGGAAAGTCGAATGAAAATGACAGGCCCTTATTTACGAGAAAAGTCCGATATTATAAAACTGTCTTCCAATCTGAGGAACCAGTGCAGTGGAAAGAAGGACCCCGCTTCTCCCTTGGCTCAAAGCCTGGTGAATACATCCTCTTTCCAATCTTTCTGTCTATAATTTTTTACTAAGGGCTTAATTCTCGAATGCTCGTAATTTTTTAATGAAGTTCCTTCGTGATTGTTTAAGGGGATGATTGTCTCCTTTCGCTTTCCTTGTCGAGCAAGCCAAACTGTAAAAAAATATAAAAAAAAAAAAAATCAAAACAGTATTAGAAAAATTTAAAAACTGTGCAATTTGTACATAATTACATATTTCACACTTTTGAAAAACGTCTAATCGAGTTCAATGAATATAACATAATAGGGTCGACCTCGTCTGAAGATTTCAGCCAAACATTCAAATTAATATTAGAACCATCCGCTGTTGGATTTAATCCACTAGAACAATAACATTGTTAACATTTCATCGTCGTCGGTTAGCTCTATATTATTTAGTACTGCTTAATTAATTAAATTAAGCCGCCCGTTGAGAAGTGCGTGCTATTATTATGATTAATAATGTACATACACCCTGTCTAAGAAATATACGTGACGCGTGAGAATACGGGTACAGCCGTTCACGTATTGTTACAAAGCAAGTAATGTAACTAGCTCGTGTATTTTGCAGTTTTCATAATCTAGCTTTGCACATACTTGCGTCAATACTATAAAATATGTGTCACTTATTTGTGCAAAACACGAATGTGCCATAGGTTAATTAGTTTATTTGACAATTTAACATTGTCTTAATTTTTTTTACTTTATATAAGAACTCTCTACAAGATGAAATAAGAAGAAAAGCAATAGAAGCAAACAGTCGAACACGTTTTTTGTATCTATGAAAAAAAAAATGATTCTAAAAAGATTTGCAATAATTCCTGTATAATTATTTATATTTGATTCAATAACAATTTATAAATCGCCATTCACCTATCACTACATTTTATAAAACAAAGTCGTCCGTCGCTGTCTGTCTGTTTGCGGTAAACACAAATAAACTACAGAAGGGATTGTAACGCGGTCTTCACCAATAGATAGAGTAATACACGATGAAGGTTTAGATATATAATTTGTCAAGGTTTTGTGTAAATTCGTTGAAATATAATGATAATTGTTGGAAGTGTTGGAAAAAGTCACGCCGCCTTGGAACTTTTATCGTAAACGCTGTCTAATTCTTTTGAGATATAACAAAACAATGCATAGCATTATAGGTTTACAAAAAAGTCTACGATGTGATATACCTATCGTTTAATGATATCTTACTATACCCATCTATCTTCTAAACAATAGTCTTACAAAATGAGGTATTTGGAAGGCTATTTAGACGAATACATTGATTTTCATTATCAAATTAAATAAATTAGTTGCCTTCAGCATTCTATGCATGTAAGTATATATTTTATATTATTAGGACAGGACAATCTCCGCCGGGCCTGCTAGTTAATGTATATAACAATAAATGTATTTAAAAAATATATTTTTTTCGTCATTTTTTCCTTTTATGTACACTAATTAAGTATTTGTGGTCAATCACTATATAGTACAAAAATGTTTACAATCTACCGACTATAATATCAGTCTAAACGAAGGTATTTGGCGAAAAAGTATGATAAAAAAATAGTTTCTACCACTCATGCACTAACTTTCTATAAGCGAAAAAATTTTCAGGATCTGGTCAGTATTCTTTAATACCTCTTACAAATAAACTCAATTATAGTAAAGAGTCATAGGCATAATTAATTACATACAGAAATATTTATATCCTGTTTTTATTTAACTTGTGTAACAGATTTTATATTCAATAAATTGTATTATTACACGCGAGGGCATTTAAAGTAAACACACGTACATTCAACGGAAAAGGTTACGCGACAGATAATTGGAAAACGTAAAACAAAAACACACTTTATATCCCTAGCGCCATCTGTTGATAATATGTATTGATTCGAATCAATTTTAAGGGTTGGAAATCATCACCCAGTTTTATCAGGGGAACCTAGGTAACAAAACGCTACATAAAACGTTGCTATAAATTATACGATAGAATGATCGTATATATTTTATTGTACCGGCACGGTGTCCGGGAGTTGTTGGCTCATAAAGCAACAACAGCCCCTGTGTCTCTCAAAAGTGCTGGATTGCACAGTGTAATAAATAATAACCACGTGCAAAATGGATTCCAGATAATTCCAGTTACGTTGTTATATTTATCACTCTAAGCATTTTTTTGTAAGCTATTGATTTTTCTTATAAAACAAGAAACATTGTCGTGTTACCTTTAAAACAATAAATGTAATAAAATACTATGTCCTGGAATCGGGATTCCCAAGCTTTAGTAACAGAGACAGACTCTTCTATGAGATCATAAAATAATAAATATAACAAAAAACTAAGTTCTGGAAGTGGGGTCCACAGCCTTATGTTATATTATATTAGGTCCTTAAATATTAAATTAGCCTTTTATATGGAAAAAGTAAAACGATTTTTTTTATTACATATATATTTAATCAATCGAAGTAGGTACAATTGTTATCTTTGCACTTTCACCTTTTTATAGCTAGCACATTTTGATTGTTTTGCTGAAAAATTTTTGGGACGAGAATTAATAAAATCTTTACAGGTGGTTTGGACTGCTTCATGGTAATTGAATTTTTTTCTTTGCAAAAAATTGTCCAAATTCCGAAAAAATCCGAAAGGAATCTGTTGGAGCAAATTTCGGGGAGTATGGTAGGTGTCGGAGATATTTCAACCGCAGTTTCTCTAATTTAGCGACCGTTTGTCGTGGTGTTTAACGTTACTCTGAAGCAGCAGTCGGCTACCAAGATTGACCAGTCTCAGTTCTTTAAAGGCTAGCTTTTCCATCATTTATTACAATTTTTGACAATACAGATCTACCGTAATCGTTTGGCCGGATCTTAGAAAGCTGTAGTGTATGACACCAGTACTAGCCCACAAAATACTCACCAGTACTTTTTCTGAGCCATCTTTCGCTTAGTATGGGACTTGACCGGTTTTCCTGGTTGAAAACACTGTGATGAGCTGTTTCATTTTGCCAATTCGTCTCGAGTGAATTAAAATTGTTTTATCATTCACACCGAATCCTGTAGCTAATTCTGACGTGGTTTGCGATGGGTCCGGTTACTCGATCATGTTTAATTTTTCATTGTCAACTAGTGTCTCGGACCGTCTATTGGGCTTGTTCCGTAGGTCAAAATTTCCAGAATGAAAACATTGGAACCAAAAAAAAGTTTCCATGCACATCATTTCGAACTATTTATGCAGCACTGAAGCAGCGTACTAGTATTCGTGAATAATGTGATATTTTAAGTTTTCCATTTTGTGAAAAAAAAACGATGTCTTCTTCTTCTTCTTCTTTATTTTTTGGCTCCGTCACGGTTTGTGCACTAGCCAGCGTTAAGTAACAAGATTTTGCCGAGTAAGTGTCTTGTGATAATTATAATGTTCTAACAAGATGATGGTTTCCTTGTTAGAACTTTCCATGGAGTTTTGGTGGCATCTCAGAATGCATGCTCCGTGGTATTATTTTCCATCCACTTCACTTGTGCATAATAACCGAACTATATTACGTAAAACACCACCAATATTACAAAATATAGAGTCTAATAACATAAGATTATGAATAAAATATAAAAACCACTATATGACAGACTAAGATCCCGCCAAAAACTCAAAAACGATGTGAAAGAAAAATGAAATTGTGCAAAAACAAATGAAATTAGTGATAAATTCGAAAAACAAATGTACAAGCATAAATTTAAAATAAGTTTGAACTTGAAATTCCTAACCAAACGCCAGATATAGAGATCAAAATGGCCAGTTCGTCAAAATGCTACTTTAATATATAAAGATCTAATATTTATTATAAAATTTAAAATCGATTTTTGATGCTGTGCTTTATTTACTCATTTTTCGCAGTTGGCAGTATTAATCAAGAACAGTAATAATCCATAAGTAATATTACAAAACACAATCAATTTTTGCGACTTACTAAATGCATTCCTTTAGTTTTTTTTAAATTACGTAACGAATTTTAATAAGGGTATTCACTGTCATTTTGAGAATAGCTCCCAGAAGGTTTATAAATAAAATACATATTATATTAAATTAAAGTAGAGAAGAACCGATGTATCGTAATCAAGTCAACATTCATTTTTATCTGTTTCTTTTCATCATATAGTATTAATCCTTACCCATTAAATGTATTTGTTGCCTTGGGCATTTAATGTAAAAGAAAATTACAAGTTCCAGCATATAATTTTATTAAATATTTTAGAAAATACAACAGATTGCAAATTCGAAGAATTATTTTAACGTGAACGTTTCAAAACACATTTGGACATTTATGACGACACATAGATTATACTGCACCTGTGCAAAACCAGGGAAGGTCGTTTATAAGATGATAATTTTAAATGTAAACAATCGTCAAAATTGTCATTCTAACTCAACGTCATTCATGGTCAACTTATTCTAATAATCTCCATCGAAATATCCTTGAACGAATTTCGACTATTTGACGAATATTAGTTATAATAAAATGATGTTTTGAAAGTCTAATTTTCAATGTTTCTTCTTGAAAAAAGAATGTTACAAAATTTATCGATTTCTCTAATGTTTAGTTAAAAGAATTGTAAAAAATGCAGCCAACGAATTCAATAATGGTGAATTGCTTAAAGTTACTATAAAAAATATAACAGTTTTCTAAGATGAGAAAAAAATTACGTAGGCACAAAATTATGAAAATAAATCCGATTATTACAATATTTATTTTCAAGCGCACTTAAATATCTCCGTGGGTGCAGAATCGGCACTCAAGTGCGCCCTGTAACAACGCTGAGAATCTCTGTTCTAGTATATTTTATAAAGAAATTATAATAAGGTTTATGCAAGTCACCTACATGATTCAAAATACTCCTTCTTTTCTTATACATTGCTTCTGTAGAATAAATTTATGGATAGATCACTAATATATTAAAATTAATTTAGTTTTTATCTCGTTTTTATATTCTATTATTTTACAAATTAATACATAACTTACGATTTCAAATAAATATTTTTCCATAATCTAAATCAACAAATACTAAAGCTATTCTAAATGGACTTGATCACTAAAAGTACTGCATGAGGTTTATGATATACTAGTCTTTGGAATACCTATGTTTTTTTTCTGTACCCCAGGCAACGTATATATACAAAATTGTATAATAATAGATTGAGTAGTTAAAGTAGGTAAAACTTACATTGCAGTTGCTTACTGCTTTGGGTATCAAATACATTATATAATTAAAGAGCCCAGGATCACTCTTGGTAAGTAATTCAACAATAGCCGTATGTAAAAATCAATAATTCCGTCATGAATAAAGAACGTAACTCATTTACACGATAGATGGGCTATATCCTGAACCGTCGCCGTTTCACTCGTTTGACATTCATATGAGCTCCATTAAGGGTTGACCCGAATTAGCATTTGAAAATTTGAATTTTATTATTATTCAACGTAACATCGCACGGAATAGCAGTACGATGATATTTATTCTGTGAATTTAAATTTTATTATGTTATATCGCGCGATCGCTATATCAAGGTAAGCACTTATAGACATGTGTTCCGGCAGTTACTCCTCCCGCTAAGTTTGACAAGTTTACCATATAAGACCACATTGTTATTTAACATCTTGCTGAGATTGTGATCAAACACTAAAAACCTATAAAGTATAAAAAAATGACTATAAGTACAGATACAGGTTGATTTCATAAAGGGTTAATTAAAGTTGTTTTGTCTAGACTCGCTGGAATTTTGTTGAATTAGTCGTCTCGGCGTACTCCTTATTAATTTGCCATACATACATCTATAGAAATAAATAACATTGAAGTGTATGTCATAATAATAGCTTTTTACTAAATGGATATTGAAGTATATACGTAAAACAAACAATCAATTTAAAAAAAATGTCTGTTTGTTTGTTCCGGCTAATCTCCGAAACGCTTGGATCGATTTTGACGGTACCATCATTCGCAGATAGCTGATATCATGAGAAGTATTTTTATAGCTGATATTACAAGAAATATTTTTATTTTAACTGAAGAAGCAGTGTCCAGCAACAAGCGCCCACCATCCGCTCGTTCACACCTTAACAGACATTTTTGGCTAAATTCCACGCGAACTAAGTCACGGGTAACAAAGAGTCCATAAAATGAAAGTTGATTAAGAGTTTTTCACATATAAATTTTCACGGCGATCAGTCGTTCGGCACAGAAATTGATGTAAATGCACACGATTATAATAAGATAAAGAGCGTAAAAATATTTTCCATGAAAAAAACACTTAACTGTGCCAACTTTTATGATGAACGGTCAAATTTTGTTAGATTTTCTCAATTTCAGACATATATACCAATATTCATTATTACTAATATATATAATAACAATATAACATATACAGGTGGATTTTTTTAATGCCACCTGGAGGGAAAGTACTCTAAATAGTAGAGATAGCAAATTTTACCCCAAGGAAACGTTCTTTTATTTTTGAAAAGAAATAAAACTGCATTCAAAGTTATTCAAAAATTCTCTTGCTTCACCCGGGAATTGAACCGACTAAAATCTGTAAAAATTACACCTGCAATTTTATTGCATCGATAGTTAGGGTCAATCACAAGGATGAAATCTCTCTAACATACTTGGTCAATTTAATGAAAGGAAAACCATGAAATCTGTACTTATAAATTCAATGGTTGAAGCTAAAGCACTTTTACTCAAAGATTCATCTTTTTCTATGTACTTATGTTAATAATTAATAATTTATCATTGACGTTATTTATCAATTAAAATGAAAAATTAAGCACTTTTTAGATAAGAAGATTGTAATAGCAATAACACGTGTTTGTAATGCAAACTCCTTTCTTAGATGCGACATAAATACAGTTTTATAGATTTTCAAAAATAAAGGAATGTTTCTTTAGGGTAAAATTTGCTATATTTATTATTTAGAGTACTTTCCCTCCAGGTGGCATTAAAACATTTCATCCCCTGTATATGATATACAATAAATTAGTACATTAATACTGGTTACTCTTCTCCGTCCAATATTATTCAAGAAAGGTTATTTACTATAATTACACCGCGAATATTTGTTATTGTTCTATACTATATAAAAAAAATATCCCATATAAAAACGTTCATTCGCGACTTAAACTCACCTACCGCTGGACACAGAGTACACCTTATCTCGTTCACAGGACTCGATCACGTGCCAATTGTATTTGGACATGTTTGGGAGTTTTTAACGATGTCATCGAACCGACTCGCCAGACATCCCACGCTTCGTTTGCTGGGTCATAGCTGATAGCTCGCTCAATAAAGGACAACATTTTCCCCGATGATTTGCTAACCTTTAATTCGAAGGATATTTTAAGGATAAAAGAGTAATTCAGTTGATTAGTAAATTCAATAAGTCTAAATTGAATAGATGTATTTTTAAGTTCTTTTTTGAGCTGTATAAGTTTTAACATGAAGAAATAAATTAATCTTAACTAATATTTAGAATTTGAATGTTAGTTTGTTTGGATTTCACGTTACGCTTTCACTCCTTAGTAACTCAACCTATATTAGGAAATTTTGTATAAATATTGTCAGGGGGTACAAAGAAAATATAAGGTACCTTTTATTCAAGAAATGAGTACTATTTCTGAAGAATAAGTCAAATCTATATTAACGCGAGCGAAGTCACGAGATAAAGCTAGTTAATAATACATCTATCTATACATAAATAGACGAAGATAAAACAGCTTAGTGCTGTTTTCTCCTCTCTCTGACCAGCACAGAAGTTATCCATAAAAAAAATAATTGATATAGTTTCTTCTTTAATAGCCGCCTTTATTTATTAGTCTATATTCGTCATGCTACCGTTCCTTGCGTCTAGAATCTGTAATATTTCTACAATATTCAATACAGTTTTTACTATGTAGAAGAAAATGAAAAAAAGAATAACAGTTAATAATATCTACATGCTAATATGCGAACTTTCGTCTTTAAGAATTATCATCATCCATCCTCCATAATAATTATCACTGACATTTTATGTCTTTTGTATATAGATACATACATACATTTAATTATAGAACTTGGTTTTCACAGCTAGGTTTGCAAATCGATCGAGAACACTATACCAAAACGAGTTGGTTACGAACCTTATTACGGGAAGCATTGAACTGAACGAAGCAATTCAAACCGAATTAATCTGGAAGTAGATTCAGTGAAGGAGTATTTAGTAATTATTGTACATTTCTAAAATAAGTAGTGTACATACAGTCTGTATAACATATACTACTAATACATGGTGGAAATTAATTAACATATACTTTAAAATATATATATATCTTGTCCTGCTCACTTGAATATGTATTCACGCTGTACTTGTAAGTGGTAGAGCTACGCTGAAGCTATTACTGGTTTCAGCATGAATGGGTCGGCTCGCCCGGGGTAGTACCACCCTCTCACAGAAAACCGACGTGAAGTAACAGTGCTAGCACTGTTGCGTTTCGTTCGGTCAGTGAGAGCGCCGGAGGCCCACATATATTAAAAGGCCGGCAACGCACTTGCGACTCCCCTGGTGTTGCTAGTGTCTATGGACGGCGGTGATCACTTACCATCAGGTGACCCACCTGTTCGTTTGCCCCCTATAATATAAAAAAAAATAAAAAAAATACTAGATTTTAAAACTATTTCTATTCAATATTATTTCAGAAAAAAGGGGCGGACCAAGGGTCTGCATCAAAACAATAAAACGTGTGCTTGTACTTATGTACACGCGTTAGAAGTTATACTTCTTTGCTGTAACAAGATAAAAATCTTTTCAAAAATTTTATCTTTCACCTTATTCTATGTTTGTAGAAAAAACGACACTAACAATAAATAAAAGGCATTTAATACATAATACTTTTTTTGAATAAAATGTTGACTATAGCTAACTTCAAGGTGTCGGTTTTTCGTGACGGTTTGCGCGCGCATGGTAATAATTTACTCTCATCATTTTACCCTAACGCGCCAAAAGAAGTATAACTTAAAAAAAATGTATAGTGGAAACTCTAAAACAACGATTGTGGTCTATTTTCTGCACAAGTACAACACCATTGAAACGGTATAAAACTCAGATAAAATATTGTTTTATTTTCTTTTATTGAATATTTTCTCATACGCCTTTTAACGAAACATTATAAGTTTAGTTTTTAATATCTTATTATGGGGAATTACAAGTATATTACAATAAAAAAAAGATTCTTTAAACTATGACATTATATCTGTAGAAACTTATAAAAACGAAACAATATTTTTATACACGTACAAGTTTAATAAGAATTGTTCGGTGAAGTAAAATCGCAATACGGAATCAATTTTCATTGGTAGAAAATGTTTTTGTTCTCAATTACCTACATAACAAAGTTATTATATAAAAATCTTATACAACATTTCGATGGTGAAAAGCTGATTGTGTTGATTACAAAAATAAATAAGCCATATCATCTATTGAAATAATCCAATTAGTATATATATATATATATATTTTAGAGAATAATGCATATCTAACAACACGGTTCAGTAACACAATAGGAGAGTGAACCAAGCTAGAAACTAACTGGATAGCAAACTTAGTGCATCGTTATAGAAACTTCAACGGTTTGAGCCCCTACGGGGTCAATAACACCATTGTCATTTCGTATCAGATCAAAATCTATTTAATGATGACGTAATTGTTACAATTAGAGTGGGTATTGACCGAACGTATATAAAAGATAACTTTGCAAATATAGATAAGAGACCCGTCCTGGCTTCGCTTGAGTGCAATATCATCATCTCAGCCTACAGAAGTCCACTGCTGGACATAGGCCTCACCACACGATCTCCACAGCGTACGGCTCTGTGCCGCCTGTAACCAACGGCGCCCCGCAACCTTAATTATGTCATCGGTCCATCTGGTGGGGGGCCGTCCCACGCTGCGCTTTCCTATACGTGGTCGCCACTCTGAGACTTTTCTGCCCCATCGGCCATCAGTCGCTCGAGCTATGTGCCCCGCCCATTGCCACTTCAGCTGTGATATTCGGCGAGCTATATCGGCAACTTTAGTTCTCCTACGGATCTCCTCATTTCTGATTCGATCACGTAGGGAAACCCCAAGCATAGCTCTTTCCATCGCTCGCTGGGTGACCTTGAGCTTTCTAATGAGGCCCATAGTTAGCGGCCACGTCTCTGTGCCGTAAGTCATCACTGGCAACACGCATTGGTTGAAGACTTTCGTCTTCAAGCATTGGGGTATTGAGGAAGAGAAAACAGTGCTGAGTTTCCTGAACGCTGCCCAACCTAGTTGGATTCGGCGATTTACCTCTTTCTCGAAATTGGACCGACCTAGTCGGACAGTTTGTCCTAGGTATACATACTCGTCAACAACTTCGAGTGTAGAATTCCCAACAATTATTGGGGTGGGCACTACATGGCTATTCGACATGACTTTTGTCTTCTCCATGTTCATTCTGAGGCCCACTTGTTCAGAAGCTCTACTGAGGCTATCGAGCATCGTGCCAAGGTCTTCCAGAGTTTCCGCCATGATCACGATATCGTCGGCAAACCGAAGGTGGGTGATGTACTCCCCATTTATGTTGATGCCAAGTTCATCCCAATCCAAAAGCTTGAAGACATCTTCCAACGCAGTTATAAACAGTTTCGGAGATATGACATCTCCCTGTCTCACACCTTTCTGCAGTTGAATTGGTTTCGAGCTCTGATCCGGGAGTCGAACTGAAATGGTGGCGTTTTCATACAAACACCTTAATACCTCAATGTACCGATGGTCGATTTGGCATCTCTGAAGAGCTTGCAGCACCGCCCATGTTTCAACTGAATCAAAGGCTTTCTCATAGTCCACAAACGCTAAGCAAAGGGGCTGATTATACTCCTCGGTTTTCTGTATAACCTGCCGCAGCGTATGTATGTGATCTATGGTACTATAGCCTTTCCGGAAACCGGCTTGTTCGGGTGGCTGGAGGTCATCGAGCTTGCGAGCGAGACGATTCGTGATGACTCTTGAAAACAGCTTATAAATATGACTCAGAAGCGTGATGGGTCTGTAATTCTTAAGAAGTGTGTTATCACCTTTCTTAAAGAATAGCATCACCACGCCTCTGTGCCATGCTTGTGGCGTAGTACCCTCGAGTATGACAATGTTAAAGAGCCTCTGAAGAACTTTCAATACCGGTTCTCCACCCGCTTTCAGAAGCTCTATCGTAACTCCGTCATCACCCGGTGCCTTATTGTTCTTCAGCTGTTTAAGAGCCATACCAATCTCGTACAAGCTGATGTCCGGGATTTCTTCAGTATAGTGCGGAATCAGTTCAGCTCTAGGGTCTTTAGCTGGACTATCAACTGGTTTTGATGTCGACGTGTATAAATGCCCATAGAATTTCTCGATTTCTCCTAAAATCTCTGGTTTCGACGAAACAATGTTGCCATCCTCGGTCTTTAGCTTCGTCAGCTGGCTTTGCCCTATAGCCAAATCTCTTGCGAACACCTTAGAACCTTTGTTCTGCTCTATTATCTCCTTAATACGCAAGGTACTAAATTGACGTTTGTCACGTAGAAGTGATTTTGAGATCTGTCTGTTGAGCTGCCGATATGATAATGCATCAACTGAAGACTGCAGCCGTAAATTTCGTCGCTTTTCCATGAGACTTAGGGTTTGATCCGAGATCATTTTCGTTCTATGTGTACGGTGGGTTTTAAAGAATTTAGACCCAACCGTATGGATAGTTTCCACAAGCATGTCGTTGATGTCGTCTACTGATGCGCTTTCCTGCAGCGATTCAAAGCAATTATTGAGCTGGAGCTGAAAGTTTTCTGAGTTTTGGATGTGGCTAGTTGTAGGTCGGAGCGTGGACTTCATCAGTCGAAACCGTTCAAGCTTAATTTTTAAGTTCAATGTGCCTCTTACCATACGGTGATCGCTTCCGGTTTTGACAGTGTGGATCACAGAGACATCATTGAATACTTGCCTTTTTGTCGACATGATGTAATCGATCTCATTTTTGGTACAACCATCGGGACTCATCCAGGTCCACTTTCTGTGGGGGCGCTTCTTGAAGAAGGAATTCATCATAAAGAGGTCTTCCTTCTCCATGAAGTCTGCCAGCATCTGCCCTCTGGAGTTCCTTTGTCCTATTCCAAATTGCCCCACTCTCAGCTCACCGTCGCTTTGTTTGCCTAGTTTCGCATTGAAGTCCCCCATCACGACGTTATAATGTGTTTTGGAGGAGTGAATGGCTTTTGTTATATCTTCATACATCTCCTCCACCTCGTCGTCTGAGTGTGTCGACGTCGGTGCATACACCTGAATGACCTTCAATGAATACCGTTTTGATATTCTGAGTATCAGGTACGCGACCCTGGTCGACACACTATCTATCTTTATGATGTTGTTAAGGAGGGACTTGCAGACAATAAATCCGACACCACCTTGGGATAGCTGATCATCCCCCCGGTAGTACAGTAAATTGCCTGAGTTGAGGACTTTCGTATCCTGTCCCTGTCTTCGGACTTCCGATAGTCCTATAACGTCCCAGCGCAACTTGCTTATAGCTTCTTCCAGCTCCACTATTTTCTCGTCAGCCCGCAATGTTCGCACGTTATACGTTGCCAGGTCCAGTCGTCGGTGTTGGTAGCCAGATTTCTGCCGGAGATTCTTAGCACCCCCTGCCCTGCCGTTACCGAAGCCGCTACCTTTGCCTGGACTAGCAAACTTATATCATAGGTAGTTAAAACCAAATCATTGTTTAAACAATA
The DNA here is from genome assembly GCA_035772565.1 of Antheraea assamensis. Classification (NCBI taxonomy): domain Eukaryota; kingdom Metazoa; phylum Arthropoda; class Insecta; order Lepidoptera; family Saturniidae; genus Antheraea; species Antheraea assamensis. The sequence goes on along the minus strand of JAQQSE010000026.1, from coordinate 129,426 downwards.
ATAGTTAGATTATTATAAAATTCATAAATAGTGTCTAAGCTGAAACGGTCCCACTTCAATTATGTTGATGACTTTCACGTGTGCGTGTTTAGTTCTGTCGATTTAGCACTAGATATCGGCCGTTGTAAAATGCTGTGAAACAATGTGGCATTTCGTTTTTCTTATAACCTTCATTAAGTTATAGTTTAATAACATTAAATTGCTTATTTTAAGTAAGTAGCTAGTATATATATTTTTGTTGTTTTTATTTCTGGAATGCACCCCCCTTTTTTTTGTGAATAAATTAAATAATAATAATAATAATTCAGGCAAAACAGAATTTCTTAATCCATTACTGTACTGCACATACAAAGAAACACTAGAAAAATGTAACAACAGCCTACAATAATTTTGTATTTACTCTCACATTCACTTCAATTATTGAGCTCTATCGTTTCGAAATAACAATATAATTGATTTCACATAATTATTAATCCAAAGTAAAGACGTACTAAGTAAATACCATAAGGAGTATACATTATGTCATTATTTTTATTATGCGTTTTATTTTATAATTACATTCCGTCAATTAAGCCTCCACAAACGAAATGTTAATTTAATATGCGACTTACTCAAATTGGGTTCATATTTCCGACTCTAAAAATGTTGGGTTACCACGGATTCTCTGTTATGTAAATTTTTGTGTAATTTTCTTAGTGAGAATACTACACGACGTTACGCGATACTATTCGTAGTCAGACTTTATAATGAGGGCGGCCTTACATTAATACACCCAAAGGTGTCAATCAAATTCAATTTTTTAAGGAATATAGCTTTATATCGCACTAACTAAAATTATATATATATATACACATATTAATAATAATAATATTTTATTAAAAACAAGACAAAAATGACACACGTACTTAATCTATAATGTTACAAATAATAATGCTATAAAAACAAAAGAATATATTATATAAACTTATTTATAATTAAATTAATTATTATTATTGATAAATGATTGTATACTATCATACTTTTTACATTATGCACTAGCTGATACCCGCGACTTCGTCTGCTTTGTTGTCTTAACAATATTTGTTATATAAGAAAAATATAAGTATTATATCGTATTCCCAACTTCCCCACGGCAATAAAACAAATAACCGAATGCGTAGTACTTATAAAAATCATAGTTTTTTTTTAATGTAATATAAATGAAGCTATCGTTATAATTCTTCTTTTTGATAAGGGCCAAGTATCTAAGTAGTAAAACTAAAAAAGTGACCGAGTAATTTTAGAGTGATGCACTCACAACCGGGGACCTCTATCCATTTATTTGTATAAATGTGCTCCAAACGTAATGTTATCGAAATAAGCATTAAGCCGTCGTTGTCAGAACATAAGCAGCTGAAGTTTCTTTTTATAATGTAGGCCATGTAGCCGGAAAACCTAACGGGTAGTAATCCGCAGATGAGCCGTGGCTTTCGCGAGCGCATCTGCGGCCGCGCGACGACGACGCGGAACGAAACAAAAACAAAATGAGAAAGGTTCGGAAAGTCGTATTGTGGCAAGTTGCGATGAAGTCGGCCTACCAGCCATTGTTTCACGTGACATATATATTTTTAAGACTACATACTAATATTAAAATAAAAAAAAATGCTGTTTTTATAGGGACATGTTCATAAAACATATATCGAATGGATGTAAAATTGCAATAATATTTAATAAATCGATAAAAAGTCTACGACAAAGAAAATGTTAATTACGAGATAAATAGTACAAACTAGATTAACAAAAGTACCTAAAGTATCATAAGTTACATTTAATCCAAAATTTTTAATATAACATGTATAAGTTCGTGAAACATAAATGCTCGGTACACGTGTATGTTTCACGAATTTATATATGTATGAAATAATTGTTAGCTTAGCTTAGTTAGACTCTGGATATTCGATGACAGTCCAAGCCGAGGCGCGCCGTGTGCCCTTGTGCTGGTTGCCTATATAAAATCGGGTGAATGCCTTAAGCGCTCCCGTTAGTAGTCCGATGAAACTGTAGAGGCCTTGCCAGGTCAACATTGTAGTCAGTTGGAAAAAAAAAAGTAGTGTCTACTTATGTACATGCGTTAGAAGTTATACTTCTTTGGCGTAACAAGATAAAAATCTTTTCAACATTTTTATTTTTCGCCTTATTCTACGTTTGTAGAAAAAACGACACTACCAATAGAAAAAATGTATTTAATTTATACATACTTTTTTTGAATAAAATGTTGATTATAGTTAACTTCAGGGCGTCGGTTTTTCGTGACGGTATGCGCTCGCATTGTAAAAGTTTACTCTCATCCTTTTTCCCTAACGCGCCAAAAGAAGTATAACTTCAAAAATCCTGATTTTCTTTACGCTTCCACAGTTTTATTAATGATGCTCACATAAGTGTGAACAGCTTGTATTTAAGCCAGTTCGAAACGTTTACATATATGACTCATGAGTAGGTATTTACTTATTTTACTTACTCTCTCCTAAAAGGAGGTATTATTGTGATTAACCATAATTTAACATTATACCATCGAATGAATATTAAAACATTCAACTCTCTCATTTTATTCTTTAATATAATGTTTTGATGACCGTTTACACACTAATAAACACTAACGAAAATATAAAGAATTCCAAATTTACGAAACAGAAAATGAAAGAATTCTTTTAATTTATCATCAAAACACGATCATATGGTCATCGTCAATTACTTACAGCAAAAAGAAAATGTCGTTAGCATGGCATAGCATACAGGTTTTTGTAACGCCTACCTTGTTAGCTATCACTCTCGAGTTGAAAATTTGATTGAGTTAAAAACTGAATTTCATGAGAGTCAGTCAACTTCTACATCCAGCGTCCTACCATTTGAGGTCGTAATTCGGTGACACTGTGAAGACCCGTCAGGACAATATCTTTAATCAGTTCGAAAATAAAAATCTTATTTTACATTGCCCTTTAACATTACGCTAAAATATGCATATTATTAATAAAAATAATGTGAAGCAACAGAGATAAGAGATTTCTGTCTACAACGTTACAGAACGTAGTTATATAAATATTCAACACATTAAATTACGAATAATTATAGATAGCATTAACAAAATTAATTATCATTCGAAACGAGATAATTAGATTTATCTCGACGTGTACGTACGGAGTGGAACGTTAAACAATGTTTAATTTTATTAACTCGTTTTTATGTAAACGTATAAACGTTTTACGAGGCGCACTAGACGTAAACCGTTTAAATTTCATTCCAAATCCAATAGACAATGTACAATTCTCTCGTTACATAGTTCCCGTTTTATATTTTAGAGAATTACGTGTACAGGTAAAATGTGTCGTTAGAATGTCGTCGGTTCTTATAAATAGAGAGACGACTAGAATTATTATCATTTAAAGGTTCTTCACCTTTGAATTAAAAGTTTTCAAGACACAAGAATACATTTAATTTTTTTTTTAATCAATTGAAATATATAATTAGAACTTAAATTAAGTAAAAGTATTATAAAAAAACCAGCATAGGATTTTACATGGTTATTACGATTACAAAAATGTTTTAATTGATGTGTTAGCTTATTTATGACACGGATGGAGCCCAACACAAAGCCTTGTATAATACTATATGTATATCATTAAAACTATTATAAAAATAAGTAAATGACATACATTGTATCAACGTATCTGTTGTTTATTATTTTATGTACATAAAAGCGAAGACAACGTGAAATAACGATATTGAATTCTAAGCGCGTACACGTCGAACGAACGTACGTGCCATGCGGCCAACTGTTCCGAACCCGAACAAAAACTACAAATGGATGTGTCCTCGCAAACAGGGTAAAAGAAAGGACCATTGTACCCGATGCACTGCATAGCTCGTGCAAATCTCAAAATATCCCTAAAGGACATAACGAGAAAAGTTGCGAGCGTTCGCATCACAGAAGCTTCAGATTCTATTATTATTTGTTACTCAATAACAATCCACCCGATTTTATTGCTTATAAACAACATCTGTTCTTTCACAGATATTTATTAGTAAATATTCTTTTTAACCATAATCATATCTACATTTTTATTTTATATAAATACAGTATCAGTGTAATGTGTAGTATCTCCAAATCCCATCTACGCAGTGGCTTAAACGCTGAGTGTTATGAGCTTAAATCCCAAATATTTGTGGGATGTTGATGATTGTTCTTAGTCTGGTTGTAATTTTATTTGATTCATTTTATGCTTTGTAATAAGGTTCAAAAGGTTATATAGGGAATCATTACGTGAAGAATAGTGTTATCTGCAAGTAAAACCAATTTTTGTACATCCACTAAAAATATGGCCAGGCTATATTTGTAAACCAGATCGAGTTTCTTGCCAACTTTTCTTGAAGACTCTGTTGTTTTCTAAAGCAGTGTGATTGTGTTGTAACGTTCTAAGTTAAAGAAAGTACTTTTTTATATTCGATTGTAACCCTAATCATGTTTTCTTAAACAATTGAAATTTGAATTTAATCAAATTAACACTGCTAAAACATTCGTACACGAAGCATTACAGTTCACTAATCACAAGTTGTTATCTGTTATTGATTATTCTTAGAACTACAGTCTTTATTGACACTACTGAGAAAAGAGGTATTTCGTTGATAAGCTGAATCGCTGCAGAGTGAAAGACAAACAGTCAATTGCGTAAAGTTAATATGAACTATCGGACTTGGACTGTTTGCACGAACAATAACCTCCTTCAGTTTCCCTTCATTAGAATTCCATACTACTTAGTGAAGTAGAGGCTTAATTAATCACCGTAGTGCAAAATAAGGAGTGCAATATTATTCTGAACAAAGTAAATACAAAACATAAAGCTCATCTGAAATTATTGGTAATTGAAAAATTATTATCATAGAATTGTATTTAACAACATATATACTAAAATTATCTTAATCTGAATAGTATGGTTCGTTCATTTATTGTAGATAGTAATTGATATGGCATTTAAATGAGGCAAAATACAAAAGTGCAACACACACAGAAATACAAGACATATGGACTTAAAGAGTACCTTTAAATATGGCTATAATTGACCTCGTGAAGGATTACGGTCTTATTTGAGAATAATTTTATATTATTAAGGGTTCCAATAATCAGTTAACATATGGTAAAACGCAGGATCCATTTTACCACTTTCTTAACTTAAAAAAATCAAACTATACTTTATTAAAATGTAGATAAATCTCATTCATATAAATAGATCCTAAATCATTGTTATTTTGCCTCCAATTGTAATAATTTTTCGAGAACAACTCTCGCATGTAATCGAACCACTAAAGCGAAGAGATTTAACGTTATGGTGAACATACAATATAGCCTTCATTTTCTTTTCATAATACGCTATACTGCAATAAGCTGTGACAAGTTATTTATTTTATGACGTTTTTGTTACAATAATACTATACAATATTTGATTCTATTTGTTCTTAAGTAATTAATAAAGTTATGCCTGATTATTATGAAATAAAGTTTAATGAATTGAAAAAATATTTCAGCCACAAATTAACTCATGGTGTATATAGAAAATATCTATATTCGTTATTTTGATAGGACGATCTTCTGTATCAACACAATCTCAAGTTTGATTTTATTCAGCACTACCATGATAAGAGTTTTAAATATTTAGCTAGTGAAAATTTCTTGCTTTCCTTGACTTCTAAATATCAATATACACAGGTTTTCATGTATGTTCGATGGATATATTATTGTAACCAGTAAAAATAAATGGGTTTCTAAACTTGTAAATTTCCTATATTATGGATATATCATAATAGACAGGCCAAAAAATTATAAATGTTAACATTAAATTTGCCACATATTTTTACATTAGCAAATAGTAATCGAAGGCATAGTGTTAGATTAAGAAAGTAATATTATTACTGACCGCGCCAACGAATATTCCACGTTCCCTTATTTCGGCCAAATGTTTCTAATTAAGTAAGCAGTATTTTTCTCGCAAAAATTCGGTCAAATACATAATAAATATAAAAGAACAAGGAAGTAACAATAGTACTAAAAGCCTGATCTCTACATGAAGGTAATTTACTGTTGCTCTTAAAATATTTACGTATTCTTCTAGAGATGCGCGTTCCCACACATAGCTCTCCCTTTGACCCGGTAAGATAAAACTTTACACATTACTGTAAATACGGTTGCTAAAAGAATTTTGCTTATGTATAGATAGATCTATGAAACACGCTCGCTGGTAATATTGTTTAAAAAGGACACATTCATCGAATTACGCGCCTCCGTTCAGACTTTTAATAGTTTAGTGTATTTTAACACCCTTATACTAGTTTCACTTCTATGTTCGTAATTGACTCTTTAGTCTCGATTTTGCCCTACTTTAAGCGATCAGATTTGAATGAAACTTGGCACTCATGTTAAGCAAGTCGAACTAAAAAACGAAAAATAAATGATAGTTTAAAAAACTCAAAAACACGCCTTTAGAGATAATCAAACTAAAAATTAAAAAAATATTTTTTAGCATAAGAATAAAATTACTGATGAGAAAATTAATGCCGCTATTGCTAACAATTATTTTTTAATTTTTTGTTTGATTATCTCTAAATGCGTATTTTTTATTTCTATTGAACTATAATTTATTTTATTAGATAATCCCTAATATACGAGTACCTACTACATCATTTTTTTTTATTGATGTCATTTTAGAACACCCTAATTTTATTAAAATTTCGTTATACTTTTATACAGTTACATATATATCAAACCCTACCTAACTAAGTAATTTTGTCGCCACATGTTACTTACATGTGTCAAGCAGGGTCTAGCACAGTGCGACCCCCTCGTTTACCTTTCTAATGAACAAAAATTATTTGCTAAATGCCACGTAGACGAGGTCTCGTGTATCAGCTAATACATCTTAAAAAAGAATATAAACCTGAACGGCTATATTTGTGGTCGTTCAGTGGTCGATCATAATCTATTATTTTTGTAAGTTTATATAGTAGGGTTATATTGTAGAATAATAGTAAATGTAAGGAAGTCAGACCGTCAAATATAATTAAGTCTATATAACACGACATGTATAAAATATGGGTTTATTTTTGTTATGGGCATATATTTGGAATAACTAAAATATACAATTACATTAACAATTTCTCCAGAATCTATACTAATATTACATAGCTACTACAAGATATTGTATATTTCTTTTCTATTTGTTTGAAAGTTCCAACAAATGTAAACAATCAGTAAGGTAAAAAAAATGTTTGTATTTTTTAACCTATTTATTAAAGTTATAGCCGGTCTAACATCGCTATTTGATCTTTATGTACGAAACAATTACTATACAAAATATAAGCAAGCCCAAACAAAAAAAATTAAGGCGACCGCATGGGGTATCGTGGGCCGAAGGTTGCTTGACCGGCTTGATTGCGGAACCGAGTAATACTGAGAATGCCTATATCAGCGAAGCACCATACCTCGCAGCTCAGTCGCGTGGTCGTCTCCTTACTCAAAAGCCATGTTTTATATATAATTTGTTTGAGCTTACCTAACTTCGTTCAAGATAGTTCAAATTTATAAAAAATGATCTAATCTGTAATCCCATGACTCAGTAGGTGATTTAATTGTACCTAAAATAACCTTATTATGGTATACAATTAAAGGTATAATAAATAAACTAGATTAATCATCGTTCTTTCCATGATGTTTACAGCATTTTATCTGACTTTAAAAAAAACCTAACTTCTGTGTATTCTCTACTAATTCCTTTATAATTTCAATCGTTTTAAAAATAGGTTCCCTTAGTAATCTTACATTAAATCTCACTACTATAGTTATATTAGTAAAGTACAGGCTGTAAGGAGTTTAACGAGTATAGTTTAACTTAGATTGAGTTCTATAGTGTACTGATTAAATATCTTTCAAACTTACCAGGCCAGGTGAAAATCTTTTTGAAATTAATACAGCCGTTGCTACCAAGCCACCACCTATTAACGATGTGTAGATACATAATAGAGATACCAGAGGTTCATGAATAATGGGCGCACTGTGTGCAATGAAACGAAACTGATGTGGCGGAAAGTGTCTCTTGCGGGAGATGCGTCCCCGTCGGCGTCCAGACCGCACTGATACGATATGTCTGCATGAACCTTTAAAATTATCAAATAGTGGGAAATCTCTATAATGTATAGATTATTAATTGTTGTCTTTGGATATATTAAAGAAATCTATTCAAATATCTGGATATTAGTAAGACATTCTCAATCAGTTATTTATACAACAATTTACTTCCACAAAAATATATGATTTAATAATCTATCTACCTATATTATATAATAAAAATGAATTGTCTGTATATAATTTCAAAATAATAACTTTGTACTAAATGGATATTAAAGTATATACACTTCTTGTAGCATTCTATTGGAAAATTCAAATATTATTATTATTATTATAAATCATTTTTTAAAATTTGTTATCAGCCTGTCTGTGTGTCTGTTTGTTCCAGGTAATCTCCTAAACAGCTGGACCGATTTTCACAGGAATTTTACTCGCAGATAGCTGAAAAGTCAAGGAGTGACATAGGCTATATTATTTTAGAGTAGCTGGCAGATAGCTGTCCTCATAAGTAATAGTCCTCACAAGTAGACTAGCCGTTACCTGTGTTTTCATCCGATTTGAAATCTCGGAAACTATTGGATCGATCTTTACTGGGCCTTTACTGGCAAATAGCTGACCTTATAAAGAGTAACTTAGGTTATTTTATTTTAGATTAGCTGATACCTGTGTCCTCGCTTTGGAATCTTCAAAACGGTTAGACTAATTATGACGGCACTTTCACTAGCATATAACTAAAGTAATAAGAACTAGATTGAGATATTTTATTTTCGACCAGCTATTTCTAGTGACTTCATTCGTGTGGAATATCTGAATCGATCGGATTAAATTTCATAGGACATTCACTGGCAGGTAGCTGAAGTTATAAAGATCAAACCATAGAGTAATATATTTCACAATAGCAGCATGGAACACAAATATTTGTTAAATTGTCATGACTTTGCACTCTACATACAGTCGTGATGTTGGATAAAATATAGGCCTATTATTTATGACTTTCAATACAGTTCTCTGGGTTCGTTCAAATTGCAGTAAGTTAGTTTTACAAGCACCATCTCATGAGATAATACAATATGAAAAATTAGATTGACCTAAAGCATAATAAACTATTCCCAGAGAGGCCTTATGTGCAACATTTCTCAGATTCTTAAATACATAAATAAGTTTTCTGTTGCGCAATATACTACATTGGTTATGTGAGCTTTCTTACTAAAAATGTAATCAATTTAAATCCCTAGGTACCTGATACAATTTATCTCAAAATAAATAAACAAGAGCAGTTTGTTATTGGCGATTTATTACTACAATGGGCAGCTAAAGAGAAATTTTTGGGTTGGGTTATGATAAAAGAAGTATACATGGTGTATTTTTTACTATCAAGATTTAGTGTGAGTAAATTATAAGACAGTCAGTATATGAGTATAGTGAGAGTTTTTTCTACATTTAACTTGGTTTCTTCCCAAGTTTCTCCGTTAACAATTAAAGCAGTGTCATTTACGTAAGTATAGAATTTACAATTCGAAATACTCAGTTCACAGAGCTCATTTATATTCAAAAGAAACAAAGTAGTGCCAAGAATGTTTTCCTGAGGAATTCCACATTTTCGATCACATTCACCGCTAGTGTAACTCTTTATCTCTATACATCGTTTTCGATTACCAAATTAGCTTTTAAACATTATCGTTAGCCTTCCAAGGATCCCAAAATTTTCCATTTTCTTTATTACTATGGAGATAAATACAGTGTTAAACGCCTTATAGGAATCGAAAAATATACCAATTACTTTAGGCTGTTTTGTATTTCTGTTACTTATTAGCATTTAAAGTTTAGCAAAATTAAATACAACTTATTACAATGATGTTAATATTATGTTCTTGATTCTTAAAAAAAAAATATAATTCATTTTTTTCCCTATCCATAATTCTTTTTGCATAACAATAACGGTATTGGTTACTAATTAGAGCAGACCTCATTAGTTACAAGATTTCTGAATCGATCTGTAATTTGAAGCGATGGTGGATAGCGTTGACACTGTGACGAATGACTTAGTTTCTAATTTTTCAATGAGCCTGAAGAAAATATGACACAACCATAACATGATGCTAGAGTGGTGTTTAATACCCGGGAGCTTAGCGTGTCTGCACATCACGTGAGATTGTTGTCAAACGTAAAACTCTTTAAACTAAATGTACAACTAGAATATTCGGTAATATTTTAACATCATAACAAGTCTCGCTTTACTGAGAAGCACCTATGAGTGTCATATTTGTATTTTCAAAACAAATACGTTCTGAACCAATTTATCCTTTTATAAAATAGTTTCTATGCCATGAAAATTCCTAGGGAATTGTGCAATATTATTTCATATACATGAAACCAATTTACAAACAACACAGATTAAAACGTGTATACGGCGTTAAAAATGTGCTCTATTCTTACTGGTATTATATATGCGAAAGTGAATTTGTTTGGCTTTCACGCCGTAACTACTTAACCGTATAAAATGAAATTCTGCAAATACGTTGCCAAGAGTACAAAAAAGACATAAGATGCTTTTCATCCAAAAAAAAAAAAAATTCCGAAGTCAACAACAACAAGTCAAGTGAAACAAGTCAACATTAAGTCAAGCGAAACTGCGGGCATAAGCCAGTTATCAATAATGTATCACTGCTGTCAGTAACTATACGACTTACATATTGTTTTAACATTAAAATAATATGTATAATTAATTAGCAGTTTATTGTTCACTGTTTTCTGAATTTGTCTGTTGGCTCTAACATTAAAATCCTAGTCGACAAAGGCATTCTTTGATAACGTAATATATTTTCTATGTAAACCAATACCCTTGTTCTAATTGTTAGTCAAGGTAAATATATACCCGATTGTAGCCTAGTTAGTACCAGGTTAATTTGTAATTCGTATTACCCGATTTTAACAACTTAGTTTTATGTTATATAGTATGTATTTAAAAATACAATCAGTTTCAACAAAAATGTAGATAGGTTGTATTAAAAAATACACCAATTCTGTACTCTTTTCAGAATACAATAAAGGTCTACACCATGCGATGTTATTTGAAAAAGTTTACGCTAAATAAAAAATAATGACATATATTGCATATATAATATAATAGTGGATAGAGAGTTATCATATTTCAATAGCAGGCATCGTCATAGCGACGATCGGAATCCCTTATCGGATACGCATTGAATCATGGCCAAATGGTCGATGAAATATGGACAGATCATCGGTCATGACCCGAATTGTATATCAACCAAAATTCGTATATTACACATACTGTATATATGATATAACGTCAAAGCAATATTTTGTTAGTTTGATAAAGTGTAAATATAATAGTTATTCAATAAATATAACAAGCTATTTTTCCCGTAAAAAAGATTCATATGAAAATTTTTCGTATAGAAGTCTTAATTTTTTAATAAATTCAAACTGCCAAAATTCGAAGAAAACATAACATAGTCCTTTGGGGTTATAAAATTCATTGTGCTTTATTATGTTTAATACCATTATTATGTGCTTTTAGCTGAACTATTTCACAGAAACATGTAGTTAGATGAATACGGATACGAATTTCTTTAATATTTTTATAGAACTACAATTATGTATTTGGGGCGGTTAGACAACTGCAAGTAGTGCGTTTCAGTAAAATTAAACTTCAAACATTATTTTATGTTGTACTTAAAATGCATAATAAAAACAAATTATTCATATACATTCCTATGTTTGTTCAGTGAGACATATTTAAAACTTTTCACATTTGCAAGTTGAGTTTTCCACTTTCAGCGCAAATAGCAAGTAGAATATAACAATTTCTTTAAAACTTTATTATAGCTTAGGATGGCTTTATGTTTTGAAAAAGGATTCGAACATTTTCAATATGTTTACGAAGCATGTACGTACCGGCTTGTTGTTACGATTGATGTATTAAATTATTTTTTAGCCAGATATAAGTTTTCTTTAATAATAAAAAAAATAACGCCAAAGGATTATCATTGAGTTTCGATAAATAGTTTATAGACATGAAGACTTGCTTTGTATTTTGAATTATTGTTAATAATTTCATAGGACAGCATCATACCTGCAATATTATAGATAATTATTTTACAAATCGAAAGTTCTTATGGAACTTAACTTGATATTGAAGTACACTACCACATAATCCAAATAGAATAAATTATCATCTCACAGCTTGCTTGTTCGAATTTGAATTCTTCGTATAATAATGCCTATCTATAACATAAAAATGAAGCGCTGAATGTGTTGCTAAGCGCAAATCTCAACAGCAGCTGAACCGATTTCGCTAATTCCTTTTTTACTTTATTACTTGAAGTACGAGGATGGTTCTTACGGAGAGGAAAATTTAAAAAATTGCCTGAAAGAGTCTACAAACTACACTTTTCTATACTCCCATACAAACGATTCGTAATAATACTTAAAAGTCAATTTGAACTTTAATACCATAAGATAAAGTTTAAGTGTTAATGGAGAAGTTCCGGGAAAGCAAAACAATTGAGTGACGTTAGTATGGTATAAATATTAATTTCAATATTTGTCAATATTTACACGATGGTAACATTTGCCATTATATAGCGTACCAAATAGCAGAATAAGTATTAAAAAAATAAAATAAAGAATCAACTGTTAGGCGGTACGAAGTTCGCTGGGTCAGCTAGTAAAATAATAAAATATGACTAGATACATATATTTTTTTTTATTTTACATCTTTATGACTTAAATTATTGTTGACGTTTGAGAAAAGATATGCATCAACAAGTTGCAAAAATTGTTAAAGGTAACATTGAACTCGTTACTTACTGCATTCTTGTAAAATTACGTAACAGGTAAATGTGTTATATGAAATTTCCCACATATTATTTCATTACCAACAACTTATACTTCATATATCTAAACAGCCCACTGTGTAGAAACTTTTCCGACTTGATTCAATATTATCTTTACCGCTTATTCCTTGTGTTACCGAAAACAATACAATTTATAATCACATTAATCCTGGAACATATATATTATATGAATAGGTTATGTTATGCATATTATCGGATAAACAAACATATATTGCGTATCATGATACCTAAAAACGAGTAACTTAAAACTCAGTGAAAGATATATTTTATATTTTAACTATCTGTAACTAAAACTTCAAACTAACAAATCTAAAAATATATTACACGTTCCGTGATATGTATAGTGGGGTGAATGGTGTATGGTGCGCATGCGTAGGAAAGTGGAAGTAATTTCGTAAGCAAATTATAGTTTTGCTTTCAATTTTTGTCTCTATGCATAAAGTATAGTGAAAGATAAGACAGAATGCAAACATAAAATAAATGAACACAATAAAATAAAACGGTTCATCACAATAAGACAGTTTCACATCACATTCTTAAGTTTTCTACTTACATACACACAATGTCGTTAATTTCCCCAGAGATTCTTAAGGCTTCCAGTTAAATTAACCTTTATAAACATTTCCTAATGAGTGACGTTTTTCAAACGTCTTTATATTCTTAGATATTAAGGTCTTTGTATTTCCCAATGTAAATAATTCTTTATTTAGTAAATAAATTGAATGAGAACGCGTGTGAGAAGACCAAAAGTAACCATGAAATCATTTTGTGTACGTATTTGTATAAAAAAAAACAAATATAATTAGTAATTTCATTTGGCTGAAAGTACGTAATTATTTTATAACCCAAATAATCTATATTAAGAAACCTGTGGTTCTTTCTGTACCTTTTTATTTTTATTAGTAATACATATCTTTAGTTAAGACGACAACGAATATGACGTTAATTTTTTTTTATGTGCCTGTTGTGTCTCCGGATTTAATTCCAAAATATCTTGGTCGATTCTTATGATATCTCCGCAATTGATGAGGTTTTTTCTCAATTTGCCAATGATGCGTTTACATTTCGCAACAAAAAAGTATTTACTGCAATAAAACAAATATTTGATTCTCAACCGACGTTAATCAAAATGTTGTACACGGGAAATATATGTCATTCGAAAATTTACAATGTATAAAAATGATCGCCACTAATTTTTATACTATCCAATTTACTATCATTCGGCACTAGGTGCCACTACGTTGTATTTTATAGTTATGAAGGTTAATATAGTAATAAAGCACGCAAAGTTGCGAGCGGTTGCTAGTCGTTAACAATACTTTTAGGAACCGTGTATATACATTCATTTTTTTTATATACGTTATAGGTAAGCGTTTTGACCACAATCTCATCTGATATTAAATGATGATGTGGTCTAAGATGGTAAGTTACGCTTAACCTAGAGAGAGACTGGCTTTCAAGTGCAGCTGTCGGAACACACCAACAAGTGCTTAGCGACAGAATTTCAACTTGAGGGTGATAAGCCAGACGGACTTAGAAAAAGCCCACCACCATGCTATGGTTTCATCACGATGTTTTCCTTCACCGAAAGCTCCGACTCAGCTGCTTGGATTCGAACCAACGTCGTTTGACGCTGTGTCCGAACACAATACCAACTGAGCCATCATCGCTTCTAAAATATGTAATTACGGTACATATGTAATCAGAAAAACTTAATCTGCAATTCATGGTCGACCCATCACATGATAAATGAATTGGCGATGGTTATTTGATTACAAATCAACAGGATACGAGAAAGGTGAATTTAAAATAGAGTCCCGACAAAATCTCCATAATTCACGAAGCGCAACCGATGATATACAGTAAAGGAAAAGCACGTGAAACTTATTTTCCGGTTGCGAGATCTCATATTTACATTACATATTTCAAAGTTTTGATAAAGTAAATAAAGACTACGTTAAGCTACATGATTTATGGATAAAATGATGTTGGTTGAATGACACACCATGATGATGTTTGAATGTTTGATTTAAATCGTGAATTATTAATAATTTATTTTCAAAATTAGGTGTCGGACGATGATAACACGTCTTAGATATAGTTTCATCACTCGATTACGGTTGCATCATAATTAGCACAGTTCATTGTAAGATTTAAACCAGAGGTTCCAAAATTTTTTCTCATAGTCCCCTTTCAAAGTTTTACTAGTTCTGATGAACCCCCTACAGTTGCAATACAGTGTTCCTGAATTATATGAATATAAAGTCAAGCCAAGATTGTTAGCTCTTCATGCTGTCGATAATAGACCAACTTTCATAGACCCCCAATTGCTTACTAATTGTGCACCCCCATTTCTTTGTCACGCCAACGTACACCTCCATCGAATCTCTCGACCACCTGGATCACTTTGGGAATCACTGATTTAAACCAATAATACTCATTGACGCGGTACTTGGGATTACATTACTACTAATTAAACAATATGTTAATTCTCTTGTCGTACCTGTAACTCGGTTACGGTGTGATTCTATTTTCAATTACAGACAGAGTATTAGTCAGGAAATACTGCCCACTATACAAGAATGCAATCCTTTTTAAGAGTGCTGTGCTTTGATACAAAATTTTGAAAAACAAGATGCCTATAGATTTCTCTTTCGCATTCTATTTGTAAAATTTTAAATTATCATCAACCTAGTTTTAGGGAAGTAATAATAAAATATGTACAAGCTACGACACCTGGGTAAAGAGTCAACCGCGCGGTATAGTGTCTTACTGACTTAGGCATTCAGAGTTCGACCCTTTTCGATAATACTTGGTTCACATCGGGTGACCGTATTATAACTTTGTTCTGGCGTAGCGTAGTTTCCGTACCACACTTTGTATGGTAATTGCTCTACTGTTACGAATTGTAGTCTGATGTCAGATAACTTAACTTCTTTAATAGATACGCTACAGTATTTTATTTTCTTTTTCAAATTCGATATCTATAGATTACTGATTAGAAATAATGAAAATAAAATCTTAAGGGTTTATACTATTACTATACACTTGCTTTAAAAGCACTTTAAAAGCAGTGACACTGGTTTGCAACTTGCTTAATTCAAAAAAGTTATAATTTAATGAAGTCCTCTCATATGCAACTTTGTTGAGTAGACTGCTTAACAAGTAGAGAGCCCGATGCGCTTCGTTATGTAAACTGCTGTGATTTGCCCAAGTTTCTTAAGTTTCAGTTTCTCTGCGTTAAGTTTATCTGCAGTGAGGGTGATTTAAGTAACATTTATTTGGTTTCGAATATGAACAGCTATAAGAAACGATACTAGAATATGTATGCCAATATTGGTAATAGATATATGTAATATAAAAATTGTACAAAAAAATATATATCATGTCAAATTGAACCAAGATATCCTACTGATGTAAAATTATGATTTTTGTAGTTTAGTTTTCCTTGAATCAAAGTTGGTAGAACATTTGATATTAAGTAATTCTTTACGAGATTTAATAATGCAATTTAATGCCAAAAATATATTTTGCCCAGAATATTTAGACTTCACTAGATGACCCGGTGAACTTCGTATCATATATTTGTGTAAAATGTGGTCAAAACTTAATATAAAAATTTAGTTTACATTATAAATGCAGTTATGCACTTAATCAATTTAAAGTTTTCTCATGTACTGTTTTTATTTCTAAGACAGAACTGTTTTATTTTCCAACAAAATAGGCCGAAGAGATCGGAGCTCCTACTACAGCTAGGAAAAAGACAAATTTCTGAACGCACCATAAATATTTGACAAACGAATGACAATATTTTATAAGTTAAGTTTTAAAATTAAGTTGTCTTTTTTCTATTTTCCATTACTTATTATTTATGTTTCTCGCCGTTTAAACCTTCCCTAAACTTCTATAAAGATTTCAAGATAAAAATTAGCCAAATCTATCCAGTCATTCTCGAGTTTTAGTGAGACAAACGAACAGTAATTCATTTTTATATATATAGAGGATAATAGTGTTTGGATAAAATGCAATTAATTCGGAATAATTCTAGATTTACACTACAAAAATACATTTACTTGTTCCTAATGTATTGAAGCGTGTCGGTATAAAATAATATTGGCAATTTTTCCTCCTCTAATGGTAAAAGAAATGAGTGAGTAGCGCATCGGACGCCATAACGAGGTTTTCATATAAATAGTAATATATGTGTGTAGCTAATGGAGTGAGTAGTCCGTCACACCCTGCGCGGCCTGGCGATAGCGGTCTGTGTGACTCTCGCCTGACTCTGATCAACATTCGTAATATAAACAGATACTTTCTTCGGCCTTGTAAATAAAGTCATACAATAATCCCAATTAATAATATAAATAGGTATGTATTTGTTTGTTTGTTACCTTATTACACCTTAACTATTTAATCTATTCTGAAATTGTATAAACATCCAGTACAGAGTATTGTTCCCGACGAATATGACAAGTGTACATTAAGGAGAATGAAGCCGCGGATAAAAACCTGTACTTTATAAGTAACCCTTTGTTTTTAACTTAATCGAAATGTAACACGCCCCTAAATCAATATCCTGCTATTTGGCACTAATAGAAATTTAATAAGACCAGATTGTCAGAACCATGATGCCAGTTGTTACAATAGAGCATACATAGAACAGGAGAGGAGTGTGCAGAGCGCGTGCGGTCGCCGACCAACCGCAAACATGTTCCGTGTCGTACGGTGTCACCGCCGAGCCGTGTAAGCGCGCACTTAGCGTTGCTCGACCGCTTTCAGGTAGTATTATATTTGAAAAATGATATCATATAATAATCTTTATATATAATGAAAATATAGTTTCTTTAGTGTTCAATCTCGTTAAAACTATTTAATGTATCGTAATAGGACTATGACCTTTCGATGCGGAGTTTTATGTAGATGAGACCGTATATTTTTAAAATTCCATTTAGTATTTTTTTTATATTAACAGTTTTTGTAATGTACAGCGAAGCGGACGGGTATCAGATAGTGAAATATAAATAGCACTCTAATTTTCTCATACTGTTCTGGTATTCCAAATATTTATGTACTTATATATGCTTATTTGTCATGTATAAATACTTGCTTTATTTGATTTTTTAAAAAGGCAACGTCGCGAGAAACTTACAATTCGGTGTCAATCAGGCAATGTCAAGCTTTGACTGATAAAGTTGACTATAATACCCTGCATAACGGGTATAATATAATAACTAACTATACGTAAAAAACGTATTTTCACAGACTGCTTAAAGTAGTGGTGGTAAGTGCTAATATTGAGGCGAGAGATTGCGAGTTTGATCCTCCCACTTTACTAATATATAATAGTAATAATGTTATGAACATAATTGCAATTTCAATGTATGGGTGCTATAAATATATACATAAATATGTACATCAGCCCTTTAGTTACCATAATACAAGCTATACTTAGTTTAAAATTAAATGGTCATAGGAGAAATACTGCTTTCATATTTATTTATTTTTCCATATTAGTAAACTTCACATGAAACGGTTATTAAATCGAATTAGTACGATTACAATAGAAAACAATGATACCTATAGAGATATAAAATAGTTATGAACTTCTTAATAATATAAATGATTTATTCTGAAATTGAACGGAGTAAAATTATCATTATAAGCGTTCAAACGATACTGACAACATTGATTTTTAATATTTTTTTATTTTATGTTTAACTGGGTTGAAAATATAGATTTATTTATTTATTGCATATAGGTCCTTCACAGCTGACAATGTATATTACACATAGAAAAAAATATACAAGAATTCAATACGCCAATCACGACAGTACACAATTATAACAATTTTTATTATTTGAAAGAGAACAAATTGCTGTTATTAAGAAAAAAAATTATGAATCGTGGTATAACTATGTGAGGAGTTTATGTGTCTGTGTGGGGGGTGTTGTGTAAAGTTTTGTTTTATATATGAAATTATATGGTGTGGCTAGGAATGTTTATGAAAGGTGAGCGTGTTCGTGTTCAGTATGCATTGATATATTACAAATAAGGCACTGCTTATTCTGGAACAAAGATTGTAGTATTTCGTTTTTATAACAATAGCGAGAAGTAGTAAATAGATCTAATTCGGAGATCGCTGGATAGTAGTGATTAGTAGATAGTGTTTGGCTAATTCCGAAAGGCGGCATTTTAAAACTGGTCGTAACGTAGTTGCGTAGACAAGAAAAGCTCTATTATAAGTAAAATATTTGAACATTTTATCTTAATATTACATTTTAATATTTTATGAGGAAAATCTTAAGCCAATTAATTTATAATAATATTTCTAAGAGTAGCATCTTGACTAGAATCGAGAACAAAATCCTGTTTAATTAGGTCTAAACCCCATCAATTTATTATGAAGTTATTGAATTTTATTCAAGTGGTTTAATACATTTTAAATAATTTATGTCTACAGGCTAACGCTTGGCTACAATTTAACCTGATTTCAAGTGACAGTTTTATTTAACATGGCAGCACATACTAAGCTTAGATATGGGTCTTACGTAGAAACGCGGGTGGCAGTATACACACGTATAGTAGTATTTTGCGAGGCAGTATACACACGTATAGTAGTATTTTGTGACAGACTTCAATGCACCTTTTATACATTTTCGAGTTTGGTGAAGTAATGTATTTAATTCGTGTATATATTATACAACATTATTACTTTGTATTCTGCAAATTAATGTCGTCACAGCTCAGCACAGTCGCCATTTCAGCAATCATTAGCGAGTCATCGATATCGATATTATTTTATTGTGTTTTATAAATGATTACATAAATAAAATCAAAATATAACATTGAAAATGACTTATTCTAGTAAAAAAATAAATATGTGACTAACTTATATTAACTGTTGTAAAAAAATTAAAATAAAAGAATCAATTTATAATTTAAAAAATAAAAATATTCAGATCGAAAGTTATATTATTACATCGTTTACTTTTCTGTTCATTTTATTTGTATCACTTTGTAAACTTTTATTAATTAACATCACTTGGATTTCATTTGTTCTTCTACTTCTTAAAGCCGTCAGATAAGGCCGCCAAAATTATAACTTTTGCCTGGAGCAAATAATATCAAAAGGTTGAAATTACTCAGTACTTTTCATGTGTTATTAAACTAATCTGTAATATTTCTTTAAGACATAGAATTGAGTAACTCAAATGTCTGTATTAAAATTCGATGAAATGTACTACAATAAAATATTTGCCCTTAAATACCTGCAAATATCCAGCAATTCATTAATGAATGTTCGCAACTCTACAGAAAATTTAAGTTTTTTGTCCGAATAAGGGTTTTCAATACTCACTTGAAATAAATTGTGGACCGATTCACTTCGACAATGTAAGCGCTAACTGAAGAAAAAAATGGAATTAAGTTAATAGTCGGTGGCAACCATCGGAAACCGCAGTAGCGTAGTTTAGTAGGCTATGAAATATGCGATTAACACTTATTACAAAATTATAAAAATATATAAAATTTATTAAATAGCTTTTTATTCCTAGATTTGAAACTTTAAAATTGAACAAATATACGCACTGGAGTAGGAATTCCGAACAAAAGTATGTTTTTTCATACTTTATAGTTTAGCGTTTGACCATAATCTCATCTGATGTTAAATGATGATGTAGTCCAAGATGGTATTCACGATAAACCTATCATCACATACAAGTGTGATTTTGTTTTGTTGTTTCTTTTTAATATATTTAATTTGACCGCGTCAAAAAGCCTTCCCGTTATTTACACTATGTAGAAATAAAAACGGTTTTTAGATAATCTTAATACTCATCATCATAAAAGAATTCGAGTTCAAAATGATAAAAAGGTCATGTAATTTAGTAGTTAATCCTAATATAAGTTCCGTTTTTGAAAAGGTAATTCAATAGAACAGTCTTCGTATACTAAGTACAAGTACTCAGGTCTTTTATATTGGTGTCCCATTTTCTTGGTCTGTATATTTTTGAGATTATTAAATCAATAATCGTTTGGTCTTATAGGAAATAAAAGGAAAAGAGAAATCAGAAATATATTTAGCCTTCGTGATGTAGATAATTAGGGGGTAATTTTAACTAGCCACCTGTCCAGGCTTCGCACGAATGCTATGCATTAATGTATGTCATAATTGTTCAAGCCATTTAAGCATATAATATGTGATATATTTCTTGATACTGCAACATTTACAGTTTATCAAAATCAAAGAAACACCTTAAGCTACGAAGTATTGTCAAACAAAAATTTTTTTTTGGTGCTCTTAATTTTTATACTTCCTTAATCATAAGGTATTTATCACAATTATATGCTGTGGTCGCTAATTTTTATCTATATTCAATGTCCAAAGTATGTAATATAATTAACTATATAAGGTTTGATACCATATTGATAAAAAAGATTGTATAACCTATTATTTTCCAGTAATATGTAAAAGATGGAAAAAAACAGGGTGTGTCGTAAACGACAGAAGTGAAACCTTTGTATTACAGGGAAATATTTTAATTAAAAAAATACAACAAAAAGCCCAACGACACACGGTGTTCCCATCCAAGTACTGACTGCGCCCGACGTTGCTTAATTTCGGTGATCGGATGAGAAATGTTGTTTCCAACACTCTACTCAACACAATGTTTACCCCGACCACTTCTCGTCATACAAAAAGGTTGCCGATCACAATTTTAAAGCCATAAAAAGTTTCACTTCATAAAATAAATGTGAAGGTAGGACATGTAACATCACGAATATTCTGCAATAGGCCTTTTTAAGATAATTTCGTAAAACATTGTTGTGATTTAACTCATAACGTTTAATCGGCATTACCAATCTAAGCTCCCGGACATATTTTTGAGTCTTCTTCATAATACATCGATTTCCCTCTCCTTTTTTTAAAATTTTATATGTATATACTGGGTATACATATAAACTTTCTCGAATAAATCTATAAATGGTAGTGAAAATAGAATTAAAAACATTTAAAAATAGACGTAATTAAGTTCGTTTGTTTTATAGTATTTATTACAGAGCAACTTTAAATGAGACTATTAAAAAAAATAGTTTATAACTTCGTGGCCCGCACATAAAGAATTAAATGTAGCATCGCGTCTGTCAGGTTCGGGATCGCTGAGTTAGTGCTCCGTCCGCGGCCGGAAACAGGTGCTGCCCAGCCTGACCTTATAACTGATTAATTTTATATAAATGCTGGTACAACAGTTCGTTGAATGCCTAAACTAATGTCCATGTTACACGTCTAAATAGGTTTATGAATTTTTATATAATTTTCTTTATTTTTCTTGCCATTTATGTCAAAACCTCAGGTTCATTTTCGTTTATAATAAAAGTTTTTGGCACTGTGTTACTGTTACTGTGCTCAAATTTGGTTTCTCAAAACCTGTGTTATTAATTAACACGAGATACTCACTGACAATCTAATTGTAAATCCGAAGAAAGTCTTCAAAAACTTTTATCTACTTTTTCATTCCCTTTAAAAATTACTTTGAAAGAATATTTCCTTTACGTCACAAACGAAGCTTACTGTCAAAATTAGCTTTGGTAAATTCTCTGAATTGATTTTCTTCAAATATAATTTGTTATTCTTAGAGAAATCCGGTAAATTATTTACAAGTTACTTTGCTACGTATAAGTAATGATTAGTGTTATAATTATCCACATATTATATTCAGAGGTATTTAATTATTATTTTAATTACGATATACACATATACATATACGAGGCATTATTGCAAATATTAGCCGTCCTCTTAGATTTATGTTCAGGTTAGTGAACTTTGACATTCTTCTTGTTTGACTATAGCGTTATGGTAGGTACAGTTCTCGCCAAACTTGTTGATCGCTCTGAATATACCTGCGAAAAACACAAATGTAGGTAGGTATACATAAGTATTACATTACATCCTATAACATCGAGACGACACTTAAGCATAAATAAATCCAAAAAAAAATATTTAG
This sequence comes from Antheraea assamensis, assembly GCA_035772565.1. Classification (NCBI taxonomy): domain Eukaryota; kingdom Metazoa; phylum Arthropoda; class Insecta; order Lepidoptera; family Saturniidae; genus Antheraea; species Antheraea assamensis. The sequence goes on along the minus strand of JAQQSE010000026.1, from coordinate 106,390 downwards.
ATAAGAATCTAAATACAAGAGTAATAATATTTTAACTTTGTTATGTATTAAATTTTTGAAAATATTATGTTCGAGCCTCAACTTACGACTACATTCAAAGCGGTCAAAAAGATTGACAGCCCATGTATGCTTGTAGTTTCGCTAATTTGTATCGTATTCGAAGAGCTACTACCTTCTACATGGTTACGTTTTTTCTGACGATGTCATCCTATAGTTCGTTCGACTGAGTAGTCCAAACCGTGAGACCATTATTACCCTTTTAGAACGAGCTTAGTGGGCGTACCGTACATTAGTGGTTGAAAAGTCGATTAGGACTGCCTTAGTGTTAGAATTTTAAAACAACTATAAATATTTAAGTAATTCAACTACGTCAACACGTATTTAGCCTTACATTTCTTTTGCAACACTTTGTAGCTTTGAACGTTTAACTACAATCTCACCTGATGCCAAATTACGATGTAGTTTAAGATATTTTTTTTTATTATATTGTAGGGGGCAAACGAACAGGTGGGTCACCTGATGGTAAGTGATCACCGCCGTCCACAGACACTAGCAACAACAGGGGAGTCGCAAGTGCGTTGCCGGCCCTTTAAATATGTGGGCCTCCGGCGCTCTCACTGGCCGAACGAAACGCAACAGTGCAACCAATGTTACTTCACGTCGGTTTTCTGTGAGAGGGTGGTACTACCCCGGGCGAGCCGGCGCATTCATTCTGAAACCAGTAATAGCTTCAGCGTAGCTCTACCACCTACCAAGACCAAGACCAAGATAGTAAGCACGCTAAATTTAAAGAGGGACTGACTCTCAAGTATAACTGTCGGAACACATCTATTAGCTTAGCAACATATTTTCTACTTGAGGGTGATACTTAGCCAAGCAGTATTAGAATTTAGTATTGTAGGTAAGTCGTTTTTTTTCGTTCATTGCGGATTTAAACCTACTATAACTGCATACAATTTTGTGCGTTTTAAAACCTCGTGGTTTGTTAAATGGATCTGATATTTTATGTGACGAATATAGTTCAAGAAAATGTAGTCCAAAGAGAACTGGCTTACATATGTAGCAGACGTAAAACGTTCGTAAGCGCTTGGTAACATATTTCCAACTTAAAGGTGTATCTAACAAGACAAGCGTTACACAATATACTACTGTACTTTTATTACTACGGTTTTTTTATCGAAATCTTAGAATAACTGGGAGAATTCAAGCTTAAACTAATCGACACGGCAGCTATACATGTCACTACTGACCCAGAACCAAATCAGATTACATCGATATAATATAAAACATGAGTTTTGTGTATTACAACTGTTCAATTAATAATTATGAAATCCGAAATTTTCACTCATATTGACAATTGATTGATAATCAAGAAAGAGTATTCAAACGATAGTCTGTATGTGAATAAAACAAATACGTGGCAAGAACCATTGATTTCTTATTTACTCGGAGCTGTGGATAATGCCTGCTTTTATGCAAATACAGCATCCGCAGTGCATCATCTTCCGGCGAAGTGAGCAAAGAAGTGAAAAGGAATAAAACCTTTTCCGATATTACAGTATATACATTAATGTACATGGCATCCACTAACGTACAATATTATTTCTTTTAAGTATATTTATGATATAGGTATTATTAAATGTTCTTGCGAATTCGTTCTAATAAGTATGGTTTTGTTTTTTCATAGAACTATGTGTTTTATCTCGATAGATGGCAGAGCTGCTGTTTAATTTTACTATTACTGCCTAGCTCACATAGAAAAGCGTTATAATGTGTAACTTAAATAATACTCTGAAATGTCTTAATTTGCAAACAAAAGTTTTTTTTAAATAAATTCATCCGTTTCGGAGATTTCCTCAACCAAACAACAGGTATATCAATTCTATGTATATGTATAGACTATAATGATCTAAGCATTTAACTTTCATTTCACATTCAGTTGAACTATCGAAAAAATCATTTAAAAAAAGTGTATTACGTTCATGGGTATTGTACCAATAAATTACTTGTAATAATTATAGGCTTTTTATTTTATAGACGAGCCGTTGATAAATTAGAGCTGTATAATAAAATGAGACTCATTTTAAATGGAACTCTCGAGATCAACGACTGAGATATAAACAAGGTCCACTTTTCTCGCTTCGAATGACAAGCTTTTTAAAGCATTTCATCCTTGTTTTTATCTTTCGATGTTAATGAATTCGTGAGTTATGTTTTATACTGTTTATATATATTAGGGTGTGCCAAAATAAGACGATATTTTTTTTTACTCTCACTCCAAAATATCATAGGATATGTCGAAACATTTTTTTTTTAAATCGGGTGAATGCCTTAAGCGCTCCTCTTAGTAGTCCGGTGAAACTGTAGAGGCCTTTTTTTTTTTTTTTTTTTTTTTTTTTTCGTGGGGAAAATCCGTAACGGATACCCACCCCGTCGGGCAGCGGGGGGTGGGTTATGTCCGATTCCCACGGACTAAAAACCCCACGGTGCCTCTCACACCTATTGGGCCGGGGAGCAGGAACTGCCAATGGCATTACTTCTGCTCCCCGACAGGTGTTGGCCCCTCATCAGGGGCCCCTTCTGCGGTCTGAGGGGTCAAGGTGGTAGACCCCTTAGGAGGGGGCGGGTGTTAGACCCCCCCCGACGAACTGTGGGAGTCGCTCGGCACAAGCGCCTCCACCACGCGGGCCTGTACAGTTAAACTCTGCTCAGGGCGACGGACGTGCCCGCCCGTCCCGTCGCCCACAGGCCCTTTTTACGGCGGCATGAGGTCGTCGCCGACCCGTCGCCGCCGTGTTCGCCGACCGCGGGAGGGGAGCCTGGTGGTCTGCTCCCTCTCCCTCTCCGCCGCCTCCTTCGCGAGCATGACTCGCTCGCAGTACGAGGCGACGGAGATCCACCCGGCCTCGCTCTCGACCATCTTGAGGATGACGGTCGAGAGCGAGAGATCCGGGCCTATGGCCGCGACGAGCTCGCGACGTGGCTCGTCCCAGGCGGCACACTCCTCCAGAGTGTGCTGCGCGCGATCTTCCGCGCAGCCACAATGATGGCACCCTGGCGTCGGCTCCCGGCCAATGCGACACAGGTAACTCCCGAAGCAACCATGCCCCGAGAGCACCTGTGTCAGCCGGAAGCTCAGGGTGCCATGCCGCCTGGTAAGCCATTCGGTCATGACCGGCCGAACGGCTCCTATGGTAGCCACGCCCCAGCTCGGTCGCTCAAGTCGTCGTTGCCATTCTTCAATGACTAGGACCTGGTGGAGCTGGGACCGGAGCACCTCGATTTCCCGAGGCGCGAGTCTCCGGCCCTGCTCCAGCGCTTCCACGCGTCGTTGGTACAAGGACGCGTGGGCTCTCGCTTCCAGGCCCCAGGGTGGGGATCCGGCTAGAAGGGAGGCCGCCTCGAAGGAGATCGTGCGGTATCCGCGGATGGCTCTGACGGCCATCACTCTCTGCGTTTTACGCAGCTGAGCGTTGCTGATGGCCGTCAGGCCATACGCCCATACGGGGGCCCCATACAGGGCCATTGACCGCACGACCCCCAGGTACAGCTTCCGGCAGACGGAGTTGGGCCCCCCCAGATTGGGAAGCAGACGGGCTAATGCGCCCGCTGCGCCCATTAAACGGGGGGCCAGCTGCCGGAAGTGTTCCTTGAACGTCCACCGGCTGTCGAGGAGGAGGCCGAGATACCTCATACTCGACCCGACACCGATGGACTCGCCTCCCACGACTATCTGGGACCCTCCGGGTGGCGCGCGCCGAGGCCCGTGAAAATACAGGGCCTCGGTTTTAGAGAGCGCCACCTCTAGTCCCAGAAGCCGGATCCTACCGACGACTTGAGCGACTCCTGCAGTAGCCAGGATCGCGGCCGCGCGGTGCGTCTTCCCCCGGGATAACACCAAAGTGTCGTCAGCATAACAGACAATGCTGACGCCCCGGAGGAGCGCACCGCGCAACACCCAATTGTATCCGATGTTCCACAAGAGGGGGCCCAGGACAGACCCCTGCGGAACACCGGATACCACGTCTCGCCGACTTATCCTCCCTCCCTGACCCGGGAAGGTGACGTACCTCTCGCAGAGGTACGCCCCGACTACACGGCGAAGGTAGCTAGGCACTCCATGATACCGGAGTGCCTCTTCAATACAGGCCCAGGGCAAGGTGTTAAAAGCGTTGACGATGTCAAGGGACACCGCCAAAATCACCTCGCCCCGGGCAAATGCTTCCTCCGCCTGGATCTTAACTGACATCACCGCATCAACGGTGGAGCGCCCCTGGCGGAAACCGAACTGGTTTTCCGCCAGGTCCGGCCCTACTCCTGTTAAGTGCCGGACGAGGCGGCCTGCGATTATTCGCTCGCAGAGCTTTGCCGCCTCGTCCAACAGCACTATGGGCCGGTAGGCGGACGGACTGTCCGCCGGGCGCCCCTCCTTCTTCAGCAGGACCAAACGGCCGGTTTTCCAGATGGTCGGAAACCGGCCCTGCTGAAGCGATGCGGTGACGATCCGCAGTAGTCGGGGCTCGAGGGCCTCGTAAGCCAGGACCCAGATACGGTCAGGTATGCCGTCGGGTCCTGGGGCGGTGTTTTTCGCCTGGAGGCGTTTCACCGCCGCCCTCGACTCTTCCCGGGTCACCTCGGGGACCACGTCGTCCTCGCCGCAGCCAGCCGCGTTGGGCGTGGGCGGAGCCATCGTGGGAGGCATATGCTCTGTCCTGGAAGGGAACAGAGCAGCCAGAATCTCGTGGAGGAGATCTGGCTCGAGACTCTGGGTTACCGGGGGGCCGCCCTGACGTAGTTTCCCGCGTACTACGCGGTACGGGCGCCCCAACGGATCCCGGCTGAGGGTCTCGAGCATCTCCTCCCGAGCAAGGGCCTTCCCCTGCTCGTTAGCTCTACGGAGCGCCAATCTGGCTGCTCTGTACCCTTCGTAAAGCTCTGCCTCCCTTGCGGACGCGACCTGCGAGCGGCCCCGCCTGCGTCGCTGACGGGTGTACTGGCGACGGACCGCCGTGCACGCTACGCGCAACTGCGCGATTTCGGCGGTCCACCAGTACACCTGACGCTTGGCGGGGATCGGCCCCCTAATCCGGGGCATCGCCGCATCGCAGATTTTCGTCACGTCCACTCGGAGTGACTCCGCCTCCAGGTCGACTTCGGCAGGCCTGTCCGGTAACTCTCCTGTCACCCAGGCCTGCACGACGACGGCCTCCTGAAGCACCTCGATGTTTAGGCGCTTCAGTGCCCAACGCGGTCCTTCCGCCACGGGGGTCCTACGGGCTGGTCCGTCCGAGGTCTGGGTGGAGACGTCAAACCGTATATAACGATGGTCCGACAACGTCTCCACCCCCTCAAGGACTCTCCAGCCCCGAACACGGCGTGCTAGAGCAGGGCTAGCGAACGTTAGGTCCACTATCGACCCGCCCTGCTGTCGCACGCACGTGTTTACGGACCCCCTGTTCAGGAGGAGTAGGCCCGACGTTATGGCCCACTCCTCCAGGACCCTACCCCTGACGTTCGTGGCCGGGGAACCCCAAGCCGTAGACTTGGCATTGAAGTCCCCGAGCACAAGGACGGGGTGAGGGTGGCTGCGACCTACGACGCTTTGCAGGTCCCCGAGGAATCCCTCAAAGTCGGCGAGACTCATACTTGGGGGTGCATACACCCCCACTACCACTACGCCGCTGTGATGCGCCGCTACGTATCTCCTGCCCCTCAGGATGTTAGAGAGGGGGGGGGGAGCCGGCGGCGGCCTGCGACACTAAGGCCACCGAGCCGTCAAGGTCACCCGCCCAGTTATCCCCGGGCGGGATGAAGTACGGCTCGGCCATCACAGCGACGTGAATCAACCACTGCGCCATACTCTGGAATAGTAAATCCTGGGCCCTGGCGCAGTGGTTGAGGTTCCCTTGGAGGAAGCGGAGTGCCGCCATTAGGGACACTCCACTTCCTCCAACTGTACCGTCCTGGCCCCAGCGGCCCCTGACGGTAGCGGGGGATCCTGGGGCTTTCTCCCCCTCCTTCGTTTCGCCTGCCTCGCAGGCGGCGCAGGCCTCCCACAGGCCCTGCTTCCCATTCTATGGCCGGCGGATTTCCCAGCCGCTGCGCACACTGCGCAGTGTTGCTGGGACGTACATCCGCCGGCCTTGTGCCCCGGCTGACTGCACCGGAAACAAAGATCGGTGCAGTCAATCGCGGAAGAACACGACACCCCCAGATGACCTTCCCTCAGGCACTTGAAGCACCTGAGGGGACGTGGGGGCAGGACCTGAACCTGCGCCGACACCCAGCCAATAAGAATTCGGCGGCCATCGCCCAGCCGCTTCGCCACCGCCACCGGACATGAAACCACCGACGCCCAGAGCCCCCTAAGACCGGGGCGGACGCCGTTAGTTCTTATGTGGTCCGGTGGACAGTCTCCGGCTCTAGCGACTGCGGCGATGACTTCCGCCTCCGAGACCGACTCGTCCAGGCCCGATACTCGCACGTTGGCGCAGCGAATGGGCCTGGACACAGTCACCCCCTCTGGGACCGCCTCCCGGACCTTGGCGGCGAGGGCATCCGCCTTGGCGCCACTAGTGGCACCGGGCACCTCAAAGAGGTATCCACCGTTGGCGGCCTTGCGCCACCGGATGCCCTCGATGCCGAGGTCCGTGACCTTAACCTCGGCCTTTACCCGCTGCAGGACCTCCAGGTAGGACAATCCCGCCTCCCGCGCCCCGGGCTTGAGCGTTAACGTCACTGCTGACGTCTTCGGGGCGCGGAGATTCGGGATATTGTCCCTCCTGGAGGCCTGCTCCTTCCTCTTGGGCTTGGCGGGTTGTGCCGGCTTCCCTCTCTTCCCTACCCGCACCCAACCCTGGTCTGCCGGTCCGGGTGCAGGGGCTTGGCCGCCGCCAGTGGTGGGCTTGGGCTTGGCCTGTTTTTTCTGGGGCCTCTTCCTGGCCCCCCTCCGCTTCTTCTTCGGCGGCGGCTGCGGCTGTGATGCGGTTGGCTCCCGCGGGCTTCCCCCGGGTATCGCCGCTATTGGCTCGGCCGCCAACGAAGCCGCCCTGTCGGGGGCCAGGACTGCCCTATCAGAGGCAAGAGGTGGCCGCAGGCGCCTCTCTGGGAGGAGCCTATCCTCCAGCGCTTCCAGGCGCGCGCTCATCATGTCGCCCACCTGCAACATGATTGCGCGCGCCATCACCTCAAACTTGGCTTCAGAATTGGAAGGAGGGGGCCCCTCAGCTCGCGGCTTGCCCTGTCGCCGCTGCGGGAGAGGAGGGAGATCCGCAAGGCTTCCGGGCGAGGTCGGGAACGGCTCCGGTGGAGCGACGCGCGTCGCTGCGGATTGAACGCGAACCTGCTCCAGTTCTGCCTCAACCCGCGCGAACTTCCTGCGGAGCTCCTCCAGCTCGTCCGCCTGCCTGGCGTTGGTCTCCTCCAGCTTTATATAGGCCGCCTGCAGCTTGCGGATCTCATCGCACGCCTTTCGGTCACACATCTCGTTGACTGCATCCGTGATAGATGCAGCCGCCTCGTTGAGTGCCCTCACGAGAGGTCCCTGTAGGTGGTTGGATTTCTTGCCCACGTTGACGACAACGTCAACGTCGGCAAGAATTCGGTCCCTAAGGTCCACCGTCGGCTGGTCCCCCGTGTTGTCCGGGACCACGATTTTGCGCTTGACCCCTCTATCCTTCCGGGCGCGGGACGCCTGCGCCTCCAGCTCCGCCTCCGCCTTGCGTCGGGCCTCTTCCTTCTTGAGGCGCTCCTCCAATTGCTTGGCCGCGGCGAAGCCGACAAATTCGCCGGTCGTGGCTGGCCTGCCTCGCCCCTTCTTTTTCTTCGCGACAGGGGTGCAATGCCCTGTCGCCTCCTTCTCCGCCTCCGATCCCGAGGATTGTGACCTCTGACGAGGTGACGGGTTCGGTGCGCGAGGTGTGGGGTCCGGCACAGCATCAGCCACGGCGATAGCGTCGGCGGGGGTCTCCTCGCCTTCGCTCGCCGTGTGCATGCGTGCCGGACTCTCCTCGCTACCCTCGGAGAGGGTTTCCAGCGCCGGCTGGCTGCCCACTGCCTGCTCTGCGGGCAAATCGGTTGTCCGTTTAAGCGTGGCCGTGGTCGTCGTTTTTTCGGTGGAATCGGTAATCCGTGTGCTCGCTCTAGTCCTGGTTGTCCTAGCAGAACGCAAAATTTTGCCCCCCCCAGAGAACGAGGGGCTGCCCAGGCCAGAAGGCCTGGGGAGGGATTCTCCTCCCGCGGAGCGGGAGGTACCCTCCTGGGGTAATAATTTTTTAAATCTTGCCTTCATTGTAGCTCCCTACCTACGTCAAGTTTGCAGTACACCCGCCGAGACCAGTGTTAAAACACCAGCCCCGCCGGGTGCTGTCCGGGACTGGGCCGTTGGGGCTCAAATTGAGCCCTCATCCGCCCCAGCCCGGTACTGGATGCGCTGCGCACGTACCACATCCAGGTCAGGAGTCAGCCGCCGGTCAACAGGACCGACGTTGCCCGGGGTGCACCACGAGGAGGTCCCTGACATCGCACCCCAAAAAAAAAAAAAAAAAAACTGTAGAGGCCTAGCCATGTCAACAGTGTAGACAGTTCGAAAAAAAAACATGTTATTTATATAGGAAAACTTAAAGTTCGATGGAAAACCTCTTAAAATCGAAATTAATAGCCGGCCTTGGGGCAAAATTTTTATTTGGACATATCCTATGATATTGTGGTTTGAGAGTCAAAAAAATATTTCGTCTTATTTTGGCATATCCTAATATACTCGTATATATAGATATATATTAATATGTAGCTGTTTCACTCGCTTTTTATTTCTAAAATTGTGAGTCAGTATCAACACAGGTAAGTACAAAGATATTCCGAATAAAGCAAGACTGTTTAAGGACTTCATCAAACTGTAAAGGAGATAGAACCGCAAGAGAGGCTTCTGTGGCGATTTTAGGTAACTCCTCAACCAAGGTGGCTAGATTTGTACGGCCTACTATTTGTCAATTATTTAGAAATAATACATATAGGTAATATAAGTGAAAATATTGATTATGTTTGATTTAAAAACGTAATATTATTTTCAACGTTGTAGATATCATATATATATTATATTATAGTTAGAAACGATCACTACTTCGAAAACCAATCATTCAATTTATTATTCCTACGCAATGAATAATGAGTTATTGTCCTTTCTACTATTAATAATTCGGTGTTTTGGAATTATTATCATCAATGTCAATGGTCGACCGCCGCTACAGCGGCGTGCGAACAACCAAGCATTATCTATACATATAATAGGAATGTAAATCCAACGTGTCTGTACTTTTTTGATTTTTGAGGAAAAAATTGTTGCAGGAGTCTAGGAATAAGTAATAGAATCCATTTCGACCATTTTTAGAAATGTCTGTCTGTCTGTTTGTTTGAACAGGCATCACTTGTATATTATTAGGTTTCTGATAAAATACCAGCAAGAAAATAATCAGGCATATTCCGGAGCAACATATTTGTTTCATTAAAATCAGTTCACTCTATCAAAAGTTATTGTAATTTTAATGACGACAGGAGTTAAGTACGAGAGAAAAATAGATAAGTAAATGGACTTTAGTCTCATCTAAAAACCAGAGTATTTTATAGCATAAATAAACATTGCCACATTATTATATTACAGATGGTGTTCAACCGCCATTTTCTAAATCTATTGCTACTATAATATACAATACAAAAATTGGCCAATTACAAATATCACATATTTCTATAAATTGAATAACTTACTTTGTACTTTGTATAAGTAAAATATGATTTTTATTTTTCGATCGCATAAGGTTTATGATTAAATTTGTACATTTCTAATTAATTGAGTGTTGTAAATATTAAAAGTTATTGAATCTTATCACATTTTAGGACAATTATACCAATATTATTTTTTATAATATAAAAATGAAGAGATTAAAATTGTTAATTGAACATAAATGTTACGAAAAATCGTCTTTAGAAGCAATAGCAGACTACATTTTTTCACAACAGATGTCGCTAAATTTATCATTTTATTGGTTTACTGTCGTTAAGAATATTATTGCAATGAAGAGTATAGATATCAACAGACTACACTTTTTCACAACAGATGTCGCAAAAATTATCTTTTTATTGGTTACAGAATATTATTGAAATGAAAAGTATCGATAACAATGAGATTATTTCTGTGTTTTACAGAAAACGGCTCATTTATAAGTTTCATTTGATAATTTCGAGAGCTTGCATGTCGATCATATAAATATAAGCAGGTGTCTGAAGCACGGCTAACTGTTGTTTTGAGTACCACAGGTATCTCGAGAGTCGGATTACAAGTATACAAGATAAACAGATATACATTCAGATGGTTGTATCATTCACAGTTCTTTGCATTAAGTTCCACGCGGACGTATCCGCGGGCACAGCTAGTGCAATACTATAATACAATAATATCAATAAGCGTGAATACAAAAACACACTCAAAGTGATGATGCGAATAATTCATATTCATGTCATTAGCAAAACGATATAAAACCAATAGCAGAAGATTGCTGTAATAACAACTGCTGTAAAATAAATAAAACAGCGTAATTCATTACTGATAAATAACTGTCGCTATCTACGACTATTATTATATAATTTAAACAGTACCACTACTACAGTTTAATATACGTATATAACTCTTAGATTTAAATTCAAAACATAAATCATTTAAAACAAACATTTAGCGCTCAACTGACAGCCGCGAAGGACAGATAAAACGGCAGCAAATCAACTGCCAAAACAAGAGTCGGGCTCTCGGATATTACCGTGAGACATTTAATTTTCTACGTGAAAGGATAAGGCGAGTAGAATTTCCCAGAGCACCCTGAAAGTGCTCCAATTGTATTACGACTATATAAACAGACGTTATAGTGTATGCAGTGTGCTCGTTATGGGATCAACCGTTTAAATGCGCAGTATCATTAACCTGTACGTCCTATTGCGTGTTGTGATATCGAATGATATTCTAAACAATTTAAATCCTTTCAATATACACTTATTTAATTTGCATTACTAGATCATGTAGCATTACTTAACATATACTTATTACTGAATATTTGTTCATAATTTTTTTTAAGCACACTACATTGCGCGAAGCTTGACCTCAGTCACACCTTATCGAAAGTGAGGACGAGGCTTAGGATGTAGCCCGTTCGCTCAGTAAAAACTTATTCAGTCGTCTTTAAGCAAAACAGACGCAGGTAGCGCGTTTTGTTTCTTTGCGGTTCGCATAACAAATTAAGATACAAAGCGGTACATCACATTACATTAAATGTTACATCGACTATGATTAGATGAAGCCCTGTACGGCATCTACTAGTCCTGAGATTAAATGGAGAAGGTAGAACTAGCTGGTGCAGAGCTTGTGCATATTCCCCTAAGTGCAGCCAAGAGAATATCGCAAGACTTAAAACCCTACTCCAATTGGTATTTGGGAGGGCCGTCCCAAATATGGCCGCAATACTCTGCACACGGCCTTATCTGTGAATTATATAGATTGAGGAGCCGTTCCAGTGTAACCTTCACCTTGAAAAGTACCCTCAATATTTTTTCCCCTAACGTCACTGTAATAAAACCAGCGTTTGCTCGCGACTTCCCTTGCATTAATATGGTTTTGATCAATATACTCGGAAACAGTTTATTTTTCTGGATTCTTTTTCTGTCGCCTATAATTGTGTGTTCAATGGCTACACCTGAGAGCCAGTTCTTCAAGGTTTAGCATGTTTACCACCTTAAACCACATCTTCATATAACAACAGGTGAGATTGTAGACAAACGCTAAAACCTATAAAGCACATACAAATTAAATGATCTTCTGCTGTAAGTACCATGTAAAACGACTGCATCTGAAGATATTTTAAAAGAAACCTCGTTAAAACTACCGCACTTCAGCTGATGCTACTAATAATATCAGTGACCGTAGAAAAATAAAAATACTTCTGCCGAGTTAGATTATAAGAGCTATTTCACACCGCTTATTTCTTAAACACACATTTTAATGGTTCAAATTTGAAAACAATGTAACATGTTTTTTTGTTTGAAAATGTAACGCTGGATACTGTCAATATCGAAAGTTTATAGAAAGTCGATATTATTATAGATTTAAATAACGAATGAAAGGCTATAACTTTAGTAGAATTAAAAAACAAAATAATGACGTCAGATCACAAAATAAAATAAAACAAAATTGGAGGATACTTTTAAAAATTCCAAGAATTAAATATTAGAATTATCTTCAAACCGTGTTCTTTCTAACACTTTTAAAATAAATGATGTAGTGAAAATCGTATTTGATCTTTACCAAATCCATTATTTTGATACACTCAATAGTCATAATTCAGATTGCCCGTAATATCTTATCATCCGTGTTCACGACAAAGTTATATACGGTGTAAGGATACGTGAGCTTAATTCTCACTGTGCGAGCCGCTATTCGAAATCCGGAAGCAGCATCCCACTTTGCCAGAATCGTCCCACGACGTTTCCTTATTAAAATTGCGTAGGTTTCCTTAAACATGTCTCAGTTAAATCATCTCCTTTGTCGCTTAGTTTTTTGTATGGGACTTTTCATAAGAAAACGACAGTAAGTGGGATCGTTTGTAATTTCACAAATAAACATTCTGGGGAACAAGTTCTAAGAAAATTTAACAGTAAAAATATACCAAGACTTTCACTATTGACAACCACGACTCTCATTAGACATACATTTTTCAACATATCTTTTAGGAGACAATTAACTGTAACAAAATAAAGATATTATTCCATGTCGGTAGATTTTATTATTAAGGATTGGCAAAAATTCATTGTTTAGATTTTGGAAATTTAAACAGATCGTGTTGAAAATCATTCTGTTAAATTCAGGTTCTTGAGGTCAGTCGACTATAACACGTATACAATAAAATAAAATATTTCCAGATTTTACATGCATTTACTTTCGCCTTTTTTCCAAAACTGTGACATCGAATATGTCCCATTTAAAATATTAATTTTTAAATAGAAAAACACAAAGAAGTTTTTAACATAAAATACAAGGAGATTTTTAACATTCTCCAGCCCAAACAAAATGGCCACAACAATTACAACAGAAAGAAATAAAGAACAGTGAAAATATAAATTAAAAACTTAATATAAACAATACAAAATAAACGATATATAAATCTTACTGAGGAGTTTCAGAACCCTCCCCCCACCAGGGTCCACAAGGAACATTAAGAATTTCCATTCTATTTCTTGTAATACAGTCTTTATATAACGATTATGAAACACTTCAACATATTTCTGTATCAGATCTGTTAACTCCAGCTTTTTTGACACAGAAATCTTGTGCTTGTACGCCAAATCTTTACTATTACCAGTAAGTTGACCAAGATATTCTTCTTTCCATGGTATGCGCACTTCATAACGACCCTCATTATTCTCATTATTATTTGAAACATAAATCAACTGATTGGATCGCAAATCATTGTTGTTACACATAAAATGCCCTGTATACCCCTCTGTCAAAGGAAAACGTACTTCATCATTATTCGCATTATCCCATTTCATAGTGTCGTTGAGAAATTGAACTGGTTCATATTGACTTCGTTCAATACCTTTAAAGTCAACCGGATCGCTAACATCTAAAGTTTCTAAGTCCCCACAATGTGACAAAAAAGTATTTGTATTTAAACAATTAATTTCGTTATAAGTTAACAGACTAGGTAATGAACCCTGCAACACCTCACCAGGTTTGGTTTTAATAGTTTCTAAATATGCTGCAGTAGGTTCCTTGTACCAGTTACGCTGTTCTTGATCAAAATCGTCTTTCACTGACATAATTCGCTCTTCACTCTGAACCGTAGCTCCGTTATATGCCTCCGCCTTATATAGTTTCGGTAAAGAACGCGAGACATTTTCATAATCGGTGCTTAATCCGATCCATCGACGTTTGTATTCCTCTGCGGTTTCTGGATCAGAAAAAATAACGTCTTCTGATTCTTCTGACTGAAACCATAACTCTTGAATTTGGTCGTCGATTTTGAATAAACTTGCAGCTTTGTCAGAACAGTACTTAAATAGAGTGTGAAGATTAGGCGTATGATCTTTTAATGCTTCCTGCAAATCTTTTTCGGCACAAGTAAAAAATCGTCTAGCAACTGACCTTTCTTTCTTCAAATTATCCATAACGGTCGCCAGTTGTAGACTTACACTAAATTACAAATTACAATAATAGATTTGCAGATGCATACATGCGATTCACGTCGCCCTTTTCTTCAAAACTGTGACATCGAATATGTCCCATTTAAAATATTAATTTTTAAATAGAAAAACACAAAGAAGTTTTTAACATAAAATACAAGGAGATTTTTAACAATTCTGTATTGTATTTGTAACCCAGTGTTTGCTTCGTCGTCATCATCACTCCCTGTTGGCTTCGTTTATAGTGGACTGTATATTTTATATTGATAAAGCAAACACAAAACGTACTTTCACGTTCGTTTATTGTTAGCATGTTCTTTTATAACAGATTAAAAATCTTATAATTACTTTTGCTATAGACAGACTTCGGGGCAAACCTGGCGACATCTCACCAAAAGCGCCTCACGTAACTAATGGACGCACCCTAAGGTGTACAGTCAAGAGTTTAGTTTAGTTTTAGTCTATTAACCGTCTGGATAATGAATCGTTGTACCTCGAAATACATACCAGTTTTTGTATGCTTTTAACTACAACAATCTAACCTTAATTTTGTTATTCTAATTATTCATTTATATTAGTGATATTTCAAAACTAACAATTTATTAGTACTTCAAATTCATTTGTTTTGTCGTCAGGGATGAAATAGATAAGTAATTTTTGCAACATATAAGAACGTAAAATATGGTAGTATTGTATATATATATATATCTATATCGGTTGTAGGCATTTAGCCACATTGAAAATTACGTATTCGGTTGATTACTGCAAATTGTAGTATAATCCAATATCAGCTTAAGCTTTCAACTCAACGTTAACTGAAAGAAAAAAAAAAACATTAAAAGCCAATCCGTTCGAGTTTTGCTTGAAACGACTGATAATTCTATTTTACCACTATCCGAGAGTGCTGTAACATCCAATCATAAAATCATTTTTAAGGTAAACATTTTTAAAAGCCTTACACGCATTGGGCGTTGGGGTTTTTATACCAATATTTAAGATTATCCATCACAATCGATTACTATGGATGCATTATTTAAGATGTAAATAATTGGTTTCCTGGAAATAACTCTAATCATTTAGAATCAATTTTGTATTAGCTATTATGATGCTCCTTTCCAAACTTCCCAATGTAATTAATTAATATCAATATTTTTATAATAGTTTTTCCTAACTATTGTATTTCTTAAAACGAACATATGGTAATAATGTTCCAAAACTTTAATTTTCTCCTTTCACTTTGCACATTTCTATGTAACAGTAATTACAAAGGTTTTTTTTTATTTCGCTCAGAGTTTTTGCTACGTGTTAGTTATTTAATCAAGGGCCTAACTGAACTGATAAACTGCATAAAGTTTTATAAGTAATTGTCGAAATTTATAAAACGCGATTATTACCATCGATATTCGGTCGTTACTTAAAGGATATTCTATAAAAAATGTCTAAACGGTAGGTATACCAAACAAAGAAACGGACGTTTAATGCTGCGTAAGCAATTAGTCGAGCATGATGATATGTTCAGATGTATGTAGGCACGAAAGGTATTAATATATATATATATATATTTTAAAAGTCCATTAGCCCGTTGTTATGTAAATTTGAACGGAGTATTGTATACTTATAGAATTCGGTACGAACAAAATTATTTTACTATTCATGCGAAAAAAACTTACGTTTAAGAGTTCAGTTAATAAAATGACGGGTCACATTTAATATGTATCGTGATTCTTGTACTTAAATGAGTTAATAATATTGTGTTTTAATTAGAAGCATGAGAGAAGTAAATAAATCTAGATAGAATAGATAGATTGTCATTAAAAAAAAAGTATTTTTATAGAATATCAAACGTAATAAAATTGAAACACTCAGTATTGTATAATATGTCTTCACAACTCGTCTACTAATTGCTTTTATATCGATTTGTGTATAATATAGGTATCTAAATAAAATATAACAATAATTAGGTATAACCCACGCCAAAGTTATTGACCGCTCTGAATATAGACGCGCAGAACAGAGATTTAGCTATAAATACCTACAATATTATATGTATAGCTTCGAGACAACTTAAGGATAAACAAATGCCAATTTGAAATTCTTATAAAATATTTTAACTTTATTTGTATTACATTCTTGATTATATTAAGCGAATGCCCAAACATATGACTACATTCAGAGCGGCCAAAAAAATTGACACGGACTTTACTTGGTAGAAAAACGTTATTACGTCGTCACGTGGTTAATTTCCTCATTTATCGATGGCAATGATGTCCTATTATGCTATAGAAATAGTCTCGTAAATAAAAAAAAAAAACATAAAAGAAAATTTTTGAAGCAAAACATGAAGCATCTAAAGATTGTAACATTCACATGTTAATGATTTCTCGCTAAGTACAGACTTACTGACTACAATAAGAAACTCTATAAATTAATATATTGATAATAATTACAAAAAAACTTTGTATGTCTGTACCAGCTGTCTAGATATTAGAAGTGTGGAGAGGGCATTTCTCTATATAAAAAGCACGTTTTATGAGTACAATTAACGTTAAAGGTAAAAAGGCTTGCTTAATACTCGACAAAATTTCGCCTAAAGGTCGAGTAGTAAACTATAGTGCGATTTAATTAAACATTTGTTTTAAGGTCGGGGTTCGTGTGTTTCGTAATCTATATAAATAAATATTAACTGCCCAATGTATGTAAGTGCATGGCATCAGAACGGTTATACTTATTTAGCACAATGTTTGTATGAAGGGAAATGATTGAAAAATCATACGGAAAATTAAAAACTTTTGGTTTCATAATCTACATACAAAAATGAGTGTGTGAGTGAGACAGAAGACAACAAGGTGATCTTCAAAAATATTGATACAATTAAAAGTCGCAGCGGGCAGCTAATAATTGAATAAAATACAATTACAAGTATAGAGAAAAATTGTACAGTTATTACAAAGTTTATACGAAAAATACAATATATTAACTACCTATTTTGTATTAAACCTAAGTAAAAAAATTCCAAGCGCAGTATAATTTGAGATTGAAAGGTCAACAGGTACTCTTGTCCTTATTTCAACGGAAGCGCCAACCTTTTAACTTATCGACCAAAATTTTACACAATATCTTCGAAAATATATTCATTCCATATCAGTGTAATATAAATTTGACCTTCTTATCGAATGTTCTAGTTTGAATACTGCTTAAAGTCGCAACATGAAAATTGATTTCTATCTCTGTTATGTATAATGTCGTGGTGATGAAGAGGCGAAATATAAATTAAATGTGTGTGGATTCGAGACAAACGATGACGACAAACGATTCATTAGAAATCCGGATACATTTGCTAAATTGAATTGGTAACACTATCGGCTAACGGTAAAGCAGAACATTTGAAAAAACCTGATCACTCGAGAAACATTCTTGAGAAATCAATGGTTTATAGTATACAAGAAAAATATAGAACAGGTGTATTGCTCGCGTTCGAATTTAGCAATATGTTGTGGGCTGACGTGATAATTAGGCCCTTGTAAACCTTCGGAAATGGTGTTTTACATTATACTGTGTTGTTAATTATAAACGGATATTATATAATACTAGTATATTATATACTACGTATACATTATGAATTATGAATAATTCAGTCATGTTTTAATTTGAAACAAAAGGTACACACTATATTCTTTTTTCAAGATTATATCCGTTGCTTTATTTAAAAAAAATGTTTAGTTGTATTGGGACATATTATAAATATATTTGCAAAGACATAGAAACTACAATTTTACAATTATCTATGTAAACTATTGTTGTCTTACTTTGTATTTATTTCATTTAAGTATCTAATAAAATAACGTGCTTTCAAGTGAAAGAATTTATTGTTACACACGAACACAAAAGAACCCTAACTAGTCCTTAATTGTATTATTCACATTTCCACCGTTTACAGATCACGCTACTCATGGTACAGAATATTGACTTGCTGTAGTCTTCTTTTTTTAAGTGACAATTTCTTATGGGACGGTAAACCGCTTCGTTACGTAACGCGTTACGGCACCAGTCTGTCTGACTTCCCCTTCTCTCACGCATACGGCAGCGGTAAGCAGTTTAAGTTATCACTTTTGTCGGGCGGGCCGAGACGCATAGGTTTTTTTTTTATATTTTATTAATGAGTTTGATCACAAAATGAGTATGCCACCCTTATTGGAAGACATATATAACACACATACAATCAATTGTTACTTCCTATTGATAGTGACGTTGACTACCATGTACAGCATTTTGGCTTCATCCGACAAAGTTGAAGCTAAAATGCCGTTCCAGACCCCAACGCAACGGTAATCCTTGTTTACCGTTAATCATCACTCTCGCCTTTCTACTTCATTATGGACACATTCGACAATTACATGGTAGATATCCGATAATCTGTTACATTCAGTGCACTGAGGTAATTGTTTTACATTTCCATTCAACTGGCAAATTTATTAAGTGGAATATGTCCAGAATGAAGTCTCAAATCTGTGACTATTTCAGCATTAGACCAGTCACCTTTATCAGATCAAGGTAAACGAGGAGGACAACGGCCACAAAATGACAAATTCGAATTATGTATCAATAATAATTTTATTGAAAATGTTAACGCTTCTCTATAGACTTACACGTAGGAAAATTATAATAGCTGTAGTCCGGTGAATCTGTAGAGGCCTCCGGGTCAACAGGGTAGTCAATTCGAAAAAAAAAAATAATACTACCTTTACAAAAGTAGTAAACCGTCGTTGATTTGAGAAGTCTTAGTTATAACTGAAACATACTCTGAATTTTACATAATAGTATTTTACGTAATAGTGATAACTGTTTTACGAAACGTAATTACGTGAGCCTCTAACCGCATCAATGTTCCAATCATAACTAAAGCGATGCCTACTCGATTTCCGAGTCGCTTCGTATATATAGGTACCCGTTTAATAAGAAAGAGCTGGAAAGTTCTGTACCATCTTGAACGTATTTTTTCGGTACTGCTTTTTCTGCCTTATTTATAACATATTTCTGTTATATTTTTAGCTCTTATTCGGACGTGTTGTCTATTGTTCTTTAGAACATTCTTTGGAGAAGCAAAACACTAACAGAAAAAAATATATTCACCGTGCCTCGAATTGCAAAAGAAGGTTCCCGAACATTTTAAGTTGTAACAGTATACCATTTCAAGTATGCTTAACTTTAGCTTCCATCCCATCCTGATAATAACCTAGAAGAAATTACTTTCAGAAAAGTTTGATGATACTTCTAGTTAAAACTTACAACTGGCTTATTTAACTGTGATTTTAAATAAAATACATTCCGCTCTAATTTACTTAATGGTAGTATTTCTAGTTACATATTAATGGGTAAGTTTAGCATCAATACTTTTAAAAGGTAGAATTTAATTTCCGTTTTTTACATTAAGCAATGACAAAGAAGATGAGGAGTAATAGGTTAGCATGGTATGGACATGTCATGAGGAGAGATGAAAACCATGTAACTAGAATAGTTTTAAGTATGAAGGTGGATGGATGTAAAAGTAGAGGAAAGCCGAAGAAGGTATGGATAGATTGTGTGAAAAATGATATATGCATAAAAGTTGTAAATACTGAGATGACACCTGACAGAGGAGAGTGGAAAAGGAAAACATGTCGTGCCGAACCTACTTAAGTCGGATAAAGGTAAGAAGATGATGATTTTTAAAAAGAAGAATTTATTAGAAAATATAATCATAGTTTAAATACTAAATTGCAAATCAACAGATCTTATATTATCTTAAACTTATATACGGTCTTTGTTTCGTTCTTTTTTATTCTATTTCATCCCAAGAACTAACCTTTCTCAAAATGTTTATTTTGCGGTTACAGCAATCGACATCTACCGGTTTGTCTCCGAGCACAAAAAAATCCTCTAATGACGAAGTGCTACACACAACTTCCTTTTATGTTCTTTGGTATGCATGCATGCGTCATTACATTTCAATAACAAAGAAAAAACTTAAACAATAAAAACAATAAAAGTACGTTATACAGTGATTACAATTAACAAATATTAGAAGAAAAGAAGTCGAAATAATTATTTATTATAAAATGTATAAATGTATTTTTTTTTACCATAAACTTCTGCCCGCGGCTTCGCTTTCGTTAGTATAGATTTGCCCTCAGGAACAGTACTTTTTTTTGTGAATGAAAGGTACCCTATGTCCTTTTCTGTACATCTGACAACGTATATGCAAAACTTCGTAATGATCAATTCAGTAATTAAGAAGTAAAGAAAGCGTTAAGTACTGAAACTACATTATGTAAGAAAAATGGAACGCTAAAACTTAAAAATATTTATAATTTATCTAATAGTGATGAGGGTCGTTCTAGCGGCTGATGTTGGGACGACAATTGTACTAACAATCATTCCTTCGTCTGTGTCAGCTAGTAAAAATGTTCTTCGAGTATATTTAGTATTCACTTTTAAATTATGCATTATTGTAGTGGCTTTTTTCTTTCTTTCTCCTTTTAAAGTAAATTCACCGTGTGTAAACAACGCTATTACGATTACTAATATACAAATAAACATGTTGGTATCGTCAACATTTAAACTATTCTCACTCACTAGCTTCTACTGTCAAAGGAAAAGGTCTATAAGAAATACGTAATGGCGCTAAGCTTTGAAGTGTATCAAGTTGATAAAAGGTGTTTAGTAAACGTGTTCTAAAGGCAAAAGGTATTTTTATAATAAAGGGTATTTTTATAATACTACAGTGTCGGGGCACGATCATTTTGTCTGATTAGATTACAACCACTATATATCAAGTGAAACAGTCTTCACAGTGACATGTTTCGGTGTGTGATATGTCTGGATGAGCATAACAAAGCAAGGTGATGGCGATCTATGGCCGACTGAACCACGGTACACACGGTGATAAACCTCTCATAGTGACTGTATTCTAGGTTGCCGTATTATGGGATTAGCCAGTGTAAAGTGTATACTCAGCCGATATGCTTGCATTCCGACATAACAGCGACAACTGGATGGATTGTTAATATCCCGGTAATTGCTGTTGTTATTGGATTACACGTCACTTACTAAGAGACACTGTGACGCCTTACTGCCATAAAAAAACGGTTTTTATATTACTGACTATTAAATACTCCAATCATTTGTTCGGCTTATAAAAAATTGTAGCTGCTAAAAACTGTGCATTTAAATAAGTTTTATTATAATTATGCTTTTTTGCTGCTTGAAAATTCAAAATGTTATCGTTACTGTTGCTGCGCTGTGCATAAAAGTATTTGTATTTCTTTTTTCCTAGCTTTTTGACCGTACTATTAATAGAATAAAAATAATAGAGTAGAATAAAGAAAACAAACTGTAACCAAAAATGGAAATATGGAAATTAGTTTGAGGTTGGACTTAATTTATTTTTTTCATTTTTACATGTTTAAAAGCTATTGTTGCCAATTAGTGGATATACCGCGTATCCAACTCTTTGTAATAACTCGTATGTATTTTTTTTTTAAAGTGGGATAATATAAGGCTTGAGTAGAGACTGTTGAACAACTTATGAGATAAACCTCTTAACTAAATATAAACTCACTGTACATTTCACAATTCTTTAATATGTAAACTAAAACCTTAATGTATAAATAGCTATTTTTGTTTAGTTTAGACAGATTCGCAGTGCTACACATCCAAGGCAACTACTCAAACCCTGGTTCCACCAATTTGGCACCCTTCAGCATGTTGCCAAGCGGTGAAGGACCTTAATCGCCTCGCCTTAGTACTCCTGTGAAGCTGTGAAAACCCATAAGGCCAATAGCGTAGTCAGTTCGAAAAAAACAAGGATTTTGTATGCATGCTTGCGTCAAGCTGATAATACTAACAAAAATTATTTATTTACGATATGCTAAAACACTCAAACTTAACGTGATACGTGATTAATTTATAATGAATATCCAACTCAATAAAATTCGAATTTAAAAAATTGTAGTTAAAAGGTATATGCATTCTATCAATATATTATTGTTACTGAAAAGGAGATAGATTCCAATGTTTTTTTCTGAAAAGAAAGATCTCTTACTCAACACACTTCACGTAATCACTCAAAGATGGTGCTGATGGCGTTAAATTATTTAGATTTAATTAAAAAAAAAATCTTTTATCATATCAGATATTCATAACAAATCAGCAATAGAGTGTATCACCGTTGACATACCATTTAAATCAGGGTCTGGAAATTGCGACACGAATATTTCGTTATAAACAATATGCACGATATCGGAATGTTTCATGGGATACTATTTAAACCGAACAGTATTGAGGCACTAAATCTTTTTAAATTGTTGAGTCGTCATTAGTCACATTTCTGTTCAATGTATCATTTGCAATAGTTATTTTTTAATTAAATAAGTGGGGCTGATATAGTCATAATAGCACTTAAATAAATAATAAAAAGAAATATATGCATTTGGTTTATATCCATTTGTAATGCGATATAAGTACCCATATGCACTATTAAGTTACATAATATTAACTATTCAAAAAGAAATTGACGTTATAACATCCTTCAAATAAAATAAATGTGATTGCAAAAAAAACACTGACACAACTTTAATATGAATAAATGACAATTTTAAATTCCTATAGTAATATTTCAAATTTGTTTTGTATTAAACTCTTTACTGTATTTATTACACGCAAGTCCGAATTTGCGGCTATATTTAGATTGGTCAAAAATATTAACGAACACTGTATTTGCATTGACGTCTTTTATTTGTCTTACAAACAAGACATCAGGCAATTAACTACGCCTGTCAAATATATGTACATATATAAGAATGATTTTTTTTTTCGAAATGACTAATCCCATTGAGGTGATGGGGCTTTACAGCTTCACCGGACTAATATATAAGAATGCGTTAAGCACTCGAACCACATTACGTAGTAAAAATGGAACGCGTAAACGTGAAAAGATTTATAATTTATCTAATGGCGATGAGGGTCGTTCTGGCGACGGATAATGAGACGACGACAACACCACCAACAACAACGCCGCCGTCAGCCGTGAAGCCCAATAATGAAGTAAGTGTAATGTTAATTTTATTGTAGCCATTTTTCTCTTTTTTATCTCCTTTTTAAAGTAAAGTTGCTGAGTGCAAAGAACGCCATTAGCTTTTGAGTTACGCTCACTTGCTTCCACAGAGTCTCAGGCCGCGATAATTTTATCTGACTAGATCGCAATCAAATCGGTCGTCATAGGGACATGTTTCGACATGTTGTATTCCTGGATGAGCCGGTGTATATCCGATAGCAATAAAAGTGATGACGATATATGGCCCGACTGAACTACCATGAACATGGTGACAAATCTCTCATAGTAACTCTAGTCTAGTTTGTCGTATTACGGGATTAGCCAGCGTACACTCAGAAATCGAGCTGCTTGCAGTCCGACATAGTAGCAACAACTGGATCGATTGTTGATATTTGTATGGTTGCCGTTGTTCTTGGATTATACTAGACTTATACCAGATACAGTGAGCTCTCTGTACATAACTAACAATAAAGAAGCTGTCTTTATATTATTAACCATTAGATATTCCAATCATTAGTTACGATTACAAAAAAATCTATGACTACTTAAAATTACCAAATTTCACACAACACCGATCACCCCACACATGTGCACATACACACATGTAGGTACACATAGTGGTTGGGTTTGTCTTTTAATCCCTTTTTCGAATGGAGTTAGATTAAATTATCTTAGTAGTCAGAGCATTTAAGTTCGTGAAACATACATGATTGGTATGTTTCAAAAGTTCATATATGTACGAGTATGTGTGGCGTTCGGCCTTTTTTATTTACTCTCAGGTCGAACGCGCACTGACACGAGAAAAAAGAATAACGATATAGAAAATCAGACAGTATATATGTTATAACACAGAACGACTAAATAAATAATATATATTTGAATTTCTTCTGTGTATTGTTCTGAAATGGTAAAGGACCCATAACGAATGTGCTCATAACGACGTAAACCCTCGAGGCTACAAAATCGCCAAAGTGGTAACCTCGAACTAATAGTTAACTTAGTTAGACTCGGGATATTCGGCGACAGTCCAAGCCGAGGCGCACCGTGCACCCTTGTGCTGGTTGTCTATATAAAATCGGGTGAGGGCGTTAAGCGCTTCTCTTAGTAGTCCCGTGAAAATGTAGAGGCCTTGCCAGGTCCTGGCCGGAATCATATCTTTTTCCCGACTGTCATCGTCAAGATGTTCGAGAGCGAGAACGGGTGGATCTCCGTCGCCTCCTACTGTGAGGCAGTTATGCTCGCGAAGGAGGCGGCGGAGAGGGAGAGGGAGCAGACCAGCCAGCTTCCCTCCCGCGGTCGACGAACACGGCGGCGACGGGTCGGCGACGACCTAATGCCGCCGTAAAAAGGGCCTGTGGGCGACGGGACGGGCGGGCACTTCCGTCGCCCTGAGCAGTGTCTATCTGCACAGGCCCGCGTGGTGGAGGCGCATTGTGCCGTGCGACTCCCACAGTTCGTCGGGGGGTTTAACACCCGCCCCCTCCAGAGGAGTCTACCATGCTGATCCCTCAGACCGCAGACGGGGCCCCTGATGAGGGGCCGACACCTGCCAGGGATGCAGAAGTAGTGCCTTTGGCAGTTCCTGCTCCCCGGCCAAATAGGTGTGAGAAGGCACCATGGGGTTTTTAGTCCGTAGGAATCGGACATAACCCACCCCCCTGCCCTGCCCGACGGGGTGGGTATCCGTTACGGATTTTCCCCATGTTAAAAAAAAAGGTCAACAGGGTAATCAATTCGAAAAAAAATAACTAATTTCAATTCAATTTTAAAACTATGCTTTTTTTTGCAGTTTCTAAGTAAATTTATGTTCACGCCAGCGGCGGTACCTTCAGTTATTGGGTCCTGGATGAAAGAAGTAAGTGATTATTATATTTCCTTTTTCTTAGATTTTAGACCACATACTCTTGAATAAACCATTCAAGCAGTAAACGAGACAATAAACATAGAAATTAGACTGAAGTTGAACTCAAATCAATACATACATATTATAAAACAAAGTCGTCCGCCGCGTCTGTCTGTCTGTCTGGATGTTCGCGATAAACTCAAAAACTACTAAACGGATTGTAATGCGGTCTTCACCAATAGATAGAGTAATTCACGGGGAAGGTTTAGGTATATTCATTTGTCAAGGTTTTTTTGTAAATTGGTTGAAATATAATTGTTGAAAGAATCGGAAAAAGTCAAGTCGCCTTAAGCGTTTTATGCACCTAAGTATATATTTTTTATTATCAGGGCAGGACAACGTCCACCGGCCCTACTAGTACTGTATAAATTGTATTGTTAGATGTTTAAGAGGTATTGTTGTCAATTAGTATTTAAATATCTCTTAACTCTTTATAATTTAATAATTTGCATATATGGTTTTCAGACAGGAGAATTGATGGAGAATGCGTTTGGAAAATGATGAACAGCTAATTTATCTACCTTTAACGAAGTACGATAAATCTCACTAAAAACTTTAAAATTCATTAATATGTAAACTGAGATCAATAAATATTGCTAAAAGTTCGACATTGGCATTTTTCATCTACCATTTTGTTTCTTAATTTTGGGAGGTCAAAAGTTTGAAAAAAATCCTTGGATTAGTAAGCCACAGAAGGGAACCTATTTCAAATTATCTGACAATTACTGTTTTGACTGCTGTACAAGGTAGTCTGAATAAGTATTATTAAGCTAAAACAGCACTACATATACAGGAAACGAATATAGGAAAAAAAATATAAATGTTAGCAATAAAATAATATAAATATAAATAAAAATGAAACTAATTCATAAATGTCGAAGGTTCATATATTTTTATTAAAGGACAACAAGGATGGTGTTACAATTTGATTTTTTTTAAGTGTAGGCCATTTTTATGTATACCACATACTAATTTTTATTTCATGTATTATATATATTTTTGCGTTAAGTTGATATTAATTACCAAAGTATCGAAGATAATATCACGCTATCTAATTGAAGCCAGAACCATAAGACTGGCTTTCTTGCGTATTAATAGTTACCGGCTTTTAGTGCAAGTATGTGTATTATTTGGTGATAGATACAGATTTAAATCACTTTGATAATAAACTCTTTGTTTTTGTAAAACGTTATTCTGATACAATTCTTGCTGGTAGAGTATTTCGAGACGCAAATTTCTTATTCAGAATCATATTTATTGTTACGTACGTACGCACGTACTTATGTTATTTTCAATGCACCACTTCACGCTTAGTTATTAAAATTAACATTGCAGAATGAATTTGAACGTTTTGTTAAATGTTAATAATTCGTTATTCACAGTAAGTCAATTTCAAAACATTTTTAAAGAAACATATCGAAATAGATACTTTTTACTAATAATAAATATTACTAGTATTTTACCATCATGACACTCATGAGTAGAAATTCAGTTTTGTTTTAATTTATATGTACTTGAATTTTACAAAACAACATCATTCTTTTAAAACTTTCTTACATATATGATATTTATACAATCTGAACTGACCTCCATTAAATTGGCAAAATTGCATTGACATTTACGGCTCGTAATTCGATTATATAAATAGTACTTTCAATGTAAACAAAATAAAAAAAAAGTGTGTGTGTGTACTTATTATGTACACGCTTTAGAAGTTATACTTCTTTGGCGTAACAAGATAAAAATCTTTTCAAAAATTATATATTTCGCCTTATTCTACGTTTGTAGAAAAAACGACACTAACAATAGAAAAAAGGTATTTAATACATACATACTTTTTTTTTAAATAAAATGTTGACTATAGCTAATTTCAGTGCGTCGGTTTTTCGTGGCGGTGTGCGCGCGCATCGTAAAAATTTACTCTCATCATTTTTCCCTAACGCGCCAAAAGAAGTGTAACTTAAAAAATTCTATATCAAACGCCATTTTTAACAGTATGAAGCTAATATAATAAATGCAAGAAGAAAGTAATTAATATTCGTCATTTGTACATAACAATATTTGCTTTTAGATTTATGATTCTTCTAATACATATTATAGGCAAGTGTAGATATCATGGCATAAAATTATAATGGTTAAAAACATATGATCGCTTAGAATTTGGCATTTTCTTTTGTACCTCTCATACCAACACTATCAATGCCGAATTGTCAATGTCTACATATCTAGTATCCTCTCAGACGTATGTGATAGAGCCTTTAAAAGATATAAGCACTGGAACCATTATCTTAATAAGAGTTAAGAGAAAAATATGCTATATGAAATATAGTATAAATATGAGGATGTGGACACATGCCATTAAATTCCAAACCAAGCTTAACTAATATTATGATAACTAAAAACCTGATATACATACATATGGCAACTTTGTAGTATCGCAAGACAAAGTAATAGCACGACATCTATATATAATATAGGCAAACTATGTTACTGTAATTCTAATTAACGTTCCTTGAAAGGTAGACTACAACAATTTTCACTTTATCTAACAACAGATGGCGTAAAACTTTATAAGCTTATTGATTGTGTTCGTACAACTTCAGCAAAATCCTAAAATAAAAATAACCGAATTTCTAGTGGATAAATCAGTAACCATAGCAACGCATGAGAATACTGGATTAATTATTAAAAGCTGATATAGATATATAGATATAGAGACATAGATATAGAGTTTTATATCTTGATATTTATTAATGCAAAATTTCAAGACTTCAACTATTTCTGTATTTTTAATTAAAAACAAAATCAATCAACTCCTTGCTTACAAATAAATTCTGAAATGTACGTTACCTACAACAAAATTTTTAAACGTATTAATTTTATGAGTACAATTGATTTATTTGTCATTTCTTGATAAACTTATGAATGAGAAATACGTGTGGTCGCGATTCCAAGTAAAATCTCTCGGCAAGCACCTGTTGGTGTGGTCCGCAGCTGCACTTGGGAGCCAGTACTCCTCTAGGTTTAGCGTGTTTACCATCTTAGACCGCATCGTCATTTAACATCAGATATGACCACAAGGTCAAACGTTAAAACCTATAAAGTAGAAAAAAATCTAACCTTTGCTAAAGTTGTCAATTTTTATTGAAGATTATATTTTCTTATAAAATACAATCGTAACTTAAATATTAAATCGCAAATCAATTAACATAATGCCCCGTTTTTTTTTTATTTCCTTCCAAGAACAGACATTTCATAAAAATGTTTACCCTGCGGATACAGCCATTGACGTCTGCCGGTTTTTCTCCGAGAGCACATTATATTCTTCCAACGACAAAGTGCGACACACAATGTCCTTTTGTGTCGACACCGCCTGCATTTTGTATGCATGCATGTGTCATTTCATTCAAAGAATATTAATGCTGCTCGTTCAACGGTATTTCTAATTAACAACATTAAAAGAATACAAGTTGCGAATACTAACAAAAGTGTATTTCTTTACGATCCACTAAAGCGCTCTAATGTAAATTATTGTAGTGATGTATAATTAATCTTCTGTCAATAAAATCCAAATTACAATAATACCAGTAAAGAGACATATGAATTCCAAAAATATTTTTTTATTAGTGCAAAGGAAACACTAACGCGTGATTTATTACTACGAATTGTATTTTGTTAACCTTATCATCAGTCTATCTGTCTGTCTGGATGTTCCCGATAAGCTCAAAACTACTGATTCACGGGGAAGGTTTAAGTATATCAATTGTCAAGTTTTTTTTTTTAAATTGGTTGAAATATAATGATAATTGTTGAAAGAATCGAAAAAAGGCAAGCCGCCTTAAGCGTTTCATGCACATAAGTGTATATTTTTTTATTATCATGGCAGGACAACGTCCGCCGGTCCTGCTAGTATAGATATATATTGAAAACACAGTTCCTTTGGGACTTAATGACGTCAAAACTACTAAATGTATTGACATAGAATTGTGAACAACCGATGCGCGGTTTTTCGTAGATGGTTCTAGGCTACTTTTTTTGGATTCCATTGGCCTTTTACTATTGTTTTTGTTGAAATGAAAGGAAGAGGAAATATAAATAAGGACACTTGGTAGTGATACGAAAATATGCATAAGGCATTGAAAGAAAAGAAAATAGCTTTTTAAGGAGTGGAAGAGTATTGATGACAGGGATAGCATGATTAAAGAAAATAAGAGAAGACCGAAAAAAGTGTGGACGGATTGTGTGAAAAATGATATGTGTATAAAAGGTGTGCATACTGAAATGACATCTAACAGGAGAGAGTGGAAAAGGAAAACATATTGTGACGACCCTGCTTAGGCGGGATAAGGGTAAGATGATGATGATGATCACCCTTTACATTTTAAAGCAAATGTCTTGTGCACAGCGATGCGGTCGGATATCAGCTAGCATTTACTTACATTGTTTGATTTAGATCTATATACGTTTCCAGTATAAGTGTTTAAATAGAAATTATCGAAATGCGCAAAACAAAATGTGACCATGTGAACAAAATGTAAAATTTTGACATCGCATTTAAATGTTAAGTGTTTGTATATTGTTATATTGCCGTCTCTTATTTGCCGTACAAACAAAACATGAAGTAATTAACTACGCTTGTCCACAATACGTACATATATAAGAATCCGTTAAGTACTGAAACCACATTATGTAGGAAAAATGGAACGCGTAAACTTGAAAATATTTATAACATATTTAATAGTGATGAGGGTCGTTCTGGCGGCTGATAATAATACGACAGCAGCACCAACAACAAGCCCAGCGTCAGCCATGAAGCCTGATAATGGAGTAAGTTTAATATGAAACTCTTTACTCCTTTCAAAGTAACTTGCTGTGTGAAGAGACCGTCATAACAATAACTAATCTATAAATAAATATGTCGGTATCATTAGCCTGTTAATATACACTCATTAACTTCTCCAAAGTGCCAAGGGCACGACAAACTTATGTGACTAAATCACAACCAATATAAACCAGTTGTAACTCTCGTCCTAGTGACACGCTTAAGTATGTCGTATTCATGGAGCTGCCCATACATATCCAACAACAATAAAAGGGGACAGCAATCACCATGACCATAATAGTACCATGACATAATAGTGACTTGTAATCTAGTTTGTCATGTTACGAGATCAGCCAGTGAATACCCAGCAGTCGAAAGGCTTAGCATAACAGCGGCGACTAACGATGGGTTGTCAATATCTCTGTGGCTGCCGTTGTTTCTGCTTTGTACTGCGCTTACTTTCAGATAGTGACTTCACTATACCTTACAACCATTAAAACAATTGTTTTAATATTACATACTATCGGATACTCCAGTCATTTGTTAGGTCCTATATAAAAGCGGGTAAGTGCCTTAAGCACTCCCATTAGTAGTCCGGTGAAACTGTAGAGGTCTTGCCAGATCAACAGTGTAATCAGATCGAAAAAAAAAATCATTTGTCAGTCTTACAAAAAATTTTAACTATTTAAAATTTTGCACTTAGGAACGTTTTTTGACAGTTACGCTTTTTTGCAGATTCTCAGTCAATTTGTGTCAATATTATCGATCATACCTTCAGCTATTGGATCGTGGTATAAAGAAGTAAGTGTTTATATTTCCTTTTATTTTTATTTTGGACCATACAAAAGATTACACAACACAAACTGTGAACGAGACATTAAATATGGGAATTAGATTGAGGTTCAAACTCAAGTACTGTGAAATTGTATTTTTAGGTGTTAAAAAACTGTTCTTTGTCAAATAGTATTTATGTGTTTTTTACTTTTTATAATCTAATAATGTCTTTGTATTTTTTTTAGAAAGGAGGATTATTGGAGAGTGTGTTTGGAAAATGATGAAGAACTTATTAAATGAAAATAAAATATAATGTCACTGAAATTTTTTGAATTAGTTAATGTGTAAACTAAGATAAATAATAAATATTGCTAATAGTTTTACAGATATTTATTTTATCTATAATTTTCTCTCTTAATTCTGTCTACGACTTTGAGAAAATACTTTGGATGAGTAAGTCATGGTTAATAATCGCATTCCGAAGGTAAATGCCTGTTTCAGAGTGCAGGTGGTTCCAAAGCATTCATAGTGATGCTACGCGGCGTGGCGCAGCGTATACGTAAATTTCATCTACACGCATCCGCGCAAGCACCCGCCGCCCGCCAGCACTCTGAAATAGACCAAACTATAGAGATCTGTCCGGACATCAGCGGTAGTTGGGTGGAAAAAACATTAGACGATAAAAAAATTACTTGTATATAATATAGTTAGAAGAGATATAGTATTATTATGCACACACAGCACCTTTCCGCATGAGATAATGCGGCCTAAAATGTATACAGGAAACAAATAAAGGAAAATAGTATAAATGCTATAATACCAAGTAAAAATATAAGTAAAAACATAAAAATAACAAAATCTATGAATAAATATCGGAAGTTCATATATTTTTAATGTATAATAACATCTGTTTGCGCCTAATCACCTAATCGGCATCGCATTTGTGAATCGACGTGTTAATGTCCCATCCCTAATCCACCCCCCGCCCGTTCCAACCACCTACTACACAATGTGTCGGTCCGCGCTCGAGTTCTGTTGTGGCTTTCGGTATCGCACGCTTATATCGCTCGAAGCTGTCGCACGCGCCGTGATTATACACACGCCTACGCACCTGGAAGGAAGTGTGGAAAGGGACCCAACAAGAACGTGGACCACGTGAGTACCTTTTCTATCTATCCTAGACCCATTATCACGTGGATTCACAAATGCGAGATCCTACGTATGTAGGTGGGAACTACCCTCAATATCCCTTTCTTTTGTCACATTTTTGTTTTCAATCTTCAAATACAGTCCACTATTTCGTCGCTCCATCATAAATTTTGGTCCATCTCGAACCGGATTATACTAGATATAAACAGTTAATTAGTCAAATAAATCGAATTTCTAATTTCATTTATCGTTCACAATCATTAGTAGGTAGTTACAATAATCGTTTTGTAGTTCTTATACGAATAAATTACATTAAATATCGTTGTATAGTCGCATATTCACATCTTTATAGAATTACTGTTTATATATGTAGTAAGTACATTGTGTGCTTAATTATTTAGTTTCAAACCGCATCTATAAACTTGTTGTAGTAGTATTTATTCATAGTTACTTATTCACCTTTATATTATCGTTCACCCCGCATTAGGTAAATAAGATAACGATCGCTGTTTTTTTCGCATTCTTCTAGTTTATTTATTAATTGGTAACTTTCGATATCGTCTTACATTACAAGTTGTACTTAATTTATTTTATACTAGTTCGCTCATTCCGCATAAGAAAATTATTCGTTAGTAAATAAGTTGCAATTAGCAGCCGCGCATAAAATAACATAATTATTATTGTTGCTAAGCGGTCGAAAGCCGCGCCGCGCCGCGCTCTCGAGCATTGCGCGTCGTTCGGGCCTCCGCCTTTGTTTGTCAAATACATAAATACCCTCCAGTATATATATAAAAGTTATCTGGGTATATTATTTGTCGTTCTGTCGATCGTAATAGCAGAGACATACATACGGTACGCAGATATATATATCGAGCCGCTTACTATAGTATAACCGCCTTTTGATTGTCAGCGGACGTATTCGGTTTTAGTTTCTATATTTTAATCACCATGGCACCTACACAAGACTTGGGTGTACAGTTGAAAGTGTTATACGCAAAAAGAGATAGAATTTTCGCTCGCATGCAAAGCATTTGTAATCGTGTGAAGGATCTTGATTCCATGGCGTCGTCTAGGGAATCATTTTTGTGTGAAATGGAAACCGTAGATTCCTTGTATAGAGACTTCGAAGACGTTTTAGACAAAATAGTCAACCTGGAGTTAAGACTGAATCCCGGATCAGCAATTGATTATCAATCAATGTCATCATTCGAAGATTTGTTGGGTTGCGTTAAGCGAGCCGCCAAAACAATACAGTTGGAAACTCATATCAAGCCAACAAGCCAGCATAGGCTACCTCGGCTACCTCCGATCGAGATCCCCGAGTTTAATGGAGATATAAAGAACTGGCCACTTTTCTTCGCTAGTTTCGAAAATACCGTACATAATAATACATCACTCACGGACTCCGAAAAATTGTATTACTTAATAGGCAAGTTGACTGGCAAGGCTCGATCCACCTGCGCCGGTATAACACCGTGCGCGGATAATTATTCCTTGATTTTTAACCTTCTTAAAAATAAATACGAAGACAAACGACTACTAGCCACTTCGTATTTAGATCAATTGTTCGAACTTAAACCTATTTCCTCTGCATCACCTAATAATTTAGAATTATTTTTAGATAAATTCGCATGTTCGGTCGCCGCTTTAAAAAACCTAAAAATAGATGATCTCTCAGATTTTTTATTTTTATATCTCGCCTTAAAGAAATTAGATTCAGAAACTGTTCGTTTATTTGAAATGGACAGACGTGGACACAAGCAACTACCTCCATTCAATGAGCTAGAAACGTTTGTACGCGATCATATTAAAATCTTGCAAAGCACTTCGGCACCAAAACATGAAACTACAAAGAAAATTAATTACGATCGTCGAATGGATGTGGTATCCAAACCACTCAAGCCCACACAAACATACGTTAATATCACACCGCAGTCTGCTTGTTCGTTGTGTCACGCTCATCATGATCATATTTATAAATGCTCGAGTTTCTTAAAACTTACACCTAGTGAGCGTTATAAATTTGTTCGTGCCAATAATTTGTGTATCAATTGTCTTAGTAATGGACATCGTGTTTCGCTTTGTAATTCTAATTCTAGCTGCCGTAGATGTCAAAACAAGCATCATACATTACTTCATTTTGATAATAATAATGCCGCATCCAATGTGAGCAGAGTTGGTTTATCGCGCGGTGGTAATAGTTCGTTAGTAACAAACTCGGCGTCTGGCAGCGGCCGGCTCTACGCAGTCGCGCAGCCGTCGCCCGCCACTACCCAGGTACCATCAACCCTCGACGCGCAGTTGGATACTGTAAGCGCGCGCGCCGCCGCCGCTCATACAGATCATTCAAATGAAGTTGCCTTATGCTCGTTATCGTTATT
The DNA here is from genome assembly GCA_035772565.1 of Antheraea assamensis. Classification (NCBI taxonomy): domain Eukaryota; kingdom Metazoa; phylum Arthropoda; class Insecta; order Lepidoptera; family Saturniidae; genus Antheraea; species Antheraea assamensis. The sequence goes on along the minus strand of JAQQSE010000026.1, from coordinate 72,053 downwards.
GCGGACTCCTACTACTGTGCTTCTCGCGACCGCTCGTGTAATAATAGTAGACACTTATGGAAAAGAACACAGTGTTCGTGCTCTTTTAGATAGCGCTTCGCAGAGTAATTTTGTTACTCTCGAGTGTTGTCAACGCCTTGGTTTAAGTATAGAAAATAATAGCTCCGTATGTTCGGTAGTAAAAGGAATTGGAGGTTCTGTAAAAGCTATTCAAGGCTCTGTAAATATTCAATTTCATTCACGTTTTGACTCGAGAATTAGTTTTAATATGGATTCGTTAGTTGTAGATAAGGTGACTGAACGTTTGCCGACGATCTCAGTCAACACTTCAATGTTGTCGAATTTTTGTGACTTACCTTTGGCCGATGATACTTATGCTATTCCAGGAGATATTGAGATATTGGTTGGAGCTTCAATTTTTCCGCACCTTCTGTTATCACGTAAAGTTCACGGTCATCCGTCACAAACCGCACCGCACGCACTGGAAACAGTTCTTGGATTTGTTATTGTTGGTACCGCTCCCGCTTGCGTGGATTCTTACTCTACCATGTCTTACTGCTGCGCCACCGAGCGACTAGAATCCGCGGTTCGTAAATTTTGGGAAATTGAAGAAGTTATTTGCCCTCCTATTCTGAGCTCAGACGACAAAGCCTGTGATGAGTTTTATAACCGCACAACTACTCGTGACGACGATGGTCGTTATGTTGTCGCGCTCCCCTTTAAGCGTGATATTTGTTCTCTCGGTGATTCTCGTCGATTAGCAGAAAAACGTTTTTATTGTTTAGAAAAAAAAATGCTAGCGTGTCCTAAGTTGAAACAAGCTTACGACAACGTTATAATAGAGTACTTAGATAAAGGTTACATCTCGCCTGCGCCTATTGAAACTGTAGAGTCTATGGACATTCCGTCGTATATCATACCACACCATGGAGTTATTAGGGAAGATAAATTCACCACAAAATTGCGTGTAGTTTTAGATGGTAGCGCCAAGACCAGTACGTCAGTTTCCCTGAATGACATATTATATAGAGGACAAAATCTTCAAGGTAACTTGTTCGATATTATAGTTAACTTTCGCTTGTTTTCGATAGCTCTTTCAGCCGACATTCGTCAAATGTTTCTCTGTATCGGTGTAAACGAACGCGACCGCAGATTTCAGCGTATTTTGTATCGATTTACCCCGCAGGAAGATTTGAAAGTTTACGAGTTTAATCGTGTTTGTTTTGGGCTGAAGTCAAGCCCTTTCCATGCTCTGCGAACAATAAAGCAGCTTGCCTCAGATGAGGGATCTGCATATCCAAAGGCTAAGGAAACTATAGAAACTAGCCTGTACATGGATGATTTTGTTTACTCTATAGAGAGTGAGATAGAAGCCATTGAAACTGCCGCCGAAGTAATTAATCTCATGAAAGCGGGTCAGTTTGATCTAGTGAAATGGACTAGCAACTCGCGTAGGGTTTTGGATTCAATTCCGCCATCGTATCGCTTGTCAACTGTTAAAGAGTTTGATGAGAGTGATTTGCACAAGATTCTCGGCTTGTGCTGGTCACCTACATCAGATTCGTTTAGTCTTAAAATTTGTTCGACTCCGCAAACTTGCACCAAACGCATCATATTGTCTTGTGTAGCGAGAATATGGGATATAATGGGGTTTGTAGCGCCTGTAGTTTTGTATGCAAAGCTTCTTATAAAAGAACTTTGGTTGTCAGATTGTGACTGGGATGACAAGCCACCAGATAGTATCGCTAAATTGTGGGCTCGTTTTAGGGAAGAGCTGCCTTTGCTCGACCAAATAAAAATTCCACGGCATGTCGGTACCAATAAACACAGTATCATCACCGTTATCGGGTTCGCAGACGCTAGCGAGAAGGCGTATGGAGGCGTTGTTTACTTCCACGTTCAGAATAATGACAGCATCTCAGTGAACCTTATCACCGCCAAGTCTAAGGTCTCACCTCGTAAAGTCGTATCTCTTGCGCGCCTTGAGCTTTGTGGTATACTTGTACTATCAAAACTCATTGGTACTATAGTCAATGCTTGTCACAAGCGCATTCGTATAAATAGAATTTTTGCGTTCTCAGATTCAACCGTAGCTTTGTGTTGGGCTCATTCTTCTCCCCATCGTTGGGACACATTTGTTGGCAATAGAGTCGCTAAAATTCAATCAGAGTTATCTCCGCAAAACCTCTATCACGTGGCTGGCACAGATAACCCTGCCGATTGCCTATCTCGTGGGCTAACTCCTGCGCAGATTTTGGATCATTCGCTATGGTTTCACGGCCCTTCATGGACCCAATCATCGCCCGAAGAGTGGCCTGTTATTCCTTTCAACCCATCAACTGTGTCAGAACCACCAGAACAAAAGAAGCATACATTGGTTACAGCTGCAGCACCACGTGAGGAGTCACCAATATTGTTGTTGTCTAATCGCTTATCGTCGTGGTCAAAACTGTTACGTTGCGTAGTTTACATATGTCGTTTTTTGAAACTACTACCTCGTAGGGACTACGTAACTGCATCTGATCTCGATTTCGCTGAGTTGCTGATATTGCGTCAACTTCAAACTTTGCACTTCGCTACTGAGATTGCGCAGTTACAAGTAGGCAAACCTTGTAGTCGTAAAATCCAGTGTCTCAAACCATTTATGGATAATGGATTACTCAGAGTTGGTGGTCGTCTATCTAACGCGGAGTTAGATTACGATCACAAACATCCTATAGTTCTGCCACGTGCAGGTCATATATTAAATCTTTTGGTTGACTATCACCATAAAATTAATTGTCATGCTGGTCCAGACTTACTAATGTCGATTTTGCGTCAAAATTATTGGATATTTTCTGCACGCAACCTAATTCGAAGTAGAATACATAAATGTATTCCATGCTTTCGCTTACGACCTAAACCAGTTTACCCAGAGATGGCTGATCATCGTTCGTGTCGCGTCGTACAAGTAGTAAAACCATTCGTTCATACCGGCACCGATTATGCGGGTCCTTTCAAGGTAACACCATCGCGGGGCCGCGGTGTAAGATCTGTGAAGGCGTACGTTTGTATCTTCGTTTGTATGACCACTCGGGCCGTACACATAGAGTTGTGTAGCGATTTAAGCACCTCCAGTTTTATGTCGGCCTTTAAACGTTTTATATCTCGCCGTGGTCCTGTAGGTCGCGTATATTCAGATAACGGGACCAACTATATTGGCGCTAAACGCTCACTCTCGGAGTTACATTCATTTCTACGTTCGGCATACTTCAATACGGAGTTCGCATATCAATTAGCAGAAAATCGTATAACCTGGATGTTGAACACTCCTGCTGCTAGCCATTTCGGAGGTAACTGGGAGGCTAATATTAAGAGCTTAAAAACTCACTTATATCGTGTTATTGGTGAACAAATTTTGTCATTCGAAGAACTATCTACAGTTCTCGCTCAAATCGAAGCCGTGATGAATTCTCGTCCATTATGTCGCACACTGTCGAGTGATCCTTCCGAACCTCTCGCCTTAACTCCAGCACATTTTTTGAATACTACGTCTTTAAAATATTTTCCCGCTAAAATTATTATGGAAGATAGGCTAAATCTTATATCGCGGATCGATCTACTAGATAAATTAGTACAGTCATTTTGGAAGCGCTGGAGAACGGAGTATCTACACACTCTCCAGTCAAGACAGAAGTGGAATACCCCAAGTAACCCGATTGTTGTCGGAACCGTGGTGATTATGTCTACTGAAAACGCTCCTCCTCTACATTGGCCACTAGGTATTGTTGAAGAGATCTTTCCGGGCTCAAATGGAATCACTCGTATCGCAAAAATTAGAACGGCTACAGGATCCTATCTGCGGCCCGTTGTACGCCTCTGTCCTTTACCAAACTAATAGCGGTGAGAACAGTTAGTTTTAGGTTAGGCTTATAGTTTAGTAATTATTTCCGTTTTGTAATCAACAAGTTAGTTTAGTTTCGTGTCGTCTCAGTTAATTTCTTTAGAAGGAACGGGTTCCTTCAAGCTGGGGGGAATGTTTGCGCCTAATCACCTAATCGGCATCGCATTTGTGAATCGACGTGTTAATGTCCCATCCCTAATCCACCCCCCGCCCGTTCCAACCACCTACTACACAATGTGTCGGTCCGCGCTCGAGTTCTGTTGTGGCTTTCGGTATCGCACGCTTATATCGCTCGAAGCTGTCGCACGCGCCGTGATTATACACACGCCTACGCACCTGGAAGGAAGTGTGGAAAGGGACCCAACAAGAACGTGGACCACGTGAGTACCTTTTCTATCTATCCTAGACCCATTATCACGTGGATTCACAAATGCGAGATCCTACGTATGTAGGTGGGAACTACCCTCAATATCCCTTTCTTTTGTCACATTTTTGTTTTCAATCTTCAAATACAGTCCACTATTTCGTCGCTCCATCAACATCTATGTTAAGATTGCTTCAATAAGAGATTTTTCTTTTAAAAAGTGGAGACTATTATTTTGATAAACAACTAATTATATGAATTATTCAAACTTGTATGTAGTATATAGTGTCGCATTAAGTTGTATATCTAATTGAAGCCAGAGCCAGAGGACCGGCTTACTATCTAATAGTCATATTTCATATTTAATACAAGTACCGGGAACATAACGCCGGGTATTTAGTGATAGATACAGATCTATTTTTCTACGATGTATGTAACTAAATCACTTTGATAAAATGAAGATTGTTTTTTGTATATTGTAAGGTTTTAAGTTCATTTTGACACAATACTTTAGTATTTCAAGACACAAGTTTCATTTACACAATCACATATATTGTTATTTCAAATGCACGTCTTAACACTTTGTTACTTAAATTAACATAACAGACTGAATTTGAATACTTTGTTAATTGTTAATAATTTGTTATTTCAAGGTGATGTTAATTTGAAAAGATTTATAAACAAACATAGTTTTATCATCTAGGGAGGATATACGTACTGAAAAATGTGCTTTTTACTATATACATTTATTTTACTTTACTATCAGCGCGCTCAGAAGCAGCGAGTCAAATTGTAATTTTAATAAAAGTGAATTTTACCATACAATTTGACATTTTAACATCTTATATACACATCTAATATTTTCTAAGAGCTTATTCTTATTATATAAGCATGTTATGTTATATTATAGATAAAATATTATTTATAGAATTTATCGATTCCCGTCCACAGAATTTTTATAGCAAACTCATCAAATGACCTCTATTATAATGACAAAATTGTACCTCCCTAACGGCCAGTAATTTGAGTAGTTCAGGATATACCTTTCATTTAAAAAAAATCGTCCAGATTTTGATATTTCCTTTTGTACATCTGCTACCAAACCTGTGAATGATGAATAATCAATGTGTAAATACCTTTGATCCCCTTCGTCGTCTGTGGTAAAGGTTTGAAAAAATATATTTATTAAAACGCTTATCTGAATATATCAAATCATAGCTGGATTTCATTATATGCTATATGGAATTAAATATAAATATTAGGCCGTGGACACATTCCCATTCAATTCCATACGAAGCATAACGTATGATATGGTAACTAAAAAACGAATATACATATAACTTTTTTTTTTTTCGAATTGACTATACTGTCAACCCGGCAAGGCCTCCACAGTTTCACCGGACCACAAACACATATAACCTATTACTGATTGTGTACATATATATGGTAATAGCAATTTTGTAGCAGCGCAAGACAAAGCAATAACACGACATCTATATATAATATTGATAAACTACGTTCATGTGTATCTAGTTAACGTTATTTGAACGGGAGAGACAACAACTTTCATTTAACCGACAATAGAGGACAAAAAACTCTGTAAACTTAATGATCGCAGTCATAGACTGTTCAGGTTCTTAAATGAAACTTTAAAAACAATAATTAAGTGATTGATGCGAAACTTCACTAAAGTTTACTAGTGTAGCAGTACGATTATTCTTCATATATAGGTATATTAGGTATAATTAATTCTTCTGTACTTGTGTTTGTTTCTCACTGAACTTTTCCTAAACAAGTGGATCGATTTTGTTTCTTTTCTTTTGTGAATTTAAGTGGATTCCCTTGATGATTAGATTTTTAATTAGAAGCGGTGGTGACGCTGCGACGTATATTCTGTTTTTATTTTATTTTATGGCCAGGAAAATGTCTACCGGACCCGTTAGCAATATGTATGAAGACTCTATACATACCATTTGTATGTTGCAAGCTTATACTTACACCATCATGGGTGTAACTTAAAAAATCTCGTTTCTATTTATGCCTTTCTGTATCTGATTATAAATATAGCTCATGTCTCATAGTTGCACTAAATAATACAGTTATATTAAAATCCCCGTTCATTAATATGGCTACAGTCTTTACACACAACATGAACTTCATTTTTGGTGAAACAAAAGAATAATTTCCCGATAACTGTTTAAATTTTATTGAGGTAATGAACGCAAATATTCACAGGCTAAAAACTATTCATAGCCTGTATGCCGTATTGGGACAACTAGTAGTATAAAATAATAATGTTTACTTTCATGCTATGCTCTTGCGTAAAGAATTTTCAATGGTACAACGTCACGAATCGTAATCATCACTGTGGATATTCTGTGGACGTACCGTTTTTCTTTCGAAATTTTATATTTTGTATGGGGTTAATTCAATTTCTAATAAGTTCTACAGTAAGATGTAGAAAACAGGTATCACTTAGCTACCTGAATATTGCAATAATTATAACGCGATTCCATCACATACATTTATTTAACATCTTTACATTTTGTAATTTTACCAACAAAAACTTAGTACACACTTATTTTGATCCAGATAAACATAACATTTTGAAGTTTTAACCTTACACATTACAAAATAAAAACTTAAATGAGTTACAATGATTTATTAATAACTAAACTCTTGATAATCGAAGTTCAATAACATAATATATATTACTAATTTGTAAAATTATTATGTAACTAACATACTGTTGCATTTACTTTCATTAATATGGCATAAACTTAAATAATAATTTATAGATCTATTCTTAACAAGTTTGTATTTGTTTTAATAATATATATGTATATGTATTTACATTAAATGTAAGTATTTGGAATTAACAAACACGGGATTCGATTTACGTCACACTTATAGAGCTGCTTGCCATTAAACATAGCACAGCACAGAACAGTGGAGGAGTGTTTAGTAATCAGTCTTAATTTACTGGGAAAATGTAACTTATACTTATACATAAAATAATATATTTGTGATTTGATTTGATTAGTTCAACAAAACTTATTGTTTAATATTAATAGCATTATTACAGTATATATGATTATATATCAAACACCCCTGTGAAAATAGGTCCATATTATCGTAGTTTTTTATAAGCATAATATAGATCTAAAAATAAGTTTGAACCTGAACTTGGACTTCCAGTACTGACTAGGTTTAGATTTAAATACATTTCATATGATTTACCAGATGTCTACTGCACAGAAAATCATGTAAAGCGAGCTTGAAAACTTATTTGTAATTCTATAGTTTTTTAATGTAATTTATTTTACTTTGTACCCTTTAATAACATAAAATTGTGGATAAATATCAATCACACAATGAAATTGTTTTCATTATGCTCAAACACCATTTTCAAGAGCCTACAAATTCTCGTTAAAAAACCCGTTGAAGATCAAATCGATACAAAAAGTTAATCGAAAAACAAATGGTTGATTTTATATGTTTAAGTGACTTAAACTTATTTAACATAAATGTGGTTTAATTAAGAAATATTAGTTAAAACTTGAATATCAAATTTATTTAAATCGGATAACTACTTTCTATGTTTATTAATTACAAAATAGTATTATTTTATGATGGAGTAATATACACATTGGGAATGATTATAAGGATAAGCAATTTCAAACATAAATTATAGTAATCACTAAAATGGTGGGGTTGCTATATTACTAAACTATAATATTCGCTTTTTTCCTTTACATATCAGAGATAATTTAACAAAATATCACAACGTACAACGCATGAAATCAGGGTCAACTATCTTAAAATCCAAAGGTAAAAAATACCAATTTCATTAAAAAAATAACTTAGATATCGATTTAGTATAGAATATTGTTCGAAGTAAAGAAATTTGTATTTCTGTATTTATTTATTTTAACTTCCAATTTTTTGTTAGTTGTGGCAACCCTGATTAACACGCATTTCGCCCCATAGCAAACCCTCGACTTTACAAAGCTATTACATAAGCTTAATTCATAAATCAATAGTTAGATATTACACCTTCTAACTTATATTGTTACATTCGTACAAGAGTATAATTTACATATGTAGAAAAAGCAATAATTATCTCACGTACAATAACCATTACAACAAGAAAAATAATAGCAATAAATGTATATAGAAGATTTGAACATATATTTCGTACGTACATGTGCATAAAGATTTAAACTGAAGAGATCGAAATTACTTAAAGGACACATAACCCAGTACCCAGATGACGTTAATTTGACAATATTATACTAATTATGTAAATGTGACAGATATCGCCTGCGTGTAATGTCAAATTAGTTAAAGTCATATGTTTACTGAGAACTGACAAATCTACATGAAATATTTAAGACGATACACTTTTTAATGTAACATGGATGTATTTACTTGACTAGACCATTGGGTATGTTCATATTAACGTAATTGTTGATAATATCTTTTGGTTTTTTATCAATCGCATCGTTGAACGAGTACGTAGGATTCGATACAGCGATATTATTCTGTACGTTTTTCGCGTTGTTCTGCTTCGTTTCGAAAACTTCGTCTGTTTCTTCGTCTATTGTCGGACATACTACGTTCGAATAAGGAAATGTGGAACCCTCGTGGTCAGATTCTGAGCCACTCCTCGCGGGTAAATTGTTCAGAGTTAACATAGGTGTTAGTTCTGAACCGCCACTACTCGCTTCGGAGGCTCTCGAGTTAAATTTCCTCGCATCGAAATCGAAAGTTGCGTTTTGTGGCCGCGGACTGAATATCGCTTGGTTTCCCGCAGGACTTACCTGAAGGTAACCATCCTCATCTGAAAGTCATACAAGAATATTTAATGAAAGAGAAAAAAAATAATTCCTCATAACCCAGTTAACACATAACTTATATTTGACATCAAACACAGATCGTAAATAAAATGATCAAGATCTGCCATTATGCCTGCATCATGCAAAAACAACTAGATTGATTTCTTATAATTTTAGTAATTATATAAAAAATACTACTATATCCTTTTATATATTATAACCACTATGTATTCAGCTAAATGTGTTTTTGTGCCACGGAAAAGTGGAGCAAGTCACTTAGTGTGCTGGCATAGGAAAGGAATGAATAACATTATTGAGCAAATTTTGTAAGCAAAGTATATTTTGACTTGGTTTTTTTATATTATAAGGTAATAAACAACGCAAACATAGTGGTGGGTATTAGCTAGTGATTATATATGTGTGATGTCAAATTAAAGTCAAGATTTTGCTGGGAAGTAACCACAACATAATTCACCAGTTTCACTAAAAATTTAATTCGGAAATGTTTAGTCTGTATTAACTATGTGTATAGGGAAGAAAATGTGTTCTTAAGAAACGTGAAGTGGTAGAAAAGAAAGCGCATCATCATGTGCAAACCAACAACCAGAGTTATCGTTAATTAACTGTTAGTAACAACACCAATAACAGCCCATATGTATTGATTACCGTGTATGTGTCTCCTAATCACACTGTAGTGTTATTTGTTTCGTCTGATAAAAGGAAATCTTATTTAAAAAATGACATCATAAATCTATATAATGAACATATATATGACCATGAGTAATCGATGGGCAATTTATCGTAGATGGTTCTAGGCCACTTAATTTTAGAGTACAATTGGTCCTTTGCTATTTTTTTTTATTTGCAACAAAATGGATGGGAGTTGCTAGTAAAATACATATATCAGCTGGTTTGGTAATTTAATTATGTAAGGCCTTCATGTTAAAAATACCAAAATAAAAATGCACTTTTTCATATTTATGTTATAAATGTTATATTTTTCTTTTTCATATATATGTTGGAAATAAACAATTAAATTTATAAAATTACCCCTTTTCACTTCAGCTGCATAAAAAATAATACAAAATATGGAATAAATTATTATCATGTTGTAATGATTTTTTAAACTAGTGAAGAAAAATTCTGGGAGATAAAATACGTCATTAAGTTTACCACACACCTTATACTTGTTCTTGTATATTTTACATCAAATGTATACTTTTGTCAGCTTTAAATTAATATTATTTTTATTTGGTATTATATATGTTGAACAACGCGATTGTAGTTGGAGGGAAGTATCCTAAATATTAGTTAATAGCAAATTATATTGAAATAAAACAGTCCTTTCATTTTTAAATTATTTTGAATAATTTGTTTGATTACAGACTTAATCAGGCCATTTATTCCAAAATCTTGTAAAGCAGTTTAATTTATTTATGGAAATAACTATATATTTTATTACAGTAAAATACACATTAATTAATAGTAAGAGTACTTTTCCTCCACCCATGGTAGATTTTTTTGCACGCTTTGCATATATATGCATGATTTGATAATATTATGTAATAGGTTGAGTAGAAAATATGAAAAAAAAGTATAATAATAGCGACAATTATTAATGGCGGCCTTCTCTCCTACAATATTTTTACAAACGGACTACTAGAACATGAAAGAGTGTACGAGACCATCATTTATATTTTGAAAAGCTAAGTATTGACAACTTTGTCATGAAAACTGTATCATGAAAAAATTACATTTTACAATTAATTACATTAATTTTAAATTTGATTAAAGATATAAGCAGATTAAAATAGCTGTACCTAGTAAACATACAAACTTCTTTTGATATGACACATATTTATGTCATCCTAATCCTTATTAGTCCTCACTAATATGTTAAATGCAAATTTGAGTTTGTTCACTTTTTTCTTACGCATTTACGCCTAACTACTCAACCGATCATCATGACATGTTGTACACTTATCCAGAAGTACAGAAAAGGACATAGGATACCATTTATATAGAAAAAAAGTTCTAAGGGATACTTCAAATCTATATTAATGCGAGTAAAGCCGCGCACAAAAGCTAATGTTGATTTTATTATTTATTTAATCGTATGCCTAAAAAGAGTGGCCATCTTATATTATCGTCAATTGATTGATTATTTGTGGCTGCGAGTAGTTCAATTTTTGTGAAACAGTGCAGTGACCAAAACTGTGTTACTCGTTACTCTTTAGCACCGCACGGGGAGCACGAGCAGAGGAATGTGAGTTACATTGTCTGCGGACGCGAGTAATGTCATCCCAACATTGATTTAAACGTAACAGATAGGATGTCAAATTAAGACCATGCGTTTACTTTGAATCTGCGTATATAGGTGTAGGTGGTAGAGCTACGCTGAAGCTATTACTGGTTTCAGCATGAATGGGTCGGCCTCGCCCGGCGTAGTACCACCCTCTCACAGAAAACCGACGTGAAGTGACAGTGGTTGCAGTGTTGCGTTTCGTTCGGTTAGTGAGAGCGCCGGAGGCCCACATATTTAAAAGGCCGGCAACACACTTGCGACTCTCCCTTGGTGTTTCTAGTGTCTATGGACGGCGGTGGTCACTTACCATCAGGCGACCCACTTGTTCGTTTGCCCCCTATAATATATATAAAAAAATATATATATATTGTGATGGTTAAATTTCAACTTTGCAAAAAAGTTGAACGTTTTACTCATACGGTTAACTTGCATTCATTTATGTTTTAAAAACCGTTGCCAAGAAAGTACTATAATCTTACCAAAGAGACTTACCAAGAGGCAACGGAGTCGATGGGAAGAAACTCTTGTTCATATTAACGTAGTGATGTGGGCTTGGAGTCACCACGCTATTATAGTCAGGAGCACATACCATATCTAAATAATCTTGTGCACCTTGTTGTTGATTGTTAATGGCCATGTACATAGAATTAAGGTCAACGTAATGCTGAAATAAATATAGAAATTATAGGTAAATGAATAATGACTAAAACTTATAATCCATATAAGACGCTTTCATAGTAAATAGAACATGCGTATAGCTTAGACATGGACTTTATTCTATTTTCGACTATTAGTTTAATAGTTACACTACGGTCTTCATCACCAAACTTTTTGACCCCTTTGAATATAGTTGCGCAGAACATAAATGTTAATATAGATAGATACTTGTTACATTATACATGCATAACATCGAGACGACTTGAAAAAGTAAATAAATGTTAATTTTTTACTCCTATGAAAATAATTTGACTTTGCTTTGTATTAAACTCATGACAATATTATGAGCATATCTTAAATTAACTCTGGTTACATTTTGAGAAGTCAAAAAGATTCACGAGGATTTTAGTGTGTTTTGTTGATTTATAACTTAAGTATATTACCATCAATCAGAACCTTTAAAAGAACGTCATCTGTAAATGAATGTTGTATTCATTTTTACGTAAACAACTAGCAACCACCCGCGACTTTGTCTACGTTTGTATATTTATAAAAGAATACATAGGATATTTATTTAATAAAAAAAAACTATGAGCCCCATCTTTTTTACCGAATTGATTGCTAAATACTTACCGATTGTTATTAATGTAACTTAAATAATCACGAATTTTAATATAAACTTTCATACCTTTTTTCAATAATATAGGGTTTAAATTTATAAATAATCCTTCCTTATTTCTCTCTTACCGTGGTGGTCCTAGCCCCCAATAGTTTGGGTTGATATGTTAATCAGTCGCTCAGTTATTTTTTTATATTATAAGCAAACTTACATTTCGAACATTGTCCTCTAGGAAGGTGCCAAGCAGTTCTTGTAGCTCGGTGAATGAAGGTCGAGCGTTCGGTTTCTGCTGCCAACATCTCGTCATAACTTCGTAAAGTCTATCATCTGCATATGGCGGTTTCTCTAATCGATATCTGTGAAAATCATTTTTATTTTTACCCGATTTCCGTAGAAACAGGGTAAGGTTTTTCGAAAGTACTTACTTTCAGTACGGGCTGTACGGCTTAATGGATTTTAATGTATGGGATAACATCTCTCTTGATTATAGATGTTAGAATACAATATTTAACATGGCATCACGAATCATGGAACAATGGTGTTAGGGCAATTTATAAGTCCGCCTCGCATGGCTAGCTACCACCCTTTAGTTGATAATCTGTCAGCAAGTACTTGTTTGTGTATTCTGGCAGTTGCATTCGAGAGTATATCCTACTGTAGATTTAGTATGTTTCTATCTAAGACAATGTAGTCATGTCATGTGTTATTTAACATCAGGCGAGATTGTAATGAAACGAAAACCTATAAAGTATACAGAATAGTATTATATTTACAAAAAAAATAATACTTGATAGATTTTAACGTTTCTTTGGCGATATTATATGGCGATGTGGTCAAGATAGGACAGGCTCTCAAGTGCATATGCTGAATCACACCTATACGTTCTTAGCTATATATTTTCAACTTGAAAGTTACACCTGGACAGGTTGGCTTGGAAAAAACCCTATATGTTATGGTTTCATTACGATGTTTTTTCCTTTACCAAAAATTCCAGTTTTCAAAAGAGAGATGTGGTATGTAAAAATAATGATGTTAGGTTATTTGTTTTTTTTTCTGCTAAGAATTGTTATCTTAATTATAATCTTCTTAATAATCAACTTTAAAATACAATACAATGATTTACTTAAAGTATCTCTAAATTAGGGTAACTCGTAAATATTCTCCTATGCTACATAATATAATTATCGATAGAATTCCAATCATCTTTCAGTCCTTGCCCATCAGTAGGTTGCTGTCTAGGTAAAGAAGTAAATATAGACTTAATAACCATTTGTTTGATGAATGTTAATGATACTAATATATACATAGCCCTAATGTAGTCATGTCACTTACAACAGTAGGACGTAAACGAACAAGTTACAAGATATTATTGTGGAACCTGTCCTCAAGTTTTGTATGTTTATATTAAACATAAATTCTTTATTGGAACAACTTCGATACCACACTTGGTACTATTTTATCACATCTGATATTAAAAAAGATTCGGCGAAATGACATATATTAGGTATATTCACAAAATACGTACCCTTTAGACAGCCATTGCAGTAAACTAGGTGGGCTTATATTTGGGTACGGAGTTTTCGCAAGTGAAAACAGTTCCCAAAGGACAATGCCGAAAGACCACACGTCTGACTGCGTTGAGAATATACGGTCCGCCATGCATTCTATTGCTAACCACTTCACAGGTAATGGACTCTGAAATATATAAATTGGCAATTCAATAACCAATGTGCCTTTCTTTGCATTTCTGCTGACACATCTATAGAATATTATAAACTATTTTACATAATGTATATATTTAAAAATAACCATCACAAATCTGATAATGTTTTATCAAAAGTTATTAGTATAACTAGTTTTCACAACCCGGTTACAGGATGACATAATTCACTTACTAGATAAAAGTAATATATTAAAACTTTATTATTCATTCATAACAAATATGAATTAACAAGCTTTGTAGTTATTTTTTTAATTTACATTTACATTTTCGCTAACGATGCATTTAATAGAATAGAAAAGTTGATGGTCACTCAACGGGCAATAGGGTGAGCTATGTTCGAAGTTTCACTGCGTGAATGAGAAATAAGAAGATCCACAAAAGAATTAAAGTCATCGATACAGGCTTTAAAATTACTAGATCTAAATGACAATTTGTGGGGCACATTACTCGTAGAACGAATGGTTGATTGTGATGAAAGGTTCTCAAGTGGAGACCGTGAATCGAAAAACGCAGCATGGTTAGATCATCCTCAAGGTGGATCGACGACAGTTAAGATTACGAAAACCCGGATGCGAACAAATTAAGGCCAGTCCCCGAGGCTATCTTTCATATCATCATGTACCCACTGCAGAGTCACAGGGCTCTTCCCGAAGGAAGCTATGTACATATTGACCTCCCGAGACCACACCATATTAGCGATTTCAAATTCCGAGAAATACACAGTTCTATATTTTCCCACATACTATGGTACTATACCATTTCTCAGGTTAAAATTTCCTCACGATATCTTCCTTCATCGTCAGTCGATAATCTTATTAATTTAAATTAGTAAATGTACACGAATTTCAAAAAATTCGTTGCTTCGTGTCGAGGTTATTATAACCAGCGGGCATCGAATTGACATTGCATCGTTCAAACGACTTGACCACCGGATATCTTTGGGGTTGGCCTGTGTTCAGTAACGGTCGTCTTTTGGCTAAATGGATGGGTTTTATCTACTATTACTAATTTATCGGTTCAATGATTCAAAAAGGGTTATGGCTTCCCAAACGCGAGCGTCCAATTTTCACATTTTAACAATAGATAAATATTCAAAGTTCGCTGATTTTCGTAATTATGAATCAACTTATCGATCAAAGAAAGGTAAGTATATATATTAATCAGATTGATATATTTATCATATTTCACTGTAATATAATTAAAGATTACACACAGTTTTGTGGAAATGTGTTAATTTGGAGAAACCCGAACAATTATTAATTGAACTTGAATGTCTTTTAGGAATATTGACTACGAAGCTCTTACGTTTTCTTTTTTCTGATATTCATCGTTCTTATAAATACTTCTTGCTAAGCCGAAATCGCAGATCTTGACGACATTATCTTCAGCTAATAATACATTCCTCGCTGCTAAATCTCCATGTAGAACCTATAATTACATTACATTACTTTATAAGTATACTAAAATTAAATATGTATCGTACTTCAAATCTGACATATGAAACTTTTACATTACCTCATTATTTAAATAAACAGTTATAACAAACGAAAAATACTAATCAATAATGATGACCCATATAAACACTTCAATGAGCCTTAATCGTCTGAATATAATATAGTATACTAGTTTGTATATGTTATTATTAATTAATATATTGCATTTCATAATCCTTTCTACGATCTTTAAGAATAAGTACAAGTCATATATTTATCCTATTTGATTGTAACCGAGAGCCTATAGATTTTTTTTTTATTTTACTAACAATGTTTAGAACTAGCTAGACATCCCTTATAGTATTTTACCCTTTCTTTTTCTTATATGCTATTTAAAAAAAACAATCTTTAGTATGCTCATATGACTAAGGTGGACCCTATTGTACAAATTCGTGTCTGTAACCTTCATAGTTGTTAGTTGATTTCTCATCAATTAAAACTTACACGTCTTGCCTATTCGAGATGGGCTACATACATAACAATTTATAAAGGTATTTATTTGATACACTAAGCTTATGTGAAGGAATTTTCCCAAGTATAACTTAAAGCTCATCAAATTTAAAAAAAATTTAGATACCATGCACATATGTAGAAGATGACACAGAAATTACATATCAAGCATCAAAACCAATCTATTCATACTGTACTGAACAAAGAGAAAAGAAATGACCAGGCTCATTATTACGATAGTAGGACAGTCTATAATCATAGAACATTCGTGTTAATAGTATTACTATACATCTATGGAGTAGTTTCATCGTGTTACCGGAAGATCAATATACTTATTTTTAGGTAGCTTCTGCTGTTCTTGTAATTTACAGTATATACAATAACTTTCGTTATTTTAAAACAATAAATATTATAATAATATTTGTAGAAAAGTGAATAAATGAATAATATTACGTTTTGCAATATTGTATATGTATGTATATCTAATCATATACTTAAGCTATCTCTTTCGCGCTATTTCATTCCTTATCTATTTACTCTTTCACTTACATTGTACTATTCTATTGTCTTTTCATTCACTCTTACGTTCCAATTACTTCTCAATTTTTTGTGAACATAACTTACGTTCCATACCCTACATGCTCTTTGAAACTAACAACTTTTTTGTTATTAGTTTATTTGAATACAACTAACTAATTGATCAAATTTAAAACTGAACAATATAAATCCTTAAAATTACTAAGCATCCTAAGTTTATGAATATTAATCAACAAACCTTTCTACTTGCAAGATATTCCATGCCTCGCGCGATCTGGAATGCCCATACAAGAAGATCACGTGAGGTGAGCGGTCTTGGATTCCTACAGTCATAGACGTAATCGCTTTCGTAGTTTGACCGCCATTCCGGTTGTATGTAACCTTCTGACACTGAAATACAATGTCATGCATAAAATTATTTTAACGATATCACAGTACATATTTGATTTGTATAAGATATACCATTGTAAAAAAAAATCAGCGTACTTAAATTCTTGTTTTATTAATTTGTATAAAAATAGCACTCTAAAAACTATCAAAAAAATAATAATCGATAGATAGATGATAGATCTGCCGTTGTGTGCGGATCTCGGTAAACTAATAGACAAATTTCGATTTTTTTAGTAAGTTTTACTTTTATGACAGTCCTTATATAAAAAAATATCACTATATATTTATTTAATAGAAAGTTTTTAAGATAAAACGATTTTTATAAGCACTGTGCATTCAGCGATATGTGAAGTGGGATAAGTGGTGTAGTACGCATGCGCAAGAAAGGGGGCGGAAATGGATAACATGCTTTACAAAAACATTTTGTAAGCAAAGTATATTTTTGCTTTACTTGTTTTCCTATGTACATAAAATATTTTGTTATGATAATAAACAACGCAGATGGAATCGCGGGTATTAGCTAGAAAAAAATAAAACTATGTTCATACAAAAAGAAGGAACATGTCACGGGTAATATAGCAATTCACATTTAATAATTTTAAACTGCCTTGGGCGTGATTTATTAAAGAAATTACAAACTTTCAAAATTACGAACAACAAAAGCTATAATTTTCAAATTTAAATGTTCTCATTTTTATAAGATCACAAATTAAATGATTTATAGCAAACATAAAAAAAAACAGACTTAGAAGTGAATTCATATAACAGGCATACGAAGCAAATCATGATAAACGAGCAAAACACCTGTTTTGAAATAAAACTCATATTTATGAAAACAACGTTGTTCAGGAAGGAATGCGCAGTGAAATAATAAACTAAAATAAATAATTATACTGCACGAAGGAGAATGATAAAAACATGCCAATACAAAAATAAATTCATCATTCCAATGCTTTCATTTGTTATACCTTGATTTGGTTCCACTGCTGGGTTCGGATTATCTGCTAAGGAATAATTGTAATTTAAATACCTACTTGAAACTTTTTGGCAGTAATATTTGTATGACTTCTATTCTATGGGTAATATATACTTATATATTATTATAATATCAGATTATTGAGATTATTATTATTATACCACATGACACTGGCTGAATTGTGGGTAAAGACCATTGGTGCCAAATAAAAAAAAAGATATTGATATTCATCATTGTCTATCACAACAAGCTAATAAATAGCTGAGAGTTTACCGTGAATCGAACCCGTGATTTTACATATCGTTACATTATTATTTTGCATTTGTAAAACACAGCGCACAGACGCAACATTTCATTCTGTCACAATGATGTATAAATTGCACCTAACGTGCAATGAACGCTGGAAACTTGGCCAACAAAATGTATAAAATAATAACCAAATACCTTTTCTGACGGATCTATGAGAGTTAGCGGTGTTCACAAATGTATGATCAGTATCCTGGGTATTTCCACTGGTGAAATAGTCGGATTGCACTCTGAAACCAACAAATACACATACATAATTAATGTGAGAAATAACAAAAGTATAATATTAATTTTATAAGACCACCTTTTTTTAGCTCTAGGCTTAGACGACAGCAATTTATAGAACCACTATAAAACCTTTCGAGCATGATTGATTAAAGGATTGTGAAAAGTTGGTCATTATAGAATATCTAATGAATAAAATATTAACAAAAAAATTATACCGACTGGCATCAAATTTCAAAACATCTACTTGAAAAATGTACCCGAACGTCAGTTAGGTAGGTATTCGAATTTGAGGAATTCCTTGGTTTACACTTAAGATACCTTCAAATTCAGGATCCAATGCTAATGAAATTGGGTTCCAAATGCACAATTTGAAAATATCCCCCTAATATAAAAATAATTTTCCAAATCGATTTGCAACAAAGGCTGAGATAAAAAAAAGGAATTACGGGATAATGCCTCAATGGTAGGCCAGTTTCATAGTGCAGGCGAGTGGCGGATGCTTGCGCGGGTGCGTGAAGTCAAATGTACTCGTATTTAGATGCTGCGTCGCACCACTAGTATTCACAATGACGCAGTGACGGCAACATCATAATAAAAACTGAAGCCCTCTTAGGAGTTAAATTAAAAAAAAACTTGCTTTGTTCTCACCTACATGAATGAAGGAATTTACGTGGAAAATATTATCTTTCTACATCCACCGATTTAAGCAAGATGTATTGACTTCCTTCACACGAATTTCATGTCCTACGGGAACTACTTGTATTATCCTATACTGTAGTTGCTTTTTACATTTTTAAGTTTATAATTATAGCTTATTCTCTATAGATAAGTGTAATGAAACGTAGCCTACGTTCAGTCGTACAGAGATTAACCCAAACAAACATTCAAACAAATATACAGAAATAATTATATTATAAAAGTGTGTTTGAGTTTAAGCTGTTTCCAAATAACTACCTGACTTTAAGAAAATCTCGTATTTCGAAATTACAAACAGATCATTGATTGGTTATCTGTGTAGACATATGTATATATATCTTTTTCTATTTTGCGATCTTTAAACTGTGCTTACCACTTTATATTTTCTTATTTGTCTGTATTTTAATATGAGCAGAGTGATTTTAATTCTTATGCAATTTACAGTAGGTGAATTCAATGAAAATTATATTACCCAGCGCTTCCAGTGCTGCTTGAAAAACCACGATTTACTTTGCCTAGATTCTTCTCTTTATTGTCGGTGAGCTGGTCAATAAAAACCTCTCTGTGCTTTTGCATATAATTATGGATGTTACCAAACTTGCAGTACTCCACTATCACAATTAACTCACCTGAAATCATCGAATAGTTTAAATAAACTACATGTAAATAAAAAAAATAAACTCATTTAACATTACAACTATACTATAATTAAAAAAAACAAATGTGTTCTTAATAGATGTTAAAAACTAATATAACATTGTATATCATTATATGCGACTATGCTGCAAGTCTAATAAAATATATATATATGTAGATATATAACATAATATAGATTGAATGTAACCACTACAATTGACTCCCAGCGCTAATTGTTATTTGATGTCAAAAGGTAACGTTCATATTGTTAATAAAAAAAAACAAAATTAGGTTGCAAAATTAAAGTAAGTAAAAAAACCTACATATATAAATGTCGTCATTCATAAAATTTCTCATTTGTTAAACATCCGAGCATACTACTACATTTCCTTTAAACTCTAAGAGTAAGCACTGTAAAAAAACCAGTATGATGGATGAGTCAGGTAACATCTGTTGGACTATATTTTGCAAGAGGATTTTTTTTTTTTTTTTTTTTTCGAACTGACCTACACTGCCGGCTTATTCCGCCTTCACAGTTCCACCGGACTACTAAGGGGAGCGCTTAGGGCACTCACCCGGTTGTTTTTAGGCGAAACATCTCAAGGGCACTCGGTGCACCTCGGCTTGAGCTGTCGCCGGATTCCCGAAATAACTAAGCTAGCTAAGCTATCTATCCATACAATACTCATATATGAATTCGTGAAAAATGCATGTGTGACCATGCATGTTTCACGAATGTATATGTGTATTTGGTATCTGACTACTGTGTTACGTGACCTATTTCAGTCCGAAAAGGGCAAAAAAAACAGCCCACCACTGAGTGCCTAGATGTGCAAGAGTGTGGGGTGATCGTGTAAGTGTAGAACATGTGTAAATCACTGTATTCGCGCGAGTAACATACTCGAGGGCTCCACACCGAGGGACTACCTAGGCTCGAGCAGTTACAAGAAAATCGCGACGAGTGTGCGGGATCGAATCTTCACCCCCCGCTCACGGAGGCGTGAGCAGAGAGAGTCGCGGGCGTGGGCGCAAACACGCATCTTTTGAGAGGGAATCGAGCTAAAAAATAAAGTACAACGGCACGGTGCCGATTTAACTAAATAATTACGTAACAAATCCTAATATATCGGTCTATTATGTATGAACACGCGGGTTCGATCTGATATTTTGATTTACGCGAATTTATTTATGCGCGGCGCGGGTTAATTGCTGTACCGTGGTCGCGACGGCCGGGAAAGCGGAGATAGCGTTTAAGAGCCCGAGCTCAGACGTACTATTAACTAACGCGTTAAATGCGATTATCTCTTGTACATCGTGTACCAAGAGTAAGCGAGCTATCCAGTCTATACCGGAGGTCGAAGCTGAAACCGCGATAGGTGGCGCAGGAGTGGACAGAGCCTTTGGGGGCTGGGGCTTGGCTTTAGGAGCCGAGGGAGCTGGTGGGGAAGGCCTTACGCGCCAGGAGAGCGCGCTCGGCGGAGTGGCGGATGCTGCCGGCGCACTGGAGGTGCCCGGCAGTTCGGGGAAAGCCTTCTGGCTTTGTATGGGCGGAGGCGGAGGCCGATTCGTCCGAGTCGGCGGGCCGTGCGCCCTGGACCGGGTCGCACGACCGCCGCGACGGTGATAGGTCGAGCGAGGCGCACGGGGACACCCGCGATAGTTCGCGGTATGACCCGTTTGCTCGCAGAGGACGCAGCTCGGCGGCTCGACGGATTCGGGAGTGCGGGGGCACTCCTTAGTGGAATGATCCCCGAGACACTTGACACACCTGGGACGCAGGTGGCAGTGTCGGGCGGAATGACCGTACACCTGGCAGTTGTGACACTGCGAGGGTACCTGGGACTTGCGAGGAAGCTCGACGTAGACAGGGGACAGGCCGCAAACTGAGTTGAGGCTGAAAATAGCCTTGCCTTCCAAGGAGCGGTCCAGAGTGACCAACACCAGGTTGAAGGGGGCCTTCGTACGGGGGTGGCGCATGCGCTGCACGCTCCGGACTGGGAAGTCCTGACCGTTCAGGCAATCGCAGATGTCGTATTCGGTGAGCTCAGAGGGAACTCCCCGAATGACGACACGGAGGCGGCGCTCTTCCTCGAGCGCGTGGGTGAAGAAAGGGAGCTTACGCTCCCTGAAGTATTTGGTGAGCTCGCGATGCTCATCGGGGGTCGAGACACGAATAGAAATGCCGGCAACAGTGTTGACGGCAGACTTGTAGACGATTTCCTTCGACTTAAGGTCTTCAGAAATCTCTACCCATCGAGCTTTGTCACGGAAGGTGACGGGAGGCGGTAGGCGTGGCTTCTTGGCCGCGACCGCGGGTTCCGCAGCCGAGGCTCGAGCCGAATTCGCGGCAGAGGGCGTGGGAGAGGCTCGGGGCACCCGAGCGCCACCTATATTGGGCTGCTTTGGGGTCGGACGTCCCGCAGCAGAGTCGCTATCGGTCTGAATCGCGGCGCGTGGGCGTTTACCGCGGCGCGTGACGGTTGTGAAACCGTCGTCATCGGCGGGCGTGGTCGCGGGCGCAGGCACGGTCGCGGGCGCAGGCGCAGGCACGGTTGCGGGCGCAGGCACGGTCGCGGGCGCGGTCGCGGGGACTGTATCGTAGTCCATGTCAGAGTCGTCATCGGAATCGAATTCCGAGTACCTCGTGAACGGGTCGTCCGGGAGATTCGCGAAAGGGTTCGCGGAGAAACAACGCGGTATCTTACCGGGAGGGTTGCGCGCGTAGACTTTCCGGAGTCTATTGTATTCCGTGACGAGATTCGGGTCTTCCTTTTCGACGAACATGTGGAAGCGCAACAGTTCTTCGAGGTGGACGGTATCATCAACGGCCGGAAGGGCCGGATGGGCACGCGGGGTCGCGGGGGTAGACATGACTAACCTCCCTGCCTGAGGGGCAGGGGGGTGCGCCTAATTCAAATCTAACGGACAATCCGTGTCCGGGCCAAAGGGAAAACGCGACGCGACGCGAACGCGAATCTTCTCTTCAAAAACTGCACACGGCGCGGCGCGAAGAACGACGCTCTGCACGGCACACGACGCGCTGCACGACTCTCGAAGCGCAGCACGAGGCACGACGCGTAGCACGGCGACTCGACGCACTGCAAACAGTGTGCACGGCTTCGCACCGAAAAGTGCGGTTTAAATGGTGCACTAATGGAGGTGCACCGTCGCTCTGAAAAGAGCGTACGATCGACAGTAGCCGCTCGAACACACTAAACTTCCGGACACACACGAAAATATCCGACAACTGCGCGCGAGTTGCCGAACTTAACGGACCGTCAGAGCTGCGAGCGGGCGCGTGCGCACTCGGCCGCTGCTCAAACGAGACTCTCTCTTGCAAGAGGAGAAGCCCATTCATAATTTATAAGATAACGCAGTAGACGAGAATCTTAAAAAAAAAAGTGCTCACGTTTTCCAACATTCTTCGTACAAGCTCCGAGCAGGTTGACAATGTTCACATGTTTGCCAAGATGCACCATGATCTTTAATTCGGAAGCCAAAGCTTTGATATACATATTATCTGCTGTTTTTTTCACCATTTTCACAGCAACGACCGTGGTTTCTTCCGCGTCACTCATGCCGCGTGCTTCGGCCTTGTACACCACACCGAAAGCGCCGGCCCCTAATTGTTTACCTATCACATAGAACAAAATTTCGATATAATAACAATACTTGTCCATCTTAAATCTTCCTTATGATATTATAGAATTAGCAGTAGAAAGAAATTTTGGCGGTAAATTGTCTTCTTAATTCTTTATCTTAATTTTATACGCAAGATGTTTAGTAGTTTATAGGCCTAGTCACCATGTATTTCATTCATGACTACTTACTACTAATTTTTGTTTTGATAAGCTTTGGTGTTATCAATAAAAATAAAATTGGAATAAGTTAGTTTTTTGCTTAACATTGAAAGATGAAAAGTTTATGAGTTCATTAAATTATATTCGAATTTCCACCACTAGACGAAGACTAGTATTAATAAATGTATATTATATTATTTATTTCAAGTTTTGTGATAGATATCTATTTTAAAGTCACGAATATGGATTTAAGATTTTCTAACTGACTGTCTTTCCGGATTTAACTTAAAAACGATTTGACCGATGCTTATGGGAGTTTGTAATCGGAAAGTATATGTATATAATTCCGTAATTAA
Organism: Antheraea assamensis; assembly: GCA_035772565.1. Classification (NCBI taxonomy): domain Eukaryota; kingdom Metazoa; phylum Arthropoda; class Insecta; order Lepidoptera; family Saturniidae; genus Antheraea; species Antheraea assamensis. The sequence goes on along the minus strand of JAQQSE010000026.1, from coordinate 47,796 downwards.
TAGGGTATACTAATTGCCAGCAGTAATTTAAAAAATAGTAATCTTAGTCGAATTTCGAACACTAGACAATCACTAGTATTATATTTTCCACTATAGCTTAGATAAATTAATTACACGTTAGTTTTAATTTGTACAGCGCGCTAAATAGGACACAAGTGATTATCGATATTAATGAATCATGAAATAAATTAAACTATGCATTAAGACAATCGTTGTAGTGACTCAATTTAATGATAAATTAACACAATATTTATGTTAATGATATGATTCATTACTATATACATATGTTATATTAATTCATTAAGTACTGTTCTTAGATAATGTCATTACAGTTTTCGTTCGATGTTCTCTTAAAAGATGCGTGTTTACGCCCACGCCCGTGACTCTCTCTGCTCACGACGCCGGTAGTCTCTGGTAGCAACTCGAGCCTAGGTTTATCGCTCAGTGTGGATCCCTCGAGTATGTTACTCGTGCGAATACAGTCACTCACACTAGTTTTACAATATACACAGATCACCCCACACACGTGCACACATAGGTACACATAGTGGTGACAGTCTTGTTAAAATCATCTGTGTTCCACACATTTCTATATTAAACTAGCTGCATGTCCCAGCCTCGCAACGGGTGTACTAACAAGGGCAACAGAATAGCTGATCGTGAATCTATCAATTCTGTCAATGTTTTTGAAACTATCCCCACTGTAGTCCGTCTCATTCATTCGATTCTTTTATATGAAGAGTTATTAGCATAAAACCTTTCAATTGTCCGTACGATATTTCAAATATTTTCGTTCATAACAACCTTGTTCGGACAACGACAAACACAACAAAAAAAAATTAGAGATTAAAGAATTCGGCGATTGTTTTGTTATTTTTATATAAGTTCGATCAAAATAATACTTTTTTATTAACAATATTTACCTAAAATCAGCTTTTCCGCGGGAAATTCAAACTTATCGTCGTAAGGTAATAGTTCTGCCTGTTCGTCGATACCACGTTCAGGATTTAGCGAACCGGCGGCGCCTTCCTTGAAGTATAAGAGCCCGGCCGCTGCTAACTCCTTACGGAACTTTTTCTCTTTCTTAATCTTCCATGTTAAATATACTACTAGTATAATCAGGGCGAAGATTATTACCGAGATTGCGCTTAGATACATCGTATTGTCTGTTTCCTCTATAACAAAAATTAAAATAGGTATTGTATTCATTTAAAGTGCTCCAAGAGTATTAACATGTAATTTTGAAACAGAAAGTGCGGTATTAGAAAGAAATTAAAACAGTAGATAATAAATTTAAAGTCAATATAATTCTTAAAGATTACGACAATCATATCATATCAAGAGCAGTTGAAGATAATGATGATATCTTTCCCTATCACTAGGCCGATCTGTCAAATATTGACCCGATTGGGCTGATGGGGAATATTTTGTTTCATAATTTGCATACAGTTTCTTTAGTTTCCTATATCTATATCAGCAAAAAAAACGTCCCTCATCAGCTTAAACGGGCAAATCATCGACAAATTGGCATCATTAGCATCATAATCTGCTCCTAACCGTTGTAGGTTATAGCGACCATTAACAGACTAAATGCTAATAGGTCTACCTCTTTACTCTTTCGTGTGCACTTATACATGGTTAGTATATTATACTTTCGCAGTAAACGTGTCACCACACTTGGAGCGCGTCAAACACACCACCATTACGATGTTTGTATTGCATAGGCGTCGGTGGTTTGGATTATAGTTCAATATAGTTAATCTTAAATTCCTCTTTATTTCTGCTCTTGAAGAAATTATTTCAATCCCTTTTTGAAGAGCCACATATCATAATCCTGGGGATCACCGTACGGGGCAACCCATTCCACAACGCTAACTTAGAGATATGGAGGTTCTGACCTACAGAACCCTTAACTCAAACGTGCCTATAGATTAGGTTGTCCGTTATTTACCTTTTTTTTTATATATATAATTTTTAATTGTTATAACAAATAAAAGCATCAAACTAAAAAGGTCTTATTACTCATAATGAATTCTGCCTAAAACTCGTTACATTTCCGACTTATATAAAATGATTTTTTTACACTTTTACATTTCATTTTTTTTTCTTGAACTAGTATATATACCGTATTATGAAATTTATACATATTTTTGTAAGAAATGTTGTGTCTTACAAAAAAGCTCTATTATGAATTAACAAAAAAATTACTCATTCTAAACTTATAAAAAAAATAATATGAATAAGTAATGTATATAATGATTTCTTTATTTTCAGTATAAAATTATTGCTATAAAAATCATCTCATCAATACGGTGAAATTGAAGAGAATAAAAAAATATGGAAAGTAGAATAATCCCATGTTATACAGCTACTAGAGTTAGTCATGATTATTAAAAGACTTTTTCTTAACGAAATATTTGTTTATTGCATAATTCAAAAATTAAAACAATACCCAAAACAAAAGTAACTTGGTAAGCAACGGACACCTAACTATAGACACAATCTCATCTTTATTATAAAGTAGCGTGAGCCAAATAAATTAAAACTAAAGCTATTTCTAATGAAATTGTATTTCACTTTATTTCCACTCAATCAATAAATATATTTTACCTTTTATAGTAAGCTTATAATATTTCGATCGCCGCTCGGTGTCAGTTGTCGCTACACATTCGTATAGACCCTGATTATCTTTATGAAATTTAGGAATGGTGATAGTTGAGTTAATAGTAGTCCGATTTACATGGGTTGTATAAATATTTATATTAGTAATATTTGATAATAACTCTTCATCCTGTGAAAGAATAATACAATATAGAATTTAACTCGCTTAATATAATAATCAATGGTTTTAAAATGGAGACATGTGCAAATATGCCGATTATTTGTAAGAGGAGTAATTATTCATAATAATGTTTACCTTATACCATTCTAATTTCGGTGGCGGTACTCCATCAACCTCGCAATGTAGTTCGGCAGGTTGACCAAGGAAATATTCTTCATTCGTATCAGTTGCTGGTTTCCTTATCATTGGTAATTTTAAAGCTGTATAAGAATGAATATTTAAAAAAAAGGAAAATCAGTAAAAATTACCTTTATATATATTTTTATTTATTTTTTATTTTATATATATAAAATGCATCACGCAAAAAATATTTGTACAAGAAAGGTGTATTACGATAACATATTTTTTACAAAGTTATTAAACTACGATTTTTATAAGCACTAGGCATTCAGCAAAATGTATAAACAGTGTGATGTACATATGCAGGACAACGCAGACAATCCGCGGGTAATCAGCTAGGTAATTATAAAACAATGTTGTTTCCAAGCCTAAGCTATATAAATACATGCTTATTTATCTATTTCTTTTAGGTATTAATATTCCTCAACATTCCACACAACAATTTGGCGGATAAATGTTATGTTATCATCATTTATCTATCACTACTATACACTAAACAGTATACTAGTGCATTATATGTTTACTTTCGCCTAATTAACCCTATTGGGGATCTATTTCCCTATATTAAATTGTACCAAATATAAACCCATCCTACAAGACATAAGCGCTATCCCATCGGGTCTGTTACCATTGTTATGTGCCATATTAATTGATTCCATTTGTTTTAGAAATATACAATCAGGACCGGCAGATATTGTCCTGCCGTGATACAAAAAAAATTATGAGCATGAAATGCTTAAAGTAACTAATTTAATAAGGATTAATACTGTATGCGTCTAAATGGCCTTCCAATAACCTCATTTTATGTGATAATTTTTTTAGAACATAGACAGGTAAGTAAGTTATCCTTAAAATATAGGTATATGCCGTCGCAGACTTTTTTGTACATCTATAATAGGGAAATATATCGCTATACATTGTTTTGTTATATCTCAACAGAATTAGACAGCGTTTTCGATTAAAGCTCCCAAACGACTTGACTTTTTCCAACACTTCCAACAATTGTCGTTATATTTCAACCAATTTACACAAAACCTAATCCTTCCTCGTCTATTACTCTATTTAAGACCGCATTACAATCCGTTCAGTAGTTTTGGAATTTATCGCGAACAGATGCGACGGACGAAAATATACAAAAGAGATAAGAAACTTTATAATCTCTCTTATCGAATCTTTAGAATGACAAGGATTATCAGTATTAAGTCTTAAAGTTCGCAATTGGCTTTTCAGGTCCTAAATTCCAAGAGAAATGTATTTTTACTCTTTTTCAGATAATAACGGTTTTTTTTAATTCAGTTTATATCATCCGGGGGTATATTAATAAATGAAAGCTAAATATTATAAATTTGTTGGCCAAAGGAATTATTTAAAATCTACGATATTTAGCACAAGCATAATAAAAAAAATTACCTTCAACCGTTATTGAGATCGTCTCTGTTTTTTCTTTGTCATCTAGTGTGATTCCTAGGCACTTATAATTACCGGCATGATCCAAAGAAATTTGATTTATCTTCAACACAGCCACGTATGAATATTTAGTCCTTTTATAATGCACTGAAATATTAAAATAATACTGTAAGCAACATACTCGTATATGCTGTAAATAAATAAATGTCATACTTATCATTAAAAGAAAAAAAATGTGTAAGGCTATGTAAAGCATACTTAACACATCTCAAGACACCGAATTGTTCATTTCGACTGATCTATGTACCTTTCGCAAATTGGTTCCAGACCGCCAATAAGGAGAATATATACTAAATTAGAATATGCTTGATATATTATGGTCCAATAATAGGGTACAAAAAAGTACCTATAAAGAAATAAAAATATATGTACAAACCCATGCTTTCTAAGATTTCCCCGTCATTTCCTGTCCAAGTTACATTAGAATATTCATATATTGAAGCAATACATTCTTTTGCTACATCCGCGTTTTGCGGGAACCAATTTTCGTAGGCCTCCGTAATACCAAATCCTCCTTCTATTTCGTAAACAAATAGAGACCGTGTTAATGTGGCGTTTCCTTTGGTATTCTTCGCTTTGCATGTTACGTTATCGGAGTCGCGGACCAAAACATTCAGATATGCTGTAGCTTCATAAAACGAATGTGCAACGAATTTCGTAGATTCCTATAATTTTTCAAATTATATACATTACAAATGAAAAAAAAAACTAATATTGATGACAATCATATTATATATGTAGGTAATACCATATCTGTTACATTTCCGTTTGAAATATCCCATTTTACGTCAGGTAACGGATATCCTGTTACGTTACACATAAAGCTCAGGTTTGTATTCTTCAAGCGTTTTTTATCTGGTCCAAAAGTTATATTTGGTCTAACTGCAATAGATAGATATTATGTATAAAAGTCGCTAACATAAATAATAATAATAAACATAAGTATTCATAACATGTATGTAACTTATGCGTACAATATGATCGCACCATCGCAGTTGGCGTGCAATAACTATTTATTCTATGTCATTGAGACTGGTCCACTGCAGAATTTCTGAGTTGGGAATGTGGTTCCACCATTTCACATGAGGAATTGATAGTAAGCATCTATGCGAAAGACATACGTTTCCTAATGATACTACTATAAAAACACCATGTCTCAGTAGCATAAAGCGGTATGGGAAGGAAATTTACTTTATACATATCGATTTTAATATGTAGTTTCAAATCATGAGAATCCTAAAAACTGGCCCGTAGTTTTCCGAAGAACCAATCCGGTTTCGAAATCCTTGAGGAAATGTGAATTTCTTGACGGTTATAACTGTCTAAACCTTGCGATGAAATTGTTTATATAAATTATAAACGCTATTGTTATTTTCTATATGTAAACTCGAAAACTGCTCAACACACTTGAATACGTTTTCCGTTCTACAATACTCCTCCTTCATTGTCTTAGATGGCAAAGGTTATGTTGAACAATCAAGACCATTGTATGTATGACTTATAGCTTTACTAGTAGGCCCGGCAGACGTTGTCCTGCCATTATAAATAAAAAACTTATGTGCATGAAACGCTTAAGGCGGCAGACTTTTTCCAATTCTTTCAACAATTATTATATTTCAACCAATTTACAAAAAAAAACTAAACAAATTAAATACCTAAACCGTCCCCGTAAATTAATCTATCGATTGGTGAAGACCGGATTACAATCCGTTCAGTAGTTTTTGAGTTTATCGGACGAATTTATTTTATAATATGTGTGTAGCCTTATATGTTACATTTACTCCAGAAATAAATACTTATTTTCTATGCTATCAATAAATAAATAGTATAGATTATCGTAAATTGATTAAAACAAAACGAAAGCTAGAGCTTCATTATAGTCTTATGACTTATAACTTACCTACGATTCTAACGTCAAATGTTATATTGGCAGACAAATATTCATTGCGAACATCGAATGTATAATTTGCAGAATCAAATAAGTTTGTGTTGTTGATTATAAATACACTACGGTCACGTCTTGTGGTCAGCGTATATTTCGGATAATTTATGTTAATTACTTTATCATCTTTTAAACTGAAATATTAGAAAAATATTATTCAACGGTCTAATACATATGTAATACTTGATTATTATGAAGTTATTATATAGTCAAAAGTAAGATACTAAGAAAACTTCTGCAGGCCATCTGAATCTACAAAAAGTTACTAGACAAAAAAAAGAGTTAAGATAAAATGTCTACAATCGTTGCACTGTAGGTCAACGTCAACTTGGGTCAACAATCGACACTATTGTTATAGTTTAAAGAATTCGTCTGACAGTACGAGATATTCCAACTTAGTTCGTACAGGAGCTAACTATCGTTTAATGAACTCGGATAGGTCAAATAGTTCTAAACTTGGCTATAGCTATTCATTTATTAATTTAAATTGGTAACATTATTAGCTGACGACGAAGGAAAATATCGTGAGGAAACCGAAACCTGCCAAATGTTCTTATAGGATCGCCATATATGGCAAAATGTAGAATTTGGATTTCTTGGAATTTGAAATGGCCAATATGTTATAGGTTAACATCGTGATTATGCTCATACCTTCCTTCAGGAAGAGGCTTATGGTCCTGCAGTGGGTCTTTTTACAGGCTGATGATGAACTCTAGTAATGTATTTGAATTAGCTATCGGTATTTACTATTTCTTTTATATATAAAAAAGATTCTTATAAATGTCACGCAAATACTGAACAATCACGAAAATTCAGTACGTCCTCAAAATAGATTATAAAATAAGAGATGTTGTCAGAAACGATACAATAATTATGCACATGACTTAAATTAGGTACAGCATAGCCAGATTTATCTCGCACAAAATCCGGAGCGGTGCAACTGAAGGTATAAAAGTCCTCCACCTTATATCCAGTCAACTAACACTACTCTCTATAGAGTAAAATCACCACGGTTCCTGAGGTCGTGTTGCAGTGACAACTGGGGAACTACAGCGCTATATTTACACCACGCATTTGTCCTCTAGCTGTCAGTGCAGAGAATGCTCAATGCAAACAGCTGGCAACGCCCATGAGATGATTCTGACATTACCACGGACCACTTATAGACCCCTTTACCACCACTTATAGATTATACACCTAATAGAGGCGGGTCGCATGATTGCTTGCTTCCATCTTGGTGAAAAACATATTATAAAATAACTTACACGGTAACCTTCACGGGAGGATATGCTGTAACGATTACATAGAGCTTCAGTACATATTGTGAAGTCTCTGTTAAGTATGGATTTCCTCTAGTAAAATTTATAAATGGTTTATCTAAAATGATATGAAAAATATAATTAAAAAAAAGGTTTAAATAGAAATATTTTCTAACTTTATTTATAAGAAATACGTCCGTGCAAATAATGTAATCAGCATGATTAATAAAAAAGCTTATCGTTTTCTTTGATATCACACAGACAAAGCATATGCTTAAATATATCCTATAAATGTAGTTTAAAACGAAAAACTCGCGAAAAAAAGACACGTTGTTAGGAGCGACAATCTAAGATTCATATTCAAGAAGCGTGTAGGTTTAAGCTAGAAGTAGCTGGTTATTTTTCGCCTCTGTACATCTTAGATCATAGTATTTTAGGTAACAAATATCATTAGAATGTAGTTTTGTATACCTATTTGTGTGACCGTTGATTTATGTTTACAGCGTCGATTAAATTGAAAAGTGTATTTAAATGTAAACCTTACTCTGTTACTATAATTAAAAATTAATAGTTGAATAATATCATCATTACCATCATCAATATCATCTTACTTACTTACTTACATCTTACTCTTATCCCACTGTCGTCCAACCTTATCCCACATGGTTTCCTCTTACACTCTCCTCTCTTAGATGTCTTCTCAGTACTTACACATTTGATACACTCATCATTCTTCAAACAATTCGTTTACTCTTATATCCGTCCGCCTTCATACTTAAAACTTTTTCGGTCACATGACTTTCATCTCTCATAACATGTTTACACTATGCTAACCTATTATTACCATTATTACATACTCCTTAATTTCTCCCTCAATCATGCCATGTTCAATGTTATTACGTTATTCAAACATTATCAATAGTTTTAGAATACAATTTTGCAAAATAGAAAAGGAGATATCTCATTTTTTATCTAACCGATGATAATTTGTTTAACTTACCAAGATATTCTTTATTAGAAGTAATTGGCACCCTGCCGCAACTATTACTTGATATACAAGTATAACTCCCATTGTACTCGCTACTTGCATTCACTATTGTTATATTATGATATAATATGCTGTTAACTTTGTCATATGCATTCGTTGTAGTAATAATGTTTTGCTAAAATTACAAGAATAATAAAATACATTTAAATTATACTCAATAGGGAGCGTATTACATGTGAGGGATATAAAAGCAGATCCACTTGAGTCCTAAGTTAGTACTTTTTGAATTGAATGCACCAAATTATTATCATAAACAATATCTCAATCATTATGCATTCGCTATTCGATTTTGAGGAGTTCACTGGTATATCTTCAAAATCAAATGTCCAATACTAGTAAAATTAATATAGAAACTCCTCAAAAATATATCCTTCTTAGTAAAAAAAAAACAATTTCCTAAATAAATTTCTGAATGACAAAATGACAAACATTAAAAAATAAACCTGAATTGAGAGCTTTCTCCTTTTTGAAGTTGCTTAAAAAGTGTAATGTTATATAACATGAAACTGTAAATCTAACTTAATCCGAGGTAAAATATACATCACAATTAGTGATATAATGCAAAACTATTTTGACCCAAATTTTGTTGGAAATAAATTCGCTTCTATCACAACAAACTAATGAGAAACAGCTATTTAAAAAAATCTAAGATGGTCAATCTGTTACTTTCCATACAACTTTGAGTGGAGATAGCAACAGGATTTTATCTATTTTCAATTTTTTATTTCTTTATATTTCCAAGAAAACACTTCTAAACTATGTTCTTCCACTCATATTTTTTTTCTAATTAAAAACGATTCCCACTATATACTTTATTATGCAGTCAGCACCTTACGTCACTGCCATTTCTTGACGATTGACGTATAAAATAGTCAAATGCAAAATCACTTCGTTCCAAATTTTGAAAAGCAAGCACTTTTAGATCTTATATTGAATTGCAGAGTTCTAGTTGATGTTATGTAAATCATAGCGTTTAATCAATCCAACTGAAAAGATTTTATACTGCTACTATATCTCTTTCATATTCCGTAGCAGAGAATCACAGATATCTGAATGTAAAGGCTTTGTGACTGAAGCGTCTTTGCTTTTATAACCCTCATATAAATTAATTACCTTTGTAACATTTTCTGGGTATTCCCAATCTAAATTTACGACAAGACCACTTTCGTATTTAACAGTACAATTAAGTGAAAATGTTTCACCCTTCAGAAAATACTTCGAACCACTCGAAACCAAAGGTACTGGGGGCGGTTTTACATCTGTAAATAGAAGCAAATTAATACACTGTTTTGATGAAACGATTAAAGAAATCAGTACATTAAAAAAACAATAAATGGGTCGAATTAAAATAAAGAACACTAAAGCTAACGAAACTAAAATATTCAAAGCAATAATGTTAAACAATCAATGTATGTCAAATATAATATTATTATAAACATATATATAGAAAGTTAAAGTGTTTCCTACATTGAAATTTATGGTTACGAGTTCATTCATAAAATACTTATGGCAAAGTATTATCTGCATACACACTAACTGGTCAATAAACAAAAAAACAATACATATATATATATATCATTCTGAACTAACATAGTACTTAACCGTGTCCTATGTAATAGATGAATTCAACAAATAACTAATACTTAAATGACGTTATAAGGTATTAATTACATTATTAGTATTTACATAAATATTATCATGCAAACAGAGAGTACAGAGCAACACACCAAAGAAGAAGAAAATTAAAAAGGTTCTGTCAAGCACCAAGCTGGTCACGAAAAACATGAAGTAAATAAGAACTCGTCTAGTGAATGAAACCATCACACCACGCTACCTTGTTAAGTGACATCAAGACTGTAGCGCTACTTACTACGTATTGATTGCTCTCGTTTTTGATCTCCACGTTGTCCTTCACATTTGTAAGCTGACTTACCACACTCTTTCATAAAATACCCAATTTTTGGAGTGAATTTTAAATATTTTACTGTCTTGTTCTTCTGCTATGTATTATTTCCAAATAAATATTGTAATGGTTAGTAAGGATATTTTAATATCTGTATAAGGTGACGTTCTTCAATTTTAATTTTGTTAGTCTGTGCAATGTTTTTATTAATGACCTGTTCATTGTTATGTGTCTAATTTTCAAAATTAAAATTGAATAACATTCCGACCACCTTCACGACAAAAAATAAACGAAAACCAAAATATTTTACTTTTCGTAAATCTTATATGAAATTGTAAACAATAGCAAGTATGCGCTTGTTTTTCCAAAGTTTGTCTCTTTTATCATGAATGTGGTGTGTTGATAGTAATAAAAATGACACAGCATGTTCTAATCACCTACGTTTTCGTACGTAAATCTCTTTGTTTGTCCTTCGGGCTGGTGTTACAAAGTCACAATTGAAAGCTGTAAGCGAATCATCAACGAGGTCTTCACCATCGATAATGTACCCTATTTTAGGACTATATTTAGTTATCTTAAATTCTGCCATGTCCTGAATGTTAAAAATTCTGTTAAGAAATGATGTACTATAGTTAATATACTTTCATGCTTTAGTATCGGCTATATTCAATTAGCAATAAGCGTTAGTTATTACCATTCACAAGCTGTGTATGAGACAACGTTGATTATCGCAACTTATCCAAATATTTCTTTAAACATATTTATATTTTTGTTTCATAACAATTTATCTGATTTTCCCGCATAATATGTGACGAGGACATGTTTTTTACGACTAAGTTATACTAATCCATTTGTGCAGAGAACTCATTAACATTGCCCCATTCGAGAATATGTATATGTTTTTATTATTTCATTAAGGACCATGCAGATGCGTAAAGCTAATCCAACAGAGCATTATTATTTATATTCCTTTACATATTTTGAATGCAATATCTAATATGTTTCGCGTCATTATTTGTACGCATAATACGAATTTTCTGCTTTTATAAATTCATACATACCGAGGTCAATGAAACTTTGACATCAGGTGTAGTTGGTCTACAGTCAATTAGTACCATATCCTGCCTCGATATAATAACTTCCCTCATGGGTGCGAGCAAGCTATCAGAGCCTAAAATTGAATTCATTAATGATGCAAAGAATTTGTCACGATCAAATATTATTTTTTATAAGATCAATTTCAAATCGTAAATTCTCACCATTAACGTAAATGTAAATGAAGGAGACATGCTGAGTATTATTTGGTTCATCGGTGAGATTATTAAGTATATTGCTAACGTTTACTGTGTTGTCGTAGCATGCATAGAAACCTACAGCGAAATGATCAATGTTATGTAAATCTAGAAACGTTTCAAACGGATAGTCTGGGTCGGATGATACGGCGGTTCTTTGTTGCATAAAAAAGGGAGCGAAAACTTCCTCCGGTATGTCTTGTTGCTTAAACTGCAATTCACTTTTCCCTTTACAGGAGAGTGTATAATTTTGTCCCATTTGCAACATAATTTCGCTTCGACACGGTGTGATTATCGGGCCGATCGATTGTTGTGCATCTGGAAACGACAATGATATGCGTCTAAATGTGTGTAACGTCATACATTTGACTATTTTAACTTAAGCGTGATTCGTTATCGTTGATAAATTGATATTCTATTTAATTTATATTCTGGAAACTGACATTGAAAACGGGCTTTTAATAACGGTGGCTAAACAAAATTCGTGTTATTACAAAAAGGTTAAATACGCGTCGAACACTTGTTTCAAAAAAGTTTAACCACAATTGAGTGTCTTACCTTATTGTTTAGAAATAGACACATTGTATAACACTTGTCTAAGTTCACAGTTCTCATGTTATTGTTGTGATTTATTTTATTCCTATTTGCTAGCATAAGACGTTTCATAGTAAATTATGGATTTCGTCTGTATAATTAATTTGGAAGATGTAGATAAATTAAACAATTAGGAAGATTCACAAGTAAAGACAACTACTACAATATGTTATTATTGACATTTCACAATGTATTTATTCTGAGATTATACTGTTGTTCCACTTTACGCAATTTGGGGTATTATTTTAAACTTATATATTGTTTATTTTAATAATGACGTTATTTTCTTTAAACCAATGTCATAATAATTATAACCAATTTCACTTAAAATCAATAAATATTCTTAATGAAAGTCCAACCAAAAATATTATTCGTAAATTGGAACGTTTTTGAATGATGAGATTGAATTAAATGAATGCAATTCAGAGTTGCTTGCATAAAAAACAAAAACCAGATATTTAGCTAGATACCGCTTAGATACTCTTTTGTAATAAAGTATTTTAAACATGTGTTTACAATTTTAGACACTATTTAGTAAAACTCGTGTTAAACGCGTGTTTATTTTTGTTTTTGTAATAAGACCGAAAGTATCTATTTGTAATAAAGTAAGCTTTCATATTAAAAATGATAATAAATCATTAGCTTCTAGGAATAACAGTAAAGTAGCACGTAACAAAGGCCATTAGTTCATATTCGCGGAAGATCCATCATGTTTCTACTTAGTTGATCACATTATTGTTAATCATGATATAAAAACAAACATTGGCGACCTTAACAAGGGTAAGTTTAGTGCACTAATCGAGTAAGTAATATATCACTTAGAAGGTAGTAGGGAGGCGAGTTTCGTACTCGTTGACGGGGCTTATAGTCATGCTAATGGCGCTTGTAATGTGAGCTCTAACAGCGGTTCGCGTCGACGGTTCATTCGTACGTCTATCGAAAACTCTATTAATTAGTACAGTTCGTGTACAGGGTGTGACAAAGGCGCGGTCAACATTCACAAAATTAATCCAACCAGGACGAAATGAACTGCGTCGTCACTCGTGTCGTTCGTTCACTGATAACAATTGATTGTATCAGACTGTAGAAAGAGCGACCAATTAAGTGATTAGGACCCCGCAGCTCTACTTATCAACAAATTAATGGCCATCTCATCACGTTAAGTGCAAACTGTGACGTCTTTTGCAATTTTACCAATAAGTATTATTTTTTCAGTAACGCTATAAAGGCTCGTTCTCACAACTATAAAGTTTAAAGCTCGTGTTATTTCAATCATTTGTCGACTATTATGTAGGTACTCTCTTTAATGGAGATTATACTTTAAATTTGATAATTGTTGAGAATTTGTTCAATTAATTATGCTTGTGAGATATTTTTGACCATTCTTTTTGTAAGCTTAGTTTATAATGTACCTACTATTTTTGGACGTTTTAGATTTTAAATTAGAATGCTAGTGTGGCTAAACATAGAAAATAAAATATATATTCGTGTCGTATGTATGGGTACATGTATTCAAATGATCGGTATTTTGATTATTAACAATTGTATCCTATGATTAAAAAAAAAACGTGTGCGGTCAGAGGATCTCTAACAGGAATAATGTTGTTTACTCTTTTTCTCCAATTGGAATGTAATTTGGATAAAGAAACTTATATTTTTTATATCTACGTCACGTAAAGAAAATTCGTTATGAACCCTCAACACGACTTTCTCAGGTTTGGAGCAGTGTGTATATTTTTATTTTATATAATTTTTTCATTGCCAATAATGTAAAGTAAGGAATCAGATCCATAAATCCATTCAATGTTTTACGAAGTGTATTCATTTTTTGTTTAAATAAATATTAGATACTGGATAATAAATTATATAAAAAATACCAGCAAATTTAAACAATAATAAATAACAAAAAAGTTTTAATGACATTTCCACACGTTCAATATTATAGGCTGTACAACCAGCAGCGCATTATTCTCATCTGTCCGAATTTCGACACTCGTATGCACACCCTCATATACTATTGTATATTGATATTGAAAGAGAGAGAGGGAGAAAGTTGTACGGATTCCAAAAAGATAGAAATATTAATATATCACAAATTACATACTGATTAAGGATTAAAATTGATTATATATATATTCAACAGTGATTTGCTCATTCAAACGTAGAAATTACCAAATTTTCTATAGTAACGGTCACTATGGCTAAGACTCATTAATTTTAACTTCAGTAATTCTTATTAATATTACAAATGCGATATTTGTTTGTTTGTTTTTTAAGCTTTCACGCCATAACTAGTCAACCGATCGTCGTGAAACTTAGCATACACGTTGTTAAAAGTACAGAAAAGGACTTTATATACCCTATCATCCAGAAAAATGTGTTGTTCCCTAGGAATAATATCACTACATATTATAAAATAAAGCCGTCCGCCACGTCTGTCTGTCTGTTTGTTCGCGGTCTACTCAAAACCTTCTGAACGGATTGCAATGCGATCTTCACCAGTAGATAGACTAATTCATAAGGAAGGTTTAGGTATACGATTTTTATGCAAATTGGTTGAATATTACGATAATTTTTGAAAGTATCAGAAAAAGTCAAGGCGCCTGGGAGCTTTCGTCGAAAACGCTGCCTATTCCCTCTGGGATATAACAAAACAATTGAGATAAAATAGACAACGCAGACGAGGTCGCGGGAATCAGTTAGTTATATTGTAATTATGAAATTAACTCTGTTTCTCTAAGCCGATAATTTCGATTTAAACCAATTAAACTTCTAAAGCGATAATAATTTAATTTGACATGGAAGTAGCTTGGGAGTTGAAGAATTACATATGTTACTTTGCATTCTGAATATTAATTACTTACTATTATATTTTACATAAAAATTGTGAAAAATATTAATAAGGTAATGAATAAAAGCAAGTAGCGAGGAAAGCTAGTTTAATAACGATAATTTCAAATAAAATTTATAATTCCCGAGTATATAATAATCAAAACGGTTGGTTTAGTACAGACGCCAATTACATCGTACCAGGTTGATAATACACATTTTAATTTTGCTATTTTAACGATGCTTACATAACTAAATTAACGAACTGAATTTTTGGTATTTACAGATTCCATTTTTTACGCTACATATTGTGGTTGGTGCCTGGATACGAACATCATAAGATCGGGACCAGCGGCAAACTTAGGCTAGTACCTAATAATTTTGAGCAAATTTAATCTTGGTGTATGGTATTGAGAAAATGACTTTTCGCTTGTTGTTATATATTTTTACGTTTTTTTTAATGATAACTTCTTATTCCATATATGAAATATTCTTCTTAAACCGCTTTGTTACGTAACGCGTTACGGCGCCAGCTTGTCTGGCTTCCCTTTCTCTCACGCATACGCCAGCGGTGCGTGTACATATTCAAGAAATGTAACCAAGAATAAAATATAGTTTATAATCAAAAAAGATTTTATTAATGAATAAACTTTCCTTACATAATCATACCTACCTAAAATTTAAGTGATAACTTAAGCTTTTCTCAAGTTAAACAATTTCAATATATCTAATATTGAACTTAGATAAGTTTAAGTTATCATTTCTGTCGGGCGTTCCGAGACGCACAGTTTTTTATCTATATGTTAATTCGGTGTATTTAATGTTATATATTGCAACTGAACACTTTTACCATTACCACCAACCAATTATGAAAATTCAGCACACTTCTTTGATCTGGCTCCGTTCTCATAAATGCACAATATGTTCTACACTCAATTATTTTACACGTGTCAAATTATATTCATATCTGTGTTATGAATAATAATGGCTTAATAATATTAATTAGTTCTTTAGAACACTATTGTTATTAAGTACCATATATTGCAGTTGTCGTCTACTTATTAATAATTTATATAATTGTGGGTGTTGTAATTTGATAAATAAATAAATATTAAGCTAGCGGTCCGCCCCGGCTTTCGTACAGATCCGATAAATTAAAGTATGAAGCCATGTTTACACGATTTAGATGAATTTTAGGACGCTTTGATAGTTACAATTCGATAAAGTCATAAAATCGACATAAGATTCTTCATACAAGTTGTTTTTTATTAGTCGTAAATTATATCTGCGATACCTTTTACGATTCGACTCAATTATACAGTATATACGCTTATATTTAATGTCTATATACATTATAGCCGTGCTAAAAAAGGAAACTGTAGTTACCTTTAGTCTCATCAAGTGTCACCTTAATGTAAAGTGAGATAAAACAGAGACGCAAGTGCAAACACCAGCGCCTGTTTAATGGTATTTGACATATAATTCAAAAACAACGACGACCACTAAGATATCAATAATCCATCAACAATAATCGCTGTCATGTAAGCCTGGAAGCTTTTCGGCTACTAGTTGTCTGCTCGCTATTCTGGTTATTCCCGAAACGCGACATGCTTAGGCATGTAACTATAGAGCGTGTATTACACCTGATGCATGGTGAGCGTGATTCTGTCGGACAAAATTGTTGTGTCCCACCAACAGACCGTTTAACAGAAAGACGGTTGCTCTCAGAATTATTATAAATGTCCTTCCACTATTTTGATGTGAAACATATATTGCTGCTGTTTGGCAGTAAAACGGAACCGTACACCGTCACGATGATGGGCATCATGCTCTCGTATGCCGTCATGTTCCGTCTACGCCACGGCCCTCGACTCCTTTGTGTGTATGCACGTTTGTGTTTCGTTGCTTCTTTGTGTGAACTGCTTACTGATTATATATTTTTTTTATTATATGTATTATATAATTATAGACTGCCGTTCTTTTTTCAATTTTATTTAAAAACTAGTTACCCGCCCATTGGTGTCTAAATATTTTAAATGCATGTTTTTAGTGCTTTGATATTTACAATATCTCAAATTCCTAGAATCTACGTAAGTATCTTCACACAAACAACATTTTGTTGGGCGTAATTTTAAATCATAATATCTTCTAACATATTAATTCAAATTCAATATCATATACAGGATAATGTTTGTTTACATTAAATATCCAGTATTACTAAAATATGTTGATTGATTGAAGTATATTCTATATGTATTTATATTAGTTAATAGTATATTAACAAAAACAGCATCTCAAATAGCCACTTATTTATTAATATCAAGTAAAAGATAGCAATAATAACTGCGAGTTATCCATAGAAAATATTTTTAATTATAACAGATTAATCGAAATTAAATATGTGATTTAAAAAGACCTAAGAAGATACGAATCAGACGTGAAAAGCGAATTTTTTCTATACTATATTTTTTTATAAATCGCAGCTTAAATTATATATTTATTTCATTGTTCATTTTTATTACATTAATTCGTTATATTATTTAAAAATGCTTAGGGTTAACCTACATTCGTATAATTATGTAAAACTAAATGAATAAAAGAATGTTCTTGCAGTCATATCAACTATGTATACTATTAATAAGTTATTATCTAATCTACCTACTACAGTTACTGTGTTGTCGAATGACCCATTCTCAGAAATACGCTCCAGAACTTTTTAAGAGCACTAACAAAATCGTACTTATATTGCGTATAACACTCTAGAACAGTATGTTACGAAGTGTATTTAATCTCATAAAATACAAAATGGTTCTTAACATATAAAACATTTAAAAAGAGGTTACAGGGAAAAAACGGCTTCCTAATTAGGTATTGGGCAAGAGCAAACTGATAGCAGAAGTTATTTTGATTCGACTTATATAATAAGTAGCAGCCACGGCGGACGTTGTCCGTCCATAATAATAAAAACTATATACTATGTGACCATTTTTTAGTAGGTAGATGGGTATAGTAAGTTGTCCTTAAAAGATAAGTATATGCCATCATACCACTTTTTTGTAGATTTATAAAAGAGCAATATCTCACTATGCTTTGGTTTGTTATATCTCAAAAGAATTAGGCAGCTATCGATGAAAGCTCCCAGGCGGTTTGACTTTTTCCAACACTTCCAACAATTATCGTCATATTTCAACCAATTTACACAAAACTATGACAAATTACCTAAACTTATAGCTAAACCTTTTTCATTTATTACTCTATCTATTGGTGAAGACCACATTAAAGTCCGTTCAGTAGTTTTTGAGTTTATCGCGAACAGACAAACAGATAGATAGACAGACGCGGCGGACGACTTTGTTTTATAATATGTAAAGATATGTAATTTATAAAAATAAATTTATATCGCTATTATCGTACTTGTTGTATTTATAATAAACTAGATGCCTGACCCGGCATCGCACGGTGGAACTACTGAAGAAAATGAGACTATATCTTCCTATTATGGTACGAACATTAGTGAAATAAAATTGCAACAGAACAACAGAACGTTAGATTGTTAATTCTGACAATATTTTTGAAGATCTCGTTATTGTCCCTGTCTCACTTATTTATATGTACCTACTCACTTTTCATATGTATGTTATGAATCCAAATTCTTCACTTTTCCGTGTGATTTTTCATACATTTTCTTTCATGCAAACCTTATCCTCATCCTTATAAGCACGACAAAAAAGAATTATTAGCTAAATAGTACACCTACATTCTGATGTGGTGACATCCAACCATTTCTTGTACAATTTGTTTGGCCGAAAATAAAATAACTATTGAACCACCAATTTGTTACTAAATTAATAATCTTCTCGATAGATTTACGATACAAACCATCCGCCATAAGAATATCGAGTAAAAATCGTATGAAACTAATAAATGTTTTATAGCTAGTTTATTCGAGTGCCCAAAAAAGATTACTTGTTTAGAGCATTTTTGTCTTTACGATGCTATCTAGTCATGCGAGCCGTTTACCAACACGGTTATACCACGTTAAATCAAACTGTGCTCGGATAACAATGTTGATAACGTTTGCAATATATGTATATATAATGTAACATTCTTAGTCTGATTATATTAATGACTAACCATTATAATCGAAGATACGGCACTCTAGTACATACAAGAGTGGACGAATCAAATATACAAACCTAAACAATGTATTTGTTATTTTTACACTTAGACGATAATTGAATTACAACCCTGTAATATGTTTTGAAGTTAATTCATATTTTATTGTAATAAAAAATGTGATGGTCGAGTGACTTGGCAGATGAAATATCAGTCCAATGTTCGTAGATTCAAAACCCGGCATGTACCGACGAATTTTTCGTAATTCGCATAGATTTATTAATTTCAATTTGTAACACTATCCGCTAACGGTAAAGAAAAACATCGTGAGGAAACCTGAATTGAAACTGTATTGTAGTACCTACCGCCGTATGTGAGAAAATATATAACTGTGTATTTCTTGGAAATTGAAATAGGCAATATGTCGCGGCCTGGCATGGTGATTATGGCCCATATCTTAATTCGGGAAGAAGCGTATGTCCCTGCAGTGGACTTTTACAAACTGACAATGATGCCGATTATAATAAATATAATCGATACAAGCCAAGTATGAAATCACTGAATGTAAATTATCTTTTCCAACCAGGTGTACATATAATGTTACCGGTACTTTAAATATACCAGGCAGTAATTACGTACACTAAACAGGCATGATCCACTTTAATTTGCTTTTAAGTACGATATATATTAACCTTATCAATAGTTCGTCACAGTTCCTAAAAATCATTAATTAATAAGATGTTATGACTCATGTTCATTTGCCAGTCGATAATTATGTATACGAGTTGTGCAACTTACAATTAAACATACATTTGTATCTGCACGATAGCTGCTGATCAGCTCAAGCGATTTGTGTTTTTTTTTATGTTATTAGTCGTAAAATTTTCATCAAACCTCGATTTTATCTCTGATTGCCATAATACGTCATTTTATAGCCCCAATATAATGAAAAGAGAATGTATACAACAAAATTTCTAGCACGTAAGAATATCAAGAACTTTATTAAAATCGACAATAATTTATTTACCATTGTTTATCTATACATATAAATAAAATTGGAGTGTCTGTTTGTAATATCAAAATAACGACTTTTTACTGATTGGATATGAACGTATACACGATACTGATAACAAAAATACAATTTTTAAAATTTTTGTCTGTCTGTATGTTCAGGGTAATCTCCGAAACGGCTGTACTGATTTTGACAGAAACTTCACTGACGGATATCTAAAATTACAGCGGGTGACATAGGCTACTTTATTTTAGACTAGCTGTCATCCGTGGCTTCGTCTGTAGTACTATCTCCAAAACGATTGGACCTATTTTCATGGGACTTTCACTGACAGATAGCTAACATTATAAAAAGTAATTAAAGCTTTTTTATTTTGAACTAGCTTTTACCCATGGCTTTGTTTGCAGTACTATCTCCAAAACGTTTGAACCATTTTTCACAGAACTTTCACTAACAGATAGCTCATCTTATAAGAAGTAATTTACAATTATAAAAAAATGCATGCGGAGCTGCGGGCAACAGCTAGTATAATATAAAGATATTTGAACTTTTACGTAGAATAACCTGAAACGTAGTTATAACTAACTTAACGGGGATTTTGTAAATAACTGCTGCCGTTATTAATAACAACTTATGATTCAAAGAGAATTACATTTCATACAACTTTTAAAATAATAATATACCCGCTCATATTACGTGTAGACATGTTCATATTTGCATATAAATATAAATTATTTAAAGACGAATACATTATAAAAGATTGTATCACAAAAATACAAAGAAATATTTTACGGCGAGGACGCCATTTGAATACAGCGTTGTCACAATTATTCATATACTAGCTGTCTGGCTTCACACGGGTATACTTAAGAAAATGAGACTAATACTTCCCTTTTACAGTACGACGAAGAAGCTACTTATGCTATGCATTTTATTATAATTCATGGCCATATTTTATTGTTTTAAGTTATGAATAGTAATTTAGCTCAGACGAAGTATTGGGTGGTTGCCAGTTTTGTAAAAACACAACTGAGTGTATGAGCTGCTGTTATTTTAACCTGTATAACAGTTTATATTCAAGTTATTGACGAGGTCTTAGTATGTTTAATGTTACGTAGTGTCTTTAATTTGACCCTATATTGTGCAATATTGGTGACATCTTATCTAATAATACATATCTTGATTATTGTTCACAAGTGAAGTAAATTGGAAATAAGTAATAACAGGGAACGTGAATTCTATGAAGTCACAAAAACTCTGTTAAAAGATCTACAGATGTCATCAGCAGACACTTTGTAATTATTACCCCCTTCTTTATAGTAGTTATACTTTTCAATTGTTAATTTTGGTAGCCCAAAGTAGTAGGAAGAAGTAGAACACGCTATATTACTAACAATATTATGTTTCCACAGAAGTTTTTTTTTTCGAACTGTCTGCACTGTTGACCTGGCAAAGCCTCTACAGTTTCACCGGACTACAAATTTCCGCAGACGTGACAATGTCGAAGTCATGGTTTATACTCTATTTTTATTATTTATACTATTTGGTATTATTTTGACTCTGGCGAATAATTATTGAGTGCCAAAACAGGGGCAAAAGATAATTATGGTTAAAATTTTGACAGATCTTTCTGTCTTCCTCAATGAAGAACTTAGGTCTTTATTTACTAAGTAAATTTAAGGTTTTCTATTTCTATTTTTGTTGTATTTGTTATTATATTTTGCAAGGTGGCTTTTTCTAAGTCGGTCTGGCTATCTATTATCCTCAAGTTGAAAATCTGTCGCTAAGCACCTTTTGGTGTATTCCGGCAGAAGCACTTGGTAGCCAGTTCCCCTCTAGGTTTAGCGTGTTTACCAATGTAGTCTACATTGTCATTTAACAACAGTTAAGATTGTGGTCAAAAGCTTAGAGAGCATTAAGAAAACGCCTTATAGTAAAGAAGTAGTTTGCTTATTATGGACAGATTACATAAATTAAGGATCTGAATTTCGATAAACAATAATGTATCACACAAACTACTACAAAAATCACAGAATGTACGCTTTGTTGTACTATATTTATATTTATAAGGAACACAAACTTATGGAGAAAGTCCTCATCAGAAAATACGCTCAATTTGTAACAAAGAACGACACACAACATTGGGGTTGCAATGCTATTATTTTTTAAATATGCCACGCTTTTTCAGTCTCTACTTTCATTTATTGGATTATGATTATCAAAGATGGCTCCTCTCTGTACCATTATGTTTAATAACTATAAATAATTCAACGATAAAAGAAAAATGTAAAACTTAGTTTTGCAATAAAAATATAGGTAATTAGAAAATGGTTCCACGATGTTGTTTATTTTTGTTTTAAAGATTGAGTGAGTAGTTATTGCTTGATTATTCTTATTTTTCTTCTTATCTTGTAATTTAATATATATTGTTTTATTTACAATTTTTGAATATACTGTAGGTAACAATCTAAAATAAACTGTATTTGATACGGTACTGGAAAACGTACTTTGTTAGTTATTCGAGTACGTAATGACCTTCAAGCTTGATATTACTAATCATTGCTGGAAAATCCAGTGTCTACAAAAAACATCTGACTGAAACGACCTCATTGACGTTCACAGTTTCTATTTCATTATGATATGAAGTTTTGAATATCAAAATTAATACGTTATATGTACTACAAAGAGTATTACATAAAGGGAATATGCTATATTATTATTAGGGAATATGATGTATGTAATAAAAAGTAACTTGAGCTATTGACTTAATTTTAACATTTCATTTACGTTATCCCCGATTGCTACCATAGACTATATTTTATTGTTATTATGCATTTTTAGCAGTAATTGCTTTCGACTACTTATTTTATTAAAATATCTATATATCTATATATATCATTATTATTAAAAGTGTTACTGGTAACTTTAATAGCCTAACATTCTTAGAATAACATGTACTTCTTATTAAATTTCATCGAAAGCGGTTGAGATTAAATAAAACTTAAATTAAATTAAATTACGAACTTTTTTACAAATTCTAATAATATTATTTATAATTTGTGTAAAATTTTAAATAAATTTAATTTTTTGATTCTTTTCACGGTTTCTATAAATATATTTTTATAGTAATTTTACCATATCAATTCAGAAATGAGAAGCTTCTCGCGTACGAAATTTCATTATAATCGGTTAAGCCGTTGTTGAGTTATACCCAGTCACACAACGAACAGATTTTTTAGTCATATACGACGTACGTGGTCAATGCCCTTTAGAATGGAAATCTAACATACAATGTGGAGAAAAGTAATTTATGAATATAACCAACACGTACGAAATCGCGGCCGATATAAAAACTCTTTTTATAATTCGACATAGTAAATGTTTTTGTGCTCAATATTTTTTTTTTTTTTATTTATTTATTTGGAGGACTAACAGCTATAACATACAGTAATTAGTAATTAAAATAAAAACAATTAAGCCATTTACTAATCCTATTATAATAATATAATATTTTTTTAAATCCATATCTCAAAATGGCGGATTATATTTTGATTTTTTTTTTATTTAATATCATCATACATTGTAAATTTTATGGCTTAGTAAAAAAAAAGTTCGCATAAATGAAAAAATAATGTAAAAATATACAATATCATTTTATAATACATAATATGTTATTTTTCAAAGTTTTGTAATAAATCAAGTATTTTTTTAAGCTTATGCCTTCAACGGTCTGTTGACCTATGCCTCACGAGGTCTATGTTAGTTTGTATGGAACTTAAACCTTTATAGTTTTGGACAGTCCAGGCGTTAAACATTTCTAAAATATAGTATTTTTTTATTTATGTTTTGTAACATTATTTTATTTTATTGCATATAACTAAATAATATTTTACACACACTAACAAAATACTCGAGTGCGATAGACGAAAATTATATATTAAATGTTGTTTTAAAAACTTGTTCTATGTATACAGCATCAAACATACGAATTCCACGAATTACATAGAAATCATCTAAACATTCATAAACAAGAACCTCGTACACAATTTTCACAGAAACTAATACATATAAATAAAACTGAAGTGTCTGTTGTTTGTCCGGTTTAATCTCCGTAACGACTGAACCGATAAATTCTAAGAATATAAAGTAAGGCATATATCATTACATAGTGATAATAAACTTGTATCGAAGTAATTTTAAATCATATTATAAGAGTCAAAAAGCAATAACGAAATTATATGTAACTAGCCTTAGCTCATGGTTACGCTAGTTAAGATTTTATGTAAATTGGTTGAAATATAACGATAATTGTTGGAAGTGTTGGAAAAAGTCAAGCCGCTTGGGAGCTCCCATCGAAAACGGTGCCTAATTCTTTTGAGATATAACAAAACAATGCATGCTGAGATATTCCTCTTTTGTAGATCTTCAAAAAAGTTTGCAATGGAACATCTTTTAAAGACAGCTTACTATAACCCATATATCTACTTAAAAATGGTCACATATAGTGATTGAAAGGCTATTTAGACGGATACAGTATTAATCCTTATCAAATGTACTACATTAGTTACCTTAAGCATTTCATACGCATAAGTATATATATTTTATTATCAGGGCAGGACAGCGTCCGTCGGGCCTGCTAGTGTTGATTAAAAGAAAATACAGTCAATTTTCCTCGCCGGTTATGTAATTCTATTGATTAAAGAATTAATAAGTATTTTTTGAGTTTATCCATTACAAACAAAAGATCTAATCTTTTCCCTTTATAATAGCAGTTTAGAAAGATATAAACGACAGTAAATAATTAATCGAGATAGAGGCTGTCGTTCCCAAGAAACACGAATAATGTCTCATACTGTCGCGCGCACTGGCTAGTGTACAGTAATGTAATTAAAATAAATAATATTTTATTTATCTTTATTTATATTGTAAAATTTTCTTATATCGAAAATATTTTGTTCAATGTAATCGAACTTTAAATATTAAAAACGATTGTAGCTATATATGATTTCGGAACATTAGATTCGTTTTGTGGTTTGAAGATGTACCAAGAAGATTTTTTTAGATACACTTTTAAGCATCTAAAAAGGTGTGTTCCAGTTTATATGTGAGAAGAACATCTACCCGTAAGCAAAATCACAGATAAAAACTAAGTTTTTTCAGTTTTCATTTTTGGAGAAACGAATGCTCTTTACGACGAAAATAGAAGCTGATCGTATCAATATTGCATGTATTACACATTTTTTGTACGGTATCAAGTAATTGGTAACAATAGACGTAAATAGTTTGTGCCATTGGGACATCCCAACTAAATACACATTACAAGATAAGGCAGCTGCTCGAAGTGTTGTTTAGTCAATTTTTTGGGTCATCATGGACTACGTAAATCCCTGATCGTTCATTGCAAGTTTGGTAAAGTTATTTACCCGACAATATAATGACTACTATAAACTTCCGACTATTCGACTTACAATAGTTCTGTTTTTAGTCTTTATTCCGGTAGAGTGGATGAGAGTCTTAGAAAAGTATTGTCGTCTGTGCCAAATTAAAAAATACTAATCTCCAGACGTCACGCCATTAGTGTAAAGTGGTCCAGCTGATATAGATAATAAGTGTTTCTGAAGAAAACTTGTTGGAACATATGAGTCATGTACACGCAAAAAGTGCCAATATTCACTTCCACATAAAAGGTGTTAATAATATTTCATTTCACAATCCAAAGAGCGATAACTAGATGTTACAAGTTACAAATATAAATGTGAACAATAACATTATTGTAACATACTGTACAAAAGACGTTTGAAACGAAAACTTCTTTAGCCGCGTTGTGCTATTTTTGGTACTAGAGAAACTTATGGGTTCGCGTCACTAATGACCTTGACATGCTAGTAATATTGCGCTTGCTTCAGTCTAGCGACGCGTAGTATAGCGGCCTGTGTACATGTAATATTGATATTTTTATAGAGCTTGTTCAGATCATCATATGTTTGATTAATTAATTAATTGTATATAATGTATATATCTATATTATTGTTCGGAGTACCAATAGATGTGAAAACCATACTAATGTTATTACATTCAATTTATAATACAAATTATGAAACAAATAATTCAGGCTACAATAATTTAAAAAAAGAAAACAGTTATTCCATTGTTTTGAGTTTTCACTTCTGTCGGCAGTCCATATGACTTCCTCGATTTTTTTTTATAATGATAAATTTCATTGAAACTGGAAAACTGTACAATATAAAAAATTACGATATTAGCTACATTTATAGTAGAACTGTGTATCAGCTAATAGCGTCCATCGCCAGAGCAACAAGAGCGCTTGCGTTCCACAAGGAAACTAAATTCCTTAAATTCCCTAGTATATATGGACACTAATATTTTCATAATATAAAACTCAACAGATTGTTTATTTTATTTGTTCGAACTCGCTAATCTTATTAACTATCGGTCAGCATTGAAAAATTATTTTTGCGTTTTATAATATACTCACTGAGGAAGATTATAGGCTACCTAAAATCGTGCTATGACCCTTGGGAGCGAAGCGATTAGCATAAAAAATGTAGGTCAAACTGTACGCTAAGCGAAAATGAAGTATGAATGAGAGCTGGCCACGGTGTAACACGATACGGGTTCGAAGGCGCGAAAAATTAAATACAAGTGAAATCGCGGTGTACAGATTTATATAAATGGAGCCATATAATTGACAGTCATATAAATGGGAGCAATTTAAATCATGAAAATTAACAATTAGTCCATTGAAAAGTTACATTTGGGGTTGCGTTTTTTAGAGGACGCAA
This sequence comes from Antheraea assamensis, assembly GCA_035772565.1. Lineage (NCBI taxonomy): Eukaryota > Metazoa > Arthropoda > Insecta > Lepidoptera > Saturniidae > Antheraea > Antheraea assamensis. The sequence goes on along the minus strand of JAQQSE010000026.1, from coordinate 20,569 downwards.
TTTTATTTTTTTGATGTGTAGGGGGGGTCAGTGTAAAGCTAAAATCAAGTTTGTGGGGTCGCCACACTTGTCCCACGGCCGCCATCTTGAAAATAGGGGTTGAAGTGGTTATTACGATTTATCTCTTAAACTATTTATCTGATAAAAAAAATAATGAACATTTTTTGTTGCAAATTTAATCCTCTACAACTTTGGTCCAGTACCTTTTTGTCGTAGAATTATAAATAAAAAAGTTATAAGCGAAAATGTTCAAAATTCGAGAAAAAAAATTATATTTTTCGATATAACTTTTTTTTTATCATTTTACGAAAAAATGATGTCAGACCATTTTTGTAGATCGTTTTTTAAGGATTACCTTTTATACGCAACATTTTTTAATTAAGTCAATAGCTAAGGTTTTACAGTGCTCCGAAGGGAGTATTATTTTTCAGTAGCCTTAACTATACATATATTATACGTGTGTACTAATAATGTGTCATCAGTTATTTTCTTTTTTTTTATTTCGTTATTATATTTTTTTTAATTTAATTTAATTTTCTTATTTTCTCATGATGGAATAATAGAAAAAGCACGCTTAAAAATTCTAAATGCTAATAAAAAAAAAATAGTTTTCACTAAAGTTAAAATCGTGTCTAAAATCATTCGAAATCGTCTTCACAATTAAAAACAGAATAAAATACATCCGCACGTAGAGTAATATGTAGCACAACTGAAAGATATAAGTTGAACGACAACTTCAGCACTATATCATCAGCTATTCTTACAATAAGAGAGGTTAGAAATAATAATAATAATAATAGCAGGCAGATGTTCTGTTGTTCCCTCATGGTCACTTAAGTATTTTCTACCTGGACAGTATTCTCAGTAACGGCCATCAATTTAAAATTATTTTAAAAATCAATAATTGTAAAATTCTGTAATGGAGTGGAAAAGAGTCAGTAATTAATTATTAATAATATTGCAAAATTAATAATTAAAAAATTATAATAACAAAATAAAAAAAAAAGAAAATAACTGATGACACATTATTACTACACACGTATAATATATGTATAGTTAAGGCTACTGAAAAATAATACTCACTTCAGAGCACTGTAAAACCTTAGCTATTGACTTAATTAAAAAATGTTGCTTATAAAAGGTAATCCTTAAAAAACGATCTACAAAAATGGTCTGATATCATTTTTTCGTAAAATGATAAAAAAAAAGTTATATCGAAAAATATAAATTTTTTTCTCGAATTTCTGAACATTTTCGCTTATAACTTTTTTATTTATAATTCTACGACAAAAAGGTACTGGACCAAAGTTGTAGATGATTAAATTTGCAACAAAAAATGCTCAAAAAATTTTTTTATCAGATGAATAGTTTAAGAGATAAATCGTAATAACCATTTCAACCCTTATTTTCAAGATGGCGGCCGTGGGGCAAGGGTGGCGACCCCACAAACTTGATTTTAGCTTTACACTGACCCCCCCTACACATCAAAAAAATAAAATTGCGTCCTCTAAAAAACGCAAGGTAAGACCTAAAAAATGTAACATTTCAATGGACTAAATGACAAATGGGATGTTGATGACAAATGGATGAGCTTTTCCTTGTTACGAGTATTTTTGTTTAACGACAACGGACGCAAGCCTCATTGGTTTTGAGGTAAACATTAATTTATTTTTACTAATAGAAATACCATACACTCATGATTTTAACATGCGATCGTTGTAATAGTTCTGGTTGGTAGACGCAAAAAAGATTACCATCTTATTTTTTATGTCCATTGATGGACTTATACCTACCTATTTATAATAAGAATAAATATTGAATTAATGCTCCAATAAGTAATTTGCTATAAAACTTTAATAACAATACAACAAATTCTTTGAAACTAATCGAAACATTAAGCATGAAGCTTACGAAATATATTTAAGCAATTATCAAAACATGTATAAATATTTGACTGATTTTTCAAGTAAATTGAATATGTAATAACGTGATAGCAATGTGATCTATGTATCTTTAAAAGAGGAACAAGAGGTCCTACATTTCTTCCTTATAGACAATTGTAGAGTAACGGTAAAAAATGAAAGTAAGAAATTCGTCACTAAATTAATTGTGTAGCTTAAACGTATGAATACTTAAAAGATGCTACATTGAGTCACAGAATTCATATTCTTCTATACATCTATACATATATATAAAATTAGAGTGTCTGTTTGTAAAATCAAAATAACGACTTTTTACTGATTGGATATCAACGTACGAGTATACACGATACTGATAACAAAAATACAATTTTTTAAATTTTTGTCTGTCTGCCTGTCTGTATGTTCCGGGTAATCTCCGAAACAGCTGGACCGATTTTGACAGAAATTTCACTGACGGATAGTTAAAATTACAGCGGGTGACATAGGCTACTTTATGTTAGACTAGCTGTCACCCGTGGCTTTGTTTGCAGTAGTATCTCCAAAACGTTTGAACCATTTTTCACAGAAATTTCACTAACAGATAGCTGATCTTATAAGAAGTAATTTACAATTATACAAAAAACGCATGCGGAACTGCGGGCAAGAGCTAGTCATAAATAAAAACGTTCAAATCTACAACCATTGATCATAGTAGTAATAAGACCCTCCCACAACACGTGTATCTATAATACGTGTGTGTGTGTACGTGTGTGGGGTGATATATGGTGTGTGTGATGAGTTCGTGAATGCATTGTCAATGTATCACGTTATCAGCGTGCTTAAGGGCTCCACTTCGGGGATCGAACATAGGCTTGAGATGTTGCAAATAGGGTTCACGACGGGTGTGCATGAGCGAAATTCACTGCCAGACCACGACATCGTGATCTGTGGTGACCCATGCCTGAGCAGGAACACCCTCGATGTGAAGAGTCGGAGGAATACGAATTGTTCGCCACTATTATTTTATCGAAGGGATCGATGAATCACGAAAGAATCATCCACCCATATCCTCGATAAAGCCACATGGTTCGCGCTGGTGTGTTACAATCCAAAAAAGGTTTGATTGGCAATAAGTACTAGCAAGTCCTCAAGAATGTTAAGCTATTACGATTGGCCTCGGGGTTGTTATTCTGTTGCTATGAGTACATAGCTATAGACTACAGTAGTGGCTCAACACCGAGTGAACCGGCTACTTGGCTGTTTGCTACATTGATGCGATGAAAAATATTAAGACAATATATTTTTTATTTTAAGGCCAATTCTTAACTATAATTCTAAATCTAAATTACCAATGAATATAATTATTAATTTCGTATATATATATATATATATATATATATATATATATAGACCATTAACTGACGTGCGTCCTGTATGGCCAAAATTGCATTGAGTATTGCGTCCATCTGCATCGGACGTCCCATATATGGACGCAGGAGGGGAGACACATTTTATCGTGTTCGCCGCGCTCTGCTGATTCCAAATATGTTAAAATTAAAAAATAAAATTGGTCGTCGTTTTCACTCGCATGTGCCTGTAGAGTATATTTTCGTAGTTCCGTGCACTTTCGTGGGCAAAAACGCAGCGCGCACGTCGTAATTCGTAACTTTTGTAGTTGGCCGTTTCAAACGTCCTGAGAAATCGCGACGTTGCCAGATAGTGCAAAGTACACTATCGGCACACTTTAAATTTTTGCCAAGTCATTTAAGTCGATTACGTCTTATAATTGTAATGTAGGTCTATTCTTCTTTTTCATTATTCGAAATGAGAAACACTGTTCATTTCAAGGTACTTTATAAGTTCAACGGATTCAAAGGAAAAAAATACGATATACCAAAAATTATAAGAATGAATAAATTAAGTGGATCATAATAATTTTGTACCCATAAAGTATCGCTATCATTCCAAAATTATTAGGCTATTAATACTATTGGATGTTATAAATATAGAATTCTTAATTATTTCTCGAAGAAATAGATTTCTTCATGATATTTTGTACATGACAATTATTTCATTACACATTCATAGTTTATAAAATTATTAGTAATACTCCTACAGATTATTAAGTACACACATATCTTACAACACATAATAAAATTAGAAGTCTCTTAATATCAAGCATAATTCGTGATCACACATAACTCAAGGTCACGTCACTGTGCGCCCGCGCAATGTGCTCCCGCGCAGTGCCTCCCTCACCTCCCTCCCGTAGCCGCCTTCCGCAGCGCCGCTCGATATTTTTGTTTCGGGTCGGCATAATATTAAACGCGTTTATCGCGACGAGGGTTCGATGGCCTTATCACATTACGTTGTACCTATGACATAATAATGTGACCGAACTATGAACTACGTTCTGGAACTATCACTTAATCATTTAATTAATAAATATAAGTTGTAATTTATTTGAATTGTTACAAAATTATACAGTTTTTTTACAATAATTTGAAATGTTTATATATAGGTGACAGAAAATTACTTATTCTATAAATAATGAATTCCGCTGTCAATGGTATGCAGGTGACAAAAAAAAAATAGGATCCGCTACAATACATAAATATTATATACAAAGCAAATTAATTTTTGGTACGTTTTGTTGTAACTTTATTTGTAGATTTAAAGTTTAATTGTAAAATAATACAGTTTTCATTATCGACTATATCATTTCTCCTTCTGTTATTACGATACAGTTAATTACTAAGATTTTAGTATATTTGTTTGACTTTTTACGAGTTAAATAAACAATGTTATAATTACATGTTAAGTAAATGATTTGTACGAAATAGCTCATTTTAATTGGTATGAAACCAGTAAATAGATTTATATACATACTAGCTAGTACCCGCGACTTGTATTTCGTGTAAATGTTTTTTCTCTTTGTTACCTTCGTCGTGTCTTCATCGATTGTGATCGATTTTATAATTGTATTTTTATCTTTACCATTTTGAACTCTTAACACTTTTATTAATTTTAAACTAGCCGTGTACAATTTAATTATAGTTGCTTATCCCCTACGGAAAGACACGATGATAAAATATATAGATAATGCATGGAAAAGTCTTTTTATTTTAAGTCTCGAAATAAGTACAGTCGATTCGAATAGTAGAGTGAACGAACAATAGATACTTTAATTTTATTTATACTAGCAACCCGTTACAATATTGCTTTTCTTTAATTTATAAATGTGTGGATAATAAGAGTAAGTGATTGAGATCCATTTTACACATTGATAATTATATTTCGGCAAAATAAAAAAAGCTTAGATATCTTTACAGATTTTTTTTTAGTATCGTGTAATATTAAAACTGTCACCTCTTATAAAACAGTCCCAGAAAGTTGTACGCTGCATTTGACAATTATTTTCATTTTTTTAATACCCAAAATAACTATAATATTGAATTATTATCGAATATTAATTATATTGGTAACTAGCTGCTACTTGCGGCACCGGGCGGTTTTTTTATGATATCAAAGAAATTTAAAATTATAAGAAGATGTACAGCTACATAAATGATATTTCAAACACATTTGTAAGTATGACACACCTTCTCCTGTAGCATTGTCATTACTATTTAACAATTTTACTCATTTCAAGTTACCTCTGTTCAATTTTATTACTGTTACTTGGCTCATATGCTAAAACGTAATGATAAAGAGTATATACACAAATTTGAAAATAGTTTAAGAGATTCCAGTAGGCAAATAATGATGATTTTAATTTTATTCATATTAACTACTCGCGACGACGCGACTCAACGTGCATCACAACTATCTAAAGGATTTTGATTCATTTTGTACACTTCGATATTTATAGTTCAATAAACTCAAACACGTTCCGTAAATATCTATTTACAAACAATTTTTCTGTAGCGTGAAATATTAAATCCGGATATCTTACAAGATAATAATTGATAATTATATGCTGCGATTGGCAATTATGTTATAATAAATTACATACCCCACATAACTATAATATTTAACGAGATAAGAATTATCTATATTATCGGCTGGAATCACATCGAAAATACTCCATTATTTGCTAATAATACATTTAAGACGAAATGGTTACGGTGGGTTATCTTTAGGTGATAGACATACCATCGTGAACTTTCTGTAAGCGCTTCTAAGTAAATAATCTTGTACCGTGTTATTTAGATATAATTCAAGAAGCTTAATCATTTAAAGATAACATAAAAGACATGTCTATTATTTTTTTATCTTTATTTTTAAATCTGAGAAAAACAATACACAAATATAAAATTAACATAAGCAACCATATTTATAAGGTATCAGTTACGATTAACTACAACAATTCGTTATGATCGGTTTAGCAACATTTGCATAGTGGTCGCGCCCCCAGTCATATATTTATATCTATTGCTCTTCTTGATTACTACAAACACTGCAGCTGATATCAAAATGCGATACTTCTAGCGTATCAATCCTCTTTCTATAAAAAAGTTGTATCACCTAATTATTTAAATTATAATAAAAAAACTAATTAAAATGATTTTTTACAAATTTTATAGTTTAAGTTTTACAAATATACTATTAGTATTGTAATTTATAGAAAAACCACGTGTAAGTTTTATGGCGAAACCATATTGTTTTTTTTTTCATTGTAGTTAAAAGACAATATTACACTTAAAATATTTTTTTACACCTAGTGTCAAGGTCACGTCGAAAGTATCTTCACAAACTCAAAAACGCATGCCGGAACGATATTTATTTATACTCACCATCACATGCAGGTTTTAATCAACACATGTGTAGAAACCGTTGATGTTAGTCTCATGAAATTATTTTAAGGTAATTACGTAATACTAACAATACGACCAATAATGCCGCGAACGTAGGGACGAGATTATTTGGTACTTTAAACCAATTAAACTTGAAGTTCGTTATAAATGACTAATTTTGAAAATGTTTGCATCGTTTCTCAATACAATTTGAACAAAGCCAATGTATGGGTAGTCTATTTATACTAACCACTGTGATATTTTTGATATTTCCTAAAGAGAAAGTTTGCAATGTATACCTGCATACGGTATATAAGTACCTCACAGAACCTCAAAACATGCTAATCAAAAAATTTTACCCGCGTAAATATGACAAGGTGACGTAACGTTGCTCGATGACGCAATCGCGGAGTTATGGATAAAACACAGTTATATTAAGTTTTTACTCTTTTAAATATTGTATAGATGAAACACTAAAACGAAACTAGATATTAATATTTATAAATGTTTTGTGTTACATTTACATCACATTACATTGTTACAAAATTGAAATAAAATAATGTTGTCTTTCATCGTTGTATACCAATATCAATGTCATATATATTAAAATTGACGTCGTTCTGATTGAGATAAACTCTTATCAAAATATGTAAATGCATCAATATGTCTAAGCTTAGTCGTGTGTTCGGACTTGATTACCAATACAATAGTCACTTCATAAAAAAAAGATGTCTGGTAATGTTAACCAACGAAATATTTCATAATAGTTTGTAACCGTCATTCGCGCCTAAACAGAACAAGCGCATTTTTTGTCCTGCCCACCTCCGCCGCTTTCATACCCCCTTGTGCCTAGTAATTCAACGGTGAAACAGTTGCGTTTATGACGTCATAATATAACCGAACAAATTCTTAACATTTGAGTTTTCAATTACCTAGACGTACATTACGTTAAATAATAGAATACTATTTTTTAGAACATTAACATAATCAGTAATGGTTTTAAAAACTTTTCAAAGTATTGAATTTAAATAACATGAGGTATAATTCAGCAAGCAACTCCCGCCAAAACATTACCGCTGTGAAGCGGCCCGGCTCCGCCCCCCTTGCCCTTGCCAGTGAGCGCTAAGGACAAGCCAACGGTTTTGTAACGGTCAAAGTTTATTCACCTCACATTCAGCTGTGCCTATTATTACGTAATGATATGACCGATCTATGCAATAGAATCTTGGACTTAGACACTCATATGTTGAAATGATGTAACAACGTTTTTTTGTTTCATGAGAACTACTCGTCTTATATGGATAATTCATGCTGTGTCCACACAGATATCATGAATACTTATTCAAAGTTTTTATTTCACGTCTTATCGAAATCTTTTCAGCAGATTCGAAAATTAGGGTGGACACATAACAGACACTTTTATTTATACGAGTATCTACACCGACATCTTATAGGTAAAATATATTAATATGTGTATCACAAGTGTGAGACCGATTTAGATTTGTTTTTTACGCTTTGATAATTATAGCTCAACGAGTTTAAAGAAGCTTCTTAACTATTTTTACACACATAACTTTTTTTGTGTTTTCGTAATTTTAAATGAATATAATGATAATTAAATGTATGGTATAACTGTTATAAAACCAATAAATAGATTTATATATATATTGGCAAGTAGGTGGTAAGTAGATAATGGTTCTTTGTCTTTGTTACTTTTTTCGTTGCTGGATAGATTGTGAATGGTTTTTATAATTTTATTAATTGTATTTTTGTCTTGTACAATTCAGAGAAGTTAAAAAAGGTTAAGTATTTTTACGTTTATTGTTTTTGAAGTTCATTACAAATAACTAATTTAAAAAATATTTGCATTTTTTATTAATACAATTTGAACAAAACCTACGCCTGTAGTATATACTAACAGCTGAGATATTCTCGACATTTTCCAGAGAGAAAGTTTGCAATATGTATGCCGGTATATAAGTAACTCAAAGAACCTCAAACCATGCCCATCAAAAAATTTTACCCGCGTAAACATGAGAGGGTGATGTAATGATGCTCGTTGAAGCAATCGCGGAGCTATCGATAAACACGATACCAGGCAGACGTAAATTTCTAAATCATTCAGTATCTCACAACGACATATCAGCACATTTCATATATGTAATTAGAGCCGGATATAGAGAAACATTTGATACTAATTAATTATTACATCGTAATTTAACGCTAATGCTAGTAAGGGTTATATGTTAATTACACCGTAGTATCATTATTTAATAACAATTATTGTAAACACTTCCCAATTATCCCGTCATTGGATCACGTAGTTAAATTTTATATTGTACGTTAAATTGTAACGATAGACGAATAGACAATGAGATTGATAAGACGTAATTTGTTAACATTCCCTTTAATTTTGTACAGGCTTAGGTCTGTTACAATTAATGATTAATTAGTAATTGTGAAAAAAATAAAAATAAGCAATTATAATATATTTCAAACTTCATTGGTCTATGAATAGTTTGATTATTATCGATAGTTATATTAAGTTTTTACTGTTTTAAATATTGTATAGACAAAAAACTAAAACGAAACTAGATATTAATATTTAAAAATGCCTTGTGTTACAAAGCGTAATCGAAATTAGCGAAAACACACTGAAGAAAATATTTCCAAAAATATTTTTTTTTAAAATAATGTTGTCTTTCATTATTGTATACCAATATCAATGTCATGAATATTAAAATTGACGTCGTTCTGATTGAGATCAACTCTTATCAAAATATGTTACATGCATCAATATGTCTAAGCTTAGACGTGTGTTCGGACTTGATTACCAATACAATAGTCACTTCATAAAAGATGTCTGGTAATGTTAATCAACGAAATATTTCATAATAGTTTGTAACCGTCGTTCGCGCCTAAACAGAACAAGCGCATCTTTTGTCCTTCCCGCCTCTGCCGCTTTCATGCCCCTTGTGCCGAGTAATTCGACGGTTAATCAGTATGACGTCATAATGTAACTGAACAAATTCTTAACATTTTGAGTTTTAAATTACCTAGACGTACGTTGCGTTAAATAATAGAATACAATTTTTTAGAACATGAACATCATCAGTAATGGTTTTAAAAACTATTCAACATATTGAGTTTTAATAAAATGAGGTATAATTCAGCAAGCAACTCCCGCCAAAACATTACCGCTGTGAAGCGGCCCGGCTCCGCCCCCCCTTGCCCTTGCCAGTGAGCGCTAAGGACAAGCCAACGGTTTTGTAACGGTCAAAGTTTATTCACCTCACATTCAGCTGTGCCTATTATTACGTAATGATATGACCGATCTATGCAATAGAATCTTGGACTTAGACAATCATATGTTGAAATGATGTAACAACGTTTTTTTGTTTCATGAGAACTACTCGTCTTATATGGATAATTGTTGCTGTGCCAACACAGATATCATGAATACTTTTTCAGTTTTCATTTCAGGTCTTATCGAAATCAGTTCAGCCGATTCGAATATTAGAATGGACACATAATAGACACTTTTATTTATACGAGTATCTACAACGACATCTTACCGGTGAAATATATTAATATCTCCATCACTAGTGTATGACCAATTTAGATTTATTTTTTACGCTTTGATAATTATGGCTCAACGAGTTGAAAGAAGCTTCTTAACTATTTTTACACACATAACTTTTTTTGTGTTTTCGTAATTTTAAATCTCTGGAATGGCAATATCACAAGAAATTATGAAAATTTCCTAATCTTTACTTCCTTATCCTTACTAAACTTAAATATGCGAAGGTGAGTTTGTTTGTATGTTATGTTTTCAAGCTTTAACGGCTCAATCGATTACCAGGAAATTTTGCACACACATTTTTAGGGTATAGAAAAGGGCATATGGTAAATTTCGTCCCGAAAAAAGTATTGTTGAAGCTGGAAGCAAAACCTAGTATCAGTTTGAAAGCAAACGGTGTTGTTTTATTTCCAATATAATTAAAATAATTATTAAGCTTCAAATAACCTTTTGAATCTGATATTTGTAGACATCTATTTTATCTGAAAATACTATAGCGCATATCCGTCACAATGTTTATTTGTACTGATCATCACGTACAGCAGCTCTATTCAACACATCGTGTAGACATCGTTCACACTACCAAAGTTAAATTCTTTTAACGTTATTACGTCACCAACAAGATACATCGGTGATAAGCCATGCCTTCACGTCCGTTACCTAACTAGACCCTTTGCGCGAAATTTTATTTCAAAAATGTTCTTCTTTGTAACATATTCAAGACTTACTAAATGCCCCAGTTTTGCACAGGCTTAATGCACTAACGTCGCATTATAAGTAAACAACATTTATAAATTACCAAAGTCGTACAAGTTACGTAGTTACCTTCACGCAATAACTTATTTAGTAAGTTCTAATCTACTAAAAAAACACAGATAAACACGAAATACGACTTTATTCTATAATAGTTATTTATATACTATATGCTTCATTAAAAGCAAAATTTTAGACTTAAATTTATTGAAGTAATTTCTAAATGAACTTCATTATAACGTTTACAACTTTGCTTATATGTTTGAGGATAAATTTGTAAGTAGCGTCAAATATCTAAAAAATATTGTAGACGTCATTTCAAACTGTGAACCCTAAAAATTGAAAAAGAAACGATGTACGTAATTAATTATTTGCATAAAACTAAACTTAGAAAAAGTCATCTCAGAAAGTCACTCATACATTTCAGATTCTTATCCAATTACTATCCACTTACTTTGTTTATATAAGCCGAAAAAAATAAATTCTCTTGACTTTTAAAGGATTTACCTTGTAACCACAATATTGCCTCATAATAAATATTAATGTGTTCAAAAGCATAAATACTTTAAACATATAGTGCGTCTGCCACACTACACTCATTCAGACTTAGTAAAATATTTTCAAACTGTCTTTGTAAAGCCGTGAAGGCCTATAAGGCTAATAGGTTAGTTAGCTGGAAAAATAAAATATATTCAAACTGAAACAAGAAACTAACCAGGCGAACTTATAAAATGAACTCCCATATTACTATAGTTTCATAAGGACATTTTTCTTCGAGTTGCTCACAGACGTGGTATTTGAATACGCGAGTTATGAGTCAGCTCCGTGTTTGATTATAATGACCGTTATAATTTGTTATTTCGTAAGTACCTACGGTGACGTTGTAAGCTTACTCAAATATAATGATTAAATGTATTTGCACAAAGTCTACTCTCTAACCTATTTATTGTTAGATAAAGACTTTCACTTATGATTCCCTAAACTAAAACCTTACTGTGTGTATTAATATATAGTGTTGTGAAACAAAACAAGTTGTGAATCAAATAAAACTTCTAAATTATGTATTAATATTTTTTTTTATTAAATTTTATGTTTTTGTTGAATAAATTTGAAAGTCAACGACAACATCTAACCTTCATATGGAAGACATTATTGCTAAAAAAGTGAATCAATCATACATTTATATTTTGTACTGAATTTAAAATACACATTTTATGTTTTATCTAAATTTTTATCAAAATAATTTCGTATATCACTTTTTGTCTTCAAAGAAAATAATTTTGACTTTTGTATGGTTACAGGCATTTCGAAATCAACCCGTAAATTTGTAATTAATGAAAAGCTTACCAGCTGAAATTGTTGAGTGATTCTGAATATATTATTAAATTCGAAATTCAGATTGGACACTTTATTTATTTCGAAACTTATTTTGTAGATACCTGTAATAAAGGCCACTGGTCAACTACGGCGTAAAAAAATAAATTTAACTATCTGTTAGTATTCCCGGAGTTAAAATACGAATAAATCAATTCCAATGAAGTCACATGAGAAACTAATATCATTTCTTAATAATAACGAAGAAGAATTGTAAATGAATACAGAAATAGGTAAAGCATCTACTCAATCTATTTAATAAAATTTTGTACAATGATATCACATCTGCATATAAGCGACCCGTTGCAAGGTCAAAGGCCTCTTTCCAAAGGAAGGTATGTGCGTAAGCACCCTACCAACCCACGACGTAGAGTTGTGTTAAGTATAAAGAATTTCACATTTCTTATTCGTTCCATTATTCCTTTTCCTCAACATTCCCTACGTACCGATTTTCTCACGACGTTTTTCTTCAACAGCAGTCAATAATGTTACCCCTGTTAAATTAAAAAGTACTATAATCTGTATAAATATCAATAATAACAATTCTATTTTTTTAACTATTTTTATAATGATGATCATAAATAAAAATGCAATTTCATTCACTGTACAGATTTTAAATTAATTTTGTACACTGGAATTATATGTCATTTCAAAAATGATAATCTATAAACTGAGTACTAATATCTCGGAAATAATTGAATGAACCCATATTTTAATGAGATAAAACAACGAGTCAAAAATATTTTTTGCATAAAAAAGCGCGCAAAGCCATGGGCTAATTCTAGTATATTCATATATCAAATCTAAAGAAACATTACTGAAAATATTATGAACACGCACTAAACTTTTCGGTCAATTATTGTACTAGGAATGTTTCTTACGACAAGACGTAATGAAAACAGTTGTGCTATTTTGTACGAATCAATTACTTAAAATTTAATTATAACATTGCCTATTTAGTACGTAAATCTATACAAATATACTGAAATCTCAGTGCTTAGCTGTATCATACAAGATGCAGGAGTAATATTGTAATCTTCAGTTAAAAGTGTATTAAAATTCGTTACGTACTTTACAAATAAAGGTACAACAAAGATACGAACTAAGACTTTGTTGTATTTTAAATATTGTATTTATAGAGTGAAGAAGGCCTTAAATTATTATTATATAATTGGCTACTGTGGAATCTAGAATTTACTAAATTAAGTAATTTAATATCATGTATATGTACATATTTCGAATTATTCTAAAGTAACTGATAAACTGACATCAGAAACGTAGTGCACAGTTCGGCTATATTATTATGTCATTTGTTAAATGGAATGTATTCGGGTCATTGAACACTCGACTCGGTAAACGCTTATGATGTAATGCCGATATCAACTGAAAATAACGATCGTTCATGTTGCGGGTGGCGACAAAGGCCGAGGGGAGCGGAGGGCGGGAGGCATTGCGCGGGAGCAGGGCAACGGACATGGTATAACGTGTTAGCGGGAAATACGTTCTTGTGCAGGGTGTTCCTTGTCGTTATGCGCTAGACATTAATACTACTCAGTTTACTTCATGTTGTTAAGATATATGTGTACTTAATTATCTCTAGGAAAGTTACTGATAATTGGTACGAAATGGTAATGAATATAACGATAATGAAATGTATGGTATAACTGTTATAAAACCAATAAATAGATTTATATACATATTGGCTACTACCCGTGAGTTGCTATGCGTGAAAAAGTTTCTTTCTCTTTGTTACCTTCTTCGTTGCTGGATAGATTGTGAACGGTTTTTCTAATTTGTTTAATTGCATTTTTGTCTTGTACAGTTATATCTTTACGAAACATTTTTTTTGTATCCTGTAATACTAAACCTGTCATATCTTATAAGATAATCATAGAAAATTATGCGATGCAATTGACAATAATTGGATTATTCAATAAGAATTAATTACTATGTTCAAAATATTGTTGTACTAATAACCTTAATATTTTTTTATAAGTATTAAGGTTATCTTTGGGTGATAGACATATACCTTCGCAAACTTTCTGTAAGCGTTTCAAGATAAACATTTTTGTTCTATGTTATTTAGATATAACTCAAGAAGCTTAATAATTAAAAGATAGCGTTAGAGATATGCCTATATTTTAATGCAAGAAAAATATAACACAGATATAAAATTTACATAAGTAAACATATTTATAAGGTAGCAGTTACGATTAACTACAACAATTCGCTATGATCGGTTTATCAACATTTGCATATTGGTCGCGACTCCAGTCAAATATTTATATCTATAGCTCTGCTTGATTACAACAAACACTGCAGCTGATACCAAAATGCGATAATCATGACGTAACAATACAATGAGTTTTTATATGTGAGAATTATTAAAATTATAATAAAAAACTGATTAAAATTCAGTTTTGTATATTTAATAGTATGAGCTTTACAAATATACTATTAGTATTGAAATTTATGAAAAAAAAACATATATAAGTTTTATGGTAAAACCATTTTTTTTTCTTTCATTGTAATTAAAAGATAATATTAAGCTTAAAATATTTTTTTAAATCCAGTGTCAAGGTCACATCAAAAGTTTCTGAACAAACTCAAAAACGTATGCCGGAACGATATTTATTTGTACTCACCATGACATGCAACACGTGTGTAGAAACCGTTGATATTAGTCTCGTGAAATTATATCACGCGCACAATACGATCAATAATGGCGCTAACCTAGGGATGAGATTATTTTGTACATAAAACTGATTAAGCTTGAAGTTCATTATAAATAACTAATTTTAATAATATTTGCAATGTTTATCAATACAATTGAAATAAAACCTGCCCCTGTAGTATCCCTATTATTTATACTAACCGCTGAGATATTCTAGACATTTTCCAGAGAGAAACTTCGCAATATATATGCGGGTATATAAGTACCCCAGAGAACCTCACAACATGCTAATCAAAAAATTTTACCCGCGTAAATATGACAGGGTGATGTAACGTTGCTCGATGACGCAATCGCGGAGTTATGGATAAAACACTATAACTGGTAGATTATTACATCGTAATTTAACCGTAATGCTAATAAGAGCTATGTGTTAATTACACCGTAGAATCATTATTTTATAACAATTAATGTAAACACTTCTCAATTATTCCGTCATGGGATCACGTAGTTAATTTTATATTGTACGTTAAATTGTAACGATAGATAAATAGACATTGAGATTGATAAGATGTAATGTGTTGCTTAACATTACGTAATTCATTTGATAACATTCTCTTTAATTTTGTACAGGCTTAGGTTTGTTAGAATTAATGTTTAATTAGTAATTATAAAAGAAATAAAAATGAGCAATTATAACGTATTTCAAACTTCATTGGTCTATGAATAGTGTGATTATTAACGATAGTTATATTAAGTTTTTACTGTTTTAAACATTGTATAGACAAAAAAAACTAAAACGAAACTAGATACTGATATTTAAAAAAGCTTTGTTTGAACGCATGACGCATTGAATAAACTGTTTTCATAAATAAAATTGTACTACAATAATGTTATATTTCTTCATTGCACCCAAGTAGCAATGTAATAAATATTAAAACTGACATCATTCTGATTGAGATATTCTTATAAAAATATGTTACATGCATCAATATGTCTAAGCTTAGACGTCTATTCGGACCCGATTACCAATAACAATAAACACTTTATAAAAGTAAAGATATTTGGTAGTGAGTAATCAACCGAATATATCATAATATCTCTAAACAGTCTTTCGCGCCTAAACAGAACAAGCGCATCTTTTGTCCTTCCCGCCTCTGCCGCTTTCATGCCCCTTGTGCCGAGCAATTCGACGGTTAATCGGTATGACGTCATAATGTAACTGAACAAATTCTTAACATTTTGAGTTTTAAATTACCTAGACGTACGTTACGTTTAATAATAGAATATTATTTTTTAGAACATGAACATAACCAGTAATGGTTTTAAAAACTTTTCAAAGTATTGAATTTTAATAACATGAGGTATAATTCAGCAAGCAATTCCCGCCAAAACATTATCGCTGTGGTGCGGCCAGGGGCGGGCCTTCCCTTGCCAGTGAGCGCCAAAGACAAGCCAACGGTTTTGTAATGGTCGAAGTTTATTCACCTCACTTTCAGCTGTGCCTATTATTACGTAACGATATGACCGATATATGCAAAACATTCTTAGACTTAGACTTTATTGTTTGAAGCAACAAAGCTAATTTCTATTTATAGCGGATAGTAATTAAATATTTCTTTAGTAATATTTACTTATAGCTGATAGGAAATTACTTTTTTAGTAAATTTTGAATTCTACTATTTTTTCGTAATAAACAAGTCAATAAATGCGCTTCAAATGTAACAACACGTAATGGGCTACAGAAAAATATCAAATTGATATAGAGTCAGTGTGTCTAATTGATAAAATATTATTTTTGAACGCATTGCGATCTAAAATAAATATTACAGAATAAAGACGTTTCTCGAGTCGTCTCTGTGTCTGTGAGTGCTAATAAACTATGTATTGGATTTTAATACATTATTCCCGTAGTCCGGTGAACTGTAGCGGCCTTAACAAACGAACAGTGCAGCCAGTTCCAAAACAAAAAAAAAATTATATCTATAAATAATATTGAATATTATAAAACAATGTCACTTTCGATACGGTTTTCAGTATCTTTTTAATAACTTATTTCAAATAGTTTAATGTATTATATATGTATATTATATTTATATAAAATATATTTATATTCATAGAAATAGATAGTAATTTATAATTACTATGTTGAAATGTTGCAACAATGTCTTTTGTTTCATGAGTGTTATATGGATTCATGAGCGGACTTCTTTTTCTGATTGAAATTTTACCTTACTATTAAGGTCTTCTGATTCTGATACAGATTATAAACTTTCTTTCCTTAATTTTATCGTTGTTGCTTTACCCACACATATATCACTACTTTAAAGTTTTCATTTTATGTCTCATCGCAATCAGTTCAGCCGATTCGAAAATTAGTATGGACACATAATAGAAGACTTTCATTTATACGGGTATCTACACCGACATCTTTTCGATAAAATATACTAACATGTGCATCACAGGTGTATAACAGATTTTTTATGCTTTGATAATTACAGCTCATCGAGTTTAAAGAAGCTTCTTAATTATTTTTGCACACATAATTTTATTTGTGTTTTCGTAATTTTAAATCTCTGGAATCGTAGTATCACAATAAATTATGAAAAATTCCTAATCTTTACTTCCTTATTTTTACTAGCATTATAAATGTGACGGTGAGTTTGTTCGTTCGTTATGTTTTCACGCCTAAACGGCTCGATCGATTACCAGGATATTTTGCATACTCATTAACAGGAGTACAGAAAAGGACATATGGTAAATTTCGTCCCGAAAAAAGTATTGTTGCTGAAGGATAAATCAAATCTACTTTAAGATTGACGAAGTCGGAATCAAAACCTAGTTGTATATTATTTTGATAACAAAACGGTGTTGTTTTATTTTCATTATAATTAAAAAATATATTAAACATCAAATAACTTTTTGAATCTAATCTAGTCTAATCTAATCTAATCTAGACGTCAATGATTTCTGAAAAAACTATAGTGCGTATACGTCACAATGTTTATTTTAACTGATACATCACGTATAGCTGCTTTAGTCAACACAACGTGTAGACTTCATTCATACTATCAAAGTGAATTTTTTAACGTAATTACGTCACCAACAAGATATAGCCGCGATAAGCCATGCCTTCGCGACCGTTAGCTAACTAGACGGTTGGCGCGAAATTAATTTAACAAGCCGCGGGAAATTCTACCTTAATAATTCGATTATTTTCTTGTTTGTAACATATTTAAGACTTAATAAATACCCCAGTTTTGCACAGGCATAATGTACTAACGATGAATTATAAGTACGCAATATTTATAGATTACCAAAGACATTACAAGTTTTGTAGTAACCTTCACCCAATACTAATTTAGTTATGCATAATTTAAAATTATCATATCTTCTAAGTCATTCATGCAAACAATATGCCAAGATGGACAATTTAAACATTCTTAACCAATATATACCAGTTATATTAGTTACCTAGATATACATAATTGGATAAGGATTCATTTATTTAATTATCAAATACAACATACACAAAAAAAAAGTATAAATGCGTCGTAGTGGTCGAGTGGTTTGACCAGTGGATACCAATCCGATGTCCGGCAAATCCGGCATATACCAATGAATTTTTCTGAATTCACGAACAATTACTCATTCAAATTGTTGACACTATCGGTTAACTGTGAAGGAAAACATCGTGGGGATATCTGAATCTGAGAAATGTTCTTTTAGTACCTCTGTATGTGGAAAACATAGAACTATGGATTTCTCAGAGTTTAATTAAAATCACCAATACATCGTGGGCTGGCGTAGTGATTGTGGCCATGGCTTCAATCAGAATGAAGCCATTCGCCTGTAGTAGGGTCTCTTACAGGCTGATGATAACAAATTACTTTATAATAATTTGTAAAAGATAAAAATGTTCACTTTTTTGGTTACCTTTATGAACATAGATCATTGATTTATATGAATATAATATACATATAATATTTCAATATTAGTGAAAACCGTATCACAATCTTTTGCTTTGATAATTCAGAGGAGCTAAAAAGTCACAGATAAACGCTTTGTCTTTAATAGTTGTTTATATGCTATATGGTTTCATTAAAAACAAAATTTTAGACTTAAATTATTGAAGTAATTTTTAAATAAACTTCATTTTTACTTTTACAACTTTTCTTATATGTTTGAGGACAAATTTGTAAGTAGCGTCAAATATCTAAAAAATATTGTAGACGTTATTTCAAACTGTGAACCCTAAACATTGAAAAATATACGATGTACGTAATTAATTATTTGCATAAAACTAAACTTAGAAAAAATCATTTCAGAAAGTCACTCAGACATTTCAGATTCTTATCTAATTACTATCCACTTACTTTGATTATATATGCCAAAAAAAAAATTAATACATTCTCTTGACTTTTAAAGGATTTACCTTGTAACCACAATATTGACTGATAATAAATATTAATGTGTTCAAAAGCATAAATACTTTAAATATATAGTGCGTCTGCCACACCACACTCATAGAGACTGGGTAAAAGATTTGAAACTGTTTTAGTAAAGCCGTGAAGGCCTATGAGGCTAATAAATTAGTTAGCTTCAAAAAAAATATTTTCAAACTGAAACGAGAAGCTAACCTGCGAACTTATAAATGAGCTGCCACATTGCTATAGTTTCAGCAGGACATTTTCCTTCGAAGTACTCACTGACGTGGTATTTGAATACGCGAGTGATGAGAGTGATGAGTCAGCTCCGCGTGTTTTATTATAATTTGTTATTTAGTAAGTACCTATGACTACGTGTACTAAAATGTAATGATTATATGTGTTTGCACAAAGTCTATTCCCAAATCTATTTACGTTAGATAAAACTTTTACTAATATTCTCTAAATTTAAACGTACTATGGTATTGATATTGATAGTGTGTGAAACAAAACAAGTTGGGCAAAGCAAATAAAACTTATAAATTATGTATCATAAATTTCAAGAATATATAAGTATCCGATTTTTTACTTACACATCAATTAACATGTTGTTTCAGTATTACTAAAATCTCAGAGCGTAGCGGTATCATATAAGATGTAGGAAAAATATTATAATCGTCATGAAAGTGTTGTTTCTTTTCGAACTGACTACTGTTGGTCTGGCAAGGCCTCTACAGTTTTATCGGACAATAAGAGAGCGCTAAAGGCACTCACCTGATTTTATAGGCAACCATCACAGGGGCGCACGGTGCGCCTGGTCTTGAATTGTCAACGAATATCCCGAGTCGAACTAAGCTAACTGTTTTATTTTAATATAAATATGATTTGTGACATATAGACGTGTACCATGCTCTATATCTGACTATTAAAACTACTACTAAAACTGACTAGTAAATTAATGTAAACTAACTCCGTTCGAAAAAGGGATAAAACAATCCAAGCAATATGTGTACCTACATGTGTGTATGTGCACGTGTGGGGGTGATCTGTGTTTGTGTTTTGTAATT